>LR990041.1:15960211-17265836 GCA_905147135.1 Blastobasis lacticolella
GGGTACCTATGTCAAATAAAGATTATGTTAAATCTCTCTAAATGTTACAGTACACTGTGTTAAAATTTAAAAAGTGGACATTTAATCTAAGATTATTTTACCATCTTGAAACACGCTATGATTTAACGTATTACCAACATCACGTCAGTTATCGGAAAACAAGAATAAGAAATACTTGAAAGCATAGTCCTATTATTTTTATAAATTGAGTACGTAAGCATCGTTATGGTGGTACTGGCCGCTGATTGACTTCTTCTTCTTGATCGTTACCCTCACTGCTGAGGATCGTGACATCTTCGGAGTTTGTCTCCATCGGTCGCCTGATGTAATGCGACGTTGACGGATGTATCGTTCGGATATTTGGTCCGCCCATCTCTCGGATTTCGGCCTCTGGGTCTCTTGCATTCGACTTTTCCCGTCACCATAAATCGTTCCAGATTGCTGATTAAGTAAATATTTGATAATAACAGTGTGGCAGGGATGCCGTAGCAGTGAGTTTGTGGAACAATTAGCTGGTGTACTTTAGGATGTTGTATCTTAGAGATAGGATAGGCTTCGAATGTGCAAAATTTCAATAATGACCCAGTAAAGATCTCCGCGATTTCTATGCGAGCGGGAGGGTGCCAACATGTATCGAAAAAAAAGAGAAAAATTGTTAGCGTGTTTGTTTACATTTAACAGGAGACATTCGAACGACTTTTCCATATTTCAGTATGTTTGTTATTGTGGTCGTAGTTTCCCAATGTTATAGAAGATATCCGCGGTTACAATGGGATCACTCATACACGTTTCTTTTAATACTACAAAACGGAAAAAGAGGGGTAGTTTGGTTAGTAATTTAATTTTATGTTGGTATCAAGTTATTAATCGAAAGAAAAAGTAAATACGAGTAAGTGAACTGATTGACGGTAGATAATTTCGATTTATGTTTTGAGTAACTAAAGATAAACCTGTGACTTAGTTCGACCGAAAACCATTTGTTCTATGTTAATATGACTTAGATTGACCTGGTTAAAGACTTTGTTAGACGGATCTATCTAAGAAGCTAACTCAATATGTGACGTCTATCGAGCCGAGGTTTTTATAAGATTTATGTGATAGTTTTGTTTTCTTAAAATTTCGTAATTCGCATCATCGGATGGAGGTGATCGTGTTTCATCACTGATGGTGGGCTGATGGAGCCTATGGGAGAATTTTATGGTTGCTTACCGGCCTGATGGAGGCTATGGGAGCGTGGCTAATAGAAGGTAGTTGTTTCAATCTTTGTGAGAAAATGTTGAACGATAATGATGTTAAGAAGTCCAGATATTTTGGTGATTGTTCAATAGTCGGTTTATTAAATTAACTTTAGCTCCGAGTACTGAAATTTCTATGATTACCGATATAAAGTAACTTTTTCGAGTTCTGTTGTTGTACCAGTAAGATGAGGCAGTGTAAGCAATGGTGAGATTTTATATCCTTCTGCCAGTACAAGTTTAGTAGTACCTGAACTGTTGTTGAGGTCAAATATCCTGATTTATTTGGCTGACTTGGAGTGGCCTGGAAATCATGTGTGTGATAGCCCCGAAAGTCTCGATGTTGTGGCTGTAGATGGCAAATTTAATGTTGTAATTTTTTTTTAGAAGGCGTCTGTATATGGGACACCTTCATTATTACAATCATTGTTAAATCGTTTCAAAATGGGAGGCTAAAACATAACGTAAACTCTAAATAGAGTATACTTGTTCGAACAGTTAAAATTGATGACGATGATTATTACTTGTTTTGTTTTGGTGTGGTAACATATGAACTAGATGGTAACAACTTACCTATGACTGGCGTAACAGATAAACGTGAGAGCTTTATATTATTAAACTCCTGATTTAGTTTTGATATTGAGCAGTAGAGATATCACCGTGAACATTTGTTCGGGTCTGTGACGATTACTTGTTATGTAACTCGTAGACCGTTATTACGTGTTATGATAGCAGATATGACTGTGTTACCTATCACTGACTTAGTGCAGATTTGGTCGAAGAATTGACCACGAGCTGAGAGTCTATAGACAGCTATTAGTGAAGTAAAGCGTGTTAAAGTTACTACTTCATGATTTCAGCAATTTCATATTAAAAAGTATTCTGTATAGTCTAGCAGTGGCTATATAAGTACGGCTACTACAGTGGTGCCCCTATATTATAGAAAGAGGTATTACTAGAGTCTATAAGTACCTACTGGTTTAAAAAATGTGACGAATGAACAACACTGAGCTTATATGTTGGCAATGTTTATTAACGCCTGGGTGTCTCCCGCCTGTGTGGCTCTCGCCTGTGTGGCTCCCGCCTGTGTGGCTCCCGCCTGTGTGGCTCCCGCCTGTGTGGCTCCCGCCTGTGTGGCTCCCGCCTGTGTAGATCCCGCCTGTGTGGCTCCCGCCTGGGTGGCTCCCGCCTGTGTGGCTTCCGCCTCTGTGGCACCCACCTGTGTGGCATTCCGCCTGTGTGGCATCCCGCCTGTGTGGCATCTTGCCTATGTGGCATCCCGCCTGTCTGGCATTTCGCCTGTGTGGCATTTAGCCTGTGAGGCATTCCGCCTGTATGGCATTTCGCCGGTGTGGTATTTTTCTGTGTGGCATTTCGCCTCTGTGCCATTTACCCTTGTGTGACATCTTACCTGTATCGTGCTATGGCAGACGTGATACAGGATATAGAATATACTCGTAGTTTGACGATTAGAGTGGTACTGACCAGAGTGACACCCAGTCTGTGTGGCACCTAGTCTGTGTGGTATTTCGCTATTGTGCAGGTCCAGTTGCGTGCCGGCCCGGTTGCGAGGCGGCCCGATTGCGTGGCTGCCGTCTGATAGCGTTCGTCAGTGTGGTGGTTCGCCTGTGTGTCATTTCTTCTGTATGGTAATATTACTCTTATTTTTAAAATTAGGATGGCGCTGACGGATGACCAAAATCATATGGCATTTAATGAAGGAGTGTTTCGATCACACTCAAAGTAACATTGGGTCTTTTGCCGAGTACTGAAAATTTTATGTAGGTAGGTATGTCACATATTTGTAGTAAATCTAAGTACCTACAGTAATGGAGGTCGGGGACAGTACACGAGCTTTGTGATTGGATATGTGATGTTTCCCACTCGACAAGATCATCAAGGGGAAAACACTGGTGATGATGATGAAACCTTCATTTGTGGTAATTGTGATACGGTTCATAGTCTGGTGTCCTGTCACGCCTCTCTCATAAACTGAAGCCGTAGCTGAATTTATGCCGGCAACTTAGAAAGAATAACTTGTGTACGAGATGATGTTGTTCTCTCAAGTCTCTCTCAATCTACGGAAGTTAAGTATGATAAATGATAATGTACGTATGTTTCATGTGTACACAAATAGCAGTTACTTAAGTATTGGTGGGTTGAAGCAGTCGTGATAGATCCAATCACATGATTCATAAGACTTACTTGGGTGATGTGTTGTGGTCAGAAGTGACCGAGCGAATATGGTACTGTGCTATGGTTTTCATGTTTCAGATAACACACGAGGACGTGTGTATAGCAGGACGGCCGTGACGGATGCGGTCAATAGTACGGACTCATGTGGTCAATAGTACGGACTCATGACGAAGAAAACGGAAGTGGGAGTGCGCCCTCTGGTGGGCGTGCTGACAGAGTCTCGACGGCACGACTCGGGCCGAGTGGCGGCCATTCTTGGCGCGACCGCCGCCGAGGAGTGACGCGTCTTGAAACTGTCTCCACATTTCGTTTATAGAAAGTGTTATTTACGTTTGAAAATAAAGTAATTTTAAAATCACTTTTGAAATAAGAAAGTTAATCACCTCAACTGCCTACATTGTGATACTGCTCTGATTTCAAGTGAAATTATAAGTGATGTGCAAAAATGAATTGGAATAAATACAGTGGAGTAAATGTGAACCTTTTCTTTAATTTATCTGGACGATCTCATACTGATATCACCACCCTGATGACAATGATCCTGATACACCCTTTCCTTCACGCCACGACATATATATATATATATATATATATATACTATACTTAATGACAAAATAGTAGTCTCTTATTTTATCCAACGTTTAAGATAAATACGGCATTAAAGTAAAATAATCATCATCTTATCTTGGCGTTAATGTCGCGGTTGTGCTCTTGCGCACGTGGGCCTGGGGTCCGCCTTGACCATGATCCAGGATCTAGCAGATCAGGTAATACGGCAGTAAAGTATTGAAGTATAAAGTTTTAAAGTTATTTTAAAGTTTTATATTAAATTATGCTAGGAAAAGTCAATTACCTTGATTATTGTCAGTGCTTTTTAAAACCTCAACCTTTATAGTAATTAAAGAATTTTATTAGTAAAAAATTATGTTACCTATATTATAGTTTATATCGATACTACGAAAAATCCTCGTAAAAAATATTTGATTCCTTTAAAAAAGCGAAGATATCCTGGGTTAAATATAGTGTCAAGATGACTCTTCCCCCACATTTGTGTAAAAAAATTCTACCCTCACGACGCCGAGTTAGTATAATCCAAATAATAAAGTATGCACAAACACACCACAACATTCTTAGCTCCTTACCTACCTATATGAATCTCACAAGATTCCTCGCTAAAACTATCAATTTACACAGAAGCATACTACACCCTTGGTCTGGGAGCTATCGACATTCATTTGCGGGTAGCTGTTTACGAAATTGACCCCTATTATACCGTCTGCCAACTAGACACTGAAAAACAGATGCAATTTACTGCTGCCGTAGGATCCACACAATTTGATGAATCTCGTGGATGTTGAATGAGTGAGAGTAGTGAAATGTAAAGTAACTTATCAATCCTACTACATAAATATAGAAGTCTTTGCCGTACTAATATTTTATATGCGACAGTTAATTACTATAATAAATGAATATGAATATGAACATAAAGGATGTTCCGATATAACATACTAATTGATGAAATTTTGCAGTGTAGTGGCTTATATCCCAGAATAAGACATAGGGTATACGAAAGGCAATGCACCCATTTCCACAGTAACAGTAGTAATAAATCAATTTGTCGTTAATATCCCGGTTGTGCTCAGTTGAGGGCCCGGGGTCCGCCTTGACCATGATCCAGAATTTGGAAGCACAGGTAATTATAGTGGAGCGACTGCCATCTGACCGCCGTGATTCTGCTCCCAGGAACTTGACCAGATTGGATCACAGTTACGCTGCACATTCAGTCGCCTGAATGTGCTGGTTTGGTTAAGAGCATCGGTTAGCATTCAAAGAATAAACATAACTCAGAAAAGCCGCACACACATGGCCGAAATGGGATTCAAACCCGTCACTAGCTTACGAGTCAGTTACCTTAACCACTCGGCCACCGACTCTCCTTACTGAACAGACCAAAAATAATAAAGTGACGCAAGTCCCCCAGATTATGGATCTATACGAATCCGATGGGCACCCTACGCGCCACATGCAAAATTGCTATGTTCCGTTCGTTATTGCAGCTTTAGCCACAATTACGTGTAATTGAAAACGCGGTGGTTGAGTCGTGTCGTGACGTTCCGATTGACAACGTGCATGCAAATGGGCACTTTGTTGCCGATACACCAGCGATAGCGGTAGCTTCCAACTGGTAAACAGTGCACTTGGTTAACAATACTAATTAGGTACTTGATAATCAACGACTTTGTTGGCTATTGTGTACACGGATATTTAAATATGCTTTGACAATTTACACAGCGCCATCTAGCCCCAAAGTATATGATTATTCGTTCTTGTGATTGATGTAATATTTAACTACTGCACTAATTACTGACACTTCGTTATATCGAATCGAAGAGTAGTTACAAAATTGGATTGTTGTTGTCATAAACTGTGCGAATAAACTTTCATTTGATCGTGTATCCTTTCAGCATGTATTTTGCTTTATTGCACATTGAGAATAATCCACCCGAAATGAATCGTGGTTAAATATATTATTGTGTATTTGAGGTATTGACTGCTTCTTCTCGCATGCATTGTTTGTTTTTAACTCACTAAATTCAGTTAATAGTTAGATTTTCAGACAAATTGTATTGGTTAGTCACATTGCAGGTGAGCGGCATCATCTATGCGTCAATGTCACAGTGACAAGTGGCCGGCGGACGCCGCTTTCGTCCGTCGCGGACAAAGAATAAAATCTTTGGCCGTGGAGTCTGTTTTGTTTTCTTTTTTTTTAATGTGCTTAGAAACCGTTGTCAGCTCTATGATGCCGTGGTGCCTAGCATTTATTATATATTGTATGACATTCATAAGTTTTTGTGAAAACCTAAACTGAATAAACGTATTTGATTTGATGATTTGATTTGATACTGCTTTATTTATCCTTACCAGTGGTATAGTTAGCTGCGGAGTGAACGTGGGTACGTGGGTTCTCCTTGTATACATGAAATGCATTGAAAACTTTTACCCGTTAAACAATTTGACCACTTGTCTGCAATCTTATCAGCGTGACTAAGTCGCAAAGTGAGTATAAATACCAATTCCTGTTCACACATAACGAGTGCATGTTCAGAGTGAGAGCGGGTGGAGAGAGCTGTATTTAGCGAGTGTTCATCGCGAGCGATTCTAAGTGGTTGGTGGCCCAAGTTCTAGGCATACAAAATTGGATATTTTTATATTAGCTACCTTCTACTACTTCCTACTCATTCCCAGCATTCCTACCACTGCAATTCTTATTAGTCAAGATTTACAGAAATGGTCTAGCTATGGCCGAGGCGGACGCCAGGCTCTCGTGCGCGTAAGCACAACCGGGACATTAACGCCAAGATTATGACCTTGCTATACCTATGCAGCTCGAGAATAAGTTTTTAGTGGTCTATCAAATTACAATAAATACATTGCGTGAAATGCGATCCGTGTTTAGCGAAGGGTATAAGGGTAAAGGTATAAATAATAAGGGTAAAATTACTTTAAAAATAACAGTTTTTATTTTGGTCATATTTATAAGGGTTCCGTGAAATCCTTATTGTTTCATGTCCGTCTATCTGTACGCGGTATAACTCAAAATCTAGAATTTGTATAGAGAAATTGCAACCGCTGCATAAGAAAGGTCAGCCGAGCCAACGAGGATCGTGTGAATAGCTAGTGCGTCTAGGTGCGACATAAGTGTGAAAGTTCATACGCTTCATGTGTCCCGAAGGCGAAACGCAGTCGGCATTCTTACAGCGTTTTAATTAAGTAAGTCGAACAAAAACTTCGCATACTCTTCAAAATGCAACCTGTTAAATACCGCGCAAGCCCTGTCGCAACCCCATATGCGTTATTTAAATCCTTACCTACGTTTCTACATTTTTGTTACATTACAATGAATATACTAAAGGGCACGGCTGTTTTAAGCGTTCACCGATGCACACACCCTCTAAGATTGACGTAAAATAATTACATGTCTGCAGTTCTGCTTTGTAATTGTGGCTACCTCATCCCTCTACCCAGAGAACAACAATATTAAAAAAACTTTGAAAAGAGTATTTTTAAAGAATGTCATCATCATCATCTTGGCGTTATGTCTGCCTCGTTTTACGAGAATGGAATAAAGCTTTAGAAAGGGCATTTATCTGTCAATCGCCCATGGCTTAAGCCTCTGCACTTTAGATACAAAAGGAGACGGATGCAACGGCCCCCACAAACTTTCCGCGGGACAAGCGAAGGGTTTAATTGTTTTCCTGCACCGCTAGAAGCCGAGTAAGCGAGACAAAAACATCCCAACCCTCCAAGGCCCGCGGCCGGGGTCGTTTCGGCCTAGTTTGCCTACCTTTTGTTTGGAGAAGTTCAATTTTTATTTCATTTTCGCTCGCATTAAATTTGCTTGGCTAACTTTTGGAGTATCATTATTTTGATTCTGCTTTCAATTAATTACATTACTCCGTGTCGTCATGTTATAAATATTTTAAATTTATTATATATATTGTAAATGTATGCAAACTAAGGTAAGGTAAGGTGTAAGGTTTCTCCTTAAGTGCTCCTTGGGGTTGGGATTCGCCCTCCACTGCTAAAGCCACATTTGCCATTTTGCTGCCAGAGCAACGTGTCCCGGGGGTTTAGGGGTAGACAACGCATTGTTACGCACATATTCCTGGTGTTGCTCATGCCTAGGCAGCTGTGCCCACTTTCCATCAGGTGGCCTGCTTTCCTGTTTGTCTACTGTATCTTTAACATAAAAAACTAGAACTCAACATCACCACTTTGTAGGGAATGCAACCTTCTAAAAAATATAACGTTAACTGACGAATTCACACTCAATCACGAATTTCTAAGATAGGCATGCATGGTCGATACTTTCTATCGTTATGAAATCGGTACTGAAAATAGACCTACCTATACAAAACAAAGTCACTTCCCGCCGTCTATCTATTAAACTACGCAACGGATTTTAATGCGGTTTTCAATAATAGATAGGTCAATTCAAGAGGAAGGAGAGAGATAGGACAACACGCAAAAGAAGTCGCGGCGGGCCAGCTAGTTATATAATGAAACTAAATTTTAGGTTATATATTTGGGGGCGGAGCGAGACGTATATATCATAATCAAATCGGCAAGGCCAGGTCAAGAGCAGGCGAGAGCTAAACCGACAAACATGTGTACGAAAAGATTAATGAGTGGAAGAAGCATGAGAGGTTTTTCTAGACCTACTTTTTAGACAGAGTCTACGTATTTACTATTTTCGTATGAAACTTTCGACAGCTACCCAAGTTTACGATTCACTACATATTACAAAAAAATCCTCGTGCATCTGTGCCTCGTAAAAAAGTTCAAGGCAAAATTGAGAAAAGTACGGCAAAAAGGGTAATTTCTTTTCTGCGGAGAAACTGACTTTTTCTGGTCGACGAACCCAAGTTTTGGACATCGGATGAAATCTGACATGAAGCATAAAATATGTCTGAAGTTTTCAGAGTTTTCAAAGTAATGTAACGCACGACGGACGTTTGTAAGATGATACAATTCTCAAAGCCTAAAAATAGGGTATAGCTTGCTATTATGTGTAAGACACGGTTTCATAGAAAGTATCGTCTTTTTACGGCCTATTACGGCCTATCCTAAGAAGCCCTGCCTTAAGTTTAAACAATATATTTTTTATATTAGGTATTTATTTATACCACTAAGGTAGAAATCGAGCATATGGCCTGCTTGATAGTAAACAGTTACCAATTCCCTTGTTGCCGACCTTAATATTCTAAAAATATTTTTTTCCAAATCAAAAACATTAAAACTTTCAACAATATTCATTTTGCATTCTGATTGATATTCATAAACATACTGTGAGTAAAATATAGTATATTTTTATAGAGGTTGAAAATTTAGAACATATTTCATAAATAAAAGGTACTAAACAAATCCCAATGAACAAAACACTGTAACTATTACAACAAAACTATCGTCTACAGTATAGAACATTCACTTACACCCCTACCCAACTAAAGAAACTAAAAATTACAAAGCTATTGCGCAATCAAAAACTACAAAGTAATTAAGAGTACATTTCGAGACATGAGCAAGAAAATGAACTCTCAAAAGGACTGTGTTCGGGCTTTTTTAGCTGTAAAGTTGAGCTGACGTTGTTAGAAAGTAATTAAGACACCTACTTTGTTTCAATTAATGACTCCAGGGTGTGTTGAGTCTGTTCCAGGGCAACGACCTTGTACACTCACTAACTAGAAGTTACGATGCTGAATTATGGACTTTCAGCCATTAAACTCTCATTGGGATTTCGTACGAGACAATAAGGCACTTCTTTGAATATTCGTGGACAAATTCACACAGCGCCATCTAGCCCCAAACTAAGCAAAGCTTGTACAAATAAATGTTATAAGCGAATGGCCATGTTGTACCTACTCGTACAGCAGAATAAGAATGATTGGTGGACTATAGTATTTACCGTATTTTCTACTTTTGAGTAAAAATCTTCGCGATTATTATCATAATACACATACATAGGTATACGTCTCATAGCCTATACTCTACCATGTATCTCTTCTCTTCTATAGGCCTTCTAGAAGAGATTTCTTCATAGAAATAAGTAGTACCTGTTGTCTCGTCTTTCATTTTGTAATTTCTGTGTGCAATAACCTGTTAAAAAATAAAATAACATAAAGACAAAAATTAAACCTGTTAACTTTGTATTTATTTGGACGTTTATCCGCCATGCAAATCATGCAATATGCAAATAGTATTTAGGTAAGTTCTATGTATATAAAATTTGACAAATTTTGCACACAGGTCGTTTTCAATAACCTGGAATTGTTTTGAGTCGAAGAAAAGAAGTATAAAAATATGCAGAAAGTAATGAACAAGCCTTAAAAACAGGAAATACCATTTCCGGACGAGTGTATAATTGGTAAATACCATCTATCAACAGAATGGCAGCGTACTACCAAAAACTACGTTCACAACAAACTCATCAATTTACTTCGTACCGACAAAACAACTACACTGACAGAACAGTGACAAAAACTAGAGGTGTTTTGCGCTTGCACTGGTACGTGATAAATTGAAATCGGATTTGCAAAATTTAGTTTACGCAGTTTCAGGTTAATACCTAAGTAAACTTAGTTATTTTTAGGTTCTGACATTATTTTTAAAAACAGTAAGTTTTATTTTATTTCATATCTACTTATTTATAGAAAAAAATCTCCAAACAAAACAGTTTTGAAAATATACCTACATAAGTAAATACACTATTGTCCATTTTCTAGTATGTTAAGATGATGGTTTTTTTACATACCTTTTGGCTGATGTAATATTTAGGAAAAAAACATGGTTTGACAAATCCTCAAATCGTATATAGCCTATAACAGCGAAAACGAAGTAACAAAAAAAATAATGTGTGTTTTACTTAGATAGTAGATAGCAATGTACAGAGTCTAGCCAACATCGTATATTGACCTTTTTCTGTAACGTCCCAGTGACAGCCGATCGTATCGCACAAGATGAAAGTGTTGACTTTTTGTGTCCTTGAGTATTGCGCGATATAACGCGCGACATTATCGAATGCGTTCTTGCGATTATGGATTTCGCGTCCTTTCCACACTGCTGTGTATCGCAGCTGTGTGTAAGATCACGTGCATGGGAATGCGTCCTAATACAAAATACACTCTGAATAGATATAGCAAAAAACAAAGTGTATTATGACGAGATGCATTATCGCACCTATTTGGGAGATGCTTATGTATGTGGATAATATAACCATGCTACCACATCAATAGCCTGTAAGGCTCCACTGCTGGACTTTAGCTTCTTCCACGTCTGTGGTGGGCATTGCTATAATATCCTCTCACAGAATTTGAAACATAACAGAGAATGCTGCTGCCATCAAATCATAAAATTTGACCTAAAGATTTAATTACTTAATTTAAAATGTTTATTATAAAATTAGACAATAAATTAGACGTTAGCGTCTAAAATATTAGTCGCCTTCTACGACACTCAGTTGAAGAGGTTAATTTTACTGAATTGATAACTTTACCAACTGAGAAATATGTAGTAAGTACTAAATGCTCGGAATTTGCAAACGGCCAGCTATAGTTGTTGCATAAATTATATGTATACCTACATAATTATATGTATACCTACATAAATAAACCTACATAAAAAACTAAAGACAACCAAGACTCACGCAGAATTAGCAAACTTTTAATTTTTTACTTCTTTATAATTAATTTAAAGTCAATCCCTTTGATGTTAGGTAATCTCTACAATTTTTTAAACATTTTAAGCTGGAGTTTTGTTAATCAAATGCTTGTAATAATGATTTCCTTGTACAAATACACATATGCATACCGTTACACCATTTCCCGTAGGGGTAGGCAGAGACAAATACATTTTCATTTAAATAAGTATTAATTTATACGCTTTCATAATACCATGTAGGTATTCGATAACTTCAAAAAGCAAGATTGAAACACTAACAAGCTACAAAGAGAAAATCGGATCTTAGAGTTCTAAGGAACAACTATAACACCACTTAAACTTACTGCTCATTATTATTGTAGGCTGCTCTTGAGTCAACAGTTATTTAGGGTTATTAAGCATAGTTAAATACCTAATTCTCGTATGTTTTGACCTTGGTTTCTATTTAGCTTTGAGAACTGATACTACTATTAAAGTATCAGTTTAATCACGAAGGCGGTTTATTATGAATGTGCTCCATGGTAGCGTCAGTCTGTTGTATGAAGACCGCGATTATATTCAAGAAATAACAGCAGACAGAAAGTAATCGAAGTCAAGCATTCCTGTGTTAAAACATCTAGGTAAAGCTTGACCAGAGCCAGAGGTGACCTGTCAATGATGGCGCTAGTTCTGCTTTTTATATAGCAACACCGGAAGGATGTAGTATTCTGTGACAGAATTCTAATGTCGCCAACAATAGGATATGGATAAGAAGGAACTAATTAGGAAGACAGCTGATTAAGGTTATACACTACTCAATAGCGTCAAGTTATATTTCCTCTATATAGTTCATTATTGCCAGTACAATAAACTTAGTATACAATTTTTTCCGCAATCTGTCTAAGTAACCTGAAGTCGTGTTACCCCTATAATAAAAAAACATATGTTAAAATAGGAAGTGAAATGAGTTCCCAGCCACAGTGTTTCCTTTGGACTATGACATGGGATTGTTCAAGAGGTATCATGTGGTGCTGATGTCGATAGGCGGCGGTGACCACTTTCCATCAGGTGACCCGTGTGCCTGTTTGTCTGCCGTATTACATAAAAAAATATTATTATTGGCTGAATTTTCCTCTAGTCTAGGGGGTCGATCGAAACAAAGAACGTACTAATCTACCAGTATATATCCCTAGTTTGAAAGTCATAATTAGTAGATAGTCCACTCAAAACTCTTTGAATGTGATCTGAACATTAACTTATCTTCAACGAGAATTGATGCAAGTGGTGCTGAAGAAAGTTATACTAAACCCGCCGTACGATTTATTGTGAAACTTTATTAATTTGAATCAGTATAGAGTATCATAGTTTGTTTATATAGGGGAAGGGGATACACCTAATTGGATTTTGGAGCATAATTTATTATGTTTTGTAGTCATGTAAGTTGCCTTCCTTATATTGCATGCATATCCCTACGTGTGACGTAAATATGAAACTCGTTTAACTCTTCTCGTTTCTCACTCGGAATAGTTTACTTTAGACGCACTTTTCCGGATACGCCAATAGCCATACACGCATTTTGCGATAGTGTAAACACTGTTACGCAAATTATCAGAAACGCAACTAGTCATTATTTATACGAAAATTTCCAAATACTTACGTAAATTGCTAGGAGACCGTAACGCAAATTACCAGACACGCAACTTGTCATGTTGCTCAGTGACATTGACCATAGAGCTTAACTGGACAAAATTGGTATATGTTGCCCATAACACGCACTCAGATGTAACAAAATGCCAAAGTCGTCATCGTTCGAGCGGTCAATTTCAGCTTTTGGGGAAGGATCCGAGGTACCTGAATATATTCATCAGCTTCGATAGTTTTGAAATCCGCGCGGCAGTCAGATATGTAGGTACTCTGTTTTGACGACACGTTCAGCTTCAAACCACTGTTTCCCGAAATATTCCGAACGCAGTAACTAATCACAGTGGTAGTGCTGGCTACCTTATTTTTTGACCCGAGACATAACAACGTAAACATTATTGCTTGTGCGTTTAACTTGTAAAATAAATTTATAGTAATAGAAAAATTTGGTGCACTTGGCGCTCAACTTGTTAAAAGGGTGTTTTCTCATTCAATAACAGCAAATCTATCAGTAGGTACTTACCTAACTTTTATAATAATAAAAAAAAAATGAAGGACCTAACATTCCGCCAAGCGGGAAACTGACACTGACACCAAGTTTGGTGCACCTGGCACTCAACATGGTAAAAGGGAGTTTTTTCATTCAATAAAAGCAAAACTATCAGTTCTTACCTTACTATTGTAATAACCATCGAATGAAGGCCTTAAAAGGGAAACTACTGAAGAAAATAGATAGACATACCATTGTTGTCTTTATCACGTTAATTTCATTTCATTTCATTTTGTGTTTTATTGTCTTACAACAATAAAACACAAAATGAATATGCATTTTAGTTCATATTTGAGGTTTAACTTTAGAAAGGGCAAAGAGTGCCAAGATAATTAAAATCACTCTCTCTGATTCCCCATTTAGACGCTTTGTTCAACATTTGACTGTCACAATTGTGTTAAGCGGAACTTAAGTTTTGAGACTGTTAAGCTTTAACGACGATGGTGTATTCCGCCTCAAGTATTAACAGTCTTTGCGACCCTATTATACAGTTATGGAATATAATAAAGGTCATATTGAAGCGACAATGTCTTTCCGTTTGAATTCGGCTGAGTCTCGTAAATTGTATGTTAATTTAGTCAGGCACTACGCAGGCGAGGGAAATGTTGTTGGAGATAGCAAAGATAATGAGAGTTCCGGCAGTTGACTAAGAACAATTATGTGTCATAGCTCATCTCTTCTAATATATTCACTATTTTTCTGTGGATACATCTTCATCATGTGGTTAAGAAAAACGGTTGAAACGTAAATAAAATATTGTATGCAAAACTACCATTAATAATTATGTAATGTATCTTGATTAACCGGGCAATATTGATATTGACCGATCATTTTCAATAATGACCATAATGACCATAATGACCACGAGCGTCTACTTTGAATTTAATAATTTCTACTTTGACTGACCTCTAACATACCTCCTAAGGATTCAATGTCATAATCCGAAGGAAACACTGTGTCTGGGAGATCGTTCCACACTGGAATAGTACGGGGAGAAACGTTCTTTCGAACCATCGCGTGGACACCAAGAAGCTTTAATATAGGTATCTATGCGGTAGAGCCTCTACGCTTTGCCTAAGAAAATTTAATTCTAATATTTACATATTTTATTTGCTGTCGGGAGCTACCCCGACCGTACGTAATTTAAACACAGACACCCCTAGCATTACACTGTGTTAATTTGACCAGACCCTTAAATCCTTACCAGCTCACTTTTGTAAAGGGATTAATTTTAATATTACCGGTGACCCTCTTGCTTATTTGCTTCCCTTTGTTATAAAAATAGTTTTATCTACACTCATAGCGTAATGATCCAATTACATATTCGAAAACAGTCGCTTAAGGAAACACTTTTTTCACCCCAGTCTACAAAATTTTAAAAAATTACTTTTCGATACAGCATTTCCCATACTATTTTCATTACAGCTGTATCGTAAAATAACTTTATCTACACTCATATTCTTATGTTAAAATATCGTACCTATAATTTTCTCAACTTTGCTGGAAGTAAGCTGCGAGTCAGTTTTGTTGTATCTACGCGTCTAGGATATCAAGCGGCGGGAAATTTACTTCATTACTTTCACATTTATCTATTTATGCAACTGCATATAATTAGGTATTAAAATACTCGTGTTAAACTATTATCATACTCGGCTACGCCTCGTATGATAAACAGACACAGAATGTTTTAATACCCCCTTTTATATGACAGTTGCATAAACTACTATTTTAATCATTATGCAACATTTTTATTTTTTAATTTTTTGTCGAGTGCCGGGACACGGCGAAATGTAGGCTGAATACCTAAATGTCTTTAACAAATTCAAATTCAAAATTTAAATTTTCCTGTTTATATTCTGTGTAATTATTTTCCCGCTAAACAAAACATTTTTTGTAATTGTTGTAATTTGTGTTTGTGAATGTTTTTTCTTATTTAAAGCAAATAAATAGATAAATGTGAAAGTAGTAAAGTGAATTTCCCGCCGCTTGATATCCTCGACGCGTAGATACAACAGAACTGACTCGCAGCTTACTTCCAGCAAAGTTGAGAAAATTATAGGTACGATATTTAAACATAAAAATACGAGAATAGATAAAGTAGTGTATGCAACTGCATATAATTAGGTATTAAAACACTCGTGTCAAAGTACAGACAAACAGACACTCATGTTTTAATACCCCCTTTTACATGACAGTTGCATAAACTACTATTAAACTAATGCAATATCAAACGTTGTTCTCATTTAATAGGGTTTAACAATTGACTTGTTTATCTTATTCAGTTAAGATATAAAAATTTGCTAAATGATTTATAGATATAGGCGAATTTTTATTTAACTACGTCATTTGTAGATTTGCAATGTCGAATGAGAATTTTTTAAATTATTTATAACTAGCGGCCCGCCCCGGCTTCGCACGGGTACCACTACAGGTACACGGGTTACACACGACCGCTGCGTAAGGAGCCGACCGCGCGAGTAAGCCGCGCGGCACTTTATTTCTAGACATTGACTCCCCTCCGGTACCCCGTGCTGCCTAATATTCACATTGTTAGACTCGTGATATCTTTCGAATGGAATGTCTGAATTGAATAATTCAAAAAGTGATATAAAGGTATTGAAGCAGTCGTGAATATGAAGTAATTGATTTTGATAAGGATAATTTTTTAGCGGCGGCATTACAATTAAATTTTGAAAATAAAAGAACACTTTTTGTGACATAATTATAATAGTTAGACATATACTGTCGCGACACTTTTTGTCGTAGTACATTTTTTTGTTCTATCATCAATAGTTTTCGCAGCACACGCGATGTAAGGAATTTTTTGGGTTTTTTTAACACCTTGGGTTACATTATTGGATTTTTATTAATTATCCGTAATTTTTTAGAAAATATAATTTAGCCTATGTCACCCGGGAATAGTGTAGATTCCCAACGGTGAAAGAATTTTTGAAATCGGTCTAGTAGTTTCGAAGCTTATTCAATACAAACAAACAAACATACAAACAAACAAGCAAAAAATCAAACATTTCCTCTTATAATATTAGTATAGATTAAAAATGTCAAACGATGGGATACCGATCCAGGTAGCTATTCTATTGATAACCATTACGAATTTATGTATTTAGTGAAAGCATTTGCGATGTCCATTAGGTATTGACAGTCCCAAGGCCCGGTAAGATATTCAGAAGGGACAATGTTGCCGGAATATTTCGGACCGACGCAACATCTTGGGCGCAACTCGCAAACTTGATTATGAAGGGGGTTAGGCGCTCCAGATACGGCAAGGGGTGAGGGGGTGAGGTTTCATGGTGGATGGTAATTTTGATATCTCCAACGGCCGAATTTAATAGGCAGGGGGGTATTTATTAGGGATCTAGATCTGAGCCTATACCTAATATTTGTATATTCGTTAACTTTTCTGCCCCTAAACTTTTTCTGGCTAGCTAAGTAATGTAACACTGACATCGCCTTGTAACTTTGTACATTAATTAAACTCATATTATAATCTCTTTTGTAGATAATAGAACAAATGAACACGAATAGCGACATTGTGCGTAGAAACGTATTTCAAACTCAAACTACAAAATTGAAATATAATTTATTCTTGTGCCTCCTAATATCTAAAAGTATTCCGCTGGGGACCCTGTATATGATTGGCGCCCGGTGACCGCATGCTAGTAATTAATCTCATATTAAACGTCAAAAACGTACGTGACAGCAAAGGGACCGTAAACCAGCTCATCCAGGTTGGAGTGCGCATGTAGACCGGCCAGCACGCTTGAATGCGCGCGCTGGCAAGGTACCGAGCACCGATATGCACTAATGTAGTTACGTGAGCGCTTAGCCAACAATCACACTTTATCTACGATACCTCAAAAAGTGCAAAATTATTGTGTGAGATTCTTTGAAAAATTGCCTCCTTGTGAGCGAATTACACCTCTACTGAATCAAATGGGTGTACCAAATATGAAAGGTCAAATAATCCTACATTTGGCCTGTGCCACGTGGCTCTGGTCGCGTGTCGAGCGACAGCGGCGACGACCGTGCCGCCGGCATGCGCAGCGTTTGCAGCGCGCTCTGGTGCTGACACTGCCTGCTTGTCGCAGGCGTTCATTCGCCTTCGCGGCTGCCAAAATATGGAACGACATACCTCCGCCGATACGTATTGGTCTATATAAACGCGGAGTTAAGAATGGTACATCCAGAACCATGAATATCCAGAAGAATTTCCTCGAAAATTTAGTTATTCAGGAAGTGTCGGTTCCAAATTCAGCTGAATATTATATAAGTATTACGCAATTATTGTTCGTAATTTACCTAATTTTACCTAACTCTTTCTGGTGTGTATACCACTATGATATGGGTCTGATCTAGTTATTAATCAAATTGTCAAAGTGCCCATTATATTTTTTTAATGTGTCATATTCCTATCTTGACTCTGGATGATCTTTAAACCATCTCATGCTGTGCCCATACCGATTTCACCACTGTGCAATGTGTTATACTATGTACTTATGACTAGCTAACTTACTGTTAAGGTACATTCAGTGTGGAATTCTGAACACTTGGAGGAACAAAGTACTTCGGCTTCCATTCTGCCGAAATATCTCCCAATTATGTACCTTTAATTATGGAAATTAAAAAAAGGGAGAAATACATAAAAATAAGACCCTCTCTTACATTAAAAAAGCCGTTTCAAAAGAAAAATCCGTTGACATTTTACCCACGCCCGGCGACCCGGTACTCAGCTAATGAATGCAAATTTCATCAGCTTCGCTCGACACACGCCTTTCATGAAATGTTTTAATTAAAAAAATACAATTTCAGTTTAAAAAGACAAAGTAACTTTATTTAATTGAGATGTTAAATAAACCCGTTGTTATGTAACCCGGCAATTTGGTGAAACTAAAGAATAATCAAATGATCATTTACATAAGTATTAATCTCAACGTTAAATGCTTTCTATCATTAATTTAAGCTACTTCTCTAACTAACAAAAATAAATTTCCAAAGCTCAGTTACCCAATTAAATGACTCGAAGTGCGAATTGTTTTGAAAGTACATACTTAAATAAAGTGCTCAGCAGAAGGCAGCAAAATTCTGGTCCGAACTGCAGGTGGCAACGTGACGAGCAAGTGTGTTAATTAGACAAACTTTATCTGAACTAAGCAGTTTCATGATGTACCGGGATGCAACTCTGTTTCCAAGACTCACGGCCCTTTTGTTCGTGCAACAAAGTTGCCGGAATTTGCGGGACCTGTCTTCATTTGCGGACTTAATCTGGACTTAGGTGCTGTTAACGTGTTGAAAGATAACTCACTGTTTCACGTAACATTGTTGTCGAAATACGAGTCACTGTTCCTTGTGTTGCTTAAGAAGTGTTATCAACATATAGTAGTAGCTATCGTTTTTTTGGGAAACAAGTAATACAACAAATATAGTATTTGACGACCTGTGTGGTTAATTGGTCAACATGCCAGTCAGCCACGCAAGAGGTCCCGGGTTCGATTCCCGGCCGGGCAGAAAGTTAAAATGATGAATTTTAATTTCTGTTACGGGTCTGCGTGTGTAATGTATAATATGTATGTATTTAAAAGAATATAAGTAGTATATCAGTTAGCTAGCACCCATAGTGCAAGCTTTGCTTAGTTTGGGGCTAGATGGCGCTGTGTGAATTTGTTCACGATTATTTATTAGTAAGGTTTCCTTTGTCAATTATGTAACTATTATTGTGTTGTAGTGTGCTATGTGTAATATAATTCATTTCCTTTATGCTTTCTTCTAATATTTCGCCTAGCTCCTCATCCTTCCTACCAGTATACCTTAAGAATTAGAGCACCGTGGCTCGCGAGAACTGAACCCCTCTTTCTCAAGAAGAGAGAAGCAAATTCGGATTAAACTTTGAATATGTAGGAGGTACTTGTTCGGCGACATTGTTGGATATTTCTCTGTAGGGATTCCAAAACTCTGTCCACTGTTTCATTGCATGTCACAATATGACAGTTCTAGAACTAAATTCATCTGGTAATCCTGCTGTCAATTAATTTGAACGCTAAGACGTTCCGGAGTAGATTATTAATTAAAGTTAAAGTTTTTTAAAATTTTCCGAAAGCGCCTGAGTTTATAGCTGTCAATAAAAAAAAATAGTTTTTGCATAGGTAGTTATAATATACCAATCACCCAATAAAGTTTTCAAATAAGCTTATAATACAGATTGTCTATAGCAAGATATTTCGGATCATAACATATTTCGTGGAAAATAAGGTGGTTGTTTGAGGATACATTGCGTTGCTTAGAGATTAATTTTATCATTGCTGTAGCTTGTTCTGGGCACAAATTCAGTTATTCGACATGAAAGCACTGAAAATAAAATAGATTGATGACACACATAGTGTAACGTACCACATCGTCATTGCACAACACTGTTAACAACCCGCATGAATCGGCAGCGGTGCTCGGAAATAGCAAAGCTTAGGTAGCATTTCACTAGAGTCTACTAGAGTTTACCGATGAAATAAAGGTTTGGCGTTGCATGTTCTAAACATAATTATCATTTGGGTATCACGTTTTTCGTCACCTTTCCCAATTTGTGACACCAATGTTGCTTTAAAGATGGTAGTTGAAAGCTGATTACTTACAAATTAATTTCGCTTAATACCTACTGATTCACTTTCTGTATGGCGTCTGGTTGGATGGTAGACAAAACCTTGATGTCTTTAAGTCCGACAATTTTGTGACATAAAGTTTTTAATTAAAATTATTTACATAACGTTAATATTTTGAAAAAGAAAGCATGAGGACACGATTAAGGCAATAACGCTTACGCCTTGCATCCGACCTGAGTTCCAATGGCGGCGCCTCTAACATACTATATACGAAATACAATACAAGGAAAATTTGTTAGTTTTCGTGCCACGTGACAACTTAAACTTGATTGACCATCGAAAACTCGGACAGAATCCGAATATATATGACCGATGCATAATCTGTCATAGAAATTGTATTTGACTAGTATCTATATCAACTTAAAAGAGTGATTTGGCTAATCGCAGTGCATTTTTATAATTTATTTAATCTGTGGGTGGGGCGCCTGGAGATCTGTAATATCTGATTCAGCCCTTTTCAGACTGCAGATTCTCACAAAGACTGTTTATGTTAGTATCTTTGTAATTGATTAATAACGAAATGATGTACCCGTTGTATGAACAAATAAAGCAAATCATTTTTATTTTTTATGTATTTTCTTAGACTCGCAGCGGGCGCAGCGTCAACGCTCTCATTTCGATTCTAATAATAACGGGAAAAATCTCTTTCACGTCAAACAAAATAAATCAATTACATAGTTTTCCAAAGTCACTATAAATAAACCAAATACTTCCACAACTCCAGCCATATATCAAGCAAATAAATAATGTATTGCATTTTTAACGTGAAGTACTGGGAACCCTCACTTATCGCGAATTTATTGCATTCCCAAACAGTTTCTATTCCTTATAGAGGTACTTGTAGTTAAAGCTTTGTGTTGTAACAAATGTTTTCCGAAGACATTGTACAACAAATAGGCTAGGTTTTCATTTAAAAAAAGTCATTTTGTTTTTAATAAGTAAATAATTTTGTTACAGCCCATATAAACACACTGTTCAGACATTCTGAAATGACAACCAGTGCCTATGACAATTAAAAGTGATCAAAACGTTTTGATAAAATAAATACATCATGCATACATATATAAAGCCCACGCCTTTGTCCCTCAGGTGGGTAGGCCGATGTACTAGGCCACTTTGATAAAAACCGAGATTAATACCTTAATATTTTTTAAAAGTTTTGTTAAGTAACGTAAATACTTATTAGAAAACAAAACCATTGCTATAGGATCCTGAGCATTGCTCTTCGTAGATCATCATAATCATCAACTTAGGATCTATCTCGGCTTACGCCAGGGTTCGCTTTCCTACACATTCTTCTCCACTTCGGCCGGTCTTCAGCATCCTAGCGTCGTGACTCGTAAACCGGGTACATTCCCGTTATCCCCCAAATGTTATCTTTTGAAATTTAAATATTTTTATCAAGAACACTTAAGTTGGCTTTCGCATCTGACTCAACGATATCAATCCATCGCTTCTTGGGCTCGCGGGACCTCTCTGTAGAATCTAAATAAAAAAATCTGACCTTTCCGAAAGTCGAAAAGAAAGGTAGGGTGATTACCAAACACCGGCTAATCTTAGTCTCTCTTGAACGTAAAGCCAATGAAATTAAAAATTCAAAAGCAATTCAAGCCATCATTAATATAAATAAACCAACGCATAGGCCGGGCGAGGTAACTCAGCGTGCCTTCGGGTACTATCAGCCATCTTCGAAATTAATTGAACAGTTTAGACCTTAATCTCTTACATAATAATTTCATAAGTTTAATGGCACAGATGATGGGACTTACTCGTATATCTTGCAACTTGGCCTTAGCTTTAGTGTGGAGTAGATAACTATGCTTGCGCCGGTTTTAGTAATATAATCAATTTAACATTAAATCCTTTTAGTAATTTCACTTCATAGATAAAAGTATGTTTATAAATATATATATTTGACAGGTGTTTGTCTCTCATTACACCTGTTGTAGACTATAAATGTCAATATACATAGCATCAATATGTAGAAGACACCAACATATATTTTATCCGCGCTAAAAGTGGCTACTTCGAATAATAATCATAACATTTTTTTATATTGTTTCGATAATACTAGTATTAGATTCTGTGAATGTATTAAAGTTAATAAATAAAAAACATCTAAATCGAAATACATTAGAGCATTTATAACTGGTAACATTTCGAGAGAGGAACCTTGTATGCAGATACAAGGTATTAAAGGTTTTTTTGTCGTTATGGACGTCATGGATCTTAAATTATGGATTTTAATACCTATTATTAGCCAAAAATTGCTAAGGGCAGTATCGATCCCCACCACCGCCTATAAAAGTAAGCGCACAGCCGTATGCAGCTTTCTTTCGCTGCTCGGTCGTCGGTAGGTAAAGTGGTTGGCATCGACACTGTAAGCTCGTCTCATTGTTTTGTTTTACCAACTGTTTTCTATACTGTGTGTGTGTTTGAAAATTAACGGTTGTTTGCTTGTTCACTTATAATTTTGAATATTGTGTCGATTTAGTGATTAATTTAAGAAATTGATGTTATTTCGAATTATATTTGTTTCAAAGTGTCCTTTTTATTTATTCATCACTTCTGGTTCCTAAAACTATATATTCTCAAAAAACATTCTATGAGGATCTGTAAAATGCTCGAGCCTTCACATTTTCACAATTATCTGAAATGACAATCCGTTCCCAAAGTTACCGACAGGATGAACCTAGAATAGCGCAATAGCTCGCAGACCCGACGGCCAGCGGAGCGGATAGGTTCCCGAGTGGCGACCCAGTACAGTCAAAGGCACCCAACTAGGTGGACGGATGCAGGCGGAACAATGCTCAGAGATCGGTCCTTTCCGACATTGTATATTTCCTTTCCTTCCCACATATGAAGGCTTTCTAATTTAAAGTTATTTTTAAAATCTTTTAATGGTAAAAGTTGCTAAATAATGTACATCGGCTAGTTACCGCTTCGCGCAGGTGCAACAGAGACAGCGCTCTACCAAACCGAACTAGCCGATGTCCATCCCTTACCCTCTTCCAACGAAACTAATTTTTTCTTCTTATTTTCAACATAGTCCCATGTAACACTAATACCTACACTTAATTCGTCGGAGCTCCAGCATTGTAAATAGCCTCCAGGATTAAATTTGGTCCACCCTCTGAAAATACACGCTTCACAGTGAATATCACATTTTTTTGTGCCTTTCAATGCCAAACGTGCAGGCAGCCCTCCTGATGGTAAGTGGTAACTGTCGCCCATAACATCTACAACTCATACCTACATTTAGGTTGCAGGTAACAAAAATGCAGAACCGCAGGTGCGCTGTCACTGTGTCGACTAAGATGAAATGACTCATGCCTGTAATTTCACCTCTGATTGTCAGAAAAATGTTTCCCACGTGAATGTTCTTTTAATTTTGGGAACAGCTTGTAAAACAGGAGCCACCGGGCATCCACTGATTATAGGCTTTTCTCAAAATTAAAGCAACATTTTCAGTGGTCGGACCAAATTTCATCCTAGAGGCTATTGCAATTGGCTTTTGCTTGGTAAAGTTATAAAGAGGCTATTGCAGCATAGGGATACCCCCGTGTATTTACCACCGACATATATTTGTTACTAATCTGATTATGGCAATCCATCCATGGCAATAAGTATAATTGATAGTCTAATAAAATGTTGCCCATTTGTCTGTAAATAAAAAACAATTACCGTTCGAACTTATCGCTGTAACTTATCGCTGTAGCTTTTAATTCAGAGTATACCTTAATGTTCAGTTTATGTAAATATCAAGAACGTTTAACTATTCAGATATTCACTTAGCGTCGGTCTCTTTAGTTGTCTTTTTCTATAGGTATGCTTTTCAGCTGTAGAAAAAATCGGTAGTTACTTAACTTTTAACTTTTATGAATTGCAATACGAATTACCTAAGTATTAATATAAAATCTATGACTATAATTTAACATCACAGAACTACCCCATTATTAGTCTTTTACAGGTGAGTCAATGGTAATAACACTAATAATATATTTTCTTTTTTAGCTGTTGCTCACAGATAGGTACAGCAGGCGAACTCTAGGTTGTAGATCAATATTTCTAAAATCCTTCGCAATTCCTTGCGTAACCACTAGAGTAATCATATTTAACACCACAAAGAAAGTTCACTGAATTCCTCCCAGGCAATTACAAAATGTTTATTAAACGTTTAATTTGAAGCCATTTGCAAAAGTTAGAAAACGTAAATTGAATTCTGCTACATACATTAACCGTGAAGTTAACGAAGACGGCAGACTTTCCCATTAAAATTTGAATGAGCAAACTTGAAGGGCTTTAGATACAGTAAATAAATAATATCACCCCGAAGGTCCAACTTACGAAACAATTTTGTACACGCTCCAGTGAAAGTTGGGGTTTGAAGACTTACCTGTAACAAAGTTTAAAAGCAAGGTAATATTGTTGCGTAGCGTGATCAATGTGGTTTACTATTTATAATTTGTTACAGAAATGAAAAACTTATAGCAAAACGAAAACTATAAAGTATTTAGAAAGTGTTTGCTGCCCGTATCATTATTACATGGACGCGTTTAAGTAAACTATCCGTTGTTCGAACCATATTTCTGCACAATTTTTATACTAAGTATAAGAAAATTTTAAAATTAATTATTTTTACTAGGATAGATTTCATCCACATCTAGATGGTGTGGTGTGGTGTCTATCCCATCGCCGGAAGATGCGGTGGCGGAAAAGTGACAAATTTAAACAGTTAAAATTATGAATAGAAAACATCCTCTCAGTGCAGTGGATATTCACTGCCCACGTATGATTATGTAAGTACTTACATGCCCAACATAGATAGTACATTAATGTAATCATATGGGTCAATTCAGATGAACGCATCTCAATAGCATGCTCATCCCACCATCCTTAGGCCACGTCGTTGCCAAACTGGGCAACGTACCCATGTGAAACTAAATAGAGTTACATTGAATCAAGAGGGTATCCTGCAATCTAGTTACCAAACACGCGTTAAAGCACACAGCCCGGGTGGCTAGACTGAATTAAGTTGAGCTTAGAAATGGGCCATGAGATTGGAGGGACATTCGGCCTGTGTGGAGTGAATTTTGCGCTTCATTGTATAGCTACGAAACCCTTCTGCCGCCATGCCAACTAAGTTATGTAACCAGTTGTATTATACTATATTGTATAGTTGGTCTAAACAAAAATGATTAAATTATTATCACAGGACATAGAAATAGTCTTGGATTGCTGATATTAATTAGTGTTTTGTATGTTTAGTAGATATAAAACAGATTAACTGAGTAGAAAAATTGTAATGAAACAGAATAATCATATCAGATATTTTATGGTTACTAGAATAACATCATTCGCTTTCAGTGTGATGTACCAAAATGTAAGAATCTTATTATTTCACCACGTCCTCCACCCTTCATACTAATCTACCTTTCCTAGATTTAAGATCGTCTAAGTCGGGACTTTCTTTCAAATGTCCTAGATTTAAAAGATTTAAGGTATCGCGGTATTAATAGATATTTTAAACAATATTTTCCATGCTTATAGCACTTACCATGGTTTACGAGTCGCCTAATAATTACGACGCAGTTACACGAATCATTGTTACGGAGCGACTGAGTAAACCAAAGTATGCAGTAAGAGCCCCGGAAAATCCTTTTCAAAGTCTTGAATTTGACCATGAATCTTGGAATCTTGTCAGTATATTAAATACTTTATTTTTATTTAAGTCTCCCAACTTATAAGCCGAACTCCCTATCACCTGAAAAACCTTTCAAGGTTTCAAAAAGGTAAGTAGATACCTGCTTATTGGAAAATGTTACTTTACTATTTAACATTTGTATTTTAACATTGACATTAACTATTCGTAATTCTATTCATGAATATATGAATAAACTATTGTTTTAATAAATAAATAAATAAAATAAAAATGAAATGAAAGTATACAAAATGTAATTGCAGTGTTTCCTGGCCCGCCGGTGGTCCACAGTCTGCTCACGTCGCGGCAGCGTCTAGTGTGTCCACCTTACGAGACTCGCCTTCTTACCAGGATTAAGGCGAATTAAGATCTCCGTTACGTGTCTTTATCTTAGAACTTGGAGATAAAATCTAAAATGAGGGGATTCGAAAGAACGCATTCCCACGATAAGGTTAATTGGTAGGTTAGAAAGTTAATGAGGGCGAAATTAAGAATACAAAAAGGTTGCTGAAAAGTTTGCGTATAAAATAAAAAATCGTTGTGAATTGGTCAGTTTTATCTCAGCATTCATAGAGACATTTTAAAGCATTTAAAAATACTACTCCATGGTCATATATTTCATAGTATGTTGCATAATAATCTTATTCTTATTCATTTCTATTATTTTTCTTGCATTTTTATGATAAAAGATATATTATACTACATAATAAGGTACGGCCGTATTTTACGAGTGTATGCCACTACCAATGGTATTATACAGTCTTTCCAATACGGGTATATTTTTATGCTTGTTTTTCTTGAGAAAATGCTTGAAAACCCAAATGTTTAGAGTCACTTAAAAACATTACAAAACCAATAAAGTACCCGACAATACATGATCAGAAACCGTAAGTATCGAATGCAGCTGACAGAACAACGAAATAAGAAAATATCTCACAATGTAACGCTTATAAAATGATATGATACAAATGTTAGAGACAGAGTATTGGGGATATATTGCAGATTGCATGACTATGCATATGATAAAGGTTACAGAACGGGAATAAAATTCAGGCAACATACAGGGTTTTCTAGTGATATGGAACATAGTCACAAGACTTTAATGTAATATTAAAGTGAGTTCACTGTATCAATATTGAGTTAAAATTATTGAAATAAGAAGTTTACACACTTTGATTCTGATATTTATCCTACGCAGTGAGAAACGAGCACATACACCTAATGTTAACCGGTAACTGTCGCCCTTATCATCCACGATTTATGCATTTAGGTTGCAGGTAACAAAAATGCAGAACCGCAGGTCTGTGTGTGGACTAGATCATAGAGTGTTAAGGTTAAGACTTGCAAAAGGCAACGAGGAGGACCTTTAGTGTTTCTACTCTATACAATAGAACTGAAACTGATTGGCACTGTTACGACTTACGGTTTGGCATTCTTCTAATCAAATTCCCTACTACAACGCACATTAAAACAGTTCCGTAAAGCCCATAACAGTCGATCAAGGGTTTTGTTTCCGGTTTATATGTGTTTATACATTTATCCAGTATGCCTCTTTAGCCCTAGTAGTTATTTTGGTGACATTATACGTACTTTGTCTATAAAGACTAGCCCGCATTTGATCACCAATCTCACCAAGTGCTAAGTAACAATACTGGCTAAGATGTAACGAAATCTTCTTAGTAATTTAGTAGTTTTAATTGAGCTTTTATGAATTTTATATAAATAAGACTTTTCTATACTATGCAAAACTAGTAGATATTGGTTACTCAATAAGTTTGAGAGTGTTAAGTACCTACATCAAAGACACGGTTGATAGTTAGCCGTGTTAAATTTTCGGAGACCACGCATTCTATTCATCATAATTACGTCCATGGCATATACAAAGGACTGATAGTTGTTGACTAAACCATGCTAAGCTTCGCGGTAGGCCGAACTGTTTCTGAACATGATTAATGTAATTACACAACATAGACAGATACTGGGAGTAGTGACGAGCTCAGTCGCGCGATGTATAATTCAGGGCTTTGCCGACGACAGGCCGCTCACACGGATTTAACAAACGGTGGCCCGTTTCAATAATTCGGCAGCAAACATTTTGTGTGATGGCCTAGTGTTGTATTTGTGACGACGCAAACGCCGCCAACGGATTATTTGGTTTAAAGTGATTCGGCTATAATGCCGTTCGAATTTAGGGGCTGTTGGTAGCGGGATTCGCTGTTCGGACCGCCCGTATTCGGAACAGCGACAGCCGTATTGTGAATATGTGGATGGGCTGTTTTGGTGCAATATTGTAATTAATTTTATTATTCATTGTGTAAGGCTTTAATCAAAGTTAAAATATTAGAACTTTTGATAACACATATAGAAATATACAGTTAACATTGACCTCGCTTGTGTTAAATAATAAATATTATAAGTAAAGAAAAAAGATGATTTTTGGATTTTTGTTTGTAATGAATAAACTGATAAACTACTAAAACGATTATATAATTATTTTACTAATAGATGACTACATTATCACTGAGTAATATAGGCTACTGTTTATCACGAGGAAATAATTGATTCCCGCAGAAAAGTTGACTGTTTACAGAGATTCTAACTGTGCGCGGGTTAAAGCCGTTGAGAACGGCTAGTATTAAATAAAAAAACTATACCCTGGCTCCGCATAGGTACCTACTTACCTAAATATTAATCCCACTAGTAAACAACTCTATCGAGACATTTTACTATAGCGTTTCTTTATGTTCAAGTAGTTTTCAGCATCCAGAAGCTTTCTCCGCTCTGTACGTAGCTAGGAATAAACCTATCCAGGGAGAAAATATCGTGAGAACCGTCCGTGGCAGACAGGTGCGACTAACGCAGACTTTGGGTGTACATTTGTACAAATATGATATCTACACAATTTAAAAACGAAGGAGTTAAAATGTGTTAACTAAGACAAACTATAGGAAATATTGTAAAGTCAGTCGCCCCTCTACTTTGACGTATGTCACGATCACGTGACATGAAAGAGAGACCCGATTACTTTTAAAATATGTGATAAAATCTCGATAATTTAGTAGTACCTTATGTATGACAAACTGGTTTGTATGAACTCTAACATTCTGAAGTCGCTAACCTTAAAAAAACAATCAATGTACAATCTTTGCTTCCTTTGTCTCTTTTCGTCTAGAGAAAATAAAATTAAATGAGTGTCAGTAGTTGCATCCGAAATTGAGTAGAACTAATGAGAAAAAAGTTTCAGTGGCTTTGTCGTGACAAATCTGACTGGAACTAATGCGAACGATCCTTTTTTATGATTTCCCTCTATCGAGGGATCGAGACTAATCCAGCAAACGAGGAAGCAGAATTAAATTCCTTGGAATTTCCAATATCCTAAAGTACTATGTTATCGGTTCCAGCAATTTTATTTTACAAAATAATCTATAATGTCTCGTCCACTCAAAGCAACCCAAATGTACGATTATACCAAAGCAGCTATCATAATCATATAACATTGAAAAGGATATTACTTCCTTCTTTTACACTGCCAGTATGATGCAAAATATTGTGAGAAAACAGCCATATGGCAGGTGCGTACATGCCGGGAACTACAGCACCGAAAAAGATATACAGACCGATTGCCACTCGGCTAAGCTGGGAGATCTCTGTATTTCCAAATAAGACAACATAGTACGATGATTAATGGCAGTGGTTTCTACAAAAACATTTTGTTGCGAACATATTTCTGAATGATAATTTCGCAGACCGAAACCAAAACGTGACAAGGCCGGTAACTTTTATTCTAATTTAATCTAATAATGGCAAAATTCACTAAACTAAACATTAATTATATCAGTTCAACCAACAGTTGTACTGAATCCGAAGAGAGCGGGACTTAGTCTATCATAATTATATTAAAATCGTATTTATTGTAAAGTGCCATTCTGCGTTACAAGAGACTACGCGAAAGCTTTTGACAGCATTGAACTTTGACGTAGTTCTCTAGCCTCCGTGGAATGTAAAATAGGCCGGAGCAATATTGTATATCTTAGCTAATATAAACATCCACCTTTGAAGATAGTTATTCTGCATTCTGATATTTATTCTTTTAAGCCCGTCTCTGGAAATCACGGATATTGCGTAATTTAAATTCGGTACAATTTATCTCACGATTGAAAACATTAAAATACAGCCGAAAAATGTATTCCGAGGACAATTTTACCTTGGTCGTCATCAAATGGTCAGCAAAATCCAAAATGGTAAGCTATAATGTAACTTGTCAGCTATTCCCAAACGCAATAGGTACGTTATAACATGATAGTTACGGAGCTTTCTTGTTAATTTCAGCAATAACTACTAGGAACTTCTACCTCGCATCAACCTCAGCTAGGCTAGTCTAAACTACATCTTATCCCAGTCTCAAGTAACACCAATCTATATTCAAGGCTTGCAGGCTTCCAGCCGCCCATTTAGCATGCCTAAACATCAGCACTGCAGAGAGACGTATAGATATATAATACGTACAATATTGGTAAAATTACAATTTTAACTAAAATGTTACATGGCTATCGTAGTTGCGTTGTTTAGTCTATATGCACCTGATGATGTATGATTTTTCACATGAGTTTTCTGTTAGTCATAACAGGAGCAAATATATTAATTATTTAGCTTTAATATAAAAGCGACCACTACGTGATGTTACGGGTCGAAAAAACACTTAAATCCGTTTTAACTTAAAATTACGACCGGGTTTAGTTACATCGTTTGACGGGCTTAGACCTAGATCATATCCCGGAGTATTAAAACCAATTCCATTTATTAATTTTGTAAATCTTTCAAGACATACACACTCTGTAAATGACAAGTAAGGTAATTACGTCCGGTCATGCATTTGATTGCAACGGAGTCTGGCTTGATTAGATCTCAGATGAGGTATGAGAAGCCGCTACATAATTCAGTGCCTAGATGAATTCTGATGGGGTGATTAGGCTGGATCTGAAGCTCTGCCTGGTCTTAGGTAACCCTAACAAGCAAGATGAGATATAGTCAAATTAATATCTGAGTCTGAGCAAGAACCGATTTTGCTGCGACTTTTCGTACTGGGGAACTCAAAAGTTGTATGGTTTTAACTCGCACATTTCGTACGGAAGCATATTTTTGTTTCGTGCCTTTAAAGTCACTGGTTCTATTATCCACACAACATTAACTCATAGTAAAAAAATAATGTTGCTCACTTGTTGAATTATATATTTTGGTTCATTTTCTCATAGAATATTTACAAAAAAAAAGCTTCCGCTAATAGGAAATGCTGAATGATATTACAACCGGATGGCCGGCGATCTGTCTTGCACAAGTCACGGCTTCGTCACGTCGTTCCGGGACGGTCACTCAATCATTGATTTCGCATTATCCAACTCCCTGAAATCAGCAATCGGCTTGCTTTCAGTTTTTGCGTCCACTCTTTGGTCGTACTGACTTGGCTATTAGTACAAAGTACGTAAAGTGATGGCGCGCTTCCAGCACAAAAGTAAATCGATTGGTTTATTTTGAGATTCTGCTAGTCCCAGGAATCCCAGCGGAAAACTTAGTTGAACAGTATCGGGTACCGAGTTATATATTGAGGTAACATTAAAAAAAATCAAGCAGTATAATTTGATTCATTCTATTTATACTTAAATGCAGATTGTGACCGAAACTAGACTAATAGCAACAGATCCTTTTTGATTGGTTGGGCCAAGCTTAACACAGACACCGTGGAAGATAGACGTATTTAAACTGCGCATATAAACGTCGCATAAATCCGTCAGTTGAACTCGCATCGAGCGAGACTCCGGCGGCGACCGCGGCGTAGACGACGATAAATCTGCCTCCTCAGAGACGGATCCTGAGGGACGGCAGTAACACCGGACCCCGACAAGACAGCGGGATACTGACAGTCGATACACCGAATGGGATTCGAAGACGGTTTACGCTGAAGAGGTGGGCCTAAGGGTGGGCTGATTTGGAGACGTTATTCGTAGCTGAGATTGGAAAATGTTATATAAATTTATAATAAAAAAAAAGTAGAAGTAAACTTGAGTCGAGAACGTTGCTTTACGCTTACTGCAATTAATCTAACAAATTAATTTCATTCATCATCGGCTCATTACTGATGCCTGAAATTTGTTCCATTTGTAGGTAATCGTTTTATGAGTCAGTGTGTTGGTCCAATGTACAATAATTTTACAAAGCTTCCCTTCGGCTATGCTACTCCCTTTATTGTTACTTACTCATAAAGGTACATAAGATGTTATCTAAATAAATAAATTATTAGATTGTAAGTGAATTTGTATTGTAAAACATATGTATTATGCTATATGTGTAATCTTCTAACATCATCGAGACATGACTATATATCATATTATTATCACACTATACTAGAAGTGTATTACGAAAATTCCTCTCTCGGTGTGACAATATCCAGCTACACACACGTGCTACGTCATACCCCTGCGCCGCTGACAACAGCCTATTGCGACATGACAAACGATTCCAGCCATGCTCTTCACAATAAGAGACCTCTACGAGGTGCTTCTGTGCAAGACTTGAAGCTGTTTACCTATGTCGAGTTTTATAGCAGGTTTAAACTACGTTGATTATTTTATTTGACAAACTAGTGGACTCGGCGAGACTTCGTTCACGTACATCTACTTTACCCCTACCTACCTTTTTTCTGGCTTATAAACCTTATTCTTGAATCACTCGTCTATTGATGAAAACCGCATTATAATCCGTTACGTAGTTTAAAAGATCTAAGCATACATAGATACATACAGAGGGCGGAAAGCGACTTTGTTTTATACTATGTACTAGTGGACCCGGCGCGACTTCGTTCGCGTACTTTTCCTCTACCTACCATTTTTTTCTTAATTCTGAACATGTATATTGAATTTATCTATTGTTGAATGCACATTAAAGGTTAGGTATATGTACATAGATGAACAAAGTCAAAGGCAAAACCAGATACAGAAAGCGTGTAACAATTATTCAAAAGTCAAGCACATTAATTTTAATTTTAGAAATGATAAAACAGAGAATGTCAACTAATAATCCACACCAATTAAGATAAATGAGATTTGGGTTGGCTTTATTTCGCGGTCTATCGGGGATTACCGAACGTTTTTCCAATAGCTGTTTCGCCGTTGATAAGGAATCGATGTCACCCGCTTTGGATATGCCTTGGGGCCACAGAAAATCGAAATGAAAATGCGGCTCCGAATTTGGGTGCGATAAAACTTTGAATGTATTGGATATTCAAATGTCAATGTATTACCATGTTCTGGATGGATAATATCTACAGTTTAAACCCGATGGCCGATAGGACTGAAAGGTTTCCGAGTGGCGACCACGTCCCGACTATCGGAGCGTAGACCGACCTTGTGGAGGTCGATCGATATGTAAGATGTGGCCTATGTTCGGCAATGGACGTCCTGCGATATGAGATGATAATGATGAAAAAGTTATTAGATACAGAGATCGAACGTAAGGTTATCGCTCATTATACAAAAATAAAAAATTACCTATTATGTCAAACTATCTTGGCGTTGATGTCCCGGTGGTGAGCACAACATCGTGAGCGAAAGTTCGCGCACGATAGACCGGGGTCCGCCTTGACCATGATCCAGGATTTGGCAGATTAGATAATTACAGTGGAGTGACTGCCATCTGACCTCCGTGACCTCACTACCAGGGGAACCTGACCAGATTAGATAATGGTTTCATCACGTTTTCCCTCACCGTAAGAGCATCGGTTAGATTTCAATAATTATTTCAAACAATTATTCAAATAGTACGACCACCAATACCAAAAGTAAAAAAAGAATGAAACTAAAGCAACAATTAAGGTAATATAATCAACGCCACAACGTTAGCGAGAACTAAAACTGCGGCTCTCAAAGCAAACTCAACTTGTACAGTAGTTGAACCGCCATTTAATGTACATTATGATAAAGGGGACAAAGAAACAAAAACCGTGGGTGCACCAGGAACACTTCAAAGTAATTAACGACCGCCAGACAAAACACGGCAGTCAAAAACCGACCTCTCACCTCTGCGACTTTTTGCGAAATGCGTAGGTAGTGGTATTTGTAAATTCTGAATAGGCCGTTTGGGAATGTAAGGTGAGCAAACATGAAGCGAAATATTTCAATTGAAAACGCTTTCTAATTGAAAGTTTACAATTAAATAAGCATCGCTGACGAAATATACTTTATTTAATTTAGTAGACGACCTGAATAGACCATGTCGGTCTGCTAAAGGTCCCACCGGATTCGATTTCCGGCATTTATTTTCTTTGTCACAATGGGCTACCATGAGGTTGGCATAAATAAAATGTCCATAACTTTGCCAACAATACTTAAATTTTGCATTTGATTACGTAGTTCTGTCTACTTTTTGTAATCATCATCACAGCCCATAACAGTCCACTGCAGGACTTAGGGCCTCTCCCACAAAAAGGGAGGTTATTGCCATAATCTCCACGCTTGGCAGGCGGGTTGGAGATCGCAGTGTTATAATATAACAATGGAAAATGCTGCTGCCCATTTTCCAGTCTACAGAGGCGCTTAGAATTTTTGCCTCGAAAACATTAGTTGCCTTGTACGACACCCACGAGTGTAAGAGGTTGGTGCTATTCTACTCTGCCGGACACCACACGGCCGATTTTTGTAATAATTAAATTAAAATCCGCTCACAATCAGAATGGGACCGACCCTTGTCGATATAAATGAATTGTATAGGTTGATTTACTTCGACAAAGTTTCATCCCCTTTTGAACGATGAGAGATGATAAGGCTCCTTTCCATTTTGATTCATCATCATCATCAGCTTGTCGAAATAAATCTAAAAGTAGAAGATTTAATTCGCAAAAGATCCGTCCTATTCCGGTTGCACACGGATCATACCTAATAATTTAGTTACAAAAAGCGAATAGAACTACGAACTCAACTGTTTTGTATAATCCCTTTCAACAAGTTTAGAAACGAGACCGGACAGCGTTTGTTGTATTTGAAGCGGGAGCTCCACACTACGAACCTGTCTCTCGAATTATTATACCGGACCAAGCTTCATTGTTTCTGATTTGCAATGTTAGAATGAGAACTGAGAACTTTCCATCGGAAATGGGCACGGGTGCCTCCGGGGATATACGTTCTGCTCTTCCGAATGCTTGGTCGTTATTATTGTCATTTGCTTCAATTTTGACGAGTTCCTAGATTAGGGTATACACAGTGGTAGTGTAGTATCTATGTTCAGTGTTTGAAATTTAATTTTTTTTGCATGTATCTATTTATGTGTGTTCGGATTTATATGCCGCGCAGTGGCTTTAGCATTGTATTTATAAATACGTTTTCTACGTTTTAACGTCCACAGATGGGTTATCCTTGAAATAGCTGCGACATCTCAAATGGAATAATATGGTGTCGATCCACTTTTATGGCAAATAAGCGTGACATATATGTTAAAGAACAGTCTATCAGCATATCTGCCATCCCTTTATTAGCAATATCCAGCGCAGTGTCGTTTATAATTCAGAGGCCCAAGACGATCCTTAGCACAATTCCGAACAATTCCCAACAAGCATTTCTCGAGTCAGTTAAAATCTAAGACGCACCCATTCTGGGGCCTTATCAGTTCATTTTCTCGAAATTAACTCCAATTATCATAACCGCGGTTATTTGTTTCTATTACTGCTCGGTTTTACTATAGACTTCCTTGGACTAGTGGGCTATAACCGTTAAAAGAAACTACGGAACACTAAGCGGACGATACAGGCTCGTTACAGATTATGGGTGCCGAGTTACTTTGGCGAGAGTTCGCTTAAATGGGAGAATATTCATATTTTCTTGTCGTTTCTAGGCGTAAAGACTTTTAGGTTGGACATAAAGTCTATTGACAACATCTTAATTGTTTGATCGACCTAATACCCTGCCAAGGTTGTGAAAGATTATTTATTTGTAACTAGAATATTTCTCTGAAACATACACTAATTAACTTATTATGTACTAATACGGGCTTGGAGACCTTGACATTTTAAATATTTCCTAAATTTAGTATATTTTTAAAACGTTTTAAATATAGGTTCTGGAAAACTTCCTGAGCAACTTCGACCTTGACTGGGCAGTACCGACTTTTCATACAAAGGTGCACGCGTAAAGCTTCCCCACTATGTGAAAAATGCTCCAGATGTTTAACGGTAACGATAATTCACATACGTGATAAAAATGTCACACCTTTTTCCCATAGCGGTTGATAGATACCATATTATTCCACTTGTTAGGTTGACGCCGTACAGATGGCGACGTGATGGCGATTTTGTGAAAAAATATGTATACTTATGGGGCACTGCTATTGGCGACGGTAAAGCTTTTTTAAACTAAAAAAGTAGTACAAGAACTGCTATTGAAAAACTGACAAGTAAAAATAAGCAGGTCGTTTAAGTAAATAGATATAACGCAAATGTTAGATTAAATAAAACTTGAAAGCAGGCAGGGACCAATTCTGTATTCATATTTGCTTGTCGGTTTACTGTTTCTGCAGCTAACAAGCAAGCTTTATAATATTGTTAATTCGAACAACTCGGTCTTCTTTCCATTCAGTTCTACCGTATACGGCTCTAGATCTTTTTCGTGAAAATAAAATCAATTTATATTGAAATGCCTAACTATAGATATAATATTTTACTAGCTTCTGCTTTCACTACACATGTTATCGGGTTTGTTACCACGGTTAGTATTGTAGTGTAGTGTAGTGAAAGTGTTGTGAATAACCACGAAAGTCTTAAAACCTATATTAGCTTCTGCTTGACCAATTTTATATCTCTAACTCGAGAAAATACAAATTTACCATACAAACTTCGCGAACGGGACGAATTGCTAAAGGGCCAAACACGCCAAAAGGCTCAATTTTTCACATTCATATTTCTTTATGAAGGGTCGTTTCCAAATTTTATGGAAATCTATTCAACGCGGCTGAAGTCGCGGCAAAAAGCTAGTTGTCTTTATTTTATCAATATATAGGTTTCTGACAAAATCACGTTCTCTAAACAATCAAAAATAAATACATCCAAACGTGCTAACACCAAAACTATTTTTATTCTACTGCGTCAGGATACGAGAAGTCGGGGTTTTTGTTTCTGACTACTTACATGTTGTACCTACGTATTGAAATATCTTTGAATTGCATCGACAAACTGTGGGGTCCTACTGGGTGCTTGTTGACGTGTCGTGGTGACGAAATTGCAACTTCTATAGCACTGGTGCGTGACAAATGACGGCGGGGGCGCGCGTGACGTCAGATCAACGTGTGATGGATGCGGACTACTCAGTGCAGGGCTGTGGTACCCACTATTCTTGGATAATCTATTAAGGTTGTTATTGGTAATTCGATAAACTTACTCCATAGTAGTGTTATTATTATAATTTATTATTTAATACTTTATGCACAAAATAGTACAAAGGTGGACTTAAAGCTTTGTAGCTTTATCTACCAGTCTACCCCAAAAACTGGAAATAAAAATTGCAGGCGGTGCATAAAAATTTACAACAACATTTTCTTTTTAGAAATAAGCAGCGCCTGCTGTGTCTTTTGTTCTTTTATATTTCTCTGTATATCATTATTGTGTACAATAAACAGTTAAATAAATAATAAATAAATAACATTACACGTAAAAATACAATTCAAAAAATTATATCATACCTAACATATATAGGTTAGGTATAACATACCTATTCTATCTACTGATATAACTTTATAATATGGTTAATTGTGTTAATAGTGTGACATATTTTGTTGTTGACCATGATTCACTATGGTCAAGTTCCCCTGGTAGCAGGGTCACGGAGATCACATGGCAGTTGCTACATCTTCCAAATCCTGGATCATGGGCAAGGCGGACCCCGGGCTCTCGTGCGAGAACACAACTGGAACATTAACGCCAAGATGATGATTATTTTGTTGTTGAATATGAACTCTTGATTACAAAAAAGTAAAATGATTTGCTGTCACGGTGGCCGTGTCATAGTGTGTCATTTCTTAAAAAATTTATAGTTAAACCCAGTTAGGAGCTCCAGACCAAAAAATTGGCGGCAACGATGTCTGTTGTGGATTTTTAACACTGTGTTCTTTAATCCGCTTGTGTTGTGCTCAAATAATTTATTCGTTGTTAAGTATTCCTACTGTATAGATTTTAAGACTCTCGTGGTTATTAACTACACTTTTATGGTTTTATAGTACATAGGTATTCCGTAATATTCCTACTGCAGTTTAAAGAATTTTGAAAGACATCACTGCAAGCCAACCCTATGTACGATTCGATTCCCTCGTCGGTTCGTTGGAGTTATACTAAGGGCCTAATTCAAATGTCGATCAACGAACACCATTCTATCTGAAACATCGAATAGCCTTGTTATGGTTGAATCTGTTTTTGAAATTGTCTCGTTTTGTTTTTAAATCCCGTAAGAATTCGATAAAAGTAGGTACCTAAAATATTTTATTACATTATGACTTTAATGGAGATTTAAGACTTCAAAGACCTGAAAAATAGCGTAATATAAAATTAGAGGCGGTGATCAAAACTGTTTGTTGGTGTCGAGTTTGTACTTTTTTTATGCTACTCAGTGACAACGAGCAGACAGCACACCTGATGGTAAGTGATAACTGTCGCATTTACACTGTAAGGACTAGCCTCGAAGACGAATTGCCTCGTGCCTGTAATTTCGCTGGTTACATTATCCTTCAATCCTTAACACAACAACATGCTCACATAGAGTATGTATGTAGCAGAATTTGCCAATCTTCGTACGCACTTCACAAACTTAGCAAAGTAGCTAGTCGTAAGACTGTGCTTATGGCGTATCATGGTCTTGTGGTTTCGATATTAAGATACGGAATAATTTTCTGGGGAAATGCAACAGGGAAAGATGCAATATTCAAGGCACAAAAAAGGTGTATAAGGTCCATTTGCAACTTGCGACGTACCGATAGTTGTAAGCCTTTCTTCAAGGAATTAAATCTACTAACAATGCCATCTCTGTACGTTTACGAGGTCGCGATATTTGTGCATACAAACCGTCACCTTTTCCCAAGTGTTGAAAGTGCCCGGCGCCGCGACCAGCTGCATTTACACCCGTGTAAAACTGCTATGTTCCATAAAAGTGTTTTTGCTATGGCACCCAAAATTTATAACGCTATTCCAAAAATAATACGTGAGGCCGAAAATTTAAATCGATTCAGAAAACAACTGCACAATTATCTTGTGGAAAGAACGTTGTACACTGTTGAAGAATTTTTTGAGAAACCAGAAGGTAGAGGAACATAATTTATTGACTAGGTCAATGTATTAGCCGGGTGTTACCCCCACTGTTGTCATTCATTAGCTATTATGTAGTTTTGTTTTTGAATCGTAAATTTAAATTATTTAATTATTTTTTTAAATCTCATTTGAATTGGTTTAAATTGAAATTTGTATTCATATTCATGAATTGACATTTATGTATCTAATTCAGAATTTCGACATGCGTGAAATCATTTACTTAATTTTAATTTCTTGACATTACCTGTAGATATTCTGTGAAATTAGTTATATTTTGAGTTTATTGATACTTTTGTTAAGCATAGTTGACGAGAAATTTTATTGTTTTTGTTTTTTAGAATAATCCCGCTTCTTCATTTTGTACGCCGAAAGGCAGGTCGCAGCGGAACCTTTATATTGTATTGTACTCCAACAATTTTTACCTGTGTACCACAAATAAATACATTCATTCATTCATTCATTCATTCAGCAATGCAAGTATTGCAACTTTAAAAAATAATAAAAACAAATGAAAATAGGTTCTACATACAGAGGTTCTAGTACTAAAAGTGGACGGAAACATTCAGTCTATATGACCAATTACGTTAAGCGTTATGTCATTAGAGAGGATTTCTTATAATCTTTCAACTTCAGTCAGACAATTTAACTTTGTATGATCAATAAATATAACGATTATAGCGTCGGTGGCCTAATGGTGGTTAACCCGCCGTTGGTGACGTCATTTTGACTTACACAGTCCGTGACCCCGATCTCACGCCCTGGGTTTTCTACCCTATGATTTTACCAGAAATTATCTGTACATTCTACTTTATGTTGATGTAGTTTTAAGAATACTTACATATTTTTTACTATTAAACCTTAGTACTATATAAATCAACTTTTGTTCATTAGTCATCATGCAATTTCACTTTCAACAATAAAAATTGTCTTAAATTACCACATAGGTACTTTGTTTAAAATTTTACAATATTTATTGTCAGTCTTATAACGCTAAGCACTTTTGTAAAATACACAGAAACAGTTAAATATTCTTTTGCAAACCACCCGGTTTCACATAGGTACATGCACGTCACCAACGGCAACTTAAGAGGTCCGACTCGTAAGCGAGACGAACCATGTTGGAACCCCAGTGCCGCTATGTACCAATGACTCTGTTAAGAGTTATTTAAATTACTTTAACACTCTAATTACTAACACCAATGCTCTTTCGGCGACGGAAACATCGTGATGAAACCTGCACATTCAGGTAATTGAATGGGTATAATTACAGCACCAGGCAGCGGCAGTAATTACCCGATCTGCCAAAACCGTGATCACGGTTAAGGCGGACCCCGGTCCCTCGTGCGATAGGCTCATTTGTCAATTTGACTATAGGCTAATTTGTCCGGTCCATTAAGAAGTTTCATTTTATTTGGGCATAACTTTTTTCCAACAACAGTTCGAGAGTTTACGTCATAGTAAAAGTTGTCGATTGCAAGAAAAGCTTCCCAACGGTTATTGATTCATACATAGACTGGAATTCGTTTCTTTTCTCCTTTCTTTTAATAAAGACTATCTACTCAGTAATAAAGCTATGACGATGCGTTTGAGTTGCACTTTTTCTATCAATGCACATACATATTTGCTTACTCGACAGTAGGACACGATTTAGCTCCAATAATAATATGTTCAGTTTCGGCCATACAAACCATAAATCTACGATTCGATGCCAATAAAGGTGAAATTCATGCGATAGCAACGCTGTGACGGCAAATCTGAACGCTTAGTAACTTAAACCGTTGGTGCTTAATGATGTGTAAACTTTGAAACTGATATTAATTTTAGTTATACGCGTTAGTAACAGAGTTTAAAGTTGTACTGGGTTAGTTCTCGGTTGTAACTAATAGACTGGTCGAACAAGACAACGCAGGTGAGATTATACTTAAAGAAAATTTTGTTTTTGTTAGCTATAACACATTTATTGTAATGTTATATTAATTACTATAATATACCGTCATAGTGTACCAATTCTCTCAATCCTCAATACCTATATTTATAGCATTCTATAGGTTACAGTAAGATGTTATATTAATACCTGTTAAATAACATTTAGGTAACATTATTCTAGTCATATAGTTATCTATAGACCTCGTCATGGCACAGCAACACAGAGAGAGACGCTACCCTTTGATAGTCATCGTACAGTCACATATTAATAATAATTGTCCCCCGAGACCGTTCAATCAGTCTCAGAGTCCCCAGTGGAAGGCCCATTATAACATTCTTTACAACACTAACAAGATAGGGATGGACAATTTATATAAATTATTTTATCTAATTAAAATATTTAAAAATAATCAATTAACTAAAAATCAGAACTTTTCCTTACCCGAGCATTAAAGAGCGTATCAGTGATCAGAATCTGTAGTGATGACTATGTTACTCAATAAACAAAATATTTTTTTTAATGTCAAACAAAAAACTTACTATTACAATTTCAACTGAATATTCTTTATGCAGTTCTTAAAATTCCATCGCACGCTAAAATAAAACTCCAGTTTCGACCAGCAGCAATAAAATTTCAGAGCCTTAGTTAAAATCTAAATTTATATAAAGCGATATAATCTCAAGTTTCGCGTCCAACTTTCTGAGCTAGCAGATTTGCTCCGTTACCGTTTTCAATTTAGCTTTGTATTGAAAAATATTTTGTCCATACCACGTTAGTGTAACTATTTCTGATTAAAGTGAATGATCCATAAAGTTTTATTCATGCGATTGGCCACTTTTACGGCGTCTGGGGGCGCCTATCCCCTTATCTATACTGCGCATGCATTCGCAGGCCCCTCCGCTTACGTACTAGATGCTTATTGCCTCTATCCATTGAGCTTATAGCTATAGAACGATAGACCTAGTCTAGTATAGACCTAGTTTGCGAAATATGTAGGTATTATACACGCGATATCATCGAAGTTGGGAGTAGGTAAGTTTGCGAGAATAGTTATTGTCATACAAATTACATAGTTTTAATTATAACATTTTATTGTGTTCGATAGAGTAGAATAAGTAGAATATACATCTACCATCCACTAATTTGAAGAAGGAATCGAAGCGTTGGAAAGGGATGACCTAGACGTACATATCATAACCAAATCGGAGATATTTTATAGATAAGTAAGGTAAAGAGTACCAGGAACCGACGAGCATATAATTATGAAAAGGTTGATAAATGTGAAAGAAGCTAGAGAGATTGGTCAGGACCGTAGCAAGTGGAACAGTTTGGTCTAAGCCAACCCCTTAAAAAGACGTGAGATTATAAATGTATGTACTAAACTAAACCAAAGCACACATTGACGTGACGAAATTAGTACCTACGTCGGTAAGAAATACCACGGTACTTAAGCGAGGAAACGTTACGAATTGTGATGCGTCAGTCATCGTTGCAAGTTTACATGTTTCTTTAGCAGATTTACACGCTTCAACGCAGGGCGTTGATATGAGGCCGTAGAATATCAGGGAAACAGCAGTGCATTTTAGCCGCCCACGTATTTCTCGAGGTCTTTCAACACATTTTTAAGTTGAAATAATAGTGTTGAAATGCTTCAATTCAATTCAATTTATTTATTTTCAGACAACTGAGATCCATTTCCAGTCCAGTCTAATTTTAAAACAAAGCATGCAATCGTATACTTCGGTATGGACTCTTAAGGCCAATAGAAAAACCTTTAAACTGTCCAAATTGTTGAATTTGCATTGTCCTTTTTCTCCCATCTACCATATCAAAACCTCGTAAAGTAACAAGCAAAGGTCAGTTTGTATCATATTGTATCATAAATGGCTCGATGGGTAGTGGTCGTACGTAAACGTCAGTCCGGCGCTAACAGTTCGCGATGCAAATGCGAAGCATCACTGGCAACGGTCGACGGCCAGTATTACTCATAAATTGATTATCCGATTGCCAGTGGACTTGTGAACTGAAGCGAATCTATTAAGCGCGTTATTTCCATGTGCAGAGTGAGCCATGACTGTTATCAGTATAGATGTGGCACCCGACTCAGTTGATGAATGAAAGGGGGTATGTATTTATACAAGATTCATCATCAAGACCACTGTTATATTTTAGCCTATTTGAATCTTTTGATACATTACAGATCCTATCCACAAAGGTACGGATCATGTTAGGTAATTATTACAAAGAGAACTCTCGCTTTTATCAATAATCATAAAACAGAGAAATTATGGAGTAAGTACTGACTTTGGAGTTTGTTTACGGAGTTGATAATATGTGAATTATACACCCCTTTCAAAATTTAACGGCTCCAACAAATAATTGCCCTAGATACCTATAGCTAGACAAAACCGTAAATTCATGTGGTCTACTATTCTAGTATTTAGTACCCCCGCTCTGGAAGCCACAGAAATGCGCCCAGTCCAATCCAGGCCCATTGGATATCCACGAAATCTCGTCGACAAATCCATCGGCAAAGCTTCCAAAGCAATCGATTTCCGGCCTATTCGACTTTAAACGGGGAATCAAACCCAGTATCCGGACGGATTTAGCCGCGGCCCCGATAGTTGGGTAATGAACAGAGTGGCCCACTTAGATACTCATGCAATACATACAATTTATTAACAATTAACATCATGAAAGGTTATACATATTGGGAGGTTTGTTACGGTGTTTGAGACATCAAGTTTTATAGATCATTTAAGTTTTTAACGTTTATAAGCTGTACATAATTCAGACCGTATTACACACTACCTAAAACATAAAAGGTACGCCTGCTTATAATTGTTTTATGCCGTAATCTCGACATAATTTGTAGACAGCGTTTCATCTATATACTACAGTGGTTATCAGCATAATTACAGGTATCGGCCGTAAATAATGCACATCAACTAGTTCGGCTTCATAGAACATCGTATCTATCGCACGCGTTTGAATTAATACGAAGAAGAAACTAGCCGATGTGCATTATTTATAGCCCGTACCTGTACAAACGTTATAAGTAGGTATATAGGTAGGCTACAGACGAGAGCGCCACTCTTCATAGGCACTAAATGTTGGAACAAATTATATGCAAGTAACTACATTGATAGGCAGTGAAATGTCACTGTCAACAGAATTCAGCAGTGGGTGGGTACTTGCACAATTTATACATACTCGTAACTATAGTAGGACCACGCTAAGACCGAATTGCTTTAAAAAAAAAATAAAAAAAAATCTCTGTATGGCAACTAATGCCATGTCTTTTATCCGTCATAGAACGTCATTCATAAAAGTCATAACAAAGAATTTGACTGATTTGAAAAATATTGTTGAGGCGATTGGCACATTGGAGCGCAGCATTCATTCTGACGAAATTTGGAAATATGTGTAATTTTAATATTGTTTTATTTACAATTAAAAATTTAGGAATTCTCCAAATTGTTATAATCTTTTCATAAAATTATATTATTTAGGCGAAAAATAATATAAGAACTGAGTAATGGAATACCTATTTGACAATCCTGGAGACCTCACTTCACAGCAGCGGCCTATTTGACGCCTTTTTATGTAGAAAGTACAGCGCCAAAAACTTATCTGACCCGCAGTCCGTGTCAAATGTGTCAAAGAAAAAATAGACGGATCCGCACGACAGCGCGTGGATGCGTTTTCAGTGTGTTCGACTATGAGTAATTTCCATAGAAACCGATGACAGCTCAAATAACTTCATGTCACGCACTAACGCACGTCACGCACAACGGTGCTGCGTTCCAGTGTGCGGATCGCCTAAATAATAATGGACAAAGACTGACAAGGACAGATTATCCAATAGATATTGCCATATCCACATTTTATATTTTCTACCACTGTCAGTTGATTCGGACTAAGCGTGGTCCTATTATATTTACAGAATCAATATTAAATACAGATTTTAGCGATAATGAGTTTTTAATACTTCAAGATTGTTTTAAGATGTAATTTTAGAATAACACCACCGTTTTCTTTTGTCATCGTGACGTGGCACCGCTTCTTCATAGTCTCAAAATAGTATAATAATTTGACTTGCTTCATAGTCCCAAAATAGTAGAATAAAACAATGAAGGATAGTAGAATAGAAGGTATATTAAAATATCAGAGAGTATCCTCTGGAGAACTTAGTTATAAGCGAAATAAATCAGCTTAGTTACAAGTTAGTCTTAAGGAGCCGGACACTGGGTGTTTTACCCTAGTTTTACTTCTACATTATTCAGTTATTGCTAATCAAAACATTTCTCGTCTTTATTTCTACACAGGGATTTCTTAACTTGAAATTTTATCAATTTAACTTAAATAACTGAAGCACTCCACCAAAATTACAATGCCCAATATTGCCAGCACTTACAAAATCTCCGGATGCATAAAAAACGCTTGCGCACTGAAACGGGCCCAAATTAAAAACTCACTCAATCATTCAATCACTTAATAGCGGACTGGCATTACTGCGTTTTATATGGTTGATGTATGCACTTCCGTTCCGAAAACCGTGTTTGCAATAAATGCTTCAGTGACAGCTGGATCCGTACCCAGTGTACCTGTTTTTTTTTATCTTGTACCCAAATAGTGCCACTTCATTCAAATAATGACTTTTGCAACTTATGGCTATGTACACTTACGATAAACATTTGGGTGTTCGTCGAGGTCGTGTATACATCCGTAAACAAGTCTGTCACGGTGTTGGGACCTCCCGAAGGCCTCAGTGCCATGTAAACCATCAACGTAGGCGCCTTTATCCTTGTGAGTAAAAATATTCCGCAGCGAAGCTTTGATGGGCGTCAAATTTATATTGCTGTGTAATTTGTATTGAGTATTTTTATTACTGATTGTGCTATCAGTCTACATTTTGTTTTTGTTCACAGAAGATAGTTTAAGGAGTACCTACTCTTCTGGCGATCAAAGGCGCGACTAAAAATCAGCCTCATCAGTCCTGTGCTCTCAGTCCGGCTGTTCCGACACCGAAAATGCTGCTTTCTGGGATAGTCTCGAAGTCTGGTCAGATCGTGGTCGTGGGCCTCAATTACCAGTCATGGTCAAAATGAAAACCCGAGAACGGACAAAATGGAGAAAAAGAAACAGGAAAGCGACTCCGGCCTGACAGAAAGCATATGGTGATGATTTTATGGTTTAAAACATTAAAATATAGTACTATATTTTTACAATAATGATTAATATTTTCATTAGTGCTTAATAAAGGATTTCAGTAAATAGTAAATATTGAATCTATCCAAAATAATTTTTACTGTTAGGCGGCTATCCGCCACAATAGGCCACTATCCCCCTTTCGAGAGGTCAAATAAAACAGGGTTACTCAAAACCAATAATTATTATTTCTACAAAAATATACTATCAAATAACATCAAAGGCCTATGTTTTCATATATATTTAGCTAATTTCTTAGTAAGTACATATTTCTTAATAACAGAGCTTTTTTGAAAAGTGGGAAACTATCCGGCTTTTACCCTAATGTGCATTTCAGAAACATTTCAGAATATTACTGTCTTAAGAATATCTTGGTGTACCTTTTTTACCAAGGAAACACCTAGGTATGTTGCGATATAAGAACGGATAAAACGTTTACATATTATTGATGCTGAATTTACCTGTAGGCACTGCAAAAAGCAACTCAGCTATCAATTGCTGTCCATAAATCTCACACAAACCAGCGATCATTAATCAACTCGGTGGCAGCTTTTAAAATGCACTTCATAATTGGGTCATAGTTGCCATTTCACAGCGTCAGCCCCACGCGCTGAATGCATCATCTCTTTACATGTTCCTAGGCACGATATTCGACCTCCATGGTGAAATAAACTTTTTATTCGCTATTTTATGTACCAAAAAGTTTTTAATACGGACCCATGTCATCTGTTTCCAAGTTTAAAATTTCATCTCGGTGAAAAACAATTGAATGAATAAATGGAACTCACTCTTGAATATTTCGATTTTCCTTTAGCTCTTCTCGGCTTTGCTTGGAACTTCTAGTAAAATTACTTATCCTAAATTAAACTAAATCGATGATTTCTCTAGTGATTAGTCAAATTTCTGTCAGATCGATTGATTTAGAATTTAAAACATCGTTCTCTTTCTGGTCGGGGAGGCTGAGGCTGACTTTATTTTAGTTTTCGCGGCTCTTCACGGCAACAATAGTAAAAGAAAGAATGAACACACGCCTGTGTATGACAAGTGTCGGAATTGTTGGCTTAGGCTGATAAGTGCTTTTGTTTTTGTGAAGCAGCAGCTTACAAAACCCCTGTATAATCCAGGTAATGTACTTCTAGTCGTTTCCCGCGTTTTTAACCCGCGCGTAGTTCGGAAACAGTTCAACTATCCTTTTTCTTTTCCTGGATGAAAAGTACTCCATGACACTCTTAATATGATATAGGTACTATAGATTGAACTATTTCGGTTTCATGGGTCATGACCTTCTAAACAGAATAACACCATTCCCTCGTGCTCTACACGGGATATCTAGACCAAGTGAGCGAAAGCCCATTCTACTATTTTTGCTCAATGTAAACGGAGAAAGATCGTTCGTTCGTTGTTTATAGAAAATTTCAAGAATGAGCTTCAGTATTTCAGTAAGCTTGCTTTATGTTCGCCTTGTCTATACACCACTCTCTATTAGGTGGCCAGCCTGTTTGTCTACCGAATATTCCTAATTAAAACCGTTATTATTATAACTCCAGTTGCGCATAAATTAACAGTGTATTTTTGTTTTAGGTGAGTCAAAATTCTCTGGCGATTGACAGGTATGTATTTCACCTATTATGAGGTTATAAAATCATTGTCATGGCTGTGTTATTATATTATTTGTGAACAAAATATGAAAATAGCTTTAAAACTGTAAACGAAATTGAAATTGGTTAAAAACATAGGACTTATAAGATTTTAAATGTTATTGTCTGTCTCCTTCTCACAAAATGGAGTTAACATGCATTATAAACGGCGACCTCAATCGTGACATCGCGATTGAGAGAGGCCCGCTCGGTCTAATTAGAAATTTCATACGTTCATATGTTACTTGTTTTTAAAGATATAATCAAAATCAAATCTTACAATTTTATTCGGTAAGTAAAACGCTATCATATTAAACATTAAAAATCAGTCTACATCCCAACGATGAAATGTTGATGATGTTCTGTCGGATCATAACAATGTTTGCGCGTTGCTTGGCAACCTGGCCATGATCTATCACGTTAACATCATTGCACTAACGGATGTTATCTTAGAGAATAACATTCCTGATCGTAGTCATCCCGCCTACGCCTACGCAGCGTTAACCGCGCGTTGGGCATTTTTCATAATTGCGTTCAGCGACGCGTACCTCTTCCCCGCTTTAAAAATCGGTGACAAGTGTTTATAACAACCTAATAGATAGAATAACAACGGGTAACTCCCGATATTCCGATCTATATAAACTTTAATATTTCCTAAACTACAGAACTGATTTTAATGAAAATCAACTAAAATTCATCTCGGTTAAACTGGCTTTAAAATAAAAAATAAAAATTTCGCATCAAAATCGGTTCGTCCGGCCGGGAGCTACGAAAACACAAATAGACACACATACACACTTACACAGAGCCACAGATACCGGATGCATACGTCAAACTTGTAACGGCCCTCTTTTTCGTCGGTTGTTAAAACATAATTTAAGTAAGTTTTCAACTAAGAAATATTTTTTCATAGCATGGTTTTATCGCGCAACTGAATTTGTAACCATGATCCAATCTGGTCAGGTTCCCCTGGGCACCCAGCAGGGTCACGGAGGTCAGATGGTAGTCGCTCCACTAATTACCTGATCGCCAAATCCTGGATCATGATCAATGCGGACCCCGGGCCCTCGTTCTCGAAAGCACAACCGGGACATTAACGCCAAGATGATTATTATTTATTATTAAGCTTTTATCGCGCGTTCTCTATGATCACAGTCAGAGTACTTGTCAAGACTAATCAAACGAGCCCAAACTCAAAGGGTTTATCATGTGTAGTTTAGGTTAATATGTCCACCTTCAATCTCCATCATCAGATCAGCGCGATGGAATCATAACATTAAGTTGTCCTGTCACCGAACTTACATACGAAACCGGGAAATGGGTCAAATTTAACTTACAAAATTTTATTACGTACGCACAATATGGGGACATGTGAAAGTTAATAACACCTTGTAAAAATGCAACAATGTTAGAGACCATCTGGACTCTGAAAACCGACAGTAACAATTTTTCAAGACTAACCGTGGAGGTGCATTGTCATAGCATAGACTAAACTGATATTTAGGTGTATACATTTAAGACTTTCGTGTTTATATTCACTATAATTATACAATTTGATCACACATAATATAATTAACAACAGTAATACCATACCCAACGCCGGGTTAAAAACCAGATAATATGAAAGTAAACTGAAATGTTTGCAATTCTTACCTATATAATACAATTACGATGGCTACCTTATCGAATCAGAACGCACGCATACAACAATGAATGCATGGTTGCTGAGCACAATCAGTAAAAACTGTGTTAGTTACCCATCCAGACTGACTACATTCGCTTGACAGGGCCAACTCCTTCCATTAGTTTAATTATTTCGGGTTGTTCTCACGCCCAGTACTATAAAAAAAAACAATTATAATAAATACTTATAACTTATTAGCTAAAACTGCACCAAATGTCACAGAAAATTTACAAACGCTGTCACATTCCACAATAACAATGACAGAATATTTAACTAACTGTTTAACCAATAGAGTGCAGAAACCAGAACACGTCGGATTCGCGAATGTTACAGGAATGTTAATTGCGCAGAATATCGTTTTTAGCAATGCAATTGGATTGGGCAGCGATGAAAAACAGCAGAGAATACCGGCGGGCTATAGGTACCTACATTTATATACACGATAATAGGTACAAAGATTTGACGTGAATATAGACATTAAAGAAATGACACAATAAATTAGTGTCACATCAGGACAGGTCCTATCACACGGACCACATTTTGTCGTCAAAATTATATTGTTTCATGTAATAGATATCGACCACAATACGACCACGGCGCAACCACAATACAACCACAGTGTAACCATCATCAACACTCCGGCGCGACCGCAACGTCACTGTGCACGAGTCCCGACTGCGCCGTCCACCATCCTCTTATAGATGCGCAAAAGTAATTTTATATTAGTCATAGTAATAACTATAGCTTAACAAAATCTCGTTTGTCTGTCTATATGTATTTCCGTTAGCTCCTTCTAAACCACGAAATGGATTTTGATACGGTTTTCACCATCAGTTCGAGAATTTCTTTATGAAGGTTTATATCTTTAATACACACAATAAATAATAAAGGAAAGCCGAGAAAACAAGCCGGGTCGTTTTAAAATATAAACGTTTTGAATGCAAACTCAAACCACAACGTAACCACCTCACAACTACCAGCGACAACGTAACCTGCAAGAAAGATGCTTCAACGACACTTTTCACAATATTATTACTAGACCACTTTTTATCATTGTGGTCTAGTTGTGGTTGTGTGGTTATGGGACATTGCTTACTGCTATTTTTTCGTCTTGTGGGCGAAATTTTACGATTTCCGACTTTATTGAACGCGATTCAAATGTGTGACTATGTCACGATGCAGTGCGTAGGTGCTCTTAGAGGCCGTCGCGACACCAACAGTGGATTATTACGTGCTTTTGACGATGACGTGTCTTGGCCTTATGGCCGTGTGGTGTCCGGCAGAGTAGAATAGCACTAGCCCCTTACACTCGTGGGTGTCGTACAAGGCGACTAATGTTTTCGAGGCACAAGATCTAGAGCCGGCGTAGGCTGGAAAATGGGCAGCAGTGTTTTCCATTGATATATTTGTAACACTGCGATCTCCAACCCGCCTGGCAAGCGTAGAATTGTGGCAAATACCTCCTCTTTCGATCGGCTGTGATGGTGGTACTATATCCAATTTCTTTAAATATTTGAGGCTGAGGTGGGACTTCATTACGTTAAAATCGAATCAAGACGTAGACTGTAAAAGATTAAAACTCATAAAAGTTTTTAAGACTGCCTTTGTCACTTAAGCCGTAAAAGTTGTACAATAACAAACTCACCAAAGAAAACTGTAGGAATTCATGAGATTTTAATAATTTCTTTTAACAACTTAATGCCTTTTCCATGTTTATAACAGCTAAGTTATAAGCGTGAATAAATGAGAGTACTTTTGCAAAGTTATTTCGCTTTTTCTTGATGTGAAAAAAGACGGTAGGATTCAACTGGATGCGGAATCTACGATTGAATTTTGTTTCTTTTTCCCCGTGGGCTTTGGTCTAATCAAATGTTTGCGTTAGGTCTTCAATTGAGTAAGTATTTCTTTGTTGGTTTTACAAATATTTTCATTATTTTACAGTTATTCATGTTTATCGTGAAATCATTGTAGAGTGTTTTTGAAATGGGTCTTTCGTATGAGCACGAAATATTACGTCAAAATGGGTAAATACAGATTTTCCTAATAAATAAATACCTAGACCGACCATGTAGAATATGACCATAATAGCATCGGATAGTATTCAACTAATGTACATAACTCAGAAAAGAGTCAACGGTACATGGTGGCAGTGGGATTCGAGCGAGAGGTAGCGGGTTCGAATTCCACTGCCGCCATGTACCAATGATTCTTTTCTGAGTTATGTACACTAGTTGAATACTGATTGATGCTCTTACGGCGAGGCAAAACATAGTGATGAAATTTGCACATTTAGCCATGGCAACTGAACATCTTGCCATTGTCCAATTTGGTCAGGATCCCCTGGTAGCATGGAGGTCAGATGGCAGTCGCTCCACTGTAAAATTTATCTGATCAACCAAATCCTGGATCATGGTCAAAGCGGACCTCACTAAGTGGGAAAAGAGCAGCGATGTGCTGACGATTATTATGAGTTGTCTTTTCAGGGGTAATTGGTCCTTACCTAATACATCCTTTTCAAGCATTATTCGAATGGTACTTTTTCACATAAAAACTACTAAAACTATTTCATCAATGGACATTGATGAAATTTGTAGTTCCCCGGGAACACGGCATAATGTAATTCAACGCAGATGAAGTCACAAGCAAAAGCTGATGAAATATACGAATAAAATCTAGCTCTTTATAAAAAGTACTATTAATTAGTACTTCCATCAATTAGTACCAAGAACCCACTTCAAGTAATGCTATGCCTTTAGCAGCCACGTGCATTAAGGTATAACCGAATAATGTTCAGTTACGGTCGAAAATTTCGGTGTTCCACTGTAATTGTGATTTAGTGCCGCGGGTACGTTACGATAAACTTATCGGCCGAAATAGCCGCGGATTTGGCGGGCGTTCGGCTAACGCGGTGCTTGCATGGTTAAATTCGACTTGTGTAATCCGATTTTGTGTTCGCAGACAATATTGGAGTTGCAACTGTTTGGGGAGCTTATTATGTCGGATTTAGACTATTGCGTTGTGCTTAGGCATGTTGTTAGGACCAATAATGGTGTGTAAAAAAATGTAGATAAGCACCTATAAACTCAAATATTATAAAGCATGGTTGGTTACAAAAAATAAAAACATAAGACGTGGTACTTAAGTGGCTATTGTACCCACCTTATGACTCTAATTCAAACTCCGCTCGGGCCACTATATGCCACTATTCCTACATACAAATACATACAATCAAACACTTTTTAACACAAAAGCTTTGATGATCAAATTATTCCTCAACAGGCGTGATAAATCTAGATTCCAGAAAATAGGTACTGGTAGACGTTCAAGTACCACACATTTACTACATGAGCCCAAAAAATCCATGTTAATGATTATTTAAGTAAACATATTCTGAAACTGCCTATTTAAAATAAATTCAACAGGATTGGGCCTACATTTTCAGCCTCGCGTGTAGTTTTTATCTATCCATTATACAGTTCGCACATTATAAGTTACAATTAACGTCACCGCCGTGTTTTGTTATGACTGGCCGCTGAAACTGAGTTCATTAATCGCACGCTTTTTAAATACAATTGTGTTTTTCTTCCTTTATTTATTAGGTTAAATTTATTATTTACAGTAGAAAACGCACAAAATATAGGAATAAGTACTGATTAAAATAGGTATCTTATTATTAGATACTGGTGGACCCGGCGCGACTTCGTTCGCCCGACCTACCCTCTCTTAAATCATTCGTTACGTAGTTTAAAAGGTCGATGGTACCTACCTCGCTATTAAAAAAAAACTAAGTCTTATTGAAGGTTCAAAAGACACAGGCTTGGCGAACAAAACTATTCTAGTCGAATCATCACACCCATCCTACACAGCGGAGGTATATAATAATGTCTACGTACCTAATTGGCAGAATTGTCAAAGAGAACCCAATTTGGCACAACAACCCAAAATAGAGGAAGCACGACACAAAGACGAGATAATTTAGTAACTTAAGCTTACGTTTTGTTTCATTACAGGAGACTCGGCTCGGATTCCCACGGGTCTTCTCTGTTATAATATTATGCATAAACCAATGTATACCTACATGTTAACCTGTCGGATTATTTTACGCAATGATAATGAAAACCGCATCAAAATCAGTTTTTTTGTTTTATGTTATTCGGCAGTCAAACAGGCATACGGGTCACCTGATGGAAAGTGGTCACCGCCACCCATGGACATCAGCAACACAGGGGGTGCTACCATTGCGTTGCTCGCCTCTAAGAAAATCTCTAATATACCTCTTGAACGTTCCCATATCATAGTCCAAATGAAACAATGTGGCTGGGAACTCATTCCACACCCGAATCGTACGATCAGTTGCGTGGTTTAAGAGGAGTTAGCGAAAAGCTTCCATTGTTTTTAAATTTTCGTGACCATTCACGGGCACTGGAATTGTTAACTTATTGTCTGCTTTTTCCTGGTGGTCATACTAGTTTATTCAATCATATCTATACGACTAAATTAAGAGTGTTTCACCTCCTATGAACAGATATCTGTGTATTGTATGCGGTCATGACCATGGCTCGTGCAACCAATTCAAAATAATAAAAAAATAACAAAATTCTAGTGTGGCATCTATCTGACTTACCATGATCTTGCATTAGTGGAACTAAAGCGTTGGCTCATGAAGATAGGTTCAAGATAGTTTTGTATAGGCTAGGTTTGTCTTTTAGACAATATATAAGTAGGCGATTTACTCTACCACTACTTCCACTTGGATCCTGTTACCATAACCAACTACAGCCCGTATTAATCGCCACTGCTGTATCACATCCAAGCAAGCCGTAATCTCCTCAGGTTAGAAAATTGCAGTGTTGAAAATTTATAAGAGAAAATATTAATTTCGTCCCCTATGGATCTTTGAAAATTTACCTACTAAATACTTTTGGTCCCCTTTTGTTGGGTGAATTGTCATTTAATTTATAATTATAGAATTGATGAAATAAAGAGAATACGTTTAGAATATGTGTTGTTATCGTAGTTTTATTCGAGGAAAAAATAATCCCATTTGATAACCGAGTTAGCTAGGAAGAAAAGTGTATTCGTTGTATAAAACCATATAAAATAACGGTATTCTACAAGGAAAAAAATAATCTCGTTTGATAACCGAGTTAACTAGAAGGAATTATTTTTCCTAGTAGAATACCAGTTATGAAATTTGGTTATCTACAAGGAACAAGGGTTTTGGTCTTATACGACACCCATGAGTGGAAATGGTGGGTGGTTTTCTGCCAGATGCCACATCGTCATATAATCCAAACATAACACGTAATACAAATTTTAACGTTAAACTGAAAAATAAAGGTCTGTCCACACATGCACATTCATTGCTACAATTATTTCCAAGCGGCGCGTGCAATTGTCGAGACAATTATATAAAATGATGGCCGGTTCATTTGTCGCTGGAATTCTGCGGCAGTGAGGGCGATTAAAAATACATGCATATTTATGTTAATGGATAACCCTGAATGTCAGGGTTGTGCGTAACTTGATATCAGGACTAGGTAGAGGCCCGCAGTAATTCGCATGAATTTCACCTGGTCTAATACATCTAGGTTAATTAAGTATACCATTTAGTACACTTTAAGTATTTAGTTAGCGTAACTAACTACCTTAGACCTCAACCACCTTATGTAATAATTCTTTTTTTATGTTTTGGTAATAGGTATAATAACGAAAATGATTCAATAACGTTATACATATAAAAATGTTATGCAAAGACCTCAGACAGAAGACAATTTGTTACCACACCCAATCGGTTCTGAAGAGAGGTTTTAACCTCACGATATGGTGCCTAAAACATTGAACTTTTAAATGTTTATTGTACCCAGTGACACTCGCGACGATTCTAAGGATGCTTAAGTTATCAAAATCGGGTTACTCGTTTAGTAGTTACGAGGAAACAAGGAAACAAATGTAGAACATACAAACACACATACAGGCCAAACACATAACTACTCCTTTTGGGCTTTGCCGTAGTTGGAATAATAAATAAAGCATCCACTGACTTGGAAGAGCCTCAAGTCCTGGAGTTAAAAAAGGTCATTTTCCTAACTGAAGCGGCATACTGACAGACAGACGACATTCTTTTTACTTATTTGTTCCGAGCTCAGGGGGCGACGCGGGTAGGCCGGCTGGTGCGTGCGGGTGTGAGCGCCGGCGGGCTGGCTGGGGCCGGGCGCGCGCTGCACATGATTCGCCTAGGCGGTTATGTGCGTGGCGCGTATCGGTGCCCGGTGTCTCGCCGGAGTAAGCCCTCGTACGCGCTGATCGGTCTGCATGCGTCGCCCCCTACCTGGATGAGCTCGCTTAACTTCCCTTTGTTTTCCGTTAGATTTTTGACTTTTGAAAAGAGATTAATTAACGTAATCCTAATTCAATAAATACTTTTTCATTTTCATTTTCATAACGATTATTGTCAATTTATGTGATAACAAGATGTTTCTCACTGGCGGACGTACCTATATGTTCGTTCCACTTATTATGGTCCTGACAGATCTCTCTCGCTTGTTCCACATTCATAACATTTACTTACATGAACGTCCGTTTAGGGTATACCTACTCTTACAAATACTTGACAAACTCTACAGTTAACAACTTTTAGGCATCGACGGCTTTCGTCGGGATCTCGTGATCTGCACTAAACACAAAAGCCATATTGATGAGACTAGTACCCAAGTCGAACGAAGACTTTGCATTCATCTCGGCGTTAATGTCCCGGTTGTGCTCTCGCACAGGAGCCCGAGGTGCGCATTGACCATGATCCAGGATTACTGTGGAGCGACTGCCATCTGACCTCTGTGACCCTGCTACCAAGGGAACCTGAACAGATTGGATCATGAAAAAAGGATTTTACATTATTTATGTAAACGGCTTGGCAAGACGAATTAAATATGGTTTAGTTCAAATTCCTAGCCACACTTCTATACTATATGTAGCAAATTACTGCACCATTGGGTGCCCTTGAAAAGTTTATTTATATTTTATAACACGAAACGTTCAGAAACACTATTTGTGGCAACCACTTTAATCTATTGACGTCACGGGTGGTAAGCAGATGCAACAGTTTAGATACGAAATACAGTTGGCAAATAAATTACACTTTTTATAAGATCAAAACATAGAGAAAATATTTACTAACGTAATAGAGCAGCCATCATAAACAAAAATATTGTACCAACCTGTCACGTGCGGGAGGTGGAGACTGCTAAGTCATAGAATGACCGATGAAATGTTATCATTTTCTTTATTTTTGGCCCTCGAATGGTTCGTACAGTTTTCAATGCACAAGATGGCGTTTTTTTGAATATCCAAGCCACTGTCAGATTGGTCCGCGTCGCGCAATGTCTCAGAACTGACTGCGGCCACTGTTGTCCATGGACCGCAAAGCGTGGTTCAAAGAAAATACTTGCGGTGTCTCCTCTATTACTTTAGTAAATATTTTATCTATGGATAAAAATATTGCAAAAATCTAATTTTATTTTAATATTGATGTAGGTAGGTCCAATATTTTAATGAATCAATTATTATGAGCCACACTTCATTGTTGATTGTTCGTTAGTCTCGCTAAAACTCAAAAATGGCTTGACCGATTTGAATAAATATTTTTGTACTGTTGATTTTCATATAGGGGTGGTTTGTATGCTAGAAAAGGGATAGGTAAGGATAGAGTAGCGGTGGGGTAGGTGTATGGTAGGTTTCTATTACGCGCGATCGCGCGTCGTCGAAAATGAACTTTTTGACACAAGGAAATGATGACAGCTGTCAAAATGGACCTATTTTATATCGAAAACTGTACAGTGCATAACATGATCATGTTTTAGTAAAATTAAAAAGACAATGCTGCTAATTCTTACAGAGGCACCTCGATAAATGTCAAATTTAATAAGTGCAGGTTTACCATTTCACTGACCAATTTCCACTTAGCGAACTACAACTAAACCAACACTTAACAAATTAAAATAATTATTGAGTTACCTTGTATTTAGCACTCATAATATGGGACTGCGATACCGATTCCCACACTAAGTACTTTTACTACTTCGGTGGAGTATCGCGCTAAGAGACTTATTGGGGACCCACAGCTGACACACGCTATAAGTTGCAAAGCCTTGAATTTCGGCGTCGGGTCGCGAGTCTATCGGTTTTTTACAGGTTTTATTTCGGGGAGTGTGCGAAGGGATTGTAAGCAAGTGGGTAGTACAGATACATCAAAACCTCTGTTATTACAAAACTGTAAAGCTAAAAATACTTTCAACCTATAAATTGTATGTATATATTTTGAAATCGCCTCTAGAAGACCTTTATTTTGATGGCCCACTCCATTGGTTTTAGAGATAAAAGATTTACGTCAGTTATAATATGGCACCTAAAATCCTCCATATTTATTTTAGCTTTTTATTTAAATATTTTGTCACTCGCTCGACCAAGATCCATCGTGTCAAAGAAATAGACGTACATACGTACGCATTGATAAACCAAACCGTTTTGACTCGACCTTACTAATGCGCAGGCTAAGGTATTCCACCGCGTTCTCTGGCAATGTATTCCCCGAACATTATAATCTATAACTCCTTCCAGACCAGGCTTTTCCTAGACAAATATGTTCCATCCTCGGCCGTTTTTGCGCTTACCGTAAAGTGAGATGACGATGAAATGCTTGTCGCATTTATTATTAAAAAACCCGTCACAATTTCATTAATCGAACAGTTCAACAATTCTGTTAAAATTTTCTGAAACCGTATTTTGTCTTTTATTTATTTTATTTATTTCAATAAATAACAGCGTTACAATTTGCTTATGTCTAATATAGGTACTTATAGTAAAGCCAATAACAGATTCCTCTCTTTAACTTTGTAGTAAGTAGGTATATCACATTTTGAAAGAACGTGTAATCAAAATAACAAGGATTCATATAAGCATATTATCTAATATTTTGAGTTAGGTTTTTGTTACAAAATTAATCTGCGTTATAAAGGCTAAAAGGAGGTCTATTATTAGACCGACCGGCATGGAGAGGTTCACCACTAGTGTTATGTCACTCTAAGCTGAAAATCTTGGAACACAAAACCATAAAATAATGAAGATTAATTAAAACCGTTTTTATTACATGCTACTTGTGGCAACAATTACATCGCACGCCAGATGCATCCACCAATAACTCATAGGATTTATTTCGAAATCGCAAGCCGGAATTTTCCGGTTTTTTCCGGTTCGATTCAGCGATTTTTTTTTCATTCTCCCGTTCGTTTATTACCGACAGATGTTGCACTTTTAAGAGTAATTGCGACGTGGAATGTGTCGGTGTGGAATAAAATGAGAGAACAATATTTTTTTATGAAACAAATGCGCGTCAATTGATTGTGTTGTGTTTTAATTTATTTTAAACCTGGTTAAGTTATATCTGTCTGCAGTTTTATCTAAATGAGAAGAGTTTAGGGTACTGGTTGCTTTTGTTTCAAGTAAATATCAGGTACTATATGCATCAGAACACGATAGCTTTTCCTCTTGAGTCTTGATTAATTGCAAACTTTGCTACTATTTGTTTTGCAATTTATTGTTTTTTTTAGGAAATTAGGTATCTTTCAAGTATGCTGGATCCGCATCCCACACGGGTAAGAAGAAGCTACCGACTGCCACAAGCTGCGAACTCGACGCAACGCTTTTGCCTCCTCCATATTCATACATTTTCTGATACGCAATTCTGGAGTAAAATTAATGCGGTCCTTATGTCGTGGCTACAGTGGGCACACAAAAACAAGGAGGGTCCACGAACCTACATTTATTACATAACCACTTGCCTGTGGTAACAGTGACCTAGGTATATCAGTTATCTGGTACAAGCTTACCATGTTCCCCAGTACCAAAGTTGTAAAATAAAGGTGTTTTTTAAATTTCACGAAGCATATTTAATGTAAAACGGTCGACTTTTAGAAATGGAGGCCGAAATAAATTTACCTATACGACACAAACTTGGTTATTAAAATAACTAAGCACAATTAAAACTAAATTCTTTAAAATGAGAGCAATCAAAAAAATTTATCAAAATATTTTTCTATGAAATTGCAAATATCATAGAGTTTTTCAGGACAATTTCGCAACATTTCCCTAGAACGAAAGACGTTACGGTTAAGGTAAACTTGCCTTAAATTATTCATGACAAGATATTAAAATCCCTTTTTGCATGCGTTCGTCTGGAAATAGCTCTTAACATTCTAAATCGTTTCAGTTCGCTGCATCTTTCCGTATTTTATGTAAAGGATCGGTCACACTCATAATTTCTCATAAGTAAAATATAATAAAGATTGACTACAAACATTTTGGGATTTTGTTTTTTACGGTAAACGTTTAAAAAATCAGTTAGTGTATATTGTGCTATAGAAAATATTTTAGGTACAGATTGTATCATTTTATCTTGTCAACTCCAATGTGGAAATTTATGCGGCCGCTGTCTCGGGTTAGCGAACTAGTCACTACAGATTGGTTGATTTGTTCCACTGTTCAATTCAAAAATTTGGACGGACGGACGTAACTTTATATTTTATTTATTAATAGTATTGTATAAATCAGGACAAATATTAAGTTAATTAACATTGACGTCAACATTATCGCATTGGTTTAGCTGTAATGATAATGCTTGCAATAATAAATAAATTAATATTATAAAACAAAGTTCCACTGCGTCTGTCTGTTTGCGATAAACCCACAACTACAGAACGGATTTTCATGTGGTATTCACCAACAGACAGAAGGAATTACGAGAAATAAGGTAGGCCTACACGCGAACGAAGTCGCGGCGGGCCAACTTGTTATAAATTTATAATTATAATATTTTGTTGTGAGTATATACTTGTGATTATACCTCGAGATATGTGATAAGTCATATAAGCATTAGGTATTCTTCTCAAGTGTGGTGATAATGACAAAATTCTCCACTAATGCAGAGGAAGCTCCAGTAAAAATGTGAACCATTACGAGCTTACAGCAACAGTTCTTTAGACTATGACATGGGATCGTTTAAGGGATATATTACAGGTGTCCTTGGAGGCGAGCAACGCAGTGGTAACGTCCCTGGTGTTGCTGATGTATGGACATCCCATAAATGGCCAATGAAGGCGGCGGTGACCACTTTGTCTGCTGTATTACATAAAAAAAGTAATATATAAGGTATGTGAAAGTCCAGAAATAAAAAAAAGGTGTGGATCATAATGATATTTTAATCCAATTCTATCTGCCTGCCTGTTATCTAAACCTTAAAACTATCTCACATAGCGAAACATTTATAACCCTTGGCATAGGAGGTTAAATTTCGTTGCAATTTAACCGGCCCGTCTGCACCAAGCTTTACAGCGTCCTATTTCTAAGCCTAAAATATTCATAGCCTTGAAGGCACCGCTAAGTACAGCTGTTGGCGAATACAGCCCACGATGTGAAATAGTACGAGCCGTCTCTTACTGGGTATTATATTCGTAGCCCTATAATTAAACGTTGCTTCATTCCATTTGTATTCAAAAGTTAGTTAATTCTCTGGACTTGCTAATTTCACAAGACACAAAGCCATCTCAAATCGACTTTAGGATGGTCGAAGTGAGAAACAGTCTGACGTATTTTTAACTGATGACGTTATCAATATGAAAAGGAGTAACAAGCTGTTAGGATTAGTTTTATAGCGCCACATATATGTAACGAATTACATGTACTGGTGCCTAAAGTTTCGCAAAATTTCACAATATTTTTTCTAAAATCCATTCGATGGAGACCAGCTGCCCTAGCCAGGACCGCTATAGATAAAAAAACACAGGGCATAGCTACCGTTATGTATTTTCAATAAGTGCGTTCTCTATCTAACCCACCGTTAAAGCAAAAGTCTAGGCTGGTGCGTGGAGGTTTAAGTTCAGCATTGGGTTTCTGTTACTGAACCAGTATATTAATAGTAAATAATGGTGATTGCTTTCGACGGAAAAGTTAATGTCGACATTAATTGTTAATTTAACTTTCAAAAATAAAAATTATGGGGTATCTTTTAGTTATTTACATAAAGTAATGTACCCCAAAACTGTATAACACCAATAGAATTAACAGACTTTTGCCTAATCTCTCTCCTTTACTCAAGTATGAATTCAGCAAGTTTAGAGGCAAGCACAGAGCAATAAGAAAAATTTACCAGTCTAAGGTAGCTAATTTTCCAATATTTTTGAGGGGCAAGCCTTTGATTCATAATGTTGTAATTTTCTGGATACAGAGTGCCATTTGGCTCCCAAGAGTTGGCTGTTCAACCAGCTTCATGGTCTCTAGCAGAAGTCAATGAATAAATCACGTAAAATACAAAAATCTCACATTCTTCAAATACATTGTTAGGTTCCAATAACAGGTACGTTACATCCCTACCCGAGACCGATAGTCCATTATTGTAGCCATTACATAAAATGGCGGGAAAACGATACGATACGTTACGAGAAAACAATAATAATAAATAATAACTATCGAGTTATTCCGCACGTATTCATTGCGGGGAAATTGTGACTGCGTTGATATTCAGTGAGTTGGTTTTGCAAAATTTGCAGTCATGGTATGGTATTTAATATGTACAGTCGGGGTATAAAAAGGTTCGTCGTCCGAGCTTGAACCAATGCTAAAATCAGTATTACCAACATTTTAACTTAAACGCTTGCTGTTTGACCTACTTAATCCTGACGCAATTGATAATGATCAAACCAACAAAAAAGAATTTAAGGTACAGAACACAATAAAATCCATATGCCAATAGTTCTCTTAGGCCAAAGGAAAAATATAATCAACTTAACTTAGTAAAATTGCAGATACAATTTATTGTGACAAGCCAATTTTTTGCTAATAAGACGGCCTCTCAGGAGCGTCACTCGGTGGGTGACCAATAACGTCTTTAGTATCGGCGGCATGTTAGTATATTTTTACGCCACATTCATTATTCTCCTAACATGCCGTCGATTGGGAAACTACTGATGAAAAGACACAGACCTCATGTTCTTTATTACCGTGAGTCTTAATGTTATGACGTGATTTTTAAATCCCATCGTTAAAAGAGGGGTGTTCTAAGTTTGTCTGCACTGTCTATCTGTGTTTTTCTCTGTGGCATCAAAGCTCCCGAACGAATGGACCGATTTCGATGCGGTTTTCCCAGTTTAATCGAGATGGTTCTTAGCTTTGTTTCATTAAATCTTTTCAGAAGTTTAGGAAATGTTTGAGTATATGTAAACGTTGTCCGGGGTTATCCAATTTTTTCTGTCGGTTGCGTTATGTAACATTATTCCTTTGTAAAAAATCACAGTAACTATTTCACTATTTAACACCCATCTCTTGCACTTATTTTGGTTGAAGTAGTGAGAGGCCGTACTATTAGCAAAAAAACAGGTAAATCTTCCTATAACAGTTTTATATCTCCTCTATTTACACGAGATTCTGACTAAGCGCCGAACTTTCCAAAAAGCACGTCCTCGCTCAGTGTGTACGTAAGCCTATTTAGCATAAATAAATAACACTAAAGGCAGTTTAGGGTGATTCATGGACGGCGTTGTAATTTTTTAGCGGCCTAATTGAATAAAGAAGTTGGGAGCGGACGGGTGTTCAGGATTTCCACTTTGCCTTCCAGTTCGGTATAGGTATATACCTACTTGTATGTGGGTTCCTTATATTTTTTGTGGTTACAGCCCCAAAAAGGTTGAAAGAGGTCGTTGTGGGGTTGCCTATCAAATTTCTAAGTACTTAGGTACTGCTATAGTAGAGATTCGTCACAATTGAATTAGGTAATTCTGAACTTATCAAAGAATGTAAGTCATTGATGACTATATTTAAACGTCGAATACTTTTGTTTTTTTTTGTTTTAAACAGGCTGCGAATTGTTAAAAATAATAATTTTTATATTAGGGCCGATGGCCTAATGGTTGAGGTTTCTGACTAGTACTATTATTAACAAGTTATTATTACATATACAAATACACCTTTACATATATATATACATACACCTTTTGCCATACCTATAAGAAGTACAATTTTACACGTAATAGGGAGTAGGCCGTAAGTTAATTTCGGTAAAGACAGTTATACGCATTACATAAGAGTGTGAAACCAAAGCCGTAAGAAACTTTCAGGCATCTGTGTACAACATTATGAATTGCTATATACTCTTTAGAAGCTCTTCTCCCAGCGGTGCCAAAACAACCCCGTACTGTCACCCATACGCTAAGTATTTTTAAAATTTCAAAGCCGGCTAGGATGGTAAGTGGTCACCGTCCATTTCAGCAAAAGGCCTGCATATTGCATAGTCATTTTGACGACGCGCCCGACTCTAGCTAATGGACTAAGCCACTCCGAAGTTTTAACGATCTTTACTTTAGAGATAGGGCTGGATCATGGTTTCGGCTTCGGTTTTGGTCCCAGATTAATTTAGTAAGAGGCAATGGAAACCGAGATGTCCAAGCTCGTACCTACATACCAACACTATGTCAGGAACGCCCCGGTTTAACGTTTATGACAACGGCAATAAACCGTTGTTTCCTGACAAATCAGTCCCGGTTTGATTTAGAGAAAAGATCTTTGATCTCGACCCAAAGATCGAAATTGTTTGCCTCTTATATAAAGAAGGACTGAATGTTAAGCCATTTTTTCTATGTTATTAGTGCAGCTTACATACGAATGAGGTCATTACTTACTTAATTTATAAAATAGACATAATTTGTGTAATTGATGTGTCAAAATATTCTATTTTCATAAATACTTACTGAAACTAAATCAAATAACCAACTGCCTTTTTTCTAACTTATAATGTGCATAAGAACTTTTTTGTAAGTATTTGCCAAGTAATGGTAATTTAGAACCGACTGATTTTATTTATTCTTTATTTTATGATATGTCTCTAGTAGGTACTGGTCATATTACATCATGACAATCCCATCTCTACTTAGAGCTAATGCTTTACAAAATGTTTCCTCGCAAATGGTTCCGTGCGTACTTTAAACTTGAACTAAAACAGCATTAGGTGAGGTGGTGAAAGGTAGCACTGTTTTACATTAGTTTGTTGAAAGGCAGCCACGAGATATTCTATTCATTTTATTTATTTTACAATCTTACATCAAGTAAAACTTAAGAAGAAAAAAGTATCGTTTGTGACGCTTGCAATTACAATATAATAATTTGGTAACTATATATTGGTATAAATATTATTCATTTATTTTCGTTGAATATCTATACTTATAACCCTAACTTAGCCTTTTAATACTAGAGCATAATTTGTAGTATTGATTATGCTTCACATCTAAACTAATACTAAGGCGTAAATAATTCAAACTCAAACTCTCAAAACTCAAAAGATATTTATTGAAATAAGATTGATCTCTTACCAGTCGTCAAAAAGCTATGGTAAATACAAAGAGATCGTTTAACGAGCTCGTTGGTAGGGGGATCTCCTAGGTAGGGATAATCTCCGGTCTCCGGGTGGTGACAGTTACCAATAAATCCCGCTTCAATTCCCTACTAGAAATTGTTTGTGTTTCTAATACGGTACGACTGAAGATTTTCTGTACCGAATTTCTGTAGGTTCTAAAACAATGTTACTCTAATACGACTGCTTATGTTAAAGCAATATCAGCAAGCTTGTACAGAAAATGTATTCAAAATTGTTAAAGTTTACTTACAAAAATAGATATATAAAAGGTAAACAAACAAGTCGCAGACTTTGTCAACTTATTCAATAATTACCATATACTCTAGCACGCAACTTTAATTGATTGTAACAATTGTTGTCCTTTTTAATTTATTTCATTTAACTTCATCACACATTATAGCTACGGCACATACGGCCAATGCACTTTTTGTTAACCTTTCCTGTAACTTTGATTGAAAGAGGATATAGGTAATTTCATTGAGAACTTTCAAACCACTTCCTAGTTCAGCAGTAGGACCAACTTAACACTTGCAGCTTACCTGTAACAATAAGAAAAGACAATGTTATTATGAAAGAGAAATCTAATGGCTTACCTCTGTAGTTTCTAATTACCTCTCTGGACAAAGGTGTCAGCTTTATGTAGGTATACCTATACAGAGTGTCCCAGAACTAAACGTCAAGCCGAAACGGGGTGACAGGATTGATTGTAACCATCATGAGAAAAATCAGAAAAAAATCTATCCCATGCAGTTTGAAAATTATGGGCATTTAAGAAAAACCTAGAAATTTGGTCAAACTGTAACCATTTTTCGGTTATTGTGGTTAATTTTTATTATTTTTGTTCATTTAAACTTTGGCTCGTAACCGTAACCCTAAATAATATTTCTAGAACCACAGTCAAAAATAATGACACAATTGCCCCAAGTTTTCTAGAATTAAGACTATTTGTTTAACTATGAATTTAAAATTTGTCGACTAAGAAAGGAAACCTTTAAAAAAAATGTACTAAAGTGCCTTGACAAGTGTCATTAAAAGTTCGCGCATTTAATCAGGATTGTAAAATGGTACAATACTTGTTAGTTTCATTGGGTGTAAGATGTAGGGCGTTCCGATTTTTAACTTTGCGAAAGTTTGTGAGGACAGATTTTTTTATGCTACTCAGTTACAAACCAACAGACAGCCCACCTGATGGTAAGTGGTAACTATGGTGATAGATGGGTGTATAACATCTACAATTCATACATTTAGGTTGCAAGTAACAAAACTGCAATGACGTAAAATAATGCATCGGACGTGTAGTGCACCCATCTTAGTTTTTTTATTAACATACCATGACCATGAGCACCACTACTAAAATTCAGTCCAACTCCTCAACTAAACGTAAGAAAAACACGAACCGTACCCAGAGGACAAACACAGCGTTTGTTGGAAAAAAATAAACGTTCCGATCCAAATTAAAGATCGGCCCGAAACCCATTTCAGCTATCGAACGCAATAAGTATAAAGAGAAACAAGTGGATCGGAAAGGGGTAACTGACCGGACCGCGGGTCCAATTTGGCCGACCACCGCGCAAAGTGCAGTCTGACCGCACCCACCCTGCTTTGGGGGCTAGTCGATTATGCGATAAATTTAGTTTAATGCAAGAGGCCTGCCGTTGTATTGTTTGACATGTAATTTCATAAAAAAGTGCTTTACATTTTAAATAGAACTGCTTGCGTCGTGACGTGAAAATTAAACAAACTTGACGGTATACACGCGAGTTATAATTTACTTCGTCACATCGTCAATTTTAATCGTGTAGCAATCAAAAGTACACGTGAACCCTAATACCAATTTACCACATGTGGTATATACCTAGCGTAGGTATACCACATTTTCTATTGCGTTGTCCATTTATTGCAAAAATAAATAAGTAGGGAAATGTATTTCGTCGTCCATTTTACCCTAAAACAAATAGGGCAATTCTGCGCCCGCATCAAAGGGATTTGAATCACGAATTAGAGATTAGCGATAAAACAAAGCAAGGATATGTTTGTGTATAGAAATCGAATTTGGTTCAGGTGTTTTTATAGAACTTTTTGCGGAGGGTTATAATATTTTTATAATTTTATTTGTGTGTGTACATACCATTGTTTAATTACACTAAATTGTTGTATTAGTTATTGTGTCTGATTTTGTCAAATAACAGCATAAATCTTATTGTTATTATATATTATTTAAGCAGTATGTTTCATAAATACTTTCCTTACATTTTTATCTATATTACAATACTTTATACCTGAGGTTAATTCCTAACTAACCTAAACAAATAAAGTGGTTAATCTATTAAATATCCTTCACTTTTTTCATATAAGAATCCGAACAATCTAGTTCTAAGCATACTGCACAGTTCCCAATAGACGTGGCACATTGAACCTCTTGGCAATGTAGATGGCACTTGAGATTTTAAATACTCTCCTGTTTTCATCGGCGATGTCGAGTAAAAATAGAAGTATCAGCGTTTTATAATCGGCCTATCTTGGTCGATGGAATATTTAACGACCATCGTGATGCAAATGGAGCCATACTCAACTTCTAAGAGTATATAGGGTTAACAGAACAAAGGTTTCTTCCTTAGCAAAAGAATGCTACATATTACCCATTATTTTTAATTTAGTTATAAACTCAAAAGAAGATACAGCTTAGTAGGTACACTTTACAATAAGTTAATAGTAGTTTATATAACTCGCATATACCTAAAAGGGGGTTTAATACATAATTATATGCAGTTGCCCTATTTTATCTGCACTCATTTTTACCTACATGTTAAAATTTCGTAACTATAATTTTTTCGATTTTGTTGGAAGTAAGCTGCGAGTCATTTCTGTTGTTTTGGTCAAAATAAACTCTATAATATAACCAGCTTTTAAACCCGTGACGGTGACCATATTGAATTTCTGGATATGTGGAAGGCCATTCGTCTTTTTTCTGCCAGAGTAACATGTCCTAAGGTTTAGAGATGGGTAAACGCATTGGCGATAAGCCTGATGTTTTTAATGTTTGTAGGTAGCGGTGACCACTTTTGATCAGGTGGGCTGTTTGTCTGTTTGCTTACCGTATGACATAAAAAAGACTAACCCACGGGATCCTACTATATTATAATTATTATTTTTCGGTATCAAGTGAATGAATATCAATCCCTATAACACTCGGAACACTAGCTTACTATTACTGTATGAATTATCGAAAGGGTTTCGTGGATAAGGAGATTACCCCCAACTAACAAAATAATTACTTAAATTATCATTGCTTACAAATATACAAACTCATCCTCCTATAGACAAATTAATTAACTCTCCGAATCGGGTTTGAGAAAAATAAACATTACGCAAACTTGAAGAGCAACAATGGACGTCAAGTTTGAAATGAAAATATTGACGACCCTACAAGCGTTGATCTGAGAACGGGCATCTGCAGAAGGAAGGAAGGAAGGAAGAAAAGGCGAGGAATACCGGTCTCAAGTACAGTTTCGAGTTTCGGCCCTTTCCGAGGATAAGACGGATTTGAGTGTAATACTGCCCCAAGGGATGGTTGAGTACGCAGTGAAATTTAAGTGCGAATGTAAGACGTAGAAGACAGATTTAATGTTGATAGAGGGTACGAAGGTCATGCTTGCATTTTATAAATAGCTCTCGACCTTTAGATTTGTAGTTGCAAACATATTTAAATAGATGCAGTCGCCGTGGCTCGCTCGCAGCCCTTTTTCTAGTTTTTGAACTACTTTTTTTGTTTTCCTATTTTTAGTTTAATGATCGATGCCAATTGTTAGACGTAATACGACTTTTGTAAAAACTTTACTGTTATTGACATTTGTTGCACACACAAAGTTGCACGGAATTTAGAATTCGTATGGAAGTCTTAAATCCTGTCTTGAAAATCTACAGATCTTGTACATTGTTATGTCAATCTGTAAAAACAGGCAAACGGGCCACCTGATGAAAAGTGGTCACCGCTGCCGGCGAGATAGTGTAGCCTATATCTAATTCCAGACCTTCGTCTGCCTACCTACCTGATTTATCAAAATTCGTTTATTAGTTTTTATTAGTTCACGTATTTAGGGGTGAAGAGGTAACAAACACACTACTTTTTCATTTATAATATTAATCGAATAGTAGGGAAATAGGGATTGGATTTGGTTAAATTGTACAAACTGGCATAAAACTTGTGAATATTAAATCACAAGTAGACCAGACAAACCCAATGTAATCGAATATCGGAAATCTCGCCGGTGGTTGGACTCTGTCAAGCCTGAGGAGTCCGCCTCGATGAGAATCAGTGCCTTATCTTTTTCTGCCGCAAAACAACAACGCTAGGCCTTATCCATAACAACGTAAAATATCCCTACTTTTAGTACTCTCAGATTAATTATAACGCACCTATAATGGAATCTGAGTACATGAATCGTAGATGTTGAAGGCGACACTAGTAGCACTATAATCACTGTAAAATTTGCTAAAATAAACCATGGTAACATGGGCTTCCGCATGTACCAACCGCTTAATACTTCGCCAGTTCCCGTCCTAGCAGATAGGCAAAGTTCGATTAGAAACTAAGTCAAGCGGTCGTTTGCCAAATGAGCCAACTTGCTTTGTCGTCAATACTTTAAAGTTTCCTATTACTCGAATGGAGCAAGTATTTCTCCTTTTCTTTCCAAGACAATTAGAGTCTGAGTTTAAGTCTGAAAAGTTTTCGGTCGAACAATACTATTTTCATTGTTGTGTGAAATATCATGCTCATGATAAAGAAATTTGTTACCACCAAGTTGTGATAGTAAGTAATATGACGTTGTATGGTAATTTAGAAACGGTTTGCAGGTAGGTAGGTAGAGAAAACGAAGCTTCATGGCATATTATTTTCTTCTTGTATCAACTAAGTGTAGAAAAACTCATAATAGTTTAGATTTGAATGGACTAAGTAAATGTTATATTCCTACTTACGTCTTAAGTATATGTGACACTGATGACGGCTTATGGTGTGCCATACTAGGTAATCTTTATTTTTTTCTAAGAATAGTAATGCCGTAACACTAAACTATTTTAATAAGAGATTTTAAATTATTAAACGCGGTACCACATACAATATCCTAGACAATTGTGACTGCTTTGTTAATACAAAGCAGTCGAGCTAATACGAGCAGTACTGGATCGTGCGGTGCGTGGCTCTCCATATATGTATAACCCAAATAACAGAAAAATTCGGATAACCTCCGACTAAATTTACATATACATTATTAAACAAAAACACCAGAGAGCATTATATACACACGTCAAACATACGTATAACACCCCTCTTTTTTTGTCGGGATTTAAAAATAGTAATAAAACACTAAAGAAAAATTGATATTATAATTTTTGGAGAATGTTTGTAATGTAACGTAAGCGGAAAATCTTCTAAACTCTGCCAGTACGATACCATTCCCTGGACGCCAATCTGACGCAGTCCCCAGACCAGATGTGGGCAAAGTGCAGTTGCCAACTTTGCACTGCACTCTTGTCTCTTTACTTCTATTAGCGCAGTACATTCCGTTGAGTTTATATTGTGTTCAAGACCTTATAAAAGGGATCCTAATACAAAAACCGTGCTTCTTCGGCGTTTCTAAATTTAGTTTAATAAGTTATTTATCGTAAAAACGATAGGTAATACGTGGATACAACATTTTTTAGGTATGTAGGGCTGACAATAGAGGAGATAGCACACTGCGACTTTTTGTATATACACAACCACTAGGTACATATATAGCCTCCGCATATCCTTGAAAAACATAGGCGAACATGAAATCCGCCACTACGCACCTGGGCCAGTGCCAGGGTTGGCCATACCTAATACCTACCTACTATATGAGATCCGATTATTTAGAATAAGCAAGTTTAGGGAAATATTCTCACAGACAAGAGTAAAGCTCGATTTACGGCCCATCTACTGCTGAAATACTGCATCTCTGTTTCTAGACATGCTAATATTACTATTTCGCCTATAAGCCGCCGCAATAAACATAGAGGGTGATATTTTACGTCAATTTTACGAGAGCGTCCGCCATCATGATATTTATTTCAAATTTTATTGACGTCTCGAAGACCTGGGGTGTGGGTAGGTAGATGATATGCAAATTTGTTTTTATTTCACGTCCGTCTCGGTAATGTATTCATTCATTTACAAGGTTGTTCGGAATTGGAAGTACCTATGCCGAGTAACCGACACGCCATATCAGTAAAAGAACACTTACCTATATTATTGTGAATGTTAGAAGTTTACATAGTTATTTTTTTTTTATAAACGCGCAGACAGCTCGATAGCAAGCGGCAACTGTCGCCCAAAACATCTACGATTTATGTATTTAGGTAGATTGCGGCAACAAAAACACAGAACTATAGATGCGCTAGTACTGTGAGTACTAAGCTGAAATACTCATGCCTGTGATAAGCTGGCTACCTTATCCTTCCAACCGGAACACGACAGTGCAAGCATTATTGCTTGACCGCAGAAATAGATAAGGCGGTGGTACTCACCCAGGCGGACTCCTCAGGCTTGACAGAGTCCTACCACTTGATATTTTTTTCTATTAATGAGCTTTGTAACCAAATCTGTGACATGGACAGATTCTGATTGACCAACTAGAAAATTCGAAATAATAATTAATTAAGTAGCTATGCCAAAATTGCCAACATGGACTCTCAAAATATAATTAAAAAAAAAATTGTTTGAGAGATTAGGATCAGTCCCAATATCGATGGGGACCCCGCTCAATGGGCACGCCCAATTGACTTATTTAGAATCTAACATCCTCCATCTTGAAAACATAAGTCGCCTTGTACTACACCCACGAGTGTAAGGGGTTGGATTAGGAGTATCAGAATAATATTTTGTTTATGATGATGGATTGATGGAATTTTAATTTATGAAGTGCTGCGAACACTTGAGGAGGAAGACGACGAGCTTACTTTGGATCAGGACCATAATATTACGATGCCGCTCATCCTTTCATTTGCCGACGACCTGATTCTAATTGGAACGGATATAGTCAAATTGGACCAGACAATAACAAGATTAAAAATACTACTTGAATCGGTAGGACTTGTTATAAATGGTTCCAAGACAAAATTAATAATCAGAGATCCATCCAACCCACCCAACGGTACTGCCCCCAGCAGTGTCCACCTAGGGGGAGTGTCAATCCAACCCGTGAAGGAAATAAAATATCTAGGGACGTATCTCACAGCATCCCATGACAGACGAAATTGTATAAAACACAGGTGCGACAAAGCCGTCACAAACTCCAAAATCGTAAACGCGTTTATAAAAAAACAACAGACTGGAATGGAAAATCACAAGACTAATCTACAAAATGGTCATATGCCCCACGATGACCTACGGTTTGAACGTGGCGTCCCAAACAAAGGCTAATCGATCCAAGCTACGACGATACGAAAGATTCATCTTGGGAGGTATGTTAAATCTATCCAGAGACAAACCCAATAAGAAAATATGGCAGTTTTTAGATGGAAAAACTATAACAAAAATAATAAAAGTAAGGAGGCTGACATACTACGGCCACATAATGAGGCACGAGAACCCGCACATACTACAGGCAGCCCTACAACACCCAGAAAGTAAGCGTAAAGTTGGTCGACCTATATTTACCTGGGAAGACTCGTTGAACCACGACATAGATAAATATACAACGAAGTCGAAACAAGACTGGCAGGCGATGGCAGTGAATAGGAGTGAAATGAATAACGAAGCCGGGAAAATATACCAAGCACCGGAGACAGACTCCGAATCGGAGGTAGAGAGCCCACACAACACAACATAACGACGGACATTGGAGAAAGCAAACAAGAACGACCATGAATACTAACGAGTGTCAAGCAAATGATATCGTCGTAGTTAGGCAGATTAAATATTACAACACGCCGGTGGAAAGAAGGCACCACTTGCGCAAAGATTATGGTTGCTCACGACTGGACATCGTGGGAAAGGCCACCTGGAACATGACATCAAGAATACCCAACACCAAAGACAAAACAAAACAAGAACAGATCAAGGGAACAACCACAGCAGTCTTTACCATCCTTCTTTATTATATTACACAAAAAGTATGGTATCTATCCTCCTTTAAACTGACTCGATGCTAGTATTCTTGTCGGCTCCAAATCCTTTCGCTCCCATCCTGACTGCGACAGCCCTACACTCCCCTTCGCATCTACGTACACACTGGTATCTCGGGCTGGAGGTAGCGCAAATCAGTGGAGGACGAGGTCTGGTGTCGCCTAAAATCAACAACTCCCACGTCTGATGCTGTATCCGGAGCAAACCAGCTCTTTGGGTGAGACCCGTGACAACCACTGGGCTTGGTTGCTCAAAATACAAGTACAGACGACGGAACCACCGAGTATGGCGATGCCGTACCCAGTTCTTGCTGATATGATCTACATACACCCTTGCAGCAGCATTTCTGGCTGGTGTTGTACCTGAACGGAACGGAACGGAACGGAGAAGGCGGCGATGTGAAAGGCATAAATTCGCAAAAACTACCTTTAACCGAAATTCTTAACTGATTTTGCATCGCAGCAATCCAAAGCAGCATTTCATATGAAACCAAATGAAGTGAGCTCACATCTTACGCTCATCTGGCATCAATGAATTTTACACGAATCCGCTATAAATCCTATACAGTATCCTGTAATAAAGGTATATAATTATAAATCATGCTACGCCTTTGTCTGTTTCAAACTTATACCATTCTCGCAGCTGAAGTATCACGTACGGTTATGTAAATTCACAGATCTCGCCATTCTGATCTGACCGACTAGAGTGCCAAAGAGCCTTCGACCAATTTGCGAATTATCCTCTAAGAGGTGCAGACCTAAAAGCTTTTACGCCTAAAATGTGGAAGTGGCATGGTAGGGCCTAATCTAAAACTATATATACTAAATTGACGATGTGTTCTTCGTCGGGCTTTGAAGGCTTTTAATTGTAGAGGTAGGCTTAGTTGAGAAACGTGAAACGATTCAATTATAAATATTTGAGGTGTGTTATATAAAATCAAAAAAATTTAACAAAATAATAGTTATTGGTTGCGTAAACAGAGGTTATAACTGACGAAACGTGGCCATAGGGACTACTGAAACTAATGAACAAACACGATGGGGTTAACCCCATCGTGATTGGGCTTTTTAGAACGGTTTTGATGAGCATACCGCACGATTTAAGCGTTTTATAAAAAAAAAATTTCTTATTCGAGAACTTCATTCATCACAGCCCACAACAGTCCACTGCATGACTTAGGGCCTCTCCTACGAAAGGGAAGGTTATTGCCATAATATCCACGCTTGGAGATTGCAGTGTTGTGTATATAACAATGGAAAACGCTGCTGCCCATTTTCCAGCCTACGGAGACTCTAGATCTTTTGCCTCGAAAACATTAGTCGCCTTGTACGACATCCGCGAGTATAAGGGGTTGGTGCTATTCTACTCTGCCGGTCACCACGCGGCCGGGTCGAGAACTTATTAGCTTGTTACTCTAGAATACCTATACAAAAATGTCTGGCCCAATTCTCAGAAATCATACTAAAGCAAGATCATTACTCAACAACTACACGCGCTTCACCGCTACATAAACAAAAATCTCCGAAACTGTTTAACGAATTCCAAGAAAGTAATTTAAAAACACTTGGCCGCATCCCCAATCTCCAAACAGTAAATCTATTCCAGCTTCAGTGTATTTAACACATCAACTTTAAAACTCCTTCCCACCTCAAGCATGAACTCGCAGAAACTTTAGTTACAAATAATATCCTCTTGAACATAAATCTGGGGCTAAGTTTGGCACTCATTTCTCGAAAACCAATATACCATTGCAATATCAATAATCAATTGGTGCATTTCTGGCACCCGTTCAAGTCTATTACGGGTTCGCATAAGCGATGCACATTCAAATGTATAGGAGATCCTTTGTTGGGAGTCTCCCATCTGGCTTGCTCCTCCACCCTTTTTCTTTTCCTTATTCGTGGCTTGTGTATACGTCGGGTTTATTGGTCGCGATGGCGATATAGATTTGTATCAGTTTGTTATGCGCTTCTTCTCTGTATGTCTCGGAGAATCCTTTACATTTTTTGCTACGTACTCACTGTACCTATGCTCCTGTATACCTACGTATATACTCTCTCAAAGCATTATAATTCTGTGTGTAGCTGTTAGATATTGTGTATGTAGGTACCTATATTTTAAGAGTTAAGTAATTCATTTGTTTTAGTTTTAATTACAAAAAAAAGAAATATTGCATCACTAAAACGTTCAATTCAGATTTTAACTATAAAAAAACAGTCCACTGTTGGACTTAACCCTCCCAGACATTGGTGTTATAATATTCACACTTGGTAAGCGTTGGAGAAATTTTTTTGTCTAAGGGAGTCCATGTTGGTCAGCTTGAAATCAAATTCTACACTACCGGACACCACATGCCTAATCTCAACTTTCCTTAGCAAATAAATTATATGCGCCTTCTTCGGATGTTCTACGTACCCGCAGTTAATTATGATCAAATTTAATTGCACAGTCACCATGACTAGATACCGCAGCGTCATATTATCGCCTTTACAAATTGATAGCAGCCCTTGCTTTAAATTTGTTGTGAATAACTTCGGTAATTAAGTCTACAAAACCGATGAGCTGTCGATAATTTTACTATGGACAAGATACCTATTATAAAGTAATGATACTATATTATAGGTACTTTGTTCAACATCCAGACTTCATGGTTGAATTTAATGTTATTTTTGCTATACAGTTAATATAAGACTTATTAAATTATAATTGTTGTTATTTTTCCTTTTCTTTGTGCAGCAACCAGGTATTGGATTGACTTGGACTTGTCGTAATTTTTTGTATAAAATTTTGGTCGGCAAAGCTAAAAAAGGTGGGAAAAAGCTAGTTTTAATTGACATTCATAGTCCCATACAGGTAGCGCAAATGTATCAGAATGAAACCCACAAGTTATTTGAATACACAAATAAAATAAAAATCTTTAGCAACGAAACAATCTCGTGCACCGCCCAAACTGAATTCGTTAGTGGACGACGTGTCCGTGTACAAAACACAGCGAGGAAATAAATTTTCACACGTGATAACGGGACTCATTTGTCGGCTCGACCCCCGAACATAATCGGTAATTTAATAAGTCACGCAGACTAATTTGGTTTAATTCTTAACGACGTGTGTAATGGGTGGCATGTTTTGGTGTGTGCTAACATTGTGGGCAATGTTTTAGCAAGCGGCTGTTGCTTTGTTTTGGCGTTGAAAACGGCTGGGGATATCTATTTTCCTGTTGTATTTATGTCATCAAGTGGTATATCAGGTGGTATACCACATGGTAGTACTCTGTCAACCCTGAAGAGTCCGCCTGGATGAGAACCACCACCTTATCTATTTCTGCTGCTAGTATTGTTACCTGCATTGCTGTGTTCCGGTTTGAAGGATAAGGTAGCCAGCGCAATTACAGACAAGAGGCATTTCATCTTAGTCCTCACCGTGACAAAAACACCTGCGGTACAGCATTTTTGTTGCCTGCAACCTAAATGCATAAATTGTAGATGTCATGGGCGACAGTTAACGCTTACCATCAGGTGGGCTGTCTGCTCGTTTGTCACTGCGTAGTATAAAAAAAAATCGTCTTAATCTACTTTTATCAAGATCAAAATTACAGATGAATGAAAATGCATCAATAAAATTGTGGGTATGTACAATTCTATAGATTTGTGGCAAGATGTAGAATAAAGTTACGAGATATTATCGTTGCCTGCCCTCATTTAGGATAGAGAAGTCAACGTTACGTATGTAAGACACCTGTCTTTATAACAAACGCAACTAAAACTACCAATGCACCCACAAAAAGAAAACTGACGGTACTGAATTTTTGGATCGCTTTTGAATGAATAACCAGCGATAGTCCATTTACGATTACCTCAAGATTGGGGCGTACTTTATTGTAACCACTAAGAGAAGTTGGCACTTGGCCACCCGATTTCTGGTACGAGTACAAGCAACATGCGAGATTGTAAATTCAGTCACACTGCATTTAAAACTTTTCTACGTTTCAGCACTTGTGTTGTCGGACTATCATGATCATGTTATGTTGTATTGTGCCACAATTTGTGTATGTCTCGAGTTGTACTGATCGCATAGGTGAATGTATTTTGTAAAAATCTCATGTTATCGCTAGCGAGATTTTTGTTAGAGTGTTATTAGTATTATGTTTTTTCTGTTAGATACCTGCGTCTTTCATCATGTGAGATATTCCAGGTACTGGATTAGCTTTAGGTTTACAGGTTTCCTTTTTCCGCATTTGGACTCTAGTTTGGTTCTGTGCACTTGAGTTGATAGCATCTGTGTGAATTTTTTTATATAGAATTAATTATTGTGTAAAAATTTCGTAATAATACCGGTACGGATGCCAATCGGCTCTAAGGACTGTTCAACCAGTCTTATGGTCCCCAGCTGAAGACATTGGTCAATCTTTTTCGTCTACGGTATTAAAAGTACACCTAAAGAGTGGCAAGCTCATTGCGGTGCTAAAATTCGACTAGCACAAAATTATGAAACGGTCATTCATACAATTCTCAGACTCTGCGTGCGTTGCTTTATAGATAAGTATATAAATTATAATTATCAAGAAAATTGTGGATATATGCGAAACTGTAACCAGTTGGGTCTGGGTTGGAAAAACGTTGTACATTTTATACGATAGAATATCTTTCCTAATGAGAATATATAATGGCCGCTCTCTTGAGCTCGTCTCAAGTCATGAGTCCCGTAAATTATCCCGGGTGAGCTACTGCCTCGACTTTTGTTCCCTATACCCGGTCCTTTGTCGATGGTTCACAATAAAATTTTATCCCGGAAACCTATTCGCAGTTACCTTTTATTATAATGTTGCAGCTGGTATCCCGGTGCTTTTCAGTTGGGGGCATTGTGACCGCATAATGGGCAACCTTTTTATTCCGGTTCAGATTTTTGAATGCGGTGCTCAGCAACACTGCGACGCTTTGCAGCCAGGGATAATCATTATAAATTGGAAACAATTTTGAGATTTTTAAAGTTAGATAGACTTTTATGAATTTAGAAAATATCTGATTCATGATTACTCAGGCCAAAAAGCGGATAGTGTTTTACTTATATTTACGATGAGTGATAATATGTATTCTTAGTGGGTTTTTTTTGGGTTCGGGTTTTATTAAGAACGCTTCACAAACTTACATACTATTAGAAACATCATGCTCACCCGAAGATGTTATACCCCTTGCCAGCTCCATTCCATGTGTAGGTAAGTACGTCAAGATTATTTTTGGGTTCTTTTGTGCGTTGGACAATGAATGGTCCCGTTTTGATAGCGGTCCGAGTATGTTGCCTTTTTCCTACGAATAAATAGCCTTTTTCAGCGATTTAGAAACATGATTATTTGCGTAGTATTTTAACTGAAACAAAATATTAGATATATACGCCTCGCGTGTCTTCGTATTAATCTTATTTATATTTTGTTCATTCTTATGTAAATCATAAAAATATTGCTTGAAGGAATATTTATTGTTATTCTGGATAGAAAAAAACCGGCCATCACATTGTTCAATTCTGTTTCGTATTAGAGTATAATAATGAATCTCAAGGATTAAGAGATAAGGAGGAAGGTAACTTGTCTTAAATAACTTGAAAACTATTAAATTTTAATTTGTAAAGTCCCTTTGTTGTATATCTATAGAAAACGTAGGATAGCTTAGATGTATCAATCAATTATACACTCTGACGCCTTAAGCGATATTCGACGCAGATAGGGTAGGGCACCTCACCTACGCCAATCGTGTGGTGCAAGTCATAAGCTTAGAATCATAACATAGAAATTAAACAAGTAAAACCGTGAAATCATGCCATCGATTTCAATACATTCAAGATGAAATAAAATAAAGGTATTTTTATAAAATTATAAAAAATTACCGACACGGGGCCGTAAACTGGTCAACCAGTCTCCGGGTCCCCAGCGGAAGACTTTGGTCAACCTCGCTTTGCCAACAGCTACGATTACGGTAGCCTTTTTTTCTTGCATATAAACCTAACTTCCTCTTAAATCACTATTGTTGAAAACCGCTTTAAAATTTGTTGCGTAGTTTAAAAATTCTAAGCGTACATACATAGATACATAGGCATAAACGGCGGTAATCGACTTTGTGTTATACTATGTAAAGATAATTGGCCGTATGGGGTCCGGCTGTGCGGTAGAGTAGAATTGCACTAACCATTCAACTTGCTTTCGTAATAGGCGACTAATATCCTAAAGCCGAAAATGGGCAGCAAAGTTTTCTGAGGTATATTTAGGTCACTGGGGATTATGGCAAAGCCCTCCACATACGTGGAGCTCAAGTCCAGCAGTGGATTGTTATGGACTGTCGATGTAATATAATAAAAGATGTATTGCCAGAATCGAATCATCAAAGAATACATTGAAGGCATTATTTGAATAGGTTTTAAATATATATACTTATGTTAAATTTAGATATACAAATGTAACTTGCTCAATGAGTTTTGTATTATGAGTATTGTGATGTCAAAATAAATATCTCTATGTCTATGTCTACGTCATTGTCAGAAGATAACTCTATTTAATCTAACTGAATTTAAACCAAATGTACCTCTGATTCTTTTTATTTTATGGGTTGGCTTAACATAGATTGAATTAAATATTAGCATAGAAGATAAGTGAACAAAACCAAACTTTAGCAAATGAGAGCGTTGGTAGCCTAATGGCTCCGACTCGTAAGCGAGAGGGGCCCAGTTCGCACCTCAAGTTGAACACAAAGCAATGCCCTTATGGCGAGAGAAAACATCGTGAGAACTGAATGTGTAGCCATGATGCAATCTAGACAGGTTCGTTCAGGCAGACGTTCTACTGTTATTACCTGATCTGCGAAATCGTGCATCATGGTCAGGGCCGGAACGGCCCTGTCCCAGAGTCCACCCTGTCTCGGAGCGAACCCCGGACCCACGCGCGCGCGATCACAGCCGGGATATTGACGCCTAGACTATTATTATCATATTTTAGTAAAATAAATCTGTTTCAAAGTACCTATGAATCATGATCATCCTCAAATTGGCAACAATCCAATGTTGGTTTTGAGTCTTCACTGCACTAGGGGTGAATTTTGCCAAGAAGTCCACGTGGAATGAATAAATAAATAGTAATGACTCTGTCTTTAGTGCCCAAGAAAAATAATAGTGTTTAATTAAATATAATTTCAGCGAACTCTTTTACCGCTTCCGCCTTAACACTTGTACCAACAAAAGATCTATTGCTCACAACCCTAATCAATATCCGCTTGCTATTTGCCGACATGACGTTTTTATTAAATAAAACGCCAATGCGTACCGTACTTATTGCGAATTGGACGTTTCTTGTGCTATCACTAACAGATATTATTGTTGGCGTAGCAACTGATAGGATAAAAACGATGTGTTTTGGTTGTTTTTGTTTCTCAATTGCTTTATTTATTTATCAACAACGTGTAATAGTCAGCGGAACATATTGTTACTTCAACAATTGAAGGTTTCACTGTGATCTCAACAATTAACTATGGATATCACTGTCACAAATTCCAACATAAAATGCAGCTCCCAATTTCTACGTGTATGCGTTTCATATGGGCCGTTGGATATTGGTCTCTATTGTGAATGGCAATACCACCGGATATTAAAAAATGTTTAGGTGTTTAAATATTAATAAATAATAAATAATCATCCTGACGTTGATGTCCCGGTCATGCTCTCGCGCACAAGGGTCCGGGGTCCACCTTGACCATGATCCAGGATTTGGCAGATTAGGTAATAATACTAATACAGTGAAGCAACTGCCATCTGACCTCCGTGACCCTGCTACTAGGGGAGCCTAACCAGATTGGATATTCTCGGTACCTCTCGCTTACGTGTCGGATACCCTAACCGCTCGGCCACCGATGCTCTCAGGCGTTTAAATATAAAGTGGCCGTTTATTTCTCCCATATGTTCGGTATATTTGTTTAAAATTTTTTTATTTTTCGTAATGCCTGACCGCTTTCGTCGAAACGCTACTAAGACATTTATATAAATAAAAGTTTATACCCGTTTTTTAAAATACCTTTTCTTAATTGTTGTCAGTTTTGTCTCTAAACTAAATATAACTTTAGGCAGTTAAAAAATACATTTAAAAAAGTTTAGTTTATGTTCTCTGATTATACTTACAAAGTTTCATTGTAATCGGATTAGACGTTTCCATGATTCTAAAAAAAATTGCTCGTATGAAGTTACAGTGTTTGTCATTTTCTTCTAATAAAATGACAATTTCATACTTTGACTGTGAATGTATGGATTTTTGCTAATTTAATAACGTCAAAACAATGAAGAGGCGATAAGAAGTCTCTTTTATTCTTAGAACCGCAAAGCAAAAATTACCTGTGCTTTCATTAGACCATTCATTTTGTAAAGGCAAGTCCTTCAAACTCATGTGCTCTTCGATTCACTAACTAGACTTTACTATACATTCTCAGAACTCCATTCGTTCAGGCTCGACGCCACATCATACAGCGGGCATCTTGCGGGGTTGTGCAATAATTTCAATATTCCTGTGCATAACACTCATAAAGCCGGCATAGTGGCGTGCCTTCACAAAGAATGGGGGCACATTCCTTCGTCACGCCAAGCGGGCGTCTGGCTACCATATTAATAATTTCTCCTCAGTATTACGGGAAAGGTGACGTCATGACTGAGTTATACACTGCCTCGGGAAGCGTGATAGATCGTTAGTAATAATTATTATGATTCTATGTAAAGAAGTATGCCTTGGTGTATATTGGCTACATTAAAATAGCTCTATCTATGATTTATTTTGACAACTGGAATGACTCTATAGAGAATCTAAGTATAACCATCTACATATCAAGACGAGATACCTTGGGATCTCTGATGGTTTTAAAATTTTATTTTATTTAAAGTTTAATCCCTCACCGTGTTTCCGGTACCTACATTTTGGACAAAATCATCATTAAGGCGTAATTTCTCAGATCCACAACAGCGACCGTGTAAGGTCATCTACAAGTTATATATATATTATTAATTGTAGTTTCATTTAAAAATATGATGCCATACAACTACCGAAGCTTTTACTCAGTTAGACTTAAAACTTGCTCACCAAAGTTCAAGGCCTGGCGAAATCAATTTACTCAACCCAATGTTTTATCATTATACTCGAGCACTTTGTTAAAATCAGACCCCTTTTCTTGGGAGCATTGTTGCTGAAAGTCCAAGTTCCCATTAATCATGAGACAATGACAGAGGGGGATGGCAGAATAATGGGGCGAGTGCAACCGCCGACGTGAACAAAGGTGTTACAAACGGCACCGATGTTGATATGGAAATGATTGATGATGAAGAGGAAAAATGGCGTGTTCAGGACAGTAGACGGCGCAGACAACGGGTTTATGGGTAAAAATCAGGTGGACAAACACATAAAGGTGTTCAGATAATTTGAAACAAAGGGGAAAGAGAAGGGACAGATTTCTACAAATTTGTACAAAACTACGATCTCCAACTCGCCTGCCAAGCATGGAGATTATAGCAATAGCTTCCCCTCTCGTTGGAGAGGCCCTAAAAATCCTGCAGTAACTGGTATGGGCTGTAATGATGCTGATGATAACTGAATACACCTACGCTTGCAATTTCTTAATGTTGAGTGAATGAGACTGATCTATTTATCTTTCTTTAGTCAATAGGCAATCATGTTCAATATCACGAATGAAACAACCAACTCAAATAAAACAGCTGTCTATCGACTAAGTGAAAGGAAAAACAAGTAACTCCAGAACCTTTCAATAGTGAAGGAGCACTCAGAGTAGGGAACAAGAAGTCGACTTCAGTTGAAAAAGCCCGAGGTTCTTTTGTTGCATCAAAATTGAATGCCAACGGAGTAACATGTACGCTTCTGGTAATATAATGATTGGAAAGCAGTCGTACAGCGTATTTACGGTAGTTTCGCTTACAGGATTGATATGGTACCTATGTTTTATCTGGTAATATAATTTACTAGATTTTTATTAGATGAACCTGATCACTTGTCACTAATAAGTATAACAATCCGGGCAAGTACGGGTAGGACCCATGCCATAGGTAAGGATGCATCCAAATCTCGCGTTGCGCTGCAACTCACGCGCCACGCGCTAGGCGCCCGTGAGGCGCTATCCTAATTGGCAACGGTCGTACGACCATGGTTGTGTGACGGGCGGTGTTGAGGTCTCCTATTGGTCGGGCGACGTTCGTCGTACGACCGTTACCAATTAGGACTGCGCCCTTTTTTTTTAGAAGCCATCTGTGTCCCACTGCAAGGAAAAGGCCTCTACTATTTTTCCACTTAGACCTATTTAGTTATATTTCGTACAAATGCAACGCGTAGCTTTGCAGCAACTGCAATAGCGCGCAAGCTACGCGTTAGCTTGCGCGCGGCGCATGAGCGGTGCCCGAATCGCTGAAAACTCTGTGCATTTGCGGCGTTCTCGAGGTTTGGAAGCACCCTTTCGGACGGACGGATTTCGAACAAATATTAGCTATCTAAAGTCTCTAAAGTAAATGTGTTCAGCTGCTCAAAATACTAAAAGTAAATTAATTTATGGTTTTTCTTTTTTCAAGTTTTACGTTTGGTCAAATTATTAGTGTTATTTTATTGCCTAGGGAAGGCACACGGACGGATGGCCTGCGGGATGAAAAGTGGCCATCGTCGTCCAGGGTATCTGCAAATTAAGTGAATTGGATGCGGTGCCGGCCTTTGAGGTATCTGTAGACATACCTTTACGACGACCGATGACGACCTGAGTGGTTCAATGGTCAATATCCGGTCTGCCACGCAAGAGGTCCGATTCCCGGCCGGGCAGAAATTAAAATGATGAATTTTAATTTCTGTTACGGGTCTGGATGTTCTATGTATAATAAATATGTATTTAAAAGTATTTAAGTAATATATCAGTTACCTAGCATAGTACAAGCTTTGCTTAGTTTGGAGCTAGATGGCGCTTTGTGAATTTGTCCACGAATATTCATTTATTTATTATTAACCTTTTGAAGAACCCCATGTTATAGAGCAAAGGAAGCCTTCAGTACTTTTACTTCAGCTCATTCCACATCTAACACGTGCGCGGTAAAAAGACTCACGATGCGTACGAAGGTTAGATGCCAGGCATCTAGATGCTGTGGGTGAAATCTATTCCATTATCGGAGGATGTGGTAACATTTCCCTTTATAACTCAGGTTGTTTTTAAAATAACCTTTATTGTTAGTGATTATTTATCGCGCTTTCAAGAAAATGCTCTTTCTAACAGTAAGTATGTAAGCTAAGGTAAGGCGTAAGGTAAGGCGTAAGGTAAGGCGTAAGGTAAGGCGTAAGGTTAGGCGTAAGGTAAGGCGTAAGGTAAAGTAAGGCGTAAGGCAAAGTAAGGTAAGGCTTAAGGTAAGGCGTAATGTAAGGCGTAAGGTAAGGCGTAATGTAAGGTGTAAGGTAAGGCGTAAGGTATGGCGTAAGGTAAGGCGTAATGTAAGGCGTAAGGTAAAACGTAAGGTAAGGCGTATGGTACGGCGTACGGTAAAGTAAGGCTTAACTTAAGACGTAAGGTAAAGTAAGATAAGGCGAAAGGTAAAGCGTATGGTAAAACGTAAGGTAAAGCGTAAAGTAAGGCGTAAGGTGTGGTAAAGGAAGATGTGGTATGGTATGGTAAGACGTGGTAAGGTAAGCGAAGGTAAGGTAAGCTGAGGTAATGTAAGGTAAAGTAAGGGAAGGTATGGCAAGGTAAAGCGCATGGTATGGCGTATGGTAAGGTGTAAGGTAAGGTGTAAGGTAAAGTGTAAGGTAAGGTTTAAGGTGAGGTGTAAGGTACGGTGTAAGGTGTATGTGTATGGTTCCGTTTAAAGTAAGGTGTACTGTAAGGTGTAAGATAAGGCATAAAGCAAGGCCTTAGGTATGTACAAGGTAACTATAAGTATAAATTATGTTTATATAGCTCATCTCTATATTGCTGTGCCCTTACGGTAAGCTAAGGTAAGGCGTAAAGTAAGGCGTAAGGTAAGGCGTAAGGTAAGGCGTAAAGTAAGGCGTAAGGTAAGGCGTACGTAAGGTAAGGCGTATTGTACGGCGTAAGGTAAAGTAAGGCGTAACTTATGACGTAAGGTAAAGTAAGGTAAGGCGTAAGGTAAAGTAAGGCATAACTTAAGACGTAAGGTAAAGTAAGGTAAGGCGTAAGGTAAGGCTTAAGGTAAGGCGTAATGTAAGGCGTAAGGTAAGGCGTAATGTAAGGTGTAAGGTATGGCGTAAGGTTAGGCGTAATGTAAGGCGTAAGGTAAGGCGTAAGGTAAGGCGTAAGGTAAGGCGTAAGGTAAGGCGTATGCTACGGCGTACGGTAAAGTAAGGCTTAACTTAAGACGTAAGGTAAAGTAAGATAAGGCGAAAGGTAAAGCGTATGGTAAAACGTAAGGTAAAGCGTAAAGTAAGGCGTAAGGTGTGGTAAAGGAAGATGTGGTATGGTATGGTAAGACGTGGTAAGGTAAGCGAAGGTAAGGTAAGCTGAGGTAATGTAAGGTAAAGTAAGGGAAGGTATGGCAAGGTAAAGCGCATGGTATGGCGTATGGTAAGGTGTAAGGTAAGGTGTAAGGTAAAGTGTAAGGTAAGGTTTAAGGTGAGGTGTAAGGTACGGTGTATGTGTATGGTTCCGTTTAAAGTAAGGTGTAATGTAAGGTGTAAGATAAGGCATAAAGCAAGGCCTTAGGTATGTACAAGGTAACTATAAGTATAAATTATGTTTATATAGTTCATCTCTATATTGCTGTGCCCTTACGGTAAGCTACGGTAAGGCGTAAAGTAAGGCGTAAGGTAAGGCGTAAGGTAAGGCGTAAAGTAAGGCGTAAGGTAAGGCGTACGTAAGGTAAGGCGTACGTAAGGTAAGGCGTATTGTACGGCGTAAGGTAAAGTAAGGCGTAACTTATGACGTAAGGTAAAGTAAGGTAAGGCGTAAGGTAAAGTAAGGCATAACTTAAGACGTAAGGTAAAGTAAGGTAAGGCGTAAGGTAAGGCTTAAGGTAAGGCGTAATGTAAGGCGTAAGGTAAGGCGTAATGTAAGGTGTAAGGTAAGGCGTAAGGTATGGCGTAAGGTTAGGCGTAATGTAAGGCGTAAGGTAAGGCGTATGGTACGGCGTACGGTAAAGTAAGGCTTAACTTAAGACGTAAGGTAAAGTAAGGTAAGGCGAAAGGTAAAGCGTATGGTAAAACGTAAGGTAAAGCGTAAAGTAAGGCGTAAGGTGTGGTAAAGGAAGATGTGGTATGGTATGGTAAGACGTGGTAAGGTAAGCGAAGGTAAAGTAAGCTGAGGTAATGTAAGGTAAAGTAAGGTGTAAGGTAAGGCGTTAGGTAAGGTGTGTGGTAAAGTGTAAGGTAAGGTGTAAGGTAAAGTGTAAGGTAAGGTTTATGGTGAGGTGTAAGGTACGGTGTAAGGTGTATGTGTATGGTTCCGTTTAAAGTAAGGTGTAATGTAAGGTGTAAGATAAGGCATAAGGCAAGGCCTTAGGTATGTGCAAGGTAAGTATAAGTATAAATTATGTTTATATAGCTCATCTCTATATTGCTGTGCCCTTACGGGGTATCTTGTACTACTACCATCAATGTACTTGATTATGCAATAAAACTGAATTACTGAATTATGACGTGAGGTGTGGCGTAAGTATGGTTAAAAAGGTGAGGATTTTTTATTTATTAGATTAGCCTGGCATTTGACCGCCATCTCACCTAGTGGTAAATGACGATGCGGCCGAAGATGGAGCATGCCTGTCTAGGAACAGTCTATTCAAGCTAGCCTTGAAGGCGCCCAGATTCTAATTATCAAGGAACACACTTACAGGCTACGTGTTTCGTTTTATTTCATTCCTTATCCGTAAGCATTATAAAGGTTGAACCAAAGCGGTTCGGGTGGATAGCTGCAAGATTCCCGCAATAAGGACGAATCGTTTGCCCGGATCGCGTTTTCCGATGGCTTAAGGGAGCCGGTGGAATGATGTAGAAGACCGACAGACGCGTAACCCTATGCCGATGCTCGAGGTCTGCAACTTAGCTTCAATCAATTGCGGGTCACAAATAATCCTCTTTGCTTATTTTTACACCGAATCCAAAGCGGCCAGTTGGTATTTGGCTGATCCATCCCAGAGGTAGCAGCAGTACTCCGTGCAAGATCGGACTTGTGCTTGATGTAACTGAAGCAACTGCCATCGAGACATTTAAACCGAGTAACTAAGCGGAATATCCTTACCAAGCTGCTTAGCAGTGGGTTACGGTTATAACAAAACAACAATCCAAAACACACCTACCCAGTTAATTTTAGGCAGGTTAATTTGGATTTAAATTGGGATTAGCAGTTTCAACGACCTGCATGAAACAATAATAAACATCGCATTGGAATTCCACCGTTGTCTCGGAGTCGCATATAAAATTAAGCACGGCAAAATTGGCAATCTCAATTACGCAAACCAGCCCTCTGATCACAGGACTCGACACTCTTGGAATCGATACGCTCGACGGCGTTGTTTCACACACCGCACTGCAAAGCCAGCACGCCTGTTTCTATTTTAATCCGTATTGTAACATCGTAAATAATCCATACGGCGGGAATCGAATGCGCGCCCGTTGTGGCCGAAAATATCCCCTTTATCGTGAACCGGTTAATGTAATGCACGTGGCGGGTTAAAGCGGTCGGCCACATTGATTTTGTTACCATTACTTGGTTATAATTTATGAGTTTACAGGTGCGTTGATGATGGAAAGCAAGAAAATAACATGAGGAAAAAATTAGCGTTAAGTAACGTTCATGGCTTTAATATTAATTTTCACCTACCAACAGACAACATGGGGCAACAGATAACATTTTTATAAGAACTTGCCAGCCATTTGACCGCCATCTTACGTGGCTCATCATCCATGTCTGTATAGAAGCAGCATATTCGCTCTGGCATAGAAGCAGTCCAGGTTGTACTGTTTGGGGAACACTAGTAGGCAAAGCGGTCGATTCCTTACCTGTCCGCATTAGTGAAAGGAATGCGGGAATTAGAATAAATGCAGTATAAGAGTAATGTGAGCGTTAAGAAGTATGGAACAAGTATCATTGAAAGATAAATTACGGAATAATGTAATATGGGAACGAGCTAGATAGAAACTACAAAAACTAAAAACCCCGACTGCTATTAAAACTGAAAATCAAAAATTCTTATACTTACATAAATACATACATACGTTCAAAAGACATAACCTTCCTTCTGACGCAGTCGGGTAAATAAATAGTGACTAGGATAGAGAAAGGAAGTAGAATTAGCTGGTTTTGGCATGGAGAGGTAAAAGCCTACTCTAGGCACGGTAGATAAAGTACCACAGAACCATAAAAAGGCGTGTCATTGTCTGGAAGTCACATCGTACACAACTCATCCACCACCAGTATAAAAAGAGCTATCATCACTATGGATACCGAAGTTGGATAGTCCAAAGTCAAAACAGGGTAGGTTGAGGTGCTGTCGTGTATATACATTTTATAATTATATTTTATTAATATAGTGAACATTAAGTAGACCTTATGAAGGTTACAAGCCAGACAATAAAGGGTCTATTTCCACTTGAAAATTATTGGGATCCTTTACTTCAAAGAACATTAAAGCGATCAGCAGTAGTGACCAATATAGTATCAGACTACATAGACATAAATGATACGTAACGAATGCTGTCTTTGACAGCATTCTAGACCGAGACTCTTCGGAGAAACACTAAAGTGTTCATACTTACGCTTATTACATTTGGCTAAATTCAGAAGCAAACAACATGAAAGCAAATCAAAGTAAAATGTTTTGCTCCTTAAATATGGTCCATTTTTGTATCACCTTTTGAAAAGCGGAACAACGCGTAACATATATATTTGATACAAAAAAGAACCTTATTGTATGAGCAATACTTCCCACTTTTATGTGCTCTCGCGCTGTTTTCTTCTGAATTTAGGCGACAATATTTAGCAAAATGTAATAAGCCCATTAGACAATAGTAGCCACTAAGTTAGCTAGTTGGTGGCTTCTTTTAGGAGAAATTACGTCTACGATATCTCTCTATACATTTTAACCGACATAAGTCAAGCCCTTGGCCTTTTTGGAATAAAAATATTGTATAACAACATCTGTTATAACGTTATCTTTAAAACAAATTGATTCGACGGATATCTTACCGAAGTAATATTCGCTTTTGCGTAAAATTCATCCTATTCATTCTGTACATTACGAGAGGATATTTTTGATACTAACACAAAGTTTAATGCAAGTAAAAAAAATACGGTCAAGTCCGAGTCGGACTCGCGCACTAAATAGTTCGTTCATTACGGGAATCGTGTCTTGAAAATTTTTCCCGTTTTTAAATAGAAAAAATGTTTTTGTGGTCTAACTACAAATTTACGATTTTCGGATTTGTTACTTTTCTTGAGCCACATGGCATTGCTTCTTGCCATATTTTGTGATTCTAGGTCAACGGCAAGTATCCTATCTGCAGATAGGTTTTGATTTCCTTCTCAGCGTCAAAATGTGCGGCATAAACGGAGCATAAACGGCCGTATTTTTGGGTTGCCTTAGATGTTTTTTTCATCGTTCCATTGGATTGTAGACCTGTGTATTTGATATAAATTTCAGCCTCCGCGCGTTTCTGAGAAAAAGGGCCTTAACAGAAGGAAGGACAACAAAGTGAATCTTAAAAAATCCTGTCCCTGAAAATAGCTTTTACATGTTTTTTACGAAGTATTTACTTCTGTATTAGAAATCCGTGTGGAGTCTGCTGGCCGCACGTGTCAGGTTTTCACGTTCGAATGCCGAACCAGGGTGCCCGACGTCGTCATCTCTGTCACACGCGGGTGAATAAATATGATGCCGATGTGCATTATTCATGGCCTTGTAAGTCAAGACGTTTTGCTACTCTGAAACTAAGGTCTCTGCCGTAGAACACCCATGAAATGGTTCGCCTGTATATTATTGTGTGTAGTTTTAGGAAGAGATGTATAAGAAAATGCAGTGCCACCAACAGATACAACAGGACACTAACGAATAACACACACCTTAACTTTCCATTTCACAATGTGGCTTCTAATATGCGCACCTAATTATTCACGTGTGATTCACTATTTCGAACTGGCGATACTCTAATTGTTATTGGACGATAACTAGCGCTGTTCTAAGTGGAAGTGATAATTTGACCGCGTATTGAAAGAGCTCGGTGTGCGCGCGTCCTAAATTGCGAGCATAGTACACACGAAAAGACTATGAATGTTTGAATAATACAATTTGAATTTCGTTTCTTAAAAAGGCGGTGAATACTTTCTGTCCTGTATAGACCTGTGCTGATGGAAAATGATCATCGAGAGATATTTTACAGAGACAAGTTTACTTTTGTAAATATTGTTGTGTTCGTGAACAATTGCACAACAAAGAAATACAATATTTAACTTTACTTATAGGTACCTACCATATTGCAAAATAAGTTCGAAATTATATGACGTAACCGACCGATATCGGGACCCACGAAGTCGCACACATATTACAGAGTGATTTTAAATTAATTCTTGGCTATGGGGTCTGCATGTGCTCGTGATAACAATCAACTTTACTATGACACCAACACGAAAATCGCGAAAAAATCAGCTGTTTTCATACATTTTCGTTTTAAATTTTGTATGAAACGGCGAATTTATTTTCGCTATTGCAGGACCACAGTAAACATTGATTGTTAACACAAGCACATGCTTACCCCTTGGTATCAAGAATTATTTTAAATTCGGCTACATATCACACAGCTGGACTGAATTTGACAAAATAGAGCCGAGAAACATCTCGATTCAAATAAGAACCAATTCGATGAAACTGACCTTCAAATATAAAAAAGGAATCACATCATACGTCTGTTCGGAGGCTACGATTCCACAGACGATATGTAGATACATTATATCTACAGATGAATAAATTCAAACTTAAAATCTTTTCCCATCTTTTTGCGTCGGTGGTTAAAAAGACTTTTACTACTAACTACGACTAAATTAACTACTAACCACGTCGGCGATGTCAGAATTTATACAGTAGCGATCGTTTTTTGTAGACGGAGTCCAGAAAAAAATTTAATTCAGTTTGCAGTTAGAATTAAGAAAATCTAAAATCGATTGGTGGACGTAGGAACTTCATTAAATTGCTATATACCTCTGTTTATATAATATATTGCTTTAGCTATAACTCTTACAGTTGCATTTCTCTCCACTGACCAATCTAGATTGCTCGGCCTGTAAACACGGACACTGTTTTATGATTTAATGGTGAGCATGTTATGAGGAAGTGTGGCTATAAATACTCCAAATGTTGGTTTATGATTGACACGCTGCGATTTTCAAAGAACAGAAAAATACTGGAGATGTAGAGCATATTTATAATTAACTGACGACCTGAGTGGTTCAGTGGTCAACATCCGCCGGTCTGCCACGCAAGAGGTTCCGGGATCGATTCCCGGCCAGGCAGAATTTGACAAGATGAATTTTAATTTCTGTTAAGGGATGTTCTATGTAAAAGAAGTATGTATTTAAAAAGTATTTATGTAGTTAGTTAGTTATCTTAGCACCCATAGCACAAGCTTTGCTAAGTTTGGGGTTAAATGGCGCGTTGTGAATTTGTCCACGATTATTATTATAATTATATTATTAAATCATTCTATGTATTTATTGTAAGTACTTGTGTACTTAGGATAAGTTTCACGCCAGTAACAATTCATATTTTTTTAATACCAAGAAAATCCTACATAAATGAAATCGTTTTTGGAGAATTTAATCGCGAGATTAAGATTTAATTTAAATGTAAGGTACGGAACATACTGCTAGCAAGAACAAGATAGAATAAATATATTGTATGAAATGCACAGAAATGCTTTCATCTTACTGATTATTAGGAAAAACTTAGAGCAATTATTAGAAAGAGACGGCAAGTGACTTTCGGTACCGGTTGCGTTTACATCCTGTCATGCGTAGAGATTGTGGTGAATCCCTTCCCTGATGTGGAACAGGCTCAAGTAGGACAGTGGGCTGCTGTTGTGATGGTCACTGATTAATTTTTTGTAACACTCGTTTAGATATCAAACTCTTTCTTCTACTCTTTCATGTTAGGCATATTGAAATAACATTCCACTGCAAACCAACATTAAACATTTAGAATAAACCATAAATCACTTGAGTACATAATCCTATAATGTAAAATGAAAAATCAGACATCCACGCCAGATTAAATAAAGATTAGTCTCTCCTGACCCAATCCTTCAAAGCCTCCAGGCGAAATTTCACTAGCCTTAATTAGGATTAGCCATAAAGCCCAGGTTATCCTAGCTCGGGGCCGAAATCTTTTCTCGACAACCTAAAGCTTCTATTTTAACCGTGTCTCGTTTCTAGGTGACTTTGAATAGATTGTTTCAGAGAATAAATAATAGGAATATATTGTATGTTTTAGTTTAGTGTTATAAGTTAGGTAGGGCTGTTTATTTTGTGTAAATAAAACTATTTTATTTTGTATGCATACGTTTTAATACCTATACGTACATCCCTTTTTTTTAAGTTTTATAAATTTTTTCATTACACAGTTTTACAGAAAGAAAACTATAGTAGGAACCTACCCCCTAATATTTAGGTAGTATGGTTTATAGTAACTAGTAGGATGGTTTTTAAATACGGTGCGTTGAGATAAAAGATAAACGTTTGCAATTAAATATACCATTAACACATAGGTAATTCTATTTTATTTGCAGATACTAATTTTATTCTAACTCAATTAAGAAGAGTATTGCCTCATATTATTTCATAAATTTCACTCGCTTATTTTTCTTTTAATAATTAATGTGATTCAGAGTTCACAACACGGAGGGGCCTCAAAACCACTGGAATTTTCGATGGGTTCTGAATCCCATGAAGTCCATAGGTATTCACCAAACACGAACATTTCGTATTCACAGAAAATCTTAAACAGAGCCAACTTTTGTATTAACAGAAAGTTTTGAAATATTTTAATAATTAAGTATTCAGATTTAGCAACTAATTAAGCATTCTCAATGTTAAAGTTTTTCAACTCTTGCCAAAAAAGTTTTCGGTGAAGTTCTTTTTGTATTTTTCAGTAAAATCATGAATTATGTTTTATTTTTGCATCCTTATCGCACGCAAGGGCCCGGGGTCCACCTTGACCTCCGAGATACAGGATTTGGCAGATCAGGTAATTAAAGTGGAGCAACTGCCATCTGACCTCCGTGACCCTGTCAACAGGGAAACTGACCAGAGTAGATCGTACACCTTCAGTCACCTGAAACTCCAGGCGCACCGTAAGAGGATCGGTTATTGATCAACTAATGTACATAACTCATAAAAGAGTCACTGGCACATGGTGGCACATGGGTTTTGAACCAGGTACCTCGGGATACGAGACCCCTCAACTCTAATGAGGCCACACTTGTACCTTGCTTGAGTGAGAAGTGACTACATTAATACATTATATTCACAATATGTAATACCGTAAATCAAACGCTTACCAAATCATCGTAGTAATTTGCGATTTGCGAGTAAATCAGCGAATCGTAATCCATTTTATCCAAAGCGTATCCCACACTTGCCACTTGCACTAGTATCACTTTAATTCACTATAACACTTAACTGGCTGTAATAGCCAGGATATCCCAAAAGGAAATTCTCAGAAAGTACACAGGCAATTTTCTTTTAAACTGTTTAGATGACCAGCATTCAATCAGCAAAGTTTCAGTTTCGGCGCGAACTCACCACGGAGACCGGATAACTTTTTGAACGATCTATTTTTTAATTATGTCCGTTAAACAATGGTAAATTGCCGTAAATTTATAGGTGAAAATACCAAGTTCGAAGTAAATTTATCAAACACAATTCGATGTCGGTACAAGACGCATTGGTAAGCGTACCGACTGACGTGTACTAACGCCTGTGAAGCTAAAATAAGACCAAATTTTAAACACAAATCTTTGCTACCGCCCGATATTTATACGGAGCTGCTACAACCTAACTGGGCTAAACGTTCGATCGCGATCGTTATCAAAGCAAATGGCATTTCTTTATTTGTATTTGCTTTTTGTGATGTTTGCGGGAAATAGCACTAAAGGCCAAATTCACCACTTAATCGTGTAAATTATTGTAGGTTAGTAGTTAAAAATAAGTGTAATAGTGAAATATTTAAGCACCTAATAAGCTATATAGGTAAAGTGCGATGTTTGGACCACTTTAAATTTAATTTTCGCCAAAATCTAAAAAAAATACAAAAGTCGTGTGATTGCATAACAGGCACATTTTAAATTAAAATATGTATGCGGCGTATAATAAAATTTTACAATTTGACACAGTAAAACCTACACTATCACACCATTCTTGCTCTGTACGTTCCGCGTTGTTACGTTACGGGAGGAAGCGGGTTATAGCGTGTGCCCGACTCATGAGTTCCTACAAATAATTTTTATGTATGTTTGTTTGTTTAACCAATTTCTCGGGAATCTTTCTAATTTGTATTGTGAACTGTGCGCTCGACTCAGTCGGCGCGGTGTCTTGATACGGTGACGCTTGAATGAGTGTATGTGGAAGTATTATATCGTACAGTTTTTTATTATTATTTTGATCATCCAAAATTTACTTTTTGTAAATGAAAAATAACTAAGTAGATACCTATGGTAGAGTTTTTAATATTATTTTACAGCTCACAAAAAAAATTTATTTTCTTAGATAAAACCTATTCCTTTCCTACCTATTTTGGGAATAAAAAATGCTGATATTTGTTTATTATTCTTTTAGATTCATTTGTATTGGGGACTCAGTGATACGCTGATGCCTAAACGACTGTATGTGGAAGTATTTTACACACGTACAGTATTTTTTAAATTATCTTGATAATCTAAAAGAATAATGAAACAAATATCAGTATTTTTAATACCCAAAATAAGGGTACGTAAAGCAAATTATTTTTTTCTTGATTAAACACTAATGCAACTATTGCACTAATGTAGGTTCATGCAAAACAATTCACTAATATAGTGAAGGCTCAAGTAAACTTTGGACCATCATCATCAACTGCCCATAACGGACGACACATCAGTGAAGGGTTTTGCCATATTCGGCATGCCTGTCCAGGCGGGTTGGAGATCGTTTTAAGTTCATATACACAACAGAAAACACTGCTGGCCATTTTCTGGCCTACTAGATGGTGAGACTTTAAGACATTAGTCGCTTTTTAAGACACTTGTAACAAAAATATTTTCATATTACCTATACTATAGACAATAGAATAGCAATGTTTCAAATGTATTTTAAATATTACAGCTGTAAACCTACCGAATAAAATATATTTTTTACCAATTCCACATTCACTCACCTACCTATATTTAATTTATAACATTAGGTCAATACAATTTATTGCATTATTATTAGTGTGTTGTGCCACTTGCTGTAATTAGTGCAATAAAGTTTTGAAATAAATAATAAACCAATAAATACAAAATACAAAATCCTATAAATATTCTCAACTTACACCATAAGTGACACAATTCTATAATCTGTGCTCTCAAACAATAAAACACTTACGATAACAGATAACACAGTAACAACGTATTAACGCGCTCAGCTTATCACGAAACCTTAATTTTTCGGCCCATTAACTTTCCTTATTTCCATTGCTCGATGTGACACATGTCTATGCAGTTCAAAGATTTTTACATAAACTGGTTATATAATGTCCTGGATGCAGATATAACAAAGTTTTGGTTCAATCTTCTGTATTAAATTTTTTTTGTCTATGGGTTCTGTTGTCTGCTTACGAACAGATCCTAAATGTGGCGTTTTGTTCTAGAAGTATTTTGTCGAGCTATAAATCTACTGACATAGAAATAAATCCGAGCAAAATATCGACTCTGCCGTCTAATGTCATAGTCGACTAATGTCATAGGGGCAAACCATACTGCGGGCCACGAGACTTTGCTGACAGGTGTTGGCGCGCCTGTCGATTTTTGTTTTTTAATCATTAGCTTATGGCTCTATGATTGGCTTTATGATTCCAAGTTATTTTAAGCCAGTCATGTCAAAAAGCATCCTAATTGAGAACCTCCTCCTTTTATGAAGTTTAGTTTTAGCATTTCATTAATGAGTATTTCAGTACTGCTACGGCAAGTCCCTCTGCTAATGTGGAAGAGGCTCAAGCCCAGTTTACTATTATGTTCCCGTGCTGTTGATGTGATGATTTTATGTAGAATTCATGTTATAGTCGGTTCCAATCTCCTCATTTGTCAAAATCAGTGGGAAGACTCCGACTGCCAGTCGAAGCCATCTTCAAATGACGTCATATGAGCTCTCTAGATTAAAATGGCTTAATTACCTATTAAGCGGTTTGGCAAGGCGTGTAAGATTTCAAATAAAGAGCATAGTACGGTTGCGGTATTTATATTTAACAACAAAGTCACATCACCGTCACATCAAATACAAATACAAATACAAATACTTTATTGGTAACAGTGTTACAAGTCAATTGATACTGAAATATACAAGTACGTATTACACTTTTATAAAAAATTTCAACATGTCATCTATTACATAAGTACATTACAGGTAACACAGTTGTTACTAATTACAATAATAATAACAAATAAAAATAGTCAGGTTTTAAGACAACAAAAAAATATTTAACTACACCATTTAGTGTGTACGTTTTAAATTGACAAATTCGTCCAAGTCGTAAAAGGATTGATCCAGTAACCACTTTTTTAGTTTAAATTTAAAACTATTGATGGAAGTTGCATTCTTGACGTGTTCCGGGAGTTTATTGAAGACAATAGGCCCCAAAACATACACCGACCGTTCGGATTTTGCAAGCTTATGGAGCACTGGGAGCAGTTGGCCCTCGTCTTTGTTGCTTCTTAAGGCGCGCGACGATACATGCTTCCGATTGAACATACTTACATTCCGGTAAGTGAATATCGCAATCTGATATATATACTCACATGGCAGTGTGAGTATTCCTAATTTTTTAAATAAAGGCCTGCAGGATTCCTCCTGGTCAGTGATGCCTACAACGGCACGTACCGCCCGCTTTTGGGCTACAAACGCGCGGTGCCACCCGGAGGCGCGCGCCCATAATTCCGCCCCGTAAGACAGTACCGAGTGTACAGTGGCAAAATAACATGATCGCAGCACGCCGCGCTCGGCGGTGCCTGCGAGGCGACGCAACGCGAAAGAGGCACGGCCAAGCTTCCCGCATACCTCGTCAATATGGGACTCCCAAGTGAGGGCATTGTCTACGAGGAAACCCAACAGTTTAGTGGATTTCACTTGTTGCAGCGGCGCTCCGCCAATATTCACCTGCAATGGACGTGCCCCTTTGCCGTTTAGTGCAAACCTCATGAAGCAAGTCTTGTCTTTGTTCAGTGCTAACCCATTTGCACTGAACCATCCATCGAGCTGCCGAATCACGTCGTTCAGGCTCTCTTCAAGTTGCGACTCCGTCGGTGCGGTGACCCCCACCACGACGTCATCCGCATACACATAATCAAAGTCACACAGTCACTCACCGTATTGCTAACTCCTGTTGAACCGTCTCATTTAGATAATTCCAATTTAGATAATATGACTCTTTTTCGGCCTTGCTATATTATTCCCATATCATTTAGGGTCAGCACTTCTTGCACATTTCCACTACAGGGCTCTATTTTGGGTCATACCCGTATCAATATTTTCCGCTCGCATAATCCAATTCAGATAATGCGATCTGTATGGGTCATTCTTATCATTCTATCATCAAACCTGTTAGGTATAAATTTAATTCGAAGTAAATATAAAAACACATTTTCGTTTACCATACCTTCATTTTGAAAGAGCAAAATCATATCTGGAGTCGCACAGTTTTAAGGGCGTAAAGTTCAAAGTACGAGTATGAGGTGGAATTAATTGTAACAGAAATGATTATTGCGGCAAATTTTTGGTAATCAACATACTAAAATCTACTCCCGAAAAGTTCTCATTATTTGCTTTTCGTAAGTTTTTCGAACAGTGCGTCCTACGGGAATATGGTCCATTACTAAATTAAAGCCTATAAAATTCTCTACAAATTCTGCTTCACACGCTTTTTTCAATTCCCAACCGTTTACGAGCAATACGCTCTCGATTGTGACGGTAGGAAAAATACAATTTTCTTAGGGAATTGTATGAAAAATATAGTTTCAATTAGTTTCACCTCATACAATGATGGCGCTCGAAGTATAGACCGGAGACATCGTCAGGAATTTACAATTTACTTTCAATTTGGATTGCGAGAATTCTTCGCGTCGTACCCGTGGATACAGCTGTGCTTTTTCTCAAATGACACCAACACCTGTGCTGCCGCTGTAGCTGATGTCGTATTGTAGGGAATGGAATGTTTTATCCCATCCTCTGTAGTCCGCCTCGGCGGCAAGAGCCAGCCCTGGTACGACAGGCCTAGTGCTGAGGCAACTCGCCTCAAGCAGGATGCTTTTCGTGCCTGGACAATGGCTCGGGCCCATAAGAACCCTAACACCCACAATTTGAGGAAAAAGTATAATGCTGTATCGAGGTCTACAAAGAGGATAATGGCTGGAGCAAAATTCAAGTTTATTGGTGGAATTGGGGAGAGACTAATCAGCTACCCATCTGGGAGTCGTGCTTTTTGGTCTCTCTCCAAAGCTGTTGAGGGAAACTTTTGTCGGACTTCTTTTCCACCTTTGCGCAAGCCGGATGACCTATTGGCCCACACGGCAAAGGAGAAAGCCGATCTCTTGGGTAATCTCTTTGCCAAGAACTCAAATCTGGATGATGGGGGAGCTGCACCGCCTACCATCTCGCGGTGTGAGGGCAGCATGCCCGAAGTTAGTTTCACCCAAAAAATTATAAGACGTGTGCTTCTCTCCCTAGACATCCGGAAGTCCAGTGGGCCTGACGGCATTCCGGCTATTGTTCTAAAAAAATATGCTCCCGAGTTGTCTCCCGTGCTAATGCGCTTATTCGAGCTTTCCTATACCTCTGGAACGGTGCTGTCTTCGTGGAAGCTAGCCCTTGTGCATCCAATACCCAAGAAGGGTGATAATTCAGACCCATCAAATTACAGGCCTATAGCGGTAACCTCCTTGCTCTCTAAGGTGATGGAGCGGGTTATCAATATCCAGCTCCTCGGATACCTAGAGGACCACCAGCTGATTAGTGACCGTCAATATGGCTTTCGCCATGGTCGCTCAGCTGGTGACCTTCTGGTGTACCTAACGCACCGGTGGGCTGAGGCCGTCGAGAGCAAGGGGGAGGCTCTGGCTGTCAGTCTTGACATAGCCAAGGCATTTGATCGGGTCTGGCACAGGGCACTTCTATCAAAACTCCCGAAGTACGGTATCCCCGAGGGGCTCTGCAATTGGGTATCCAGCTTCCTGTCTGGACGGAGCATCCAAGTCGTTGTCGATGGATGCTGCTCCGATACCAAAACTATAAATGCTGGAGTACCCCAAGGTTCAGTACTATCTCCCACGCTGTTTCTTATGCATATCAATGATATGCTGAATATCCCCAGTATTCATTGTTATGCGGATGACAGTACGGGAGATGTTAGTTATACTGGCCGAGCGAATGTCCCTCGTTCTGAGGTGTCATAGAGCCGAATTAGACTTGTGTCGAATATCGAACATTCCTTGGAACAAGTTGCTCAGTGGGGCAGACTAAACCTAGTCCAATTCAACCCCTTGAAGACACAGGTCTGCGCATTTTCCGCCAAAAAAGATCCCTTTGACATAGTGCCGCAGTTTCAAGGAACACCCCTTTCCATCTCAAAAAGTATTGGGATCCTCGGTGTCGACATATCGGATAGCGTGCGATTCCGGAGTCACCTGGAAGGCAAGGCCAAACTAGCTTCGAAAAAGCTTGTAGTGCTTAACAGGTCCAAGCGATACTTCACCCCGGGGCAGCGCCTGCTGCTGTACAAGGCACAAGTGCGGCCACATATGGAGTATTGTTCCCATCTTTGGGCCGGCGAAACTGCCGACCTGCTTAATCCTCTGGACTCCGTACAGAGACGCGCTGTACGAATTGTCGATGATCCCATACTAACACGCAAGTTGGAACCACTGGCAAACCGAAGGGACTATGGCTCCCTGTGTGTGTTCTATCGGCTGTACAATGGGGAGTGTTCCGAGGAACTTTTCGATCTGGTGCCCATAGCACAATTCCGCCATCGCACCACCCGCCGTGGGCTTGGTACTCATCCTCACTACGTGGACCCTCTGTTGGTCACGACGCGAAGGTTTGAAAGAACGTTTCTCGCTCGTACGATTCGGATGTGGAATGAGCTCCCAGCCACAGTGTTTCCTTTGGACTATGACATGGGATCGTTCAAGAGGTATATTAGAGGTCTCTTCGGGCAACGCATCAGTGACTCCCCTGGTGTTGCTGATGTCCATAGGCGGCGGTGACCACTTTCCATCAGGTAGCCCGCTTGCCTATTTGTCTGCCGTATAACATAAAAAAATAATAATAATAATAATAACATCAGTCTTTGCAAACCAGCGAACGCCCCATTCGGAGGAGAAAAAGTAAACATGTTTTTCTCGCAAACAAGGATCCTCTAGGGAACTTTCCCTCTTAGTCAGATGCCTTACTTGAATTCTAAGACGTTCCGCAATTTGTTTTATAGGCTGCCTATACCCACAAGATAAATTCGTTTCGAGACGCGCGAAAGGGATGTAGAAGACCCGAGTGCTTTTGGTTCATATAAAATTTTATCTTACATAAGTATTAGCCTGAAATGAATATTAAAATTGCAAAGATGTGCGTGTATGTCGCAGGGATAGTAGTAACTTTCATTTTAGTCTGCATAAAGTTATTTAAAACCTATAGAATAGGTACTACTGACTGGTATTTTTACTTTGACGTATAATTCAATTATGCATACTTTTTTTCGCTTATGATAATGTAGCCATAATATGAATCTGATGTATAAATAAATGATAAATGATATACCATTATCATACCTATTTGATAAGACCTTGGTTTAACAAACCTTGGTCATTTAAATATACGCGTACCTACATGTCTATATATTTCAAATACTTAAATTATAGGTGTAAGCCCAACCGTCGTCATTAAAGTAAAATTTTCAGAGAGTTTAGACTTTAATTTAGTTATAGGTCATATTTCCGTACGACAGATGCTATATTTTTGAGATAAAGACGAAAAACACAAAATTGCGACCTTATTAGTGCTTCTCCCGACTCTCCCGCCTGCACCCTGAACGAAATACAAGCGATGCGTGGGTACTACTATACCTACTACTACGATTACGAAACACCCTGATTCTGCATCATATTCTTTTTTTATTGCAACAACGTTGTCTCCACATTTTTCCTCCCCCTATTCGAACACATAACCTGTTGCCAAACAACTGGATATCTTCCAGTGGTTAAGTGAAAAAGAGTCGACTAACAACTCACTTATATTTTACATTTTTCAATTCAGCCCACGAACGTTCTCGTGCCAAGTGTGCGTGGTTTAAGTCAATGTGTATTGTTTATTTATTTTTAACTTTATTACCGCGGCTCGGGGAGGCGATTAAATGATGTATCACGTGTTTGGTGGCTCGGGAATTTCATGTCAACAAAATTTGTTATTACTTGTATTTTTTCTGTTTTTTGTTATTTCTTTTTTTTTTTGCGCGGTAGGTTTTCACATTTTTTTATGGGCATGCTAAATGTGTTTAATCCATTACGTTTATCAAGTTTTGGAATAAGCATAGGTATTATAAAAGGTCACGCCTCTTTTGTGTAAGAGTAGGCATTTATTCCACTTTCTCTGTTCATGTAATCATTTCGTTTTATTTTTCAAACTTTTGAAAAAATCATAACTATTAGACACTTGACATTCTATTACAGAAAAAATCATAGAACAGATATCAGCACTATATCTACTTGATGTATACATACATCTTTCACTTTCCTCCTAAAACATTAATTACGAACTAATACTTCTATATATAAATAACGAATCATATCATACACCACATACTAACCATAGCTAAGGTTTCCCCACACCATCGTGTACACGTTAGAAGTTCTCCCATGTACCTCCCGCTGTGTTGGTAGTAAAAGAGGGAATGTTACGAAAGCAACGAGCGCGAAGCAAGTCACAACTGTCTGCGATGCGTGGCGGTTCATATTATTTCTTGTATTGCTCATGACGTACTTTCATATTAAACCAAGAAAATAACTATGGCGACGGTTTAGCTTTGCTATCCGTGGTGGTTGGTAGGTTTTATTTAATGGTGGATGGTTTTATTTAATACTCCTTGGCCTATAAATTAACTATAAACTGTGTGACATGAATATTGATAATAACATCGATAGCTTGAACAATGAAAGTAACTATTTACGTACACAGTCAAATAAATCCACCAAACTGACCATGTTAGTTAGTTGTTACCCGTGGTTATTACTGATTTATAGAAATTGTCTGTGGGTGAGGTGAGATGAATTTGGAGATCGCATTACGAAAAGTTTATGATAGTGTATTCCATTTTAAGGATTCAACTATTTTAAATAGATAGGGTTTTTGAAGCCACAATTTTTAACTTGTTGTTTTTAACTTTATGCCTACTGATTATTTTAAAACGTTGTAAGGTTTTTGTGGTAGCAATCGACGCTAAAACCGAAATCACGAAACGATACACCTAACACGTGCCATTTTGTTATGATTTTTTGAAGATCACGTTCGAAATAACATATGTATTTTCCTCAACGTTACTGAGTGGGTTCCCTCGAGATTGGTTGAGGAATACAGTAACGGAATTTGCCTATGCAAATATAACGTTATTATAATATGAAGAAACATCTACGTGAAAGGAAACCCCTGGCATGGCTTACACCTCTTGGGGTTTAATATCAATATAACTCCAAAATTTCATAAAACATAACATGTTTTGATTGATTCTTTATAACTCTTTATTATCCTCGGTGACGATATGGTTCTATTGCATTTATGACCCCAAAATAGCGATGAAGCTGAAGGGACAGGTCCACAAGACCACTATTTGACCGGTACTCTTATACTCTACTAGAGCGGCAAAAGCATGAGTTTCGAGTCACGGACTGCGTGTGACATACCCACATACGCAGCAGCCTTTACGTTCGTGATATCACAGCAAAGTGAGTGCAAGAGTGCCCCCTTCGATGGTACGGCCACGTTCTGCGCAAACAAGTATCTGGCCATACTTCCCAAGCCAGGTACGAGCAGGAAAGACCAGCCTAAGAAGCGATAGCTGGACGTCGTTAAGAGTGACATGTGTGCTAACAGACTCACCACCAAGGATGCCGAAGACCGATCAAAGTAGAATAAAAAGAGCAAAAATACGAAGCCCCGGAACATCCGGAATCTAATGCCAAGATAATGATAAGTACTCGTAGTAGTCGGCAGTATAATCGGTTACTAATTTTCGCAGTATTAGTATACAGCTCGAACCATCATAAAACATAATACAAACGACGAACAAAGTACAGGCCCTCGAGTAAAAGGCGGATGAGTTACCCACATTGCGGCAAAAACGCTGAGCTGAATAAAAAAAACTGGCAACATTACACCTGAGTTGTAGGTATATCTAGCTACAAATGACTGTGAGTGAAGTTTTTTGTACTATTCTTTCGTATGAAAATGTTCTGTACATTCCGGCGTTGCCTAGCCAAATGACTGTGGTTAGCCACTTACAAACCAATTAGTCTTTTCAAGTTGAAGCTACCCTTTTCTTTTGCACTTTTTAGTGTTATACTTGTGAGAGAGGAAAGTTAATGTAGTCGTTTCTTTCTCAGTAGGTAACTGAAATTTTAAAGAAACAGATTTGTATTTAATTAAGTGACTTTCCGCCTATAAGCTCTTTCTATAAAAAATCATGGTCATCCATTTCTCAGTTCATACTTTAAAGAGCAACAAATTCACTTGACACTTTATATTACTGTTATTAAAGGACCAGCGTTTATGGGGGCGGTGGGGGAGGAAGGACAGTACGTGATGCGGCGTCACTGCATTACGTGTGTAGGTAAAGTGTACAACCTGTGAGTTTCAAGTACAGTAGTAGCCCTCTAATCCGTCACCGCACAGGAGTTACTACCCATTCGTTTTTTCTTATAATTTATAGTGAAATATTTGACATCAACGTTTGTCTAATCGACGATGACGCAAAAATTTATACCGGCTTTTCCATTCGCTTACTTATACGTAATGTATGTGTTGAAAACTCCTTCACGTATAAATAATAGTAGTATTAAACAAATGCTCAGAGTACACGCTCTAGCAAAAAAATTGAATGAAAAACCTAGAAAAAATATGGCGTCTAATTATGCATGCAAGCACTTGATTGTTAACTGTGATTAATTTTGCTTTATGACTAGGATTAAAGCTGAGTCCTCTAGGCGTCTACCAGTATTATGGATTAAAGTTGATTTTATTTACGTCATTTGAATGTTATTGCGATAGTCTCGTTAGAGTTCATTGCCATTCCTACGTTATAGCGTATAAATAATTAGCTTGAATCAAATGTCTGTAGCAAGAAGAACAAGTGGTATCTGCCTACTCATACGGGAAAAGGCGTGACATTATGTATGTGTCGTGGCCGGATCTTAGAATTGATCACTTCATTATGTGGCCGACCATTTCATGAAATGCCTAGCTAAAACTGACCATATCGATTAAACGTCAACGTATGATAATATGTCAATCTACATTTGGCCGTATTATTAATCTAGGTTTCCCATTTTTCCGCCGCTATGTATTTTCATCGCCTCTGCCCCTCGCATGCCCCGGTGAATAATGTAGTTATTTTACAATATTATTACTTGTGTTTGACCATATCATGAAGTAGCCGTCAAACGCTGAACATTCATTTATCTGACCAGGGGTCCAAAAAGGACACTTTAGCGTTTCATATCATTATTCATAGAGCGTCGGTGGCCGGGTGGTTAAGTATCCGACTCGTAAGCGAGAGTTACCGGGTTCGAATCCCGCTGCGGCCATGTACCAATGACTCTTTTCTGAGTTATGTACATTTTTAGTTGAATTCTAACCGATGCTCTTACGGTGAGGGAAAAAGTCGTGATAAAACCTGTAAATTCAGGCAACTGAATTTGTAACCATGATCCAACATATTAGAGCAACAAAAGAATGGCTCAGGCTAAGCCCTTAGCTTTCAAGTTACAAAACCAAGATAACGTAAGGCACTACACTTACTTAAACTTCACATGTAGAAGTTCTCAACTACGGGTTTAATTAGAAGACTCGTAATAGAGTTCTTATCATTCGCCCTCATCGGAGAAGCGGCTGCTAACTAAATTAAAAACGAATGAGCCGCACCTTAATATACCTAGGTGGCATGGAATTCGTCTCTCGACTGCAAATTAATTAGGTAAAAGCTGTGTATGTAAACCTATTTGAAATAAATAAATAAATTGTTTTGGCAAAAATATATTTACGCAGTTTTTTATGTATGTATGTATTTATTTATCATAAATGTATTGACACTGTAAAGCACAAAGATAAGCCTGATAAACATTTTAATGAAGAAGTTTTATAAGATTATATACGCTAATTTAGCTGGTGGATATCACCAGCGGTGATAGACTCTGTGAAGCCTAAGGTATCCCCCTAGACGGGTGACATCCGTCTGATCCCGTATATATTTCTACCACCAAACAATACCACCAAATGCTGGTGTTGTGAATGCGGTATAACGTACGGAAAGGATAACGTTGCCGACGAAATCACATGCATGTGGCTTACAAATTACCAGCTTAGTCCTCGCAGTTACAAGACTTTTTCAACATTCTTGTTATATGAACCTGAAGTCAGCTGATAACATTCTGCTTATGTTTGAAATTTTGTATTCATTTAAATACGTGTTAAATCCCAATGTGAATCCAGTACGCAACCTCAGCTTGTAGTATACCTATATGGCGTATACCTGGCGTAGATATACCTAAATGTATTTACAACAGGCTGTTTCTACTCTATCGAGAACTAAACAGTAAAGACCGCGCCTATAAAATACTGTTACCGAATAAACTGAGCCAAACCAACGCACGCATGGAAACCCTTAGGTTATTTTAATTTTTGATCTCAACCCCTATCTTTCCATAAAGTCATGCCTCCGCGCGTACATGTGGAATATAAATTGTGTCATTTTACCAAAACCCTAATGGAAAAGCAGATTAAATAATTCAGGCGTAAGAAATTTTGAGCCCATAACGGCATTCATAAATAATAAGGTTAACGCGTATGCGAGTGCCTTCGTATTACGGCACGCGGTTTCGGGGTTCCGTTCCTTGTTTGGATTCGAAAAAATGTGTGCTCATATTTAAGTATTTGATGCTGTAGCTGTAGATTTCATTGTTTAATATAACTCGACCACGTGCAGGCTATCGTAGCAACGTAGGACGGCCCACCAATCGTGGAGGTAGGCCTTTGTCCAACAGTGGACGGACGTCCTATGGTTGAGATGATAGTGACGATAATAATGATATAATATAATGATGATTTTATATAATTCTGCGATACTTATTAGGTACACAAAGTAGGTATTTAAACAATTTCAGAGTATCTAATATTTTATTCTTCGAAATATTCAAGGTGTAAACGATATATATTTTTTTTATAACTACTCCATCACTTATCTATTGTGCTAATCCCTATAGCTTCTATGAAGGTTCTTAGCACTGATATCGTGTACGTCGTTAGTAGTAGTTGGTGTTTACCAAAATGGATGCTACGTTTGCGCATCAGGGGTTTGCACTTGCGGATCAGTGGAGAGGCGTTTCATCATCCCAACGAAGTAATATCTATATGTAAGTTAAAGAGTAATGATTTATATTTTGAATTATTTTATAAATTCCCGGAACCTAAACACAAAACCCAACACTACCTTGATTACTACCCTTCCTTTGGCGTTTAAAATATTCCCTATACAATACAAGAGCAGGTGTAAATCATTGCGATAAAATTTCCCCGAACAAAAATATTATTTATGGGAGAAAATTTGGCGATGAAATATTACTTACATTTACGCATTTTTTTTTTAAATCTGCCCGTTTACATTTTACGTAATGCTGATGGAATGTTAGAAATTGTGTCCAAATAGTGGAATGTTAATTGTTATAAAGTTTGCTCTTTAAGTTTCAGAAACTTCAGAATCGATTTAGCCTTTGAAGATACGATTACTTTCCCAGTTATGTCCGATGTGGGTTAATCCCAGTACATTTGTTGTGGAAGAAGTAGTAGAATTCCGCGGAAAAGTTAATTATTTCACATACTTTCGAGTTACGCGAAGTGTCGAAAGCTGCGGGGGACAACGATCGAGTCATTGCGAATGATCTTCAAGTTTACAGTATCTCAAAATAGACATTCGTCATAGCGAGGGGGAGGGAAGATAGGTATGTTGTGAGCGGAGATGTCAGTGAGCGGTGGAAATATTGAATCTGCAATGAACTCGTGTATCCATTTGAATTACTATATTAACCACAGTAAGGTTGTGGAATGAACTACCTGGAGAGGTTTTCCCTGGAGAGTCAACATGGAGTTCTTCAAGAAAGTGGTTAAAAGGTTTTTACGGGGTCGGCAACGCGTGGGTGATTGCAAACGTCCATAGGCTGCGGTGACTGCTTACCATCAGGCAGGCCGTAAGCTTATTTGCCACCTTAGTGGTACAAAAAAAAACATATAAATATATTTTTAAACACATTTCCTGCATTTTCTCATGAAAAGGGGTGGCTATGTTCGTTTAGTCGCCTTTAGAGATGCACATAATTTCAACATTTAACCTTGTGATACCTTGTTTAAAATTAAATTTTTAACATGTTGCTTACGGAAGCGAGTCCATGGTCGTAACTTGGTTATATAACTATCATAGAAAGTCTGAAAATAATATACAATCAATCTCACCCATAGCTAATTTCTATTTTCCCTAAACAATATGCTCTCTAATGGGTTGTTCGGACTATCTAGGTCAATAGGTAAATCGGTAGTTGTTAAAAATAGCTTTCTGTTAGCCAGCAGACGGCTGCATACTAGCAATTTAACTACTTATCTTATATCTTTATTTCTTGGCAAAATGTGTTCCTGTACACTCAGAAACCTCTTTTGCTATGCGCTCGTCTGCAATAAACTCGTTTTCCAGCCATGAAAAGTATTTTGTGTTGATATTATCACACTCGTAATAGATATACGCAATATCATGTATAACCAGATAATACAAAACTTTCTACAGACGTGTCCTGTGTGATAACTCAAAGGCCGCACCGCATCCGCTCTTCTTAGATGTCCTGGACGACGGTGGCCGCTTTCAATCAGGTGGGCCGTCAAAGCAATAAAAAAAATAGTTCGTAACTGCAAATAATATGATGACATCTTTGTTTGTACTTTCAGGTGGTATTTCATGTAATTCTTTTGATTCATACTGGAGACTGAAAGTGTGTGACATATTGTATGCAACACAAGTTAACATGCATAAATTTTGGCGTAGTAAATTTTTTGTTGGCTGACAATTATGAGTGGACTGGAAACAATGTTGCACCGCCATAATTCTATTGCGAACAATATTTAAAGCCAAGGCTAAAAAGCACATAATTTCTTGGTGCCTGAAACTTAAACTTTATCATGTTGTTCATAAAAAGACCATATCCGAGTATTCCATACAAGCAACACATACCCCGATATTTGTACCGATAACATACACGCCACGTTAGCGTTCTGACGCCATAATATGCCAGCTTTATCGACACTATGCAGATTGGAGTAGAAAAATTATATTAAGAGCATAGTCCAGTGCAACATTTTTTCTCAATATCTTAACCTTGATAAGAAAACTATTGGACGATGGAGACTAGTTCCATCCGCCCGCGGTGCTGCTCATCTATATCAAACTGAATAACAATATTACCCAAAGCGTAGATGTAGTTTTGCCCTCATAATTATTTAAGAGGCCTAGAAATAAACCTCTCTCGATTTGTAAGTCAGTTCTCAATTTGTCTCCAAAGTCTCCCTCGAAAGATTATCTGGTAGATGTTTATATTCAGAAAATGTCCGAGACATGTACGGCAGCGAAAGTCATGATTAATGCTCACATTGATCCGAGACCTGTCGTCGTAAATGGCCTTCACCTTGAAATTGTTTCTGAATATACCTGGGGCATACCTTGCAGTCAGGTAGAGGCAATTATGAGATAGGCTAAAATGGGCTGGACGGCATTCGAAAAACTTTGTCGAGTCTTCACGTGACCCATACCACAATGCTTAAAAACAAAGGTTTTCAACCAGTGCGTTATACCTGTCATGACCTACAGTGCCGAGACGTGGACACTTATGGTACGGCTTATCTACCAGTTTAAAGTCGCTCAGCGTGCTACGGAATGTGCTATGCTCAGAGAATCCCTGAAGGACAAAATTCGCAACGTAGTAATCCGACAGGGAACCAAAGTTACGGACAGAGCGCGCAGAATTAGTACGCCAAAGTGGCAGTGGGCTGGCCATATCTGCCGTCGAACCGACGACCGCTGGGGTAAATGAGTTCTTGAGTGGAGACCGGGACGCAATACGCGTAGTGTAGGACGGCCTACGGCAAGATGGAGTGACGATTTGCGAAAGGCTACGAGTGGATGCTGGATGCGGAAAGCTGAGGACAGTGTTAGCATTTATTGGGGGAGGCCTATGTCCAGCAGTGGACTAATATAGGCTGGTGATGCTTCTTAGGTCAGCGGAAATACGCAATTAATCTCACTTGTGAACAAATTTAGACAGGATATTGACCAGGGTAAACACGTAGAGGAAATATCCAGAAAACTTTGGTTGTAAGTTGAACGTCATACTACACGGAACTGGAGATATCTTCTATTTCCGTAGCCAAATGGCAGTCTCCTAGAACCCTAACACTAGAAACCTATCCGAAGTTCAAGGAATAGCATGGGATAAATAGTCCATTTTTAGATCGATTATATTCTATAGCTGCAAGACGATCCAGGGCTAGTTTTTATATAATAGAGGCAGGCAAACAAGCATGTGGGTCACCTGGCGATAAAGTGAAGCCCATCCGCGAACTCCAGGCCAACGAAATGAAAACGCTGCGATGGTTTGATCGATTCCGTAACGAGTACATTGGCGGCAGCCTTGGCGTGATAGATATCACGGATAAAATCGAAGAGGCTCATCTGGCTTGGTTTGTTGCCTGCCTGCCTGCGTATGCTTTAGACTTATTTGGGGAATATGTAACCAAACCTATAGGTATCTATAGACAGACGGCATAAATTCATGACGTAAACAAATGTGTATGTGCATTTGGATTTGACACTAATGACTCTAATAAAACCTTTGTTGCTTAAGGACGAGCTAAATAACAACTTTTACATTTTAATGGTGATCCCAAGCTTACATATCAAGCAAGCTTGAATCGTAATAATGAACAAGGCATTAACCATGAACGACTCCGCACGCAAGAGCTACTGCGTATCCGTGAAGGTACCGCCGTTTTATGCGCACAACCCCCAACTGTGATTCACACAATTAGAAGAAGGCCACTTTGTTCTTCCCGGCATTATGACATTTAACCAAGTTCCAGTGTATCGTATGTATCTACCGCATGATGTCTTTCATTTAAGACGTGAAAAGATATTTAGTGATTTAGATATATATTAGTGATTATAGATAGATAGATAGATATTAGTGATATAGATATATATTATTGCAAATTCGCATTAAGAATAGGCGTACAAATAAAGTAGCGAAGATTATAGGCTATCTGTGTGTGTAAAACAGAGGACAGGTCAAGTGACGCGCCGCGCACCTTAGTTCAGTGTGATCCAGGCCATCCAGCAGTGGACTACGGTAGGCTAACGATGATGATGATATTATCTAAACTGCGCCTGTCCGATTTCAGTGTTTAGGCCATGCAATAGTTGCCCAGAATCTTTGTAAGAAATGAATTGAACATGTTAGGCCCATTTCCTTCAGCATACATCACCAAGGTAAATACACTAAACATTAACCCAAGTCCAATTTTTTGCGATAGTAATTACAAAAAGAAACGACCAACCGACCCATCAATGCGACGGTCGGTGCGTTTACGATGATAAAGCCATTACGGGCCTTTCGCCCTTAAATAAATTTAGTACGGTCCGCGGGAAATTCAGCAGGACGGCGCTAGAATATAAAGTAGTGGCTAATTTAACGTCCGCTTTAAATTTCGCAAGGTACAATTACTTTTGGAGCATGACGGGCGGCGCAGGCCGTCTTGGGTGGGACCCGTTGTGACATACTTAAAGGAATGAAAGTTAGACCCTAAATGTTCGCGTATTATGCGACTCTCACCCACGTTCACTTTTCGTAAAATTTTTCTAAAATAAAATAAGAGTAGCTTACCCCAGGCAGTGTCCGTTTTTCATGAAGCACCGACTGCGCACTTGATGCGCTCTCCGGGTTGAAGTACGTTAGAAAGGCGCACCCTGTCAACAAAAGACACAATTATTAAATTTTTCATACCTATTCAAATGTATCTCTAGTTCAAGACCTAGAGGTTGGGCCAAAGTCTTCCACTGGGGACCCTGATACTTATCAGATAAGAATAGTCTCGAGAGCCGATTGGCATTCCATGACGACATTTGGCGGTAGACAGAGAGACATGGAAAACAATAAAACTTAAGAGATGGTGTCAGTGATTCGAAATCAATGAATTTTAAAGCAACGTTATCATATTGTGTGTATTGGGTTGAATATGTTTCTCGTATATTGTATTTTTGCCATACGAATAAATAAATGTGTTGTGCAATCTATTGTCCGGCGTTGTGCGGCTGTTATTTGTAATGTCAATAAAAATTTACACCGTTTGAATATTTCATTTCAATCTGCCTTTAAAATCCCTTTTTTCCGTTCCGATCAATTCAACCGATCGACTCGTTGTGTGGATTGAGACAAACTTTATTTCTATCCAGGTTAAACTTAAAGTTGCTATTTTATGATGATATCTATCTATCTATTATATTTCACAACGTACAACTCAAAATGATTAGTAGATGAGAAGACGTAGTAAAAAATAATTAGAACAAAATACTGGCGTTAGTTCGCAACACTTCGCCATGATACTGTCTAAAGGTCTAAACGTATGAAAAGAGGTTTTCTCTGGAATAGGCGGGAAAAATAAATCACCGCCATCTTGGATCGCGCTAACGTGCTCATTTCCTGCGCCTATACACATCCGGTCCATTCGATGTTGCCAACTCATAATTCCCAGTTTTCACTGTAAATTGTTGCCAGTTTATTTTTATTTATTTCGGTTTTAAACGGCACTCTTTGCCGGAAGTTAATGTACGTGGGGTATGATTTAGATGCTTTCGGAAACCGTGTGGGAATCCAATAAGAGACTAACGCACAATACAAAGTCATTTGTTGTCAGTACTCTACATTGACTCGCTATTTACACTAACGTTTATCTATAATAACTTTCATAGCAAAAAAAAACAAAATAGTAAGGGTGAATATGTGTCTTTGTTCTACTCGACTCTTATGCCAGGCCATGGTTTCATGGCATAGTTTTTCTATAAGTTCGTTTTCTAATGTAGACTAAAATGACATTAGCTCAAAACGTGGATGACATAAAAGCGAACTGACTTTATCCACCAGGTACGGATATTGTGCGTCAGAAGACGCCCCTGTGGTTAAAATATTTCATGTTTGTACTAGCGCCATTTTAAATCTATCGAATTACAAGGAACCTAACTGGACTTTATTGCTATATAAACACGTTTATTGTGACGTTTACAAATAAGCTTACTGAAAGTATTGTGAATTATGATATTATTGGGATTATCAGAAAATTCCGCAAAGAGCACTAAGTACTGTGTGGATTCCTATTTCTATATAATTTTGTACTCAGATCCACCACAATATCTAGTCTCAGCTATGGATGGGGATGCCATCGTCTCAGAATGTTAACCATCCATACCTATGCTTATCGCCAATAGAGCGCATACCGCCTAATTGTTCGAAATAAGCAGGGCCGCACTCGCGGGGGCGACTATACACTGGCTAATTTATTCGAACTGGTGGAATTTGCATGTACCGCGCCGCAGACCACCGACCACTACTAATTAGCAGTTAGCCGGCTTTTATTTCCGAGCCGACGTTATCTGAGCCCCTGTAATCTGCCACTGCAACGCCCTAGCTGTGTTGCGATGGCGTGAAGTGCCAGGGATGCACTTGGGCAGCGGTCGCACTTAGTAAGTAGTTTTATGTGGAGTTTATAATCTTTTGTCGATTATTTACGTACGTATTTATTATGGTAAGTGGCCTGCCCGGTTTAAAGCTGTCACCTTGTAACTTGTGATAGTTCTCGATCATGTAAAAATTTAGAACTATTAGGTAATGTTATACAATAGACGCAAGTAAAAAAAAACAGCTTTATTTTAATTTATTTCGAAATTAGTTAATAATTTACTTCCTTTGTTCAGTTTAAAGTTTGATATGTCGATCACGATATTCTGTAAATCATCAGTGGACATTAGATTAATATTTATGGATAAGCCACCTTCCCTCATCCTTTTCTTGATCAAATATTTTTTTAAATTTATGGACCATGTGAATTTAATGACTTATTTGGATTAAAAATAATCCACCCAAATTCCGCTATTATCCTAACACGTACACTAACCTTTGAATGCATCCCTGTACAACACTCCCAGTGCTACCAAACTATGTTTTCTAGAAAATAAAGTTGGAAATGTTGGAGTGATATGTGTGGACTAGTGGGTGGCATGACTCAACTGCAACAGTTTTCCAGTTAGTACGACACAAGGATGTTGCATTTTTAGTTATTTCAGTCGCTGTTTTGTAACGTTATACTTGAGATATGACAGTGTGAGACTTTTGTGTGGACTATTGTAATAGCTGTTTTATAATGTTGACAAAATTTTCTAGATTCGTCTCAGACGACAGGGAGAGGAAGGTTCAGTTGGTCAATATGCGAAAAGCTGCAAGCGAAGACTGGATACGTCAGACTGTGCAATGGGGTACATGGTGGATACCTAATTCCACAGTGGCCGGATACAGACTCACAGAGGAGGACGATGATTTGAATACGCCAGTATCATGGCTATAACAATCAAGATTATCTTAATATACCGATCTGGCACGCAAGAGGTCCCAGGTTCATTCACGGCCTTGCAGAAATTGAAAGTATATAAGTACTATATCAGTTGTGTGGCACCCATAACACAAGCTTTGTTTACTTTGGGGCTAGATGGCGCTTTGTATTGTATTTATTTATTTAATTCTAAGTACATTTTGTATCTTAACACTAAATGACACAAAACCCGGATGGGTTTGTCCGTGTCTACCTGTCTATTTATTACAAAACACTGTGAAAATGGTGTGTGAATTGTCCAAGCATATTTATTATTATTATTACATTTTAGAGCTAAAACAGTAATAACAAATATTGAATAAGTACGTCAGTGGTCTAGTGGTTAAGGTGTCCGACTCGTAAGCGAGAGGTACCGGATTCGATCCCGAGTGCCGTCATGTACCGATGGACCCTTTTCTGAGTTATGTACATTAGTTGAACACTAACCGATGCTTTTACGTTGCGGAAAATTAACCGGGACAATTAACACCAAGATTACTATATATATTTGTCAATAATAAAAAGTAAGAAAAGTATAGATATGAAAAAAACTCCTCCAAGAAATGCCTATAGGTAGAAATCTTGTAAAAGCGACCGCAAGAACTCAAACAATAAAAAGTCAAAACTTTAAAATCAAGAGTCGCAAACCGAAACGAAAGAACAACTGGGGGAAACTTTTTAATGAGCATATTTCTAACTTATGAATTCGAAATCGTTAATGAGAAAAAATTTCGAACAGCTCCACCCCACGAGTCTATAGTTGGCGAAAGTTTCCTTCCCCGAGACCTCCAGACGCTGAAAAGATGCAGCGTTGCATTTCAAAATAAGTTCCAGCAAGACGTAACTCGCGTAAGCAAATTCCCAAACTTCTACCTTTACACTGCGCACTTAAACCCCTTTTGCTTTGCTGGGCTGATTCTGTTAACGCTTTTTTGACTGGCGCAGCTGAAAGTTTGCTCGCAGGTTTACATTGTAGCCTGAAATTAGTTCCAGTTGAATGTCAGAAGAGATATAAAGAGTATTCAATCCTTTTTGTACATCCTTAGTGTGTGAACACGTCTTCAAAACTAGCAGCTGCCTCGGGAAGAACGGCTCTTTTGAGAAAGTTTTTTGTTTAAATATTGCCTACTTAAAATACCGTTAGCTACTGTCCGTATCCAAAATGGAGTTTCTGCGGACAAAGTTTCGCAATACAAAGTAGAATACTTAAAGAAAAAGTGTAGTCTTCTAGATTACGGAACTCTTAAGTATTATTCAACTCAAATGTTCTCAGATTAGATCCTTAGGTCAGGTACCATGAGTTACAAGCTACAAATAAATCAGTATTTTATCAGAAAAGCTTTTTATCGGTCTTTTACTCGAATCTGATTATAAAAATAATTATTGCGAATTCATAAGTTACACAATAGACTAATACTGCTCACATGATTTTTTTTTATGACATACGATAGGCAAACAGACAAAATTGGTAATAACATCGCAAAAGTCAACTGTTCGTAGTAATATCTTACGTAGCATTAATTTATTGTAATTTGTCTTATGTGGTAAACAAACAGCACTCTTAACAAAATTGCGACTTGCCGTGTCAATTATGATACGAATATTATGTATAGATGTCTTGAATTATTTAAGAAACACATAAAATGTAATTTCAACGAATATTGTTGCAAATTATTCATTCATTACGTAATTTCACTGAAAATATAAATTTCACCATCACTTACTGCCAAAGATTTTAAAAATTATTGGCATATTGACATTCCGAAGTTTATTATGTCTCGTGATTTTAGAGATGGGAGAAATAGAATGAATTAATCAACCAAAGAGTTTTACATAATATTACTCTTTGGCCGTGTGGTGTCCGGCAGAGTAGAATAGCACCAAACCCTTACACTCATGGGTGTCGTACAAGGCGACTAATGTTTTCGAGGCAAAAGATCAAGAGTCTCCGTAGTCTGGAAAATGGGCAGCAGCATTTTCCATTTTATTATTTAAACACTGCGATCTCCAACCCGCCTGCCAAGCGTGGAGATTATGGCAAAAACCTCCCCTTTCGTGGGAGAGGCCCTTAGTCCTGCAGTGGACTGTTACGGGCTGTGATGATGACTCTTTGAAATGCATCGACTCCCGCATTGTTCCAATACATAATCATGCACTATATTAACGATAAAAACTATATTTTATTTATAAAAGGACATGAAAATGGTATACCACCTCTATGGACCACATAAAATTGATTAAAAAGTATTTATTCTGCCTTCTATAGAAATTGGTACACAACGTGTTTACAACCCCTTTTGAATACTTTCATCATTAATGATTAAAATAAAAAGAATTTATTCGGCCTACGCTGGGCTTATTGAAATTTATCTACAATCTCTGTGAACCGATAAGCAATTTCAATGATTTAATCATCCTTCACTTTGAAAATGGTTTGGTTTTTTAAAAGAAAACTTTAATATACTTAGTTTTGTGATTGGTGATTTTATCTGCAATAACGACTTACGGCTTTTCTTTTATGGATTTCGAAATATACTTTGTGACTCGGTTGGTGATTCTATCTGGAGCGAAAACTTACGGCGTGCTACCGACTTTGATACACGGAAATTTTACAATTGTGTGTTCGACTATATTATTTAACTCGCTAAACGCTGCTCGTAACAGTATTTACTTTTATTTTTACCTATGGATACATATTGTATCTATCTATCTAATACAAAGCTAGAGTGATTTGTATTGTTGTGTTTATTTATCTATCTAAAACAAAAATCTTTCCTTTACCTCAAAATATTAATTAAATTATAAACGAGTTCCACACGAGCTAAGCCACGGGCAGAAGCTTGCTCATAAATACTTTATTTCGGTAGTATATCAATCTGATTAAATTGAGTTAAATCAGCTCACGTCATTTTCGTTCTTATTTCACTAAATATTATAAGATTCATTCGGTGATTCCCCAACCCTATAAATTATCTTTGGTTGCTAGTACGCCATATTTGTTTACCACATAAGACAAATTACAATAAACTAAATATATAGGCGAAACCCTGAAGAATTTTAAAAGAAGACTTATTAGCACTTTTTAATACCTACGTAATTCTACTCGCGAACAACATAAATAAGACTACCACACGACTATTGAAGGGCCGTCGAGGCGCCTGAGGCTAAATTGCATTATCACCAAGCCTTAATTAGTCACTGGCAAAGAAATAGAGGGTACATACAGCGCTTTGTCACGTATTGTAGCTACTTGCTTTCGTTAAGCACAAAGGAACCCTTGATTGTGAAGAAGGTAGGAGTGCGTAGACGTATTTGGATACAGGATTCAGTGGACTGCAGAATTCATCTGATGTTCATGGTGTGTATTAAGATAAGGGATTCAGTAGACTGCTGTATTCACCTCTCATCTTAGTGGTTGTCATAGAAATTCACTTTATTTAATTAATTCTGAATTAAATTAATAAAGAAATGGTCGATGAATGAGGAAGAAGCGAGAAAGATTTGTCTGGACTAAGTGGGCTACCTCTAGTACGCATTTAGAAGGGAAATAATGTACAAAATAAATTACAAAATTTAAAACCTTTCCCAACATCGCTTACAATCACGAGACAGCATTTAAAATTCGGAAACAAAAGCATCAAGGCAAAGGCATAAACCTATCACCAACTACGTAGGTCAAGCACGTTGCTGTCCCAAAATGACCCAAATCAGGCCATGCATTCTCAACTTTCTGAAGCGAGGCTGACTCACGTGCGACCGTCGCCTCGGATATGTACGTAATTTGTTTTAGGGAACTTAAAACAAGCAGCCAGATACGAATTAGGGCTAACAAATAGGAGCGCCAGTTTTTTAATGCTAAAAAGTACTCATTACATGTAGGAGGTTATAATTATGTAATTTTTTTTTAAATAATGTAGCTAGTAGTCGAAAGTAGGAGTAAACATGTTTGTACTTATCTTCCTAGCTACCAGTACGTATTCTACATTACGTATATTCTTTTTCATTAACTGATCATGGATAAGCCTGCAGATAGCAAAATCAATGAAGCATGCTCAATCTTCGGCCACATCGTCACTTACCAACAGCGTCTCAAATCCGCTAATTTACTAATAGCTCTTGTAACGCAGTTCGTCGATTCATCACAAGTCGTTAAATTAAAAACGTGTTAAATTATTGGGTACGCATGGGCTACTTGATTTAGCAGTGTTTCTTTGTAATAAATACTGCATGTCACGACAGATTTGAATGTAAATTTAAATAACTACGCTAACGTCTAAATCATCATCATCGTCATCATCTTGCCATTAATGTCCCGGTTGTGTTCTCGCGCACGAGTCTATGATCTGGACTATGATCCTGGATTTGGCAGATCAGATAATTACAGTAGAGTGACTGCCATCTGACCTCCGTGACGCTATTAACTGAGGACCCTGTTACATATTCAGTTGCCTGTATGTTCAGGTTTCATCACAATGTTTTCCTTCACCGTAAGAGCATCGGTTAGCATTCAACTAATGTACATAACATAGAATAGAGTTATTGGTACATGACCGCAGTGGGATTCGAACCCAGTACCTCTCGCTTACGAGTTGGGTACTTTAACCACTCGGCCACAGACGCTCCCAGTGTAAATAATGTGTCATAATTACATGGAGTCGTGCCATACCTCCGGTAGGGGCGCACTTCTCTCATCTCCGCATCTGCAGTTACCCTTTAAACTAAAATAAGATTAAAGGGAAAACTTGAGTTTTTGCCCGTCTCGAGCTTGAATCGACCATAAATTCTGGAGGACTTGTGATTAATTAAGTCGTGGTGATGTAAAATAACTCTGCTGAGTAGTGTTTCTGTCTCGTTTTTACTCGTTGAGGCTATTTCGTCATCTATTAGAGATGTAAAAGATAGACTAGCTAAGGCTAGGTATACGTATTCATACTAGTATAGAGGGTTCACTTATTAAGACGGATTTGATCTTTGTGCAATATGACGCATACCGCATGATTCCTATACGAATCACAGAAAACTTATTTTATTATTTGTAATCAAACGCGCAGCGTCCGCATCGCATCCGCACAGTACAGTTATCGTGCCGCACCCGCGTAGTCACCGAGCCGTTCGCGTGCCAATATAGACTGCACATTTTCTGTCCGGTTGCTACGCGGTGACTGTGCGAGCGCGACGCGTACGCGTTTACTGTCCGGTTTGTAAGCGGCGACGTATAAGCGGCCCCTAACTATCTAAGTACCGGGCAACACCACCGTCATCGATGGCGGTGTCTTTAATTTCGTGATTATAGTAAAGCCCTCAAGTCATAACAACTCCAACAGTAATTGATAATTAAGCAAAATTTATTTTGGTCGTGATGACTGATAGAGTCAATGTTAGACTATTGTATAGACTCATTTCGTTCCTGGTCGCAGGAGTCGTTGATTATATGTAAACTCAAACAAAATTGTATGGCGGCGATTCACTTTACATATTCGTATAAAACTTGAGTCGTCTGTAAATAGTCCCTTAGTAAGTTTTTGATGTAAAACATCTTTAAAATCACACTGAAATAATATGAGTACCAAGTCAGAAAACCGGACCGTAAAAGGCCTTTATCGTCTTACCTTAATAACTGCAAAACTATGTCTTGGAAACATGAATCAAGTATCATTGTTTAGGGTATATAGTCAGCTCGCTATTTGACCTTGAATTTGCGTCGGGGACAGGTGGGGCAGCGTGGGCGGGGCGCGGTGCCCCTTAAATGATTAAAACGCGCTCTCCCGCACATTTCTACTCAGTGTAACTCACGACTCTCACCTGATAGGGCGGTGTTAAATAATCGATCCATATACAGCTAGGTGCAATTTCGACAATATTTATTGTAAAATAATAAAAAAGAGTAAAAAATTTACGAAAATTAAATATGTCAGCCTCAGCCCGTGCAAAAGCCAGCAAGAAATACAAATCACGGCCATCGTCGGAAAAATGGCCATGGGCCATACGTGAGTACCCTAATGTTCGGCGCTGAGTAAGCGAGGCGGTTTCAAGAGCATCTCAAAGCTGACAAGGTACGCTTAGTAAACGACGTGGCGACGCCTACTCCGCGAGTACAAGTCAGTAGACGTTTCACGTTAGAACCGACGGCTGTGTATTCCAACACAGCCCCATCCGATTTTTTCGACCAAAAGCTGATCGCACATTCGTGAAGAGGTCATATTTTTATGCTACTCTGACAGATGCAATGCGTAAACGCATTTACAAAAGTATAGTGATAGCCAGGCTCCAGTGAGTGATTTTGTTGAATAACGCCAGGATTCCACGGATTCCTCGTTCTCTCATCCGTTTGGCCTCCTGTCTTGTAGGTTTGGTATTTTTCCTTAATAATTGTTTTTTCCATAATAGCTAGTCATTTTAGATACCTTTTCAAATACAAACCTTAAACAAAAACAGACTATAGTTATAATTTGGACACCCATCATCATCATCATCTTGGCTTTAAATCCCGGTTACGTCCCGCGCAGCAGGCGGGATCCCGGGGTCCGCCTTAAGACGCCTATAATTAGTATTTATTTGTATCTTAAGCATTCAAGGTTTAGTGTTAGTCTTTTAATTAGTCATTAATTTGGGTAGAGCTGTAACTATATTCCTAACAAAAAATGATTTAGTTAAAGGAGACTGGTTAAAGGTGCTCTATTTATACTCCGTAACCAAGTCGCTGCTGGTTCAAAGAATACGGCACTTGTCATACAAATGTACGAAAGACATCCATTTTTCTCTAAACTGCCGGGATTGATTTTGATGTCGTGCGACATAAGAACATAGCTGAAGGTCCCGAACCTATACACCGTAACCATGTTACAGCTGGTTCAAAGAATACGTCACTTGTCATACAAATGTGCGAAAGACATGCATTTTTCTCAAAACTGCCGGGTCCGATTTTGATGTCGTGCAGCATAATAACAGAGTTGAAGGTGCTCAACCTATACTCCGTAACCATGTCGCTGCTGGTTCAAAGAATACGGCAATTGCCATACAAACATGTGTCAAATAAATGCTTTTTTCTCGAAACTGCCGGGACCGATTTTGGTGTTGTGCGGCATAAGAACATAGTTGATGGTGCTCTATATATATATGGTGTCATACAAATGTGCGAAATATATCCATTTTTCTCATCAGCAAATACGCTGTAGATGTCATAGATCATAAGTTATTATTATTACTGATAAGGTTTTATGTAGCCTTAACTTTACACTGAAATATGAATTGAAGTTTACTAATAATAATCGAGCTACGAAACGATATTACAACCACAGACTCGTTTATAAAATAAGGCACACCCACCCAATGCAATAACTGAAGTGAATACCTATCTCGAATATCGACCACACCCAGTAGAATATCCATTTCGTGACGAGGAATGGTTAAAACAACCGCTTAGGCCACAATGTCTCTAACATTGCGACCACTATAACATAATCCACAATCTTCGCGTTGATCGTCTGCGCTCGTATTTTTAACTGTTTATTACTTGGCCAGTTCGCTGGCCACTCGCTTTCCTACAGCCGCGAATTTCTTTTTAGACTTAGCAATTTTCACATTGCTACCTGGCTTTATGTTTCCTTTTGTGGGTAGATTTGTTTGCTTTTTTTTGCCTTGCGCTACTTGCAACTTTTTCAGCCTTTAATTGCGTAGTAATGTACGGCCACTCGTTTAGCATTTCGGTTTTATTTTCAGTCATAAAATTCGTTAACTCGTTATGTAATTTGCTTTTTTGTTAGTTAAGCTTAGCAAAAAATAACTCCAACAATACGGCGAAAAAGCTAGACATATTCGGATGTGGAACCTATACAGTTTTTTTTATGTTGTACGGCAGACAAACAGGCAAGCGGGCCACCTGATGGAAAGTGGTAACCGCCGCCTATGGAAATCAGCAAAACCAGGGGAGTCACCAATGCGTTGCCCGCCTCTGAAGAGACTTCTAATATACCTCTTGAACGATCCCATGTCATAGTCCAAAGGAAACACTGTGGCTGTGAGCTCATTCCACATCCGAATCTTACGAGCGAGAAACGTTCTTTCAAACCTTCGCGTCGTGACCAACAGAGGGTCTACGTAGTGAGGATGAGTACCAAGTGGTGCGATGGTGGAATTGTGCTGTGACCAGATCGAAAAGTTTCTCGGAACACTCCCCATTGTACAGCCGATAGAACACACACAGGGAGCCAAAGTCCCTTCGGTTTGCCAGTGGTTCCAACTTGCGTGTTTGTATGGGATCATCGACAATTCGTACGGCGCGTCTCTGTACGGAGTCCAGAGGATTAAGCAGGTCGGCAGTTTCGCCGGCCCAAAGATGGGAACAATACTCCATATGTGACCGCACTTGTGCCTTGTACAGCAGCAGGCGCGGCCCTGGGGTGAAGTATCGCTAGGACCGGTTAAGCACTCCAAGCTTTTTCGAAGCCAGTTTGGCCTTACCTTCCAGGTGACTCCGGGATCGCACGCTATCCGATATGTCGACACCGAGGATCCTAATACTTTTTGAGATGGAAAGGGGTGTTCCTTAAAACTGCGGCACTATGTCAAAGGAATCTGTTTTGGCGGAAAATGCGCACACCTGTGTCTTCGAGGGGTTGAATTGGACGAGATTTAGTCTGCCCCACTGAGCAACTTGCTCCAAGGAATGTTCGATATTCGACACAAGTCGAATTCGGTTCTCCGACACCTCGGAACGAGGGACCTTCGCTCGGCCAGTATAACTAACATCTTCATCCGCATAACAATGAATACTGGGGATATTCAGCATATCACTGATATGCAGAAGAAACAGCGTGGGTGATAGCACTGAACCTTGGGGTACTCCAGCATTTATAATCTTGGTATCGGAGCAGCATCCATCGACAACGACATGGATGCTCCGTCCAGAGAGGAAGCTGGATACCCAATTTCAGAGCCCCTCGGGTATATCGTACTTCGGGAGTTTTGATAGAAGTGCCCTGTGCCAGACCGGATCAAATGCCTTGGCTATGTCAAGACTGACAGCCAGAGCCTTGCTCTCGACAGCCTCAGCCCACCGGTGCGTTAGGTACACCAGAAGGTCACCAGCTGAGCGACCATGGCGAAAGCCATATTGACAGTCACTGATCAGCTGGTGGCCCCTAGGTATCCGAGGAGCTGGATATTGATAACCCTCTCCATCACCTTAGAAAGCAAGGAGGTTACCGCTATAGGCCTGTAATTTGATGGGTCTGAATTATCACCCTTCTTGGGTATCGGATGCACAAGAACTTGCTTCCACGAAGACGGCACCGTTCCAGAGGTATAGGAAAGCTCGAATAAGCGCATTAGCACGGGAGATAACTCGGGAGCACATTTTTTAAGAACAATAGCCGGAATGCCGTCAGACCCACTGGACTTCAGTATGGGATAAAACATTCCATTCCCTGCAGTACGACATCAGCTACAGCGGCAGCACAGGTGTTGGTGTCATTTGAGGAAAAGCAAAGCTGAAATTCTCGCAATCCATCTCAGTCTGCTGAGCCATAGTGCCATACCTTGCGTGGCCCACTGGGGCGAGCCCGTTCGGGTATAGCAAGAGGCACCTCAGAACGGACCAGGCAGTGGTCAGATGTCCCAAGAGGAGCATCGACGGACACCCAATAACCGTCTGGGTGGGAGGTCAGCAGAAGGTCTAACAAAGAAGGATCACGGCCCACAACATCTGGTAAGTAGGTGGGTTCTAATACCAGTTGCGTGAGACCATTGGCCAGAGCAAATTCGTAGGCAGATCTCCCGGCAGGGTTGGTAGGACGGCTTGACCCTAGCCACTAAGTGTGGTGACCATTAAAGTCTCCTAAGACTACCAACTCAGCGGAAGGACATTGCTCAAGAACTTTGTCGGTAGCGCATTGAACGTGCTCGAAAGACCGATTTGTCTCACCTACGCTGTGACGGTTGTTGTATAGGCATGCGTAGACACGGGAAGAACCTCCCTGTTCCACGCACACCCACAAAACAGATTCGTCACTTTGTTCAAAGGCACCAGCGCGAGGAAGAAACCTGTGTTCTAACTTGTACCCAGGATAATGGAGATACGAAGTGTCGGCCGGAGGGAATATCTGCGTTTCAGTCAGGAAGAGTGAGGCGGGCTTCGCCATCTCAAGGTGGTGATGTACGGCGTTCAGGTTGGAGTGGAGGCCCCTGATGTTGCAAAAGTCCACTCGAAGTGTGGAAAGGGGTGCCGCTGAAAAATCCATACTCTTTTTTTTACGTTTTGCCATTTGTATTATTAGAGGGATGAAAAAGGAGTGCTGTAACATTGGTATCCGGCAGGGCAAAGATGTTTTGCTACAGGACGCTGCTGAGGGATGGGTTGTGTGAAAAACTGGCACGGGGGACGGAAGGGCCCCCTAATCCCCCTGAAGATACCTGTCGGGTCCACTCCGGTCTCCTACCCCTGCACGACAGGCATCCCCAGGATTTTTCGCGCTGTTGGCGGGACAGTCTCCCGGGCCGGAGGTTAAAAGTGATGCCCAGGTTCGGGTCCCCTACTAACTGGCGGGCGGCCAGCGACGAGCCGTTTCATCGGGTCCCCCTGGCCCTCGCGCCAACCTGTCACGCCCACCCCCTAACACGTCCGACACAAAACTAAGACCTACAGAGTACCAACATTACAGCACTCGGACGAAGGGGAATGGCTCACGGAGTACTCTGGCGGAACACAGCCCATGGGCTGCTTAGCACCATGCAGACTTATCTCCGTGGGTGGTCGCTAGCCATGCGGGCCGAGGCTCTACCACCAAGCAATTTCGGCTGCACTCTTCGCACCAACCAGGGGTCACGTGTAGGGTCTCTAGGGTATAGCCCACATAGCCTACGGACGTGGTGCAGCAAGACCCCCAAAAAGTGTAGCAAAATTGAGTTAAAGTTTATATTAAATTAGAACGCGTGAGCGGGAATATAATATGCGCGTATCTTACGAATTTCTGGCTAACTTAGGGTAACTTGCAAAGGCTACTAGGACAAAGTTTCTACATAATAATATGGCTACTTAGTTACTCCTCTACACCTATGTAACAAACTTATAAACATTAATTTGCATTGTTTATTATTTAATAAACTGGAAATCCCAAGTTTATGGCTCTATAGCAGTTCGGAACTCACTTAGCCGTGGCTCTGTAGTTCGGCTAGGCAATTTACATTCGTTTCATTGCGAAACAACTTTAGCATGGCATGCCCATAAGCGAGGAGACTAGGCTTTGATAATTTCTAACTTTATTGAATGTATTATTTATTTTAACTTATTATCTAGCTCCCTGGAAACTCATAACTTTGTCTGGACGTAAAACAATTTCTTACTATGAACTTAATTATAGACATGAGACTAAAGATCTCTCTGTTTTGGTAATTACATTACCAAAACAGAGATGTGGCAACCGAAAAAATTATGGGCGATATATCTCGCTTTATAACATACACATTTTACAAAAATAGTACAAACTGCCTACTTCACCTATATAATGTAAACATCATTAGTTACACCACAGAATATATATGCCTACTAATCCTGCGTCAAGCTTTCTCTGCAATTCTAATATACCTACAATCACAGAACACTAAGTGTGGCATTTTACGACAAGTTCCTTCGTATTAATTTGGAGTTTTATGAGCAGGATTTGGGTCGGTTTTAAGGAATTATATGCTGACATTGCCTAATATTAACAACATTTTACGGACTTTTCGTTGTATGCGTTCTCAAATGATCCCAAAACAGATATTATGGTTGTTTAAATGCATTTACGGTCGATCGTATCTCCCTATCCCTATAAGATGCGGGTGTGAATGTCTCATCTTACTATTGAGTTTTCAGTTGCAACTTCCGACTCCACCAGCGACTTCCAACCAATAATCTCAACCAAACGAACGAAGAGAAAAATATAAAAAGTACAGGACGGCAATAAAAAAATATTTTGCACATTTTCGTACGCTGTCGCTGTCACTCGTCACTTCTGCCGTGACATTTGATAATGGCCCGCCAGTCACGCCATGATAATTAGCGACTGTTTTCCCGCGCTTTCTTGTTGACACGTTTCGACGAGTGGTCGAGTCACTGAGTCGCCATCATTTTCTGGGTAAATTTTCATAATTTTTTGGTCGGCTGTTTGTAATTGCGTGACCCTTGCTTGAGTGATCGTCGATTTTTGTTTGGACTAAAGCCCATCATACCTTACTATGTAGTTGCGTTTTTATTTCACTAAAGTCTAACTATGTCAATGTTACGTGTCACTGATGATATAAAAAGAAAACTTTTTGTGAAAACAGGAAGCGATATTCACTTTAATAGGTACTGGTTTCTCTTCGAACTGTGCTTTTGATGGAAATGGAGTTGCAGAACTTGATGAAAGCGTTATTTAGAAACGCATTGGAGATACCCTGGATGTTTGTTGCTAATGTCTGTGGGCAGCGGTGACTAACTTTCCAATTTATAGTACCTAATCATTTTATTCATTCACTAGCTTTTGCCCTTGACTTCGTCCGCGTGGAAATCGTGTTTAGGGCAGCTTATCTTTTCCCGAGTGACCATTTTAAATGACCTCCCTAATATATGAAAGCTACGGGGAGGTCAATCTGTATCTCTGTTCTATCTAATCGATATATGCCGTGTGGTGTCCGGCAGAATGCCGTGTGGTGTCCGGCAAAGTAGAATAGCACCAACCTCTTACACTCATGGGTGTCGTACAAGGCGACTAATGTTTTTGAGGCAAATGATCAAGAGTCTCCGTAGTCTGGAAAATGGGAGCGGCAAGAAAGGCGGAACGGCAGCATTTTCCATTGTTATATTTAAACACTGCGATCTCCAAACCGCCTGCCAAGCGTGGAGATTATGGCAATAACCTCCCCTTTCATGGGAGAGGCCCTAAGTCCCGCAGTAGACTGTTACGGGCTGTGATGATGGTATAGATGAAACATGGTCTAGATTTTATGTTGGACTCCAAACTACCAAACTGTAAAAACCCTATTAATTTAACCCCAAAATTAATTTAACGCCATTTCCATATTTCCTATAGTTCTACATCAGATGTTCCAGTTTCCAAAATCAATTATACACTATATATTGCCAGGCTTAATAGTTAAATAAGTTTCATTCAAATGCATCCAGTAGTTCCAGAGATTAGCGTCTACAAACAGTCACATAGACAGACAACATTTTTAAAAATTCTTATAGTTTTACTATTTCTTCATCGCCCTAATTTTTTTTTGTAAATATGTTCAGTTTACAGACACTGTATAACTGTTTTATTATACGTATAGATTATTGATTAGATACAGGTTTTTTCAATAGTGATATTCAGATTCCATATTTGAGAGAGCCACACCAATCTGGCTACAACCGTGCAAAACACGTAGATATGTACACCGCCGCGAAGCACCAAGGCATTCCCGGACAACAATTATTGCGGGATTACATCCGGGAGTCATAATTGTGTCCCGGGAACGTCCCGGAATCCCGTTAAATAGGTATAATGCGAACTGGCCGGATTAAGTCGCCGGATCATATTATCCTTAATTGTAGTCTTAACTGCAATTTTATGAGTGGATTATTATCTTTTACATTTTTTACGCTCGTTGTACAGGAATTTTCTTTTAAAGTAAGGTTAGTCGTACATGGTATAGGAGCATTTTTTATGTATTAACTACTTGCGAGGCTTATATTTATTCATTCAGGCTAAGGCAATATGTGAATCAAACAACTTTGTGCAATATTGTGCCGCTCCCGTTTGATACGAGCCGAGGTACGAAATTTATATCGCAAGTTTTTAGGTATTTTATCTAAAGAAATTATATTTGGGTAATTTTGAAATTCATCCCATAGGTAATCATTCATCAACCTGAATAACATATTTCTAAGAGGTCATGTCTGTCTCTCTCACTTTAAATCTGTCACTTGCTAGCTCAGAAACAATCAATTTAAAAAATATCATCAACAATAATTTCCATTACTTTTCAACTCCAACATACCTATTAATTTTCCATAATCTTTCTCTATAATTATAATAATTCTCTTATTAAAATTTTGGAGCACTTTTACGTGTAAAACTAAGCTATCTATTGGCCAAAAGTATATTCGTGGAATAACATGTTGTCAAATCTCATATTTGGCAATAGCTCCATGAATTGACAACCTCCGCCAAGATGAACTTTACAGCCCTCTTCGTCTTCACTATTATTTTCGCCGAACTATGATCAAGCGATATCCACGTACATAACCGTAAAAATAGAGCAATAAAGATCAAAGATCAACCTTCGGGCGACCTTCGTAGTTTTGCGATAGTATCAAATTATTTTCTGGCAAATTCTCAAAAAGCGGTTGGCGGGGAGCAAAAACACGCTAATATCGAAGACATGGCTTATGAGGGTAACAGTTTGAGAGCAGCTGGCCGGGGCAGCTGAAAAAGCTGAGCTCTCCAAAGTTATGAATTTGAAACTAAAGGGTGGAATTCTAGATAGTGAAGTTGGAATAAGTCGAAATTAAATTCGATGGAAAATTAAATCACGCTGCATTCGAAGACGGAGTTCGAGTCAATTTCAAAGGTTTACGGAAACTTCTCGGTGAAATTGTGCCCTATCTGTGACGCTATTCCTACTTTTTAAACTTTGGCTGTTTGAAGAATCGCGAAATTTTCAAAATCTAATTACTATTTTCCTTTGGGTGTTTTCGACAAAAAATTATTTATTATTACTTATAAGTTATTTTATCCGGTGTATATAGCATACTTAATTTAATATGTTTTCTTTGAATACAATTTCGTCAGCATACCTATATCTATGTATCCCGCTCCGGCCATGTACCAATGACTGTTTTCTGAGTTATGTACATTAGTTGAATACTAACCGATGCTCTTACGGTGAGGGAAAACATCGTGATGAAACCTGCACATTCAGGCGACTGGATGTGTAACCATGATCCAATCTGGTCAGTTTCCCTTGTTAGCAGGGTCATGGAGGTCAGACGGCAGTCGCTCCACTGTAATTACCTGACCTGCCAAATCCTGGATCATGGTCAAGGCGGACCCCGGGCCCTCGTGCGCGAGAGCACAACCGGGACATTAACACCAAGATGATGATGATGACCTATATCTATGTAGATAGTTTTTATTTATTATTGGTACAGTCGAGTTCATTAATATGTGAGCATTACCAAGGCTTCAAATATAAATGTACATGAAAGGGTACTTATTTATTTGAGCATATTCATGAATCAAACATATGTACATCTGCTCAGATATATAAGTACCCTTCCATGTACATTTATTTACTTATTTATTTATTGGAGTACCAATAGCTATATAAAACATAATAAGTAATATATTAGAAGCCTTGGCAATGCTCACATATTAATGAACTCGACTTTACCTTCTAGTCAGTAACAAACAAGCATACACCCCATCTGATGAAAAGTGGTAACTGTCGCCCATAGCATATAAAATTCATGCTCTTAGGTGTCATGCTATAAAAATGTTGTGCCGCAGGTGCGTTGTTACTGTAAGGACTAAGAATATATGCTTTTTGCGTGTTGTGTGTTCATCCTTCAAATCGGAACAGGCAGGAGAAATACATAAAGATTACGTATAGTATTCGTATTTATTTAGGAAACAAACAGTCCTTAAAATGTGTTTTAGGTACAAAATCAAATTTAGACATATAGTTCCATAAACACTATTACTACTACTACTACTAGTAGTAGGTACTAGTATAATCATCTTGGCGTTAATGTCCCGGTTGTGCTCTCGAGAACGAGGGCCCGGGTCGCCTTTGACCATGATCCAGGATTTTGGTGATCAAGTAATTACACCAAGTGGGGCGACTACCATTTGAACTCCGTGACCCTGCTACCAGGGAAACCTGATCAGATTGGATCATGGTTACAAAAGCAGTTGCCTGAATTTGCAGGTTTCATCACGATGTTTTCCCTCACCGTAAGAGCATCGGATTTATGCTCTTACGACACGATACAACTATTAGGTACTAGTATTCTGCGATAAGGGGGTGGTTCCCATTCAATCGTACTCCTCAGTACTACCACTGCTACCTATAAATAACCGCTTGAACAAAAGCTGTACTAAAACTAAATAAAGTGTAAATCGCAGCGGCAACACGATCAGCAGCCTCGTAAACCTAAGGCATGTAATAATACATCCGACCATCCCATCAACACATCATTCAAACTGGCTTCCCAACGCGACGTCTTAAGGCGTCCTCAAAGCAGGCTACTTTCACAAAGGAACCGGGAATAATTCAGCGTTGTCCGTTCCCGAATAAGGGAAAAGGCCGGACATAATGAATTAGGCGAAAGAATGGAAGGTAAAAATAAACGAGAGAGACGGCAATAAAGGCGTGGGCCTACCCTGCTACGTAACTTGATTGCAATCGACGGAAAGGTTCCAAAATACCTAGGAGACATGGGCTGATTTCGCACTTGCCAACTAGTGTAAAGGGTTTTGTTCACTGCACTGATTCGATGTACGATGGGTTTCGCTTCTTTAACCGAAAATATTCTAATTTCAGTCCATTATAAATGTAATAGTATCTGGTTGAGTGTCACACTGTTTCTGGGTTTATGAGTATGTATGTTGTACCTATGTAACGCAAACGATGTAAGATATTCGGGCATTATGCTTTGTTTTATAATTTGCGATCGCAGCGATTCGCATCTTAACAAGTTATACACATAAACCTTCCTCATAAATCACTGTCTATTGGTGAAAGCCGCATGAAAATTCGTTCAGTAGTTTTTGAGTTTATCTCGAACAGACAGTAGTGACTAGCGACCCGCCCTGGCTTTACACAGATGTTTTCGGAGTCTTTCTATTGACTACAGTTAGCAGCAATTGGTTAGCAGTTTTGTGAAAACAGCGGAGTACCGCTATGTATTGTTCGACAAACATAAATTCGGAGTAATTCATTGAAATCAGCTGAAGAAACTATATTCACCACGCTTGCTTCTAATGCTGGTCGGACTTTTTCGACCCATTCCCATCCAACCCATTGTGCACCCTCTCTAACAGGACTATGTGAATCAATAACTGCTGACCGGCTCATTACCAACCCCCCGTTTCAATCAACATACGTCATACGAATATGGCACTTAAGTCATACGACCGAAAGTCCATTCTACATGGTAGTCCTAGCGGTCACAAGGCATTTAATAGGATATAGTCGTAATAAAAGTGCCAAAGTGTACCTACCTACAGTGGCGAACGTAGATGTCTTTAAATTGGTATAATTTGCGGAATGGACTGGAAATGGATGGGATAGTTTTGGATGTGAATAACATTTGTTTTAATGCCCAGCTGCAACATCCAAGAGGTCTCACCAACAACGCTTGCTGACATCCTGGCTGATGTTCTGTGGCGGCGGTGATGACTATCTATCAGGTAGCTCGCTTGCCTATTCGACTATAGAAAAAAAATCAGACATTTTGTACTTTTGACTAGTTTAATTTAGATATAAAGTTAGTTTTAGTTTATCATCGAATTTCACAGGTTCGATGCACAAATCACAAACTTTTGTGGCTTAACTAGCCACTAGCAACTTGCGGCAGACTGTACCGTCGTATGAGCGAAGGAAAATAGATCCTTTATAGGCCATTACTAATAAAATAAAAGGAAATAGGGCGGAAGGTACTACTGGAATGTTATTTTTGGAAGACATTGGTACAGCGCTGGTTGTTTGATTTTTTTTCTGATTTTTTAACTTAACATAACTACTACAACTACCGCTTTAAATCAATGCCCAATTAAAAAATATTACAATTAGAGTCTGTTTTTATTTGTATACAATTTTTCTTTAGGTCTTAAGTGTATATATACTGTATATAACAATGTGTAATTATGAAACAAATATTGATCTATGTTTCAATACATTATGTTTTTGAGAAAATGTTCGTCTCTTTCTATATTCTCCGCAAATAGGCTAAATCCACGAACGTAGAGAGTGCTAAATCTCATATGTCTGAAGGTTTTAGGTGACAAAGCGTGCTGTCAAGGCCAGACAGTGTCTTTGAAGATGTATAGAGTAATTTTATTTGTTACGTTGGTGAGTTTTACTGAAAGGAATTTTGTGAAGGAAAAGCTTCTGATTTTATTAGATTCTGCTTACTGGTGATTTGAAAGAAAGACAGAAAGGAATGTATTCAGTACACACAATATAAAATAAACATTATAAGATACTCAGTGTAAAATTCGTAGTTTTAAAAGGCCTTCACATCAGCACAAGTTAAGCTTCAAACGACACGTTTGCAGCTATGACGCTGGTATTATGTGAAGCCTTAAAAAAGTGCACCACCTCATGTGCACCACACGATTTCGAATAAGTCATGATATTCAAGTCTTAGCCAAATAAACTCTTATTTATCTTTCCGATGTTCTGTGCAGTCAGGGGTGCGGGTAAATTCTCCCTGTGACTGTGGCGTATCTCTACAAACTATGGACCACCTCCTCTCATGCTCGGCGTGCTCTAAAACTTGCACAATGGAGGACTTGTTCGAGGTCAAACCAAATGATGTATGTGTCGCCGAATACTGGGCGAATAAATTGCAAGAAGAGTCGACTCGATAAAAAGAAGAAGAAGTGCAAATATCAATTGCAAGCGATATACCAGTCCGGGTCTCGGGATCATAAACATTGACGCAGTAAGAGAAGCTGGTGACTGCTGAATGCGAGCGATATGCAAATCTCATGCTTATGGCTCATTTATCCAGCACAGCAATATGTTGGACTGGCAATCGCGAGCATCATTCCCGTATCGAGCTTCAGAATCCGTCACACAGCCAAGTGCATTTGGGACAATTATAACGGCACATACACAGGCTCGCAATGTCAATAAACGTAGATCTGAGCATAAAATGCTTTTTTCATGGATTGCTTATGTCCTTCCCCAAGTACTCCTCCAGCTAACTTTATAGGAAACTGGTTTTTAGACACCGATTGACATTTGTACGTAAGAATGAAAAGAAAATTGATAAATCTTTATTATAATCGAAAAGCAACAAGAAGGAATGGCATAAAAAGGGCGAGGCTACACAATGTTACATAAATAGGTACATTCACGGCATACTAAGCGGAAAATTTATTGAAAATACGCCAGCATTGAAAGACATTGTTAGAAAGAATCTATGATTGGTTGTCACGCGAGCAGAAGCGTAGCTATCATAATTTTCTGGAATTCAATTTTCTACAAAGCAAAATGTGTATTTGTCGGCTTCTGACTGTGCGGTGTGCAATTGCTGAAGTTAGTGTAACATTGTTACGAGATTATCAACCCACAGTGCAGTGGTTTTTACCACAATATAGTAGTGGAAGGCTCATATAGTGTTGGTTGTGGGCTTTTTGTTTAGGCAGCAGTTACCAACTATTGACAACTATCCGGATTTTAATAGCTTTTTATGTCTTTCGGTAACATCAGGGGTATCGCCAATGATGGATACTTTACTTACCTACTTTGTAGACTGTCTGTTACATTTTCTAGTATCCATAAACCTTAAAGAATCCATATTTTTTAACAAATATCCCGTAACACCCGCCCGCAGCGATTTTTACGGTGTTAGCAACGCGTGGGTGATGCCCTTGGGTATTGAAAACGTCCATAGGCTGCCGTAACTGCTTACTATGAGGCAAGTCGCAAGCTTGTTTAGCACGTTAGTGGTATAAAAAAAAAGAATCCCATGTTGGATTTCATTATTCTCTTTGTACATCAGTGGGGTAGGCTCAATTCACATCGGAGTGGCAGCGGCCGGCGAATATGTTAGGTACATAATTTTAACCTTAGAAGAACTCAGGCGACCGCAAGCGGCCGCTGGTAGTCTGAAATACTGGGAGTGTCATTAATTGTCCAGCTCCTTGTGGCCGGCCGTTGCCGACCGTTACCACTCCGTTGTGAATTGTGCCTTAGAAGTGGATTGCTGGACGTTATTGAAAATACTCAACAGTACAAGCTGCAACTAACCTTCTTGTACGTGGTAGGTAGACACTCCACTTCTAAATAATTTGGAGAGCGTTACTGAAAAAGTAAATAACGTTAAACGTAATGCTTTTACAATCTGTGTTTAATTATTTTTGGCACCAATGCGGTGCGATCGCATAACCAGTGCGGAGGGGCGCGTCCCATTTATAATTTAAAAAGGGAAGCAAGCGATGAAAGAAATTACAATAATATTAAAAGATCCGCCCGATGGAATTCGCCGAATGGCCCTTTTCCTGTTATGAAAAACAGAGGGTCTCGTTACGAGCGACGTAATAAGTATAACAGTTGTTATGCAAATGTTATTAAAAACGAGATTACGAGTGTTTAGAATGTCATTGCTTGTGCCTTCGTCTTCATTTCAGCGGAATTTTGTGGCTTTATTAATGTATTAGAGTTATTGTTACGATGTTTTAATTATATACGGATATGGTTACGGAGTATTGGTTGAGCATTTCCAACTATGTTCTATCTGCATGATATCAAAATCGCTCCCAGTAGTTTCGAGAAAATGCATGTCTTTTGCACATTTGCATGTTTCGACCTATACTCCGTAAACAAGTCGCTGCTGGTTCAAAGAATACGGAACTTGCAATAAAAAATGTGTCGAATTAATTCTTTTTTTTAAACTGCCGGGAGTCGGGGACTGATTTACCTATATACTCCGTAACCATGTCGCTGCTGGTTTAATGAATACGGCACATGTCATACAAATATGCAAAACACATGCATTTTTCTCGAATCTGCCGGAACCGATTTTGATGTTGTACGGCATAAGAACATAGTTAAAGGTGCTCAACGTATACTTTGTAACCATGTCGCTGCTGGTTCAAATAATGCGACACTTGCCATACAAAAGTGACAAGTGAATGCTTTTTTCTCGAAACTGCGGGGACCGATTTTGATGCCCTCTTGTACAAATATGCCGACGAGGCACCTTAACCCATTGGTCATCACCGTAATGCCGCCGGATCATATACCGCTTATGGGCATAGTCTCTTTTGATAAAAAAAAATACAAAATCCTGACAAAGCACGAAAAAATATGTAACGGGATACATTTAACACCAAAAAGAAACAATTTGTATAACATGAAAGTACTTTTTAAGCGCGATCACAGGAATCGGTTCAAAAATAATACATACCGTCATCAACCTACTAAATGCAGAAGTCACTAGAAACATAAGAGAAACCGTTCCCCCGCCAGCACCATTCATTAATTCAAGCAAAGAACCCAATCTCAAAAATCCGAATGTACCTATTGAACAAGTGACCGAACTCAGCACAGAATAGTGGGCGGCACACAATAGTTCTATTAAAAGGGCTGCAGACAGTTTTAATTATGCAGAATCAGTGAAGTACGGCAGGCATTCGGCCGGCGGCAGAGGCTGGCGTTTTAAAAATGAAACAATGGTGAGGAAATGAAGACCAGTGACCTGTATATGTTGGAGGTAATAGTGTGGTAAGCGCTGCTGCATACGGGGATTTGAGGCTTTATATTGGAAATATTTATTAGAAATGGTAGGGATAACCGCTGTATTAATAGAGCTTAATAAATTAGTTTAATTTAACCGACAAAATAACGTCGAAAAACCCCCGACCGAGTTTAATATGCTCAAATATTTACTAAACCAAAACCAATTTTTATGATAATAAGGCTAAGAACCATCTCGATAAAAACTGCCTTTCAAAAAAAGGAAACCGCATCGAAATCGATCCTTCCGTACGAGAGCTACAATGCAAATAGACACACACCTCCATACATACACATAGCCACACATACAGAGATAAACCGTCAAACTAATAATACCCTTCTTCTAAAAACAAAAAATATTGATATTTAATCCAGTAGTAGTCAATATATAGAGTGAACATTGGAACTTTAGGTATAAGTAAATCATCATCATCATAATCATCATATCAGCCAGAAGACGCCCACTGCTGGGCATAGGCCTCCCCCAGAGATCTCCACAAATGCCGGTCCTGTGCTTTCCGCATCCAGCTGGTACCTGCGATCCTTACCAGGTCGTAGGTCCACCTTGTAGGAGGCCTACCCACGCTGCGTCTACCGGTACGTAAATACATTTATAATATAATAAAATTGTTTATCCTTTTTTACCTAACACAATAGAACAGGAAAAGCTCTGGCGTATTACCTTCTGGTATATTGCGAAGGATTTTTTTGCAAACACCCGCATGTCAACGCATCATTTCGCATGGACGCACCTTTATGGGCCGTGAGTCGTTTATTACTAACGTTTTCGCTGACCTAACCGCCCCGATGAGAGATGTATACGCGTTTTCATGTTGTTCGCTAGCACTGCAATAACATGTTGTATCGTTCATGTACCGAGTATACCGTGGGCCACGACAAGACTGACTAAATAATGCACATCGGATAGATAGGCTTCGTAGAGCGTTGTTTCTGTCGCACGCGTGTATAAATTATCATCATCATATCAGCCGAATGACGTCCACTGCTGGGCATAGGCTTCCTCGGAGATTTCCATAAAGACCGGTTGTCATGTGCCTTCCGCATCCAGCTGGTACCTGCGATATTTATCAGGTTCACAACGGATGGATAGGCTTCATAGAGCGTTGTTTTTGTCGCATACGTGTGAGTAAATTATCATCATCATATCAGCCGAAAGACGGCTACTGCTGGGCATCTCCCAGAGATCTCGGAAAATCCCGGTGGTCATGTGCCTTCCGCATCCAGCTGCTACCTGCGATATTCACCAGGTCGTCAGGCTACCTATGGAACCCATCACGCTGCGTCTTCCGGTACGTGATCGCCACTCGAGAAATTTACTGCCCTATGAGATATATGTTCTCTGAGCTATGTGCCCTGCCCACTGCCACTTAAGCCTGGTAATCCATCGGGCTTGGTCAACATGATATTGGTTCGTCTGCGGATCTCCTCATTTCAGGTTAAATCGCACAATGAGGCTCCGAGCATAAAACTTTCCATCGGCCTGTGTTACAGGGTGAACTTTATTACTATAGTGAGCGGTCACGTCTCTGTTCTTTTAACTGAAAATGATTTTTTCTAGACTAACTATTACCTACATTTTTTTTTAATTTTAAACAATATTTTCCATGACTCAGATTTAAAAAAAACTCTTAGTCTGGAATACATGGCCTTAAGAACAAACTATATAAATAAAAATTGATTTGCCGAAACTAAGTCCGCAAAACTTTCTGAATGTCTATACCTATTTGATTCGCGCATAACTTCAGAACGGCTGCACCTATTTCATTTATAATTTTTTGTTGGCTTTGTAGTTGTCATAATAAGTTTGATTAAAGTACCTAATATATTATTTCAACATCGTTAAATATTCTCCACACATTTATGTAAAAACGCAATAATACAATAAAAAAATATGCTTGGATTATTCACACAGCGCTATCTAGCCCCAAAGTAAGCAAAGCTTGTGTTATGGGTGCCTGAAAACTGATAAACTACTTACATATTTAAAATAGGAAACCAAAAAGGGCAAGTATTCGAAAGACCGATTAATTACATAGCTTGTCGGTCCGACGGCTTTCGGAAACGTCAGCATGTCGGTACGCGGCTACGTGGTTCGATTAATACCTATATTAAGCGTTATCGGGATTAACAACTGATATTTCCAGAGATAGCATGTTGGATTCTCATAATGGCGTGTAGTGCTCGAGTTTTTGGGTTAGTTAATAGATACCGGTATTAACCGTATCTCTAAGTAAATTTTGGCATGGATTTTTTTATTATTAGACTAGCCAGGCATTTGACCTCCATCTCACCTGGTGATAAGTGACGATACGGCCGATGATGGCGCATACCGGTTTACTAACAGCCTACTTTTTCACTCTAGCCTTGAAGGCTCCGAATTCCTTGCGACTCTCTGTTACTAGTAACTTTAACTATTCATATCTACTCATAGGACATGGCTTTCTATAATAGCGGCACAGATCAGAAAAAAATACTGTCATTAGCGGCTGTAGATGTCACTCAAATGTTTATGGATGCACAAACTTATTAGACCTAGTGCTCAAAACTGGAACCAAGTGGCCATTTTGAAATGTCGACGCTAACAGCGATGCTCTCCCCGGGTCAGATTAGTTTGATGCACTGTACTATGGAATATGGAAACAATGCTACACGGCGCTTTTGGAAACCGATACTAATAAATCGCGCTATATTATTTATTTATCAATTGATTATTCTATTCTATTTCAGTAACATCATTCATCGTTCTGACATCCCGACACCAATTAAAATAAAAAAAATGTACCATTTATATATTGTCAAATATTAAAAGCAAATGTCATGCTAAACTAAAATAAATGACAAACAATATATGAGATAAAGATTTCATAAATTTTGATATTATTTTATATTAAAATGTAAAACCTTTTAACAGCTGCAAAGGAATATAAATTTTAAGGTTATGCATTTATGTGCGCGACCGTATAATCTTACTAGAGTTTTTTTAAGTGTTGCAAATATCCGGATTTTATCCTACACAATGTACAAGGACAAAATGAAACTTACAATAAAACTTATATTATTTTGTGATCACGCCTTTTCCCGTAGGACTCGCGGAGATTGAAAGTCATATAAGAATTTTTTATCGCATTCACTTCGCTACCCACGTTGCGTAACCTCAAAGCGTCTATATTACGTGCTTGATCTAAGCTTTTGTTTGACCGTAGTACGTTTCACAATTTAGATTGAAAATTCTTTGCATGGGGCTCAGTTGCCTACGTGCCTTTGGGGAACCAATTGAATTTCTATTGTTTGAGTTAGCGAATTGTTCCGCTCGTCATCAAGGTGTTATTAATTTTATATGAATGTTTGAAATAAAAAAAAAACTTCATAAACCGAAATTGATAGAAAAATTACGTCAGTAAAAATTCTATTTGTTACATATGCAACTAAATTATGTATTTTTTTTAAACGAGCTATCCGTTCGTTTGTCATTTAAATCACAACCTTACCGAATGGAAAGCTCACAATTTGTTCTCATAAACCGAAATATGCTGTATTCGCCTGTATAACGAAATAAATTGGTACAAATTGATGAAAATTACGTGCAATTAAAACTGGTAGGTAGCGTAATGATGAATAATGTCACCTTACGGTAGAACGCATCATTTAGCCCAAAGTGGTTCGCGGAGGAATTAATATGCTGTAATTAATAATAACTACGTTGGTATTGGGCGAAACAAGCTACCTACTACCCGGGCTAAGTTTGCGGGCTGGGAATTACAACCAACCACTTACTACAACCCATACACTTACAAAAGCCCATTCTTGGCCACGTAGAGAGGATGGAAGAGAATCGGGCAGTGAAGAAAGCATACTTGGGACGACCCAGTCGGACCTCTCAGGCGTGAACAAATAGAAGCCGGACGTCGAGGCCTCACGTACTGCGTGAGAGTACAACCGGGATTTAAAACCAAGATAACAATGACGACATATTTACATATCTATGTACGTACGAGTATATCAGTTGAACGGCACCCATGAGACAAGCTTTGCTTAGTTTGAGCCTTGATGGAGCTGTGTAAAAGTCCAAGTAAATAAGGGGTAAAATAAACTCAATCTTTTATGTCAAAATTAAATGCAAATTTTTCTTATTGAATATAAATTATAAATAAGTATTTTTTTTTATTGCAAATTAAATGTTGGAAAATGGTAGACAAAACATGTTAGCGGGGTACATGATGAAAAGTTGTCACCGCTGCCTATAGACATTAGCGACACCAAGGATATCACCAATGTGTGGCCTCCTCTGAAGCCCCGGGACAGGTTTCCTATGGGGTACTGGAGACCTTACTCACCGGCAGGAACTAAAAAAATTGTTTAATAATATTAATACTAATTAAAAATGATATCGTTTAGCTGCGGTATGCGGCTGCTCTAATTCGAACGCGATATTTATTTATTTCCCGATATCCCGCCGTCCCCTGTATACCTCTCTTAAAATAGCTTTAGCTAATTTGATATCGACGTCTTGTAACTTCGGCTCCAAGTTTAATTAGTTTGGAACATGAGAGATGACGTTCGAACGTGCTCTTTGTGATTATCACAGACAACACAATTTGGCAGTTAGGGGTTAAATATTATTGATGCGTTGTAACTGGGTAATATGTGTAGGTATAAGAGGACCATGGAGCGTGTAACCGCTTTGAAATATCGAGGTAAAAGTGATCAAATCCCTGGTGATAAACCCGATATGTGTGCAGTGAATAACCACGAACGTCTTTAATAAAAGTGTGTATCGATAGGTGTAACTTATTACTGCGTACCTATAACTGTAAATAAATAAACTTGCAGCTTTATTAAACTTTATGAACTTAATGATAATGATGGAATATAACTGTGAAGAGTTCCATTTGTGACAATAAAGGCATACCGTTTAAAATAAAGTTTTCAACTGGAAGTGATTACATAACATATTAAATTGTGGGACATATTGCTGTATTTACAAAATACATTATCTACAAAAGCACCATCATAAAATCGATAATAGAACGGATAAGATAACGAGTTAGATAACTGACAGTAACTTCGTAAAAGATTTGCTATGAAACTCTTTACTTTGAAATAAACAAAATCTATACACATAGATGTACATTAAGGTAGATTTAGGAACGGGTAGGTATATAACAGTAAATACATAATCTTTTTTTTCTGAGCCTACGCTGTACTACTCCTAGGCAAAGGCCTCTCCCAAACTACAAAATTCTTGACGATTCTTAGCGGTCTCGTCCAGATATAGATAATAGTAAATATATATTCTATTTTATTAAATAACTACATATATTTCAAAATGCAAGTGCGATATAAATTTTTAATACGTTTCATTACATTAAATGTATAAATCTTTGATACAATACCTACACTCCATGAACGTTGTTATTAATTAAAATACAGTAACTTATCACTTCCAACGACGACACGTAAGCGCCCCAAAAACACCTGCAGTTATTATAATGACAATAAAACTTTAAATCTTTCCGCGGAGTTGTATCAGAATTTTCATACAAAGCGGCCGAAAGTTGGGGAAGTAACTCCGCGAGGGGGCCGCATTATGTAAATCGAGTACGGAGTCCATGATCAACTCTCCTCCAGGGGATCTTATCAGGGCGTTCGAGTTTTTGTTTTAATACACCGAGTGTGTGTTTTGGTCGGCCGCCTTTTTTCGCCCGACACTTTTTCGCGTGAAGCCACGTTTTTTGCTCAGATTTTGTTTCTTAGGTATTCGGTGTTATGGGGTTTCGGTATGATAATATTTTCGAGATAGACTTGATGTGGATTTATATAAAGCATCTCGAATCGGTCAATAATTTATGTTTCACCCTCTAGAATCGAACAGTGGAATTCTCTGCCTGCGTCTTTTTTTCGAGTGAATATATGTATGTCGAAAGTGACTCTTCAAACGAGTGAATAGACATCTCCTGGTTAAAGTTGCTGTGGTCCAGCTCCACACGAGGGCCCGGAGTCCCTAATCGAGGATTTTGCAGATCAGATAACTACAGTAGACCTCCGTGACACAGTTAACAGGGAAACCAGACCAGATTGGATCATGGTTATTAAACATGAATAATTATAGGTACATAATGCGGATCGGCAACATGCACAAATAAATGGTAACATTTATAAAGCCCATTCGATATGTCACGTATTCCGGATCGCGACTATAAAACAATTAAAATTATTTCGACCGCCATTGAGGACAGATCCCAAAAGAATAAATCGTTCGAATAAAATTTAATTTTGATCGTTGGGCGAAATATATTACGGTTACAAAAGCTGTTTCATTTAGCGGTCAAATGGAACCGCAGTTATTTCATAGGCATTTTGGATAGGCAAAATTGTAAAATGGTTGTGGTGTTTTAATCTGAATTCCAAAAGCATTCCTTTCTACATCCCTTCACTGACTCGTTTTATCAGTTTTGCGAATCTGGATCCTGTATCGGTGACTTTAGCTATACTAAATGACAAAGTTATTATGACGATATCATTTAGTTATTACTCAATAGCAAAATATTAAAATACAAAATATCGGATGGGGCTGGGAACACACGGATGATTCAACGTGATCCGATCTACCTTAGCAACTTTGAGACACTGTCGAAACCACATCACTCGTTCAGCGCCGGACAGGATACCCACGTGCAGCCCGTGGCTCTTTCCAACGATAGCCGTGATTTCTATTTCTAGCTGGTTATTGCACGGTCAGAGGCCGACTTATTTAATATTCGTATATTTTTTTATTTCGTATGTTATTTTAATTATCGTTCAAATTACACCTATTTTTATATGGATCGATTGTTGTAGACAAACTCGATAAATACATGCAAGAATCACCCTAACGCATTTGAGTCGTGGGTCACACTGAATAGAAATCCACGGGAGCGCGCGTTTTGTTCATTCAATGCAGTGCCCCGTAATTCAAAGTCAAAACAACGAGCTGACTATATACGCCAAACAATTTCACTAGATATATGTTTCTAAGACTTTACCTACCTAAGTCGGGGACCTGAAAAGAATTCGTTATTACATGTCTCTGTTGCTCCCGGGCATATTTGCATCACGCTCGCACAGAGTCGCCCTTAAGATAAATAGACCTTTTCGTTACGGTCCAATTTTGTACTCGAGTGTTATTTTAAAGACGTTTCACGACAAAAAATACCGTCCCGGGGCCCTAAACTATCCAACCAGTCTTAGGGTCCCCAGCGAAAGACCTTGGTTATCCTTGCTTCATTAACAGTATTAAGAGGCCCACCTAATAAGTGGGTACCTTATTGTGGTGCCGATCGATTTGCCTGAAATTACGATACAGTCACTCTTCCAGCTCCTGGACATTGCGAGGTTAATAGGTAGGTAGGTAGGTACTAAAAAATGAGGGTATTTCATTTCATAAATCTATTATGCACGTAGGCTTCCTAACAGAGGTGCATAAAACAAGGCTGAGGACCAAAAAAGGGATAATTTATATTTAGCCCCAAGCGCAAACCCAAAAAGAAAATATTTTTGCAAAATACGACCTACATAGGCCTTTTGCAGATCTCAATTTACGAGAGTGAACCCAGAAAAAATAAATTTATTTTAAAATATAAATCTCTCCCAGAACGTAAAATCATGTACCTAATTGGGCAGAGCTTGCTTTTTGGGAATTGGGGACTTTTGTGATTATGTAATTGTAAATTGTGAATAAGATTTGGGAAGTTTTGAAGAAGCTCGGTCGGAAATTACATTCGGCGTAACTGTGCGAGATGGTACCTATACGAAATGTGGAATCGCAGCTGGCATTCCCTCTTCCTGTCCACATATGATCCACAATTGAGTATGTACCCTACCTATGTATTTTTAAGCACATCAATGTGGTATTATGGACGTACGGAGAAGCACAGACACGATTATTGGAATTGATGACCTGGAGTGGTTCAGTGGTTAACATTCTACTGCTACGTAAGAGGTCCTGGATTCGATTCTTATCATGAGAGCATGTTCTTATCATGGAGCTTATTTCGTGTATCCAAATAGCGGATAAGGCGCACCAATAACCCCAATACGATACCATACTATTGGACATTATAACAAGGCGGGTAACGAATTGGTAACTCCCCTGGTGTTGCTGATGTCCATAGGCGGCGGTGACCACTTTCCATCAGGTGGCCCGCTTATCTGTTTGTCTGCCGGGCGCGCATTCTCGGCACGCTGGACGCTTGTCAAATGCAACAAGATGTTAACATTTCTATTGAACTGTTGAATCCTCCACATGCTCAGTACTGAATTTTCTTGAATCAACCACATTTGAAAGGGCGCTAAGGCCAGCCCCTGGGGCTTGATATAATTCGTTACATAAAAAATCTTACAATTTTAAAGATCGCCTGATACGTTGTTATAAACAGTCACAAAAAGTTGAATGTTTCAAATCGTACAGTAAAAATGGTTCACTAAACATATACGCTAACAATTGCGACACATGACACATACAGTCGCGTACATTAGTAAAGAGGCAGTAATATATTGTGGCCGGCCTCGGATCGCGGGATACGAATTTAATATCTGTCACGGGCAGAGCGATGCGTCTGCCGGTTAAGCACGCCGCATTTGATCCACTTATAATTTTTCTGTATGGTATGATTCGCTGATAATTTTCAAGTTCATAATGTCGTCATCGACATCATTATCAATAGCTAGTACGGTCCAGTGTTTAACTCGGTTTCATAATGTATGTTTGCAAAAAATTTACTAGCTCCTATCTTTTACACAAAGCGAAACTAAAAAACACTATAGGTACGTTACACGTATTAAATCAATTTTATAATGAATGCCAAATAACTTCCAGTGAACGTCATAACGCATCTATAGTAGAATACTTATATTGCAGTATTTTTTAATAATGCTGAAAAACGAGCAGACAGACCCCTGATGGAGAGCGGTAACTCTCAGCCATAACATTTACGATTCGTGCAAATTGATCAACATGCAAAACTAACGTAACGCACAGCATGGTTAATTACACAATAACCATAGATCCTTAAAAAGTTGTTAAAACTATATGTCATTCTTCATCGCCTTATTTGTGTTAGGTATATATTTGCATAAAGCTATGTATGGACGTGGATTATAATATAAGTCTGTCACGGACAGGCGAAGCCGGGGGCAAAGCGCGCTCCCGTCAAAGACAACGCCTTTGACCGTATTAGAATGGTTCCAGTGAGCAAATGTAAGAAAATTTTCCGCTTTGTGGGATAATGTGTGCATAAGCCGAGAGTTATTTATGGCGGGAAATTAGACAAACAATTGTTCACGATGAATATTAAGCGCGTGAGGATTTTGCGGTGAGTGTTTCCAACAGATGTAGAGGCGAAATTACGGTGGGTGTAGCAACATACCAAACTTTAAAATTATTGGCATTTTCTATAGTGTAGTAGGTGTAAACCACACGCAATCAGAATCGGCAGAAACCTTGTTAAAGTAAATTGAAATGTAGGTTGATTTACATCGATAAAGTTCTAACACTAAAAAACTCATCTGTTTTGAGCGTAGTATGCAAAGTATGATTGTGGAGGTTTTGTTTTGCACGTACATCGCGCGGTAAACACTACGTCAAGCGCATCGTATTGCGCGTCGGAGTCACATTCAGGGATATTAGTAAAACAATAATAACCCCTATGTACGGAATTCCTATTATTAATTATAACAAACAACTTTTGTTCTACAACTTTCCTTTCCCCCCACCGCTAAGACGTCTGATTTGTATGGGGAAGTAATTTTTTTCTTCGAATTTAGCAAAATCGTAGAACAAAAGTTTTTTGTTTTAATCACAGAAACTCCGTGTTTAGAGGTAATTAATTGTCTATAAATTATCCTGTATAGTTTGTTATAAATATGTTGCCATTGATAAACTTATTTAGGTATTAAAATAATCTGTGCATAAATCCATATTTATTCAGATGGCATTTAATTAGTTTAAATTATGTTTAGGAACTTGCCTGTACTTAAAACTAAATAAAAATTAAAATAAACGAAAGATCTCAAATTCTTAAATACGTCTTACGTTTGGTAGGACTTTCGGGAGTCTGATTAGCACCACGTTACGGCATTTATTATTTATTTACTTTTCATAGATAACTAACAGATATAAAAACAATATTGTAAAACAAATTTTTGATCACCCAGACAACCACTTCCCTTCATATTATTACTTTAATTACGGTAAATGTTTAACTATCTAGGTTATTTCCGCATCGTATTAAATATTACGGGTTTGTTACCGTGACAACGAAGTTATTGCGTCAAAATAACGGGATATTCGTAACCGAGTTACACGGTATAAACCTTTAAAATACAATTAAATGTTGATTATTCTCATTTCTAATGGAAATTCAGGGATAGGCAGGGACTATCGAGTGCCGCAAATTATGATTCACACACCTCTTTTGTCTCTATTTCTAGTTTTTTTCACATGGGATATGGGCGAAGTGAATGTATGTTCCAAAAGCACATGACCCGATAAGATTCGATCATGATCAAGAGCAGAGCCGATAGTGCCAAGAGCAAAGAACGACAACATCCGATATATTTCAACATAAGTATCCACGCTCGTGACCTAACCGCGCCTGCCCCGCGTCCCAGTGTTATGAGACATCTCATTTTACGTATTCGCCGCCATTGTTGCGACGGGCGCGCGGTTGTTTACACGGTGCTGCGCTGCACGCTCGCTACACTATGTCAGGATGAAGTGGGCTTAGCCACTTATTCTTACTGGTATTATAATTTTTGGGCCTTATAATCTCGAGACTCGAGAACCTTTTACGGCTCGAAAATGGTAAGTATCGGGTGAGGAGGAAAATTGACCCTTTTCGAGATTGACGGCTTCGAAGAGGAGTTTACTGGCGGCATTGAATTCGGTGGTAAAACGTGCAAAGAAGATAATTTGTAACCCGCAATTGATTGAAGCTAAGCTGCAGAGTCTCGAGCATCGACATGAGGTTGCGTGTCTGTTGGTTTTTCACATGTTACATTTCGGAGAGTGTGCGAAGTAGTTGCACGACTTCATTTAGCCGGCCCCTTACCGCCATCGGGAGACGCTATCCGGGTGAAGGTTCACCGTTATGTCGTGGATCTTCCAGTTATCCGCACGAGCACTTTGGTTCAACCTTTATAATGCGTTCGGCTAAATCATGGAACACGTTGCCTGCAAGTGTGTTCCCTGATCAATATAATCTAGACGCCTTCAAGGCTGAAGTGAATAGGCTGTTCCAAGACGGCCATGCTCCAACTTTGGCCGCATCGTCACTTACCAATAACAGGTGATATGGCGGTCAAATGCTTGTCTAGTCTAATATAAAAAACAAACGAGCTGGTAGTCCTAACAAAGGCTAGCTGGGCGCGAGGCTTATAGGCCTCCAATGTGTACTTTTCTAGGTATACTAATAGATATATTTTTTTCTACTATATGTATAGTTTAAGCGCACCATTACGTGCTTGTACGATAAAAGATTCAAATCGTAAGGAAACCTACGCAATACGCATATCTTAAAAGTAATTCGAGGATGTGTGTGAGATCCTCAGAGCCGCACTCGGCCGGTAGTGGATTAAATCTAATTCCCTCTTAGCCCAACAGCGGGGCAATGAACACGAAAACAGTACGCATGTACAGTCGGAAAATGAGGAGGTTCGTCATTTTACGCCCTATTTTAGCTTACACCGTTCCAAAAAATAGCAATATGCTTTACAACACAATTTTTTGGATCACTAAGGTGGTCAACAAGCTAACGGTCCACCTAATAGCACCGAATACTAATATTGGATCCTTTCCTTAGCTATGAAATTGGCGTTTTTTCCACAATCACTTTTGCTCAAGTATTTATAATTGTACGTAACATATCAAAATTAATACTTTATTTCGATATAGAGTATGTTTAGATGCCAATAAGTCCCTAAAATTGATAAAAAATATTTGCTGAAGTTTTTAAAAGGGTTTGAAAATTCCGCTTTTCATTTGTCGTCAGTTTTATCTCTTTAACCAGATATAATTTTTATGAAAAGAGTAGTTATCAAAATGATATGATAATAATAATGTTGTCTGACTATACCCACAAACTTTCATTGTAAACGGATTTGACATTTCTGAGAAATTAAACAATTTGCTTGTATAAAAATTACATTTTCCGTAATTTTGCTCATACAAAACGCCAATTGCATAGGTAATACTAAAAGCAAGCAGTTATCATGGTCTTTATTATGTTAGCATTACTAGAGGTCTCCCTCGCATGTTATGGAACCCGTAAAAACTTTCACCCCTTTTTATTCTTTAGAAGAATTCCATGTTTTTCTCCATTTTAATTGCTTCCAGTTTAACCTGTTTGATCCTGCCAATAATTATGCAAAAATACCCCCATCAACAAGGAGATTTTCTTTAGATATTTAGTAGTTTCCTGAGCAGTGTTTCCTTTGGACTATGACATGGGAACGTTGAATCGCTAATATACCTCATATTAGAGGTCTCCTTAGAAGCGGGCAACGCATTAGTAGCGTCCCTGGTGTTGCTGATGTCCACAGGCGGCGGTGACCATTTTCCATCAGGTGGCCCGCATGTCTGTTTGTCTGCCGTATTACCTATAAAAATATGTTTCAGGTTTTGAGACTTACATGGTTCCATACAAATAAATCGTCACACTTAATGGGTTATTAAATATAGTCAAGGCGGTGGTAACAAGATTTAAAATGTTCTGTGATCTAGTTTGAACAGAGTAATGTACCCTTAACATGTGAATCGCAGTATTCTTCAATTGTCTATTAGTAATTATAAACTAACGAGAATACTAACGTGAGCAATTAAGCGAGCTTGTTTAATATGTAAGTGACGCTTGCTGGGTAGACACGTCAGCGTGGCGCCGAGCCACCATTACCACACAAGATTAGCGCTTGAAAGAAGTAGGTATACTCATAAATAGATCAACATACACGTATTCCAAAAGGCACTGTCGTTGATCTTGCACAGTACGCATTCAACGGTTTTCGCGACCTTCACCTAGAGTTGCGATACATGTGAATCAAATGGCTCCAACGATTACACATACCACAACTACGTACGTTCCATTTCAGCGAGACTAGGTACCCTTCCCGTGCTGTTCGCAATCCATTGCTCTGCAGCAAACGTAGCGACGAGCAAACAAGCGTTAAGAAGCAGAAATCATACGTTCCATCACAAACGCAAACACAGTCGCGCCAGCTCAACTCAAACATTACCCATTGGCTGTCACTCCCCTACGGCGAGGTAGAAGTGATAGGTTACAGCGGTTTTTGTTTAGCGTGTACCCTTTACGCTTACAAAAAGCAAATACTTTTTATACGATTCGCCTTGAGAAGAACAATTTATGTCCCTAAAATAGTAATTATGACTGAATTTGTTATATACTATATTTTTATAGCGTTTCTCTTAACAAATTTATTTATTTATATTTATATCAGCCTGAATCATCCCACTGCTAGGTACAAGCCTCCCCCTTTTACTTAACAAACAGGAAAGTTTTATTAGTTTGTGCTTATCTTAAAAAAATAACGTTATATGGATATTTGAAATTACTAATTCGACAGAGTGGACCATGACGTCACGTTTTAGTATGACAATTTAAAATGTCAGTCCCATGTTCAGCTTATAAACAATTATTAACATACTGTTATTAAATAGAGGGAGGCAAACGAGCAAGTACAACCCTGATGATAAGTGATCAACGACTCATCATCAACATTTTAAACTATTATACCTACTTTTATTGTATTAACCCGACATACAACAGAAAGAAAAACAATTCCACACACAGCTGCGTGAATACTAACGCGACGTCATTGTGACAAAAACCGCCAATTACAACAAATATTAAGTGGGTGGGGAATCACCAACGTTTCACGTAAACGCCTTCACTGTCACCACACCCTCTTCCACCCCCCTCCGCTGGCGAGGGTTGATTACCCCTTTATTAGTCCCCCGCCGTCGCCCTAATGCATGCCACTATTACGCCAGAACTATAGCGTTATTCCCAATGTATTTTTGTAACGAAATAATTTGAGGTGTGCACAATTAAAACATTGGTCTTCGGGGACGATGGACTCAGTTTTTCGGTAGACGGTAATTTAATTAAAAACGCTCCGCGCCCTATTTGTGCATGCTATCGGAACTGCTGGTGTCGTTTTGTGGTGGAAACATAAACAACGGCGCCCCTCAGAAAGTTTTAATGTTATCATACTTTTTAATGCTCTAGGTTGAGTCAAAAAGAGTAGTGATGTTAATTAAAATTGCAGATATTTCGATTTAGAAACATCGGTTCAGTTTGAAATCAGTTAGGATATTCCAAATGAAAGAAAAAAGAAGCAGTATTGTGCTCTCAATTGTAGACAGTACGGTCTAGAAAGATGGTTACATTCGTAAGCAGTTACGACATAAGCCATAGATTTTACATAAAAATAAAAACAATAAAAAATCAGTCACTTAGACATAGACTGTAACGTAACACTGTCCCACGTACAGTGCCAGGTTCAGTTAATAAAGGAAAACACAAAGATTCAGGGTAATGACAGGATCACTGAGTTCACTTGGATTTCGTTAAAGCAGGCCGAAAGTACAGTTTGCAGACTGACTAGGCGACTATGTTAGTTTGAGAATTTCAGAGATAATTATTTGATGTAGCCATGTGCATTTTTTGGACCTGTCACTTATTATTTTATTTAGTTTTTGAAAATAACTTCTTCTGGGTTATAATACTGATCCACCTTCTAGTTCGATAACTGCTGGGATAACTCTGCCCACTCCACAGCTGCACTCTCTAACGAAGGCTTCACTTAAACACGTTCGAGAACGAATCGGCACAAAAGAAGATAAAGTCTTGATGGCCAGTACTCATAGTCAACCAGCCAGTTCCCGAAGTGGACGATATTAATTTTTGGACGGTCTCGTGTTTGGCAGCCAAGGATTTAATCCATGAAGACATGATGAAGAATAAGATGAGGAATAGGAATCCAGCAGTTATCTAGAATAAGAGGAGCACAAAAAAGATTAAAATCTCCTGTCTCCTGAAATGTATCCGCATGACAACATATGACGTGAAATGAATAAAATAACAAAAAGTAAACATTAGTTTGGAAAAATATAAATAATTGGAAATTGGAATGGAAAAATATAAAAAAATACATTTAAAGATTAAAATATACGCCCCCTAATGTAAAGGAAATGCCCCCCGTGGCATTGGGGGCAATCCGGATCCATAATAATAAGAAAACAAGAAATTACAGAGGTATGAATCCAGACACACACACGTTTTTTTCCTTAAACCATCATTACTTTTACCAATTGGATATTTAAGAAACGAGAGATCATTTCCCTAAAAAGAAATACACTAATCGAAATTCGATTCGAATCAAAACATTTGTAGAACGTAGTTACAACGTAGTCTGAATTTACAGCATTAACTTATTTTCCAGTAAAGAATGATGAGCATCAGGGCCTGAGGGGCCAAATCCAAAGATAAACATAAAAACGATTATTATACGTATAAAAATTGAAAATAAAAGTGTCAACGTGCTGAACAGTTGTTATAACAGGATTCCTAATAACTGTAAGTATTGATTTATTCATCAGGGCAAGACCCTACAAGACATAGACTTCTTACTTCTTTATAAATATGTACCTATAATTATGTTTCGCGACAGAGGCTATTAAGCCAGGAATACTCTCTGACATTGGATCACAAAGATAAATCCTCAATCGATTTTACTTAAAAATAAAAACCTAATAATAAAACATGCACAAGTTGGTCTCTCAGATGTCGGTACCCGTATTTCAAGGTCGTACGGGCATGAGCTAGAGCAATTTAGAACAGAATAGGGCACGAGAAAAGTGTATCTAGACATTTAAACCTATTTTACACGTAAACGTATGTATATTCTGTGTCTTTCTGTGGTAGCTCCCGATCGAGTAAATCAATTTCGAAGAGCTATTTTTTATATGAAATCCAATTTATAAAGGTAGTTCTTAGACTTGCTTAAATAAAATCGGTATGTTGACTTTGGAGTATTTGGTTTTTTTCGGTTAAGTTATGACAAAAATGGGACATTACCTATATTGAATTTAACTTACAAGCATCATTCTGTTCTAAATTGAGTGTATTGGTAAGAGGTAAGGTGTGAGGTATCTACGTGCTAGGAGCAACTATGGTTGAGAGAGACCACAAAAGTCCTTAAGTCAATAATTTACATATCATTTAGATTTCTGTGGCTAAGACAATTATAAAAGAGAAAAGAAAATTTAGTGGAGCAACTCCGCGATTGCCTCTTGTATAAATGTATCTACTTTATTTAATACTAATAATATAGCGGCGAATAGGTGTAACCAAATTTGTAGTTCGTTTTAGAGTTATATGAAAACTATATCAGGATTCTGGAGCAAAAGAGAATCCTTACCTATAGTTTAGCCATGTCTGTCTGTTTGTCCCTACACTGCACATCGTCCGCCATTGGTCGGTTATTTTTTCTAACTACCATAAGTAATTTGAATGTAGGTAGAATCTGTGCTACTCTGGAAAATACCAGCGACACGTATTCCGTACGCCCGGTCAGTGAATTACGACGAAAGTACCGCAGCTGGATTTGCGAAAATGTTTTAGGCTGGCATTACCACTTATTAAGTCTTCACCTGCAAAATTTAATTTGTAGAAGGCAGACAGGGTTATAGTCTATACTAATATATATTAATATTTGATGTTGAAAAGGTTTTATGTTAGGGGTACCTAATACTTAATAATTCTTTACTTCCTTGATTTTGGAAGTTACATTATTCCTGAGCGGCATAGACTACTTTTCATCCCAGAAATATGATACGAATATTTTTTTTTACACCACTGTGGCAAACAAGCTTGCCTGATGGTAAGCAGTCACCGCAGCCTATGGACGCTTGCAATACCAGGGGCATCACCCACGCGTTGCCCCTGTAAAAACCTTTTAACCCCTTTCTTGAAGAACTCCATAGGATAGTCAAATGTTTACAGTTATCTGAACTGCGCGAGGGTAAAATCCGCGGGGAACGGCTAGTTATCGTATAAATTAACTCCAACTACTCGGAAAACTGCGTGGTGGCCGGCAGACTATCGCGGCCGCGTTATTAAGAGAAGTCTCTCCCGAGCGCGCTCCATACAAACGTAATTTGATCATATTTTCAATATTATCTACACTTTCAAAGCCAATGAAATTTTGTAGACGTGGTCCAGAAATCAATATCAATGCTTGTGGTGTAAATCCACAAGCATACGACCCAGACCAGAAAATCTGTAAAGATTTTCATGGGTTCAAAGTTACATGGGATTTAAGATTTCCATACAAATTCATTACAAATAATATTAAACATATGATCAAACTACGTTTATGAGGCGACTTATGTTTCAGAACATCATACCGATCAACCTCAGGGAACCAGAAAATTGAAGGAATTATAGCAAAACCCTGTACTGATGTTGTGAAAGAGGTTCTATTGTTAAACCAATTCGATTTCGTATGCGTATTAGCCATCTATCCCTGCCACAGGAGTTGTAAGTTGTTAGAGACAGAAAAGACAGACATTAGAAGGCCGGCGCTCGCGTTAATGCGAGTGGTTCAAAAATAGGGCTCGAGCAATGGATTGTATCGGGCTGCTTCCACTAGGTGGACTGACGATCTGTAAAACTCGCAAGTTCCAGCTGGATGCGGAAGGCACAAGACCGGCCTTTGTAGAGATATCTAGGGGAGGCCTATGCCCGGCAGTGGGCCTTCCGGTTGATATGATGATGATGATGATGATGATGACTTTGACAAACTGAGCATGCCAACCGTGGCGACATGTGAGGAATGTAATGTAACAAACTTGTCGGACCAAGTGCAGTAGGCAGGTGTGTAAGGGGGTCATACTTAGATATAGATAGAGTTTTATTTTTTAATCATTTCTTTCATCTCTATTACTAACATCAACGTGTCACCAAAGGCAGAATAAGTTATAAGGTGCGTTATTATATAGGTATGGAGTCAAGCTTGGTTATCTATAGATATATTTTTTTCTCTTCAATCACTACCCTAAGGGGAAGGAAGGGTCAAAGTAAGCAATGTTGTTTGCTAACCCTTTTTTTCTTTACTCGTATAATTAATTAGTTGCGGGTCCCAGGGCTCTCGAGCTCCGTCAAATACTTAAAATTCGGTGTCTGCTTGGGTCACCACTGTGGGTTATGGTAAGAATGTCAGTAGAACTTTCCTAGCTGCCAACCTACTATATAGGTATAGGTACAATGTCATGGTTAATTGCAACTATGAGCTTGCTCATAAAACGCGTTAATCAATAAAAGAAAACCAAACCAAAAATCCAAAATCCAAAAATCTTGCTTGAAAGCTCATCATTGCTTATAATATATTCGCCCACATACTAAATAAAACGTTAGATTTTTGTCGCCAACTCATACTCCTACCGCAATTTATTTCAATAATAACCAATTTGAATGTCGAACTGCTAACTAAGTAACACTATTTACGCACGTTTAAGTCACGCATTCCCCACTACATTTTAACATCAATAACTAAAGTTCTATAACCAATGACAATATCCTTAGAAGGGTCGCAGAGTGAACTTTCATTTGGAGTAGAGCAGGTGTCACGGCACAATGGACCGGGCGGCCACCGCAAAATTTAAGGCGTTTCAAAATTTCAAAAGGTTACTAGGACTTAGAACGACAAAGCTAGAAACGCCCGACAAACAATTGAAACGGTTAGAGACAAACGAAATCTCGACGATCGCTAACCAACGTCATCCCCTGCTGGACTTAGGCTCTCCTCCACGTTACTAGAGGGTTTTGACCCACCACACTTGGTAGTAGACTAGTATTGTCAGGCACCCTACGCATTCGTGCTCACTGTGAAATCTCATTGTAGCGTTTCGGAATACAGCTATTAAGGTAAGCATCGGCCGTGACTGGTCACTACCCTACAAACCACGGCCAAACGAAGTCTGGGGAAGCTACTCCGAGGGTATGGGTTTGAGCAGTTGAGCTTAATAATTATTATTAATTGGACGAACTATAGAATGATCTGAAGTCTTGTCCAACTGCCTTATCATAAAAAGGCGATACGTGAACACGTTAACACGTCTGCAATAGTCAACAGGAAATGCTGCTACACATTTTCTGGTTTACAGACGTCCTAGCCGATTAGCATGTGTCACCTTTCACGACACCCATAAATCGAAGGGGTTGGCGTAAGGGGTTCTACTCTGCCGGACACTATAATAAATACATGGCGTACAATATGAAAACGGCGGTGAGAGAGAATAAAGCTTTAATCCTATTTGTCTGCCTAAAGTGAATTTCTCCTAATTCCTAATATGCGATTGTTACTTCAATATCCCTTCAAGAGCTGACACTGGTCCCGGGTTGGACTGGAACTTATGTCCAACGCATTTCCCATTGCTTCCTTTATCGTCAAAAGTATTGCTATAACATTTGACGTTATCGTCGGCAAATATTCAACACGATATAATAGTAAACAAAAGGCTACAAATCATTCTTGTTCACGCTCAAAACGCAGCGTGCATTTTAGTCCATCGTCAGGAGACATTTCCAGCGCCCTCTTTCTTTGTAATCCACTCAGGGAGCAAACACAGAGTCGATGATAAGTGGATTGGACTCGGCTCATATAGCTCTCCTGTTTCAAATTTAAACAGTGTGCCCTGAATTCCAAGCGCCATCCAGAATTTACTTTACTCCGCGATACCCTTGTTTCTGTAGCGATTTGAAATGATTTTATTTTGCCAGCCGTGATTGGCTTCGTGTTCGATCGAGTTCATGTTTCCTTTTTCGAGTTGTGTATTTGGTTTAGAGTGCATTCTATTTTGCTGGGCAGGCGAGTTTTGCATTTGACACGACCACTGTGGCCCTTCCGGCTGTTTGCGTGACGCTTTTGACAATTTTAGATTCCGAATGTCAACGCAGCTACATTGTAAAAAGTCAACACCAATTAATGAGCTCGTTGTGTTGTTTAAGTTGTCTAATATTTGGACATAGTAAAGTGGTGCCAACTAAAGGTACGAGTAACTTTAATGTACAGGAGGTTCAAATATATTTAGGTATGCGAATATGATAAGGCTAGAGTGGAAAGGTTCTCGAGTAGCGACCACGTAATCAATGGTAGTCTATGATGGACTGACGACCTTGTGAAGACCGTACAGAGTCGGCGGATTCAAGAGATGATGATGAAGATTATTAGTTTATTAGGGTCATACGACCGCGATGCCACGTCAAATTACAAGCGACGTCCCAGCGAATTGCGTCGCGCGAAGCGGTTGCCACGGAGGTACTTCTTTTACACCCAATAAGGACCTACGTCACTGAATTTGCATTCACGTCACTAAACGTTATTTTATAAGTATTTAGAAGCATCCTTCTTCTTATCGTGAGGTAAAAATTAAGTCAATTTTATGCAAACGTAATAATTACTGTCTTTCTCCTACCCTACAATTAAAGTGTTCTTGTTGTATTGGGTGTAGTGTAGTAACTTCAGTAACACGCGCGTCGTGTGTTGGAGTCGCCCCACGATAAGCGATAATTTGTCGGTTGCTTACAAGGTCACGGTCAGAATGCCAGAAAAATCAAGGAGTACATGTACATTTACACGAAACGTTGCCACGTGTTCCCACCCCCCCATCATTATTTCGTTACCGTTCTACATAAAGGTGTGAGATTTTAGTGTAAATTGACAAAAGTGATTTAATTACCTGTTCAAATTTTGAGAAAGCTGTGGACAGGAACTTGGGCCTTATGTTACATAAGTGATTTTGATGGAATCGTTATTACATTTTAACTATGCCTTAAAATCATCAAAAAAGAATCGTTGGTATTTTCATTCTGTATTGTAAGATGAAAATCTATTGTGTATAAACAGGTGTAATATAGGGTTCAACTTTTATACAACTATTACAATAATTTTTAATTGATACGACGTTGGTTAGTATAATAATATACTAAACATAATTTTAAAAACCTATAACTTTAATTAACCTTATTAATTATTCATTTTGTCTAGTATTAGTATTCCGAATTTTCAAATGATATAATTATACTTAACGTAATATTCATGCAGAATACCAGCAAGCATGCAGCACCACAACACAGCGCCTTCGGCGACCAGCCTCCACCGCTACGGCTTGCACCGCCGCCTGATTTTTATTACAACAGCGGGCGGTGGGTGCCCGCCCTCCGCGCCTCCGGCTCTATATAAACACACTCTAGAGTCGTAGCGAAAAGACTAGGTGGAGTCGGGGTTGACAGACTTCAACAACAGACTAAAAAAAGAATAATTAAATAGTTTTATCATTCGTTGTCAAAGTAACCTTTATTATTTCAAAAGTTGACATAAAAGACGAAAGAGAACTCTAATAAAGAGATCAAAATTTGTTTAAGTACTTTCGTCGGCGACACATCGAATAGTCATGCCTATTAGCAGAGCGTCGTCTCTGTCGCACACGTGTTAGTAAATACGAATTTGAAACTAATTAATGTGCATTATTTATCGATACATATATCTAAATAACAAATTATTGAGTTATCTATGTATACCGCTGACTACTCTAATATCGCAGAATGCAAACCAACAAGCAAAGCGCCAATTCCCACTACAATCCGCGTTGAAACACTACAATAAAAATTGTAATAAGAAGTTTAAACACATTCACGTCACGACTTTTTTAAATAGACCAGTCGACATTTAAAATATTTCAAAGAATTTCACGCTAAAAATGCTACTGGCGAACTGAGCGCAGAGGACGTTGCTCTAGGCTATGAACTAGCTCAGACTGCTATACTAGTATACCAGTCTTATAATGGTAAGTACATACGTATAGCGCTGTCGCAGTTGGCTGTTAGACTGATCAGATCAACGCCCTGGGCCAGCTTTGTGAAGGTCAAATCTAATTTATTGATTAACGCTTTTGCGACGAGAAAATGTACAAACCAGCTGAAGAAAATATCTACGTTGTCTGTAGGTTTATTAATTTTTTTTAAATTACATCATCGTCACCTAAATCTGTACAAGTGCTTAACGCAAATTTGTCAACAAACTAAGTGTTTTTTGTAATATTTTTGATGCGAATGGGTTTCAATCATTGCCAGTGAATGGACCATAGGGCGAAAAATTACGCGACTTGACCGAATACGTAACGGGTACAGCCTTGCCAGCTTTGCTGGCATTAACCCTCCTTTTTTTTGTCGATTAATGTATACAGAAACCCATAGTGTACAGAAAGAAGAATACCCATAGTGTACAGAAATTAATAATATTGGTTAATGGATGTGTAACTCAGAGTATACGATGGAAGGGGTCGTGTGAAGAAAAACAATTTTGTAAGCAAAATGTTTACGACTTGTTTTTGTTTTTATTCTACGCCGGGATGAACGAGCAGACATTCATCACGGCACCCGAACAACCGTAATCGGTATTTGGCGCCCTTATCATATATGATTCATCATCATCGTCCTAACGCTCATCCCGGTCTCTGCCAGGGTCCGCTTTCCTGCTACATCTTCTCCACTTCGCCCGGTTTTCGGCATCCTCTCGTCGTAAGCCGTTGGCTCTCGCATTCGACTCAGCGATGTCGATCCATCGCTTCTTAGGTCGCCCACGGGGCCTCTTTCCTGGTACCGGCAGATTCAGCCACCTATTTCCCACGTATCCCTGAGGCTTACGCAACTAGTGACCAAACTAGCGCAGACGAGCCTCCTCGATCTTATCTGCGATATCCCTCACGCCAAGGCTGCCACGGGTGTACTCGTTACGTACTCGATCGAGTCGCGTAACTCCGCACATCCACCGCAGCATTTTCATTTCGTTGGTGTGGAGTTCGCCAACGTGTTTCGTCAGCGCTGGCCATGACTCACAGCCATAGAGCATCACCGGTCTAATTATACTCTTGTATATAAGCCCTTTGAGCTTTACAGGGATTTTAGGGTCACAGGTGACTGCCGTGAGTTCCCGCCATTTGGCATCAGGCATCAAAAACGCAAAATTGTCACTGTGAGGACTAAAATGCCTTACCTTACGCCTGTAGATGCGTCGTATTATATTTCGCCCATTACTCTGTTTATCTCTTTAAAGTTTTATGGTCTTATTCATAAAAGTTATTTGACGGTTATAAAACCTTTATTTTAGCCAAAAAAATATGTCACTTTCTTTCAAATTCAATCTTTTCAGTAACAGATGAAAACAAAACTTGTTAAAATATTTTTGTAAAAAACTTTAATGAATAAGACGGTTAGTTAATAACGTAAAACGTGAGTTTATCATCATACATAATTTACCAAAATAAAAGGTCTTATTATCTTTAACAGAGTTATATCAGTTTTCTTGGATCGTTTAAATTCGTTCGAAAATTTTAAGTTAATTATAAAGTAATGTTTTATTTTATACAGCAGACAAACTGGCAAGCGGGCTACCTGATAGAAAGTGGTCACCGCCGCCTATGGGGACCCAGTAACACCAAAGGAGTTAGAAATGCGTTGCGCGCCTCTGAAGAGACCTCTTGAACGATCCCACGATCATACTCCAAACACTGTGGCTGAAAGCTCAATCCACATCCGATTCGTCCGAGCGAGAAACGATCTTTCGAACCTTCGCGTGGTTACCAACAGAAGGTCTACGCAGCGGGGATAAGTACCCAGCCCACAGCGAGTGGTGCGATGGCAGAATGCACCAGATAAAAAACTACTACTATGAATACTTTTATGTATGTATAGAAAAACCTTATCTAATAATCTCAAATAAAATAACCCAGACATTATTCTCGACTTGCCTAGAGTTTCACGTACGGATAGCGGCAAAACAAACAACATAATCGCTTAGAATATTGTTCCGTAAATTCTCCACTCAGACAACTTTTAATAGTGTGTCAAACTTGGGTAATAATGTACACAACGACACTGCGAGAGGACATTAGTATTCATAGACGTAACTCTAAATGCGGGATAGTGCATACAGTTCTTGCTCAGATGTAGGATGACTAAGTTCCTCAAATCATTTTGTTAGGGATTTTTACTGTATTTGACAATATCAGTGTTGTATTGTATTGTAAGAGCAGGTTGCTTTGGTCCAAGGTGGTTACTTAAGCCTAAAATATAAAACAGTCTACGCCAAATATAATTTATGTGATTTTACAAAGTCAAGGTCAAAACAACGTACATAATTAAACAATTTTTTAATAGAAAAGTTTTCACAAATACCGATAGCTAAACTAAAATTTTGTACTTAAAAATAGTTTATTGCTAGTTAGAGCGGATTTTGATAATTTTTGTGATTAGAGAACTGATTTTTTCCTAAAGCGGCATCGCATCTCTTACCACCTCAATATAAATGACGTTGTAGCATAAAATAGACATATTTCTCGAAAATCAATACAGTTCCCACAAGCTCGGATATGTTCGAAGTAATTCTATACATACGTAAATTAGGTAACCGCAATTTATGCGTAGTCGCTGGCAAAAGCGTCTTTACACACTTCAAAGGACCACAATACACACCACACATAAGAAATCTATGCTTTAATTAAAGAGTAGAAAGTAGGGCACTTTCCCAGCAACCATCCCCTGCCTGAGTGTACACTGCACAATGGTTTGAAGCATCATCGTTCATAAATTGTCCTCCACACTGAGAGGCGCGCTCTGAATTACCTGCTCCCTAATGATCGTGTCTGATTAACTGTTCTATTAAGACGTAGATGTGTGGTTGCGTATGAATCCAGTTAATATGCAGTACCTTGTTTGTTTAAGGAGTTAATATTCAGATCTTTTCTCCGTTTTTCTTGAGATTAAAACCTGATAATCGAGTTTAAAAGAAGTCAATAGTGGTGAATAGTAGACAGAATTGAATAGACACTTGTTATAACAACTTAGACAAGTTAGTAATCTCCAACCCAAGCCAAACGTGGAGATTATCTATGGCAATACCGTCCACTAATGTGGAGGAGGCTCAATTGCAGTGAAACATCATACGCTATTTATGTTTGATGTAAATCTCTCTAATTTCATTGTCAGATCGCTTGTCTTATTCATAAATAGGTAAACGTTGTACGGATAAAATTTTATTTAACAGGCTTTTCCTGGCTAAATTGATTTTTCCGGAATTTCCATTAAATAATTACTACGTTAAATATTTGCTCTTTTAAATGTTGAATTGAAATCAATATTAATACTGGGAACACGTAATAAAATCCCTCGCATGAATTTGAGGCATAAATTGAATTAATAATTGTTTCATTTCATTTCAAAAGAAGCTGCCACTTGCATTCCACTTGCATGAATTACGCATCTGGTTGGGCGTAGGAACGTGGCTGCCTCCTCAGTAAAAATCCCGAGAACAGGCGTGACTGATGCGAAGATGATGATGATGATGTTGAAATTCTGTATCGGGAAAATGTTTTTTTTATCCATAGGCTTGTTATTTATAGCGTACTTTATCGAATTCTGAGCAAACTGAGTCGCTAGATAAAATTCAATGACCAAAGTAACATACGAGACCTAAATCTGTACTTGCAACTGTCATAGGAGAAATTGAATTTCTTCCAACGAATGACCCCGTCCAAAAACAGTGACAATGTCGTATTTCACAGCCGAAAAGTTACACCCATTCATCCAGGCCATAGACTACTACGCATTTTGATGTCGCATGTGAAAAATTAGAAAACGAATTTTGTGAAAAGTGAATGGAATATGTACTAGTAATTTTGATGTGAATACCCATATTTTGATCGGATTAGGGACTAGTTATAACAAGCGCTCAAAGCGTGCACACAGAATGCTGCGTATCGAACTATCTTTAAAATGTTACGAATTTCTATGTAACAAAATATATTAAGGGTTGCAATGTCAAATTCCTACAATTTCAAAACGCATGCACCTTGATTCATGGATTATAATTGTTAACAATTTAATAATAATGTTTTTATGTCATACTGTAGGCAAACAGGTCACTGCTGTCTATCCATAGAAATCAACAACACCAGGGATATCGCCAATGCGTTGCCCACGTTGCGTTGTCTTTTGGCAGCAAAAACAAATGCATCTCGACTGCCAAAGCCACGGTTCTTAAATCCCCACCCCATGGAGTACTGGTAACCTTACTCACTGGCAGGAATACCATACTCTTTAAAATAGTATTGTGTTGTGTACAACACTGTAGTATTCTGTAGAATACCGTGGCTAACTGCGGTATTTTGTGTGGAGGAGCCCAGCCAGCGGCTTTAATTCGAATTAAATGAAAATTCTAAATAATTCGCCCAATCACCTTCCATGGAGCAATCTATACATAGTATAACACAAAGTCGCTTCACGCCGTCGGTCCCTATGTAGTATTTTAAACTCCGCAACGGATAGAGTGATTCCAGAGAAATGTTTAAAAGTAAGAAAAAAATTGTAGGTAGGGGTAAAGTGGGTGTACGCGAATGAAGTCGCGCCGGGTCCACTATTTAGATATAATCCAAATTCCATATCTACCAATATTCTGCATTATATTGAAATCACGTATACGCTATGCTATTCTATTTGTCTCAATTTTGTCAAGGAATAGAGGAGAACTGTGAATATATGGTCCGAACACATCTCAAGTCTCACGACTCACATATCCGCTGTACAAATTGATCACAAAGTATAAACAGGAAAGTTAGGAATGCCCCATTTGATGGCTGGCATTACACCAAGTGACATTTGCAGTCTACTTACGCAACTTGGCGATCGAACAATTTCTGTTTTGTCTATCTGAGTATTAGTGTACCACAAATATCAAGTATCAAAATCATTTATTTAATCATCATAGGTAACATATAGGCGGTAATGTTTAATAAATATTTAGCTCCATGACGTCTCTGTTTGCCCATGTGTCCACAGTCCTGCTATTCAGGGTATCCTGATGGTACTATGGATCCGTTTTTGTTGGAGAAAACATCGAACTCTGTTGTCTGTTGTTCAAAGCCAGACAAGTTTAGTGTGCTATTATTTCCCTTTTATACTTACTAGTCTAAATAACTAGAATTACGAGCACAACGCCTACCGTTTCTTCATCTAAGTTGAAGATCTTTGCCTCTTAAAGGGCTGTAAAAAACTAAAAGTAAGCGTACTGCTTACGAGTTGCGACTTTTTTATGTGGGAAAGTTTACATTGTTTTCTAAGAGATGATATTTTTGGCTTCGGTCTCAAAATCAGCAATAATATGTTATAACATACCTAATGAGATTTTGCTTTTTATTTGCTATAGTAAGTAGAATAGCTATTTATAGTCAAATATATATTGTTTAAGACCAAGCTTTTCATTCATTCATTTTTTTTAAATCATTTATTAGCGTATCAGCAAAAATACTTTTAATATTACTTGCCTCGGTTATGTCAAACTTTCTGATGAACAATAAATTTAGACTTTCCTTGTCATTCCAATAAAAACAAATATTCAAATATTTTTTTTATAAATCTTCTAAGTTTGACATCGGTTACAAAAAGTAATGAATAATTTGGGATTGTTATAATGGTTGGCTTTGGTCTCAGTTGGTACAAGAGAAGCAAGGCCCTAGTCACCTTTCATGTGGCCCCAGGATTACGGGGGCCCCATCGGCAAAGTTTAGTCGTTTTGGGGAATCGACTCTGGGAATGGATCCCTGGATAATTGGAAAATCGGAGTAAACAACCTAAGCCCCAGGATATGAGAAAAAAGAACAGGTAACCGTGTAATAGCCACAGTGAGAGCTTGTATTGATTGTAGCTTCGAGGGAATAGTATACGCCAAAGTGTAAATTTCCCGTGAATTAAGTTCTTCTTATATTTGAACTGACAACCATCAGTCTTTATCGTTATTGGATAGTAAATGCATAATTTGTACGCATCAAGAAGTCACAATACTCCTTTTCTTTAATGTTTAGTTTTATACTAAAGGAAAATGAGTAGGCTTTTTTTTATTTCGTACGGTAGGCAAACAAGCAACCGGACCACCGGAAAGAGTTTCGTTCGCATTTATCGCTTCCCACCATATGAGCTAAATTTTCGAAATATCCATCCAATGATTAATATTATGAATTGGACGGTGTATTTATTTACGTGTTCGTTTATTTTACTTTCACACAGCAATAAAGTAGGAACTACTTTTTAAAAATACAGTTGCGGTAGTGGCTGAGTGTGAATTGCAATGTGATACTCTGTAGCAAAATGATCTACTATTAGCACAGTACTATTGATACAGTGACAGCACGCACCACCATTTGTTGTAACCATTGAGACTCGTAACCTCATGCGCTGTTCTAATGGGCAACGGTCGCGCGACCATGGTCGTACGACAGACGTCGCCCGACCAATAAGTGAGCTCAAAACCGCCCGACCCTGGTCCATGGACTTACCACCCAAAAGGAACTGCTTTGACTAAAACCGGGCAGAGCGAGAGTCACCATCGATAGTCCTTTGTCCCTTTCTAACAGTGAAAACACAATGTTATTGGCATAATCACCGTCATTCTAAATTGACAAGTGTCATGTTTGGTGTAGCCATTATTGGAGAAAAATATTTACCGTGAATTTGGTATTATTATGGGGTAATCCGTACAATCCGAAAAGTAGTTGTCAAAATACCTACTGATCGTTTCTCCGACAAATGTCGAGTCGACATAATTATTAACAGATAAAAGAGTTCGGTAACGATTTATCCTACAACACTAGTTCCTAAAGAGAAGTGATAGGACTCGTCGATATGTACATTTCGGGTGACAGCTGTCAAACTTAAATATGTTATAACTCAGAACCCATTTGTTCTAGAACACTAGTTTCTTCAGAGATATGATAGTCCTCGTCGAGACCTAAATTTCGCATGACAGCTGTCATAGTTAAATCTTTTATAACTCCGAACCCATTGGTCCCAAAACACTAGTTACTAGAAAGAAATGATAATAGTTGTTGAGACCTACATTTCGTATGACAGCTGTCAAACTTAAATATGTAATAACTCGGTACCCATTGATTCTACAACACTAGTTTCTAAAGAGATATGATAGTACTTGTTGAGGTCTACGTTTCGTATAACAGCTGTCAAACTTAAAACTGTCATCCAAAATGTAGATCTCGATGAGAACTATCATATTACTTTAGGAACTAGTGTTGTAAACAAATGGTTTCCGAGTTACAACAGTTTTAAGTTTGACAGCTGTCATCCGAAATGTAGATCTCGACGAGCACTATCATTTTTCTTTAGGAACTATTGTTCTAGGACCAATAGTTTCAGAGTTATTTCAGTTTTAAGTTTGACAGCTATCATTCGAAATGTAGATCTCAACAAGTACCTACTATAATTTCTCTCTAGAAACTAGTGTTTTATGACCAATGGGCTCAGAGTTATAAAATATTTAACTTTGACAGCTGTCATACGAAATGTAGATCTCGAGGAATGCTATCATTTCACTGTAGGAACTAGTGTTCTAGGACCAATAGTTTCCGAGTAGCAGGGTAACCTTGGGCTGGACCCTGGTGAAAATATGACCTTCAGACTGCACCCGGTCCGGCTCTGCCTGGCCCTAATCGGTAGCTCAGTGTCCCCGCTAAGTAATAAAAGTAATTCGGAATTTGCATCAACAATGGTGGCAACACTAGAAAGGGACACAGGACTATCGATGGCGACTCTCGCTCTGCCCGGTTTTAGTCATAACAGTGCGCAGTCCCTTTTGGGTGGTAAGTCCATGCCCTAGTCGCACGACCGTTGCCAATTAGAACTGTGCCACAGAATCTGAATTTTTAAAATAACATAACATAATTTTAAAAATATATAGCCCCTCTATTAGAAAGAAAAAGTTAATACAAACTAGAGTCGGTAAGATCGGGCTATCGCATCACTCAATGTCCGCACACATTTACTGTAACAGATGCCGTGTCTTATTTATCTCCCAACCGAGGCCCATTTGTGGTGTTCAGTATTTATCGACATTGTTACCGCTTCTGTGGATTTACTGGTGAAACTTGTGCGAGTTTGTGTTGCTTCTTTTTTGGTCATCTAATATGACAATACTACTCGAACTCTGGCCTTTAAACGCAGCCGAAGCCGTTGGCTCCCGTGTACTGAATTAGGATTTTAGGGTTCCGTAACAAGACGATAAAAAGCAAACCCTTTTTTTTTGTTGTGTCAAAGGCTATACGAGAGTATTTATTTATTTATTTATTGAACTGTTTATTGTACACAATAATGACATACAGAGAAATATAACAGAACAAAAGACACAACAGGCGCTGCTTATTTCTAAAAAGAAATTTCTTCCAGCAGGCCTACAGAAGAGAGATGTTTAACTAAAGTAACGCAGATACGACGTGCACAATAAGAGAGTATGTTATTAGAAATTACAGGTTTTATCGGTTTACATTTTCTCTTATCAAATTTTACATCAAGGAGCACCGTTATTTGAATCGCCAAAGTTCTGAAATGGATACCCGCAGGCCAATCGGCTGTACTCTCATGGAAGGTTCCATATGTAACTACGATAAAAAAACGATTTGAATAGCAAGTCATACAATAATTTTACAGGTGGATCTTATTAGGCACCCACACCTTATAACAATCCCACTAAAAATATTTTGCAAAAGCCTCGCAAGCTCAAAACGGTTTCACTATGAAAAAGTTATCTGATCTCATAAACACCCAAGTCCCTATTTCTCCAAACCCTGCATTTTGGTCAGAAAGTACGTTTTGGCCATTTGATAGATACAATCGTAGCTCTATGACAATAATCAATTACAGTGTAGAGTACTATAGCTACGCGCTAGCTTGGTCCGACCGACGACAACAGGCTTGACCGACGCGTCGCTCGAACACTGAATCCAGTATAAAGTGCCATGCCATAGTTTTATGAGTGCCACCTACTTTTGCTCGTCTTGTAGATATTATTCTACTATGATTCTGACACAGTACCTATGTATGCTTAGATATTTTAAACTACGCGGTAATGCGGTTTTCAACAATAGATAGATTTATTCAAAACGAAGCTTTATAAAGCAAGAAAATAAGTGTAGATAGGGGTAGAGTAGGTGTACGTGAACAAAATCGGCGGGTCCTCTAGTAAAATTTAAAACCACCGTCTATGAAGAAGCTCTTCAAACTATTTATGAAATCCAAGTTAAGTCTCGGCTCGCTAAGAAGCGTTATAAACTACTAGCTTTTTGCCCGCTACTTCTTCCGCGTAAAATTCAGTAGCTATGTTCAGGTCCTATTCCTACGTTACGCGCTGATAATGTACCTTCTTAAAAGTGAGAGAATTTTCAAAGTAGGTTAAGTCGTTTTTGTGTTTATCCAATAGAAACAAACAAACAAGATCAACTTAAACAAGATATATAAATACTCATACCTACACGAAGTCATGATTATGATCTAAATACCTATACCATGACTGATAATAACTATTCAATTCGCCCTATACTATGAACATTTTGTTAAGCCTATGCCGTCCTGCCATTAGTCGAACGCAACTTGATAATTAAAGCACAATACCTATTCAAAGGCTAAGTTTACAAAGCGCGAAATTGGCCTGTTACCTAATTACAGTGGCCTGTGTAAACGGATGGGGACAAAGTATCTACTCCAGTCTAACATGGCCTTTAATCTGGCTGTATGTGGATAGGAGAGACTGGCAAAATTGGAGTTTCTGATTGGCTGTCATTGGAGGAAGGGTTGCCGAGATATCGTTGCGTTAAAATTAGAGTATTTCTCTGATCCTTGGTGAACAAATCACATGGGATGAATTGATAAATAAAGATAAATTTATAATTAGATACAAACGTAAAAAGTAGCTTTATAATTTCACGAAACAAACAATTAATACGTTTAGATTAATGCGTTACTATTAATTTTAATATTTTATATGAGAATGTTGTTTCAGCATTTAATATACTTTTACAGTTGGAAACTTAAAGAATTCAAAACATTTCATTTAAGGCTATTTAAGATAAAAAGATAACTGTTGACAGAGATAAAGCACATAAAAGCCGAGACAATTTAAACACCAACAATATTGCTAACACTATCTTAGCTGTGTGACAGAAACGAAGGCGACACAAAGGAAAAGCAGACTACTTTAGTGGAACTAAGTTAATAATACAGCAAGAACTCATATTTGGTCTGACATTGAGAGCTAAGGAATGCAGCCATCTTATATGAAGCAGGTCAAATGGACTGGAAATTTAATGTAATTTCGTTCGAGGATATAATATTAAAGAGTTAACTAAATGTGAGTCAAATGATTTTAACAAGAATTAATGCCAGTTGATATCGCGTTTAAGCAATTATTTCCCTTCATATCAGTAAATTCTACGTCATTTCTAATTCGAATATCATAAAAACCTAATACCTATAAAACCAGGTTATGAGAGCAAATGTGATGGTGGTCAACAGGTCATACCCATTTGACCTCAAGTTAGTGAGAGAGGATGACTTTATCTATTGCATCAAATGTATGACTGAATGGTAATGCCATTATATGCACAGGCCGTATAATATGTACTTAGGGAACTTCAGATCGACGGGAATTATTAAATGGAATTTCCATTTGAGTTTTAATTCAGATGGGAATAAAATAAGGCATTGCCGGTCTTCGTAGGAACGAGGTTGGCAAGATAATTGAAATTTTTCTTAATCCCTTGAGAGGTGGTCTGAAAGTACCTCTAAAGATTAATGCTTTCAAATTGGAGTTCGAGGATTTTGCGGTAAAGAAAAGAGGGTATTATGATGGATTATTGAGGGCTATTCGTTAATGAGTGTGTTATATTTCAATTTTGTAGAAACATTAGAATAAAAACCTGTGTGTGTAGATAATAATATCATACATAAGTATGTAGATGTATGTCAACGTAAGACTGAAAACCGTTAGTTTATAATCTAACGTATGCAGACTACGTTAAATTACAAACGGTGAACGGTTAAATTGTAATCTAACGCAATTTGGCACTGGGCCGAGTTGACGAGACTCCTCGTCACTTTTTCACAACACAAATCTAACCAAATCTAAAGCAAGGTTTATACAGAAGAGACACGGCGGTTGTACGTGGCGGAGCCGGATAATCAAAGAAACCTAAAATAAACCTTATAGTTACATCGCATAGTGTCGTTTTTGTCGAAAGGAGAATTGCCCCCGTCGCCTGCCACGCTAGGCAGCGCGCATCGCGTCTGGCGAAGGCACTTGGCGGCGGCGGCGTAGCGCAGACATTTGTCGCCTCACGTTGGAGACGTCGCTTGGAGGCGTGGGTGAAATTCTCTGACCGACAAAAACGACGCTGTACGGTATAGTTATAAGGTTTATTTTAGGTTTCTTTGATTATCCAACTCTACCGCGTCGCACGGAGACGTGACGACGCCCCTTCTGTATAATTTGATGTCGAGAGGTGAAAAATATCCGCGCCGCGCCCCCGTCGCGCGCCTCTGCCGCGTCTCTTCTGTATAAACCGCGGCTAATGGGTATGTGTTTTTTCGAGAAATAATGCGTTAAATTATAAATCGTTTGATGAACTTTGTTGTAGTTCAAAATATTTCGATAGTTTATAATGTAAGTTATTTGACTACGTTAGATTATAAACTAATGGTTTGTACAATTTTACGGTGACATAAATCTATGTCTTGCTTACTTAATGTCAAAACCTATCTAAATATTTATTATTAATATATTATCTAAGATTTAGAAAATGATAATTATCAAAAATTACGTCCTATACCTACCTATATATTTTACCTTTTATCTCAAAAGCAAATTTATTTTACATTGAAATTGGCAACATTGGTAGCCTCCACCCTTATTCAATTTCATTTTGAGGTATTTATAAATTTAAGTCGACTGAAGCAGTGATTTATATTCTTTATCTTGTTTGCTGAGACATTCTTCTTACTTAAAATATTTACTTTTAACGGAGGCGCATATTTTACAGGATTTTGTAACACTCTTTGAATTGGAAACGACTATACAATTTCCTTTATCACGACGCAAAATTGTTAAAATTTGTGTTCTTTAATTTAGTAAATACAACGTTTTGAGCGTTAAGAGCGTCCGTAGCCGGGCCGTTGAGTATTCAACTCGTAAGCGAGAGGTACCGGGTTCGAATCCCGCTGCGGCCATGTACCAATGACTCTTTTCTGAGTTATGTACATTAGTTGAATACTAACCGATGCTCTTACGGTGAGGGAAAACATCGTGATGAAACCTGCAAATTTAGGCAACTGTATTTGTAACCATGATCCAATCTGGTCAGGTTCCCCTGATAGCAGGGTCACGGCGGTCAGATGGTAGTCGCTCCATTGTAATTAATTACCTGATCGCCAAAACCTGACCCCGGGCCCTCGTTGTCGAGAGCGCAACCGGGACATTAACGCCAAGATGATGAGATGAACGTTTAGAGCGTTATTTTAACCTATTTTTTTTAAATACCCTATTTTTAGTATTGTATACAAGTATTAGCTATAAAGAAATAACATAGCTAATAAAGATTATTGGCTGTTTTTTTGTCACAATACGGGGCATACCGTGGGTTTTAAATGGCGATACTCTGTGAATTTCAACATTCTTAACTCGCTTATTTTAAGATGTAATGAAAAAAATATATTTTACAAGCTTTATTTCCAACTTTACTTTTCCCGTATTCTATTCTGGATCACCTCCCAAAATATGGCGAGCCATATTAGTGCTCGCACTTTTCTAACATCCCATAGAAACACCTTAATTTAAAACTATATATAAGAATTTATACTAACCTATAAAATAGCCTTATCCACAATGGCCTACAAGTTAAAATTTGTAAAAACAAGTTTAAATCAGCAACTATTTATAACTTGACTCATACTTAATTATACAGGATTTTAGCCTCTGGACAAATAATGTAACCGTGTATATGACGCTGTCATAATTGACAACGGCCGTGTGAAGCCGCGGTTTTGAGGTCTCCTATTGGTCTGTCGTACGACCATGGTCGCAGGACCGTTGCCAATTAGGACAACGCCTCAGAGTGGTATTCAGCAATATCGTCAGTATAGTAAAAAAAATATTTTTCTATGTGGAACTTAATCGGTAACAAATACAACATACGTTTGATGACAGCACAAATGGTTTGATCCTAGTGGCATTCATGTGAGATGCTAGTAACGTTATATCACACATCAAATTATAATAAGATTTTTTTATTTAATCAAATCTATCAATCCAATCGACAAATCTTATCAGAGTTTTCAATATTTTTCAAAGTCAGAGTCTTCTAAACTACTAAACTAGTAAGTAGTATTCATTTTTGTCCAGATCACACCTTATATAACATTACATGTGATGAAATTTTTATATATATTATTATCCTATAGTATGGTTTTATCCCTTGCTTTCTCGAACCACAATAATAATTTATATTTAACCTATTCATATGCCGAGTTACAATGATGGCATCGTGGCGATGACGTTATTGCACGTGGTTGCGTCACCGCATGGCTTCGTGGTTAAGTGTGAAATGCTCCTAATTGCTACCATTCATACGATTTCCATGATCAAGCTGTCATTTTGAATTGTGGTTATGTGAATGCTGTGTTTAAATTACCTTTGCGTTTTACTTCCATGTTGCGTTTCTTTCAAAAAAATTTATGGGGAAAGTCAGTATTAACCGGTAGAATAATATTAAATTTATGGCTCTTGGCAACAGTTATAGACTGGCACATACTTACGACGACCTGGTAAGGATTGCAGGTACCAAAGCACAAGACTGGCCTTTGTGAAGATCTCTGGGGGAGACCTATGCCCAGCAGTGGGCGTCTTCTGGCGGATATGATGATGATGAAATACTTATAAAAAAGTTGCAATTAAAACGAATAAACACATATATCTATTTTACTAAGGTACCTAACGGGTATGGGTCTCAAAATACATTAAAATCGCAATCTAAATTAATAAATCCTCGTAAGTATTCAGGGAAAAGCCCTCACCGGAGCAACTCGGAGCCTGCCGCTGTCACCGCCACTCGTAGAAATTAAAAAATAAAACACAGTTTTTCTTTTTAAAAAGGGCTTAAAAGGAATGCGGCCTGGGTTTACCCATATAATTAAAAAAAGGTTCTGCATTGAATACGAATGAGTGATGCGTATGCATGTCTATGTACAGCGGACTGGTGTCACTTCGTAAGCAAGGGTATTTGGTTTTATTTACAATTTGAACACACGACAGATCGCTGAAGTATATGACACAAGAAGCACATTGCTTTTATTTAGGTACCTAATGGAGCCCTTAAAATTAAAACTATAGGATTAAAATTTAAACTATGCCCTCTATAGGTACGCTGAGGAGCAAATGGAATCTTCGCTAGAGGAGTTGTAGGAAATGGTTAATACATACTATGAATCTATGAAAAGAAATGTCATGAAATTGAATATAATTAAAATGAAAGTAATTGTTTTCAAAATACTGTTTCTGACATTTTTTCTAGAGTGTTTAGTTTCATAATCGAAAAAGGCTGCTAAATATTTGTTTGTGGCAATAATGTTGAAAAAAAAGAAACAAAGAACATTTATCAATTTTGATTTAAATTTTTTTAAATACACTAATAGAAAATCTCTGAACAACAATCTCACAAGTAATCAAGGTTCAAAAGTCATTTACGTAGAATGCTTGCAAGATAATAATTTAACTCTGCTCGCTAAAACTGTGGTAAAACTCTGTTAAATTTAGTTTCAATGTCAGCCGCCAGCAGAGTTATCGTGCGAGCACTCTAAATGAGTTATTTGCGACATGTAATTGATTCATACATAATGTGAAACTGACATGTATAAAGATATTTTGGGTTAGTGGTTCATGTAAATGAATAGTAAAGTAAAATTCTCTAAAAAAAATTTACGATCGCGGATGCAACTCAGATAAAAGCTACACGAAAAAATGCGGTTGCGGAACCCATCTAACAATTCCTCCCAACCTTTATGTTGCTATGAAGTTGTCTGTCTGTCAAATTTAGTTCAATTCTCAGCTGCGAGCAGGGCGTCTTGTCAGTACTCTTTCGTTTTTCTTTTTTTCTAGGTTTAGGGTGAATGAGGTACTCTACATACGTATCGACAAAGTCTATAATACCGATTTTTTTAAACTGAATCGATGTACTAAACTGTCAAGTTCAGTAATTGACGATTGTTTTTGAGGGACAACTCCACTTTGTTCGTTTCGCTCACACACATTTTGCGACCGTCATCGGCGTCACACTTGCGCACTGACTATGAGATTGCAGACAATGCGTGCGATGTTGTAATAAATATTTATATTTAGTGCTACTGATTCCTATTAACCTGTCACGTCCCGGCGTCACCATAGACGATAACAATAGCTTAGCGGATACTTGGGATGTGAGCGGTTAAACATCGGACTTTATCGTAAAATCTGTAAACATTACGATAACGTAATGTATCATAAGATCATAATACTGAACTTACTCGTATAACCAGCTTAAAAATAGGGTATCACGAATGAATAACATAGTTATCAATACTATATAAATATAAATAAATCAGACTGTTTAACCAGACTCAGGGTCCTCATTGTGAATACAAGTCTATTAAAATAGTAATATATTTTTAATATACTATACCGTTACGGGAAGCCAATCCGTTCATAAGAGTTGTCAACTAGTCTCGACGGTCAGTCCACTCCAGGCGGAAGACCTTATTAAGAACAGAATATTGATATAAGTACCGATTTGGAGCGTCGGTGGCCATATGGTTAAGGGGTCCTCTCTACTCGTACCCCGAGGTACCGGGTTCGAACTCCAGTACCGCCACATACCAATGACTCTTTTCTGAGTTACGTACATTAGAAAACACTAACCGGTGCTCTTACAGTGAAGGAAAACATCGTGATGAAACCTACTGCACATTCAGGCGACTGAATGGGTAACCATGATTCAATCTGGTCAGGTTCCCCTTTTTTTTTTTTTTAACCTGGACATGAACGTCGAGATGACCACTGATATAAGTACCAATATCATAAACTGACTTGACTGGTAGATACGGCTGTTTTAGCTTTAAGTCCCCACTGTAATTTTTTGTGCATAAAGAATTTTATTTCATCTATGTATTATTATATATATTACACCATTACCTACATATTGCGTTCTTCAGAACTTTTTAAATTGCGATAACTCGAATTACACCGTTTCACAGAAGCGACTGTCACCATCGAACATACTTTAAACTACGTACGCTTCTACATTATGTGTATGTGTATATGTGTATGTGCACGTTACTCATTTCCCTAACGATGTAAGAGCAACGTTTTTGCCGAAATGTGATTTGGTGTCAGCTTGCGGGATTCCATTTTATTGAAACACGCCGGGGCTTGAGAAATGGGATCTTAATGCTTGTAACATTTTATTTACCATCCGCGTTTTAAGACGTTCTCTTTCTCCTACTCTCCTTAAGGAAATTTTATGGTTCCTTTAATTTTAACTGTCCAGGGCCACTGCCACTTTTCTATAAAAGATTATCTAGAGTTCTATATTCGCTTTGTCTAAATGTTCTGAGACCCTATTTTTGAAATCGCTCACATCCACGCAAGCGCTCGCTTTCTTATACTTGTCTTTTCTATCTCTAGCAACTTACCACGAGTGTGAAAGAGATAGGCGGCCCACGCGAGCGCTCGCGTTGATGCGATCGGCTTCAAAAATAAGGTCTCAGAACATTTAGGCAAAGCTAATATAGAACTCTAGAAAATATTTTATAGAACAGTGGCAGTGGGCTGGCTATGTCCAAAAAACCGAAAACCGAAGGATGAAACGAGTTCCTGAGTGGAAACCGCAACTCAACAAGCCGGAGACACGTGGAGTGGCGATTTGCAAAAGGCTGGTGGAGGCTGGATGTAGCAAGCCTAAGATAGGGAACTTAGGTCTTCATTGGGTATGATGCATAATTTCGTCCAGCAGAGAATTGATGAAAATGAAGTTGAATGTGGAGATGGAGCTAAAGCTTATATTAACACGTTGAATGCAATTGCAGTTAAAATGTTTAATAGGAATACAATATAGTGTGGCATTAAATAAACTAACGAAAAATAGCTAAAATAGGGAAAAAATCTACTGGCGGTGTCTGACAAGGCCTAGGCGGTGCCTAGGCCAAGGACGCGCGGGTCATCCTGTCAACCACCCCTGGTATTCGTACGATTAAATAAAGTATGTGCTTAAAATTATATTATTTTGAGTAAATTTTGTGTCGGGTCTGGCAGGTCACCGCTATTTTATAAAGCATCAGTTTTCCTTTAATCTGAGATTGTAGGTTTATTCTACCCCCCGGGTTATAGTCAATAGCGGTAATGTCAGCCCGCTACAGACATTTTAACACAAGTCGCACAGTAGGCCTAGCACAAGTTGCTCTCGCGCGCGATAAGCGAGAAAAACCGCGACATGTATATTGCTATCCCTTTCGTCTTAGTATTGAGAGAAAGAGACAAACGCTCTGTCGCGGCGCGAGCTTTGTCGCGGACACATGTGCTAGAGCCATTGGCAGTCGTCCTGTCTGTCGCGGCCCAATTGACCCAACCAATCGTCGGACACACGGTGTCTGCCATGGCGCGCGTGAAAAGTAGCATTTATGGCTTGGTGTTTAACATGTTAGACAAGGCGTCCACGTCGGTTCAGGAGAGCGATCATATTTAGATCATAAAACACTCTCTAAAAATGTTCGGGAAAGATGTAATAACGAAAGATCGCTCGTCCTCTATACTCGTAACTCTAGACAAAGCTGTCATTTATTTCTGAATACGCTCACCATTGAAACTCAATTTCAGGGTGGGGATAATAGGTTCCGATTGGTTTTATTATTTCTATGTCCGGTATAGATTAGAATGCTAAGCTTTAAATAACTACAAACTAATATTAAATTATATTTAAAACAAAACAATATCAACGTACGCGATTTCATGAGTACTCCGGTAGTTGGCTAGTGAACGGGGCAGATGGAAATAATTAGTTTTATCTGCCGATTCATTCCTGACATATAACAGGACGGATCGCTCTGATCAAGTTTCATTTGCACCCTTGCATTTGGCCCTGAATTTCCTATAACGGGACAGAAATACTGGGGTAATTGCAACTTTATCTATGCCATACTCCATCCTGGGGCTACTGGAACAAATTAAACCATTTTTTCGCACCTGCCCCGTTAACAGGGTACCTACCAGGACTATACGCATAGCGTATGGTTTATGTGTTATACTAATTATTATACGTATAGTGTTTACACTTTGTAAAACATGCAATATACGTGTAGTCACACTACGTATTATAAATAAAAACAAGTACACTTATTTATACTTAAAATAATAAACTAACGTAAAACCGTTTAAAATACATACACAAGCCATGTTCATATGGTAACTTTAGCCTTTTTATTAGCTTTATTTTGTATGGCGCAACCATCATCAATCACGTTTCATTCAACTTATTACAAAAATGCCTAAGCACCAGCTCCCAGGGGCGATACTTTAATTTTTATTTCGTTGTGCTGCATTTTTTATTATAAAAACTAAAGTTCAATGAACGTGGCGATTGTGATGGATCATTTTATCGTGATTGCACTGTAGTGCAACATTTTGAGTACATTTTACTACGACACATTGTATAAAATACCATGTAAAATTTGTTTATTTATATCTACAAAGTTCTTATACTTATACAATTAATAAAATTTACTCTATTTAAAAGCATTTAAATGCTAAGCATACCTGATAAAGGGGATTTATAGAGGTTGAGAATTGGTTCTGTCATTAAAGGGCCGCTAGGTTCTGTAAAACAAACAAAATTCCAATAAACTTCAAATATTTATTTGAAAACCTTAGCTTCATGCTTATATAAACACGATACATATAGCAACAATGTTCTATATCAAATTATAAAAACACGACCAATTATTCCAAAGTATCGTAGAGACTAAATGAAAATATGAAAAAAGTGCCCCATGAGGCGATATCTGACCCGGTCAGTACAAAAACGAGGTATGTTTTAAATTGATCAGATTAATCCAATAAAAATAAAAATATTTGTTTTGAACCCATGGTTCAAAACAAATATACCACTTTGTATGAAAAGTACAGAATTATTTGCAGTTACCTACAGTATAACCTACAAAGTTTTATTTCTGTAGATACGCGATGACTATAAATTTAATTTTACGTGTCCAATTACCTTTTCCCTAGGAAATAATTATTCGCGAATAAAATCTAAATTTGATTGAGGTAGCACCGTATTCAACCGACACTTACCTTAAATAAATAATTTGCAACCATCAAAAAGCAAAAAAGGAATGTAGGTGCAGACCATTTTGTAAGATATGAAAAGATTTCTATTAAGATAAAAATGTTTTAAAAGTTAAAAGTGCTCCGCAGAAAGAAATAATGTTTTTCCAATGAAATACGTTGGCCATTCGTTTGACAATAATGTGATTTCAGTTCACGAAAATAATGATGTTATTCCTTTCAGAGATGTTTAATGAAAATTTGATCTGGCTTCCGATAGGCGTTTTAATAAAGCACAAAATAATGAGTATGAGAGTCGGTTGTCTTTGTTGACCTTTATAAAAATGTTTTTATTTCTATTAGGACTCAATGATTCGGAAAATTTTGATACTTTCCAATAAATAATATACTAATAGGTATATACTCGTACTGAGTTCGTAAATGTAATGGTAGGCTTTAAAAATTTCAACAGTAACCGTTAAAAAAGGAATGCGTCATACATAACATCACGCCTTTTCGCCGCCTTTAAAAATTTCAAATCAAAGTTTTTATAGTTAAATTTAACTACGGCCGTGAACAAAGATTATTATCAAACTTCAGGCCAATGAACTCCAATAGAGTTTAATAAATAATTCAAACTTTTTTATAATTATTTATGTTTACTTCTCACCATAACTTTTCCAAGGTCAAGAAAGGAAAGGCCTTAATGCTCATACTCCTTTGTCACGTTAGTGGAGATTACATTCAAATGAAGGACATAAGTCATAAGCATTGTTATGAACAATGTAAAACAGGTTTCATAGCGACTATAAATGTGGAATATGATTTCAAAAGTTCCCAAATTTAGACGTTCTCTGAATTTGAAAATTTATTCACACAAAATGTGGATTCATTTGTAGGAGATATTTACCAAATCTAGCGTTTCCATTACCTTTGTTAATAATTCTACATTGGCCTAGCTTCCACGAAACAGTGACTAAGGGTTTTGGCAGAGACAGCATTGAAAGTGTTTATCAGATATGCGTGAGTCACCTTGCCAGCTCGTGTTGTATTGTTAGTATTTTTTTCATATATTACACATACGTTTTTCATAAATTCTCGGTCTGGCATATTTATTTATAGCTCGTTTGCTTCATATTCTATTACCTAATAGCTTTTACGAAGGTAACTAGGCGCAGAAAATATTTCTGTGTTTTGTAAGAAAAGCATATTATATGAGACTACTTCTGCTATCGTGTTTATATTAGCATGATAAGGCATTCGCATTGAAAAAAAGTATTCAAGAAATAATGGCTTGAATTAATATGCTTGATCATTAGAAAAAACTTTACGAAATATATTTATATTCGTATAGGAAGAATACGGTATTAAACACTACAATACAAACGTGTTCTTTCAGTTTAATATATATGTTGAACTAAAGCTGTTGTAATTTTTTCATAACAAATGACCTATGTAAACTGTAAAATTACTTTAATACTATTTAACTGATATCTTTCAAGCCATAATTTCGTTTGAATAAATAGAAAACGATATTCGATTTAATTAAAAAGTATTAAAATTAAAAGAATTTCACTCACCTCCACAGATGAGAGACATTGAGATTTTTTTTAATTATCACTTATTAAAAAGATGTTTATGATTCAGTATGTCTTATGTTTAACTAGCGCGACTAACTATACATGAAGCCTTTCACTCTACTATTCTATACTGTAGCAAAAAGGCGAGTAATATATTTTAACTTTGTACTGCTGTTAATATTAGCACTACTATTTCCTTCTATGTATATCACTTCTTATTATGAAAAATGGCACTAAAAAGACACGATATTACAAGTGGAATTTTTGTAACATCAATTTATTCCTCTTCAACTTCGCAATTCGCTAATGGCTATATTAAATATTATTTTGCTTTCTAATACACACGTAATAATAAGAAACATTTACACATACACTTCTTTCAATAGAAATTAATACATCAAACTTTTGTTGGGAACTGAAGGGCGCACATAATTTTTGGATGTTATTTTTTTGTCACGCTTGCGTTTTTATCATAAGTGCGTGGACATCGCGTGGTTGTTATTTTCGCTTGGCTCGCGCGTTGGGGCGCGCGCGTCCGCTTGCCGTGGCGGTTTGCCGTGTGCCGACGACGCCGTCACGTCACGGCACGCGCGCATGCGTCCACGCCGCTATCAAAAGTTGCCCTCTACCACTTTTGTTTTGCTACAACGGTGTTGTTGCCCACCAATTTTGGCGCGAACCGCCTTAAGGTCGACGAGCTATGGGCACGTTGCTAGTGAGATATAGGAGCTACGTTATTGGGAACGGCTAGGGCCTTGAGGACGAGCAATGTCAGACAGAGTAGAATGTAGTACCGATCCTATTTATTCAGGGTCGTCGTACAAGGCGCTAAAACCTGCGTAGACCAGAACAAGGGCAGAATTTTCTGTTGCGCATTTTCGTAACTGCTATCTTCAATTCGCCTGCCAAACGTGGGGATTATGGCAAACAAAAACACTTCACTAATGTTAATGAGGCTCAAGTTCAGCGGTGGACTGTTATTAGACTGTGAGGGTGCCGTAGATTATCCTACGTCATTGCGTACAAGAAAAAATCGCAACAAAGTTGTACAACGTAGACGCTTAAGAGACCCACAAAACGTTGGTCAGCCGGTACAACTGTTGCATTAAACAAAATTTATTGTGATTATAATTCGACATTGTTTAACGATCATACTTACTTATGCGGGTTCTAGAAGTAAAGAAATCGGGGTGCCTCACATCCTCTTGGCAGTTTCGCTTTTCTGACACATTAAAGTTAGCAAGAAGACAAACGTTTTGTGGGTTTCCTAAATCTCTATTATCAGTACTAAGTGGAATAGTGCTTGTACTCGGTGACCTTCGGCGCGTTACAGTCTATAATGTGCGGTTTATGTGATTTGGAATTATATACTTTTAAAAGGAAATAAAACGACTACAAGTAATGTTAATAACTTAGGTCACGATCATGAAGAAATTATTATTATCGTAATTTATTGACATTATATTTCATTTTAAAAGTGTATGTGTAGGCAGCTGACGCAAATACTACAGTTGCAAGTTTACTAAGACCGTTGCAGATACGCTACGCCGTAGCCGCGTAGAAGCGTAGCACGTGCCTACGATAGTTGAATCATCACTGCTAATAATATATGCCATATGTTTTTCTTTATTTATGCAATTTGTGGTATAATCCTTCTGCTTATGGTTGTCATAAAATACACATTTAAATGGTATTATATTCTATATTCTATACACGTTTTTCGGGTTTCCAACCGCGTACCATTGTTGACGAGTAGCCTGATATTTCGAAACAGTTGCATGCATCATGGGCACGGGACGACTGGAGAGCTGCTAGCGCCGGACGATGTACTCGCCAACAAAGGTACGCGGTAGAAAACCCGAAACATACCCTTAAAATGTGTAATAATAACCGCGATAGTTTAAAACATTGTGTCATAAAATACTTCTAGTATCTATTTCAACTCTGTGTTAGGCTTCTATAATTTGTAACGTGATGATATTATCGTGGACGTCCACAATGTAATGGAAAGGTGACATGAAGAGGACATTGTTTAATATGACAAGAGGGTGACGTTTTAGGTGCGAATGGTTATGCTTTGGAGTTGCCACAGAATAAAAGTATTGTCGTCTCGAGACGTTTCTTATTTTACCGATTATTTGACTTATCCCTTTCATGCCCCCTCTTCCCTATGTCATGGACGTCCACGATAACATCGTCACGTTACAAATTATAAAAGCGACCAATGTTTTAGAGTGCTAACCAGAAAACATGTTAATGTTAATGTTTTGTTAATCCTAATGAGTGCTAACCAGATAGGAGCTACCTCCGTAGACCAAGAAACATGCGTTATCTGTACTGTATTTTACAGAAGCGATATTAAGAGCGCCGGTAACCGAGTGGTTAAGTTATCCGACTCATAAGCGAGAGCAGCCCATTGCAGCCATGTGTCAATGACTCTTTTCTGATTTAAGTACGTAAGTTGATAGAGAACTCATGCTCGTACGATGAGGGAAAACACTGTTATGAAACCTGCAAATTCAGGCCACTGAATGTGTCACCATGATCCAATCTGGTAGATTCCCCTGGTACCAGGGTCACCGAGGTCAGATAGCAGTCGCCCACTGTAATTATCTGATAAGTCAAATCTCTCGTACGCGAGAGCACAACCGGGAAATGAACGCCAAGATTAAAAAATTTAAACACCGTTATCTCCAACCCGTCTGCCAAGCGAGGAGATTATGACAATACCCTCACTGATGTAGGGGAGGGAGGCTCAAGTCGAGCAATGGGCTAGTATGGCATGTTGGTAATGACGATGAATATTGGTTTTAAAATATTTTAGAAAGCAGGTTACATTGTACAGGGTATTTCGTACGTTATTGCACAATGTTAAATACAGTTAATCACAAAACAAACTAAGTGAATGACTCAAAAGTTTGCGCTGTGTAAAGTTTTCTTTCACTCCAATATAGGACAAGTGAAAAACGTGTTATACCAATAGTTACAGAATTTTAAAATAAAAAACGCAAACAGATTGTCGGGCGCTGCCCGGGGCTGTCTGGTATTGTCGGGCATGGTCCGGCCGTGGTTGGCGTGGGATGGGTGTGCTCCGGCCCTGGAGCCTCTTTTTTGACGATAGAATCAATCTAATCAATCAAGAAATTTTGACTTTGAGTTGAGTTTGAGTTTGAGTTTGCTATCGATTATTGACGACTGTAAAGGAAGTAACATTAACCATAAGTAAGTTAAATTTCGTGTTAAAGGAACATAACTAAGACCCACAAAAAACCACAATACTTAAATAAGATAACTATAGACTTGCCGCTATCAGTTAAATGCCTGAAGTATTCCTTACCTGAAACAAAAGAAAATAGTTAATATTTCAATAGAAAGTAAATGTTGTAACAAAGATCATTCTTAATTTAAAAATTAGTTAGTAAACAAAATACAGAAATACAAAAGCATACAAAACAGTGGAAACTTTTGTCAATTTTCTACCCAGCATTTATCCTTTGACTAGTAGGTACTCAATCATACTACTTGAATGAAGACTCTCAGACATAAAACATTTCATACAACAACGGAACCCAATCCCCCGATATTGTCCTGATTTAATGTACAACAACATAATGCACATGTACTCGTACATTTTACAAGATATATCTAGGCATGAAAATGATGAATGCATGAAAATATGTATGAATGTGGAAGAGGCAAAAGAGGAGTGTAAGGATCGTAGCTTGTGGCACTCGATAGTTTCTACCTACCTCTATGGGCTACGGGCGTGAGTGTGTATATATGCATAAACATATGAAAATGTTTATGTTGTCTAGATTTATACATACATATATACAAATATAATTAACGTTAGTGAGTAAAATGTATATACATTTATTATAAATTCTAAAATGTAGGTTTTGACATAATTAAGATTCAGGCTAAAATGCGCTTCAAGTCTGACATTGTGACACAGAACCAAAATAGTACGCTTCATCAAATATTTATCCATCTGACCTAAATATATTTTGGTAGAACGTTAGTAAACTTTGTTGAAAATAAATAATGTGTACGAGGACTAACTATTTAACTTTCGTGATACTTAATCCCATATCCTATATTATATATATCGTATCTCATCGCAAAATCAGTTAGGGTAAAGTCATGAATAAATCTATTCATAATATAAAACAAAGTCACTTCCCGCCGTCTGTCCCTATGAGTATATGTATGTATCTATGTAAGCTTCGATCTTTTAAATTATGATACGGATTTAATTGCGGATTTCAACAATGGATAGAGTTATTCTAGAAGCAAGAAAAAAAGGGAAGGTATGGGTAAAGTAGGTGTATGTAGGGGTAGGTCGTCATATGAACGAAGTCGCACCGGGTCCGCAAGTTAATGATAATCAAGTGGGTTTAAATTGAAAAATATTAACCAATTGAGCGCGTATTAATAATAATGATTACTGTTAGGGAGCGTAAGTTGTATGTACCCTACCATAAAATTAATGTGAAAATGGGAGCCAAATTCAATATTATGATAAGTATGGTGTGGTTGGCAACTTGATATTTAAATGGGTGCCAAGTTCTGTAGACAATCCGGAAATAAAGTCATTAATAATAAAAATTGTTTACTGAAATTCCTACTGGACGATCAGATATAATTTAATATAATTAAAATTAAATTATTACAGCCATTAAGTTCAGTAACAATAGAAAACAATAGATACAACGACGTCATGTACCTATCAAGTCAAACATCTTAGTGAGTTACATCTTCCATCAGAATCTGATCACGTATATAGAGATGTAGAGCCAAAGATCATCTGGTCGGGGGCAATCGGGCGGCTGTCAGTCAACGACTTGCGTAATTCGCCTCTAGGGGAAGCATGGTAGAGTTAGCAGGGCAAATTGGCATGAACTATACCATATATTCGTGTGAGGATTCAAGATATTTGCGCTGTTATTGGCGTTTTTTTTGTATTGCAATTAAAATAGCTTGGAACTCAATACGACTTTTTGGACGGAAAGGCTTTCTCGAAAACGAAAACTCGAAAAGTATTTTCTTGTACTTTCCACTATGGAAATAAAATTGTTATGGAATCGCCATCAAAATAAGTAAAGTATTAAAAACTACTGAACTCGACTTTGTGTGAATTTATAGAAATAAATAAATAACATAATGCACATACAAAAATTTATGACATTTTTCAATATTCGGTAATTTTGCAGGTTTTGGAATAAATTGTGAGACTAACTCGATGCGAACTGTGCGATGTAGATAAGTATCTTTGGACGAAAGATTCTAGCGTAGTCAGTTTCTTATTTATACAGATTCAGACTACGTCAGATTCTGATTAGGTCAGGCTCGCTTTAGTACAGTTAAAGTAGCCACGTATAGGGCGCAGATATTAACGCAATTTGCGTTATTCTAGGAACGCGCGTCGAGCCCTCGTCAATCGTCAGACGTCGACAGTTGAAAGGTCTACAGGCACTTATGCTGCTTAAATACACGCCGCTTAATTATGATGAAACTATTGGGCCTAGAAGTTCCTACAGAGAAATTATAGCACTCGACGACATCTACATTTCGGATGACAGCTGTTAAAACCGTTCTAACTCGAAAACTATTACTCCTAGAATACTAGTTCCTAAAGAGATATCATATCTCTCGGTTATATTTTTATTTTGGATATGACAGCAGCTGTCATAGAAGACGTTAGGTGATTTGAAAAATTTATTAAAAGTTTTTATATTTTTTTTTCGGGACTCGTGTCATTGACCTAAGTGTGCGAGAGCACAACCCAGACATTAACGCCAAGATGATTATTTATTATACATAACTACACGTGAAATAAACAGACAATACCTACTCGTTCATAGCTTTAATATTCTTTGTTAATTTAAGAACAGTAATTTCTCGCCTGAAACTCAGGGTATCCTAGTTCAAACAAATTATTTAATATTATTTTTTACCCGTTGTTCTGGATGTAAAATTTTCCATTTCATAATGAAAGATTAAATTATATTTGTCGAAACATCTCAGGTACATTTTAAATTTCAACTCCTTAAAACTGTGAGCACAAGAGCCAAAAAATTCAGAAAAGCAGAGCAAAGCAATTGACCCACTTCTACCTGTAGGTGGATATAGAGACCGCTCGTAGAGTGTCTACGTACAGTCGTAGCACGTGCTACACGATTTTTATAAAACAAAAATATATGACAACTCCTGCGGAAACTACTCTTATAAATATAAGAGTGGATTGGACCGGGAAAATCTTGGTTTTTTGTTTTAAAATAATGTTTTTCTATGCCGTGGTCAGAGGAGTCCGTCTGAAGACTTTACTGTACAATATAATTATGGTTTGTCACCAAAAGCTTCCAAAGCGATGACAGAATTTAAATCATTTCTGCCCGTATTCACACCATCGCAGCAGGCGAGCTACATGACGCGAGCAATTATTTTCACACCACCGAGTGGAAAACACGCCTTTTTTTCATCGTTTATTTTACTTCGACAGGCTTACACAAAATGGCGTCTCTTTGAACCGGTCTACTCGAACGTTAACGTACACGTCAATTTTGCAAACATTGCTAAGGAACAATAAGTGTACCAACTTTCACTTAAACCTAAGGCGTTTGACATGCAATCAATCCATGAATTAATTTTCTGACTTTAAAATAAGGACGTAATTTAGTACTTTAGTTTAGTTTAAAATTTACATAGTTTAACGTGGTAGTCAGGAGACTATACCGACTACGATATTTAAGGAAAACCACATTTCATATCGGGTTATCTGGCGATACTGCTTTTCCGTAACAGGTTGTCCGGGTCGGATGGCAATCGCCGCACGTAAAATCCAAAACACCACAAATTAGATATTGGTACGAAACCGTTTACAGTAAATCTGAAAGTGCAATCCTAGTAAAAGAACGGACCCTGACTGGCAGGTTTACCGCTAGCCGCGGAACCGGGATTTACCGCTTGGATGAGGATGAAGAGGATCTTTTATATCGGGTTCCTCTGAATAGAGTCACTAAATAGCATTGAACATTTCGGTCATCACCAACTTTCCGCCATTTTGAAAAAATTACGATTTTGCGGCCACTCAAAAACGTATGCCAAACGATAGGAAACTTTAATATCTATCGATCACTTAATTTAAAAAATTCGAAAGCGGTATATCTTGTGGCGGAAAGTGGGTAGTGGTTTTCCATAATTTGTAATAAAATAAAATATTAATACGACAGAAATTTGAAAATTATATCTCTTAATTAAATTAAAAGCCAACACGCTTAATTAAAACCTAAAACTCGATCAAGGCAGATGATATTCGAATTGGTATTCGCAGATTAGCTCTTCCTCGACCCACTAAAAATAATTGCGTTTTCATGGTTATTGTCCCTTGATTATTACGGGTTAAGCTACGAATACGCTGTGACTGCTGGTACGCGGTCGCCACTCTCTCGAAAACCTTTCCACCCCATTGGGCTTCCCATTGCTACTTCAGTTTTGCAACTCTCGAACCATTTCTCGTGAAGATGATCTTGTAAAGATTCAAGGGGAGCCGTTGCCAAGACACACGAAGTTGATCGATATGTAATGGTTCAATAGTGGATCATGGTGAAATTTGGTCGTAAATATGATTATTATCCAATTTTATATTTAAAAAAAACTGACAAATATCACAGGAGTCCGGACAGCTGGCTCGTTCCTCGGGCAAAGGATAAACGTCAGGATAACGTCATAAAATTCAACGAGGCAATCCCAGCATGCAGCGGCAGCGGCATGGACGACCTTTTATTTTTTTATATTTCATCTTGGCGTCAATATCCCGGTTGTGCCCGATGTCCGCTTTGACCATGATCCAGGATTTAGCAGATCAGGCAATTACAGTGAAGCAATAGCCATCTGAAATCGGTGACCCTGTTAAGAGGAGTGTCCCCCGAGCGCGCTTCATACAAACGGAATTTGATATTATTTTCAATATTTACCAATCAAAGGCAATTAAATTTTGTAGACTCGTTTTAGAAACCAATATCTATGTCTGCAGTTTATCAGATTTTCATTACTATAAATCGTTTTGAAGTTGCAAGAGATTTAAAATTTAAATGAAAATCTCCTAAGTCAACCTAATTAATTAAACAAAATAGTTTTTAAAAAATCCTCGAGCGTCGATATCCTCGTAAGCGAGCGATACTGAGTTCGATCCCTAGTGCCGCCATGTACCAATAGTCTTTTTCTGAGTTATGCATATCAGTATATTCTTGTTTCTGTGTTCAATATGTGTTCTGTCTTAATTTTAATTAATAGCGTTCCAAACATTTTCGAAATCATAAAATAAATCAGACTGTGGAATGTCAATACCCTCCAATAAAGTACAAAGTCAAGAATGGCACGAAAGTGGTAGAACCGAACACTGTCTTAACACGGCCTTTAAAATATTTCAGTCCACGGTAGCGACCGCACGCAAACCAGTTGTTGTTACCTAAGTGAAAAATTTGTCGCGATTTCGTTTGTTTTCCACTTTTGAAAGTACTCGCAACTTGCGAGGAATTGTTTTGCATTCGCTTTTGTTTTTCATGAACGTAAGCTACTTAGGGGGCTTTTCTTTCCTTTATTTCTTACTATTGTGGTAACTGAAACGAAATAAAACTTGCCTTATTCAAGTAATCTACACGTTCTTCTTACTTCAATAGTAAGAAGTTTTGAATGACACGATAAAGTAAGGCCGTTTGGTTTATTTATTTATTCGTATGACAAAAATACGATATACGAGAAACACATTCAACTACAAATTTAAATCATGCGAAGGGTTTTAACGTGAAACGTCTATCTATGTTGTAAGGTCTGTGCGTGTCGTGGCAGCTTCCACAGATGTAGGTGTGATTGGTATCTTTACTAGTTATCTTTGTTTGTTTATCACTGGCGTTAACGGGGTCGGTGGCAGTGGTAGTTGTGCTCGCGGAGTAGGCGTTGTTGTAAGCGAACCTTGGCAGCTTCGCGGCGCTCTCGAAACCGCCTCGCTCACTCAGCGCCGAATATTGGAGTACCCATGTATGGCTCATAGCCCCCACTTCCCGACGATAGTCGTGATTTATATTTCTTGCTGGTCCTTACACGGATTGAGGCCGACATATTTAATTTTCATATTTTTTTTGGTTATTGTTACTAGAAATATTATCCAATTTTTACCTATTTTTATATGGATTCATTGTTGTAGACAAACTCAATAAATGCATGTAAGACTCACCGCCCTACCACGTGTAAAAAAATATGAATACGCGGAAGCGCGCGTTTCGTTCATTAAATGCAGTGCCGCGGCGCGCCACGCAAATTCAAGGTCTGAACAGTGAGCTGACTATATACACTAGATTCTTGTTTCTAAGACTAATAAGACGATATAGACCTTTTCGTTACGGTCACGTTTTCTGACTTGCTACTCAGTGTGATTTTGAAGACGTTTCACGTTAAAAACAAATATTAAAACCAACATTTATTGTCTTTAAATATTAAAATGCCCTTTTGTATATAGAAAATGACTGAACTGTAATTTTCATATTAAAAAACGGCTAATTCGATTACAATGAAACTGTATAGGTACAACCAGACAATATTAACCTAACGCATTCATATGTAATTTTTTTTTAATTGCTTATGTCATAAAATTATATCCGGTTAAAGAGCCAAAACTGTATTTTCTAAGACTTCTCATCCTTGTCATGCGGTAGACAAACAGGTATTGTATATTTATAGAATATTATCTTTTAACTTATTCATTCATTCAATCTTACATTCCCACACCCACATCCAGTCCTGACCAATTAGAAAATATTGCCACAAACTACGATCCCAAGACACTACTTGGCCCGTTTTGGAGGACGTCTATATTCGTCCTCGTAGGGCGCCCTCTGCTGACTCTTCTATTCTCAAACAAACAAATATGAAGTACGATTACTTTTTCATTCAAATTATTTGTTATTTACACTTTTGCAGATAATGCGCCACAATAATATTAAATGCCTACCAATAAACAATGAGCGAACAAAATTTCCGAACGAAAGTATCCCAGTTCAACTCGCCAGCCAATAATTTTGCTACTAAATTAATACTTTGACGAATAGATATTTTATGGTGTTGTTTTTAATTTTTAATGGCGTAATTTCGGTAAGTACCCCGTGTATTTCGGAAGGGATGGCGCTCGGTTGACATTAAATTTAATAATAGCACCGAGGGACACTCATTGCAGGAGGGAAGGAGTTTTCCTTAAAAATTAATTCCGTTCATAAATTTCGAACCCTTCCCGCTGACGTGAAGGAGTGTTGTCCATATTTTTTTGGGGGGAAATCTTTATTGCGTGTCGCCTTTTCCGGGTCCCTCAAAATTGGGTTCCTAGGGCTGCGATTGTTAAAATTTTCATGTAACTTTAAGGGAGACCGTAATTATCTTTAAATAAAGATATATCCTGATGGCCGTGTGGTATTCTGTAGAGTAGTAGTAGTAGTAGCCCTTTCACTCGTGGGTGTCGTACAAGGTGACAAATGTTTTCGAGGCAAAAGATCTAGAGTCTTCGTAGGCTGAAAAATGGGCAGCAGTGTTTTCCATTGTTATATTTATAACACTGCGATCTCCAACCCGCCTGCCAAAGCGTGATAATTATGGTAATAACCTCCCCTTTTACTTTGAGAGGCCTTAAGTCCTGCAGTGGACTGTTATGGGCTGTGATGATATCTTGTTGTTCTCATATGAAACTTTATACAACCGGATATTACTCCAACAAATACCGTGATAAAACATTTTTCAATCAAATAATTTTATAACAAGCTTATCACACACACTTGTTATGGCAGAACAGCACTTAGACGGTAAAATTTTATGTACCATCCTGCCCAAGCGCTCTGCATTTCAACACAAAACCCGTGATTGCGTTTGAATAAAAGAAGGGCCGTGATTACGGTAATTTTCCACCAACGTTGAATGAACGTGTCTGACTTTCTTGTATTTGGTTTCTGTCGCCTCTACGTGATTCGCAATGGATGTGATACGTGTCTTTATGGATGTGATAGGTTATTCATTAAGAACATTTTTCTGTAAATTATCTTAGTACAATTCGTTGGTACGTACTACGTAGGTACTCTAAGTATGGGAGTTTTATACAATTATAAATATTTATTGATAAGATAAATATATTCATAAAATCAATATTTTTAGTTTAATTTTAGTACCTACCTTCGGGATCTTAATTGTGATTTATGATGTATTGATTATATCATTTAATATTTTCAAGGCTCTACTTTACTTATCGTTTCCTTAGCCGTTTAAAAATCAATATTATCAATGTTTATTTCTATTCTGTTTTATTCTTTCGTCGAATTTTGCAGGCGATCTTCGGTTATATTCGGACTTTCGAATAAAACGTGTGGTCCGAACGGCTAGCCGTCTTTACTGCCGTCTCGGGGACAATAATTTAAATACCACACTAAAATAATAGTGACGGTTGTCCCCGCAAGGCAGGTATACTCATAATAATGTATGTATATGTAGTTAGTACAGACCTGAAAACAGATTTGGCCGGCAGTATACAGTTACATAACGTAGAGAATGATTGTCTTGGAATGTATTGTAATCTTAATTCGCTGGATTTGCGACTGTTCCACATTAGTAAGGGTTTTCTGTAATTTCTTTAGTTGATATGTGTATTAAAGGTCCTATAGTGTTGAAGAAACCCACCAGAAAGTGTTGCTGGACAACCACAACGCATTTTATGGTCCACATAACGGGCAGCGCGAAGACTTATTCACATTGCACAACAGTCTTTAGTTGACACTCTGTAAGCTAGACTGCACTCTGCTGGATAGCACACTGTTAAGTTGGTACTGAACCTGTTATGAAATGCCTTATTATGAAGGATTTACGGGCAAAACCCCGCCGCTGCCTCCCACCGCTGCAACTCTTGCTTAGCCAGGATTACAGCGCTGACCCAAAAGAGCTACTGAGTTTATAACGTGAACTAGTAGACTATGCAACTCGCATGTAAAAGTGTGTATTAAGACATGAGTGTCTGTTTCGTATTTCGTATCTATAATTTTGTCAACTTTGCTACTTTTCTGTAGCCGCGTTAAGGATATCAAGCAGCGTGAAATTAACTTTACTTTCATATTTATCTATTTATTTGCTTCAACGAAGTAAATAAATCACAATCACAAATTACAAGAATTAGAAAAAATATTCTGTTTAGCGGGAAAATATTACATACAGCGCAGTTCGCTGACCCTCTATCCACACATAAATAGCATAGTTCGGTATTCAGCCAATTAACCGCGCCCGACCAGAATTAAAAAATAAAATTGTTGCATGATTATTAAAAAGTTGTTTTATGATACAGCTGTACTAAAATAGTACACATTATCATAAAATACTTTTAAAAAAAATTATAGACTGACGTGAAAAAGGTTCATTCTTAGACTTAGATTTAAGATTAGATTTTATCGAGTAGATGTAGTCGTAATTAGAACGTTAAGCTATGAGTGCATAATAAATATTACTTAATCTTGTAATGTAAGTTAAAGGAAAATTACTCATGTATAATGTACAGTGAATACTTGGAGTTTTTGTAGTTGTGTTGTGTTGGCTATGCACTTAATAAATTTATACAAAACTAATGACGCTCAGGATCAAAATATTAAAATGATAATAATAAATAATGATAAGCACTTCAATGTGGATGCGTGCCCCACTCAATAACGTTGTTTATTTAACAGCACACACGACCTAGATATCAAATTTCTTCATTTTTATTTAAATCAGTCTTTTCATATTTAATAATAAACCATTACTACTGCAATGGTAATTTCGTTTTAGTAGTGTTAAAACTTAGAACATATTCTCAATCTAGATCTTATTACATTATATTGTTTTTGTTTTAGCTTTATGTATAGTTTAGTTTTATTGACAGTTTTGTTATTTACAACTTAAATATAAAACATACAACATAGAATAACATAATAAAATCTAACTACCAATAAATATCTTACTCTAAATTACTTTTCATTGTTTTATATATTTTTTGTCCTAGCTATATAGGATAGTTCCTATTTATATGGTTATATCGCGAAAAACGAGCTAACAAATATTTAAAAGAATAAAAATACGACCGATATCAGCCAAAACATGCCTGACTTAAGTATGTTTGACACATTTCGAGCAAGTCCTGTTATTTCTGTGAAAAAAGTTTTGATTTGTAGGGCGATTAATACAAAGGGGGTGGCAGTGCAATCCCAGGTATTACGACTTAATAGTCCAGGAGTCTTATCGCTGGTTCCTACTGAACACATCCAGTCACGTCATGCTAAGATTATGGCAATGGCAACGCAGAATTGAAGCCTTCTTGGTGATTTGTAGCAAGAAGGCGCTGTAAAAATTTTAAGTAACAGCGGGACATAATAAATATTGTTATAAAACAATTTCCTAAAAGTTTCGCCTATTGCTAACTTTGATTGAAATTACTTAACTTTGTAGTATAAGAATAGCGGAATAGATTATCATGTTATAGTAAATAAGTGACAACATGTTACAGTGTTTCATCAAATTGAATTCAGTAGGTCGGTTTAAACAGAACGAGTAGCCAATGTCCATCTTTACAATTTTTTTCCAATACCTATGTAATTATGTCAGGTTGGTTGTCACATATGTAGGTACCTAAAAATCTTAAATAGAAACGTAATTCTTTGGATGGCTTTTTTATATTACTTCCGACATTATAACTCAGTAGTACGAATACTTTCTTCTGTTTATGATGTTTTGTATTAGATAATCTGTAAAAGTTGTTTCATTTAAAAAACCACTTAGTATTTATTACATGCAGGGTTGATACCTATTTTCTCAATGTCAGATGTCATAACTTGCAGCATATAAAGCGCTACTAAGTGGCATCGAACCAAATGAAAAACCTAATTCATTTTGTAGCGTGCGCTGTCGTCACACGTGAGCGTTTGATTTATGCGAGAAAGGATAAGAAAGAAACGAAAAAAAATACAAGTCGAAGCCAACAATGGCTGTGTAAGTCATGTTTGCGATAAATCCGGAAAAGGTCACCGATAATATTGGCATAGGACGTTGCTCTTAGACTATCATTTGCTATCTACGCACATGTCCATGTCCATGAGTGTTCAGGCGTTTCGGCTCGGTTTTGGCCCGCGGGCCGAAAAGCTTGATTAATTAAAATTATTATTTTTCTGAAGGAGTTTGGGCCCGCAGTTAAAAATTATATTAAACAAATGTTTTTTCCCCGACTGCACTATACAATTTTTAAGGACATTTCTAACTGTAAACCAAATGCCTGATGACTAATATAAATTTTAATGCATCAGGCCGGGCCTACCTAGGTTTAATATGCCTTACTAGACCTAGTCGTTGTAAAATCAACAAAAAAGAATTAAAGTAGGTAATAAACCCAAAACATCTCGAATAAGCCGACATAAAAGTATTATTTCCCGTTGTATACTAAGAACACTCTCATTACCAGCGTAAATAATTCACAAACTCCCTGGAGGAGCCATAATTCAGGACATCAAAATAAATCAACCGACCTTTATGCATGCCCGTGTGTTTATCCTTAAGTACGGTCAGCTCGTAAATCTTTCCGAACTCCTCGAACATCGGCCGGAGGTCGTCTTCGTCGAGGTGGCGGGGTATCTGGCCGATGAAGAGTTTGACGGCGTCCTTGCCGGCGCCTGGCGGGGCGCCCGTGCGCTCGGAAGGCGTCATCTCCAGGCCGCGCTTGTCCCCCGGCACCGGGGTCTGCGGCGCGCTCACCACGCTGCCATTGCTCGAGCTCTGCCCCGGCCGGCTGCCGCTCTGGCTGCTCTGGGCGCTCACGCCGCCCACCAGCTGATTCGGCAGCGCGCCGTAGCCAAACAACATCGGATTCATGTTCAGATTACAAATCATCGTCCACACAATCTATCACAGCTACACAGACTTTCGACTAAATGAACACAAGATTGGGATCACAGTTGTTTTGTACCTAAGTTTTCTTATACTATAAATTCGGTTTGTTTTTAAAGCTCGGTCGAGTTTCGTGGAGGGTTGGGAAGGGAGAGGGCGCGTGGGGCGGTCTGTGTGCGGCCGCGCGTCTGTGTGCGTAGCGGCTGCTCTCCACTCTGTAATGCGTAATATTATCGATCGCTATAGTAGCTGTAGTAGGCGGTTCGACCCTCGTGCTTTCACCCGCGCCGGATCCGCTCAATGTTTTTATCACGTGATCTTTTTCACAAACACCTCTCGTGACAGTCTTTTACGTCGCACAGTTCCAAGTCCTATTTTCCACACAGATTATTTTTGAGTTAAACCACGGTGATGTCGGTTTTCCCGCGCTAACATTAACGAGTAATTTTTCTATTATAAAATTACAAATTTAATTGTAAACGGTAACCACTAGAATATTTGGCACGATATTATTTACGTAGGTATTTTTGAATTTTTAAGTTGAGCGAAATTTTAAAGCTTTATACGACTAGACAGCAAAATCTACGCTAATTTAGAATTAAGCGAATAAATAAAATTTATCTTTATTTTTTTTTATAAAAAGATGTTTTATCAGGTCACTGTTTGTTGTGGCAACGCGCACGCGGCAATGTTTACAAACAAGACCGCGGTACAGCACACACTATAATAATTATCTTTTAAAATTTAATTTTCCGCTTCAACACACCACTGTTTATTATTCGCAATCTAAACACTGTTTCACAACAAAGTTTTAAGTTCAACTCGCGGCCGAAAACTGACTAGAACATTGTAACTTTAAATGCTAAATTTACACAATTTTATAATACAACAAACACCGATAAAGACGATACGACGACGAACTATGACTTGACGCACAAACGAAAAGCACAAGACGACACGAACTAAGTGTGGCAGCAAATTTGCCGTGTTTCCGTCTATATGCCTACATGTCCACTAACCTAAAATCCCTTTGCGTCCCCTCGCGCTCGCTTTGGGGGAGCCCTCCGGTCTGGTACAGGCCTCCCGCGCCGCCCGCGCCGCGCCCTCCAATATTTAGCTACGCAAGTAAATTCGCTTTGAAGAGGTTGATTATTCGGAAATTCCCGTGTCGCGTGTAGCTATGCGAGAAATTCTCCTTGCGACCGAGTGCGTCTTTGTGCCTGAGAAATTACTGAGGCCACCAACGAACGCTACATCCGAACCTCGCTACACCCCTTACAGTTCAGGAATCGCGCGCCAACGGCACCGAGCAGATTGAAATTGGCAATAAAGCGATTGCCTCGCGTTTTTAAATTATTAACAAGGGCAGCTTAAGCCCACATCGGCCGGAAAAAGTTGTCCGGTGAATTATTAAGCCGACCAACACGCTTAAGAGGAAGTCGTAAAACCGAACGCGAAATTCAGTAAAAGGTCTTCAATGTTTGGTCGGACTATAACTCAAGCGCCGAAAATAGCGAGGGGATGCGCCCTCCCCCCGCGCCCGCCCGCCCGTCTCTGTTCGGATGATTTTCGCGCGCTGCCTCTAATGGCCTGTTTAGAAAAAAAAATATCGAGAGAAAAAAACTTGCGGCTCACTCGAAATTTCCGGACTCCGGCAGTTTGAAATCTGAACATTATCCGGCCGGCATTCGAGAATTAATTTTATATTTTTCTGGTTGTCGAAAAGGAATTAGTTGTAGGAAAGAATTTTCATTTTTGGAAGATTGCCGGAGCTTAGCAAGTTAATTCGTGCCAAAAGGCATATACCTAAATAGCAAGATGTTAAAACTATAAAAATATGATAGGCTTTTATGGTAGGTAATAATAATTAGTATAATAACTACCTAGTCCATTTTATACAAATGCTAACTTTTGCCTCCAAATTTGTCCGCGTAGCCTAATTTCTAACTTGACAAATTATAAGTTCCCGGTACAAATTTAGACTCTTTTCTTATGAAAAGAGTCTAAATTTGTACCATAATGTGTAACATATTTGAACTTTTTATGTCCAAAAATAATTATTTATTTTTGGACATAAAAAGTTCAAATATGTTCAGCAATTTATGCGTGAAAACATAAACAGACAGACAGAGTTACCTTCGCATTTATAATTAGTTTGGAAAACAGATCTAACAATAACTAGAGCCTTAATTTTGAAGACCATGACGCAGCAGAGGGGGTTGAAAGTAAACAAGCACCTAATTCGATTTAGGATCCAATGCACCCTCCGCTGCCATTTAAATTTTGTTTGGATAAGTTCCGCATGTGGAGATAGCGTTACTTGCAGTTTCTTATGAAGCGTGTTTGGGAAAACATTCGTTGTATGATCTGACAGATATTGCACTACCTATAGCTTTAAGTCCGACTTAACCTCAATAAGAGGGATAGATAGGCAAACTCTTTTTTTTAATAAATATAAAAGTTCGTAAAAGCGACCTTACCGTGATGTCTTCCAATCAATCTTAAGTAAGTCCCCCATTGCGCACAAACTAAAAGACAAAATATAAGAATAAAAAACAAAACAACAAAATAAAAGATTGCGTTTAAATAAATGTGATCCAAAATAATTTTTCAGACTGTGGTTCTAGTAAAATATTTTATAGGCAGACGAGCTATGACGCCCGTAGGCCAGAATCTGGCATGGGAAGCATGGTTGTTTGCTATGTGTTTTCCATGGCGATCTGTAACTTGCCTGAGGAGCAAGAGGCTCAAGTCCAGCCGTAAACTGTTATAGTCGAGAGTGTGTAATTCTGTATTTGAAAACGACGAAGTTATATTGCAATTATTCCTGTTATCATTATAGCTTTACAACGGTGTTTGTGTTCAAGTTTTCTTATCGGCTTGCGAACACAAACGAGCAGAGAAAAGAAAACATACACAGCTGCCTTGCACCCCAAAGTTGAGACAATAGGGGTACAGTCAGTAAAGTCAGAAATACCTTACGAGTGGGTCAAAAAGCGATTAGAAGGTACCGGTTAAATACGAAATTAATAAAAACCAGGCACGTTATGATATGGTACCATATTTATTATAAACAAAGCACATAAAGGTATGTGAGTAGAGGTACTGTACCAACTTAATTATGTGCATGGTTTTAATCATGTTAGTACAATAATTGAGATAATTAGGTACGCCTTTTCTGAGCTGTGTTTGGATCACAAATAACAGGTATTTTTATGCACATTTTAAGGGTATCTTCCGGGTTTCCTACCGCGTTCCTTTGTTGACGAAAAGCCCGACATTTGTACACAGTTGCATGCATCATGGTCACGGAACCCGGAATATACCCTTAAAATATGTGATAATAACCGCGATAGTTTAAATCATTATGTTATTATCATGCAGTTATGATTTAATAGACTTCGCTCACTACTTACTTGAATTACACTTGAAAATTGAAGATAATATCAAGGGTAAAAAATAAATCAAAACAGGTACAGACATTTTTGAATTTCAATATTAATAACTTATTTATTGTGTATTTAAGAAAAACAGTTAAGTTTCTTTGCACTCATAGTTATGATAAGGAAGTCAAGACTTTTGAGACGTATGAAAACTACCTGAAACTGAAACAAAATGAGTCACGGTAAACTTATGACGCTGACTATACTGCGAATGATGAAACCCAATCGATCTTACGCAACATTCCCGACAACGTCTCGGATCGTAAGTCTCGTGTGACAATACAAACACGTTCGCATCGCACGGGGGTGACGTCACGTATTTTTCCTTTCATTTTTCTCGAGTCACACGTGTCGTACTCTATCCCTGTCGCACACCCCTCAAACGCGCAGTGTGTCGCGTGTCAATGTTTATTATTACATCAAAATTGTTGTCCGAAATAATTATGCGCGGTTATGGACGGTCAGGGGCGTAACTGGCCAGTCGTTCGGAAGTATTACAAGTTATTGGTATTTAATGTTTTACGTGTCTACTCGGTCCAAGGTCGCGCAACCCCTACGCTAAAAAAATATTTATTAGTTGCCATAAAAGGTCATAAAAAGAAATGGATGGATTTCCCAAAACAATGAATTTAGAACAAAGGAAATTAAACTAGGTACTAGAAAGCTCATAAAATAAGGCATCATAGTCATTGAGTAATTATGAAATCATCTAATGCAATTTTGGATTCCCAATTATTCAAGATTTTTAAAATGAATAATAATATAAAATATGTTTATTTTAGGCATGTGATCCATATGTAACCCAAACGGGTTACATTAAAATTTATGAGTGCCTAATTGAACTGCGAAATACAAACGTGCGAAGAATACTGGTTCGAAAGATCATAGTTACGATAAACTGTTGGTCGACAGATTGCTTGTGCGATTAATGAAAGTGCGAAGGAATGGTAGTGCGATAAACAGTGTAGCGACAGAATACTTCTTCGACGAACGCTAGTGCGAAAGAACGCCACTGCTATGAACAGTAGGTCGAAACAACACATTTGCGAAAAACTAAATCGCGAAGAGGGAAGTCATCACCATCACTGTCCCACTACTGGGCGTGGTCATTTATGGGAATTCATGGCTTTGACAGACATATGTTATCTATGCTCCACACTAAGCAAATAGGCTTGTGATGATACTGAACAACTTTTATTATGGGACCAACTCTGAAATCGCAAAAAAACCGGCTTTTCCATACTAAAATTCAATACTAAAATGAAACCATAGTAAAAGTTGTTCAGTATTATGGGTACTATCACCAATAACTCGCTGAACACTGATAAAAACCACACCCAGTATATTACATTCACAGTTATTTTTTAAATATATACATATTACAGATATAAACAGGCTAGAATCGAGTAAAAATGTGGATGTTCATCGCACTGACATTGGCCCCTACCGGGATTTGAACCCGGAACTTCCACCTTAGCAATCGAAGTGCTTACACGTGTCGTGGTTGTTTATATATCTATCTATATTACCTAATCTTTCGCAATTTAGATTTTCGCAAATGTGTTGTTTCGACCTATTGTTCATAGCAGTGGCGTTCTTTCGCACTAGCGTTCGTCGAAGAAGTATTCTGTCGCTGCACTGTTTATCGCACTACCATTCCTTCGCACTTTCATTAATCGCACAAGCAATCTGTCGACCAACAGTTTATCGTAACTACGATCTTTCGAACCAGTATTCTTCGCACGTTTGTATTACGCAGTTCAATTACGCACTCAAAATTTATTGGGGGCTAATGCAAAATCAAAATTCCACTAATTGCACTGCTGATGTATAAATGATATTTAATTCAACAGCAATGCAACAAGAATGTAATTAACATATAAAGCTTTTATAGCGACATACCTGTAATACGTAGCAATTAAGTTGGTATTTGGTACGTCCGCTGAAAAGCCCCTGTGCTTAGATGTGATATTAGAGGAACTTCTACTAGTGATGGGCTTTTTGGTTAACGTATTTAGGTTAAAATTATTATTTTTCTTCTTATCTTATTATCTTTCGCCAATAAACATGAATTAAGTTGATTTATTTAGCACCGCAATGAGCTCACCACTCTTCAGGTGTGCCTCCTAATTTAGTTGGTGAAGCAAGATTGTCCGTGGTCTTCCGCTGGGGACTCGAAGACAGATTTAACAATTCAGGGCCCCGTGGCGGTAGTCATTTATAGACTTTAATATTAAAATACACTAATACATATGGGTACCCCTGGAGGGCAGGGCAGATCGACGGAGTGGATAACGAAGAGCAGTTTCGGGTCGTCGCGCAGTGTTTCATAGGCGACCTTTTCTGTGTGATTTCATTGCATAAAATTTAGTTGCATTACAATAGTTACTATTGTAAGATAAACCACGTTATACTTTAAAAGTATAAACAATAAAAGAATATGTAGCAAATATATGTCACTCAAATTAAAAGTAAATGACACCTACCTATAACAGTTTCAAACTCGCTAATTTATATCCTACAAATGGGAAGACATTTAATGCAAAAAATTATAAAGGTACGGCTATATAAACACTCTAAATAGGAAATAACGCCACGTTTGGCTGAAGTTTGCCAAAACGAAACCGCAGGCCTTCTGAAAATAAATTCAAATTTTGAAAAGAGGGCCTGTCCCTTCGTATGAATTCATTAATTACAAATTTTCAGATTCGGCCAGTTTCGGCGTGGTCATGGGAAACCCTTTGAGTGAGAACCTGGGTCAAACTGACCGCAGACATCGCAATGGGTATGAAATGCAGAGATGAAATTCGTGAAAACATGCATTTCACTGCTGTATTTATTATGCCTAAAGCTTTGAAAGGGTCGACTTGGGGAGATTTGAATAACTTTGTTAGGCCAATACTTGGAATGGAGAATAAATATAAAATGATTATTATTTTTTAAATGTCTTTCCTCACGACACCGCTTACTAGCTAGCCATAGGATAGCAGTTTAATATATTTTATACAGCTTTAGATTTGGTTAGAGTAGGTAAGCGTAAAGAAGCTCCGTCAATTCTAGACAATGTCGACTTGCCCATGGGATGTATATTTTTTTTATTGTAGCCTTTGCGCTGTGGCAATCACTTGTCGTTCACAGTCCTTTCTCAATTCCGACATTTTTAGGACCGGCGCCGGCAGCAGAGGCACACCCTTTAAACTAGGGCGTTAAACGAGCAAGCGGTACCTGATGGTAAGTGATCATCAGTGACATATAATATGCGGCAAATGACTTGACATATCCTCAATAATCATAAAAACAAATTTGAAAAATATTATTTCTTTTTCTTCGAGAACGGTTTCCGTCAAACTTTATGGGACTACCCGTGAGATCACTTTCCCTTCCTTCCAAAATCCCTTTCATAAAAAAAGAACCATCAAATTCGGTCCACTAAAAGCAAAGATATCGTGTAACAAATACACGGGTACGGCGATGACATGGGTAAATTATTGTGTCACTCTCTAATTTTTCGCTCGTGGAGATGTCACATTTTCTTCAAATTTTAGTCACTCCTAAGTTCAACACTTTCACATAAAAATATTCATCAAAGTCGGCTCACATATGACTAAATTACATACACCTACATAAGTAAGATCACATTGTTCCGTTTGCTACGGTCTTGACTAACCCTTCTTTAAAATGTCATAGATTTGAACGTGATACACGTACGTCTTGGTCTTCCCCTTTCGACCATACCGTTAACTCCTGCCATAAGTACATATTTTGTTGATCTCTTTTTATTCATCCTCTCTATATGACCAAACCTAAGCAATACTTTCTTTATCCTAGTCACTACAATATCTTCTTTCATTCTCTAATACACTAAACTACAATATTTTATGGTCTTACGATGAGGGAAAACATCGTGATGAAACCTACACACTAAACAGCAACTGGGACAATAACGCCAACATAACCAATAAGTGTGCCATACCGGTGTACATAAAAGCTACTAATTTTTTATGTAGATCAAAAATTTATGTTACGTTTACCATAGCATTAGCATTTTAACGTACTCAAAATATCAGTAGTCCCATTTTAAATCGGAGAATCTAAATGTCAGAAAGAGAGGTAAATACCTAATGTGACTTTCTACAACACTCTATAAAGGTTAAAATCAATAACGCAAACGAATATTAGAAACAACTACAGGCAACACTTGCAAAGCGTTTACAGTAGACAGCATGCCTCCAGCCATCCCGTATTCCAAAGTCCAAGTTTGCCGCGGGTTTGAAAGTCGTCCTGGGACCAATAGTTTGGGACACAACTGTTCCGTCGTCTGCCCTCTAAAGGCTCGAAATAATATACTCAGGTATTGAATAATTCTTGAGCTAGTTCACATTACTGTGGAGATCTGAAACTTCGTGTATTGACCGAATCGAATCGAAAGCAAACCCAAATGAATAGTGCAATTCTATTCAATTTCTTTGCATAGTATAAAACAAAGTCGCTTCCCGCCATCTGTATCTAGGTACGCTTACGTTTTTTTTAACTACGAAACGGATGTTTATGGGGTTTTCATCAATAGATAGAGTTATTTAAGAGGAAGGTTTAGAGGAAGGAAAAAAAGGGTAGGTAAGGAAGGATAGATAGAATTGAGTAGGGGTAGGACCAGGCCCACTAGTTCTCATATAACAACTGTTTTGACATCTTATGTAAATTGCATTGATTATTATTCTATACATGTCTGTGACAGAATGTGTTTATAGCAAAAGAGTGAAAAACTTTTAAATGCTAATAACAGTATCAAACGAGCAGCCAGGTCCATTAACTGCAGCTCATAACACTTACGGTTTATTACGAAAATAAAGAACTGAAATGAATTGCCATTATGTGGTGTTTTTAGTTGTGTAATTACCTATGTTCATAAACGGTTATTTTCTAAACAAAAATTAGGCCTTAGATAATAAGTCTATGGCCATAGAACACTTTAGAATTGACATTTTATATCTTTAACATCCATTATTATAATTATTAGAATTTTATGGATATACCTATCGATAATAGACAATAAAAAAATTGAGCTTTTTTGATAGCACCGACTCTGCTCGGTATTATTTTAAATGTTTCAAGTATAAATACGTTACACATACTAACCATCACAGAGACAAAAATAATTACTATTGTTAAATATAAAAAGCTGTTGAAAGAAACAGAAAGGAAGCAATATGTATTACACAACTACGTAGCCACGATAAACCGGAACGGACAACATTTGGAACTAGGCCATACTAACTTTTGTTCATTTCAAAAATATCTATCCAATGACGTATTGCATATATAGGTAGGTATTGGAGGTGGGAACTGAAAACAACAGTTTAACTTTGCAAATAACTTTACTTACATCGTCTACGATCGATAAACTTGCCTCAAGGCGTCACTTGCTAGACCATGCTATGACATGTTTCACCCGACCGATACCCCAAAATGGTAGGTAAGTAGGTCGTCCCATTGTTTAGTTTTCAAACTTTGCCAGTTCTCGTACCCAAATCTACATTTGTTCTGCTCGCCGCGACAGTCTGAATTGCCCTAACTTTCAGAGGGACAGAGATCGATGGTGGCATATCGATAGAATGTCCCAAATAAGAGTCTTTAATGCTAAAATGGGTTTGTCCTTGACCTATATATTTCAACTTAGGCTCGAAGATAAGATCAACGATGGAGCGAGCCTCTTTACTCGTATTCTAATTATTACAAGATAAGTACGATACTACACGTACAGATAGCTAAATAGATAGGAAAATATGTATAGCGAAGCGCTTATAAAGTCAGCAATTACAATATAGGTAAAAATATCCATATGCTTTACATCGGATAAAATGTCTCTTTCCGCATATGTATATTCGCTAATTCCTCCTAAAATACGCAACAGATTTTGATACCGTTTTCATTATAATTTAGAAAACGTCTTTATTGTCATCCCAACGGGCATTCCAAAACAATTGTGTCACGAAAGATGTGACAAGATGTGTGTAATGAAAATACAAATATATATATTTTTTAAACAAGACAGGCATTTGACCGCCATCTCACTTGTTGGTAAGTGACGATGATGGATATATGTTTGACCTTATATTATATCATAGATCGCGGAAATGTGCACTGAAAAGTAAGTGTCGTGCGGGTACCGTTCAGTACAACTATCGCTAGCTACCAAAACTTAGTGTTGAATTTGAACGAAAAAACTGAATTTAATAGATTAAAACTTTTTTTTTTATTTAAAAGATTATTTTACGGTAAAATAAATTATTATTGACCTTTTAAAAATATATTATCACGCAGAAATGGCGAGACCGGAACAGTTATTCCCGTATGCGACCAACCAAAATCACTTTCAGATGTGGACAGACAACGTCGTCATCGTTTAAAAAAGAAAGAAGACCAGTTCGAGCCATGTTGGCGAAAATGTCGAGCGGCGAATCCGATGTCGATTATTACCAGTTCTATGTTATTTTTCTTTATCTCCAGGTTCCTTATGAAATAAACTAAACATGAAGCCAATGTTTCCAGACATACGAACTTGTGCGTCCTGCTACGGATTTTAAAGGTAATTCATGATAATATATTTGCTGGAGTAACAGCCGAATCGAATTCACGAAAAAATTGCGATAGTAGTCTGGCTTCTAGCTTCCCCAATTTTTTTACCAACATTCCTGTCGCATATTTGAATGAATGAGCGATCGAAACGAACTCGAAATTTTTTACATTATGGTTCTTAAAAGCTGGGGTGACCGCCAAAATTTACGTGAGCACAGCAAGCTCGGAAATTTTGGGACTTTTAGCTCTTAATAAAACCGCGCCTGTAGGTATTCAAGTAATAAAAGTGTTAACATTAAGGTCCGCACAAAATAGGCCGGCAGTCAGGATCCAGACCGCGGTCCGCCATTTGGTGAACTGTTCTATAGTATAATGTAAACATAAAACCATACACAGAGTACACTTCGTTATTATTCGAATATGTGTACATATTATATATTTAAATGAGGTACAACGCTATATGTAATGTCGATGTATTTTATCGACACCACGATACAGCGCTTACCCATAGAACGACGATGTGGAAAAGCAAACAGAGAGGTGTGTTCAGAACAAACGTCAAGAATTATGGAGCTTTCTTGGTATTGGACGGCACCAACTAGCAGGTAGGTGCTTACTTCAGTTTTTGAGTTATTTTATCTGAATATACGCTATAATGTAGGTATGTATATATATATATATATATCTCTTTAATATTTTATAATTTGTCGACCGTTATTTTGTTCTGAAACGGTTAGGTTACAATAACAACAATACCGTTCATTGCATTGAGCAATGACTGCTCAATTTGAGCAGTTATGTTTTACGTCAATCACTATCACTACATGTTATAATACAAAATCCTACGCCGCGTCTGTCTGTCTTTCTGTTCGCGATAAACTCAAAAACTACTAAACGGATTTTTAATGGATTGATTGATGATATGTGGCGGGATGACAATGTGAAAGAAGCTGTGGAATAGCAGAAAAAAGCGTGGTTAAATCTTCTAGTGATCAAAACGAAAAGATGCGTGAATGGTATAGAGAAGCGGATATTCTGTAGGCTAGGGTCTCTAACCTGGCCCGCCCTGAACCTGGTGCTCTATCCGACTTGTCACAAGAGTAGCGCGATCCTCCTGCCTGCGCGGCGACGTCCTATCCCTGTTTCGTTTTCTTATGCGACCTTTCATTAAAATTCTGGAATTTTGGCTTTTTACGTGCGTCGACTCCCATCCGACTCGCACAACCCATTAGTGGAAAACCGATTCGCCAGAGCCTCGTCCGTCTGTCAGCAGGGGGGACCACGTGCAGGTGAGGTTGGCTTGGGCCCCTGAGATGGTGTTGAGACTCGACAACAGTTTATAATTATAACAGGATATCAAAATGTCCAATGCATATGCGTAGCTGGCCTATGAAAAAGGTGTAGACTATTTTGTGGATGGCTCCAATGTCGTACAGGCTCGAGAACACTGCTGCAGGAAATCGTACGAGGCAGGAAGTTTCTTGAAAAGTGTACAGTTGTTAATGTTGCCGCTCATCCAGATGATACGGATGGAACTTTAAACTCAGCTTTTAAAAATGTTTCCATTCCAGCGGACCTGCGGCATTTAATTTAGTTCTATTAACTACATAACTTCAAAAATATAATCATTGTATTTTAATTCTATGCAAGACAGGCAGCGATAAAATTTTAGACAAAGTGCTATAATTACCTTATTATTAATCTCGAGGACGAAGCGAAAATATTACCAAATCCTACAAAAATTCCATAAACGTGATTTCCTTAATATTTAAATTCTTGGAAAACATTCTAAACCACTGTCGTGACTAACTTTCAAAGTGAAGTGCGACAATACGATGTTTTTCGAAGCCAGTAAATCATTCTCGTAGTGAATGTCGCCATAAAATGCGTCCACAAAAAAAGAAACATTCGAAATGAATCGTTAATAAGCCCTTATCGTAGAACGTAGCAATAATTTTTGAAATAATCAGAGGTGGCGCGAGGAAGCAGCAATTATCGTCGGGTCGCTGTTTTAGGGGTCCCTCGACGTTTACGACGCAACGTTGTTATTTTCGGATAGGTACATTTCTTTTTATTTATTTTTGGTAAAAGAGTGTCCAGAACATAGGATTTAGCTGTCTCATTTCGATACCCGCTGTCATTGAAAGATAGCAAAAAGAAAATTAACTATCAAATATTTAAAAAGCTTAACTTAGGAAATGATTGCCGGGCAAGATGTTCTACATTTTTAATTAATTTTAGAATGATCGTTTGACATTGAGATGCGTCAGGATGCTGAAGACCTGTCGGAGTGGATGAAGAAAGGTAAGAAAGCGGACTCTAGCTGGCATAAGCTGGGATAGACGCTAAGATGATGATGATGATAATGATGATTTGACATTTTAAATTAATATTTTATGAAAAAATTTATTTGCGTTTTTTAAAATTTAAAGCATTGGTGATCGTTCAAGAGGTATATACGAGGTCTACTTAGAGACGGGCAACGCATTGGTATCGCCCCTGGTGTTGCTGCTGTCCATAGGTAGCGGTGATCATTTTACAACAGGTAGCCCGATTGCCTGCATACCGTTTAACATAAAAATATTTACGTGGTAACTGATATTAGTAGTATAATATTAAAAAGCCGGTGCCCTGTAGAGTACAAATTGCACCAACCCCTTTTAGTTATAGAGCTGCTCATGTTACCTACTGACCAGGGATAGTACAGTCTGCTTGGCATGAAATATCATTGTTGATGTGCCCCAATTGAGATTACGTAATAAGGCTATTCGGGTACAGAACCCTTAAAAACCAAGCATACGTGTATTTTGCAATTTTTAACCATAATTGCAGAATTTGTTCATTTCTGTAATTTTCAAAGTGCTGCCTAAATGACCCTTGATTATCTGCGCATCTGATTGAAATATTTTTCCTTCCCTTATTGAGCCCAAACACAGCCAAAAAAGTTTAGAACGGTTTCCAAATCAGTCTTTTCTTTCATGTTTCATATTTCTGGACCACCACCACCACTTGCCTCTGCCAACTTTGCAAGAGGTATGGATCATATCTAACGATATATCGAAGCGGCATCAGACGGTTCCCGAACCTGGACCTAAGATAACCATAACCGGGCGAATTTTGGCACTACTAACAATGATATTTCATGCCAAGCAGACGGTACCATCACCAGTCAATAGCTACTATAAGTAGCTCTCTACTTATTAATTTTTAGGGGATCGTCCAAGGCGGCTAATGTGTTAACCAGCTCTGTAGACCAGAACATTGGTAGCAATATTTTAAACTCTATGATCTCCATTCCACCTGCCAAGCGTGCAAACCATGGGAGGAGGCTCCAGCAGTGGACTGTTAGATAGATAAATAAAATAACTGTTTAGAACGTTTGCCACTTTACCATTTATTTATTTATTTAACTGTTTATTGTACACAATAATGATATACAGAGAAATATAACAGAACAAAAGACACAACAGGCGCTGCTCATTTCTAAAAAGAATTTAGGCATTAGATCGAAATAAATAATGTAATAACTAATAACGAATAACGGATCAAGCGGAACCCTCCAGTTGACTCAGTTTTGCCCCAAACTTTTATAGTAACCAGACACGAACTGGGGTCGACGTGGACAGGTAAGTAAGAATACCGCAAATTAATTTATACTAATTCCGAAGAAAGAGTCGATGACGTCAAAGCAACAAATGAGGCTATACTGCAATACAGTCACGACATTTATCTTTGGCTCGAAAAGGTGTGTGCTATGCCTTTGAATTGGCTTTGAATGAGCCACAATTTTTTTTGTCGGTGTGAAACTATATAATGATACCTATCTGAATTAAAAAAACTAGTAACAGTAGTACCAGTAATGAATAAATGAACTATGCTTGGGCAATTCACACAGCACCATCTAGCCCCAAAGTACGCAAAGCTTGTATTATAAGGGTTCCAGAAAACTGATAAACTACTTATAAATACAATACCAATTATACATACATAGCATTGTAGTATAGCTAGCATAAATCAGTAAAACTACAAGAACAAAATTATTCAAAACGACGTGTTCTACGCGGATGAAGTTCGGTATGATAGAACAAAACGCCACACAACACAATGTCCCAGAGCTATGCTCTAATTCTCAGAACCCCTTAAATTTTAGGGGCCCATGAGATAACCCTCTTTGTTCCGAGGCAATGGGCTCGACGACTCGAATTGGGACTATTTCAACTAGTTCGTGTTCGGGTTTAGTAGATATTACAAATATTGGTAAGAGAAGTGATATTATTAAGTCGAGCGCCAATACAAATATGTACTTATTTTAACAGAGTTTAGTTTCATATTAAAGAACGATCTCCTAAATAAAAATATAATAATATGTGTCTAGTCTAATATTAAAAACAAAATCTAGTTACATTTGACGACCATCCTACACGTCTCGAGCGCATATTATTAATAGCCCCTTAATTGTTTACCCTTTAGATACATCGATGTAGAGCTCGTCTAATTTAAAATGACGCGCCCCACTATCGCATTAACGCACACAAGCAAGTTTAAAATATGGACGCAATACATATACAAATGCCGTTGTAATTGGTCATTCAGTTGCCGGTAAGATTCAAACGTCGGAGCACGCGTCGTTCATTGGCTCCCACACAGATGAAGTGTCGTTATCATTATTTGCACTCACACATCGAAATCAACTAATTAAGTAGTGGGGCGCGTCATCTTAGACTAGACGAGCTCTACCATCTTAGTAAATGTTCCAATGAGTAAGTAAATATCCAGCCTCTTGTCTAAACCGAAAGTCAAAGGGACTCATGCAGAACATAATATTTGTATTTTTACAAAATTTATAACGCTACTGACAAAATCGACTTGCGTCTTTTTATTACGCTTTTACCTCAGAGGTATCTACATTAGAGGTACGGAAAAGAACACGTGCAAAGTATTAGGTTTAGGTTTAGGTTTGGGGCTCCCATTTTCCGTACTTGGACACAAATTCGTTTCTTTATACGTGACTGAGAGCCGGCTATTGTAGCCAGCCCAGCTCCTTCCAGAAGTCTATTAGTCTCTTGGGACGTTCACAGACTTCTCGAAGGGACCCTGTTCCTATTAAGGCTTTAGCTCTGTAGTCCTTTAGCTCCTCACACTCCAGGACCTCGTGAGCTATTGTTTCCTCAGCTACTAAACATCCCCTGCACAGGGGGCTGTCTGTAGCTCCGATGGTATGCAGTAGTTTGTTCAGCTGGAGGTGCCCTGTAATTGTACCAACTACTGTATTAAGTTCTCTCCGTTTTAGGTCCAGTAGTCTTTTAGTAAGCTTAGGTGATCTTTCGCTCACCGCTAACTCAGACTGCCTCCATCCGGATGTGCTTTCCCAGCGCTTGTTGTGCTGGTCATTTGTATGTTTGCTCACCCACGAGCGTAGCGTGTTGAAAGAAAGGGGTAGAAATGATCCCCTTCTTGCTAACTCATCGGCGGCATCGTTGCAAATTGAGTTTCTATGATCCTTAATCCATCGTAGAGTGACCCTGTTCACCGAGGAGATGTCCTCTAGTGCATGGTGACACTTCAGGATCAAGGAACTGTTAATACTGTTGCCCATTAGAGCTTTCAGTACGGACATGCTATCTGTTAGTATTCTAACGCCTTGGTCGCGTACGCCAAGGCGCTGCACTAACCGAGCGGCCTGTGTGATCGCCACACATTCGCACTGAAAGATGGTACTATGCTCTTTAATGTTAGTGACGATCTGAAATTCAGATCTAACGAGAACATTCCCGCTCCTGTGCCCTGGTCGGTATTTGATCCATCCGTGTATATTCGGACTTCTCGTATCCCAGACCAGTCTGTCTCCGTCTCAGGAGTCTGGATTTGGTATATTTTGCCAAATGTGAACTGCTTCAGAGTTCTGTCACGCTTAGTCTCAAACAATGGGTTGTTTGACACTATTGTTTCCCACAAAGAATGGTGAGAACCAAGTTGGTTGCACCAGAGGTTTGATACCTTGAGTCTGAGTGTAGCCATCATTATCGGATCGGTTACAATATAAACTTGCTTATGAATTACTGAATTTCGTAGTCGGTTCAACCAAATTTTTACTACACTACAAATTACAATAATGAAGATTCTCACGACAAAAGCAAGCATTGCGACGCAATCAAATAGAGTAAACACGGAGTAATAATTGCATCGAAAAATAAAACTGTGGCTGTGGAGACAGCGTGTATTGCTTGAATTTAACAAAAGCCTTAAATTATGATGATCGGGGGTAATGTAAACAGTAAACACTGTGCCAGGCATTCTAGCTAATAAGTGACGCAAGAATATGCTCGGAGAATAGGGCCCCGAAGAGAAATAACCTCCAAAAAAGATTTGATGGGCACACTATAGCAGCCGTGGGGATGAGAAACCTTAAATTTTGTGACGTTGTTTAAATAAAAATGCTAGCGTCTGCGGCGTCTGATACAATGAGATTTTTTCCCCCAATTTAGAGCACTTACGCATGACTTAGGGAAAATGGCTGTGCTTACCTAAAAAATAAATAAAAATAAATTATCTCGAAAGTTGATTTCAGGATCCTGAAATTAGGCCTGTCTGTCTCAAAGGTTAGACAAATTGTTGATGATGTAAGTGATGTCTTTAAAACCATTATTGTGGTAATCAATACGTTTGCAGGCAGGGAGCATCATGAGCTAGGATGGTTCGAAGGGGGATGGGCCGCGCGTCAGAACCAGCTGCATTTTTAGAACCAGGGATGCGGTGCAAACACTGTTATGGTTGCATGTAAAGGTGCTGACGGCATTAGATGGTAATGGATGGTTTTAGATGATTAAGGACGTGGATATTCAACATATCTGTTAAGGATTAAGTTATATAAAGTTAAGATAAAGATAATACACGATACAAAAGATAATACCAACCGAGAGAAAAATTTGACTACAGAAGGCTGGCCACGTTGTGCCATTGTATGGCAAGGTTATCTGCTGAGCCTAGAAGACCAGCCTTCTGGTCATAGGACTGAAAGATGGGACGCTAGAGTGCCAAAGAGTGGAAAACCCTTTTCAAATTAATTAGGAATGAGAAGACGTATACAACGTTTTTAGGTATAATAAGTATTAAGGTAAATTCTACTTCTCGATGACCTCGGTCAGGTAAAAGCAATTTTAAAATATCCATATTATTATGCCATACTTGTGTATGACATTCAAATTAAATACCAGTATTAACTTTCATCATCGTCTTCATCGGCCTCTACCAGCTACCTCATTTTTCTCCCTTCGCCCGGTCTTCGACATCCTCGTGTCGTAAGCCGTTGGCACTCGCATCCGACTCAGCGATGTTAATCCACACTTCTTGGGTCGTCCACGTGGCCTGTTTCCTGATCCCGGCAGGTTAAGGCAACCATTTCCCACATATCCCTGAGGCTTACGCAACACGTGACCAAACCAGCGCAGGCGAGCCACCTCGCTATCAGTATTAACTTTGACATGTAAAAATAATGAGCACCTATTCAACTGTAAAATGTAATTTGGTAGTAGCTTGTAACTGTTTTGTATAAGTACCTATTTACCAATCTGTATACCTGTCTATTACTAGGTACCTAAATTATACAATTTATCAATTTATTTGTATTGTTATTATTAGGTACCTACAGCTCTATCGCATCATCTAAACATCGCGGTTTAATTAAATAAATTATTTAATTATATTTTTGTTTTGTTACATCGTTTCATGTCACATGTCAAGCGCAAAAACCAAAAATCTCTAAACCGCCGAAAGCTGGCGCAAACCGTCCGTGGCGAATAGATCAAGCCGATCTTCCTCCTTGGACAATTCTAACCCCTGTGCCGAAAAGGGTCGTTGACCCCCTTGGGGTACAATTACCGGTATAGCCGAGGGGTTACTTTATAAAGAGATCCTCGTCCTCTGTTAGTTTTTTTGACATGTTAATTATTTTTCAAAAGGATCATCGTCACTGATTTTAAATGGGTTTATTGTATTTTTTTTTGTAAACAGGTATTTCTATGATAAGGACAATCATTGCAATTTCATAGCACGTGCGCGAGTCATAATCGTTGGGTTTATTCTTGTACACGGCAGTTCTAATTGGTCTGCCTCTAAAACCTTATAGGTAGCGGTGACTACCGTCTTCCACTCAGCCAGATACCACTCATTTAATCAACACGCATAACCATACAGCAACAGTTACAGTATGTGATAATCCTACAAAATGTTTACTCTAAGACGCAACAATCCGCCATTATTCGATAAACTTTTACGGTATTAACTCAAAAGAGCCGTATGAAGGAGCGTCTCAAATAAAAGCCTCAGCCCCCACCACCCCCTGTCACACCCGCCTGTATCTAAAAGCCATAAAAATCTACGTCTCCCTATCAATCACGAGATTAAAAGCGTCATGTTTATAAATGTAGCCACGGTTGGTGACAGAGACAGGAACGCCGCTATCTTCAGCGGACAACTAATTGGCTATTTGATTATGGATTATAGCTTTATGAACCACGTTGAATTTGGGGAGAACTATGGCCTGACTACCTGAGTGGTTCAATTGTTTAACATGCGTCTGCCAGAGGCTCTGGGTTCGATTCCCAGCCGAGCAGAAATTTAAATGGTGAATTTTAATTTCTGTTACGGGACTGAGTGTAATATGTATAATACGTATTGAAAAAAAAGTATACAAGTAGTTTATCAGTTATCTAACACTCTTAACATCATACGTTTTGCTTACTTTGGGGCTGGATGGCGCTGTGTGAATATGTCCAAGTATATTTATTATTATTTATTTATTATTATTATAGCCTGTTAATGTAGTCGCTGATAATGTTGCTTTCTCTTCGAATGTATCCCTTACAAACAATCAAATATGTTCTTTTCATAATATGAATATAGCAAATAGATAATAAATACTGTTTCTCGTGTCCTCGTTGTCACGGACGACCTTTTTGACCCTTTAGAGGAAATATCTCGAGAAACATTAGTCCCACCTTCCTGCCTTTGACGTCGGTTCAGTGGTTCAGCCCTGAAGAGGTAACAAACAGAATTATACTTATACTTTCGTATTTCTATTTTAGAAGTGCGTACCGTTTTGGTAGTTATTGCTAGGAGTAAGTAGGTTTCTCTGTTACACTGGTCGACTTTTTTTTCGTTTTTCGTCTGTCTTGTTGTAGTGCTGTAGCTTATTTTATACACCACCTTAATGCCCAAGTTATTTCCACGTTCTATGCTGACTGAGACAAAGAAGAAACTTTCATTCGTCTTCGTCTTATTTATTGAATATTTGATTACTAACTTCCTGTATAAAGACGTCACTCATCTGTCACTTTCTCGGATACATTTAATTTAACAGAATCACACTAGTATTGTGTCGCTTAATTTCGATAAGTAAAACACACTATGAAGTACTAAAAGACATGGCGCGTGACATGGGATCAAAGAAGTAAGCAGAGATGGACTTTTTGGACCCAACAATTTGGTCACTGCCTACCCCTACCGGAAAATGCGTGACATTTTGTTTGTATGTATGTATCTGTTATGAACCAAGTGATTAATCCGGGTATTATTTATAATGCCCGGGCCATATGAATAATGACAAGTCAAAATACTTATTTAAAGTTCATTTTGTCACATTTGCCGGTCATTATGAATAATGAACGGAACAACGAGGGAACACAAGATCGCCATCCGTATTATGATAGACTTCCTACTATCTCGTACCTACTTAGCGATTTGCATCAACGTTTATTATGCGCGCTGCTAAGGACTAGAACTCTCTGCCTGCGTCACTGTTACCCGATAAGTATAACCTTGGGGTCTTCAAGTCAGGGTGAATAAGTATCTGCTAAGCAAGCTTGCTACACCATCAGGTAAATTTAGGTCAAATGCAAGCCTATTCATAGTAATAAAGTCATCTAACACCCAATCTGATTAAATACATTATGCATCATTATTATATTCCCTTATTTCTCTAGGGTTCAACGACGATCGTCACAAGATACGGTACAATATAGCAAGTTATGGGATCGTACCCGCCACGTTGTATTTAAAAGTAAAGAGAAGCGACGGATGTGTGTAAGGCGAAACAAAGAAACGAATAGGGTAGTAATTTTATCATATATTTGTACTGATGATTTACATGTTGATTTGCATTAAATATATTTTTAAAGGAGTGTAACGGATAGGAGAATAAAAACGCCGGATTTGGTCATTTCAATGAGGACCGTGTGCAGAGCGGACAGCGCGAGAGTAACAACTGACTTTTTATGATTTTACCTTCATTTTTACAACGACCTAATCCGCTTAACATCAAGTACCTCCTATATTTAAAGCAGCAGCAATGTACTTGCGGCTATGTTATACCAAAAAAGCATTTCCTATGGTCTACTAATAATAATAATAATGAAAGTATAAATCTAAAAAATTCTGTATTATGTATGACCATGTTATGTCAGCGTTTTAGGTATACAAACCCTTACAAAACTTTTAGCATTTTGTATGTAATTAGACAAAAAATTATGTAACGATTTCTTGTATGTTTTATTATAACAATTATAAACTATTATATCGTCAATTTCGGACATAGCTTGCATGTAGTGTAATGAAAGTAAGTTAATAAATTATATTACGCTATATTGACAGCACACCTGATTTAATATACGTGTGTGGTATATCTAACTACTACTATTTAATTTCCGACAGAAATATAAAAATAGTCAAACAATGACTTACAATTATCTAAAGGCGTGTCATTGCGATATCCGTTTATATTAGAAAACATAATTGGTCTTCCACACCACTGCGATAATAACACAGAAAGAGAAGTATAACGCTTACATACCTGCATTCTCCAATAAAAAGAGTTGAAGTTTACAATGCGTAATGAGATTTAAAGCCAATTAGATTAGGAAATTTTAAATTCCCAATGTTATTTGTAAATAACACGGAACGCATTATCGCAGAAATGCACATATTATGACTTTATATTGCGCCTGATTGAGAGAGACCTAATTCTACTCCACTCCCTCCGCTGTTCGCCCCCAAAAACCGTAGTAGGAGAAGGGCTCGGACTCGTGGGGAGCATTATTGATTTCCATCACACAAAGAGCGACGCGGCGTCACAACGCCCGTGAGCTATCTTGGCGATATCTTGCGAGAAGCAATCACGTACAAATGTACGGTATTAAGTATAAGAAAGATTTCAATGAACGCTACGTTGGGGTGTTGAGAGCTTAAACGAGGAATGGGAATGTGGGTAGTGGGTATATGCACGGGATCAGCTAATTTTAGATTAAGAGAATTGATGTACATACCCGGGCACTTTCCACAACTTGACGAATCTGCGTGGGGGAACATTTATAAGCACTTGAAGATGCCTGTCTCTTTCTCGCAAAATGAATTAATTTAATGGCGATACTTACACGCGACGTCCCGAGGTCTCGAAGTAATTAGGAAATTCTAATTTCATTTAGAGTTTCCGTCAAATGTTCATAATAAAATAATATTGCGTATTTTGAAGATATTCATTATTGGATCTTTGCTATTTGACAAAGTTCCATCAAATGAAGTAAGATATAACTTACTCGATAGAAAACATCGGGTAACTCCAGACAAAGTTAGACTACTCAAATATTTTTTAATCTAATGATTTAACACTTTCAAATTAATAACCAAATCAGTCCACCAGTTCGGCAGCTAAAATTTAAAAACACAGGTTTCTTGTCGCACGTAGTCAAATTCTGTGCTTGATATGGCATTTCACAATGCAAATATGTTATAGATTCTACTTACAGAAAGCTACTAGTAGGAATTGGCGACTTTTCTAAAAAATGCAAGTTTAATCCAGGATCCTTCAGTTAAAATACATTTTCCCAGCTAAGGGTTCTTGAGTCGTCAGCCTAATAAGCAGGATACAGAGGTAATTTATGCTCGGTCATAGATATCTAGAGATATTCCACGTATACCTGAAACTTGAAAAATATAATATTTGTAACGTTAGTTTTTTTTTTTTTTGTTCAAATTTTCTTTAATAAAACCATAAATAAATAACATATATAAATAAATATGCTTGGACAAAGTAAGCAACGCTTGTGTTATGGGTGCCAGAAAACTGTCAAACTATATATATTTATATATACCTACTCCATTTTGGCGACGTTCAGCTTCGAACCGTTTCTAGCACTTCCAACCACGTATTTACTCTGGTCTAAAGATCATGCCTAAGGTTGCTTACCCTGGAGATTAGGTATTAGTAATGGCCTACAATAATTTTAAGGACGGCTTCCGCGTTCCCGTATATGTCCTCGATACTTACAGCCTACCTCCAGATTACCTCCTGACGGACACTGGCGAAGGCCCTCTGCAGATTGGATCCATGGTGCTGCAGCATTGGCATTCCGATAAGGAGCATTTCTGGCCATGTCTCTGGTCTATAACACATATAAATAATGTGTGAGTAGCTTTATTGTGTAGCTCATAAGTTTCATAAAATAAATTAATATGCTTGAATAATTCACACAGCGCCATCTAGTCCCAAAGTAAGCAAAGATTGTGTTATGGGTGCTAGATAGCTGATCAACTTTATTATACTTATAACACCCAGACCCGTAACAGAAATTAAAATTCAAAATATCATTTTCTGTTCGGCCGGAAATCGAACCCGGGTCCTCTGGGACCTCTGGACCTTAAGACCATGAGAGATGTTAACCAACTGAACCTCTCAGGCCGTAAGTTAATACCACGATAGTTGCCGCACCGTTTCACTCTGCCCTTTCCTTTATATATTCGCATAATAATATTTACGCGCCACATGTCAGGTATAAGCCCCGCAGGTCCTATTGAATAGCTCAGTGAGCAAGAATACGTCCCGGGTCCCCATTGTTTTCCAGGTTTCTATGGGTATTTCGCCATGGTCAATAACTATTTCGTTACTCATACGTACGTATAGGTACCTAATATTATTTTTAGTTTCGACAGCCTATCGATTCCGATTAGATTCGATCTCCTAGGGATCTAGTTCTCTAGTTTCTTTAGTAGTCTAGGAACTATCTATGATTCTATATCTCGAAAGTTGTACTTTTCCAGTTTCACAGTAACGAATTAAAACAACATTCAGACCTATAGATAGCATATAAACCTCCCCAAAACAAGTATAAAAGGAGCTAACATTGCTATGCACGTCTTGTCTTAGTTATACTTGATGACACACTGTCATGCCAATTCATGCCCATATACGGTCAGTTCTACTTGATCCAATCGGCAGCGTCATGCCGATTGGACGATAGGCATGATGGGATATGGCTATCATTTGACAACCAGTGTGAACTAAAATATACAAATAGACCGAGCCTTGCTAAACAAAGAATTGCAATTTCACCATTATTATTTCTTTGAAAAACAGAAACGTCTTTTCCCGCACGAGGTGATGAAATAGAATTTCGCAAATAAAATATTCGAAATGAACGAGTTGCTCGCCTTCGATGGTATCGGTCCGAAATGAGCGAACGGCAGAATAAATTTCTTTTACACGGCACTGGAATAAATAATTGAGAAGGGGCTCGGGACTACTTTTTATTTAATTTAAATTCGTTGTTTTAATTTTAACGAGATTCAGGTTTTAACGGACGTGGCCTGAATCTCGTGGAGCCCTTCTGAGGGCAACAAATATTCAGTGTATTTGTAATCCTCAGAAGGGTGAATATTACTACTGATGACGTGCACCTAGCTCAAATTCGTTTTCAATGTTTCAAAAATGTTAAAGGAAAGTTAGTCAACTACTACTTCTTAACTTGAAGAGTTCACTAGCCTGTGATAATTTTCTTTGTTTTAATTTGTTTAAAGCTAAATATATCGGAAATGGAACGTCCATAAGCTGCGGTGACTGCTTACCATCAGACAAGCCGTAAGCTTGTTTGCCACATTCGTGGTATAAAAACAAATGGAAAACTAAATCAAACGACGAACTTTGCATACCCGAAACGATTTGTGGGCCCGCATTACGTTGCTATTTTTGCAGGCTCTTCCGTATCTATAGCAAAAACTGACTGCTTTCCTAAAATTTTAATTAAAATTTTTCAGTAAATATCTCACTTGTTTTGCATGGAAGTTTACAATCTCGCTAGGAAAAACATATCAGCCTTCATCTTTAAAGGAAAAAAACAAAAATTCCCAATAGGACAGGCAGAGGGGCCGCACATACATTACTTGGCTGTAGAGCATTTCCCTACGAGGGCAATAAAAGGCGATAGTGGCGGAATGGAGGCGAAAGGGTTCGGTTATCGTGGTTGTATCGCGGTGCTCATCAAAACAAACGCTACTATGAATGTGCTATGGGGACCCCTTTACACCGACACGCGCGGGCTATTTATTTATATCTGGGAGCTATTGGTGAGTAGAATTATATTTATTATTATAACATTTTAAGAAAGAATACGATTAGTATAGGTATATAGTTTTGAACAAAAATCTTTTATAATTTCATTGGTAATTCCAAATTATAAAACGCTAAGGTTTACAGTGCCAAATAGAGAACTAGCCTAGAAAAATAACACTTATAATGCTTGTACAAAAAAAGACAATCTTAATTCCATTTTTTATAGGCGGCCGTGAAAAAAAGATTAGAATTATAACTACCTACCAATGAAACCATTCATAATCATCACCGGCAAACCGTAGTCCACTGCTAGAATCAGGTCGTTCCCGAAGCAAGCCGGCACACAGTTTTGCGCGTCCAGTCACTGCCAGCCTTTATGCGCAGATCGTTCTTCCATCTAGCCACACAACGTCTTACACCACGTTTGTTTGACCGTGGTCTCCACTCGGGAACATGTTTGCCCCAACGGCGATATCGGTTCTATGGCAAATTTCACGATGTGCTTCGCATTTTCACCTTTAATTAAATCGACGAATTGTTACGGCACGATATGATAGACGGCCCACGTGCTGCCAGTTAAAAGAAGCGAAGGCCGCGCGCTGTGAGCCTCCTGGCTCAGCTTTGTTTCCCTTGGATCGATATAATCATAACTGTTTGACGTATATACATCGTATGCAGTGAGGGTGACGTAGATTATCCTACGTCATCGAGTTTAAGAAAAAATCCACTTAGTAGCTATAGTAGTCGCTTAGGAGACCCATAAAACGTGGCCACAATTAAGCCTAAAATAAATATTCTTCTGGTATTGTACAAGTGTCTACGACGGTGATGACTTTCCATCAGACCACCCTCTAAATTATATTTAAAAAATACTATCAGCCGGGCAGGCAAACAAGGAGTACCTATCTAGAATAAAAAAGTGTCTCGCGTATGAAAGCCGTGGCGAAGTCATGATACAGCAGCACATAGGAGTCCCGTGCCTCCTCGGCCCCGAGAGTTGGATATTTTTCTGTTTTACAGAGGTACCAACTGAACTTTGGAACTATGACTGATAATATAAATAGATAACACTGAGGCGCCCGTGAATAAAAACGAAAACTCAATAACTTTCGGGTTCTATTGTTGAGGCAGTCGCAGCCCTCATCAAGAGATAAAGATTTATTTCATTATTTTGACCTTTCTGAACGACGACCCTCAGATAAAGGGTTTGATTGAAGGCCTTTCACGTTTTGTAGCCAAAGTTTTGATTCACAGGAAATTGCAGATTGAGTCTTTGATAGGTGCTGATCAACTTCTCATGCTTTTAGGATTTATTTTTATTTGTACAAGAGCATTTTTATTTGTATATGGTCAATGGCAGACTAACAGCCTAAGACCTCTCTATAAGATTGATGGGTGATCGTGTTCAGGTCGACGGAAAGCGTTCGCCAGTATCGTACCTAAATCAATTGAATGTCGCCATCATAATACCTACTATTATTAACACCAAAGGTAACAAAACAGTCAAAAAGATCGCTTCATATTTGTTAGCTGTTTACGGTTATCTTCGAACATAGGTAGGTACTACAAAAAGCTCCACAGGCAACGTCTGCATCGCCAACGTATCATATCCGGCGAATGATAAACGACTTACAAATGCTTAATAAACACTCTGAAGCATAATAGTATTTCCGGTCACTTTTTATCGCATTCTAAGCTGGGCAGTGAATGACAGCCTTCTTGACGGAAAACGCAAGTCATTGGTAAGGGTGATTTCCCTTAAGGCGCTTCCACACTGCAGATATATTACATTCATATCTGGCTTTCCCCGCGTGTAGGTACTATTTTTTGCCTTTTTTTTGTACGTATGGAGGTACCTACTATAAAGCAATATACATAGCTCCGTTTTACTTTTTTTCACGTGGGAAATATTTTGAAAGCGATTTAGAAGTTTCAGAGTCACAAACAAACAAATTATTATTTTTATTATAACTTTTTCAAACTTTATCTTTTCTCAAATAACGGTAGGTACTTAAGATTCTTGAGAGGCTCAGAGTGAAAGATAAGCATTCTGAGGCACGAGTTTTCAGAGAATACTTACAATAATGTCATCAAAGTCACGTCATTTAGTGTAGTCTTTTTTTATTGCCTAGGGAGGCACACGAACGGACAGTCCACCTGATGGAAAGCGGCCACCGTCATCCAGGGCATCTGCAACCTAAGGGGAGGGAATGCGGGCCTGTCATTGAGATACCTATAGACATGCCTTTTGACATGCTTTTATTAGAATGTAAATCAGTAAAAAGCTATGTAAACAAATCTAGGAAATGTATTTTGACCTAGCTAACTTAAAAAAACGTTTTGATTTTTCGCAAAAGCTTTTGCTTGACAGAGCAAGAATTTAGTGCCATCGATCTGACCTGACGATGGAGCTCGAAGGTATACCCAGAACAGCTAGAATGGAACAACATAATATTTGAATCGGGTATCCTGTTTGGGGTTTCTTGCATAGTCTTAAGGTGCCTTTTAAAAATGAATAGTGAAAAACCATGATATGGCATAATTACAACATTATTATGACAGAATTCAGGAAAACTATATAACTTTTGGCAAAGTGAATACATTCGAATCAGCTCGTGTTGAGAAAGCCACGATTCGGAAATTAAAATCTTTGGCCTTCTACCAAGAATCACATTGCGACAGGCGTTGTCGCTTTATTACCCACTGTAAATAAAGTTTCAATATAACTTTAATTACAGATATTATCGCGATGTAAAAGGAAACAACGTCGCCGTCGTGGGACAGACTATATATTACTGAACTGTAAGCAACAATCCTTACAACATTCCAAGTATTTCAAGGTGAAGCGGCAAAGGGCAAAACTGCGTAGTCACACCGAGGGCGCAGATCGCATAAACACTTTTGTGGTATTCCTCCATGATCAAACGACCGGTAATAAAGATAGATTAATGGGGGCCCTTCGGTTTCGCTTAGCGAATTTCTGGAAAGTTTCCGAGATAGTTAGGCGCGTGTATGGCGGGCACAGTAGTGGCGTGACTTCAAATGATAGTTCACTACCGCTCGCGGCTTCGTTCGCGTGAAATTGGGTTACAGTTTGATCCCGTGGATTTAATAATCAATTATATCGTCACTCACCAACAGGTAAGATGGCGGTCAAATGCCTGACTTGTGCAAATATAAAAAAAAATGCCCCATAGCCATTCTAACAATTTAATGAAGCCGAAGCTAGTACAAAGATGTACATTAATTACCGCATACTCATCATCGTCATCACGTCTAAAGCTGAGCGTAAGCCTCCCACCATGTCTTTTACACCGATCGACCTCTCCATCCTCGGGCCTCCCATCTTCTTCATTATCCCTCCATCGGCTCTACATTGGGTTCCTACGACTCTTCACGATGTCGTGTGTCCATCTCGTGGGGGGCCACCCCACGCTGCGACATACCCAATACTATAACTTTTAGTTAGAGTTGCCAATGTAAAATACGTTTTCTGTCAGCTTGTGTCATAAAAAGTGTGATTGGATATAAACGGTAATTTGAAAAGATGTTGTATGAAAAAGGTTGAGTGAGTAAGAAAAATGCAAATGTCTACTTTTTTGTAGATTTAGTGGCCTCGTTTTGTTAATTTTTTTAGAATGGTTATATCTTTCAATATTCACAAACTTACACTTTTGTAATATTATAAATAAAACAGAATGTTGTCTACAACAAATTATTAAAAGTTATTACACTGTAACTTTGAAACGTCCTAGAATGTACTGGCATTGCTGGCTTGGAATAACTATTTCGTTTGGCAAAGGATTTACATAAGTTCGCTGAGCTGACGGCCAAACTCTAGAAGTGGAGAGAAGCCAGAAAATAATTACTTACATATTAAGTGCGACTGCGAGGTATTCAAAACTGGACACTATCTCACTAAATCTCGATTACAGCTTATCGGCGTCAAATATTTTACTTAATGATCCCGTAACTTTACTTTAGTACTACATGTTAGTGAAGGGTCTTGTTCTATATTAGTACAAGAATATCACCTATCAATATAGATCACCCGCTTGCCTGTGTATTTACTATCTATGACGTGAAACCTCCGTACCTGTGTTTTTTGACTACAACGATTGAATATTAAAAAAATCATTTAGGCACCTATTTCCCGCGCGACCCTGGGGCTTACGTAGCAAGTGGCCATTCCAGCACTTACACACCAATGCCACGGATGTGCTCTGTAAGCAATCAATATTATTATTATTATTTTTAGTAAACCAAATAAAACAGGTACGTATCTGGTGATTACCCCGTATTTTTGATCCGCTCGCTGCAAGTCGGATGGTTAACAATTTTCATTTTCGGCATGAAAAAAATTAATATTTTGATGACACTGATTTTCCCAATTATTGAACCGCTCGCTTTAGGTATTGACATGTATTTAAATATTATTAAGATTTCATGCCGAAAGTAAAAATTTTAGCCTTTCGAATCGAGGCGAGCGGTTCAAACATAGAGCTCCAGAATGCTTTGTTTGAAAACTGAACAAAGGACATAAAAATACGAAGCAAATGCCAGCCAAAGAAAGCATCCGAATTCGGTAGGAATACCTACATACATTATGTATGTGTATTTCGCCATGGTATAGCATAATATTATGAGTAGAGTCTATACAGGGTGGGATATAACACAAAGATTTTGTATTCACGAGTACCTACCCAAAATCGTTGTCGTTTGTCACTTTACTTACTGGTGTTACAGGCATACATGCAGACATAGCACAACAATGTGATGACGAATTTATTTTAGAATTGATAATAAATTAAAAATAATCGTTAGCGTTACCGTCCTCAATGCTTGCACGACGACGGCCCATTGTCCGCCTTGACCATGACCCAGGCTTTAGCAGATCAGGTAATGACAGTGGACCGACTGCTATCTGACCTCCGTACCCTATTATCAGACATTAGACATTAGACATTGATTTATTGATAAAATAATTTACATGTCATTTAAATTAATTGCTCCAAATTAACAATCGTGATATCCATCAATAATTAAATATAAATAATAATAATTCCTCAACAAGTGATTAGTCATTAATTAAATAAATAATGATTTTCGTAATGTCAATAATAATATAGCTAACGTTGGTCAATAATAAAATCATAGAAAAAAGAATAGTACCAAATAAAAAAATTACATTTAATTACTGATGTACAGCCATGTCACAAGTCTCTATTTAAACACAGTCAATTTAAGGTCAAAAAATTCAGCAAGTGAGTGAAACGCCTGCGTAATAAGCCACTGGTGAAGCTTCTGCCTAAATGTTTCAGAACTCGGAGCTTCTACGACCGATTGTGGGAGCCTGTTATACACAGGCGGCCCCACAATACGAATAGTCTTTGATGATTTTGCCAAAGAGTGCGGTACAGGCAACAGCCAATTTGTATGCCTAATACTATACGAATAACATCCACCCATACACGAATAATGATTTAGGTTTTCCCTTACGTATGTAGCTATCTGAAAAATCAGAAGACACGTCCATGTCATGATACCAAGTTCCACAAAGAGTGGCCTGGCCGGTTCGTCATACGGCACTCGGGCTATTACTCGAAGCGCACGCTTCTGCATCCTAAACACTCGCTCCCACTCTGCCGCGTGGCCCCACAGCTCAACGCCGTACTGTAGAAGGGACTGTATTGTTGCGAAGTAACAGGTTCGCACTGATTCTTGCGGGAGAGTTGAGCTTAGACGGCTTAAAGCAAAACACGCCCCTCCAAGCTTTCCACAGAGCTTACCTGATCAACTTGGAAACCTAGGAATGACATAACCTCAACCTGCTCAATTGCAACTCCGTCGACATTTACAATCAACGGCCGGCGCGCGCGACCTGACAAATCAAATTGTACAAATTGAGTTTTTGCCAGATTTAATATTAACCCATTTTGCCTAAACCAATCGCCCAACTGATGAGCAACCACATTGAGTTTTGCTTCCAGGCCTTCCAGGGAGACATCTGTAATTACTACCGCCACATCATCAGCAAACATAAAAATGTCTCCCAGCGTTATCTCCGGGAACCTGACCATGGCACATTCACTCGCCTCAGTTTAGATATGATAAAAACGCAAAATATGTAGCTGATGATGGAGTCGAAAGGTGGTTATAGGAACTAATGAACGCAGTAAGATAACACTATCATATTTAGGCTCTTTAGAATGATCATGATGAGCAGGTACTATACCCCTAGGTGATTCAAGGTCTGATGTAGATGACGGAAGGCGGCGGAAAAAATAGTTTTCATAAAAAAACTTAATATTTAAAATATACATACACACTCACGCCAGTATACCATAGGAACAGGCTGAGACTATTAGACTATCGACTTTTAAAACATTTTTATTTTAATGTAATATAGAGGTTTCAATTCAATACTACTAATAGTAGTATTGGTCTACAGTTTTGTTGAAGGAACTGTTGTACTGATAGTGGTTGCATAATCTATTACTTATTGCTTATTTTAACATTTAATTTAAACGTTTACATGGTATGTTTGTGTTTTAAGGTAGCCCGCTTAATGACAGTAGTTCTGCATTTTTGTTACTTCAAATGTATAATTGATGGATATTACCGCTGTCTATAAAGTGTCTACTTTGCTGTTAGTCAAAAGAAAACCTGTTAACGCCAAATGCTGCTAGAGTCAAAATATTTTCACAACGACACAACCCGGCCCGACACAATGAAAATCGACGACAAAGCGATGATCATTAACAGTTTCCGTCTTTAATTTTTTTTTCTAAATTAAAACATTTTGCTTTTAGATAATGTGATTAGCTTCCATTAGATCTTTTCATCCTGTATAGTGGCGCAGTGTTCATTGTTTCTGAGAACCTGGCAAACACCTAGACATCGTCGCTAATTAACCCACTGGATGCTTGCCAAATCTCAATCATTGCGTAACGTCTGCTCTGGCGATCGCTTACCTAAGCTAAAAGTTTCGGGCACAACATCGGATTTCTTGCTGCTTTTTTGTTTCGTATCCTCCATTACTGTCTAGCATAGGTGATCGTCTTTCATAATGTTTTATTATGGCGTATTATTTCATTTGCTTGCTTACGAGTATGTTTTGGTATATTTATGTGTATATGCTGTATGTGAGAAGAATTATGAGAGGTACCGAGGTGTGTGGGTAAGGATAGTAGCTTGTGGCAGTCGATAGTCTTTGCCTACCCCTATGCCACGGTATACGGGCGTAAGTGTATTTGTAGGTATGTATGTTTAAAGATTTTTTAAGTTAGACTTAGTGTTAATGTTATTATATTTACATGCAAGTCATTACGGTTTGGCTCAAATCTTTGCTTTAATATAACTTACATGATCTTATGCTAATATATGGTAGTAAAGCTGCATTACTATATCTTTAAAATAGGCTTCCATTCGCGACTTACAGGTACTGGTACATGTGTAGAGTTTCATGCAACGCTTATGAAAAACTATGTTTCTAAAGTCAACGTTGTGATCAGAAAATTAAGAAACTGAAAGTTGCGTTCGTCATCACTGTAAATGAACGGAACTTTTTTTAGAGTGCCCACAGAATGAACGACAAACGCGAATATCGAAATCGCTTTTTGTTGGAGTATTCACCGGCGTGTTAAGCCGTGCACATTAATGTATGTAACAACTACAAAGCAATGGTCATTTAAGATCTCGGAGAAAATAATAATTGCTATAACCACAGTCTTGATAAACAATGCAAATTTCGTTACGCATTCCTGCTAAAGCAAGCTGAACCCACCGAGACCATGTCTGCACAGAACGTGCTATAATTTTTCATGGGCCCTTTTTTGCTAACTCCTCAATTTTCCCCTTTGATGTAATCTATAAGGAGAAGCCGCTTGATTTATTCTGTTACTGCTGAAGTGTACTCCTTACTTGACAGGCTAAAGATTTATTACACTCATTTTTTCTCTACCGAGAGAAGGTAAGGCGCTGCACTATGTTACTTTTATTAGTAACAACATTTTCTAATATAACCCGAACGGCGGAATGAAATATTGGTAGTTGTGGTAACTTTTTTTTTACTTTATTGGGTAGAAATAAATATTTACTTAAGTAAGGAGGTATTGTACTTATATAACTATATAGTTATTTGGATTGAAAACAGTGACTGTCGCCCTTAATTTCTATGATTCATAGACTTAGGTAGGTATGTATAAAATATTTTGAATGTATTGGGTCCTTAAATATCTCTTTAAATCGTTAAACAGGTAAGCATTTTTTTAACGGAGATAATAATATATAATTGTTAACTTTTAAAAAAGCTATTCTCTATCAAATATTGGGTTAACATATATGTTGTCGAAAAATTAAATTACCTATTGAAAGGCTTCCAACGACCTACTATTTGCTCCATCAAAAATGTTTCCACAGCTCGTTCCAAAAATGGTCTTGGCAATTTCCCTCGAACAACATTTTAGTTTCTTAAACTAGGAACGCTGAGAAAACTTCCACACTTACAACGTCACGGGGCAATAAATAAAAAAGTATGAACACCGACGAGACGTTGGCAGAGCATAACCTTACTTCCAATACAAAACGATTTGGCCAGCAAGGTGAGCATGAACGAAGTGAACATAGTAAAATTTCATCCAATAAAGATACAAACAACTCTCCGCAAAGGAATCCAAATTATTATTCCGCCTTCGTTTGTCGTCAAAAGAAAAAGATAGATTTAAAAATCCATTTCCAAGTTATCCGCGAGCAATGCCTCGGGTGATTTTTTTATATCCATATTCACCGTCTTGGAGAGCCGGTGGCATCAAAGTACGGACCGCGACACTGACGATGCCAATTGGCAACCAATTGAATGATTTATGAACTATTATAGTAAACTAGAGGTCGTTCACAAATTAATATTCTACTGGACAAGGTCGTTTTTGGAAAACCAGCAAGTTATAATTAAACCAAGCAGTCTTATCCGTATCGTTTATAAAAAGAAATGTAATTTTAGCTTAGTAGGTAACAAAAGAAGTCATTCAAGGATTTCTTTAGGGGCTTCTTGTGAATCAAATTGGTACGTCACTATTACGCAGCTTGAATTATGTTTTTACTGTCTGTTAGTTACTACGGCACGCCTACACAACTTTCTTGTAATGTGTACGAAAAGTCTTGGCAATATATTTTCCATTTCTTCTATCTTGGACCGGTCATATTCTGGTGAGTGAAGAAATCACACGTTTCGATCACTCAATCGTCTTTAAAAGTTTTTATCTTCTGTGATTAAGATTATCTTGGCCCAATTGTTCCTCTTCCCTTTTCATCCCGGCGTCTCTTCTGTACGTTTTTTAACGAAAAAATTGTCGATTGTCAATCTCTTACTCATCATTGTTAGACACCTGCTCTATGCCAGCAATGTTACTTGGAATCAGATAATTATATTACTTATCGGTATGCAGTTTTATGTAAAATACGTTTCAATTAAAATGTTATACACGGAAATTTAGGTAAATTGACTGATTTAAATTGTTTCTGTGGATAATACTCATCAATGCCGTGCTCTAGTGTTATATTTTTCTATTAAAACGAACTTTACCAGCAGATATCGTGCAGTCCAACCAAATCAGAAAAGCAGGAATTGCAGCGAAGCGCAAGCGAAATAGAGCAAAAATTTGCTTCCCAGTGTCCCTATCGGTGTGTCGCGTATAAAACTCAATAGCACAGTGGGTGTGACCGTTTTATTCTGCCGTTTCCTGAGGCCCGCAAATCGCCGGCCGGCGACAGCGAAGGGGAAGTGCCCAGATGTCGTATCGCCAAATTATTTACTACCCTCCTTTTGTACCATGCACTGTTTGTTGGCGTGTGTGGTATCGGCACCTGCAACGTGTGAGTTGCGATGCAACGCGGACTCTGCTGTGCTATGCAATGGTAACGTGTTACGACCAAGTTTTGATTAAAATATAATATCGTCGTCAGATCATATTATAATAGACATCTCTCGAAATAATATAATAGCTGTTTCAACAGCAAAATAAGTTGATTATTTATTTACGTTTAACAGTTGTGTTACAGACGATTGAAATTACAAAATAGAGCATTGTCGTTCTTAAACATAATAACTACATGTATAATTGTGTACAAAGTATAATTTGTGTGATTTTAAGACATAATAAAAACTAATAAATAATCAATTGTCGTTAATTTCCCGGTTGTGCTCACACTCACGAGGGCCCTGGTCCACCTTAACCATGATCCAAGATTTAGCAGATCAGATAATTACAGTGGAGCGACTGCCATCTGACCTCCATGACCTTGCTATCAGAGGAATCTGATCAAATTGAATCATGATTTGATTCAGTGCAGATTTCATCCCGATGTTTTCCCTCACCGCAATAACATCGGTTAGCATTCAACTAATGTACATAACTCAGTAGGCCTAGCACAAAAAGCGAGAAAAAGCGCGACATAGATATTGCTATCTCTTTCGTCTTAGTATTGAGAGAAAGAGACAAACGCTCTCTCGCAGCGCGAGCTTTGTCGCGGACAGACTTGTGCTAGGGCCACAGAAAAGAGTCATCAAAAAGAGTCATTTCAAACCCGATACCTCTCGCTTACGAGTCGGATGCCTTAACCACTCGGCCATCGACGCACCTAATTTCAAGACATAATGCCCCCAAATGAACAACATCTTTATATAGCTAATCAGAACGAAACAAGAACGACGAACGAAAGCCAGTAAATATTACTTGACAAAGGAAATCGTTTAGCACAGCGGTCGCCTGTCTTCCATTGCTTAATGAGAAATACCACAAAGACGACTTTGTTGTATCTTTGGACGAGTATTTTTTTAATGAATACCTTTTTCACTTTGCCAGTTACTTTTTTCTTTGAAGACAGGTCTTTATTGTTATTGTACGAAAGTACGATATCATTAGATGAAATTGCATTTGACCACAATCTCATTTGATGTCCTGGAGACACAAGAGTACTTAACAAAAGACCTAATTTTTATTATAATAAATTGTTTATATATGTATGTCGGGAAAAAACTGGGCAAAACTCGCCCATGGGCGAGGAATGACCATCAGAACGTATTTATCGGGATTATTTTGTAGCAATAAAGGGACTCTATCGTTTTTCAAGAATGTATTATCAAATTAATGCCACAATCAAGAGTTTGTCATTGCAGCCAAAATCCGTGGGTTATTTTTAAGACCCTCCACCAACCCGTGGTCCTCCTCCAACCTCACCTGATCGATCCGCGGGAGATGCGCCGGGGCTCTTGCTGGTTGCCACGTACGCACTGCTTGACTCCCTACAGATTGTTTACAGTACATTCTGTACTCACGTTTTTACTTTCTGGAGCTTTCACGCAGCCTTCCAACGCAGTAGGTTCTACACTTATCGCTTTTAAATGGATTGATATCAATTTTCAGTTCTTAGTCAAAGTCCCCATATCCGCCGCCGAATCTGACTTTTCTCGTAGTTACAGACATCCGCGAGGTGACGCTTCGATCGACGTCCCGTGTTCATTTTTAAATAAGTCCAGGTGAAAGAAATTCACTAACAGGCTTCGACATGTATAAATATTGTTTAAACAGTTTCTACTAATTTCTACGTTATACACTTTTTCGAACATATTTATCAGTATGTAAGGTAATATAGAGTAAACACTATGGGTACGGAACCCTAAGTATCAAGGTAAAACAATCCAGCCAATGGAATTAAAATCCAGATAAATTCCGCCAATAACACACGGCTGTGGACATTCCGACTGGAGCGGGACGTCATAAAAAACTCGCAAACATGTGTCGCCGGACAAAGTGCAATGGTCAAGGAACCATACTCCGAGACTATTGGAGTTTGACGTATCATTTTATTGTAAATTTTATTGTACCGCCTGTAATTTTTATTAGTAGTTTTCGGGTAGACTGGTAGACAAAGATACTAAGCTTTAAGTCCAACTTTGTATCAATTTGTGCATAAAGTGATAAATAAATAAAATAAACACGTAGAACAACAATTAGCATTTAACTGTTCACAAAAAAACTAACTTCTCACCAAAATAAATACGAATTGCATGCTTTTTGTAAATAATTAGTATCATAGTCATAATTTCCCATAAAAATACGTTAACAATTTACCTACGCGGTAAGATTTCTAGTAAGCGATATGAGAAAGTATAAAGTCTTAACTTTACTCAACAAGCAAGCCACAAAAATTTATAAAGGGCAAAGTAGGACAGCCCACACGAGATGTAGAGAGGATCTTGAGTAAAGAGTCGTGGGGAGACGATGGTTGTAGAAGTGATAAAGATAATACATAATTTTTTTATGTATTATTTACTTGCATAATGTACTCAAAATAAGTAAAATATTGTGAATAAAAACTGAACATAGTGGACTACATACTGAAGCACTTGTCCATCTAACATAAATAAAATTTACATATTGCACTGATAATATTGGGATTCGTGTGTGGAATTGTGGATAATAAAGTAGTCATACATATTTTAAATTGTTGGTACTGTTGTGCGTGATATTTAGTGGTGTTGCGGCGGTTTTGTTTATTTATTTTAGCTTCATACGCCATAATGTCATGACAGATCGGCATGCCGTAGCCTTAGCAACGTTTACTGTTGCTTGACTGTTGCCATTGGAAATAAGCTGCGCATGAGAATAAGCCGAAATCAAGTAATTTCCTTTGCAAGTCTGGATTTGGTGCATGACGTGCCTCAGACGTCACGTTTGAAAGTCACCCGGACTACAGTTGTCATTTGATATGTTTAAGATTATTTTGAAGTGTTTTTGTATATATAGTTTATCAGTTTACTTTTTACACATGTCCCAGGTTCCCAATGCACAGTCGAGTTCGCTGGCAAATTGGATCCGTTGCCCCAGGTGCCCCCAGCCTCATTTATGTAAGGGACAGAGGGGCCTTAACATCCATATAGGTAAGGCGCACAAAAATCGCTGCGCCCTTACCGCCTCTGTCCCTTTGCCGGGCCCCATTCCCACTGCTACAGCTGCAGTCCCATTAAAGCCATTCTGGGAACGGGTGTCCGACTTTAAAGCTACAAAACGTGTCGTAAAAAGAATACCCCGCGGGGCGAGAGTTGCTGTTGCTCAGACCCTCGCGCGGGACATTCAAAGTGCAACAACCAAGAACGACACGCATAGCTGGGAGCACTTCTTACATTCCCATACCGCATTCTACATGTTGAAGATTCGGAGCCAAACAATGCTAATTCTTTGACATCTAGCATAAAAAATAACTGTTTACATCCTGTCTCCCCCATTACCGTCAACGGACACCGTTTTTCTTCATATCCGAGTATATTTCAACATGTAGAAAATAAAATTAGCGACGGTGATATTAAAGGGGCTGCCAGGATCCTTTTTTCCAGCGACACCTTTGCCCCCGACACGCCCGAGACGTTGGCCGGCCTACGTTCTAAACACCCTGTACCTTCGGCAGATCTTCGCTTGCCAGATGCCCCTAGTGCTGCAGATCCCGCGCTGCAAATGTCAGCCGATGCCGTCCGCAAAGCCGTTTATTCATTCCCTAACGGCTCGGCGGGTGGCATAGATGGCCTGACCCCGCAGCACCTAAAGGACCTCTTGAGCTGCGCTGGTGAAACTGAAGATGTTCTTTTAAACGCTATTACGGGGCTCTTGAACCTTATGCTGTCAGGCGCGGTAGTTAGTTCTGTAATAGATACGCTATATGGTGCCAATCTAATTGCTTTAAATAAAAAGGACGGGGGTAATAGGCCCATTGCAGTTGGCACCACCTACCGACGCCTGACAGCCAAGCTTTGTTGTAGATTCGCCGCCCCTAGCCTTAAAGATTATTTTCAGCCCCTCCAGCTCGGTTTTGGCACGAAAAGTGGTTGTGAAGCCACCGTTCATGCCCTCAGGACGTCCCTTATGAATGACGGCGGTGAGGTTTTGCTGAAGGTAGATGTAAAGAACGCATTCAATTCTGTAGACAGGGGCGCCTTACTGGAACAAATTCGTATTAAATTGCCGGCCGCATATAAATTTTTATGGCAGTGTTACAAGGAGCCCACCAACCTTGTACACAAGGGCCACCTCCTGCACTCCGCGGTCGGCTGCCAGCAAGGCGACCCTCTTGGGCCGGCCATTTTTAGTCTCGCGATCCACCCCATTATCGAAAAACTAAATTCTAAATTTAACGTGTGGTACCTTGACGATGGAACTCTAGGAGGTGAAGCGAGCACAGTATTACGGGATCTGCAGCTCCTCATTCGAGAGTTCAGTGCCATAGGCATGGAGTTGAATTTCTCGAAGTGTGAGCTGTTTATCTCTGAATCTTGTCCGACGCCTGGCGCTATTTGTACTGCTTTTAGCGCTTTAGCTCCTAACATCACAGTCGTCGGCAAGTCCTCGCTTCACCTCCTAGGCTCCCCAATTTTTGATGATTCCTTCCAAAATTTTGTTGACAAAAAAATTCAAAATTTTTATGATGTTTCGGACCGCCTACTCCAAATCAACAGCCACATGGCTTATGTCATAATTAGATATTGTTTATTTGTTCCTAAATTTATGTTCGTTTTGCGGTGTTGTCAGCTGTGGAAACATCCTGCTCTTTTAGAGTTCCTAGACAACACCGTGAAACAAACCCTCTGTTCTGTTATAAATATAAATTTTGACAATTCCTCCTGGGACCAGGCATCATTGCCTATTCGATATGGTGGTCTGGGCATTCGGAAAGTGTCGAATGTTTCTCTGCCAGCCTTTTTGTTCTCGGTGAATAGCTCGCAGTCCCTAGTAAATAAGATTTTGTCAAAACTGGGGACGTTTGAGTCGGCATTCTCCACCGAGGCCAAAAATGCTTGGCAGTTGGCTTGCCCGGAGTCGGACCTTCCGGCTAATCCTTGCTCGCAGCGGCTTTGGGACGAGCCGCTCTGCAGATTGGTGCGAAACAACCTTTTGAGCGCATCAACCAATTCTGCGTGCTCGCCTCCTGGCAGCTGGCGAGTGGGAGTCGGGTCTCTGGCTACAGGCAATGCCCTCTAAAAACATCGGCACTTTACTCGACCGTGCCACGTTTAGGATTGCCACGGCCCTTCGTCTTGGTGCGCCCTGTAGCGCTCCTCATCAATGCCGTTGTAGTCGTCCTGTAGACCAGCTCGGCCACCACGGCTTATCTTGCGGCAGGAGCGCTGGTCGCATTCCTCGTCACGCGGAATTGAACGATGCGCCTTTGCCACCGCTGGTGCACCCGCGGTGCTGGAACCGATTGGGTTAGCCCGCGATGACGGTAAGAGGCCCGACGGAATGACACTCACTCCGTGGAAGCTGGGACGGCCTCTGGTATGGGATGCTACTTGTATCGATACCCTTGCGCCGTCTCATCTTCCAGTGACCGCGTGTCAGGCTGCGACGGGTGCTGCCGCAGCTGAGAACGCCAAGCGGCGCAAATATGCTAGTCTCAGTGGCGATTACATATTTGCGCCATTTGGCGTTGAAACACTTGGGCCGTGGGGACCAGGCGCACATTCCTTATTTCGAGAGTTATCTAAGCGCCTGGTTCAAATTACAAATCACCAGAAGGCTGGCCTCTTTTTGGGTCAGCGTTTAAGCCTCGCTATTCAGCGGGGCAACGCGGCCAGCCTTCTGGGGACTTTTCCAAATTCGGGGGACCTGGGTCAAGTTTTTTATATTTAGTTTAATTAGAATTAAGGTTGGTGTTACAGTAAGTTATTTATTAATTTTTTTAATCTTAATAATTGTAAATTGTAATTTAAATTGTAAATAAATGAATTGAATAAAAAATTACAAATATTCAATTTTTTTATTAAATTAAATATAAAAACTGTATTGATAAAATCGCCAAATAATATATCTGAAATGGATAGATTGTGTAAAAACGTTAGTGTAAATTAAGACCAAATATCGGCCGTAAATAATGCACATCGGCTAGTTCGGCTTCGTAGAGCGTCGTCTCTGCGAAGCCGAATTATTAAGCTATTACTTTATCTTGACCAGTGTGCAGTCCAATAGAATAACAAACTCCTTGACAATGGCCATCGCGTTCGCTTTAGTTCTAATAATGGTCTGCATGGAAATTGGAATATATTTTAAACGTTTACCCAGCACATGGTGTTTGGGGTTGGTGTTCGGTTTTTCAATTTTGTATCGCATTGCCGCCAGGCTAAAATGCTATTGGTTGTTTGTAAAAATGTGTTGGGGTTGGGCAGAAGTAAAAAATAATGAAAGCGTTGTCTACATTTGATATTTTAGTTTGTATTATTGTGTCACACATTGTTTTGTAGGTAAGTATACAATGTACTTACCTATACCTCACGGGCGTAGCCAGGTTTTGGTTTTGGGGGGGTTCAAGATCAAAACATATAAATATCGAACCGGGGCTCGGAGGGGGCTTCAAATATAGGGTAATAAACATTACCTGGACCAGGACCTGGTTCGGGGCCAGGACCTGGACCTGTACTAGGACCTGGTCCGGGGCTAGGACCTGGTCCTGAACCAGACCCTGTTCCAAAGTCAGGACCTGGACCTGAACCACGAACTGGTCCGGGTCCAGGACCTGGACCTGAATCAGTACCTGATCCGGGGCCGGGGCCTGGACCTGAACCAGGACCTGGTCCGGGGCCAGGACCTGGTCTGAAGCCAGGACCTGATTCGGGGCCAGGACCTGGACCAGAACCACAAACCGGTCCGTGTCCAGGACTCGAACCAGGATTTAACTAATGGGATTATTGGGAGAAACTCACAGAATCGATAGCTGATGGGGCGGATGTTGTTGAGTGGCGAACTCTGTATGGCCTCCTAAGAGATGGACGGACGACCTATTTAAGGTCCTAGGAAGCCGATGGATGCAAGATAACAGAGTCGACCGGAGTGTAAGCCGCGGGAGGCCTGTATTCAGCAGTGGACCGAGACCTACCTAACTGCCTAAAGATGATGATGATGGGATTAGATACTGACCCACTGGAACCCGTGACCCTATAACATAAATATCGTTATCTTTTCTCGCTCTGTATATTTTTTTGATAATTTTCGATTTTACACGAAAACTACACAATCGCTATCAGTTTCACCTAAAAGTTGAATATCACATTCGATTTTGGCTTCAAAAGGCCGCTAGGGACAGAGACAAATCAATGCGTTAGACATAAACAAAACATATATGAGTGAATGAATGTGACTGATTTTAGCAGGGGCTGCCAGACGAAAAAATTTATTTCTTGTTAATGGTCGATTAGCTAATTTTAGATTGATTGGCCTTTCAGAAACCCACAGTGATTTAACAGCTTGTTAAATGTGACAGTCTGTTAGCTAATCAATGATTTGACAAGCATTTCAGAAACCGGGTGTTAGTGTGAACATGATACCTAATATAACAAAAACCAATGACTGAGTGTGCGCAGCGAGCTCGGCTCGGACTATTTTTGTTACATATTGGCTCTTTAAATCCGAATTAAGTACGCGGCGCGATAGTTGTGAATATTTAATAAATGAGCGAGCGCAGGGAGCTCGAAATGTTACAATGTTTGGGTAAAAAAAACTGGACCAAACTTATTAAAGAAAACTAATTAGCGAGCGTAACGAGCTCGGAAATTTTGGCATTTTGGCTGCAAGTATTTGGATTGATCAGGCGGCGCAGGCGGTGTGAAATGATGACGACCTAAGTGGTTCAATGGTCAACATGCCGCGGTCTGCCACGCAAGAGGTCCCGGGTTCGATTCCCGGCCGGGCAGAAATTGAAATGATGAATTTTAATGTCTGCTACGGGTCTGGGTGTTCTATGTATAATAAGTATGTATTTGATAGTATATAAGTAGTATATCAGTCAGCTAGCACCCATAGCACAAGCTTAGCTTAGCACAAGTTTGGGGCTACATGGCGCTGTGTGAATTTGTCCACGAATATTATTATTATTATTATTTCGGGGGGGGGGGGGGGGTTGGATCCTCTGACCCCCCCCCCCCTCGCTACGCCTATGCTATACTTTGATTCATTGACATGACAAGAACACACTTTTATTTATTATTAGTGACTCGCCAACGTTTCGCATGGGTAGTAAGTACCTCATTAACAAATTATACACTTACACATTCCTCATGAATCACTCAGTCTATTGGTAAAAACCGCATGAAAATTCGTTCAGTAGTTTTTAGTTTATAGCGAACAGACACAGACAGACAGAAGCGGCGTGGGACTTTGTTTAAAAAATTATGTAGTGATATTAAGATGAGATAAAACAAGTCATCATCCCAATGGGATAAATCTCAATCTGATTCCTATAGATACATATCAAGGGTTATCTAAATTTCTTAGTCCACGTAGTTCCTCCATTACACGGGAATGTAATTGATTAGGTGCCTAAGAATAACTTAGATAACCGGAAACGGCTTGATTCCGATAGTTCTCAAGGTTTAGGTTACCGGTTCACCTATTAATTTTTGTTACACGGTGTCCTAACATTAAACTAAGCAAATTAACATCGATTTCATGCAAATCTCTCTCGGTCGGTCTTCTATAGGTTGTATTTCTTCCGAACCGTTTTTTCATCGGTTGCATCGTTGCATCGCTAAGTCGTGGATCTTTCAGATATTTACACAAACCGCTTTGGTTCAATTTGTAATGCGTATGCCTAAGGAATGGAACACGTTCACTGCGAATATATTCTTGATTGTTAACTCTAGCGTTAAAATCCTCCAGCCTTCAAGGCTAGTGTGAATAGGCTAAACAGGCATGCTCTACCATCGGCCGAATTGTCATTCCCACCAGGTGAGATGGCAATCAATTGCCCGGCTAGCTCTTAAAAAAAACGGAATCATAAGAACCCGGAACCGAAAGATCTGAGCCTCCTTCACATTAGTGGAAGTGTTGAAAATGCACAACAGTTGGCTTCTACGACACCCCTTAGTCTAACGGGTTGGTGCGATATACCGGACACAGTGTTTAGACTATAACTATAACTATATCCTTGACGAGTTATATTAGAGGTGTGCTGGGCACTATTGATGCCCCTTGTGTTGCTGATGTCCTTAGGCGACGGTGACGATTTTCCATCAGGTGGCCTGCTGGCCTGTTTGCGTACCGTATCTATTTATACTATTATAAAAAATCCGTGTCCGTACATTGAAGATATTTAAAAAAATATAGTCGGTATACGATTTTGGGACATAACTATGCCCAAAAAAATTTTTTCTTTCTTTCTGTTCGCACATCACGCAAAATCCTAGTACCTATCTTTAACTATTTTTCATTGACTCACAACGTCATTGCTACTTTTATGTTTTTATAAAAACCTTATAACAACTGCACAATAATTAAGGTGAAAGAAATGATTAAGGTGGTATTGCACTTAGGCTTTTGTACATAATTGTTATTAGTGAACCTTCACTAACCACAGCGATAGATATCAATTTGTCATTTAAAATTATTTCCACTATCGTTAGTTTATTTCTAATATAGTGGAAATAATTTTAAAAATCCTAAAATCTCTTTAAGAAATGAGTATATTACAGACAGGTATTTAACAGACAGGTATGCTTCACCGTACACTGCGTCTGCACTTAACATCAGGGGCCTAACCATGAACTTTTATAGCAGTTCTACCGCTTGTACAACGGTGTTTGTTCTGAAGAACTCTTTGATGCCTACAGCTACATTCTATCATCGCACCGCTCGCCACCGACAGAGTTCATCCTCACACCTTTTAGCCAAATTCAAGGAAAGTTCCCACGCACACTAAGGTTGTAGAATGAACTACCTAGAGAGGTTTTCCCTGGAGAGTACAACATGGAATTCTTAAAGAAAGGGGTTAAAAGGTTTTTACGGGGTCGGCAACGCGTAGGTGATGCCCCTGGTATTGCAAACGTCCATAGGCTGCGGTGACTGCTTACCATCAGGCAGGCCGTAAGCTTGTTTGCCAGTTGCCACGCGGGTGGTATAAAAAAAAAGCAGGACCTAAACAGAACTGCCTTGCTTAGAACGAGACAGCGCTATACGTGTCACATAAGCTGGTCTCGTTCAAAGCGAAAGCAATTCTGTTTAGGTCCGGCTATAAGAGCTCATGGTAAGCCCCCAGGTGAGATGGCTGTCAGATGCCTCTCAAATTTCTATAAAAAACCGTATGTATGTAAAATCAGCCCATTTAGGCACGCATGCCACATCTTCGACTTCATCGTCGCTTTCCATCAGGTGAATTGAGGTCAAATGCAGGCCTAATGCTAACAATAAAAAAGAGATTCCATTAGTTATGAGTAACATCTGACCAATCTGAATTAACCGATAGGAACAGACAAACCGTACCTTACATTTGCATTCCATTAATCTGCATCCATGAAGCAAAGTAAACAGTCAGCTTATATGGGAAGGTTTGCCTTTCAAAAACACGTTCTATCTCTCTCTGATGTTTCAAAATAGAGAGGGTGAATGCTAGCCATTGTTAGCGCTGTTAGTGCTTGAAGTTAGATAGTTACGTAGAACCCTTGTTAGTAGATTCCAAGTTACAATAATTGAGAGAATAAGGCTGGGTCTATGCTCTATGGATTAAACGAATTGTTATTATAGATTTGTATATCTACTTTGGAAAAATGGGCTAGTATATGCCAAACTGGTCTTTCCTAAGCGTGTCCTAAGAAAACCATTTTCTATTGTAATAAATAAGTGATGGTGATTTTAGATTTTTTAGATTTATTTATTTTCCCAAAGTAAATACAATGTCATTATGATCATAATTATACAATGTGTTTTCATTCAGGGATCTACATTAAAATATTTGATATAATAATGTCGGAGGCCAAGACTCATTTTCGGTCGTTGCGTCAACATAGTAAGTAAATAAGTTCAATGTCACATCTAAATTAAATTAAATATTACACATAGATACAAAAGACGTTTTGTATGTCGTATGGCAGGTTAACTGTTATGAATGAATAGATATTTAATGTAAACATAGGGGCTGTTCATTGTGCAGCCGACTGTACTTTCGCAGTAACAAAATACAAACATTAATGACGGACATAGCAGTATACTGTTCAAAGTAAAGTTTGACGAAGCAAAAAAAGGTCTCACACAAGGCAACTAAAACTGAACGAGGGTTCTGACAGTATCATAGCCGAATTTACTGCGCTTTTTACGTTTTCACAGTGTTCGTGAAAGTAGGCTGTTTTTATGGGCCTCGTGCTATATTCAGCTACGTACACAAAATTGAAAGACACTGTGTTTAGTGCTAAGTACGTCATACACACACGCACACATTCAACTTACAAGGTAAGGAATGACAATAGGTATGGCAACATGGAGTTAGTAGTAGCTATAAAAGAGCTAAATTACATTTGGCTAAATTCAGAAGCAAAAAGCGTGAGTGAAGAAATCAAAATGGAATGTATTGCTCTCAACTCCTTTCTAACGGAAGCTATGGATAGTGGTATCCAGGTGGACGTTCTATATACTGACAGCAAAGCATTTGATCGTATTCGGCATGACATACTTAGCAAACTTTCGCTTGTAGGAATCAGTGGGGATCTGCTGAGGTGGTTCTCATCCTATTTAATGAATCGGAGCCAAGCTGTCGTGGTCAATAACTATATTTCTAGCTGGGTTGACGTCACTAGCGGGGTACCACAGGGGTTATTGCTGGGACCTTTGCTTTTCTTCATTTTCATCAACGACATAGAAAGCTGTCTACATTCATCAAAGTTATTGTGTTTTGCGGATGATATGAAAATATTTAAAGCAGTCCCTACTCTGGCTGACGCTTTAAAATTGAAAACGATCATGGAAACGAGTACATTTATTTTGATGGGTTGTATTGTGGTCCTCTGATCTGATTTATGTTGGTCTTCCAGCTTAAAGCGGTTCCGTCTTCGACAAACAGCGCTTGAAAGAGTCTTCATTGTTGTGAAAAACTATCTCTGAATGACCTACCTTTTATAACCTACCTGCTTTATCTCAAAAACTGTTGGTGAGAGCTGAAATTTAGTTTCATCCTCGTCATTGGATTAAGTTTTCCGTTTCCGATATATTTCGTTTCACAATGGATTTTTTGTGTGTCCCCGCGTGTATAACAGCTAAACCGTAATATTTGGATACGTCTAAAGTACATACCAATAATGAATTTAAAAGGAAAGCTATCACACCTAAGTGGACTCTTCAAGTTAATGAGTAATAGTCGACTAACTTATTTCATATAAATTGTACGGAAATAAATTTGAGTAGCTTAATTTTAAACTTTGTAAGCCTCTTTCAAGGACTGTTTCTCGAAAACGCAACGTCGTCTATAGTAACCTCTTTTATTAATTACTAGTTGACCCGACGCGACTTCGTTAGCGTACACTTACTTTATCCCTCCCTCCCCTTTTTTCTGCTTGTAAACCTTCCTCTTGAATCACTCTACCTATTCTTGAAAATTGCTTTATGCGTTGCGTAGTTTAAATTATCTAAGCGTTAATAGATACATAGGGACAGATGGCAGGAAGCGATTTTGTTGTATACCATGTATAGATACGTAAATGTAGAATACTTTTATCGATGTCTATGAGAAAAAGCTAGCTTTATAGTAAAGTTTATAATTTTTTTACACTATTTATTTTATGAAGTAATTGAGTAATAGGTACATACTATAACGGTCGGAGATCGTCGGTTGCTTAATGGCTAATACTAACTGATGGTCTTACAATGAGGGAAAACATCGTGATGAAACATTTCAGGCAGCTGAATGTGTAACCATGATCCATCCTAGTCAGGTTTGTTAACAGAGCTCCACTGTAATTACCCGATCTGCCAAATCCTGGATCTTGGTCAAAGTGGACCAAGGGCCTTCGCGCGCGAGAGCATAACCGGGATATTAACGTCACGATGGTAGTTTCATAATTTTTTACATCTATTTAACAGGTAAACCTCAGAATGTTAACGCAACTTCAACGAAAGGAAATAATTTTTTTAAATTTTAGCAACTAATCTGTAACTAACAATCACTACACTGGTAACGTCCTATATGATAAGCCTAATTTAGACTAAACGTTATGCACTGCCCTGTATAGTGGAAACTAATTTAGTAGCAGCAATAAATCTCTCACTAACTGTGTAACAATGCGAACTATATTGTATTGTCACACAATGGAGGACTTCGAGGCTGTAGACTGCTAATTACTATACTAGTTATTATACAAATCTAAGGGTAAACGACAATATAATGTTGTTTAATAATTGTAGCTGATGAGATGTTAGCGAACAGGCGCGACATTACTTATTTAATGTCACCCATAGCCACAGCCGGACTTGAACCGCCTCCAAATAAAACAAGATTTGGATTATTTTGTTTCAAGTCTGACGTTGGGCAACGCTTGCTTTGAAAAGACACTACTATGGAGATTTCGGACCGGTTGAAGTCTACGACGATGTCTGTAAGTCTGCCTCAAAGGATTAGTGACCCAACTCAGAAGGATTGGTGTTAAAGCAGAACGATCAAAACTCACATGACTGCAATTCAATGGCTATATTCGTTTATAACTATCTAAGCGTCAATCTCCCAGTTGTGCTCTCGCGCACAAGGGCCCGGGGTCTGCCATGATCATAATTCATATGGAAAGTCAGATAATTACAGTAGAGCGACTTCCATCTGACATCTATGATCATGTTAATGTGCAGTTTTCCTCACGATACGTTCCCTCGTCATAAGAACATCGGTTAGTGGTCAACTAAATAGACTGTGGGCCACTGTGGTGGCACATTAAATTATCCTATGGCATCGAGTACCAGAAATATGCCACTTTAGTAGAGGTTCAGGAGACCCAAAAAACTTTGGTTTGTCTATGCACAACCAGGCACGTTCGGTACAATAGAAATGATTTTTAAATAACATTGGACTAATGTGGCCTTACAGTTTAAATGAACAACACAGAAAAACTTATGGAACTCGGTACCTCTCACTTACGAATGTGACTCGCTAACCATTATTAATATACCAATACTGCAATAACGTACTAGCACAAAATAGAAAACTAACAGAAGGTCCACTCCCGTCGTCATCGAAAATTATTACCTAAACTTGCCGACTCACTAGGGTTGCTACTGTATTTATTCTGTATTTTGAAAAGGGTTTTTATAAGATCGAATAGAATTTTAAAGACCATTCACAATAACATGTCCCTTGCAAAGGACCAATATCTAATCCTTGCCATAATGTGATCATAATTGCTTCCCAAGCTGTTCAGATTGTGTTCAAGTGTATTAGATTTTCCATACCAGCTTCAGACATTATGCCTTTAGTAGGCGTAATAACGATCTACTGTTTATTCACTTTTTAAACATTCATCGCCACCTGATTATATCATCAGACCCTAAGAATAACCTTTCCCTGACCTGGGATCTGACCCACTTCCAGATAATTCATACACATGTAAGTTTTAAAAAATTCAATATGATGTTATTAGTCAGTTGATATGATGATGGAGAAGGAAGGGGGTCAGCGACTTTTTTTAATATTAGACTAAACAGGCATTTCCGACTAGAAACCATGAAGGTGGCCATTACGGTTTCTTATTATGTTAAAAACTTTCACGTGGTGCCAGAAACTGTTCAACTATTCCTAGGGTCTCTAGCGGAAGACCTTAGTCAAACTCGCTTCACCGTCGGCATTAGAACTCGTGGCGGTGCTGAAGTTCGACTAGCCTCAAAGTCTGAAATGGTCACCCATCAGTTCTTGGACTCTGCGTGCGTTGCTTGTATGTGATTAAGTAACCTTAGTTACAATAAAAATATAAATTAATGCAATTAATAATTTTTTTTTACCAATAAATGAATTGAATTGAATTGTAATAATAATAATAATATGTTTGTGACATCTGAAATTGTATTAACTCCCTTGGACAAAATATCTAACTAACCTCATGACATTAAGATTGTGATTTTTTTTCTATTGTAACATTATTTTAAGAATAATGACTACTCAAGAATTTATTAACTTTTGACGTGTAAAGGAGACTGGGTAAGTATGTAGGGGAAGTGGACTATGGGCAAATAACAATATCGGTATAGTATTTACATTTAGCACCCTCAAATAGAGGTTTTTCACATAATTCGAAGAAGGAAATAATCCGCTGTACAGTTACATTGTTACGCGAATAACAAGCGAAGTAATACAATTTCCTAGCGTAACTCTATACATCACGTCACAGTAGGTCCAACACAAGTTATTTATTCAACGTTCGTATGAGCACTTTACTGGCATTGTAAATCTAACAATAAATTTTCATACACACTTATCGCGACAAAATGCTAATGCGGTGAATAAAAATGTTAATAAGCTCAGCCTGCAAAAGCCACGTAAAGGGTTACTCATACCGCTAATCTGGCTGTCTACGTGAGCTTACGTGCGTGAAACTCCTATAGACTACATATTGTAATGCATACTTTACCAACAAATATTTAAGACACACAACATATTTAAGATTTACAGAATATCGCAGCTAAATAATACTCTTTTAAATAGTATTGTGTTTCTGCCGGTGAGTAAGGTTTCCAGTGCTCCATGGGGTGGGGATTTGGGTAACCGTGGCTTTGGCAGTGGAGTGGCATTTTATTTTTTATATGTTTGAGCTAAATACTAAATAAATACCTTTTTATTTTTATTTATTTATTTTATTTGCTTTTTGCTGCCAGAGCAACGTGTTATAGAGGTGGGCAACGCATTAGCGATACTCTTGGTGTTGCTAATGTCTATAGGCAGTGGTGACCACTTTCCATCAGGTGGCCCGCTTGCCTGTTTGCCTACCGTATGACATTAAAAAAAAAAATAAGCGCCTAGATATACTTTCAGTGACGTAAAGGGTCTTTGTGTTGTACCTACTGAGAATAAGAGCATAAAAATATCCATAATCACAGGAGCAGTGTGTTCCCCGTACATATCCTTCAAGGCCAAAGTGGGCTTGTGATAGTCGCGAGCAAGACCCTCTGTTTAGAATAATTCCATTAAATAAGTAAGTAAAAAAATACTGCTTACAAAACAGACGTACCTACACAAACTCACATCGGATTAAAACTTTCCTTTTAAAAGAGGTCTCAAAAAAGACTGAATGGAACACTAAAGCCATTGGAATCCGCTGTGTCTATCTGCGGGACATTCTCATTTGTGAGATCCGAGAATGTAAGCTTTCCGTGTAAATCTTTTTTTTAATTTCGCGAGACAAACTAGCCTGACGGTGAGTGATAACTACCGCCAATGAACCCTGTACGATTGTCCGCAGAACGAAGTTTCTTGAAAAGTGTACAGTAGTTGACCGTCACTCATCCATGTGGGACGGATGGATCTGTAATATATAGCAGGTAGTGCGGTGGTGAAACTCTGCAGCAGTACTTTTGTATTTGTGGGGTTAAATTGGACTAGATGTAGTCGTCCCCAATCGAAGATTCCAGTTAGAGTACTCTCGATTCTAACTAGTTCGCGACTTACCTCTAATATGGAACGAGATATTTCTCAAAACATTAACTTTCCCTAACGAACTTAGGGAACTTTCTACCAATAATGGCAGAAATCTACTACCACTACGTAGGTACGCCCTCGCACCAAGTATCAGCATTACGCTCTCGAAGCGGTAAACTAAATCACACAGCAAATGTCCAACGCGTGCGGGCGGTAGCGTAAAATATTCCGGAAGACTTTCGCCCGAACAAAGTGGATATATATCGCGGAAACGGATGGTTCCGGGTTTTCCGGGGAATAGTAGCGGTGGTCGCAGAGTCACCCACTGTTGCCTTTCACTTTCCGTTCAGAACTTCGCGGACGGAACGCCTTTTGTGCCCACCGCGCGCCACGCCGGTTTATAACGAACTTTATTTACATTCTGTGGGCGAAGGGAACTTATTTAGCGAAATACGTTTAACCCCGGTAGCTATTAATAACAAAGTAAGGTATACTGTTTTTTATATCTTATATCGCTTTTGATATCCTAAGTTAATATTATAAACATAAAGTTTGGATGTACCTAAGTGTTTCAATGAGGATCAGTCATATGCTACATTTTATTGGTTTATTTATAAAATCTGAATGCATTTTCATAGCACAATTTTAAATCCAGATACAGGAATTTGTTGTTATCCGTTTTGAAATGTCTAAGTTATAAGGGTTAGAATGAAATGTCAAACGCAATTAAATATGTAATTTATTTCGTACGTCGTAATGTTTACCCAGGTGTTGAATGACGTCATCAGACTTGCCGAAATCACAGTATTTTAGCCCATATATCTTCTCTGGTTTAAGATATATTGTGTTTCTTCACAGTCGCTCATGTGGTATCATGAGCTAACGAAAAAGTCACCAAACAAAAATCGTGACTGATCCTCATTGGTAATTCTTTCATGAATAAGAATAAGTTTACCAAACTAGTGCAGACAGGCTTAGAGTTCACACTGAGTTTAATTAGTACTCATGGATTGGCTAGATAATCGTAATTAAAGTGCTCACATCAAAATATTTAAACGTACACGCATCTGCCAAAAACAAAGCACGCAAACAAAAAATAACGGCGTTATAACTTACCCTTAACCCACATCATAAGCCCAACATTACAAGAGATTATAACACGGGTTTTCTCTTGTAAAAAAAGCAAAACCGCCATTTTCCACCATGCAGAGCGCATCCGAGGTCATTTTATTTTTCCAGCGAAGAGATTAGCGCAAAGCCTACCCACTGTGCGCGTAAAATTTACGCTTCAGCGTTCACGTTGTTTAAAAAGCGCAAAAATATTGCGTTTTAAGTGAAAATCCAGCGGATTGCCTCTTTTTGCCAGCGCACCGTAATCACTTGGCTACACGATATAATATAAAAACTTGTTTACGACGAGTGGATTTGCTTTTCGTGCTGGTCAAATCAATGTAAAGTTCGCATCATTTTTTTTTATTAATTGAATGTTTAGCAATGCATTGTTTTTGCTATTACTGAAATGTATCCTCAGGTCAATGTGTGAAATATTAAAGTTAAAGGCTAAACCAAAGTACCGCCACAGAACACAGGACGTATCCAAACTTCTGAAGATTCCCTGAAAGCTTTATTAAAATTCTGCCCAGGCCTTACGGAATTAATAAGTGACTGAAAGGGAAATTAGGAAAAATAACTAAGTAGTAAGTCTGAAGATTACTATTTTTTTTTCTTTTTACTTGGCTCATCATTTCATGGCCATGGACGCATACCAAACTTTACGTTGGTGTTTCGCTATTTACATATCAATAATTATGGCTTTCGAAAAATACATAATATTTATGTCACCCGCAATTCTGTAGTGCACCTTCTGAAAAAGAAGACGTTCATGTATTATCGTCAAAATAAGTTCCAGTCAATGCAAAGCATGACCTGTGGGGCTCTGGCCCACACGATCCCTACAATGTAATGCTTTACTACCACACTAAACAAATCGCAACCGCGCCACGTCGCCGTTCAACTGAATTTTATCCACAATATTCCGGAGCAATCCGCATATATCCTGTTCGCAGCGGCGCGCGGATCTCAATTGTTCCATCTCGAGTCTAAGCATACATTGTCATCAGAAGTTCCGCATTGCAGGTACGGCAACTCTATCAGAGGTGGCAACTCGCTGGGCACAATTAACATGGTAATACTGAAGGGTAGACGCGCGCGGGCGCGGGGAGGGCAAAGGAAGGCACACGCCCCAGCCACTTCCTCCCGCTGGCACGCGCCACAATTTATTGTTTGTTGTAAAATTTAATTATATTTTCAACGTAAGTGAGAAGTTATAAGGGCTTGTTAGGGCGGCGCGTTTTACTAGTTGTCGGAAGCGTCGGCCGAAGCGGAAGTCTAAGAAATGGGAAATATTCCTCTTGTCTATCTCTAGTGTAACGTATAGTTGACTAGCGCCCCGTCTCGTTATCGCACAGATGTTTTCGTGTTTTCTCTATTATTTCAATAATTTCTAAATGATAACGATATCCGCATCAACTTCCGTTGCGTGGTTTAGGAGGAGATAGCAGACAGTCGGTCAGTCGCGGAAAGCGACTTTATTGTATACTATGTAAGGATCAGCTGTGTTACGTCAATATTAAATAAATTATAATCAAACATATTTTAGTACTGTACTTCCAAATCTAACACAAACTTCTCTGTACAACAATTCTAAAGTTTTCCAAACTGACTTTCAGTTTAATTTGTGGCTTTTGTCTACTTAATAATCTTCAGTGCAAATGTTCACCATGTAATAGACTGATTGTTACTGTTATTGTTCTGAGTAGCCTATTCCGTGACGTCGTGGTCAAGTTTTTACTCGACTACGACAGGGGTTGTGATTTTCGCAGTCTATGTTATGGATAGTTTACGAATAAAAAAAAATTATTATGTTTTTAGATATTCTGCCAAAGCAGCGTTTTTTACATTTTAAAATTCAATTTCAAGTGCGTTGCACAGGATTTCCAATTTTAGTATAGCTTAGTAATCTGGTCGCCAAGATTTCTCGCAAAGCATACTGTTAAAAGAATTGCACACCAGCTGTCGCGTACGCTCAGTCTGCCAGTGCTGCCTGCCGGCATTGGGTTTCGAGCCCGGTTCCATTCGCTTATGAATCCAATTCGTCAACCATGAGGCCACCGAGGCTCCAATCAACATTGTATAACGGTCCCAATCGCAGCCAAACAAAAACGAGCATAAAGTGTCAGAAGCGCCAATAGCCGCCGAGAATTTTGGTCAAACGATCCCTTTTTACAATCAGTCGGCGCATGGACAGTGTAAAAACGGCGGGCGCTGTAATTGAATGCGTGAGGTTTACGAGATTCCCTCCAGCGGATTGCCATCTATCTGCACATAGCTAAAACCCGAAACAGACTTCATTAGATAGAGATACGTATTCCTACAGAGGCAAAACCCTCTTTTCATAGAATTTTCGGTTTCAGTTTTGTATAAAATAACCCTCACGGGATGAATGGACGACCTTGTAAAGGTTGTACGTAGCCGATGGATGCAATGCAAATAACACAAAGTCGGTGAAAGACGTGGAGGAGGCTTTTCTATTGGTTAATTTTTTAAGTAGATATAGGAGGAGACACAGTCAGACGGTCTACCTTATGAAAAGTGGTCACCGTCGTTTAGGATATTTGCAAAATAAGAGGAGTGGATGCTGGGCCGGCCCTTTATGTATCTGTGAACATGCCTTTTGAAGAACCCGATGTTGAAAAATAAGTAGTTTTTGGTAATTTCGCTTTCACATACATAGACTGTTATTTACACCGTATGTATATAAATTATTAATATGATAATATAATGAGTGTCGTAGTCTAAAAACGAGTCGTAGAAAAAAAAGGGTGCCGTGTTTTGGAACGCAGACGCGGTAGACGCATCCGTTGATCGCATTCGTCTGACGCTGCGATCTGCGCATAAAACAACCGCGCGCTTTAGTGTCTTACAGCTCTGTAAACCAGAAACAGTGAACGGCCCGTTTCCTATTCCGTTATTTTTTTTCAAACATCACAATCTCCATCGATCGCCTGCCCAGCGTGGAATCTCTACAGCGTGGTATACCCTCCATTAATGTGGCGGAGGCTCAAGACCAGCAGTGCCCTTTATGGGTCGTTGATGATCATAATCCTGCCTAAAAATGAACCTTACCGACGTAACTGCTATTAAAACTCAAATTAGGTACCAATACAGGTCCAAATATCACCCAAACGAACGGCAGCAATCGCTTATAATCATAATTAACTTGGTAACGGCGGCCCGATAGGCATTTGGATTTCGAAACAATCGCGGCGAGAGTGCCAATTCGCGCGAAAACCAACTTAATGTGTCGAATGCTCAAAATTGGTGCCGTAAATTCGAAAGCCGGCGCCCACAACCTACGTCATCCAGTTACGAACGCACCATTCGACGGTAAAGCCAACTCGTATTACAGTGGCTGGCGAGCCAGGGAATGCGGCCCCACGATACCTGTGAGTACGACTTTAGCAGAACAGTATAAAAACTGTGTAGCAATAGATTGCTGAAATAACATGATATGTACAGCATAGCTAGGAGCAGAAAAACATATTTTTTTATACCACCAAGGTGGCAAACAATCTTACGGCTTGTCTGATGATAAGCAGTCACCGCAGCCTATGGACGTTTGCAATACCAGGGGCATCACCCACGCGTTGCCAACCCCGCAAAAACCATTTAATCCCTTTCTTGAAGAACTCCATTTTATTTAGCTCTAAAAATATATCTATTGACTTATTACACTATTAGCTATTGAAGATGGGGTATCAATATGTATTGCGTCTTCTTCAGTATAAAAAGAAAAAAGAAAATTATTTCTATACAGAAAGAGTATTTACTACCCTTATCTCGTCTCATATTTTGCCAAGCTAGATTTTCTGAGTAAATGCTATAGCTCTTCCTCTATATTTTACTATCCAGTTGATTTTGACTTCCAAATATTTAAACTCTAAAGTCAGTTCAGGTATATAGGCCAAATATAGCTCTGCCAGCCTTATGCATAGTACGGACACAGATTAGAGAGACATTGCCTAGCTAATGGAAGCTCCAAATTCGCCCAATCAAAATGGAGAATCTGCGAGCAACCCCGCGCATTAGTACACGCCAAGTATGAGGCTTCTTGATCTCTGATAGCCATGTAACAGTCAGCTTGCATGCGGGCAGCGGTTGCATGCACCCTGTAATAGGCTTCGTCTATTGCTCAACTTGGTAAACATACGAGAGTCCAGTAGGTCGAGCAAACATGTTTGCGGTAGGCTTTCTTGAGTTGCACTAAGGAGTGGGCAAAACGCTTGAAGTGCGACGGAAAATAAAAACATTTTGTGTCGAAGTCCAGAACGAATAGTTAAGCGGCCGGGTAATTCAAAGGGCTTTAAATTACCCGGCCCCAATACGAGCAAATTAAAGGGCCCCATCCGTAGCTTCTCTGAGGTGTCGAAGAAGCTTGGTTGTTTCTAAATTGGTTGCATAGTACAAATTCAAAAACTCTTCTTAACTGGCTATAGGTAAGCCGCGGGTAGTTGGCTGCACTAATTTTGACTATTTTGTCTCGAAAGATCCCTCGATGGAAACATACTAAAACAAATACACGTGAAAACAAAGTCGCGTGGTAAGGTTAATAAAAATATATAATAGGTGTCCGAGTCAAAATTCTGGTGACAATTACATTCATTCTGTGGAAATAACTAAATTACCACGCATCGCAGGATGAAACAACTAGAAATTGCAGCTTTATTAATTTATTATTTAACAATTTTTTGTACACAAGATACAGAAAATATAAATGACAGAAGAATAGAAAACACAACAGGCCTACTTATTTACTTATTTCTATGAAGAAATTTCTTCCAGCAGGCCTACAGTAGAGAGATGGTAATAGCTTTTCAGAACATCTCGTATTATGTTCACCACAATATTCATCCATATGGTTTTGTGTGGTTCCGTTATCGACATCAGTGATGAGGCGCCTCCCACCAGTGTTCAATCGACTTATAATCAAACATTGATACAATCTATGTAAATTGCCAAACTAAAATTACTGGGAAATAGTTCGCGAAGTTCTTGGAAAGCTTGCAGAGTTAGCAATGCAATTTGTCTAAACAGTTCATATACGTTATTTATTTGGATTAGTTTTGGGATTTGGCTATTTGATATTCAACACACGATTTGACGGCCTGAGTGGTTCAGTTGGTTAACGTGCCAGTCTGCCACGCAGAGGTCACGGGTTCATTTCCCGCAGAAAGAGCAGAAATTGAAATGATAAAATTTAATTTCTGATACGGGTCTGGGTGTAATATGTATAATAAGTATATATTTAATAAAAAAATTGTTTATCAGTTATTTAACACCTATAGCATTGCTTTCTTTGGGGCAGGATAGCGTTGTGTAAATATTTGTTATTATTCAATAATAACAAACGCAACAAATTGTTGCGTTTATGAGTAACGAGATCCGTCCATAACAAGTTCGTATTTAATCCTCGAAATAAGTGTGAACGCACAGTTGGAATCGGACAGATAACTGTAAGCTGAAGTATCTGAACGCCATAAATCTAAGCCACTGCTAGCATCCACGATACACTTGTTGTCAGGAGAGCACTTAGCACTGTCCTTTATCGTTTCAGGGTATAATTTATAAGCATATTGCATTTTATGTACAACAGGCGCGATAACAATAGAGGACTATCTCATCTAATGAAAAATATAACATCCACGAAAGTACCTATACAGTTAGGTTAGCTCATTTTATTTCTCCCAAACGGATGAACTGATTTCGATACGGTTGTTTTTATTTTAAAGGCAGTTTAATCAAGGCGGTTCTTAGCTAAATTGCTTTACATTTGAAGGTATTGATTGATTTATCCTAGGCTAGGCTCTGCCCTCTTTCAGGCAGTGTGAGAAAACATCGCTCTTCCATTTCTTTAAATATTTTATATCTAATATTATCAAAAAGTACTTTATGTAGTACCTACATACATACATTTTCAAAGTCACGCCCATTAGGGGCAGGCATAGTTAAACAACAACAAAGTTTAGGTAGGTAAGGGCAGGGTAGGTAAAGATTTTGACATCTAGTAGGTTGCTGTGTGCCTATAACGAGTAAGGTCTAAAGTAATGAGCCGGCCGACCAAGTGCGGGTCCGATTCGTATAGACAGTCTAAAGAGAACAAAAAGAAATTCTCACAATATTGATGTTTGATGATGTGATTCGAAACTTTGATGCTATAATCAAACCGCTAGTGTCTTGTGCCTTGTCCCGTATTCTTTCAATACGTCTCACCAGTTTATGCGCTTTTTAGCACCCCGAAGAGATAGCCACCGTCAGAACAGATTTTCTATTTTTATCCGTGGCTTGTTGACTCGTGTCGATAACATTTTTTTACTTACACGTAAGTTTGTTATTTTCTGCAAAAGTAACTAAAATTTTTGGCAATAAATTGTCGTGAAATAAATCGAGAATCACGTAGAGTTTATAATTTTTTCCTAATTTAAAATTCGTATGGGATCACGCTGTTACCGAATGGGATGCGATGATGTACTTGTACATATTTTTTAACAACTAGCTTTTGCTTGCAACTCGACCGAAGAAATTCGGTTAATTTTGGAGATAAAGCCTGTGTCCTACTCTAGTTTGCCGTTTATGACCTTGTTTTTTATCCAAAGCGAAAAGAAAAAATCAACGTTTAATGCATGAAAATGACAGGCACAAACAGACAGGCAGAGTTTCATTAGAATTCGTAGATTGGATAAATAAAGGGTGTTATTAAAGGCGGATAACTTAAAATTGAAATAAAACAAAGAAAAAGTATTTCAAATCAGTAAAACTAGCTTTACTGAAAAGATCATTTTATGACATTTATGTTTAAATATCATTTCAGGTTTGTAGCCGTTGTGTATTTATTAATCATTCAACCAAAAGTGAGCTTCACCACCGAACAAAGTTTCGTATGGAAAAGAAATGAATGATCAACGAATAATTTCACGTAGGCCACCGAGTTCCGCCTTTGGACATCAGCAACACCAGGGGAGTCATCAATGCGTTGCCCGCCTCTGAAGAGACCTCTAATATACCTCTTGAATGTTCCCATGTCATAGTCATTGTGTAATCTAACTTCATTAGATTGTTTTCTTTATAGATATGTCAAGTTACTTTTCTACACCGATAAACCAAAGACGATCGAACACAACATTTGGTAAGTTATTAGCGAAATACGGCCACAATTTGTGTGAAAGTGCATGAAACTATCCGATTAGCCGATCTACGCGTCAGTCACGGCAGCCACATTGCCGAAATTAAAACATACTAAGTTACTAACTATAGTTTCACTGATACTAAGTACATTTTTCTTTGTTTTATTTCAAGTAAAAGTTCTCCGCCTCCAAAAAAAAACATAGTATAGTAATAGTGCACTAATCCAAAAACAGCAGCTATAATACCTACCTAACCCGAGAAATTATTCAAATACAAAGTAAATACAAATCCACAATAAATTTACAACAGCATAATGTTCACTCATCTAAAGAGAGCTAAATTGAAAACGTAGACACAATCACTGAGCAATAGGCGCCGGGCAGTAAACTGAAAATGCATGCCAGAACACAGCGTGTCATTGCCACGCAACCCCCGGAACCAACCGCCTATGGAACTGTCATTCCCGTGGAGAATATTTAGCGTGACTATGCGAACCGCGCGTGAATATTCAGCCAGCAGTGTGAACCGGCCCTAACGGCATGCCGCAGCTCCAATCTACAGTGTAAAGCGTGCCTAACATGCCACGGAGTTCAAATATTATCGGTGCGAATTTTCGGCGAACAAAATTGTGCAATAGTTAAATCATTTAGATCTTATTTGACTAATTGCTCCAATATTTTCTTCAGCAATGCGTTATGCCACATTATTTTAAGATCGAGGTGCTGGATATGTGGATTTTGGGAGTGGACATTACTGTCAGAAAAATACATTTACAATGAAATATTTGCTTCTTGATGCCTATTGTCACCATTTGTTGATGCGAGTGCATGAATTTTTTCTTGAATAATCCAATATTTTTTCATATAGAAATTGAAAAACAGTCCTAGACGTGTCATACTCGGGAACCGTAGGGTTCCGTAGGTGCCTGTCAATCATCATCATCATCATAATCTCAGCCGTTTGACGTCCACTGCTGAACATAGGCATGCTTTAGCTCCCTGCGACCTTGACGAGGTCGTCCATGCATCTCGTGGGGGGTGCAGCTGTCTTACGCTGCGCTTTCCGATGCGTCTTGGTATGAAATCTTTGCCTAGTCAACTATACTTTAAAAGTTTATCGACTATTACTCGTTATGGGCTCTGTCTGTGGGATAATTTTCTTTTCTCTTGATTATTTAAACTAAAACGGGTCATCTTTTTATTTCAATTTTTTTATTTTATTTTACATAACATGTGAAAAGTAGTAATTAATTTCTAAAATTAACAGTATGTCGAAAAAATATTTCTCTCCGCTTTAGTTGTAGGTACTTACCCATGTACCTATAATAGATAGATACTCAAATAAAGGTATTTTTAACTGTTTTATTCTACAATATTGTCGGCGTGAATTACAGTGAACAAGTACCAATAGTTTCTGTGTTGAACCGCGAACAGATAGACAGACAGACAGAGAGGGCGCACTATAATCATTTCTTGTTTCACTACCGATCCCTAAAATTCCACACACACAATCCCACTTAGCGACGCAACGCGACGTGGTTCCATCAAGATGTGCCAATAAATTTAACACACTTACGTGAGTATTCCTCGCCCAGCATGAGGAGTGCAGGTGCGTATGGCCCAAGCAGGTCCATTTCTGGAAGAGGCTCGGGCACAAGCCCCAGCGGCCTGAAACAAACATACAAATGTTAATAGTAATAGGTAAATATATTCTTTATTCTACACGCAGAAATGTTAGTTGAATCTTGTATTTACAAATTCGAGCTTATCACTGTAAGAGATCTCTTCTAGCCAACCTGAGTAGGGTTACCAGGTATCCGGCTTTAACCGGACATGTTTGGCTTTTTACGGATGAGTCCGGCCAAATATTTCTCATCCGGCCTGGACGGTTTTATATGTGGCTGTCGCACCGAAATGATGATGATTTGGGGATCAATGCTGTCCGAGTCCATAGGCGAAGCCCTTTTTTTTGGGCTTCATGACTCTAGTTACCCTACACGTGATCCCTGGGTAGTGCAAAATGGACAGCACTCTCTCCGGTGGTAGGCTTCGGCCGTGGCTGGTCACCACCCTCCAGGAGAACGCGTCGTCAAGCGGCCTGGCCGTGTTTCGGTGCGATGCCTGGAGTAGCCCTATAGGAGGATGGGTCTGGACAGTTGTGGTCGCTCTGCGTAACCGTGTTTTCTACTGCTCACCACTCCCGTACCGGGTGCCTGGCTTCGGTGGGCAGCGGGATCCGAAGCACGGTGCCGCCGCTGGCCGACCGTAGCTAGTTAGGGGCCCACGTAGCTGGTTAGCCACCAGTGAAAGGCCGCCCCGCCATCTCACGAAAAATCCCAGATTGCTCTACCCTGCCGGTTGGCGACCGGATGGGAGGGCCAGGTAGCCAATCTAGGGGGGTTCGGGCGTCCCCGCGGTCTCCGCGTCATTCACCTTCCCATGCGGCAATGGTGAGCATGGTAGTGGTCGGCGGAGCGCTACCTCGACCAACTTCCGTCCTCCTATAACAACCTATCACTCAAACAAATATAACATGAAGCGAAAAAAAAGGATAAACGTTAAGCAGCGGCTGCACTCCCTCCCACTCAAAGTGCACCTTACTAACATCCGAGTACTGCACTCAAATCTCAATGCAGTCCACCACCACCTCGAGACACCGCAGCTGCTGTTCCTCACTGAGACGCAGATCAGAAGTCCGGCTGACGCGGCGTACCTCAGCTACCCAGGGTATACTCTGGAGCACAGGTTCGTTCCTCGTGCCGGAGTCTGTGTGTACCCTCGCGACGACATCTGTATTCGGCGTCTCAGATACTTTGAAGGGTCTGGTTTGTCCATTTTGTGGCTTCTAGTGGATACCGGTCAAGTGCAAATCTTGTTTGCCTGCGTTTATCGATCCCACAGCGGGGTCCAGGAGATGACTCGTTTATGTGACCATCTCTGTTGTATATGCGTACCTACTTCTAATATCTACATACGATGTATCCTACCTACCTAGCAAATAAACAGTGTGCTGTTAACCAGTGGTCGTTTCACTCGCCTACACAATATTGGCGACGATAAATCGCGATACCCACATTTTGTATTTTTTTATATTTAAAATGTCTCTTTTCGGGATTTTAACTAATTTTGACCATAATGTACAAACGTGGCAGACTTATAAAAATCGGCTAAATCAGTGGTTCATTGCTAATGACATCGACGTAGTGAAGGACCCTGTTGGTATCAAACGAAGAGCAATACTCTTAAGTGCACTCAGTGACAGTACATACAGGCTAGCTTCAGACTTAGCACTGCCCAAACGGCTAGAGGAAGTACCCTATGAAGATGTACTGATCATTTTAGATAAACATTTCACACCGTCTACCTGTGGATTCGGCGAGCGTTATACCTTTTACTCCGCGATACAAAATCCAGGGGAGTCCTATGCAGATTGGGCCGCGAGGATTCGTGGTCTCACGGCGCAGTGCAATTTCAAGAACGTTGAAGAGGCACTGAGAGACCGATTCGTCATGGGAATGTTGCCGGGAGCGGAAAAGGATAAGCTGTTTGCGCAGAATATGGACGAGCTGACGCTGGCTAAAGCGGTGGAGTTGGCGAATAGCGTGCGCAGTGCGCGCTGTGGAGCGGGCGCGGCGGCGGCGGCGGCGCAGGCCCCGGCCGCCGAACTGTTCAGGATCGCCAGTGGCGCGCGCGCCGCCAGCACCGCCAGCGGGCCCGGCGGCACCGGCGGCACCGGCGGCACCGGCCGGAGCAAGTCGGCGTGTTCGGTGTGCGGCTATACGAATCACGATTCGTCGCAGTGTCGGTTTGCAAAATACCGTTGTAAAAAGTGTAATGCGAAGGGTCATTTGCGACGAATGTGTAAAAAAATTAACTTCGTGGAAAACGACGGTGTTGGCCAGAGCGATGACGATTGTGACGGTGAGTTATTTTATATAAGATCACTAAAAGGGGAACCAATGACTGAACTGATTTTAATAAACGGTATCCAGTTAAGGTTTCAGGTAGATAGTGGTTCCGCGGTCACGGTGATTTCCGATCGTACTTATAAATTAAAATTTAACGAAGTGCCTTTGTCTTTAACTAAAAAGCGGTTGCTTACATATACGGGGGATAATATCGAGTGTTTAGGGGTTATGCAGTTACCATTCACCTACATGGGTGAAACACACACTCTTAGTGTTTTCGTGGTCCGCGACGGTGGTCCGCCACTCCTTGGCCGTGACTTCATTTCGCAGTTTAGGTTAGAAATGCTACCAATTAATTTTTGTAATTTATCGAGTAAGTTTCCCGATCAACTTAGCAGCAAATATCCATCGGTATTTTCTAACGAATTAGGAACATTCAATAAATACAAAGTAAAATTGCAATTAAAAGCGGATGCAAAACCAATTTTTTTTAAACCTCGCCCCGTAGCCTATGCATTAAAAAGTAAAGTAACCGCGGAAATAGATAGATTAGTTAACATAGGTGTACTTAAACCGGTCCAATATTCGAAGTATGCGTCTCCGATTGTGCCCGTGTTAAAACGTAATGGATGTATTCGGCTGTGTGCGGACTATTCCGTTACCATTAATAAACAGCTGATTATCGAGCAGTATCCGTTGCCGACGGCACACGAGCTATTTACAAAACTTCATGGCGGTCAGCAATTCAGTAAGCTGGATCTCACGCAAGCCTTCGCACAGTTTGTTTTAGATGACGACTCGCAAATGATTACCTGCATTAATACACATCGCGGCTTATTCAAGTACACACGGCTGGTATTTGGCATGGCCAGCGCGCCGGCGATTTTCCAGCGCGCTATGGAGTGCATGTTATCCGGGTTGGAGGGGTCTTGTGCATGCTAGATGACGTGTTGATTACGGGCGCTGACCGGCAGCAACATTTACAGCGTCTGCATGCGGTGCTTCAGAGGCTCCAGGATGCGGGGTTGACGTTACAGACGGAAAAATGTCTCTTTTTTCAAGACGAATTAGAGTATTTAGGATATACTATAAATAAACACGGATTAAAAAAGTCACCGCAAAAGGTTAAAGCCATCATCGACGCACCCGTTCCAACGAATGTTAATACTTTACAATCATTTCTCGGTTTAGTAAACTATTACAGAAGTTTTGTGCCTCAGGCATCTACCTTTGTATAATTTACTTCAAAAAAGTAGTAAATGGTGTTGGAACGAGGAGCATGATAAGGCTTTTAAAATGATAAAAAACGTTTTGTCTTCAGATCAAGTGCTCGCTCATTTTAACAACAATGCAAAATTAATATTAACTGTAGATGCATCGCCATATGGGCTTGGTGCAATATTGTCCCAGATAGATGAACATAATATCGAGCGGCCCGTGTCTTATGCTTCCCGTACGTTAAATTCCGCGGAGAAAAATTATTCACAGATCCAAAAGGAAGCTACTGCCATAATATTTGGAGTTAAGCGTTTTCACCAGTATTTATATGGACGGGCAACGCCGTTCATATTGCGTACGGATCATAAGCCGTTATTATCCATATTCGGCCCTTATCGCGGCATTCCCGAGGTATCTGCCAATCGGTTGCAGCGATACGCAATGTTTCTTAGCGCCTACAGTTACACTATAGAATACGTGCGTAGCAGTGATAACAGCGCTGATTACCTATCCCGCGCGAGCCTGCCCGCCTCGGCCAAGCCGGCGCGGGGGCGCGGCGCGGGCGCGGTCGAGGCGGACGGGGCTTTAGAGGACCGCGCATCTTATATTCATTTCGTAACGGATGGTAGTATGCCTGTTACGTTAAATGCATTACGAGAGCAAATACAGAAAGACGTCGTATTAAACAAGGTAGTAAAAAATGTTCTAAATGGGTGGCCGACAAAAAATTCGGATATGGTGTTGAAACCTTATTTTCTATGTCGATCGCAGTTATCCTTGGAAAATTGATGTTTAATGCGTGGTCACAAAGTAGTTATACCAAAAGCACTGATACCTACAATCATATCAGAACTCCATAGGTCACATTTAGGTATAGTCAAGTGCAAAGCGGAAGCTCGTAGTAGATTCTGGTTCCCAGGAATAGATGCTGCGATTGAAAAAATGATAGCGGATTGTGCAGTGTGCGTGCAACTGCGCTCATCACCGGCGCGCGCGCCGCTGGCTGTTTGGCCCTTTCCGCCCCAGCTGTTTTATAGAATCCATATAGATTTCCTGGGCCCTATTAGTAACTACACTTACCTGGTGATAGTCGATGCATATACTAAATGGGTTGAAGCGTACCGAATGACAGGCACAGCTACATCAAACGTTATTTGTAAATTGAATGAATTTATGTCTCGATTTGGCATACCGCACACTTTGGTTAGTGACAATGGCACGGCGTTTACATCCCGCGAGTTCGGGCTGTTCTGCGCGTCGAACGGCATCGCGCACGTGACGTCGCCCGCGTACCACCCGGCCAGCAATGGGCAGGCGGAGAGTTACGTCAAAATAGTCAAAAAGGGTATTAAAACGTGCATTCTGAGCTCTTCAAGTGTTAAAGATTGCGACAATAAATTACTTGAATACCTTTTTGACTACAGGAACTCTGTTCATTCGGTGACGAATTCTTCGCCTGCGCAGCTGGTATTTGGTAGTATATTACGGTCTCGATTGGACCTAATTAATCCAAAACCGCCTGCACTCTCGTCTATCGATCTGGCCAAAACCGTGAAAAATAAACAGTGCTTGCAGAGTGATAGCTATCGTGGACAAAATAACGTGCGTTTTGTACTAAACGATCAAATTCTGTATAAGAAAAATACGACTAGTGATAAGTTTGAATGGCTAAAGGGGACTGTTGTGAAGAAAATAGGAAAAGTCACCTACTTGATTAAAGATAATATAACTTCATCAATATTTAAAAAACATAAAGACCAACTGTTACTCAATAAAGGCACCATTAATAGTACCCATAACTGGGAGAGCCCCATAACCATGGAAGACCTAAGCTCAGGGCCCCGCACAGACAGCCCAATGGCTCTGGAAGATTCTGAGCGTCCACCAGCGGAGAGAACGGCCGCATCGTTTCCGCGCGTACAGTCCGCGCTGGCCAGCCCGGCGAGCCCGGCCAGCCCGGCCAGCCCGGCGAGGCCGCGGCCTTCACCCCCGGGGGAGGAGGATGACTTCCACGAGGCAAGGGAGGACGCGGCCTTAGACCCTGAAGCGGGCCAACCACACCAGCCCGTTAGAACCGCAGGGCAAGGGCTATTATTACGTAATGTGCCAAAAGTCGACTATAAACAGTTTTATTAACTATACCTGTATTACATGTGTAGCGACATCTATCGCTCCACTAGGGAAACTCAACGATACTCACATTACGAGTACACGAACACAAGGTTGGCAAGCATCCGCACATAGATGGCGCTAACAATCCTACATCGCGCTAGAGAAATGTGCCAACTTCCACGACATATATACAACTTCCGACGATCAACTGTCGGGGCCCTTGGTCCCCTGGTCACAACACCCGGCCAGGTGGGTAATTACCCTTTTCCACCTTCTCCCTATCTTCGCTTGCCAACATTGGCGGCTACCATTATCCTGCACCGCCAAAGTGGTGACCCCGACGTGATCCTTACGTCTTCCCTACCTGACTCCCGCACACAGCAGTCACAGCCTTGACCATAGTCGGCACAACGCGTGCTTCCTGGTCGTTCACCTGCGGCATCTCGCTGTCCCCACCCAGTCTCGACTCACTGCAGACTTGGGAACAGCATCGCTTCGGCACAGCTCACAGCGCAACCTCACGCCAGAGCTACGCCATTGCTCACCGCATCGCCAGACTGATTACGCTTCATACGTCAGCTTCAGCGTTTCTCGCTTCGGTATCGACCTCCAGTCTCCGGGGGGGGAGTACTGTAGCGACATCTATCGCTCCACTAGGGAAACTCAACGATACTCACATTACGAGTACACGAACACAAGGTTGGCAAGCATCCGCACATAGATGGCGCTAACAATCCTACATCGCGCTAGAGAAATGTGCCAACTTCCACGGCATATATACAACTTCCGACGATCAACTGTCGGGCCCTTGGTCCCCTGGTCACAACACCCGGCCAGGTGGGTAATTACCCTTTTCTACCTTCTCCCCATCTTCGCTTGCCAACATTGGCGGCTATGTTATCCCGCACCGCTAAACATGTATTATCTGTTCGTTACATCGTATATTATCATAAGTACCTAAATGTTAGGTATGTATTAACCTAGAATAGTGCAACAGGTGTTATACCATAGTATACCTGTTTGGGTGGATATTTCGTACTCTATGACTTGTATGTGTATAGTAAACTAAGAGGAGGGTTGTTGTATATGCGTACCTACTTCTAATATCTACATACGATGTATCCTACCTACCTAGCAAATAAACAGTGTGCTGTTAACCAGTGGTCGTTTCACTCGCCTACACAATAATCTCATTGAAGCGGCGGATGAAGCGAGGGGGATTTCAATGCCCACCACCAAGAGTGGCTTTTCCCATACCGGGTGACCAATAATGCTGGGAGAGAGGCGCGAAAACTAGCTCTGTCGCTAGATCTCACCCAGCTAGTAAACTGCGCCACGAGGGTACCGGATGTCGACTCCCATTCCGCCAATTGCTTAGACCTTCTGCTGACAACTGATCCGGACAGGCACTCAGTATCGGTTTCCGCACCACTGGGTACATCTGGGTGAAATCTGTATACGTCTATTCCCCACCCGAGCAAAGCCCATGCAACCCCCGACGGGTGTGTCAAATCTCAACTTTGGACAGTACATCGAATCAAAAGCCAATACTGCTGCAAAAAAGCTTGGAATCCTCTCGAAGGTCAAGCGGTACTTCACTTCAAGGCAGTTGCTTCAATTACATCAAGCACAAGTCCGATCTTGCATGGAGTACTGCTGCCACCTCTGGGATGGATCAGCCAAATACCAACTGGCTGCTTTGGATTCGGTGGAAAAACGTGCAAAGAGATTAATTTGTGATCCGCAGTTAATTGAGGCTAAGCTGGCAGAGGCAGAGCCTCGAGCATCGGCGTAGGGTTGCGCGTTTGTCGGTTTTCTACAAGTTGCACTTCGGGGAGTGTGCGAAGCAGTTGCACGACCTCATTCCGCCGGCCCCTTTCCGCCATCGGGAGACGCGATCCGGGCGAGTGCTTCATCCTTATGTCGTAGATCTTTCAACTATCCGCATGAGCCGCTTTGGCTCGACTTTTATAATGCGCACGGCAACGGGAATGCGTTGCCTGCGAGTGTGTTCCCTGATCGATATAATCTGGATGCGTTCAAGGCTAGAGTGAATAGACTTTTCCTAGACAGGCATGCTCCATCATCGACCGCATCGTCACTTACCACCAGGTGACGTGGCGGTCAATTGCCTGGCTAGTAAAGTAATAAAAAAATAGTGAAAATGACAAATCTATAAAAATTAATTATTATTTGCCAAAAGGCAGATCTGTTTAATTTTAAGTAAGGTATTTGTAATTTTGTCCAGAATGGATATTTTTGTTGTTGAGAGTTGAATTAACATTAATAGTTTATTATTTCACGTCTCGTCGAGGCAAGTTGTGACCAAAATGCTGGCCTTTATTTAGCACAGCGTTTGAGCGTTGCCATTCAACGTGGCAATGCCGTCAGCATTTTGGGCACCTTGCCTAATGGCAGCGGTTTATTAGATTAGTTATTTTTTTCAGTTTTAAATTAATTTTACTCTTAGATTAACCTAGTTTTAGTTAGTTAAGTAATATTTTATCTTCCACTAATATTGTACCAAAATAGTAGTTTATGCAACTGTCATTTAAAAGGGGGTATTAAAACATGAGTGTCTGTTTATCAAACGAGGCGTAGCCGTGTATGATAATAGTTTGACACGAGTGTTTTAATACCTAATTATATGCCGTTGCATACACTACTTTATCTACACTCATATTTTTATGTTAAAATATCGTACCTATAATTTTCTCAACATTGCTGGAAGTAAGCTGCGAGTCAGTTCTGTTGTATCTACGAGTCGAGGATACCAAGCGGCGGGAAATTCACTTTACTACTTTCATGTTTATCTAATTATTTGCTTCAGACAATAAAAAACATTCACAAACACAAATTACAACAATTAAAAAAAATATTCTGTTTAGCGGGAAAATAATTACACACAAATATAAACAGGAAAATTTGAATCTTGAATTTGTCAAAGACATTTAGTTATTCAACCCACATTGAGCCGTGTCTCGGCGCCCGACAAAAATTTAAAAAATTAAAAGTGTTGCATAATGATTAAAAAGTTATTTTACATTACAACTGTAATGAAATTAGTATGGGAAATGCTGTATCGAAAAGTATTTTTTTTTTTCATTTTATAGACTGGCGTGAAAAAAGTGTATCCTTAAACAACTGTTTTCGAATATGAAATTGGAACATTACGCTATGAGTGTAGATAAAGTTTATTATGTTATTAAAAAGAAGTAGGTAGTAGTAGTAGTAATAGTAGTTTGTTCCTTATTGTATAAAAAAGAATTATAACTGATTATTTTATGTAAGATAAGCTTGTAACATACAACCAAAATATTATAATATAGTGTTTAGTACTTAGAGAGCGCGATCTGCGGCATTTTCTAGAAAGCTAGCCTGGAAAATAGCTCATATATGAATAAAAGTTTGAATTCCTCAATAACTTCATTACACTCTAGTCGCAACGTAAGGGGTACAGTAAAAGATCATATTATCACTAAAGTGCTCTCACATAATAAAAAAGCTAAGAACCTAGGACCCAATTGCGCGCACACTCGAATGCGCCAAGCCTTATAGATTCCTCCCTCGCGTGAAGTAATCGTGTTCACTGAAATTGAGTCTGCGAGTTTCGGCGTGACGCGTTATCGGATTTGTCCGCACGCGTCCGGAATCCTTCCAGACTCGTCTGGAAATCTGGCAAGTCTGGGAATCTAGACTCTAGCAAGTCTTGGTGCAGCTGCATTCGGGCCGCGTACGAGAGTTGCGATAAAAACGTGCTAACGCTTGCGCGGGTTGTAGGTATTTTTATGAGACGGTGACAACTTGTGTTCAGAAGTTATAGATTGGAAAGGACAAATTTGTTTGGATTGTAGATGATTATGACTGTCGATATTGGAAATTTTGTAGGTATGTCCATATTCAATAATGTTACCAGACAGACTACTGTATATGTGTGTGTAGGTATATGGTAGTTGTAACAGGTAGAGAACCCAGGTGGAGCATGGTTCCGGGAAGCAAAAAATAAATACTGAAGTGGCACTTTAGAGACTTCAATATAATTTAAATTTCAAATATAGACATACTACGAAGTGAACCTATTAGCAGCCAAGTGTATGATATATACTATTTTACAAAAAGTAACTTACAATTATATTCTACTACGTTAAAAGAATATCTTTTTAGACAAGAAATTTAGCTTCAGTGATATTGTAAAAAAGACAACCGACAGAACAAACGCATACGAATACATAACAGAACATATTTTCCAATGGCGTTTATTAAAATTCATACAAACTAACAATATCACCTAAAATCTGAAAGACGTCGGCTGTTTAACATTACAGATGACAGCGCATGTATTATTCATCGCTTAGTTCCAAGTAAAACTTGCGCCAATAAGTTGGGAACTAACGCCGTGAGATGAACTTGGTCGCGATAGGTTCAATTTACATTTTAATTGGATATCGCCGGCTCCGCGGACGCTATTACGAACACTTTTAATTATGGGGTTAAAGAGAGCCCGTTTGAAAGCCTGTTATTGACTTTTCTTTTTGCGCTGGGTTAGTACCTAAGGGGCTTTTCTGTACATCAATGCTGGCTTGGTCGTCTTATCTATGCTTGGCATAATTACCGCTAGCGTGAAATTTACCTATACTTATGTATTGGACTTCGATTGACAGCTCGTAGTTATACGACGATTAGAGATAATACTAGATAATCGTTAATTCTGTCGTTTTCCGACATAAATTAAAAAGAAAAAAGTCGGAATAGATGACGTCGATTAGACACGATTAGAGCAAGAGAGCCTTTACAGAGCGCTACTGGTCTAGTGGCCTCGTGCTTGCGAGACCGATAGCCAAGGTTAAGCAATGACTATGGTAGCAATGTCCAGGAACTGGTGGCCGTTTTGTACTTTGTGCTTTGAGGCTAGTCGAATTTAGCATCGCAACGAGCTCGCCACTCGTTAATACTATTGGCGAAGCAAGGTTAACCAAGGTCTTTCGCCGGAGACTGGTTGAACAGTTAAGAGCCCCCTGACGGGGAATATTTTATATATGAAAATTTTAGGCTTTAGAATTTTTGTATTTTATTCATTTTTCGCCGGAATTATTATATAGTTTATTATATATTTATTATAGATAGGTACCTACTACTATTACCCATTATTTTTTTCTATTCATGTCAAATGCATTAGAATTGTATCTAAGCAAGGTTTTCTAGTGAGATGGAACGAACAACACTTTCTTCTTTATAACCTAGATCAGAAAACCTGTTTGACTGTTTACCTTTCTCTATTTCAAAAAGAAAATCGCAAAACACATATACCACCGAAAATCTCAGGCCAAACAGAACCCAAACCCCCGAAAGAATGCCAAGTGGCGGTGCCCGCAAACACAAACACTGTAACAATAACGAGAATCACTCGGATAGAAAGCAAGCAGGAGCGGGTAGCGGCGCAAATGAGCTATACCTACCGCTAATTTGCGGCGGCGAGACGCAAACACTGCGCACCGTGGCGCGCCATTTTGAAAATATCGCACTAAGCGCGATGTTTTTAACCCTTGACCAAAAAAGGGGGTATTATAAGTTTGACGTGTGTCTTTGGGGCTTTGTGTGTCTGTCTGTGGCATCTTATTCTTAATGGATGGACCGATTTGGATGCGGTTTTCTCTATTTTAAAGCCAGTTTAATCGAGATGGTTCTTATCGTTATTATAATCGATTCTGTAATTTAGAAAATATTTGAGTTTAACTAAAGTTGGTTGGGGTTTATTTTTAAACGACTTCAAAAATGGAGCGGGTTCTCAATTCATCAGAAGTTTTTTTTTATGTATGTACCGATTTAGAACATTCTTTCTTTTGTTTGAAAGGGTATTATAATATAATAATAATATAATAAAACTTTTATTGTCAGACACAAGATCCATAAGGTACAAAAGAGATAATAAAGAAATAAAAACAACAATATCTAATGTAACTTAACTTCTCACCACACACATACATTAACTAACATTAACACAAATATTAAATATATAGGTACAAATAAAATAACACATCTTCACTTACACTAACCTAACCTTACCTACAATATTAAATTGCAGTAACTACTAAGCCGCTACTTGCAGCCAGCGCTTATGTATTCTTGATATAGGCGACCCTACAATAATTCTATTGCTGCAACCATCACTCTGGACATCACTCTGGACATGAAGCCCGCAATGCGATGCCTATGGATGGCATTAAACGTGTTCAGTCTTGCCTCAGCAAACATTCCAGAGGCACTGCACCAAGGCTTTAGACCCATCAGGTGTCTGTATACGTTGTTGTACTGAACACGAATGCCGTCGTAAGACCGCTTTGTGTATTCAGTCCAGAGCTGACAGGTGTAGAATGATTGACAATACGTTCGAAATAACATATTCTTTACATCATCATATTTCAATAAACATTTATGCCCATTTAAAAAAATAAGCAAACTTAGTCACTAGCATAGTGCGAAGGGGGGCCTGATGACCTGAAATACAGGCTTTTTGCCTAGCTTAGGCATCAGTCTCCCACACTTATTATATCTAAGAAATTAGCATAATGTGAATTGTGAATTACTGGAAGTAAATAAACGTTATATTATTATTATTATTATCATCGGCAGCTTTGAAGAACTTTCTAGCGATCATATTCCCACAAATAGATAAAGCTCTACGTTGCCGCTCGATGTCATCGTCATCACGTCTATTCGATGTGAGAATGTGACCCAGGTACCTGAATTTCTCGACTATCTTTACCGACTGTCCTCCAACATACACAGCAGGCACCATGGACGGACCCTTTCCCGACTTGAACATTACCATCTCCGTTTTCTTGGCATTATACACTAAACTATGGCGCCGCGCATATTCTTCACAAATCGTAATTAGCCTTTTCATACCTTTAATCGAGGGACTGAGCAGAACCATATCATCGGCATAGCTCAAGTTGTTGACATATCTGTCACCCAACTTGAGCCCCACCGACGTTCTGCTCAGTTCCACGATCAGGTCATTTACGAACAGGTTAAACAAGTCGGGAGAGGTCAACCCACCTTGTCTTACACCACAGGTCAGCGCATAACTATCTGACTGCGCATCACCCCATCTGACATTATTGACCTGGTGCGCATACCAGTATGCGACCAGATCAACAATCCCAGACGGTACATGGCTCTGCTTCCCAGATCCCATAGTCACCAAGTCTTGTCAAGTCAAGATAAATCTTGGGAGAAATCGTGGGAACACCTCAAATATTATACGCATACATACTTATAGCGATTTCAGTATTTTCAGTGACATGTCCAGCATTTGCATTCTGAAAAGTATCATTTGGTGAAGTGGAGCTGATGATAAAGAATCACAGGCCACCGTAATACCTCAATATTGTTACTTCAGAACTCCGTCAGTTATTTAGTTAGTTAGGCGGGCAACGCATTGGTGACTCCCCTGGTGTTGCTGATGTCCATAGGCGGCGGTGACCACTTTCCATCAGGTGGCCCGCTTGCCTGTTTGTCTGCTGTGTAACAATAAAATAAAATAAAAACATACAACATAACATTATTTTTTAAGGTAGAACACAATATGGACCGTACTTTTAAAACTACGATATTAACCAGCTCTAGGCCTAGCTCTATACCAATAGTATAGAGCTAGGCTATAAGCTCTATTATAGACTAATTAATGCATATTAGTCCCAGCATTTAATTACACACAATATGGACCGTACTTTTAAAACTACGATATTAACCAGTGGGTAACCAATAGTATAGAGCTAGGCTATAAGCTCTATTATAGACTAATTAATGCATATTAGTCCCAGCATTTAATTACACACGAATGAACATGCAATTTTAAGCATGATTATGCGCATTAGTTTGGTTTACAAACTCAAATCAAAAAATTGCTTGTTACGTTAAAAAATGTATATTATTGATGCATTTTCTGGACTCAGTGATGTCGGTCCGTTTGCCTGAAATTACTTACAATAATATGGCAAATTCTCACAGTGACAACGCACATGCAGTTCTGCATTTATGTTGCATGAAACCTAAGAAGAGCGTGAATCGTGACTTTTTGAGAATTGAACATTTTGGGAATTGGACACATTGAAATTAAGTACCTGATCGAAAAGCTCATGTAGGCGTGAATTGATTCACCATTCATCATGACTGTTGCCATTCATCACCAAAGACGGTAGATTCTATATATATTTTTTCCCTAGTAAAACTTAGAGCAAACCGAAATCGTCTGCGCGTCAAAAGTTGGCGCGCAGCAATGAAACCACGAGTAACTATTTCTAATTTGAGTTTTTCTATGCAGCATTGAGCAGCATTGATGTCAACACGCGGTAGAATGTATACCCAACATAAGGTAAAATTACTCAAATACACTGTCGAACATAGCCCGAAATCACACTATAGGTAAACTAGTTCGATAGCCAAAGTTTCCAATTACAACTCCCGAATACCCAAGTTTGACAAGAGCGACAAAGCGGTTTAACCGGACCACTGCCAGTGGTTGAATAAGCGCTGCGATTTGTAATCTCGCCATTAGGGGAATGTATCGTGCTTGGCATCGCGCTAGGCCTCTCTTGAGCCAACAGATGGCATATGTTGGCCGAAGCGGCCAGGCAGCGGACACACCGACTGGGAGGATGGGCGAGCTAATACCGGACAGTCTGGTATACTAGAACTAGTAAATCTACACAAAGATATTGTATGATTGAGCGTCATCAGGTTAGGATTTTGTATCTTTCGTATCAAAACATGACATCATGACATCATGAAAGATATAAGATCAATTAATGGTCAATGTTACATACGCAAAGCTTAAATAAGATAGTCATTAAATTATAAATAGGTACGCAATTATAAAATAAATTCATCATCTCATTTTCATTTGGAACTTTTAGTTCACCACGGTCTATTTTAATAAATACGAAAATTAAAGCAAATTTTTATCAAATTGTAGGCTATAAAGTCGTGGCCAGAGGGACAAATTTCCAGTTATCTCATAGGCAATTTAACATATATTTATTTGATTCAATGTTTTCGAACACCACTTCAAGTGACTGAGTTCAAACACGGACTGTTTGGATATTAATGGCAGCAAAACGATGTTTCTGTTTTACAATTCGCGAGATCTCAAATCGTTGTCAGAGCCCCGCTTCAACGCTAGGTATGTTACTCGGTAAGCTCGTCCGCAATCCATTCAAAACGAAAGATCTGTCATATTTATACAAAATTTATATTACTACCAGGCTAATGCGAGAATTAACATCCGTTGTATAATTGAATGGACTTAGAGTATATCCCGTTAACCTAATAAATATTCGGCGCTCCCCACCCGCCGAGCCAGTATGTCACCTAACTAGGAGAGAATAAAGAAGGGAGGGGAAGGGGTGGGGCAATTAGGACCGCAATTAGAGGACAGTGTGTTGCAGATTACGGCCCGCAGTCCCCACACAGATTCACGTTCTGGTGTCGGGAATAACAAAGCTTGCCAACTAACTATTAAGACGTTTGCGAACTCCGCGGCTAGCGCCCCCGGACGGTTTATAGCGTTTGAAATTACACTTGTATTTTTGTGTAAAATTGCCAGCCTCGTAATCTCGGGTTGGAGGGATCGCCTGGGACGGGTTAGGACGGTTTGCGGCTCGCGCCAAGGATCGCAAGGATGTGCCAGATTTAAATGTTGCTAAAATTTATATTCCAAGATTTGGACTGGAACGTGCGGTGTTCTGATGCTGGGTAATAAAATTTTGAATATAAAAGGTTTGTGTTCTTAACATTTTCATATTTTATTATTGTAACAGTGTTAAATTATATTTTTGGTTAATCGTTATGTTTTGGTTTTCTCTTTGTAAACGTTCAAGACCTTTTTATAGCTAAGTTGTCGCTTATTTTATTTCATTTACACTTTGAGTTTGCAGTATTCTGTAAGGTACTTCCGCAGTCGGATACAATATGCGAATTATGTACCCTACGTACGATCTTTATTACATATGTTTCTGACCGTAACATTACAGTACATTTTTGAAGAGGCAGGCCTTATTAGTGAACGATTAAGGCCGATAATAATGAATTATGTTCCTTCTCCAAATTCATTTGTTATGAATTTGGAGAAGGAACATAATCCTCCGAATTTTTTTGTAATTCGATGCAGGGCTCCGGCATCCAAAAAACCACTCTCAGCATTTATAATATGGTCGATAGTAAAAAAACAGGAAATTTTACATGCATGCATATTGTGTACCTATATTGCAATTTATAGAGCACGCCTATTGGTCAGCGACGTGCGATCCGCAAATTGACAACACAATAGTGTCCATTCGATTTTACATGAAAGCCGCTTGAAAAACGCGCCGTTTGACTCAGTCAGACAGAATGTACCGTCGACAACACGTTTTAAATGCAAATATTCATGCATAACAGATAGATTTTAACATAAGTAAAGTACTTCTGTAATACAGTTACTTCTCGTACGCTCTGAGTTTGGCGGTGTTATTTATTTGTAGCTACAGTGTGATGCTATTTTAGTGCTTAACAGCACTAACCCATATGTACACCGTGATGGTTACAGCGCGATCTAAGACGAGAGGGAATAATTTTGTATTTTGTTCTATTTTAGCGGTAAACTTAGCGCGAACGGTTATATGTACAGTAAATAGTTGGCCGTGTGGTGTCCGGCAGAGAATAGCACCAACCCGTTACACTCATGGCGACTAATGTTATCGAGACAAAAGATCTATAGTCTCCGTAAGGCTGGAAAATGGGCAGCAGCGTTTTCCATTATTATACTTATAATACTGCGGTCTCCAACCTGCCTTCCAAGCGTGATGATTATGGCAAAAACCTCGCCTTTCGTGGAAGAGGCCCTAAGTCCTGCAGTGGTCTGTTATAGGTTGTGATGATGATGAAATAGTATAGTTTTGAAAAACCTAAATTAAAAGGTAACAGTAACTCACCCATTTAGTTAAATAATAAATAAATAAATAATCACCAATAAATAGTTGCCTATATCTTTATGATATTATCGTATAGTGTCTACGTTATTGAAATAGGACTACATCGTTGTATCCGCTGAGTAAAAAGCACCAATCCCTTCCACTTACGCAGGTCGTAAAAAGCTATTTTTTAGGGCTCTGAGGGAAGAACGGAACAGGATATCTTTGTTAATCTCCGCAAAGAGATTTACAGATGTGAAACTCTGCGTGAAAGGCTGACTTGATTTTGAATCATTATTCAAGTAAATTAATAGGTAAAGTTAATGTTGTGACAAAGTAATGACAACTAATAAGTATGTATTTAAAAAAAAGTATTTAAGTAGTATATCAGTTATCTAGCACCCATAGTACAAGCTTTGCTTAGTTTGGGGCTAGATGGCGCTGTGTGAATTTGTCCACGAATATTTATTTATTATTATTATTTATAACCCCGCGCAGCCTTTTGTCGACTTTACCTTTACCTTTACCGTTACTTTTACCAACCAACAAATTTTATGCAACTGTTTCTCTTTACTTATCTAAATCATCGGTTTGGGGGCAAGGGGGATGAGTTTCTTTCTTTTTTATATCTTAGAGGGACACAAACGAGTAAGCAGGTGTCCTGATAATAAGTGTTCACCACCTACCCTTTATGGTGTTAACAGAGGTAACAAATAACACGTTAATTCCCGCCACACTAAAAGGGTTACGATTTCGCTTATTGTAATAATTATAAATGCGAATGTTTGTATTTATATTGCACCTCAAAATTTGTTAGATACCCTAAGGAAACATAACTCCACAATTCAAAAACGCGCGCGCCAAACGGACAGCGGAACCCAAAGCGCAGCAACTTTCGAAAAAATATTATCCATTTTAATTTCCTTCTCTTTGCACTGTTTTGTGGCGAGTGCGCGGCAGGATTTTATTGAACGTGTTCCACACAGCCACTGCCCGGTTACATTTTACAGCACAAAACGCATTATGGCCACCGCAGACGACCGAATCGATCACCGATTTGTATACGATTTTTAATGTAATTAGTGAAGAGTCTGTGTACATATTTACCTATAATCTGTCCAGACTGACTTGTCTTATTTGGTTAAGGAAATTATGGAAATCAGTATTCGTTAAAATTCACATTCTATGTGTTTCATGTATAATTTAAGACATCTATACACAATGTACGTAGCGTGATTGATTATATTTTGATTATAGTGATTTTGGGTATTGTTTGTTCACCAAATAAGACAAGTCAGTTTAAATAGATTTTTCTTTGTGCTCCGTGGCAAATAATACTTAATACTAATTTTCTTGGACAAATTCAAACGCCATTAAGCCCCAACGCAAAGTTTGTACCATGGGTGGTTCCTATTTACTTACTGATGACTACTTACTATAAATATATCAGGAAAGACGTACGACGGATGGAAAGATAGAGATCAGAAATATTAGTCAGGATGATATCGTTAAAATAAAAGCTTATCAATATTATGCAACAGTCTCATTGCCATTCAACGAGAGTTAACAACAAAATAAGGTTACTCTTATAAGATGCAATCGGATTACATTCACGTTTACTATTGAAATTTTAAACTACAAATGGTACGTGCGATAGTTTCAAGATGTGTCCTCGCCTAGTGTCACGGTATCCGTTCAGTAGATTCCATTTCCACTATATTTTTAAGTACCTATCCTAGAAATATTAGAAATTTTGTATGTATGTTTAGTACTCAATCACGCAAAAACGGCTCAATAGATGTGGCAGCAAATTTTACAATTTATACCCACGATTAATACAGGACAATGTTACGAAGTCCACGCTGACGAAGTAGCGAGCGAAAGCTAGTAATTATATTGCTGCTACTACACCCATACCCGGAAAAAAACCAAAAGGTATCTCACACAGTAAATCACTTCAATTCTTGTCCGCCCGGGTATCGACTTTGCCTCTAAGAGGGATTTTTTGGGGATCAATGCAGTCCGCGTCCGTAGGCGAAGCCCACTTTGGGCTTCATGACTCTCGTTACCCTACACGTGATCCCCGGGTAGTGCAAAATGGACAGCACTCTCTCCGGTGGTAGGCTTCGGCCGTGGCTGGTCACCACCCTCCAGGCGAACGCATCGTCAAGCGGCCCAGCCGTGTTTCGTTGTGATGTCTGGAGTAGCCGCTTAGGAGGATGGGTCTGGACAGTTGTGGTCGCTCTGCGTAACCGTCTTTTTTCTTGATGCTCACCACTCCCGTACCGGGTGCCTGGCTTCGGAGGGCAGCGGGATCCGAAGCACGGTGCCGCCGCTGGCCGACCGTAGATAGTTGGGGGCCCAAGTAGCTGGTAAGCCGCCAGTGAAAGGCTGCCCCGCCATCTTACGAAAAATCCCAGATTGCTCTACCTTGCCGGTTGGCGACCGGATGGGAGGGCCAGGTAGCCAATTTGGGGGGGTTCGGGCGTCCCCGCGGTCTCCGCGTCAGGCACCTTCCCGTGCGGTATTGGTGAGCATGTTTGCTGGTGGGCGGAGCACCACCTCGTCCAACTGCCATCCTCCTAAAACAATCTTTTCACTCAAACTCATGATCAGTAAAAAAAAGAGAAACGTTAAACAGTGGCTGCACTCCCTCCCATTCAAAGTGCACCTCACTAACATCCGAGGCCTGCACTCAAATCTCGATGCAGTCCACTACCACCTTGAAACTGAACAACCAGAGCTGCTGTTCCTCACCAAGACGCAGATCAGATGTCCGGCTGACGCGGCGTACCTCAGCTACCCAGGGTATACTCTCGAGCACAGGTTTGTACCTCGTGCCGGAGTCTGTGTCTACGCTCGCGAAGACATCTGCATTCGGCGTCTAAGGAGCTTTGAGGGGTCTAGTTTCTCTATTTTATGGTTGCTGGTGGATACAGGTCAAGAACAACTCCTGTATGCGTGCATTTACCGATCGCACAGCGGGGATCAGGAGACGACTCGCTTATGTGACCATCTCGTAGAAGTGGCGAATGAAGCGAGGGAACGTTACCTCGCGGCGCAGTTAGTCATTCTGGGGGATTTCAATGCCCACCACCAAGAGTGGCTTTTCCCATACCAGATGACGGATCATGCTGGGAGAGAGGCACGTAAACTAGCTCTGTCGCTAGATCTCACCCAGCTGGTAAGCTGTACCACGAGGGTACTTGATGTTGACTCCCATACCGCCAATTGCTTAGACCTTCTGCTGACAACTGATCCGGACAGGCACTCAGTATCGGTTTCTGCACCGCTGGGTACATCCGATCACTGTCTGGTGAAATCTGTATCCGTTTATTCCTGACCCGAGCAAACCCCATGCAACCCCCGACGGGTGTGGCGATACAAGTCAGCAGATTGGGATGAGATGCGCCACTTCTTTTCATCCTATCCTTGGCGGGAGGCATGCTTCTCTTCGGGCGATCCGTCGAATTGTGCCGAAGCCGTTACCGCGGTTATACGGCAGGGTATGGAGTACTTTATTCCGTATTCTGACGTAGCGATGAACGGCAGGTCTCGTCCATGGTTTAGTGCTGAGTGTAGTCGCGCTGAAGTGCTGAAGCGGGCGGCATACTCTGCCTGGGCTGAGGCTCGAGCGCATATGTCTCCGGATACTCGCAAACTGAAGAGAGCCTTTAACCTCGCCGCCAAGTCTTGCAAAAGGACGCTACGCAAGGCTCGATTCGATCACATAAGCCGGATTGGCGCCAAACTGGCCTCTTACCCTCCTGGGAGTAAGGCGTTTTGGTCTTTGGCAAAAGCGGTCGAATCAAATTTCAGCCAGTCTTCGTTGCCTCCGTTGCTAAAACCAGACGGAACATTGGCCCATGCTGCTGAAGAGAAAGCAAATTTGCTTGTTTCTATTTTCGCGGCGAATTCGCGTTTGGATACTGCAGGAAAAACACCACCTATCTCACCCCGTGCTGACTGCGCTATGGCAGAGGTGCGAATACATCAGAAAGAGATATTGAAAATCCTGCGGAGTCTGGACGTGAACAAGGCTAGTGGACCAGATGGTATACCAGCAATAGTCCTGCGTAGTTGTGCCCCCGAGCTGTCTCCTGTTCTCACGCGCCTGTATCGCCTCTCACTTGAGACTGGTATTGTACCTAAGTCGTGGAAGCTTGCCAATGTGCAGCCCGTGCCAAAAAAAGGCAGCCGTGCCGACCCATCCAATTATCGCCCTATTTCGGTCACTTCCATACTCTGTAAGATTATGGAACGTGCGCTGAACAATAAACTCCTTGCGCATCTTGAAGGTAACGATCTCCTCAGCGATCACCAGTACGGATTTCGCCGTGGTCGGTCTACTGGGGACCTTCTGGTGTATGCCACACAATTATGGAGTGAGGCCATTGAGAGACATGGCGAGGCCCTTGCTGTGTCTCTTGATATTTCTAAGGCCTTTGACAGGGTTTGGCATGCTTGCCTTCTAAGCAAGCTTCCTTCATTTGGTATTCCTGTTGGCTTTTGCACCTGGATATCAGATTTTTAGAGTGAACGTTCAATCCGTGTAGTTATCGATGGCTACTCGTCTAATCTCCAGGCTATCGACGCGGGAGTTCCTCAGGGATCTGTACTGTCCGCGACTGTATGCAGATGACAGCACGGTAACGGATAGATATCTGTCAGAGGCAAAAGCCAACAGGGACAATATTCAGTCTTGTCGAGAGGCCATGGTTGATCGTTTGGACATAGCTCTCAAGGCAGTTTCTGATTGGGGCGATGCCAATCTGGTGGCGTTCAACGCAACCAAAACTCAGGCGTGTTTGTTTTCCGCCAAAAGGAGTCCATTCCATCTTACTCCAACTTTTCGGGATGTTCCTGTGGAAATTACCGACAACCTACAGCTTCTTGGTGTTGAGTTATCTTCAAATCTCAACTTCGGTCAGTACATCGAATCCAAGGCAAAGACTGCAGCAAAAAAACTTGGTATCCTCTCGAAGGTTAGGCGGTACTTCACTTCTAATCAGTTGTTTCAGTTATATCAAGCACAAGTGCGGTCCTGCATGGAGTACTGCTGCCACCTCTGGGATGGATCAGCTAAATATCAACTGGCGGCTTTGGATTCGGTGGAAAAACGTGCAAAGAAGATAATTTGTGACCCGCGGTTGATTAAGGCTAGGCTGCAGAGCCTCGAACATCGGCGTAGGGTTGCGCGTCTGTCGGTCTTCTACAGATTACATTTCGGAGAGTGTGCGAAGCAGCTGCACGACCTCATTCCGCCGGGCCCTTTCCGCCATCGGGAAACGCGATCCGGGCGAGCGCTTCATCCTTATGTCGTGGATCTTCCAGCCATCCGCACGAACCGCTTTGGCTCGACCTTTATAATGCGTACGGCTAAGGAATGGAACGCTTTGCCTGCGGGTGTGTTCCCTGATCAATATAATCTGGATGCCTTTAAGGCTAGAGTGAATAGGCTGTTCCAAGACGGGCATGCTTCATCTTCGGCCGCATCGTCACTTACCAACAGGTGAGATGGCGGTCAAATGCCCGACTTGTTTGTTATAAAAAAAAAAAAGAGTACGTGACATGTTGTTCACCGATCGCAGACAAAATTTGAATTGAGTCAATGAGACACTCCCAATCATGGTCCAATTTTAGTAGTATTTTAAAGGTTCGTGTCTTATTCGTCTCTTTAGGCTGCGTCCAACTCTTGCGAGTGCACCGCGAATATGCAGTTGCAGCAGCGCGGCGGTTCGTTCCTAGCGCGAGCTGTTGGCCCAACAGCGCGCGAGCGGCGCGTTGTATTTCACCGGAAGACGTGCATGCAGGCTGCTTGCGCGCAGCTCGCGAGCGGCGCGTGAACCGTTGTTCAACTGCGCATTCGTGAGATTTGGACGCACTCTAATATTTTGTTTAATGTATCACTACTTAAAATCAAAATAAATAATAAATAAGTGACGTTTAATACACATAAACTTATAACACGATAGGTACATTCAAATATTAAAAAAAGAATCAGCTTCTACTTCTAACCCATGTACACAACATTTGCAGTTTCAAATTCCAAACTAAATATTAGATAAACCGAATTTTGTGAAATCGGTGCAAAACTTTAAATGTGAATGCAAAGCATAGATTTTCCTAACAACTATCGGGCGGAATAATATCGCTCATCTGCATTGAGCCTTACGAAGAAAAAATGCAATCCTCTCGGTAAACAAACGAGTTGCGGCTTCGGGATCTGATATAACGTGGCGGGAGCAAGATTTAGATGTCCCGTTTTTAGAATGCGCTTCTTTTTTCTGTAACGAAATTAACCACGGATGGTGGTGAAATTATAATAATATTATGTTGAAATTATGAGCTTCTCTCTGTTGTTTGCGAAGTCTGAAAGTATGGCTTTTTAAATAGATAATGCTTTGTGTAGTGTAATGTAATGGAACTCCATTATTTTATCAAACACTTTATTTTAGACTAGTTCCAATATATTGTTTGTCGAATATGGTCGCAATTTAAAATAAAATTGTTAAACGTAACAATATAGGTAGATAGTGGAATTAGTGTAAACAAAAAAGTGTTTCACTTATAATATGACTTTTAAGTTTTCATTTATTAAGCTTTCTGTGAAAAGTTACAATTGTTTAGTTACCCTTCGAGATGGATATTTCATTGGCTTTTGCAAAATCTGACCACACTGTGGACATCATTCATCTTTATTTTAAGACTTTATATGTATTTTCTTTCTCAACTACGAATGTCATATTACAAGCGTACTCGGCAAGTTTTGTGGCGCGAGTCTGACTGCCCCGTTTTCTTGGTCAGTTCTGGAGCATGGCCGCGAGAGGGTTAGATATTTTGCAACACCTGTACTAATTACTTGTTTACTTATTTTCCTTTGTTTTTGGGCTTGATCAAAGTTAGAGCTAGAAACAATGAATAAACCGCGTGTTTAAATAGAATGTAACCAGTCTCTTTATGCAAATATTTAAAAAGGTTGGTTTTATTATGACTAGTTCGCTCGCCGCGACTTCGTTCGCGAGTAGTCCTACCCTTTAAACCTTCCTCTTGTATCGCTCTATCTATTGTAAACCTAAACCATAACAAGATGCGAACTAGATTTCTTCTTTTTGACGAATTATCTAATGCCAATTTCTCTAGCGTTGAATATAACAATCATGCTACAATACACAAAACAACTGCTACCGTACCGTATAGACCGACATTCCAATGATTGAATTATAATGATAATATAATAAATGTGCTTGGACAATTCACACAGCACCATCTAGCCGCAAAGTGAGTGGAAGCTTGTGTTATGAGTGTTAGATAACTGATAAAATATTTATATACTTTTTAGAATACGTTCTTATTATACCATACTACACCCAGACCCGTAACAGAAATTAAAATTCATAATTTTAATTTCTGCTTGGCCGTGAAACGAACCCGGGACCTCTGCTTGGGAGACGGCATGTTAACCAACTGATCCACTCAGGTATTTTATTTCTTAATTTTACAGTTTAAACTTAAATTACATGTATTGAATTTTTTATATCTTAAAATCAATTTTGTGTAAAATATTTAGTATACCAAGAGGCACATCATGGAGCCGCTATTAATCAGGACATTACCAGGTGGTAATGTCCTAATTAATATAGGTACATAGGTATGTGTAACCTATGATGGCTAAATAAATTATTTGTACTTGATACCAATACAACAAAGGCTTTATACTCATAAATACAATCTAACCTGCACAAGCCTACCCAACGGCTCGTTAATAAATCAATAGTTCAACGTCATAAAACTTTCTAAAAAATATGAGGTGTCATACACAAACAATGGTGGCCGGTGCAACCGCTCAGAACATAGTCGGCGATAGCGAAACTTTTCCGCCGGGTAATAATCGCCCAGCCTGACAAAAAGGGAGCAAAAGCCGGATAGGAGCCGTATACCCAGGAATCACAGTACAGAAAGACACAGTAGGCTGACTCAGCCGTGTTTTTGAAATATTTATCTTCGCAAACGCAGTAGGTCAGTAGGTGCGCAGTAGGTGTCTTATGATGGCTTGTCATCAGTATGATAATATGAAAAAATTTAATTACTTTTAGACAGAGGTCATCAAGGCCATAAGGCCTTACCTAGCCTAGATAACTATCAACCATTATCCTATTTTATTTTTCATATCGGGTAACAAAGACCCATAGGTATCTTCTGTTTGTTTATTTTGTATTGTTGTATAGGTAATGGACTCTCGTAAGTGATTAATTGGACATAATACATAATGCCCGGGCATTATGTATAATGTCTATCACTTATAGGGCCTATAATAAAAATACATGTTTTAGAGCGTCCGCTGTGTTAAGCGGGAGCCCGGCGCGGGGGTCCGTTCCGGGCGCTGTTATTTCTGGCCTTTCAGACACTCATTATTTCCTATAACAATGTAAAAAAAATAACACAACATTTCTGTGTTATATATACTCTGACCTGTGATTCTAAAGATCGGTCTGAAACTAAATGTGGCCAAGACAGATACTAATTTCACATGTGCATGCGTGCCGATCTATGCTGAAAATTCTTGGCGCGTTGGTTATAGCACGTTTTGGTCGTTTGTACGAAGATAACACGCTGTGTTTTTCAATACTGCGCGGGCTCGGTATAACCGGCCGGCACTAGTCGAAACGGACGCAGGCGGTGGGGGCAAAACAAAACAATTGACACTCGGCTACAAACTATTCTTCGCGCTATTGGTACGAAAAATTTATGAGTTTTGTTCGTCTAGATAGTTTCCTTATTTATCGGTTATAGTTTTGCTAGTAAAACTGCGTGGAATGGAGTTCGTTCAGTTAATGTTGGTTGCGCTTGGACGCACAGAATTTGGAGCTTTGATTTTGAAATTGTTTCGGTGTTCACCTTTACTATTCATTTCACCCGAGACTTATTTATTTTCGCAGATCAATCTTATCAAAACAAACTTATAATACTACCTAAGTCATCATATGATCCCAAATAAAAGTGACTTGAATCTAACAAAACCTCTAACTTCAAAACTTGGCCAACGTAGGTACAATAAAATGCACACATTTCGAAAGCTACATAGGTCCTGCGAATTTGTTGAAATTCCGGCGTACACAGCACTGATTAAATTTGCACTCGAAAGCTACCTGCCACCGACATTAAACTCGACAATGCATTGTCCAAATACACAGCTATAGAAAATAATATATAAACGCCGCGATTTTAGCCGTCGTTCTGAACTAAATTATATTATTTAAGCAGTTTTAGTTTTGTATAACATAAGTTTGTACGCGCTTTTTAGTGCAGTATAGTTCGCTAGTGTACGAAGCGTCTTGTAATAATAGTGTAATTCAAGAGGAACACGAGAACGTCTATTAATGTAAAAAGTATCAATGACCTGCCGGCTGGCCGAGAGGTCAATGACACTTGGGAGTAATCAGCTCATGAGGTCTCATACAGTGCGCATGTTTCTAAGAATCACGCAGTTTCTGGATATTATATTCTCTTTGCTGTGGGCCTGCTGGAAGAAATTTCTTCTTTTGTGTCATTTTACATTTACCTTGTATTTATTACCAATGTTGTGTGCAATGAACTATGATATATATAAATAAATAACCACTGCGTCATTGGTCCTCGACTAAATTTGTGACAAAATAGGAACTCAACAACTTCAGCTACTGAGATGACACCGGCGCCGACATTGCTTTCAAAGTTTCAAATCTATAAGAAATTTTAAAACACGAGTTATTTTGGCCCTACCCCCGTGTTGCCGGGTTAAACGTAAAGGTATGGGTACCGATAGAAGCTAGAAGCGTTAAGCCGGAAGGTATGGAATCCTATCACACCATGTTCGACTTGTGGTTGTAGTAGGTTCTTTTCTTGAAAAGTCAATTTAGAGGAACGTCAATTTCTAAGTTTGTCATCTTCTCAGTAGGTCAACTGCTTTGGACGTCATTTTCTGGTTTTGTCTGCTTTTTACATTGCGAAAGCTTTTTCAAGTACTTTTTTCTAATCTTTCTGATAGTTTGCACACATACTGAGTTCTTTCCATGAAGGTTTAATGGGATTGATCGATGTACAACACAAACGCAATTCTACCTATTCGCGATTCTACACAATATGGATTCCGCACAACTGACATTCAACACATTATTTATTCCACACAGTCTTCAATTATACACAAACGCGTTTCTTCCTGTTCGCGATTCTACACAATATTAATTCCACACAACTGCAGCCATTCAACGGATTCGCTATTCCACATGTTTTGTCAACGCTGGGAACCCGGGACTGGCTGACTTAAACCTGGACCTAAGTTTAGTGGAACCAGTAAAGGTTGACCAAGGTCAACCCTATTTAACAAACCTGGTCCAATGGTTTGTTGGTTGACTGGGGTTGACCTTGGTCAACCTTTACTAGGTCGACTAAACTTAGGCCCTGGTCTTTTCTTATTTTTCATTTTTTTTATTAATCTTGACCGATTTGTTTTACATCATATTCCAATCAAGACAGGCTCACTCAAATTAAATTGACAAATGTATCAATGCAATGTAATCATATCTAAATGTACCTGTGGGTTTCTTGCCGTTTCTTTTTCCTACAGGTGGTCATTTTCCTAACTGAAGCGGCATACTGACAGACAGACGACATTCTTTTTACTTATTTGTTTCGAGCTCAGGGGGCGACGCGGGTAGGCCGGCTGATGAGCTCCCTTAACTTCCCTTTGTTTTCCGTTAGATTTTTGACTTTCGAAAAGAGTTCAATTAACGTAATCCTAATTCAATAAATACTTTTTCATTTTCATTTTCATTTTCATTTTCATTTTCATTTTCATTTTCATTTTCATTTTCATTTTCATTTTCATTTTCATTTTCATTTTCATTTTCATTTTCATTTTCATTTTCATTTTCATTTTCATTTTCATTTTCATTTTCATTTTCATTTTCATTTTCATTTTCATTTTCATTTTCATTTTCATTTTCATTTTCATTCTCATTCTCATTCTCATTCTCATTCTCATTCTCATTCTCATTCTCATTTTCATTTTCATTTTCATTTTCATTTTCATTTTCATTTTCATTTTCTAGTTGTAGCTTGTAAGCTTGGGTATACAACTAGTCTCAGGGTGCCCAGCGATGACCAGGTTGGTTGACCAGGTTAGTTGACCAGGTTAGTTGACCAGACTTGACCTTGGTCAACCTTTACTAGGTCCACTAAACTTATATAGGCCCTGGTCAAATTCTACGCTTAGGTTTTAATACAACCATTCTCAGGGTGCCCAGCGTTGAAGAATGTGTGAATGGCAGTCCAGGGTCCTCAGCGTTGACCAGGTTAGTTGGATCAGAGTTATTATGAGACTTCTAGTTTGGTCTGTTAGTGTAAATTAACAATACACTAATGGGCCACCTGCCAAATACATGGATGGCCTAGTGGTTATAGTATCCGATTCGTAAGCGAAAAGGGGCTGGGTTTGAATCCCACTGGGGCCATGTACCAATGACTCTTTTTTGAGTTATGTCCATTAGTTGAATACTAACCGATGCCCTTAGGGGTGAGGTGACCGAATGTGTAGGTAACCATGATCCAATTTTTTCAGGTTTTTTTTTATTTTATTTTTTTTATCAACGTGGGTATAATACATATACACTTATTGACGTCACAAAGTCATACAGATAAATAAAAAAATTAAAATAAAAAAAAAAAAAGATAAAAAAAAAGGTTCCTGTGGTAACAGGTCAGATGGCAGTCGCTCCACTATAATTACTTGATCTGCTAATCCCGGATCATGGTCAACGCAGACCCCGGGCCCTCATGAGCGACAAGACAACCGGCACATTAACGCCAATATGATGAGATGATTTAAAATATGTAACGAATATGTGGAATAGCTAATCTGTTGAATAGCTGCAGTTGTGTGGAATTAATATTGTGTAGAATCGCGAACAGGAAGAAACGCGTTTGTGTATAATTGAAGACTGTGTGGAATAAATAATGTGTTGAATGTCAGTTGTGCGGAATCCATATTGCGTAGAATCGCGAATAGGTAGAATTGCGTTTGTGTTGTACATCGATCAATCCGTTTAATGTTATGTTATTATCACTTTCATCAAGTAGTCTGCATGTTCGTTAATCAAACATTAATGATTAATAATATTATAATCTATTGATTGAATAACACAATAAGTAACTTTCCGTTTATATAGTTATCAATACCGTCAACCACCATCTACCGGTGATATTTCGAACCAACCTCAGCCCATAAATGTCGCCTCGCTTTAGAGACGGCCAACTTGGCTAGGCAATATACCGCGGTCGATCGATTAAGAGGCGGTGAGAGCCCGCTCTAATCTGATGAGTGCCTGTTGGGGATTAGCCGGCGATATCGCGCATACGTCCACCTGCTTTGTTTACAGCGAGGACCTGCCTCGAGAGGCAAGTTGGTAAGTGGCGCTTTGTGAGGAAAATCTGCGCTAATTCGGCCAAAGCATGCGTTGGTTGATTATCGATTTAGTGGTTGCGACAGCCGTTTCAAGATAACCACTATTACTAGTAATTAGTTTAAATTAAAGCAAGTAATTTTCACAAGAAGCCTAGAATTTACATAAGAAAAGCGTTTGTAGCGTATTATATTTATCCCACTAAATTAGTCGGGTTTGGTCGGATGGCCCAGATTTGGGCCTATGGTCAGGGCCAGCACCAGAATTAGAACTAAGACAAGGCCCAGAATGAATTTTATTTTCGCAACGCAGACTGCACGTTAAAAACTGTGACACCAACACGCGGTGAGTCCACTTGAAGTTGGACATAAAACGGCAGAGCTACATTGAATTTGATGCACACGTCCCGCTGTGGTCCTCTATAAAATTAACAATTCTTATCACTGGCGTCGGTCGTAAAAGCTGGGTCGTGCGAGACGCTGGCGTGTGGACGATGACATTACTAGGGTACCGACAGACGGCGAAGTCACTTGGTAAGGTCGATAAAAATAAGATTAGGTGCAGAATTGGTGAAGACGCAAATTAAAAGACTAGGAAATCAGCAAAACTTTATACCAATTTATCGTAATTTTTTTTTTTTACGATTTAGGCAAACAGTCAAGCGGGCCACCTGATAGAAAATGGTCACCGCCGCCTATGGACATCAGCAACACCAGATATACACAACTTTACACACAAATTAATTAATATGTTCGAGGCCAGTTCAAATGCTGTATGCGTCGTCGAATACTGGGCCAACAAAGTGTAAGGGGGAGTTAGGTTCATCGACTTGATAAAAAGAAGAAGATTAATATTGCTACTGAAATCAAAGTTGATGTCTTACTAAATTGGCAGAAAAAAACGTTCTCTCAAACTGACCAAATAAAAAAATATTTAAAGTTTCAAAATATTGTTTACTTTTCCAAATTTATTATTACAAAACTAAGGCGACAAACATGATCGAACTTCGAAGAGAAAATCCAATAGCGAAAGAAGCACAATCAATCAAGGTCAGAGGTACCCGTCATAGCAAGCGATGCAGGCAATGCCCCGAGGGACACGCATGCTCACGAAAACCAGGAGTAACGCCGTCACTCCGCGACAGTAAAATCTCACTATCACGCGACTGGGGAAAAAAGACTTTGACAGCTGCGAAGTAGAAAATAAAAAAGTCGGCATCCATCCAGCTCTGTGGAGAACATAAAAACTGCATTTTTACGGTGCCACCAGCACTAAAACCTGCCTCGTTTCCCTAAGTGCGGAGGCTTCTGACTTTAATGATCCTCACTGAATGTATTTTCGGCTGATACGATGATGATATTTGGTGTTACTTTGGCTGATTGCTTTCCCGTGTAGAGGTGATTTCAGTGCATTACCCCACAGGATGGGGGGAAAGGTAAATCTTACAAATTATTGTGAGTAGGAACATATTTTTATAACTTTTTATACTTATACTATTTTGGAGTGAAACAATGTTTAACACGGAATTACTTCTTTGGTTATTTTACGTATCATTATCAGTGTATTTAACATTGGGCAACCATATAAGTAAACAGTAGTGTTTATTTAACACGACGATTAAATGAAATCGGCTTTCAATTACGCGGCCCAGGGAACGCGGAGCTATTTTTACGAAGGTTGGGCATATAATGATCATCTGCATGTACCCAATAGTCCACTGAAATAAAATGAACTTAATTAGGTGAAATTTGATATTTAATATCCACAAATAATTTTTTAACGTAAAGACGCCTCTAGCTCCTTATTTAAAAAGTATACCTAATTACTCCAAAAGATACACAAGCAAACGATGTTTCTGGGTACCAACATCAATTTCCACCCCATTTACGGATAGATCCGTGACGGTCTACAATATCATACAAATCACCAGTTCCAATATCACAATATAACAATACGAAACACGCGACCGATAAAAAGCGATGAATTCTCAAACACGATCACGGATTCAGACTAAGTGGCGTCACATGAATAGCACAATTGGAGAAAAAGCATAACCTTTACCGCTAAACTTCTTAATAACCGCACGAATGTGCCAGAAATCAAGTAAAACGCACACGTAAAGGGGTAGGTATGAATAATTTAGCAGGAATATGTGGCCCCGTGCGGTACGCCAGGGGAAGCCGGGGCAGAAAGGGAAACTTTCGCACGTTCGCTATATTTGAACTGACACCCTTACCATTTGATACAAATTGCGCGGGTTGTGCGTTCGATTCGTGTTTATGTTGTAACTGTCTTTAACGTTTTTTAATTCGTAAACGTTCTTTAACGTTTATTAAACCTTAGCTTAAGCTTAAATATGTTTTGTCTGTATTTATGACTGATTATTATTGAATTTGAAAGAAAGTGTTTTCTTTAGCGGATCCAACATATTTATGGGTAGAAAATATCCTGCGAATAAACACAGCAATACTATACCCTAGGAAGTGTTTTACATTTCTTTCTTTTGTTTGGGTTTTGTGGATTGTGATTTGATTTTGAATTGTATGAACATTGTGTACATGATGTAGCGTAGTGACCTAGTTCATTAAAAGTTCTTCAAAGTAATAAGATTATTTCCTGGGACATTGGTAGGTACATATAATCGTAAACTACCAAAATCCATTTTCATATACAACAATATCATCGCGTACAGTCAAATTTTAATTATACAACTGGACCCGGCGCGACATCGTTCGCGTTCACCTACTTTACCCGTACCTACCCTTTTTTTCTTGCTTATATACTTTCCTCATGAATCCCTCCTATCTATTGCTGAAAACCGCATTAAATCCGTTGCGTAGTTTAAACGATCTAAGTGTACATAGTACGTAGATACATAGAGACTAGGGCTTGCAAGTCGAATATTCGAATTATCCGAATATTCTCTTCATTTCAATATTTGAATAGTAATTTCGGTAAAATTCGAATATTCGAATATTTTTAAATAATCAAAATTTACGTACTCGTTTCTTAATTTTGTGTTATTTAGTCAAACGGATCGTGTGAACGCACCCACCGAATGCTCGGTGACTCGTGCCTGAGTATTCTGCTATGCGAGACGCATTCTGCCTGATATAATGTTTAAGTTTCCATATATTTTGATTTTAATTAATATAAAATTCTTTCCTTTTTCTTGTTAAGTCAAAAATCGTTTAGCATCCTAATCTCGTAAAATACCTAATCTTAGGATCTCACTGATCTAATGCTACCTTCTCACTCTTACGAGGGCACCGCGAGGCGACCTCGCGTATGGTGACACGAAGCGAGGCGGGCCCTCTTCACTCTCGCAAGGCTTTGTTCGGGACTACACGGGAGGGAATCGCGAGGCAAGGAGACCGATTACACTCTCGATTTGCGCGAGTTAAGGGGATTCGACTTCCGTACTAAATTACATTATTGTTAGTGTTTAGTAAACCTTTAAATACTATTAGTAAATGTATTTAAAGGTGTGACAAATAGCTTTCTATAGCTTAACGATATAAAAGAATGCAGCTAAATCGAAAAAAACATATTTTTCTCTAGGCGGCGTTGTTTTGTGACTTTTATATTTTTTTGTTTTAGTAGTAGTAGAAATCTATTTCACGCTCATTTGGATACATTTACTAACGGTCAATTGCACAAACCCACATTCAAAACGTAGTTAATACCCTGATTCCAGATTAAAATTTTTTCGAATAATATTCGAAGAATATCACCAGAAAAAATTTTCGAATACCTAAATTTTCGAGTATTTGCTAGCCCTAATAGGAACAGACGTCGGGAAGCTATATACTTTGTTTAATACTATCAGTTTTATACTATGACAATTGAAATCTGTCGTGTAGTTATGATATTAGATACTAATTCGTCATTCCACAGATTCGATTTTTAAACAAAAGTATTCACTCTATAGTACAGTTGTACTTATTTAAATTGTCATACAAAGCTACAAAGCTTCCATAGTAAGAGCAAGAACCCACCAGTTACTAAAAGTAGAAACGTTAGTTCATTCGCCTAATGAGTTGGTCGACTTTTCAGGGCCTTTTAAGCTACACGGGAATATTTTCAAAGTAACTACCTGCGGTATCAACTTTTTTTCCACACTTTGGGGTTTACGGTCGCTTAAGAACTTTCACAAGTTTTAAATGTTCTTGTTTGTTTACTTTCGGCAATGACTTCTACATAAAGGACCAGTTCATTGACCAAAGGGAATAGCTCCATGTCATTGGAGCGTAAACTGCAATTGCGCTCCAACTACGTCTCAGTGACGTTTTGGCCACGTATACGAATGGTCGTTACTTTACAATCAAAGAATGCCGAATTGCGTAGGTAACACATGCACTAATTCCGATAAACAGTAACCAAAAACATGAATGGCGTATCTTTTTTCCGTAAAGTATAAGAAATATCATGTATCACTTGTAAAACTTATATTTTAGCATTTCCAATAAATATTTAAATGTTTATTGCTACATTATTAACCGGCCATGATTAGTTGGTATGTTCAATCAAATTCAATGCACGCCATCGGCTTATTTTTTATTTGGCAGTCTGACATATATGCGCACGATGTGACTTTGCACCAGCGGCATAATGCCGTTGATTTTGTTTTCGCGGTAGTAATATTATTATAGATAAAAACAGATAACAGATGAGTATACAAATTAATCAATAACAATAATATTGTTATGTAATGTAGTTTCAAAGCAGTCAACATATCAATAAAAACTTGTAAATGTATTAAATCGTTAAAGAATTCTACAACAACAAAAGTGGTATGTATAAATTTAAAGAAGGTAAAATGATAAAGATTGAAGGTTCGAATTGAGGTTGGATTTGTAATTGTCGAATCCCAATTATTACTGTTTAGAAATTTATATTTAAGGCATTACGTTACAACAATTTTGTATGCTTTTACCATGTTATATCTGGCGCCTTGGCGAGATTGATGACTGACGTCTATTTCAGTGCTTAAACCCGGTGGCCAAAACTGGAACTAAGTGTTGCCATATTGAAATGATATGTCATTGCCAACAACAGCGACGCTGTTACCGGGTCAAATAAGTTTGTGGCACAAAAGATTGCGCCATTATATTTAATATGGTATGGTTTATTTATACTTATACAGGATGTAAAAAGAAACATACCCGCGGAAACTCATAGTTTAGGCAGAAATAGAGATTCTTTTTAAAAAAAAGTTTGTTGTTTTGTACTAAAAATAACAAGTATCGATATAGCACAATTAATTTAGACACTCAAAGTTCATATTTAAGTTGAAATATATGCACTTTAAGTAAAAGCACGCAATGTAAAGCGTGCAGGCCGGCCGGCCGCTCAGGGTCAGTGGCCACTGGTCACGTGGGCGAGTGAGAGGCTTGCGCTGGACGATGTACATTGCGCGTCGCAATTAATCATTTATTTTAGGTAGCAAAATTATGAAGTCATTTCCGCGGGTTTCTTGGGGAAATGTGTTCAGTTTTATGGGTAGAATATGGGGTTTCAATTAATGCTAGCGGTCTTTTTAATACTGTGATATGTTTAGTACAGCATAACTCTGAACGAACTAAAATTTGGAACTGGTGCCTTACTTACTTTTGTTCAGCTCGAAAATAGCTTTCCAACGACGTATTACACATAGCTATTGGAATGGTTACCACTGTCCATACAAATTCTTGTAGAGCTCGTCTAATCTAAAATGACGCACCCCACTATCGCATTAACGCACACAAGCAAGATTAAAAAATGGATGCAATACATTTACAAATGCCGTTGTAATTTGTCATTCAGTTGCCGGTGAGACACTGTCTATTGGAGCAGTCGACGCTCCTACACAGATGAAGTGTCGTTATTAATATTTGGACTCACACGTCGAAATCAACTAAGTAGTGGGGCGCGTCATTTTAGACTAGACGAGCTCTACGCGTTAACAATGTTATATCTGGCGGCTTGACAAGATTGTTGACAAACCTATTCGACCCGGTGGTCAAAACCGGAACTAAGTGTTGCCGTTTTGAAATGTAATGTCAATTCCAACAAAAGCGACGCTGTCACCCGGTCAGACATGTTTGTGGCTCTGTAGACAGCGCAGTTTTATTAACTATGGTAACCGTCAGAGTTATTTGTTCGCTCAACCGGTTCCAGGGTATTTATTTCTATGACTTTCGGTGTTTATATTTCATAGTAATTATTTTTTTTACTTTTTAAATGAAGCTTTGAACGGAAAGTCGGCTAAAGCAGGGTGTTAATAGTTGCAATCTACTTATACCACTAACTAGTATACCAGTATAATCAAATCATCGTCTTAGAGCTAATGTTCCGGCTGTGTTCTCGCGTGTGAGGGCCCGGCGTTCGCCTTGACCATGATCCAGGATTTGGAAAATAGTGTAATTACTGTAGAGTGACTGCAATCTGACCTCCGTGACCCCGTTAACACGGGAACCTGACCAGATTGGATCATGGTTACACATTCCAATTAGAAACTTTTGTATGCCGCTCATGCCCAATATTGGGGAAGAAAATTTTGATTAAGTCCTATACCAATGTTACCGAATTTTTGTTTACAAATAAAGGATTTCCATTTTACAAGCCTGGTGGGTTGGCGACTTTGTATGAAAGAACTTGATGAACTTAATCAGATTTCATTAGGATCCTTTTTATAAATTCAGAAAAAGTCGTATGACTTTAGACACCTGCAAAAACATATATTAAGGTATACATATCATCATTGCCCTTAGATATCCAATCTATATGATTTAAACAGCTTTACTGTTAATGGTATGGATCTTTCACTGATGGCTGTAGAGGCTAACACTGGAAATATTTATAATTCGTTCACGCGTTTATCGGCTAGATCTTTAGCTATTCCAATTATTAATATTAAATGTGACCAGGTCACGCTTGACGCTGTCCTTAACTTACGATAACTTCGATACAAGGTATACATATAGTTAGTTAGGTAGTTATAATAACCTCTTATTTCAGAAAAAGCAAACTAAAAATACTGAAATTCTTAATCGCATTTAAGTTGATACTTAAACAAAAATCTTCATACAAAAAAAGTTAAACGTCATTTTTAAACGCGTTTAAGAATTTTGTGCAAGCCGGGCTTAATTGCGTTACATGCATGGCAAACTTTTCTTTTCCCACACTCAGACACGGAGTTGGAGCAGTAATTTTTCTTAACAAAAGTGCGCGCAAGATTTTCTAGACTCGGTATTACGCTAAAATTAGTTTCCGAGACAAACATTACTGTCCTGTGAAATTTACGCTGAGTGTCTATTAATGACAGAAACTTTCTAACTGCCCCAAGGTTTGTGGCTACGAGCTGGTGCCGGGACGAGGTTGTAATGGTATGTGCTACGTTTTTTACCAAACCCCAGTGAAAATCGTACGATTAAAACGGTAATAAAAGATGGAAAGCAGTGACATGACGCTATTCAGTTTAATTGCCAAAATTATTTAGCTCTTTGCAACTGCTTTGAGCATATAAAGTTAAGTATAAGTAGATACTAAGTTTATGGTTTTGAGTACAGCGAAATAGGACATATTCCCGATTGAACTATACTTAGGCGTCGCTTATGTTGGTGCTTAATACATTCCTAAGCATTGATGCGTCAAAAAATCGGTTAACACCCATTTTCACTAAACTCAAATTAACCATTACTTAAATAGGAAACTCTTTATAAATGGCCTTAATAATTGGTTTATTTCACCAAACCTCTACCTCTAGGTGAGATTTATCTACATATGGATTCGTGTTGTACTCTTGTTAAAGTGAAAAGTGCCCTTAGTTTATCTGAACCGAAGACGGCGTCGCTGTTATCGACAACAAAGTGACATTTCAAAATGACGACCTTCCATTTTTGGCCACCGAGTCAGATTTTGCTGTGGGAAACAGAACGCTACTATTATTTAGGACTAAGCACCGCCCAATCCACTTCCTAACTTTAATCGTTAGCTAACGGTGATAGTTATTTCCTAGCGGTTGGTAAAACGTATTTTTCCTAAGTATTTGGGCATCGGATTTAGGCGATTCCTATGTTTAATCAAAACGGGCAAGTGACTTAGGCGCGGATTATACCAAGCGTCGGCGATGCAAGTTGCGTCGGCGACGCAGGTTGCGTTAAGCTGTCAAGTCAAAATTGTATGAATTTTAAATGCGGGCGCCGACGCAGGTTGCGTCGGCGACGCAAGCTGCGTCGGCGACGCATGGTTTTTAAGGACCGACCAAACCGGAGCTCAAAATACGCCGTCGCTGTGATAACGCCGCATATAGTCGATTGCCTCGGGTTTTAAACGCGAGCTGTCAACATGATTTGTTCGACAAGTTTCACAAAAGCATTTTTTTATAGTGGCAAATTTTACACCCTATCCCCATCTCACCTCTCTCGCTTAAATCAGAAGCGACTGGTCCTAGAACACTAGTTCCTAAAGTGAAATTATGGTACTCGTCGAGATCTACGTTTCGGGTGACAGCTGTCAAACTTAAAACGGTTATAACTTTAAAACTATTGGTCATAGAACACTAGATCCTAAAGAGAAATTATGGTACTCATCGACATCTACATTTCGAGTGACAGCTGTCAAACTTAAAATGGTTATAACTTTAAAACTATTGGTCCTAGAACACTAGATCCTAAAGAGAAATTATGGTACTCATTGACATCTACATTTTGAGTGACAGCTGTCAAACTTAAAACGGTTGTAACTCTGAAACTATTGGTCCTAGAACACTAGTTGCTAAAGAAAAATTATAACACTCATCGAGATCTGAAATTCAGGTGACAGTTGTCAAACTCAAATCTGTCATCCGAAATGTAGATTTCGAAGAGTGCTACCATTTCTCTTTAGAAACTAGTGTTCTAGGACCTGTAGTTTCCGAGTTATAACGGTTTTAAGTTTGACAGCTGTCACCTGAAATTTAGATCTCGACGAGAGCTATAATTTCTCTTTAGGAACTAGTATGCTAGGATTCATTGTTTCGGAGTTACAACGGTTTTAAGTTAGGCAGCTGGCGTTATCGCAGTGTCAGAGTATTTTGGGCTTAGGTTTGGTCGGTCTTTAATGCTGTCACAAGTGTCAACTCAAAATTGTATGAATTTTTGACGCAGGTTGCGTCGACGCGCGCATTAGAAGTTCATACAATTTTGAGTTGACAGCATAACGCAAACTACGTCGCCGACGCATGGTGCGTCGCCGACGCTTGATATAATCCGCGCCTTACTACTATTTCTTACTACTTAAGTACTATTTCTTGTTAGGAATATTTTAAATCAACTTAAGCGTCGCCTAAAGTTTAAAATACACTTTATATCAAAATACCTAGAAGTAGAATCGACCGTCACATCATGCTCTTATTCACCCTACAGATCAACAAAGAGAGTCCTCAAAACACAAGCCAAGTATTTCAAACTCTGTATCAGTACTGTTCTCATTTACTTGGCAACGACAAAACTTAAACAGCTTTATGTTACTTACCTCAACAGCGTCTCTGTCATTTAGAACGGCCGAAGCTCACCTGTGAAGGAGATATTTTGATTAAATCATGTCAGGTTATAAACTTTGGGAATGCGTCTTGTTTCGAACAAAATTCACGAAGTACCAAGTGCTTGGCGTTTAATTTATCTCTTCGGGCAAATAAATTTTGATTAAGTTTCGGTGTTATTTTATGATGTTTTGAACACAAATATGAGACAGAAATTTTACGAGATACACACACGTGTAGATACATAGCCTCCCTCATCTTACAAGAGGCTATGGTAGGTACTGCTTTAGTAATTGATATAAAAACTACACTGGGCTAATGGATTAAACATTAAAATAGGTATGTGGATATTTTCCATTACCGGCCCGAATTCCTTACATATTATAGGCAAGACCATCGAAAAATTTGTAGACTAAAACATGGACATATTCTTCATTTGGCAACTACTACAATGTATCAAACACATAGGTACTGTATATCATGGACTGCAATAAGAAGTATATAAATTAAAATATTCCTTATTCATTTAAGCAATGGTGAATATTGAAGTATCATGCTAAACTAAAACTTAACACAGTATAATTTTATGCTGTAGATCGTGGAATCACAATCCTGATTTTAAGCCGAGCAAAATTAGCACATTATACTAATACGCTATAGTGCGTGTAGTTTATTGTGCGTGAGTCCATCGCCAAGACGTGGTCGAAAACGTTTGAAGTGCTGCATATTTGCCTTAATCTAAAACATACGTAATAAGGCCACACCCTTTATAAACTACTTATTTTACTAAATTGTAGCTTTTTCAACCAAAATGGAAACTTTCGATTTAGAATTCGGTTCAAAATTGAAAATCGAATAGTAAAATATTCTTATATTGTGCAACGCACACCGAAATCAGATCCGGCCAACTTTCTGCCAAGCTGCAAATTCGTCTCGCAGGCAGTGGAATATCGTGAGTTGGCCAAATTCAAATTTTATTTCACGAAGTTTGACTCGCCACTGCAGTCCACCATAACGATAACCTAAGAAAATATAAAAGTATTTACTGAGAATAAATGACTCTGGAGTCCGTAACCTTGGTTCGAACTACAAATGTTATTATCTGTAGTTCGTGAGATCGTTGTAAAGGTCCTAGTGGTGTGTCTTGGGGTGGTTCATAGTGCACCAATGCGCATAGTGGAGGCTGTCGGATTAGTAATCCGAATGAATGAGGGCGATGCACGCAATGCGACATCTTAAATTCGACACTCAGTGTGTATTTAACATATCACTATAGAAGATATCGTACGTGGCGAGAATTAGAAACTCAAGAAATGGGGTAATGTTTAGCCAATTTATATAAGTTGGGCCATATGTATAAGTTTTACGACCAGTTTTGTGATCTGCCATGCAAGAGGTCCCGGGTTCGATTCCCGGCCGGCCAGAAATTGAAATGATGAATTTTAATTTCTGTTACGGGTCTGGGTGTTCTATGTAAAATAAGTATGTATTTAAAAGTACATAAGTAGTTTATCAGTTATCTAGCACCCATAACACAAGCTTTGCCTTCTTTGGCGCTGGCTAGATGGCGCTGTGTGTAAATTTGTCCACGATTATTTATTTATTTTATTATTTTATTTTATCTCACCTGGTGGCAAACCGGGTGACTGTTTAGAAACATATCTTGAAGGTGTCCGTCCATTAGAAAAAGTTAAAGAATCAATATACGCGCCTCAAAACTTAAATATAAAAAAATCAAGAAAAGAAACATTTGCCTGAACTAGTTTTCTAAAACGTAGTTCCTTTGAAGCCTATATCCCGTATTTAATTACTCCCGATAACATATACGGGAGTCAAACCACAGCAGATTTAAATCAATTTCCGGTGTTGACGGAAAAATAATTTCAGCGCAACGGGGTTGACTGGTTTTTTCGGATATACGACCCGAGGCTTTGAAATTGCTTGCCTCGATATATTAATTTTGCAAGAGAGATTCCTTCCTTTTCTGTATTCAAAATGCTGTTGTTGTTGTGTGCCTGTTGCGGACGAGTAGGTAAATGAAACTTGCGCCTACTTCTTTTTTATAATAAAGGAAAGCAAACGAACAGGGGGCCGATTCTCGCGCATTGCGACATATCTCGAATTCGACATAATCTCTATCAACAATTCTCTATTAAAAATGTCACTGAAATCTCTACTGCAGCCAAAACACTTATTCTCAACGATCTTCGACATTGAAAGTCGCACGACTTATCAATCTCACCGATTGGTACGTTCCATTTTTCTCGACTACGTTCAAAAGTATCGATTATACTTTTGCACGAAAAAAAGTATGAGACATAGGAAATTAAAGGTCAAACATCTGCATGAAATGAAATGTATGTTTTATTTACTTCACGGCTCACGGCTGTTAGTGATTGTTTGTTTGTTTTTCCCAAAAAATAACTATAAAATTAAAATTCAAACAGTGTGAATTTTAGTAGTATGAAGCGACAATAGATAAGTAGGCGTATAACATGCAATAGTATAAGTAGGTATATGCATCGTTTATGTGCTGCTAAAAAGAATTATTATTATATATTATAGTAAGTAGGTAATTAGGTATAGGTAGATACTGTTATTTTTATGTTAGATGATTTATTTCGAAATTAGCAGTTTTTTTTTTATTTTCTTTAAGTTTTATGTCTTACTGAGATTAATACTCTCCGCACACAAATATATTTATGAAATGTGTTTAATTATAATTTTATATTTATGCATCGTAGTTTTTAAGTACTTAGTTTAATAGTTTTTGTAAAAGTTTTTGATTTATAATAATAAATATAAAATGATGATGAAATAAAAAATGATTTATTATATTTACGTATGATTATAATTTATAATGATTATTTATATTAAGTGAGTATATTTCTGTGTGTGGAAAATTAATTTTTACTTTACGCTACTTCCACCATATCTTCCATAAAAGTGATCTTAAATGCACTGTTTTATTAATAGTCCTATCTAAAATCGAAACTTATTTGAAACGTAAGTAATCCTTTTCTATCAAAAAGATTTGATAAATATGTAAAAAACACCGTAATACTTTATTAATAACAACAATTTGTCATGTCGACGTTCGAGATATCCAATCTCTACTGCTTTTGACCACTCGTTGCATGTCGCTCGCTGCGACTCGACATAAGTCTACCGTGAGATGAGAATACCGTAATCTGTTCGCGATCGACATTCGCCATGTTTTTTCGATATATCTCTAATTCGAGATTATGTCACGCGCCCGAGAATCGCCCCCCAGGCCGGTTACCTGACGATACGTGATCCTAGCCGTCCATGAATACCCACAATACCAGGATATAATAACGAAATCGTCGCCTTTTGACGAAATACGTCTTTAAAATCCCACTCAATCATTATGAGTACCAAGTCAGTAGACTAGACTGCAAGGTCTATGTCGTCTTACCTTTATAACTGCAAAACTATAAGTCTTAGATAAATAGTCCGTAGACCAGTACCATATAAGTCTTAAAATTCATGAGTTCAATAGTGGTTGCCAATTAGGTTTATGTTTTTATTAATTAATATTGTTTTTTTTATGTTATACGACAGACAAACAGGACAGCGGGCCACCTGATGGAAAGTCGTAGTGTATAAATGATATATAAAAACACAAACCCACGAATTGATTATGCCATCAGTGAACCATGTCTTACACCATCTATAATAGACAACTTAATTGGTATATCGCCTGAGGTAGGTGAGGTAGGTGGGAGAGTTTTTTTTTCGTGGATGTCCGCGTACGCGGGTGCGGGGCGCAGGGCAGTGAGTATTTTCTTCCGCGAAACGTCATGACGTTCCTCGGAAAAAGAATGCACACGAGATTATGCCCGAACTTGTCCCATGATTTAGTATAATATCCCGAGACGAGAAACCGAAATCAATGGCTTTTGAAACTAAATCTCGATTTTTAATTTGGTGCAAAAAGTTTTTTTTTTTTTCATATTTATATTATGGTTCACTATGGGGCCTTATAAGAAAACTCACTGTCACAAAAAGGGCCATGGAAAGGGCTATTACTTGGAGTGTCATTGCGCGATCGAATCAGGAATGAGAAGATCCGCGAGCGAACTATTGCGAAAGATTGCTAAGCGGGCAGGGCACATAGCTCGCAGAACAGATAGCCTATGGGGCAAGAAAGTTCTCGAGTGGCGATCATGTACCAGAAGTCGCAGCGTGAGTAGACCTCCTAGACTAGGTGTGCCGACGATCTGGTAAAGATCGCAGGTGTATGCCTATGCCCAGCAGTGGGCATCTTACGGCTGATATGATGATGATGATTTAATATGTACAAATGAACATCTAAGTTTAGTTTCGGGACGAGAAGATGGGAGCGCCTCACAGCGCCCCTTCTTCCTCTCCACGGCGCACACTTTGGAAACCCCTGTGCTTTTCTTAGCAAATATTTTCAAGCCTCGACCTCGGGATTTATCATCGATAAATTAACCTCTAGTGCGTTATTCTAAGAGTCCGTAGCAAAATAACTAACCGCGCTGTGCAGAGTCCGCGAGCGCACTGAGAAACGTCCCTTGTGCTCCCTGCCCCGCGTCCCCGCGCTCAGCCCCGAAACGTCACATGACGCCACACATTCTGCCCCCCTCATACCGCAGGCGATACACCAGTTAAGTTGTCGACCTACAGTATTAATGCTACCATCTTACCAGACCAAGGCAACACACAGAGAGACAAATAGTGTATGCAGCCCCACGTGCGTACCTCAGAATTAACCTTATTTGGCCCGGACTAAGCTTGTAATGGTGAAAGACTTGGTTTAAACAGTGCTACATTGTTAGATGAAACCCCCTTTTTAGTTAGAATATACACAATAATAGTACCTATAGAAACTCACAACAACATATCAAGTTATCGAGTTCGTCTTTATACAGACTGCTGCAAAGTTAAATCTGAAATGCTCATTCGCGGCTTGCTTAGCGCGGTACTTATCTTGCTGCGGCGTCTATACGCTAGCAATAAATTGCACTATTGCCAAATATATCGTTTTTCTTGCCAACTCTCAGTGAAACGACTTACCCGAAGGCCGATCCCTCAGAAAGTGTAAATAAAGTACGCCCCGGCGAGACACGTAATCCGGGAGTGAATCCCGGGGACGTCACCGACTTATGAGACTCCAGTGTCCAGTAGGATTATCAAGTCGAGACGGCGGGGGCTGACGCCCGCGGCGGATACTAGCATGAGCATGCATTTTTGAAAAAGGTATTCAGAAATGCTTATTATACGGCCGTGTGATGTCGGACAATGCAATGGGATTTACCCGGCACGTCGTCGCTGGTTTATTCTATATGAAACGAAAATCTACATGAAAGTAAACCATACATCTGTGAAACTAAATCTAAATGTAAAACAGATGGAAAGATTACACACTGAAGACCTTCAAAGTCATCAACTGAACTACCGATTTATTTTGTCGATTTCGTTTCATAGTTTCGTTGAGGTCAACTTCCGTAAAAGCATAGTCCAAACGTTGAGGATAATAAAGTGCACTGGGATCCGATGCACTTAAAAAGTTTAGAAATTCCACGGGGTATGCGGTAGCACTCGCCTGGTCTAAGGCAGGATTATGGAAATGTCCACAACCTCGTCCCACTCTATCTCGGCCTGATCATTTGTGGGAGTCATATTTGGTGCTTTATTTGACCAAGATCACCATACACACTACGAACCAGATTCTAAACGGAAACTACAATTTTACGCAGAGACTAGTGACAGTTTTAATAGCCCGTTAATTGCCAATTATAAATTAACAGAAATCAAGAATAAAAACAAGAATATAAAATAAATAAAAATGCTCTATTGCATGGTTTACATCGACAGATTTGCTTCTTTAAAATTTTGTATTAATTATTTGGACATACACACTCACGAGTATGCTCAAAACAGGTAAACAGGGTAAAATAATAATGAACATTCTCTTTCACAAAAAATTCACGGGGACGTCTAAAACAATAATTGAAGTACGTACAGACGTCACAGAAAGCCTGTTTTGCATTTATTTTTACCGCCAGGCGGTCGCGTCGTTTATTTTGCCCAGATATTTTCGTCAAGCACTGCATAAGCAAAGGCATAAAAAGCCCGAGTTGGATACCCAAGTAATTGGGTTTGCCTGTCCAATTCCGAGCGGGGACGTTGAATACAGCGAGTACAGACGGGGAGATAGTGACTGGCGTCTGGGAAAGGATCGCTCTGCGCTCGGGCCAGGAGACCGGCGGGGGCAAGGTAGCAGAGGCGGAACAGTTTTGTTGTGTAATACGATAATGTTTGGAGATTTGGACCCGGGAACCAGAAAATAAAGGCCCTGGTAAAGAAATTTTGTAATAATGCAGTGAACAAAATCAATATTTTAATGCAACCTCGTACAAATATTATCCAGTCTCGGGAGCCGATTGGTATATATTATTACTTATTATCCGAATTTTGCGAATTACCTCGCATAACTTCAGACAGCGAGTGCACCTTTACTATTTTTGTTGTATATATAATTTTAGGACATTATTAGTACTAAAGAAAATGTTTACAAAATGGTACGGATAGGTGTAAGGGTAAGTTAGGGGTAGAGTTCATTAAATTCAAACCACATAAACGAAGACGCGCCGGCCATATATTTATTTATAGGTATATTTCTTACCAGAACAGAAAACTCACTGTGTAACGTCTGTCAACAAGCTAATTTTTATACGTTCGATTGGTGTGATGAACGAGGAAGATATTTTCTACACCTATATTTTACCAAGGGTACCAACAGTATAATATCTTCAATGCCGCCCCTTTCTATTTAATTTATATTTACTTTATGATAACTGACAATTAAAAACACTGAGTTACAAACGTTTGTAGTTGTAGGAACGGATTTGCGCAAACGCCTCGCGGACACGTAATTTCATGCGCGAGGGCCGGTCTACATTTTCACATGTATTATAAGTTATTAATATAAATCCTAAATTAGTATTTTTTATGGTATGTGGTAGGCAAACATTCAAGCGGACCACCTGATGAAAAGTGTCATAATTCGAAGGAAACACTGAGGGTGAGAAATCTTTCTACATTCGAATAGTACGAGCGAGTAACTAATTTTAGTTAGTTGTCCATTATATTTTTGCAGCTATTTAATTTCCTGAATTATGTTGAATAAAGTTACCTGTTGTACTCGAACGCCCGCTGATTTCGTGGCCACAACATTATGAACAAAGAAAGTGCAAGATTGGACGGCAAGAAGATTTTGTTTATTCTTTGTGATGTAAAAAATGGGCACTCACAGGCGCCTAGGTAATTTATCTTGATGTAACAAATCCAATTTTGCTGTGTCTACCAATTTATAGTGGGAGATAAAAAATTGCATCGTAGTTCCGTAAGTTCAAATGAAAGAATGGGACATAGAATTTCGTATTTAACATTTTACTTAGTGGTTTACTCATAACAAACCTAACATAGATTATAGCTGAACGCGAGTGGGGTTCAAAATATACACAACTCACGTGGTGGTTATGACATACCTACTCGATATTAAAATATATATTTTGACAACAGCAATTACAATACATACCTACATACACGCCGTCACGCATACATACACTACGTCACGCCTTTTTCCTATAGGGGTAGGCAGAGACCCTAACATGCTACCTGCTACGGTCCTGACAGATCTCTCGCGCCTCTTCCCCAATTACACAAATACATGTATACGGAGGTCTGGGAAGCAATGGATTGACACCGCTGAGTCGGATACGAGAGCCAACGATCTACGACATGAGAATGATGTACACCAGGCGAAGAGGAGGAAAAAGAATAGGAAGCGGACCCAGGCAGAAGCTGTTCTGTCATACATATAGATACCTAAGTATAATACTTCAAAATTTGTGCAGCACATTCCAAATAATAGATAATTTAATACGAAATCAGTCTTAGGTATCACAAGTAGTAGAGTGAATCGAGTCTGGAAACTCTGTCATAATACCTTTCACCGAATACATGGCAGGCATGACGTGGTCACGAGGCAAGGCGGTACCCATGTATAGGTATATATACAAAACTAAAGTTAACAAATAGAACGCAACAAGCCAATACGAAACCGTCCTCGATCAACGGTCAGCGCGAAAGAACGAATGACTTGAAGAATGCGTTTTAAATTTACAAACGAAAATTACGTTGAGTGACTTGTGGATCTCGATGAATATGCTCTCATAATTATGACTATCCAATTTATGAATAATACATATAGTATATTGTTGCTATTTAATTTATTTTGTTGTGATATAGTTCTGTTCATATTTTTATTTCTGAGGAATTACTTTGTCAAAGTCAGCCTTTAAGGCAAGAGGGGGTAACGAGCGGAATTCATCCGAAAGTTGAGTAGGCTGCTAGCTTTGTGAACGATGGGCTCATAATAACAATGCTTGTGCCTGTGTGGATGATGAAATTGCCGAAGAAATTCAGTTTGCGTTTATGATGAAATAACCTAATTAATTCAATTGGGTTTTAAAAGCTTTTTTATGTTATACGGCAGACAAACGGGCAAGCGGGCCACCTTATGGAAAGTGGTCACCGCCACCTATGGACATCAGCAACACCGCGGGAGTAACTAATGCGTTGCCAGCCTCTAAAGAGACATCTAGTATACTATCAGAGGTATAACTCTTGAACGATGCCACGTCAAAGTCCAAAGGAAACACTGTGGCTGGGAGCTCATTCCATATCCAAATCGTACGACACGACGTACGACGTATTACAGAAAAATGTGGAAAGTTTATCTCCCAAAAGCTATGTGAAATTGTAGTCAGATAAACTATCAGCCCGATAGCTAACTTAGCTACCCCGTAATGCATATTCATGAATATTGTGGACTTTTATTTACTCCCGATGGAAAAAGAGTAGTGTTATAAGTTTGACGTGTGTGTCTGTATATCTGTGGAAGTGTGTGTCTGTCCGTGGCGTATCTTCCGAACAGATTAACCGATTTGGATGCGGTTTTCTCTGTTTGAAAGCAAGTTTTATCGAGATGGTTTTTATCTTTGTTTGAGGATGAGGGTGTTGATTTCAGTACTCCAGCAGAATAGTTATGAAATAACTATTTCTGGAAACTGTCCAAATATTTTTTAGTACTTAGGTTGGTAGATACTTACTAACCAACACTTTTATTAAAAAAAAATAAAACACATGCGTCACAAGATTCATGGATACTTAAACTAATGAAATAATACATACGACAAGATTCATGGATGCAAAGATGGGATGATTTAGATTTTTGGAAATAATTAATACATATTTTTCATCACTATCAACATCGTCCGAGCGGTCAATCCCGGCTTATGGGCTTTGTATTTGTTTTATTACATCGGTTTTCGAGCATTGCCGCCCAGCTGTTGGCTTCTAAAATTGAAGAATAAACATCGTACTCTAAAATAACAACTTGTCGCGACTAAAAAGTCTAGCACAAAGGAGTTGCAGCAATCCAGGACACGGTGCTCAATTACGGGAGGCAAACTTGTACGCTTAACTATATTTGTGACAAAACGTCAACCATCCATTCTATCATAATAAAATCAATTTCTAACTGTTGAAATGGGTACAACGGGGATCAATTGACAAAATCCCTTTCCAACACACTTTATTCCTAGTATTTTATTTTTGATACATAGTTGAGAACTTAATATAATTGAGTACTATATATAATAATAAATGGCGCATATCGTCAGGAGGTTCCTGTCTCTGCACCAGTAGCTTGGGTTTCGCTTCGGTGTTGGCGTTACTCTGGATGTAGATTGTTTATAATACCTATTTTTTATATATGTATTGTAAAAAATATATAATTTTTAGTTGTAGGTTTTTATGTGTATATTTTATATTTATATCGTAAAAACCTTAAATTTAAAATAAAAAATTGAAGAGAATTTTAATAAATAATAGTCTCAAATTATATTGTGCATTTACATAAAATCTTTAGCAATTTGTTTGTTTTATTTGAACAATTGATAGGCAGGTCCAGCTCAGAAACCACAAGGATACCCACTAAATAAAACAAGCAATTAACTATGATTATTGCCTTCATGGCTCTTTTTTTTGACTGAAGAAATAAATAAAATGGCAATTTCATGTTTTATGTCCCATTTTTCATTATAGATAAATATGTACATACAAAAAAGAAGTTACACGTACTTCCGTAGGATCTTTTAGAAACCCACGAAAAGGAGCTTTTCGTGGGGTCTGCCGAGGGCCATACAAATTGGCAGTTCCAATGCCGAGGCAGCGCCGAATGACGGTAACCTTAAGTTGTCTGTAGCTACCTCCGAGACACAGCGTCACGTAGAACGGCGAGCCAACCGTGCGCGCGAGATCACACAGATGTTTGGCCACGTTCCAGTTGAGATATGGTTTCCTTTATGATGCTTAAGGAAGCATTACGTGGCCGGGAATTGTAAAATACAGACGCTCCGTTTGAAGCCAAATCTGGCGTGCACGCAGTTGCGGTTTGGTGCGTTGGATTCCTTGGCTCATCGTTTCATAATACGTTAGAAACGTCGATTTAGATAATCTTATTAACTGTAATGGAGTGCGCAACTCTTAATGGTATACGCACCCCATTAGGTTAAATTTATCCTTTGGTTATTCCTAATCCTTTCATTTATTATGGTTATGGAATGTGTTCCTAGTGATGACTTACGGCATGAAGACGAGGTATGTTACCAATGGCTTCATCAAGTTTACCCTCTCAGAGAGCCATGTCCGAAGCTATGCCTGGAGGTTCTCTACGTGACATAATTTAAAAGGACGATGTCGTAGCAGAACCGAAGTGAATGGGTTGCATTTAGTCGGTGAATACAGGTGGTACTAATACAATTGGTGTCAAGGGTTTGGTGAAGTCTATGTACAGCAGGGTACGTCCTCCTGCTAATATAGTAATAATAAATCCTGCTTTACTTTGTCTTTGAGATAAGACCCTACCCGATCGCGAACAGAATGGAAGAAAAAACATGCAAACTCCTAGTTAGCTAGTTGCCTGGGAATTGGAATGGATGTACGAGAACCTCTTATTACCAAATTACAATCCAGGTTGAATGGGTTCTGGAACTTAAACTGTGTGACTGCTTTTACCGTTAGGTTGACCAGTCTTATTTGACGATTACTCAGATCTATTGAAAATAAACCGGCTTACTGGAAATTACATCATACTTCTAGGATGTTATGGCTTCTCTGAGATCCATGGGTCCATGGTTTCAGAATAATATTTAGACCCAGTCTTTTATTCAGGTTTGATTTATTAAAGAACTAGTGGACCCGGCGCGACTTCGTACGCGTACACCTATTTTACCCTTACCTACCCTTTTTTTCTTACTTAAAAACCTTATCTATTAAAAAAAACCGCATCAAAATCCGTTGCGTAGTTTCAAAGATTTAAGCATACAAAGGGACATAGGGACAGAGAAAGCGACTTTGTTTTATACTATGTAGTGATTTACAAATTTTTACAGTCCAGTTTAATCTTAGAAAGATGCATGTAGATATGCGCATGTAACTACCACAACAAAACAGCCTTTTGTCGGGTGTCGTGTTTTTCCTCTTCTTTCCAAGACGGATATCGGAATTCTTAGCGTCGACATATCGAGTGACGTCAAATTTCGCGGTCAAGTGGAGGATGAAGCCTAGTTATCCTGATAAAAGTTGGGTATCATTAGTACGGTGCGGTATTTTACACCGAGCAATTACCTCAAGATTTACAAAGCGCATGTAATACTGTTGTCATCTCTGGGTCGGGCCATCTCAATACCAGCTACTTGCTTCTGATAATGTTCTATGTTGGGCGACATGCCACCTTTTCCACCATCTGGCACTACGTAAAGACATTGCGTCGCTGTGCATCCTTTACCGCTAATGTCACGAGGAGTGTTCTGAGGAGTTGTTTGAGCTAGTACTCGCTACAGAGTTTCATCACCGTACTATAAAAAAGGAATCAGTTTGGCGGTAGTGTCCTGGTGGTGTTCTCGCGCACAAAGGCCTGGGGTCCGCCTTAACCATGATCAGGTAATTAAAGTTTCAGCACCGTAATACCCGCCATAAATTACAGTTTCGTCCGTACCACCTTGATGTGTGTCGGCCAACTACCGTACGCTTTACAAGAAACACTTCTTGCGTACGACAATTCTTTCGGCCCGGTCTACTTCACGGACCTTGTGTCCTCAGAGGCGAACTTTGCAAGGTTGAGAGTTTGCGTACGCATGGCACCGCGTGAGGAGAATGGAGGAGGAATAGTAGCAAAAGAAGAGATAGAGGAGGGAGCATAGGAGTAAGGCAGCTGGCCGACGGAGTGTGTATTGTGACGCCAGCCCGCTAAGGGAGAGTGCATATGGAACAACTGGATTTGTGGGTGTCAAGAAGTGCGCACGCCCAAAGAGCTACCAGCAAGTAAGCGTGCGCATCACCTGTGATTAGGTCTGACGCGGTCCGTATGGCCGAGAGGTCGATAGAACCCTGGGTGGAGGTAGGTATTCTTTCAAATGATCTTCTTGCAGCGCTTTCCCCGACGTTGGAGAATTCAAAAAAACCGGCAATGCATTCGCGATCCCGCTAGTCTAGCGGATGTTCCACCAGATTACCTGCTTGTATATTGCCTTCCTCGATAATAATACGTATAGCATTGATTCTGAGCCGAAACTAATTAGGATATTCATTAGTCTAGCACATAAAATTGGTAATGCGTGTTCTCCCACACAATCCACTCTGGAACTTTTATCGAACTCAATAATGTAATGTAATGCTGGTATTACACATTTAACTGGAATGGCTGTCCAGCCACAAAAATGGTGTGTATAAAGGAAGCAGCTGGCTCAACTCGAACCCGAGCATCTGATCCAAGCTCTCTTTTTTAATTAATACCACTTCGAACGCGCCGCCAAGAATGCTTCAAGTCATTAAAAGTTTTAATAGCATTTGACTTTGCGTTGCGAGGAAGAATGGTAGCAAATTTAAGGTACGAGTACGTCGTCGTTTTTCAAGATGTATGAGTATGTGCGATCCGGCTCTCTTTTGCAGTAAATGTGTAATGTCTGGATAATAAATTGTCCAAGCTTGTTGACCAACAAAAATGAATTAAAATGTAGCATCGGATTGCGTTGTTGGTCAAGTTCTTAAAACTGAGTCATCATCATACCGGTTGGACTCCGCTGAGGCCCATGCTCCGCCTTCCTGCTTTTCCTTTTCCACCTCGCGCCTTCGGCATCCTTGGTGGTGAGTTTGATGGCAATTCGTGCTGTGCATAACAGGGTACTTAGCTACCTATTGACTTTAAAATTATTACTTCTTCTGATGAACAGCGAACAGCGACTTCTATATACGACTGTATCGTTCAAGGATAATTCTGGTGTGCACCCTGGACTCAAGATAAACCTACGATTAACAAAAAAATTTGCTGAAGTTGATGCTTTACGAATATTACACACGAAACCAAACAATGCCCAATGATTCCAAAAGTACAAGGAACCAGTAATAAGACAGGGTTCCTACCCGCTTGTGCGGTTTGATTTTTTTCTCCAAAATACCACAAAATTAAGATATTTACAAAAAATATACAGTTTATACTTACACAACCTGAGTGACGACCTGAGTTTGGATAACATTCGGGTCTGCCACGTAGAGGTCCCGAGTTGTATTCCCGGCCGGGCAGAAATGGAAATGATGAATTTTAATTTCTGTTATGGGTCTGGATGTTATATGTATAATAAGTATGTATTTAAAAAATATAAGTAGTTGCCTGGCATTCATAACACAAGCTTTGCTTTTTTTGGGGCTAGATGGCGCTGTGTGAATATGTCCAAGCATATTTATTATTTATTTATTTTACCTACCCAAGTCGTGGTACCTATCAGTACCTACTTATATTCCGTGCAAGTGGAAGCCCGCTTTACTCACAATTCGTGCGACTTTAAATCGAAAACCAATTACGGAAAAACCATACATACGTAAACGTGAACGGGCGTTTATATGTGGAAAGAGCTCGCATACTACCGCGGTCAATGTGGAGCTGCTATAGACATTCTGGATGGGACAATGGACAAGTATATATACAACGGGGATTGTAATCTGTGTAGTTTTGTACATAAGATATAAATAGTATTTTGACGTGTAACGTCTCTGAAAAAATCTATGTCGTCTTACCTTAATAACAGTTATTAAATGTTGGTTCTAGTATTTGCTGTTATATAACGAAACGTGCGCTTCGGTGCATTTCTATTCAGAGTAATTCACGACTCACACGCGATAAGGCAGTGATTTTTACGTGTATTTATTGCGTTTGTCTACAACAATCGATCCATATAAAAAAGGTGGAATATGGAAAATATATATAATAAAAAAAAACGAAAATTAAATATGTTGGCCTCAGCCCATGCAAAAGCCAGCAAGAAATACATACCGGAAAGAGGGGACCATGGGCCATGGGTACCCCAATGTCTGGCGCTGAGCGAGCGAGGCGGTTTCGAGAGCGTCTGAAAGCTGCCAAGGTACGCATAGTAAACGATGCCTTCTCCACGAGCACACTACCTCTACCATCGACCACGCGAGCACAGCCCCACCCGATTTTTTTTAAACATACAAGATTTATTGGATCTCGTCGATGAGGGACAATATAGTGATGAAACCCGAACACACCACCATCCAGTCTACAGGGTCACGGTGGTTAAATGGCGGTCGCTCCTCTGTAATTACCTGATCTGACCAATTCTGGATCATGGTCAAGGCATACCCCAGACCCTCGAAAGCACAACCGGGATTAACGCCATGATGACCCTCGAGTTGAAATTATTTTGTTCGTATAATTACTTAGTCTGTAAACCACATTCCCAGAATCGGTTCCTATTTGGTAACCCCTAACAATTCGCAACCGTAAACCGGTTACATCCAGTGGCCTCGCGATCTTGGTTGCCAACGTTTAATTAACACGAGTGACAGGCCAACGCGAGACACACCGACAGCCATACATTGCGAAACAATACATGTGTTCGCCGCGAGCCTACGCTGAAATGGGACTGATTTAAACCCGCACAGTGTGATTTAACTGTTTACCCAGTTCCGCCGCCATCTTGTTGTAACTAGTGCAATCCCGCTTTTGACTAAAATCGGCAAGTATGTACGAATAGTTGGATGAGTCAATACTTATGAGATCGTTCAAGAGGTCGTGCAGGAGGCGGGCAACGCATTGGTAGCGCCCCTGGTGTTGCTGATGTGCATAGGCGGCGGTGACCACTTTCCGTCAGGTGGCCCGCATGCCTGTTTGTCTGCCGTATTATATAAAAAAACACTATTACCACCATCACTATGGATGTTCAAAAAGAATATGTTAGTAATTTTGCTGTCCTGAGCTACTGAATTGTGATGTCATTATCAGTACCTGTTATGGTCCTCAAAAGTCTAATACAGAATCCAAAGGGTGCTCTGTAATTATGACGTATCATAACTTATTTTACTACCCATCAATTTGACATGTTATTTAAATATTACGTCAATATTAACTTTTTAAGTATAATAATATTGTACTTAACATAGCTACTCAGACGTTCACGTGGAGTGTAGCAACCAAAAAAAAAGCCGGCCAAGACGTATCAAGCCACGTGCAATACGGGGTTCCGTATTTGCTTGTCAAAGAGGGCTTTTTGATACTATAAACAAAGTCACAAATGCACAACTCCTGCTATACAGCTTATATGAAATATTTGCTAATCCAACTTAACTTTATAAGTAGGGTGACTATTTGACGACCTGAGTGGTTCAATGGTCAACACGCAAGAGGTCCCGGGTTCGATTCCCGGCCGGGCCGAAATTGAAATGACGAATTTGCATTTCTGTTACGGGTCTGGGTGTTCTATGTATAATAAGTATGTATTTAAAAGTATTTAAGTAGTATATCAGTTATCTAGCACCCATAGCACAAGCTTTGCTTAGTTTGGGGCTAGATGGCGCTGTGTGAATTTGTCTACGAATATTTATTTATTTAATATTTATTTTTTGTTATGTAACTACAAATTTACGGTTTTCGGATTTTTCCTTTGCTACATCCTATAGGTTTTCATTCCCTTGCAAGCATCAAAATGCATATTTCATGCATGCAATACATAAACGGCCGTATCTTTTGATTTTTTCACTGCGTCAAGGGGTTGCAGAAATGAGTATTTGATATTAATTTCAACTTTTATACTTCTACGCGTTCCTGAGAAAAAGGGTTTTGACAGACGGATGGACAGATAGACGAACGGACGGACGGACAACAAAGTGACCCTAAAGGGTTTCTCTTTTAAGATACGGGACCCACGCAATTGGCTAAATCGTAGTCTTTAAATTAGGCAAAATTCATTTGACGTTTTATTTATTCTTGCCAGCATCAAATCGTTTCCTATACTTATACTAATATTTATATGATATATTTGAAAATCCATTTACAAAAATCCTTTACAATGGCTATAGGAAATAATAAAAGCCTTTTTAACCATAAAATGTTAGACACAGATTTCATTTTAAACTGGACTATAACCGGCTTTGGTGTACGAAAACCAGCTTTATTGAGGCCTCACCGCGCTCTCGACAATTTTCCCGCCAAAACAGCGACGCCGACGCGCCAATTATTGCGCGGGAGTGCGCACTGTAATTAGTTGAGGGGTGCTACTCGGGAAAGTGTTTTGCAGCCATTGTTCTATACAGATTTATATGAACTGCATGGAAAAATACTAAAAGATGCATAGTTTATTTAAAAGTGTATTTAAAATTAGATCAAATACCTAAATGGTAAGATATTACGAGATACATTAATACTTGTAAAAAAGATAATGTTGTATCCTATCTTGTACCTAATAATATTTCGCATATTGGTGAAAAATTCATATTCTTTTAAATCACATAACGATCTGAAAAATATTATTTTATGATACTAAAAATATTCCACAAAAACTTAAATTGAAATAGTGGAAACTACACCAAAACCCGGTTAGCCATATAACCGGTTTAGGCGCGCTCGAACGTAACTGTACGTAACAAGCGTTACAATGTAAAATTGTAATTTGCTCGTTAAGCCGGCCTCCCCACTTCCCGTGAATATTAAACCGGAGAATGAATTTATATGGGGCCATAGGTGCACTTGGGCTCTTTACGGTAGCTGTGTATTTGTGTGATTTTGCACCTGTATTCGGAAGGGTTAAACTAGTTGTAGGATTTTCATCCGGGTGACAAAACTACTACCGACAAGAGATTGTAATTCTATGTTTTTTTTCCTCACAAGTGTGTTGGATACCGTCGTATAAAAGTCGTAAGCATTGGCTACAGTCAATTACATACAGGCTCCTCCTCTCATAGTTACACAAGTTTAAAATGCTGCAAATGAGACAATTCTGATTTTTTTAAATTTAAAAGCCTCTGTTTAACATATAATTTATTTTATAATAAGTTATTGTTTTATTGAGCCACCTTCAGCATCGCTGTACGAACGGGACCAGCTTAAAAATTTCGCCTTTTCCGATGAAATTACGGTTCTGCAATATATAAACAATATAAAAAATCGTTCGTGTACAGTGAAAGAACTAATCAAAAGACAAATTTGACTAGCGAACGACTCTGCTGCTATTACTAAAAGCAAGCGTCAGCTTCGGTGATAGTTTTGGCCGCGATAACTGCCACACGGCGCTAACTACTTGTTTTTATTGAACAGGGCGTAAAGATAAACTAACGAATCTACCTTTACAAGATTTTAAATGATGCTTGGCATGTAAAAATATTCTAGAAAGCATTGATCGGATTTACGAGAATCGGCACCATTCCATAAAGCCCTTAAAACTTAACATTTCTACTTGAAAAAGTCTCCAGCTTCATTTCTTTACAACAGTGACCACCATATTTCCCGGATTTAAACCTAATGATTTTTTCCATATGGGCCACCCGAGAGTCCAAAGTTCCTGCTGAACCATTGCCATGCTGAGCCATTGCCTTAAAGATGCTCTTCGCCGAGAATGGGACAAAATATACCATCAGCTCGCATCCGTGCAGCGACCGCATCCTTCGTGACAGACTCGATACTGTTATCCGCGCTAAAAGTACATCAAATAAATCATAACCTTTTTTATTTTGTAATATTGTGTCGATATCCTTGCATGAGTATTTTGTGAATATACTGAAGTATTTAAATAGAACATTTCAAAAGTGACAAATACGAGCATTTGTAATTGGAACCTGTATTGATGCAATAGAATTATAAACATTGACTCTCTGTGTAGCTACAACAACAAGATAATTACCTTCACTAGCACAAAAACTAATAATTGACATGTTGGAAACCTACCTAACCTAAGATTCACTCACGACGCAGTTCTTAAAAATGCGGTTGTCATCATCATTGAGCATATTTTGGTATTTTCTATTTTGTTTTCCTAATTTATTATAATAATACCGTCACGAGGTGCCAATCGACTTCCGAGACTATTCAAAAGTCTATTTATTATCACAAATTTATTGAAAATAATCAACTGAAAATTTGATATTGAAAATAATAATTATCTTGCGTATGTTAACTAGAAGCATATTATTAATTAGCAATATAGTTGGTGTGATACCTGCACGCGACCATATTATTAGTTGTGGAATAAGCTCCCTGTCCAAGTCTTTCTTTAGCACTATATACCTACCCAACATGGGATTCTTAGAAAGGCATGTCTACAGATACCCCAAAGGCCGACACCGCATCCGCTCCCCTTAGGTTGTAGATGTCCTGGATTATTTTTATACCACTAAGGTGGCAAACAAGCTTACGGCCCGCCTGATGGTAAGCAGTCACCGGAGCCTATGGACGTTTGCAATACCAGGGGCATCACCCACGCGTTGCCGACCCCGTAAAAACCTTTCCACCCCTGGAAGACGATGGTCGCTCTCCATCAGGAGGCCTGTCCGTTCGTGTGCATTTCCATAAAAAATATTATTGCCTATAATTATTATTGCTAATTATTAGTGTGCTTTTCTACGCTTTACTAATTCTGACTGAAAAGCTCTTCAACTAACTAACCTGAAATATTACAATACTCATTCAAAGAAACAATGGACGCCGGCACTCGACACCCAAAAAGTAGCTATCAATTAACCCTGCGAGCACTCGGGGCCTTATTTGCCCCTAAATTCGTACCGTTTGCGAAGAAGAGGGCTAGGGCCCTTCAAGCTGGCTGAGGGCTCTACGCTGGGCCTTTTCTCTAACGACGAGACGAGTGTGGGGCCGCGACTTGGCACGAACAACGTTACGGAAAACACTGCAAAAGTTGGCGGCGGCGCGGGCGTTAGAAGAGCGTGTTTCGCCTAGATATAGAGAGTGTAAGGCCGGTTTATACGAAATTGTTATATCACCTGCAATTTCAAAATATTTACGTAATCATTAGAAACGAAAACCATTTCCTAATCAGTGCTCAAGCTATAGGTATCTGTGCCCAGATAACACTGCTTGCACAATTTTTCTATGAAAGAAGGACCACTTTCATAGAAACATTGTTCAATTGTTTGTCGACCTGAGTGGTTCAGTGGTCAACATGCCGGTCTGCCACGCAAGAGGTCCCGGGTTCGATTCCCGGTCGGGCAGAAATTGAAATGATGAATTTTAATTTCTGTTACGGGTCTGGGTGTTCTATGTATAATAAGTATATATTTAAATATATATATATAAGTAGTTTATCAGTTATCTAGCATCCATAACACAAGCTTTGCTTACTTTGGGGCTAGATGGCGCTGTGTGAATGTCCACGATTATTTATTTCTTTATTTAATTAATAAGTGTTTTCAGGCGTTTTGTGGGTTTTTGTTTCTAAGTATTTATACAACTAAGATCCTTCACCAAACTAAACACTAATAACAAACAGAGAAGCATTTTAAAATATTGTTAAATACCTATACCTAGCAACAGCAAAAAATTATAAATTTTTAATTAAATACCTTTTATTTCTTAAGTTATTCATCAAGGGTTTTGCAAACTTTTATTTAACTTGCAAGCCTAATTTGACCTAGGTACTTCTGGTGACCAGCAGTTCAATTTAATTTATATTTGGTAGGTATACCTACCAATGTACCTTGAATGGCAATGCAAGCCATGGTGCCATAGAACTAGTCTGATGACTATCACAGACTCTCCACTAGCTAATTATCAAATACCTAGTCTAGGTAGAGAGTAATCTCTCGACAGAAACATTCTTGCATTCCCTAGAGATATCAAAATACGTATTGCTTATTTAAAAGCTTTACATAATATTTTATAGTAATGGCTAACGCCTCATATGGTATGGATACCTTCATCTACATACTAAATATCATTTTCACTGAGCCGTTTCCAACCTCGATCAAAGCAAATTATAGTCAATAAATTATTATGAAGCAATCCGGGTATCGGAAAACTTTGCAGAGCAATTTTCATGTAACGACACGACATGTCGTGTTGTTCATGCCATTTTCTTGGATTCGGATCGGATGCAGTGCCTACGTAAGTGCTCTAACATTAAATGAAACCGAAATTAAACAACAAGGGAATATTTAAGGTTTGAAAGGGTTTTTACGAGGTCGGAAACACGGCTTGGTCTATTGTCCATAGGCTGCGATAACTGCTTACCATCAGGCCACGTCAGAAGTGAGTGATATATAAAATTAATTGAGTTATCACGGTGACTTAGAGTAAATATTTAAAAAAAAAAGGATTTGTGACGGTTGGAATTTATTTACAAATTACAAATACTCGAAGTAAATAGTGAATAATTTCATCGTGTGTGAAAAGAGTGAATAAAATCAAACGGAGATCTTAGGTGGACCGCGCCAGCGTGTAGCGCTCACGAGCGGCAGGCTGTGGCGGGGTGGGAAAGCCCCCTCAGCATGCATAACATGAGACAGGTATGGTCCATTGGTCCATGTCCATGCGGCTGATTGTACATATTTATAAATTTACTTACTTACCATACCTATACTTCAATATTAAACAATTAAAAATAATAATCATCTTGGCGTTAATGTCCCGGTTGTGCTCTCGACAACGAGGGCCAGGGCTTCGCCTTGATCATGATCCAGGTTTGGCGATCAGGTAATTACAGTGGAGTGACTACCATCTGACGTCCGTGACCCTGCTACCATTGGAACTTGACCAGATTGGATCATTGGTACAAACTCAGTTGCCTGAATTTGCAGATTTCATCACGATGTTTTCCCTCACCGTAAGAGCATCGGTTAGTATTCAACTAATGTACATAACTCAGAAAACAGTCATTGGTACATGGCCGCAGCAGGATTCGAACCCGGTACCTCTCGCTTACGAGTTGTATACTCAACCGCCCGGCTACCGACGTTCTTCGCTTAAACGAATCTCGCTTCATTATTAAACAATTGAGTATACATATATAGTATGTAGAGTTTGGTACATAATACATACTTCACAATTGTATATTACAATTAATAAATCCTACTTCAAGAAAGAGTTTTTGGGTTTGAGTTTGGATATTCTGAGTGTTTGTCACAACTACAAGCATTGTGCTTAATCGCTCTACCTGACCAATGCTGATTAATTATTTCTTAAAACTGACTCCACGTTTCGTTAATAAGTTTCTGTTACTATTTAATTTATAAAAAACTAGCTGTCCCGCTGCGAAATTGTTCGCGTATTTAATTAAATAACTCTTTTAATAACATATGAAATTATACTTGTTTTATTTCATTGTACCTACAAAATCGTCGATTTTTACAAACAACAAAGGCCAATAATTATAAGTTCACGAGTCTAATCAGTCTAACGATAAAAACGGCAACTCAATACACTCAGATGTCGTGAATACCAAAGAAGGTTACGGGTTTATCGGTAATATAATTTTGATTGATCGACACGATTTTGTGAAGCGCTTATACATAACTTCGGTCGTCTGATACACGGAAGCTTCATGCGAGAACAAATCAATCTTCGCTCTGTTTAACGTAAACTTATAAGTACGTTTTAAACCTTCTCTTCTAGTTTATACCATGCTTTTTACTATAATGGATTTTAATATATTATGCAGTTTTGTTAGATACGTCTTGATGGCACGAGTGATCATAGATATTTCACCAATGTCCAGGGGCACCATTTTTGAATCTTCTATTCGCTCGTTTTATAATGCCTCTCTTCTGCCTTTAGCAACGCTACCACTAGTGTAATAGAGATAGACAGCGTATCGCAGCGCTCATTTTCTTATTTCAGCCGTTTTCCCGAAATGATCTCGAGCGCTCGTTTTCGCGAGGTGAGTCAATCGTATCACCGTAATGTTTTGATCACGAGTTTGCCATGTCAAAGCCTTGGCTATGTTTTAAAGATTTGGTTCAACAATTTGTGTGTGTGAGAGCCATAAGGGTAGAAGTGTGAGTACATGACTCCGATCGGGCTCCAAGGGCCAAAATTGGCCATATACATACATGAATCGATACAACTGTCCGCGATCGATTCGGGAACACGGCGATTTAGCAAAATAAGCCCTCAGTTTACACGTGGCTTCTAACTGCTACTTAGAGATGTCAATTGCCGAACCCGATTGTACGACCCTGTAATAGTAAACAGCGTAACAGCCAACAAAACAAAAGTAACAATAACAATAGACAATGGCACTCTATTTGTGAAAGCTGTAAAAAGGGCGGTTAGTTTTAACGTGTACGCATTTAACGAGCGAATAATCGTAAAGTGCACGCGACTAGTTTAATTGCGCGGCGCGACTCCCTGACGCCTGCCCTGGCTACCAACATAGGTAACAATATCTACCTATGGTAGGAATCTTTCGAAGGCACTTCAAGGGTAATGCAATTCGTTGTACCTGTGCCTCTGTATGTACATTCTAGTTTATTTTATTTTGTGATTAAGAATGGCTATAGTTATTACAAATTTAATAAATTTATATGAAATTGCTATCCCATAATGTTCATGCACAGGATTCATGTAGTAGGTATTAGAGATTAGCAATTAATTTTTATGTACTACGGCAGATTAACAGGCATGCGGGCCACCAGCTTAAACATACAAGACATGCAAATAACAGTCAATGTCATATGTGTTAAGTTTTAAAATACTGCTTAACTGTGAGATGGCGGTCAAATGCCGGGAGAGTCTAAAATAAAATAAAAAAATAAAAAAAACTATTTATTTTAAATTGAGATTAAAAGCGATTATAAATTTTATTTTGTACTGTTTACACTTTTGATTACATTTGCATTATTAGAGTTTAACTTATCGACTTTCCCGCTAATAGTATACTTTCGAAAAAAGGTAGGTCTTGTCCCCAACTTTTTGCTCAGCTTTGTGGTTCGTACTTCCGTGCCCTCGGCTTTGGAAATTTTTTCCAAGCTAACTATGATTTATAAAAAACAGTTCTACTCTCCAGTAGAAACTTTAAGAAAAACAGCGAGAGAATGGGCTTGACTTGACCTACAAGAAGTTTCGAAGCGTACTGCAAAAACAAGTCGCTGACGTTGCGTATACGCGGCTCATGCGTCATGCGTCAAAATTTGCCGAAGCGAGCTGCATGAAAATCGCAAAAAGTACATACATGGCGTTCTAATGAACGCTAGTCGCGTCCATAAGTCGCATCACGCGGCCACGCCGGTCGACCTAAAAGTCGCAACGTGTGTCAGTAGTTATTCACCATTTTTGGATATTTTTCTTTACTTATGCCATAAGACCTAGCATAATGTCAAATTTCAAGATTCGTCTACGGGAAATACCCTATAGGTTTTGATGACGGTCCAACTTCCCGTTTTGACGACTTCCGACCCTTTCACGAAATCACCCCACAGAATGCAGAAAAGCGAGAGGAAATATGTTACACATCAAAAATATTTAGATTTGAGACTGAGAATGTCATTTTTCTAGTATTATATTTATATAGGTACATTTTATCTCGATCCCTGTCTGGTATTTTCTTTATGGGAATTCAACAAAAACAAAACATTGTGACTAAAGGGGACCGGTAAATTCAGTCTTTATGACCAATAACGTTTAGCGATATGTCATTGGAAAGGAAATTTCATTTTCTACAACTATGGCCAGCACTGACAAGGTATGTTTGCGAACTCCACGTAGACTCGACTCGACCGAGTCTGGAACGAGTACATCTGTGCCAGCCTAGACGTGAGAGACATAACCTAATATATTTTTATTAGTAAGTATGTATATGTTTAAGTAGTAAGTAAATATTGAACATATTTCTTTTAATGTAATTAATGTTTTCTTTGGGACTAAATATATTGTAATTATCTATACATATTCGAAATACATAACACGAGTTCGTTCCCATAATATGGAGCCCCCACGTATGCGCCTCAAGATCAATTACTATCACTTGATCCAACACTGGATTGTTCGAACAAAACAACGAACAAAAAGATTGTGCGAGTGCATTGACAAAAGTCCTTCTGTTGTCAATGTTCCTGGCGTGTCTCCGAAACATTCATATATTATTGAAACGGTACATTATCGTATCTAATTAAAATGTAAAATAAAGCAATAAAAATTAAAAAAAAAAAACGTAACGACTCGAGAGTTGTCGACATAGTAAAAGTTGCAGAATATAAAAAAATCCTTTCCAACGACATATCGCTCAACGTTATGTTCATATAGACTGGGGTCCATGCATTTCTCCCTTCGTTGTCCGCACGCACCGCTCAAAGTGAACAACTAACAAAATAAACACTTGACAATACCACTCTTGACCCATATAACATTCAACTCCGAGGATACATTACATCCGCTTGTACTTTACAACTCTCGGCACTCACCTTAGCTAACAAAACAATTGCACCTAGTTGTTTGAAAATAAACAATCGACTGCCAAGAACAACTGTGCAACTCCTATACAAATACGGAAAAAAACTTGTTCAGAACGTGGCCTGAGTTAATTTCGATCCAATTATAGAGGCTGCTGCACAAATAAAAAGACCAGGCAGGCGCTTGTGTTCTCACAAATAAAAAGTTATTGATGTCCAATATTACCAATATTCAGCGCGACTCCTGACGCATTTATGGGAACAGATTTAAAATTGACACTGATATAAGGAGGCGTTGATTAAATCGGGCACGATATTATTAGTTAAGATCAAAACAGTTTACCACCGTTGATCAAATATCTCATTTTGCAATGTGTTAGGGGGATATTTGTAGATAAGTATAGATTTTTAGATTAGGGTTGTAGGTTAATTTAATTTAAGTTTGATAATTAAGTTTATTTATTTATTTCATTATTTTTGTATGTTGTTCTTTTTAATAACGCGACATTATATTATACAGATTTTTGATATTCTCATTTTCATGATAATATATTGCTATTTGGTGATATCGAACACCTACATCCGCCTGGTAGTTCTAGAGATTAGACCGTTCAAACAAATAAATAAGACATGATCTTCTATTGTGCTTCTTCTACTAATTGCGTCTGTCACTAAAAGCCTTTGTTGTGTTGAACAAATAAAATTATCCGCTTCAGTTGACAGCCTGTGTGTAAAGTGGGGCTAATTCATCGGCCCGTGGACAATCAGAACAAGAAAGTTTTGCATTTGTAAGGTGCTCAGGAATATTTTGCATGGATTGATCGTATTTGCTTCACAAATTGCTTTCTATTAATGGATGAAAAGTTATGCGGGGACGAGAACCAATTGGCTTTCTTTGAATATCTTGTTTTCTAAAGGCCTTTAGTTCATTCAAAGGTATTCATTATTATATGTGAAGACAGGTTATTGTATGTATTATTTATAGCGTGTAACTGTCGAATCGGATCCGAGTAAAAATATTAGTCATAAAAAATAATACACAAATATTTACAAATATCTACATAAGGCAGCATAGCTAAAATCTAGACCAGAATCTTACACTCAAATCTTTCTGTACCTACCGTCAAAGTCGCTATATTTACATTTGAATTTATTGTTTGTTTTACGAATATGATATAGCTCTTTATATAACGTTAATTAGGAATTCTAACCTACTGGCTTTGAAAATTAAATTATTTAATTAAGAGTTCAAAGTATGGAAGAATAGGTGGGAGGCCTTTGCCCTGCAGTAAGATGATTCAGGCTGTAATAAATGAATAAATAAATTAAGAGTTCACTATTCACGAAGGCAGGCTTTTTGATTTTTCTAAATTTACCTTTTTAAGGTAAGATGTAGGGTTTGTACAGTTAGGGCTTGTACTTACTCAAGATATCGCCATGCAGAGTTAGAGGTTTGGCTTTTAATGCTAATTATCAGATATTCTTTATTATTGAAAGCTCCAACTTGTAAATAATGAATGAATGAAAAATTATTTATTGCTTGTACATAAAATAAAACAAAAACAGGGGAAAAAAAAATAAGCAACCGGCGGCCTTATCGCTTAAAGCGATTTCTTCCAGGCAACCTTAGACATCTAGAAACAGTGGTAAGTTTGTTCTACTGAACATTACTGTGACATATTTCATTAATACTAATAAACATATATCACTAAAATACAATACTATAAATACATAATACCTACTTATTAAACATCACAAAACAATATAAAGATGATAAATTTTGATTTACATAATGTATCCGCTTATGAGTAAAGTGAGATTTCTCAAAATGGATCCCTATGTGACAGTTTTGAGAAAGAGCGCTTTAACCAGTTTTTTAAAGGTTAGTAAGGTTTTCGCCAGACGGATTTCGACAGGCAATGAGTTCCAGAGTCGAATCGACTGCACAGTAAATGACTTAGAGTAGAAGTTAGAGGAGTGAAGTGGGACATTTAGAAGAAGGTTATCAGAAGAGCGAAGGGAAAGGGAATGAGGAGAAGATAGGAATTGGAAACGCTCTTTTAGATAATGCGGAGTAGAGGGATTAAAAAGTACTGTATATAGGAGTGACAGCATATGGAGATCCCTACGTCAACGAACCGGGAGCCACTTTAGTTGCTTTCGGAACTCCGACACGTGGTCGAATTTCCGCAGTCCGAAAATAAACCTTATGCACATGTTCTTGAGTCGCTCTGCTTTATTGAACTGCTCAGCCGTAAGATCTTTATAGCAGCAATCTGCATAGTCCAGGATTGGGTGCAGGAGGCCCTGAGCAAGGGTAATCTTAGTAGAAGTTGGTAGAAAGTTGCGGAGGCGCTTCAACGATTTTGAAGCAGCAAATGTCCTCCTGCTGACCTCATTTAGCTGGTTCCCCCATGACAGAGTGCTGTCAAGTAGAATAATCCCTAAGTTTTTTCCTTTTTACTGTAGGGTATATGCACGGCCGTGTGGTGTCCGGCAGAGTAGAATAGCATCAACCTCTTACACTCGTGGGTGTCGTACAAGGCGACTAATGTTTTCGAGGCAAAAGATCTAAGCGCCTCCGTAGAAATGGGCAGCAGCATTTTCCATTGTTATATTATAACACTGCGATCTCCAACCCGCCTGCCAAGCGTGGAGATTATGGCAATAACCTCCCTTTTTGTGGGAGAGGCCCTAAGTCCTGCAGTGGACTGTAATGGGCTGTGATGATGTGATGATGATATGCACATTATCAAAGCGAATTGGTAAGACACTATTCAAATCTAGTTTGGCAATGGAGGTAGGACTACCGATAATTATCGTCAGTGTTTTTGTGGGGTTTACTTTTAGGCCATATTTACTGCTCCAGTCCAAAATAGAATTCAGATTGACATTTATACGCATAATTGCTTCGTATAGTTCATCAAGTCAATCTTGCGCGTATATTTGAAGATCATCAGCATATAGGTGGTAAAAAGAAGCGATCTTATGCGTGATGGAGTTTATAAAAATCGAGAAGAGAATATTGGCAATATTGGCAAATCTATTTTACATTTAATGTTTGTAGAGAAATATCATATTCCTCCAATGCTAACTCAAAGAAAATCAAGAGAAATCTGAGCCGAGAAATTCATTTCGATGCAGCACATTCCCAATGAAAAGTAAACTAATAATAATTCACAAAAACATGTTCCTACTAGCTTTTACCCGAGACTTCGTCCGCTCCTTCCTTCGTCGACGAAGTCGCCGGCAAAAGATAGTAATATATAAAATTACTAGGTACTCCACTTATGCAAAAGATTTATCAAAAATCGTTATAATTTCTTTTTTTTAAATCTTGTGTTACCTGTTCTGTTCGCTCACTCTCGTCCTTAACTTCCCGAGTAATTTGTGCACAAATAGAGAACTATGAATTCATATTCGTACAAATTAGTCAAACGTTAAACGTTCAATTCTTACAAATATTCGAGCGTTAGTTCGCATTGAGGTAAGCTACCAAAAGGCACAAAGGATAGGGATACGATAGTGTGATTTGTCCTAATGATATTCGTACGATAACACATCTAAATTGCGACCATACATAGAGCGCGCTGAAAGTTCTGCGCTCCTGGCCGTTCAGATGCTGAAATATTTTTTTAAACATAAGAAACTCAATAATTTATTTAAAAATAAAATGGCGTGAAATCGCGTATCAACATGTTTTTTAAATAAGTTGGTTTGTTGTCCGTAGCAAAATGGAATTAACGCAAACAGATTTAAGGGCGATGAATTTTTATGATTTAAAAGATCATTGTCTCCGCAAGACTGCACTGCTTATCTTCAAAATGATTTTGAGGGAAGCACCTTATTTGAGCACCGTAGGGCGTTGGTACGCAGAATTTTAACGAGGCCGTGTTTGATTTCTCATGATAAAATTCGTGAAGGTCATCCATCAACTGTGATCACTGGGGAAAAGTCGGCGTATCACCTATGATGAATTCGAGGACATTTGGGGATTGATATGAGCTAAATTAACCAAATCTTACATCGACATTTAAAAGTTAGAAAACTTTGTTGCCGCTGGGTTCCTCATGAACTCACCCTAGAACAAAAACGAACTCGATTTTGTTCTGGGGTAAAATTGATTGGTGTAATTTTTTTTTGTTGAAGTACTGTCACAGACTTTCAAATGCTGTGTATGACATTGTGACAGGAGATAAAACATGGATATATTGTGTTCGAAGACGCAAACCAACAAAATTGAGGCAGCCAAAAAAATTCTTGTGTTTTGTTTCACCCGGACGGGTCCCGTCTGCACAATCCCACTTGAAGAACAAAAGACTGTTAATGCTCAGTGGTACACCACAATATTTTTCCCCAGTGTTTTAGAAAAAGTCAGGAGAAAACGACCAAGAAGTCGATTCCTGTTGCCACCATACATACACTGACATTACGGGGCCGGAAGAGGCCGTGATAGCTTTTAACCAGCACGTGAAAAACATTGTTTCAGACCAATGGTCCTCAATTTTACAAAAATGGTTTGACCAAATGAAAAAGTGTTTAAAATGTAATGGAGAATATTTCGAATAGCAGTAAATATATTACATTACATGAAAATTGTTTTATTAATGAGTTACGCAAAACTTTCAGTATCCCAGTAGGTACCCCACGTACTACAACTTTTCTAGCAGTTCTAGGTTCTAGGTTCCAAGGGATTCTTTTGGTTCAAAAATTGGAAAAGCTACTCGGAAGCGTTGCGGAAGCGAAACCAATTATTCTTGAAAATGAATAAATTATTTTCTCAAATCCTTCAGTTTCTGAGTTAAACCGACTGGGCCGTTCGTATTTGTCGTGGCGCGTTCTCCAAATTCTGAATTATTAATATTTGCCCAAAGCAAACGAGTTTCGCCCAGATATTATGGGAGGTCGAGAAATTGGCAGAAGATATTTTGATGAGAAATAATTAAATTTCGCCCCCTAGTCATAATTTCCCCGGATGTTTCCAACTCGTAGGTAATTAAGGTATTAAAGTCGGCTTGTTTAGTGTGCTTTCGTGATTATTCGAAGTTACACATGACGTACAATAACATAAGTTAGATAATTACATAGAGAAAATTTTAATAACTTTGGCGCAACCGAATTCTCGTAACAAGTCTCGTGACCATGGTGGTCATGAATCTTATTTATTTTCTTTTAAAATAAGCCGTTTGTGATAGAAAGTTAATTATATTAGGCCCAATTGGATCCCTATATTAAGCGTTTGCGACGCGCTTTGTGCTGTCAAGAAATGTCACTTTTATGAATTTGAGCACATCCAACTGGGAGTATCATAACGCCAAGATGACTTAGTTAATTCAAAGCAAGTACCTATAATGATTATCTGACAACCCACATTACTTTATAAACCAAAAAGCAGTTTTGTGTGCAATCTTCAAACCACAATATTCTACCTCAATCATTTCCAATATCATAACATTTCTCAAGAGGCCATGGCCGCTACAACAAATCCCTGAACACATGTTACGTAACCTAATACGGAAACAATGTGGCAATTAGCATCGGCCCAAGCGGCCTGGCAACGTCTGCGCATCTTACAACTTACAACAACTAGTTGTTACAACTTACCCCGCAGCAAGTTTGGCACTTCGTTTGTTGCACTCGCTCAAGCCGGCCAACCTCGCTTACCAGCATAACTACAGGATATAATGGCGCTTGACCTATAACTTTGTTATAGGTGCTATTTCAAAGTCTCTGAATATTGCTTCCTCTAACGATATTTTATACCTACCAATACGATATAAATGGATATTTTGAAGCAAAATTGGTGCCCGACACAGTCCTGCTGACATGGATCGTTTCAAGAGACGGGATGATAATGTTTGACAAAAATATTTTAATGACATTATAATTATGATGTTCAGTTCAAAAGCACAGCCAAGTGCACAGATCAGGCCAGGTACCTGGGATCTGTACTTAGCGCAACCGGCGACATCGACAGCGACGTCAAAGCCCGAATATCCGCGGCTTGGGCCAAATAGCGGGAGGTGACAGGTGTCATTTGTGACCCTAAAAAGCCGATAAAGCTGAAGGGACAGGTCTATAAGATCATAATTAGACCTGCTTTCCTATACGGCAGCGAGACTTGGCCCCTACTAGAGCGACACAAGCAGGAGCTGCGCGTCACGGAAATGAAGATGCTGTAACTCAAAAAATTAATTACGGAGTTCTAGATTCGAATTGTGGAGGCGCCTCGAATTAGGGCGGAGTCTACCACGCTTATATACCTACACCAGGGCCTCGATTCTGGTACGGAAATCGTCTCAGTTGCAGTAACATTACAATTGCATCGCATGTCAAACGTGTGATTGTTAATCTAATGACAGATATCGAGTTGCAACTTCCAAGTGATTGTTATTCAAATGACAGATATTGAGTTGCAACTTTCATGAGTTAGAACTGTTCCACAATAAGTTTTCTGATACTCTAGTTGCATTATGGTTGCATTGCTAAGTTGCATCCTTCTTAGTTGTCAAACTGCCTTAAATTCTGTCAACGAAAAGTGTCAACGGTATGATCGAACAATGATTTAACTGCAATGTTACTCTGATGTAACTCTGATATTACTGTGATCGAGCTCTGAACTCTTGGAGTTGGAGTTAAATTAAAGTTGCTACTATACTACTGTCAGATGAAAGTATTCCATCAGACGTGATATTCAATACAATTTGACAAAGAACGGTAGTGAATTCTTACTTAAAAAATTATAAAATTAAATAAAAATAGATGCTAGGAATCCAATGGATGGATGAAGCGGCGGTGGCGCTCGATGCAGATCAGACCAGAGGTGATGCAGGCAAGACTCGGAAAAAGGAATCTACAAACTCGGTCCCTAAATAGGGCTTCCTCCTCATCAGAATCTGCTTTTATCAAGAGCTACCGCCTCAATAGAAGAACAAACCATGGACCTCATTAACACAGCCGCTTCATACGTTTCTTCGCCAAGAAGACACAAAGTCATGTAACTAGTGTTTGATGCCAAAGGGAGGTACGTAGCTCTTTTATGTTAAAAAAATCACTAATAATCATAAGGGCTGGATAGGCTCAAATTCGTGCGGTCATCGGCACCTTCGCATCGTCGTAGCCCATCGCTTCTTCCTAATACGGACAGATTTAGGTCTTTAAAATAATAAAATAATCACCTTGGCGTTAATGTCCCGGTTGTGCCGCTCCCGGGGTCCGCCTTCACCATGATCCAGGATTTGGCAGGTCAGGTCATTACAGTGGAGCGAGTGCCATCTGACCTCTGTGACCATACCAATGGAAGATTGAATCATGATAACACATTCAGTCGCCTGAATGGGCAGATTTCATCACGATGTTTTCCCTCGCCGTAAGAGCGTCGGTTAGCATTCAACTAATGTACTTAACTCAGAAAAGAGTCATTGGCACATGGCCGCAGTGGGATTCGAACCCGGAACCCCTCGCTTACAAGTCGGATACCTTAACCACTCGGCCACCGACGCTCTTTAGGTTTAGGTCAGGTTTAGGTCCCTATTTACTGTATATCCAAACCAGCGCTGGCGAGCCTTCTTAACCATATTAGCGATGTCTCTCGCGCTAAGGTTCTCATGGATGTAACCATTACGGTCTCGGTCGAGTCGCGTAACGCTACATACCCACCGCAGCATTTTCATTTCGTTGGCGTGAAGTAAACGAACATACTTCGTCAGCGCCGATCAAGTCACGCAGCCATGTAGTACCACAGACATAATGATGCTCTTGTATAAAGGCTAGTCCCTTGAGCTTGATGTGGATTATAGAGTCACAGCGTTTGGCACTAGCTGCACTGTTTTCTAGCACTTCTTTCCACGTATTTGCGTGGAACGTGAACGTGAACTCAATATCCAGTCTGTCAGTACGATGACCAGCAGAGAGGGCATCAAGCACAACACAGAACAGCTAATACCTAATGACAAAAACCTCTTGAACATATACAGCAAACAGGAAGGGGTTTTATAGACAAAACTAAAACGAATGATAATATTTAATAAAAAATCACTGCTTATTAATTTCTTATTCATTTTATGTGCTCGTGACACAGTGACACAGTATGACAGGTGTTTTTGACCACCGGCAGCTACCAAACTGTAGTAGGTGATGCCAAAAACAAGTGTCAGCCAACCCAGCACGTCAAGAGCGATCCACCAGGTGGTAGATGCGATAACCCGCTCGGATGTTATGAATAAGAAAATAAATTTCCCTATGAAGAGAGAGAATCGTCGCTCCTACGTTCGCGTGTTTTAGGGCAGTTTATGTTTCCCGAGTGACCATTTTAAATGACCTCCCTAATGTATGGCAGCTAGTACTACGGAGAGGTCAAGCTGTATCTCTGGTTATACCCGACCGAATTAGATGAAACATGGCTTAGATTTAAAACCCAAAACTATCCAACTGAAAACTCCATCAAACTCAGTACGGCGCCATTTCCATATTTCTTATAGTTTAGATGATCTATTATGGTTCTACATCAGGTGTTCCAGTTTTCAAAATAAATAATACGCTATATACCCCAGCTTTAATAGAATACACAACAAAAAGTTGGATGTTAGTACATCTAACCCAAACAATAGACTAATAGGTACAAATTTTATTGTCCATGCAGATGTCTTTTAGTTCATCGTATGCTGCATTATGACCCCGAAACCGCTGATAAAATTGTAAACGCTGGCTGCTACCTCTATAATGTGGCTCATGCGGCGATGATGCCATACGAGCCATGTCAAGACAAGATTGGGCAGAGGAGAGGCGGTTACCAGCGGCGCGGCAGGGCCCGAGCCGGCGGCCGCTGCGAGAGGCGCTGCGCGAAGAATTGTGGACCTGCATATAGGCCGGGAGCGACAGCAGAGACGTGTTCACAGACTTTGGAGGGAGAAATCCTAAGCAGCTCGTAACAGTCCTCTGCTGGAGTTATTTATTTAAAACTGTAATTTTTTTATCTAAATTATGTGTATACAAAATCTATTGAAAATAAATATTCTACAAAATTATTAAAGCTTTGTATAATTAGTAATATACCTATTTTTTATAGTGTAGTTTTGAGTTTTATTTTAATAAAGTTACCCACCCAATACAAATTAGTAATTGCGCGCGCAAAGTACGTGACTATAAAATAGACACTAAACAAATAAATAACAATGTTGCTCTATAAAGCGGTAATTCGACCTATGATCTGCTATAGGGCTGTTGTTTTCGGTCCGCCCTCGGTTGGTAAACCAAGCCACGACGAACATGCGCAAAGAGTTTTCCCTGGAGAGTACAACATGGGTTCTCAAGAAAGGGGTGAAAAGGTTTTTACGGGGTCGGCAACACGTGGGTGATGCCCCTGGTATTGCAAACGTCCATAAGCTACGGTGACTGCTTACCATCGGGCGGGCCGTAAGCTTGTTTGCCACCTTTGTGTTTTCCACAAGAAAAAGCACTTACTAAAATAAAAAATAGCTAAATTATTTAAAAAACAATTAATTTATGTTTCTATCTGGAGTATTGTACTGTACGGGAGTGAGACGTGGACGCTGAGTGCGGAGGATAAGAAGAGATTGGACGCATTTGAAATGTGGTGCTGGAGGAAAATAGAAAGGATTAGCTGGAGGGAAAAAAAGACAAACGAAGAAGTGTTGAATTTAGTGAAGTTACTAAAACTAAAAGTACTAAAAGTTATTGAGAACAGAAGTTGGAAAATGCTAGGATATGTAATAAGACATGACAACTTTTTAAGAGTGATAATAGAACGCAAAGTTAAAGAAAAGAGAGGAAGAGGAAGGCCAAGATATGAATATTGAAAGGATGTGATGGAAAAAGTGAGCGCCGGAGATTATAAAGAGATGAAGAGGTTGGCAGATAGGAGAAAAGAGTGGTGATTGCTCCACCGACAAGAGTCAAACTCTTAAATATATTATGATGTTTTCGTTCAGGCCGAAGGGGGTTCTCCACATAGATTTTAAATTTTTTAGGATAGAAGTCTTTACTAGGATGCTTTTTAAGCTACGTAAATTCTTTGGTTAACAGATTGAATACAATAACAATATTCATAATTTCACAAGAGTGGACAATTGACCGGGCTACGGGCACAATAGCTCCCACATAGTGTATGGGAAAGTGTCATCCCACACCCTAATTCTGGTCATATTATAAAATACATAAATGTTTAGTAAAGTATAAGATTACATTTAACCTTACAACACCGAAAATATACAAAATATCTATAATTGCTCCGTCCTACCTACTAAGTTACCTACATCATAAAATACTGAAGTTACTGGTCAAGTGAACTCACAAGATGGAGCGACGACCTTGTAAGGATCGCAGGTACCACCTGGATGCGGAAAGCACAGGACCGGCCTTTGTGGAGATCTCTGGGGGAGGCATATGCCCAGCAGTGGGCCTCTTCTATGCGTGTAGGAGATTTGGGGCTAAAACCTATGGTAAAGGAAATACTATGTGGGAGACATAAGGCTTAAGTCATCAGCAATAAGAAGCCACGGGTTTGATTCCCCGGCCGGGCAGAAATTGAAATGATGAATTTAATTTCTGTTATGGATCTGACTGTTACAGCCCTTTCCAAAAGTAATTTCGGATTCGGTTCACAATACAGTATTTTCCTAGGTGTGAAAGTAATTGTAAAAAACATTAGAAACATAAAGTTAAGAATTAAAGAACTTGCGTCAAGAGGATTAACATACAAACATACAAATTATGTGTTTTGTCAGATCTGGGTTTCTCATTTGACTAAGTTTTGCCGAAAATATTGATCAGAGTTCAAAAACAAAACATTACATTTAAATTTCGATTTAAAAGGCGCAGTGGCCGATATGGCTAAGATATTAGTCTTTCGTATGCTTTTCAAGGTTTCCTAACACCATACGACCCAAAGGAAAATGATTTAAAAAAATTACGAAATCCAAACCATTATATTTTTTATTTACAATTTATTTATGTATTTATTCTGAAAGGCACTACTTGAAATAACAAAATACAGCTTATGCGTAGGTAAAGTTATACAATTCAGCAGTGATAACAGTAATGTACAGCATTCTTTAATATGTATACAACAAGCAATACCAAAGTATGTAGATGTAAACAAAATAGGAAATAAAATTAGGTATCTAAAATTTTAGTTATAAGTTTTTACAGAAATACTTTAAACATGAATTTGAAAATATTTAGTTTAAATATCTATACATACAAGGTGTAAAAAGACCGCTAGCATTAATTGAAACCCCATATTCTACTCATGAAACTGAACAACTTTCCCCAAGAAACATACCCGCGGAAATGACTTCTAAATTTCGCTACCTAAAATAAATAATTAATTGCGACGCGCAATGTACATCGTCTGGCGTACGCCTCTCGTTCGCCCACGTGATTAGTAGCCACTGACCCCGCGCGGCCGGCCGGCCTTCACGCTTTACATTGCGTGCTTTTACTTAAACTGCATTTATTTCAACTTAAATTTGAACTTTGAGTGTCTAAATAATTGTGAATGATGTAGTTATCGATACTAAATATTTTTTTAGTACAAAAATACAACTTTTTTAAAGAATCTCGATTTCTGTCTAAACTATGAGTTTCCGCAGGTATGTTTCTTAGGGAAAGTTGTTCAGTTTCATAGGTAGAATATGAGGTTTTAATTAATGCTAGCAGTCTGTTTACACCACCACAAACAAGGTAGACTATTTAAATCATCTTTGGGCTCAATCTTTAGCAGAATATCTAAAATCTGCAGATTGTTCAATTCACAAAATGTTTTAGCTGTATATGTTATAAGTCGATCCAATGATTGGTTTCGCTCAAAGTCAGGTGTCATACTCCTTGTGTCTTCAAAATGAATCGGTTAAACCAAAAGAATGATCGTCGGCACATTTGAGTTGTAAAAAACAAAAGACGTACAGAAGTCAGATATAGCACAACACCTGACTTAGAGCGAAACCCATCATTAATAACCCCCAAGTACTGTCGACGGATCGCCACTCTATGTAACACGTCTAATGCGGAAGGCAATAGAAATAACCAAATACAATAATTTTAATAGTGGAAACGATGCGAGTAACAATGGTAGTGGTTCGAGAACTCATAGTGAGGGCAATCGTTGAATCCGAAAGAGGGCGGACAGATATTATGACCGACTTCATAAGGCGGCTCCATACGCGTGACCATGACGCATGTAACTGCGCCGAAATTTCGACGTAAAACAATACTGACCGTGGTAACAAACCCGATAATATGTGTGATGAAAGTGTAGTGTTATTAACCAAATTCTTAAAGCCTATAAGAATAAACAGTAATGATCAACTTTAATGTGTCTTGAAAAATGTTATTGGGCTTCTTTCATTTGTTTCTTGTGGTATCTGTAATAATAATAATATGACTATAATATTAAACATTAAGACTAATGCAATTACTACATTTGACTAAATACAATACAAAGTTCAAAAGCAAAAAGCGTGAGAGCAAATTAAACTGGATTTTTTCTCCATGAAATTAGGTCTAATTTTATATTTCCTAAGAATATCTTCAAAATAAATAGATATTCCTATATAGGAAAATTGCAATAATATATCCCAACGTATCAAAAACCAACAGAAATTTATTCTTGTTTTTGTTGGTTTTCTAATTGTCCGCACAAAAAAGGGTAGGGTAGGTGTGGGATAGGTGTAGGGTAGGTATAGGGTAGGTGTTATGCGCTGATTATATTTGACTAAATTCAGAAGCAAAAAGCGTGAGAGCAATACAAAGTGAAATGTATTGCTCATTACATAAGGTCAATTTTCATATCACGGCTTGTGAAAAGCGGAGCGACACGTAACATAATATAAGTGATGCTTCTGAATTTAGTTACTCAATTTAGTCAAATGTAATAAGCGCATGTGGTAGGTGCAGATGTATGGTAGACGTAAGATAGGTGTATGGTAGACGTAAGATAGGTGTAGGGTAGGCGTACGGTAGGCGTAGGGTAGGTGTAGGGTAGGGTAAGTGTAGAGTAAGGTTGATAGGACGCCACGCGAATGGAGTTGCGCCGGGCCCACTAGTACTATGTATAGATAGATGACCTCTTGCACACCAGTATTAGGGAGAACGGCTAGTGTTGTTCACCGGTGCGCCCGCGCCGTACTAGTTTTGCGACGCTTATTTGCATGTTATTTAACTAGATGGTACCTACTATGCAGGACTTTAATAATACTACTCTGATTACCGTATGTTTTAGACATAATTTTATTAAAAATAAAAATTATAATAAAGTTATTTGCAATCTTACATGTTACACTCGTTGCTTGCTGTCGTGGGCGACGACGTATAGGACGGCGACGTATGAAGTTCGAGCTGCATTACGATAAAGAGCTACTTTTTATATTGTAGTAGATGTTAAAAAAGACGTATTTTCTTCATAATTTGTAAATAAACTGCAATAAATAGGATACAGTCTACACATGTTTATTAAAGTATAATTATTTAAATTATGAATAGCCTCAGAGCGTCGGTTGCCGCCATGCCGCCGTCAGTCATCCCATCCGCTATACGTCTCAAGGCGAGACATGGGATGAAAGCAGAAAAAGAATATACGTTCTCGAGTAGTGTTTTTAGCGTGATAAAAGTGGTTTTAAGCTGATTCACTGTAATCATTACGGTAATCATCGTCTTTCGGTCAGCTAACTTATTAAATTCGAGATTAATAACTTTCAGAATTATCTAGGAACAACCTATATTATGTGATTCATAGCTATATAATATTTATTTGTTTTCAAATTTGGTAATTCATGTTTTGGAAGGTCATCATCATCGTTCTAGAGCTTATCCCGGCCTCTGCTAAGGTCCGCTTTCGCACTTCGCCCAGTCTTCGGCATACTCGCGTCGACTACTCTTGCATCCGAGTCAGCGATATCAATTCATCGCTTCTTGGGTCGCCCACGGGTCCACTTTCCTGATACCAGCAGGTTCAGGTACCTATTTCCCACGTATCTCTAAGGCTTACGCAGCACATGACCAAACCAGCGTAGACGAGCCTCCTTGATCTTGTCTGCGGTATCCCTCACGCCAAGGCTGCCACGGATGTATTCATTACGTTCTCGATCGAGCCGCGTAACTCCGCACATGCACCGCGTTGTGAAAGGTAATGAAAATTATTTGGGTGTTCATTAAAACACTTGGAAGGTAATCACGTACCATTAGTATTTAACATTGTCTAACCGCAACCATTGACAAGTCGGTTGGTGAAATTTTCTGTGAAATCTTCAAGATTACCCCAGAATATTTTTGGTGTTCTCCAGGCAATATTCAGATTAGCCCAGCGGGGGGAGTGTGATATCTTATTGACATTTGTTCCATTCCCATTATTTTCCCAGTGCCCCTTTTTTCAATGCTTTACCAGTAGCGTAATTTCTATTCCAGTTTTTCCGCATTCCTTAATTTTGCCAGTAGCGTAATTTCCAATCGCATTTCTCCCCGTTCATGACTTTTACAACAATGAATTTCTATTCCCTACAAATTTTTCTTCAGCAGATTTCCCCAGTTGTAATTACCAGAAACGTGGACCAGAATAAGGACGCAGGTCTAGGTCGTATTTTTGAACCGTTTTTATTACATTCGTATGTGAATTAGCTACCTATAATTTTCACACTCGTCGCAATTGGAGCCACAAGTGTGTAAGAGATAGGTAGCTAATTCGCATCCGAATTTAATTCAAACAGTTCAAAAATACGGCGACAGGAAAAGAACAAAGTCCAGGTTTAGGTCCAGGCGCAGATCCAGGAGCCGCATTTTTAACCCGTTCTGATTACAGTCGTATGCGAAGTAGCTATCTATGTTTTTCACACTCGTTGCAGTTTGTCATAAGTGTGAAAGATATAGGTAGCTAATTTGCATACAAATTCAATTCGAACGGTTCAAATATGCGGCGCAAGGACAAGATCAAGGACCAGGACCATAAAAAAGTCCAGGTCCAGGTCCAGCTCCAGGCGCAGATCCAGGAGCCGCATTTTTAAACCTTACTGTCTAGATTCGTATGCGAATTTGCTACCTATCTCTTTCATACTCGTTGCAATTTACTACAAGTTTGAAAGAGACAGGTAGCTAATTCGTCCACGAGTTCAATTCGAAAGGTTCAAATATACGGTGCAAGAAAAGATCAAGGACCAGGACCAGAACAAGGACTAGGTCCAGGTCAAGGCGCAGGTCCAGGAGCCGCATTTTTGAACCGTGCTGATTACATTCATATGCAAATTAGCTGTCTATCTCTTTCACACTCAGTGCAATTTTCCACAAGTTTGAAAGAGACAGGTAGCTAATTTGCATACGAATTCAATTCGATAGGTTCAAATATACAGTGCAAGGACAAAATCAAGGACCAGGTCCAGGCGCAGATCCAGGAGCCGCAATTTTAACCCGTTCTGAGTACATTTGTATGGGAATTAGCCACCTATGTTTTTCATACTTGTTGCAATTTATCACAAGTGTGAAAGATATCGGTAGTTAATTCGCATACGAATTCAATTCGTACGGTTCAAATATACGGCGCAAGAACAAGATCAAGGACCAGAACCAGAACAAAGTCCAGGTCCAGGTCCAGCTCCAGGCTCAGATCCAGGAGCCGCATTTTTAAACCTTTCTGACTAGATTCGTATGCGAATTTGCTACCTATCACTTTCACACTCGTTGCAATTTACTACAAGTTTGAAAGAGACAGCTAATTCTCACACGAGTTCAATTCGAAAGGTTCAAATATACGGTGCAAGGACAAGATCAAGGAACAGGACCAGAACAAGGACCAAGTCCAGAACAAGGACCAGGACCAAAACAAGGATAAAGACCCGCATTTTTTACCGTTTGGACTAGATTCGTATGCGAATTAGCTACTTATCTCTTTCACACTCGTCGTAATTTACAACAAGGTTGAAAGAAACAGGTAGCTAAATCGCATACTAATTCAATTCGAACAGTTTCAATAATACGGCGCAAGGACCAAAATAAAGTCGAGGTCCATGTACAGGTTTAAGTCCTCCCGGTAATTTCAACTGGGCTAATCTGCGAAAATTTATAGAGAAGTATAAATACTTCAATTAAGAAAAATGCAAATGGAAATTACGATAGCGGAACAATTCAGGAATTGGGGAAAACGAGGATGGAAATCACGCTACGACTAACTAAAAACTTGGCAAAAAAATGCTCTGGGAAAAAAGGGAATTGTCATTCCCTTCCTCAGCCTAAAATTACCATCTTTGCATTGTTATTCAGGATGTCATTACCAGTCGTCGTTTTCCTTCAGATAGATTAAATTGCCAAATCCTGGATTATGGTCAAGACAGACCCTGGGCTCTCGTGCGCGAACACACAACCGGGACAATCCCACCAAGAACTTTCTAATTGGTTGACAAAAGAAAAGCTGACACAACATGTGTGTGACAGCAAATGCGTGAAAAAATTGCGGTTAGTAAGTATATAGAGGACAAGTACTCTTACTGCTGTCGTTTATTTTAGTTAGATTGACGAACAATAAACATCAGTATTAAATAATTTTATTACATACCATGTGTTGACCCTTGGGAATCGGATCTGGGCGTTGGAGACGTTGTCTTATCAGTTGCAGCTGTATGGTTAGCTTCAATATAAAAATAGCTATAACAAAAATGTAGTTCTCAAAATGTAATACAGAACTGTGGAGCATAGTTTTACGATATAAAAAAGAAAACATCTTAGCGTGAATGTCCCGGTTGTGCTCTCGAGGACGAGGGCCTGGGGTCCGCCTTGAACATGATCCAGGATTTGGCGATCAGGTAATTACAATGGAGCGACTACCATCTGACCTCCGTGACCCTGCTATGAGGGGAACCTGACCAGATTGGATCATGGTTACAAATTCATTTGCCTGAATTTGCAGGTTTCATCACGATGTTTTCCCTCACCCTAAGAGCATCGGTAAGAATTCAACTAATATACATAACTCAGAAAAGAGTCATTGGTACATGGCCGCAGCGGGATTCGAACCCGGTACCTCTCGCTTACGAGTCGAATACTCAGCCGCCCGTCCACCGACGCTCTATTTTACGATATACTTAGATATAAAATAAATATTCTACGCTAATGGATCAACCAAATACCAACAGACTTTGGATTCGGTGGAAAAATGTGCAAAGAAGATAATTTGTGATCCGCAATTGATTCATAGTAAGCTGCAGAGCATCGAACATCGGCATTGGGTTGCACGTCTGTCGGTGTGCACAGTCGGTCGGTAATAGTCTCGTTCCGCTGGCCCCTTTCCGTCATCGGGAAATGCGATTAAGACGAACGCATCATCTTTTGTCGTGGATCTTCTAGCTATCCGCCCGAGACGCGTTTGTTCAACCTTTATAATGCGTATGGCTAAGGAATGGAACACGCTACCTGTGAGATGGCCGTCAAGTGCCTGGCTAGTCTAATAAATAATATTGTAAATAGATAGCGGGAAGTGGTACATACTCGTATTTGTAATTGTTATGTTTAGTTAACACGATGCGTCTTCCGGTACGTGGTCGTCACTCAAGAACTTTACTGTCCTATAGGTCATTTGTTCTTGTTTCATCTTCTGTCGGCTATTTGCCCTACCCACTTTAAGCTGGCAATTCTTCACGCTGGTCGGTGACCTCCAAAATAATGAAATTCATTATTAATTAACAACTACTAGGTCACCTAGAGCATCAGCTCATCAGCGATCACCAGTAATGCCTCCATCGGGCCTATTTTCTGGTGATCTGTTAGTATATCTGACCCACAAATGGGCAGCAGCCATTGAAAGCATGGGGATAGCCTTAGCGGTCAGCTTAGCATTACATATATCTTCAACCGGGTCTGGCACACAGCGCTTCTATTGAAGCTTCAATCCTTCTCCGTTGTATAGTAGGTTTAGAATAGAAAGGATAGGACTTTTATGGAAAGATCCAACTTATTTGGTGTTGTCTGACTTGGACAATTTAAGCCTATAAAATAAAATGCACAACCTAGAAGCGGTGGCCTAGTGGTTAAGGTATCGGAATCGTAAGCGCAAGGTACCGAGGGTTCAAATCCCACTGCGGCCATGTACCAATTTATCTTTTTGAGTAATGCACATTATTTGAATACTAATCGATAACCTTGCGGTGATGAAAATCATCGCGATGAAACCTGCGCTTTCAGGCGACTGAATGTGCAACCATGATCCAATCTGGCCGAGTTCCTCTTTTAGCAGGGTTACGGAGGACAGATGGCAATTGTTCCACTGTAATTATATGATCTGCCAAATCCTGGATCATGGTCACGGCGGACCCCGGGCCCTCGTGCGCGGGACATTAATGCCAAGATAACGAGCTTTATTGATGAAACAGGGTACGTTCCCATTTCCTTAGAGCTTTGTCTAAAGGCGCACTGGGAATTATGTATTATTGTGATGGATGTGTACTTTTTACACATGTAATCCGTTACATTAGAATAAATACATTAAATATATCAATTATTTGAGAACAATACAATATTGTTTGATCGGTTACAATGACAGCCAACCATAGATTTATTGTCAATTTTTCCGTCACTTGACCTCTTTCGTATGATTTATTTGATAAAGCCGGGTTTTCACTGTAATCTGTTTCAACATCACTACATATCATATAACAAAAGTCCCTGTCTGCCTGTTCGCGATAAACTCAAAAACTCCTAAATGGATTTTCATGCGGTTTTATCTGTACAATATAGAAATGGAAAACGTGCTGCCCATTTCCCAGCCTACGGACACTCTAAAACATTAGTCGCCCTATACGACACCCACGAGAGTAAGGGGTTGGTGCTATTCTACTCTGCGGGATACCACATGGCGACATCCTAGCATTACCTATATGTATTTATAGCAGTAGACTTTTCCATTCTTGTGAACGGGTTGTGTAGACGGTAGTCGCCGTATGTAGAAAGCCACAATATCGAGTTAATTTTACATGAAAAGCAATGAAAGAAGACCATACTCGGATAGGACGACGCGCAGGAGGATCGCCTTCTGTATTAAGCCTCAGAATATTAATATGGTTACGTTAAATGGGTTTGGTCTACCGGGTCGACAGCGGACCCGGTTAAAGACTTTAGCCCCGAAGAAAGTCCGCTTGCCCTGCTTTACTGTTAGGGAAAATATCCTGATGGAACCAGCATATTCAGACGACTGACTGACAAACCATGATCCAATCAAGTTTTTTGCTCATCTACACTTCTGCCGTAAATACGATTCTGCTTAATCTAGTTTCTGCTTTATCCCGAACCTGCCAAAACCCGCGTAAAATAATCTGGTCAGGTTCCCCTAAAAACAATGTCATGGAGGTTAGATGTCGCTCCAGTGTAATTACCTGTTTCACCATATTCTGGCCCAAAGCTGACCCCGGGCTTACATGTGCGAAAGCACAACCGGGACTATATTGCCAAGATGATGATGATGACATACAAACCTTCCAGAATAAATTATCTCAATCATAGTAAATGAATTACTATCAACATTAAACCGCATTAAAATCCATGACGTGATTTACGAGTTAGCGGATACAGACAGATAGATGCGGAAAGCGACTTTATTTTATAAAATGTAAGGATCCGTAGTGAAAACCTGCCTTATGAATCACAAATAATTAATATGTCAAAAATATATTTGTGGTTAAAATGGAGAAACTCTTTGCATGGTTGCATGATTTTGAACCATAGAGAGAAAAAATGCACCTAACGATTTAACTGCAATTTAACTGGGATGATGCTGTGATGATGCTGTGATTATGCTGCGATGTAACTGTGACTGACTCGATACCCCAACGTAGTTATAGTAACATCACAGTAACATTGCAACACAATAACAACTGCATTGCACACCAGAATTGGTACCCAGTCGTTATTATGCACTACATAACTCCCGGAATAAAGAAAAAGACCCGATGCAATTGTGCCGTTATGGATAAAGAAATTAATTCACATCTTGTGTGTGTACCTAATCAAGGGGCTGGGTGCGTCTAAATCTCAGGACAGCACCGCGAATGTTTGGTTGCAGCAACGGCACATCTTCAATTGTTTCTTACGATGAAATGCCGACCGTGCCGCTCGCGTAAACTGTTGAAGCATCAGCGACAGAAGATCTCAAACGGCGCAATAGCTTTCTTTTAACATTTTGTCCTATTGTATATATTGTTAGTGAAGAAGTGACTAAAGGCAGACAACATAGTTCGCAAAACCAACGAGATGGATTAGGGAGCTAATAGATGCGTGGGGCAAAAGTCGATTGATATGGAAGACGTGGGTGGGGGAAGGCTATTTCCAGCTATGGACGGACGTCCAGCGGCTGATGATGATGGTGGTGATAGCTGAGCTGATAGATGAGCTGTGTTGCGTATCGTTTACAGGTTATTTACAGTCCATTTCGCATTATGACAGAACATCGTTTAATTAATAAATCCATGGCCGCCCGCGGACGTGCCGGCCCATACTAATCCAATGAGGCATGTTAATTAATAGCTAATGGCGCTCATAATGCACGCCAGTTATATTTGCTGTTTTTGTTTCGTAGGTTTTATAAAAGTGAATATATTATCATCGTTTTGCCTTATTACAATCTATCTATGTAGTTAGTTAAGTGACATTGTAACGTTGTTTCTCATCATCTATTCATTTTTCAATTAGGTGTAGGTATAGGGACACATAAATTTCAAATAGATACTTACGAAAATGTGTTTTAAATAAATGTTTTTTTTAAATTCGATACTATGCAAGCTTAGCACTTATTCGTTACAGTAGGTTTACATTGTTGTTAGCAACACTGTGGATAACACACCATGACAGTTCGGGCTTAGCGCCGTAGATGACGCTGACATGGGGAACCCTTCAGCCATGCGTTGTATTTTTTATGAGGGAAGCAGGGAAGGAATTCTAAAGCTAGCTCCGCGTGAGCGACGGGTTTCTGGAAGGAAAGCTAAAACAAAATAGTACCAGTCTGGTTGTTAGTGTAGGTAGGTATAGCTGATTCCCAAAATTGTTAATTATTGTAAACTGTTGGTTGTATTTAGATAATATAACAATGATCAAATGGTTTGTAGGTATGTGTTTCACTCTAATACTTTTTTTGACGAGTATTTATAATTAGTGGTTCAGAAAGTTGTGATACTGAAAGGCTCATTCTGACCCAATATATATACTAAAGTAGGGCCAATTTAATAGGTCACATTTGACACCTGTCTCCATTTCCTTATGTCCACGACATAAAATTCATTTTATATTAGGCGCAACGGCGCGACCGCGAAACTGAACTTAATTTCATGGACGCAGGGAAATAATGACAGCTATCAAACGTGACCTATTAAACTGGCCCCACTTTAAGGCACTTGTTATAAACAAATATAGATATATTTATTTAACCCAACCTAACATTCCCAGTAAAGAAAAAGCTAGATATAAAAAAGCTAGCTGCCGCTTGGCGTAGTGGCGGCGCGCTTGCGAGACCTATAGCCAAGGTTAAACGACGCTAGCAGGTCCGGAATCTGGATGGGTGACCGTTTCATCGTTTAGAACCGCAACGAGCTCGCCACTCGGTATGTGACGAAGCGCAGTTGACCAATCTTCAAGTGGGTACCCAGAGACTGGTTAAAATATTAAAAAGCTAGCTATATATGGCAATTCACTAAATGCGCTGATTAAATTTTCAAGTGATTTTTTATACGTTTACCCTAATAAATTAATCATAATAAATCTGCCACGAAATGCTTCCCATATTACCAAAATAGTATGGATTTGTATGGGCAGACATGTTTTATAAAATATAAAATAAAAAAATAACTAATAGTCACTAGCTATTGATTTTTGGTAAAGGAGTTTGTATTAAAATTTGCCTTTAAACGATAAAAAAATTAAAATAGGGTGTACAAGCCGTTGGCTAAAATTTTTGGACCAGCCAACGTATATTTTATACGTACACTAAAGGAGACAAACGTTTAAGCGAATCATCTCTTGATGTGCAAAACCAGGATGGTCTCGAAGGCATTGCCGGCTTTTAAGAAAGATGAGGGTTTAGTACTCTACCCAATGTTTGGAACGATTCATCCGATAAAAATAAAATAACCTAAGATAACCTAACCGACAGACAAAGTCGAATAACCCCCGACCAAGTTTACTTTAACTCAAATATTTTCTAAACTACAAAACCGATTATAATACAATAAAGGTAAGAACGATCTCGATTAAATTAGCTTTCAAATAGAGAAAACCGAGTCCAAATCGGACCACCCGTTCGGGAGCTACGATGCCACAAACTGACACACAAAGCTACAGATACACACGTCAAACTTATAACACCCCTCTTTTTTCGTCGGAGGGTAAAAGTTACCACTTAGCAGATTAGATTCCCTTCACCACATTAAGTGACACTAAACCTATACAATTAGCTTATGAAAAATTTACGCCTATTTTTGGGTCAGGGTATTAGCGAAGCTCCTCCATTCGATGACCCTCGTCACACAGCTGATAGCGACAAATCAAACGTGAATGTGGGAGCTGCAGACAATTCCTCTTATATAGGGCGAGTTTTATCCAGAAATAATGGAATAAAGTGGAAATAGCGGCAAAATAGATTCGAAGTAAGGTAATCTTACTTAAATACGTATATTGTGAGAAACTAGTCCAGTGTTATAGATAAACCAAATTTGTGTTCTTATAGATGATATGACTTTGTTAGTGTAAGTCTTATTGATTGTCCTAAATAAATAAATAAAATAAAAATAGATAAACAACTTAGTACATGTGTTGTTACCCACGCTAGACCGCTGCGCCGTTTCCACTTCACACGGTCGTGTCAAGTAAAAACGGAGTGTCCAAAACGTCATTATTTAGACATAAATGTTTCTTAATGATTTTTCCTAAATGTCTAGTTTTTGACAGTAAATAAATATATTATAAATTCATGATTTCTTACATCCAAACTACAAACACCTTTTTCATATATTTTAATTTCATTATAGTCATTTGTTCAAACACAAGTGCTGTGTAATACAATACAAGTCGTAAAACAATGATAAACAAAAAACCGCCATTTGCCTGTATAATAGCGGCTATTTGTGGTGTATTTCTTTTAATTGCAATAAAGAGTTTACATACATACATACATACATTGTTTGCATTTGGTCGTTTCCAGATCATATTAACAGTAGTTGTGTTTTATAAGATTCTGTGCCATGGAAGGTGGAAGCAATCATTTCCCGTTTGAAATCAAAGACCTGGAACCAGAGCAATCAGGACAGATTACAGACAGTTTTAAGGGTACCTAATTGCTTGAAGTTCATTTGGTGCCTGTCTTTGAGGTAGGGCCACTCCTAATTATCTGCATTGTTAAGGGATGTTCGATGGCTTCGTAAGGATCGGATCGCTGGGCTACGTTATGCCGGACAGATACAGGGAGGAGGCTGCCAATATTTATAATCTATCCGTGCACGAAAGCGACGTCTTCGTCACGTCGTTTCCGCGATTTGGTGGGTATGCGTTCGAAAGTGCCTGTATGAGCTACATCGAATTTCCTCTATAATCACGCTGGTTTGCAGGAACCACCATGATGCAGGAGCTGGTGTGGCTGGTGGCAAACAACAATGACTTCCAGACTGCGCTGGAGGTGCCTCTGGTGGAGAGATACGTGTTCTTAGAGTGAGTAAACGTTGTAAAGTTAATCACGAGGGGTGTGTACTTCAGGAAGAAAGAGAGAGAAAGTGGGAGACGTGTTTTGTCTGCCGTATTGTTAAAAGAACTAGAATACAAGAATATAACTATTTAAAAATTTTAAGTTACTTGCAAGTAATTTTTAACTTTGTGGAACCACACAACAATACATTTCGAATAAAAAATACTAGCCGTCCCCCGCAGTTTTTAACCTGCGTTCGGATCTCTGTAAACATTTAAATATCCCGCGGGATTCTATTAGTTTTTCAGGAACAAGAAACTTATGACAAAGAAATTTTCAAAATTCGCTTAGTTGTTTCGGAGACTACCCAACATACAAACTCAAAAACTTTCGAACTTACAAATATACAAACTTTTCCTCTTTATAATAGTTTGTAGTAGGTAGTGAAGCATAATTTAGGAAATAAAAATCGAAAATTACGTCCCATTTTTATGAAATAACAATTGTAAAAATTATAAGAGTGTAAGTAGATGAGGAATAGAGCGTCGTTGGCCGAGCGGTTAGAGTGCGCAACTCGTAAGCTAGAGGTCCCAGTCCCGCTCCGGCCATGTACCAATGACTGTTTTCTGAGTTATGTACATTAGTTGAATACTAACCGATGCTCTTACGGTGAGGGAAAACATCGTGATGAAACCTGCACATTCAGGCGACTGGATGTGTAGCCATGATCCAATCTGGTCAGGTTCCCCTGGTAGCAGCGTCATGGAGGTCAGATGGCAATCGCTCCACTGTAATTACCTGACCTGCCGAATCCCGGATCATGGTCAAGGCGGACCCCGGGCCCTCTTGCGTGAGAGCACAACCGGGACTTAACGCCAAGATGATTAAGTAGATTAGGAATGTTCCGGTAACATTAAAATTTACGTAAAAATAACACCAAGCAATATATACCTAGATGTGGCTAGTCAACCACATCTACCTATATGCGCGGTAAGTTTTCAAAGATACACGGAACCCTAAATAGAAACGTTAAGAATATTTGTTTATAAATTTAGAAGTCGAAGATCTATGTACTCTGAAACGGGCGACACGGTGAACGCAGGTCCTGGTATGAAGAATTTGGATTTATAAATACCTCAGAGAAAAAGGATATCACTCCTTCTGAATAAACCCGGGGGTGAAAAGAAAATCTGTATTTATTATAAACATCCTTTATAAATGCATTACGAAGTCTTTCTCAACGCAAACCACAATCTAACCTCAAACATCTATAGATATAACAATTTTGAATTATCTGATTATTAATTGGCCACTGGTGACTATGATACGGAGAAAACTGAGATTATAATATGTTCCGGGTTTCCTACCGCGTACTTTTGTTGACGAGTAGCCTGATATTTCGACGCAGTTGCATCATGGTCACGGGAAAGTCAGGGTCCCATTCTCAACATACCTTGTGATTTGTAGTCGGTTTCATTGTTGATGAATATGGGAGAAGCGAATGAGTTTTGTGCAATGGTGTATTTGATCGTTGCTTACCCCTACGGAAAATTGGCGTGACATTATGTATACCATGTTAAGTCAAATATTTTTATTCATAATGATATTAGTATACCTATAATTGCTGTTCCTATTTTATTACAGTTTTTCATACGCCGGTCTTTGAAATAGTCAAAGAAGCCTGGGCGAAACGAGATTACCCGAATATGCTGTTTATGTTTTACGAAGATATGATTAACGTACGTATTTAATCAACTGTAGAAAATGATAATTAAAATAATAAATTACTTCGGCATAATCACGAAATTGTGACGTGTTTACTAAACCACATTAAACATTATATACGTTAAGACTTTCGTGGTTATTTACTACAGTTTCATCACATGTATTATCAGGTTTATTGCTATAGTTAGTACGGTGTCCATGGAGATAAAATGGCATGGCATCCGCTTCGAAATATTGAGATAGAAACAGTACTAACCGAAGTATCAAACTAGATAATACACATTCAACCTTTTATTCAACCTTAAATCAGTGCAATAAGGGCATTTTTTAAATCTAAACGGCAGACAAACAGGCAAGCGGGCCACCAGATGGATAGTGGTCACCCCCGCCAATGGACATCAGCCAGACCAGGGGTTCAATGCCAACGCGTTGCCCGCCTCTGAAGCGACCTCTAACATACCTCTTGAACGATCCCATGTCATAGTCCAAAGGAAACACTGTAACTGGGAGCTCATTCTTGTTTATTTTATGAACAAGAGTATTAAAAACTGTCTTTAATCTCCAACTGAAAGGATATGCGCGGTGCGGTGCTGCGCGTGAGCGCGTTCCTTGGCAAGCAGCTAACCGAGGCGCAGATACAACGGCTGTGCGACCATCTCAGCTTTGACAACTTCAAGAATAACCCAGCCGTTAACAAGGAACTAATACACCGATTTGGGTATGCCAAAGGGGGGGGGGAAAGGATTTTATTAGAAAATGTACTTAAATACTATCCTACTAATATTATAAATGCGAAAGTTTGGACGGATGGGTGGATGGATGTTTGTTACTCCTTCACGTAAAAACCTAGTTATCGGATTTTATTGAAGTTTGGCAGTAATATAGTTATACAGTTATACTCCTCGTCGTGAAGGTTTTTATTTATTTAATATATTATAAACAAACAAAATATTTACGCCAAAGATTTTTTAGAATGTGTAAACAATTATAAAAATGATAGTTTTTGTTAAAATTATTTTACAATTTGAAAAATTTATTGATAATTTGAAAAACCTATTCGAAAAACTAACTAAAGATAAGCTAAGTATTGCTAAGTATAGTTTTGGAAACTAAAGCTTTTGCAGCGGTCATATTATCCAAAGGATATTGTTAACTCTTAGGACATCCCAGAATTTGGAGGTGTATAAAACCAAACGAGTGAATGTGAGAATTAAACTCTTTTTATTGTTCGCTTAGTAAAGTTAAAATACGCTACTAACACCCCTGGTATTCCAAACATCCATGGGCTTACCATCAGGCGGGGCGTGCGCTTGTTTGCATGCAACCCTAGTGATAAACACAAAGTAAACCAAATGACTGACACAAGGTGGCCATGTTACCTCGGACTTAACTTATGCCGGATCTAAACTCCCTAACTAGAGCATTTTAATCATTTACTTTACATTACAACATTGTTACTTTGAATTACGTTATTACTTTCCTTCTTATTACATATTCCGGTCAACTTCAATATGATGAACACAATGCGCTCTATATTATTAACGGATTCCCCCAGTCGTAGGCAAGACGGGCGGATGGCGCGAATACTTTGACGCCGAGATGCGCGCGCAGACGCAGCGCTGGATCGCGCAGAACCTGGCCGATTTGCTGCGATTCCAGGAATACGAACACTAACATTTAATCCCATATTAAAAGAATAACTTTACAAATATACATGTGATTTTTGTGAAGTAGCGCAAGTAACTTGCGCAAGTTTCCTCAACATAAGATTCAATTTATGAGGACGTTGCAATTTTAAGCCCAGCTTGCACCAAACGTTTAAACACATTTAAGAATGACGTTTAACGTCTTTTTATATGGCATTTTGTGTTTATCTTAGGCTTAAATGAGATTAAAAATTTGGTGCAAGCTGCCCTAAAACATGTATATAGATCAGTCTCCCACCACAGCTCGACGGCTATATTCCCAGGCGACTCTCAAAACCCTTCATCGTCATTCCGTGAAAAGTTGTATATTACCTCAGCTTGAATACAGAACAATACGAGTATGAGTACCTACATCCGTATTCGGAGTCAACAATATTCTGTAACGCTGTCGGCAACATCCGTGCGAATTAATTCGTAATATATACCGAGGCCGTCTGTCGGAGCAGATGTTGCTCCAAGAGCTACCGGGCTATGAGGTCGCGTCTCAATGTGTAATGTTTTTGTTTGCCATTTAGAGCCCTTTACTTCTAGATAGTAAGAACAGCACAGATTTGTCAATATAATTATTTGAACTTTTTAGTACTGGTAATTATGAATTTGAGACCCAGAAAAAATAAGTTTTTAGAAAATCATAGCCGTATTCAAGAACGTTAAATAAGATGGAATATCATAATTTATAAACAACAATATGTACTATCCATTGATTGTAGGTATATCGCACCGAGAAAGGTTTGTTGTTTGAGAAAAGTGCAGCTGCTTCCTATAAGTAATTTTTTTGTTTGTTGCACTTTTGGAACATAAACAATATCAATATCTATTGGTATGGTGTATTTCTTCGATAACCTTCGATAACCTTCGATATTTCTAAAGCTTCAGCCTTTTTGTGGCACTTAACAAACCCTACCTACCCTTGTATAAATCGCTTTAAGCGATAAGGCCGCCTGTTGCTTCTCCTGCTGTTAATTTTAAGTACCCATTGTATTCTTTTGATTGTGCAATAAAGCGTTATTCATTCATTCATTCATTCATGCATGTATGTATCATATTTATCTCATTCGTCCTTCTTTCTAGAACATCTCCGTGCCTGCACAGCGAGCGCACTGAACAATGGTCAGTTGGTCTTTTTAATAAGACTGCCCAGCGTCTTAGTGATTCGCCACGTACGAGTACATAGCTTTGAAGCTAGAGATAACATACAGATTTATCTGAAACCCTTAGAAGCTCAGCACCTTAAACCGCTTATCTAAATCCTAAGAGACCAGAGCATCGTAGGTCCGTTTCCCGAAAATGTTCTCCATAAAAGCTGTTAGTTAAATCGGGAATCGAATTCCATTTGTAGTGAGTTGTGTTAGCGCGTCTGCCGGATTAAGCCGCGCCGGGCGCTCCGATAGAGCTCCCACAGGACGCGATGGCGGCTGCCCCAGGATATAAGCTATTGGGACGTACTGACCTACAGTTGTATCTGTTATATTTATTAGGACTTAGCTTCTCATTGCGAGTACTTTCCTGTGGATCAGTTCGTCTTGTGAGTTTTTTTTTATAATATTTTCACAACCTTGTCACCCCCTTTCGTGGGAAAAGTGTCAAGTAAGGCTTGAATCCCTAATTTTTGCGGATATGCTGTTAATTCATTTATCGTTTATTGTTTATCGGCTTTATGTAGTAACTGTACCTTGCCTTCTTTTTATTTTAATTCTGTTGCGTGGTAAAATATCTAATCGAAGATGCAGCGTACCTATGCTCTGGACAAAGACGAATACTACTATACAAAACTGCAAGGTATCATAACAATCGGTCCAGTATAAAAAAATCATCATGGCGTTAATGATCCGGTTTTGCTCTCGCGCACGAGAGCTCGGTGTCTCCCTTGACCATGGTCCAGGATTTGGCAGATCAACTAATGACAGTGAAGCGACTACCATCTGATCTTCGTGACCCTGCTACCAGGGGAACCTGACCAGATTGGATCATGGTTACACATTCCGTCGCCAGAATGGCAGAACAATCGGTCCAGTATCAACCATTTTAAATGTGTCACTGTATGTAGTTGCATGGTCCAGGAAGTACCGAAAACATTGCAAACTCTTTTTAATTGCAGTAGAACTCCACGTCAAATGACAGATTTAATTAAATAAATAAAAAGTGTGCATCTCATACATTATCATACAAGTTGCATGGACGTCTCCTAATATGTCACGTTATTAATGTCACTAAGATCAAACCGTTCGTGTTGTCGTATGATACAGTATGTTATATTTGTTGCCGATTATGTTACAATTAAATTTCTTAGAAAATATAGTCGTTTTTTGTATGTCTAATTAAAGAAAGAGCAATTTTTTATGATATTGCTGAGTAACACTCTTACATTGGGATTCATTATTTATCCAGAGGCTAAGGTCAGCCTGTATTAAAAATCAGAGCTACTTTTGATCAGGTGAGCTATTAATACATTTGCAACAGTAAAACGATCACACTTCTACGTAAAAATACGTTCAATTGTCAATATACCTACACGCTTCATCCCATAAATTGAGCCCCTCCAAGACGGAATTGGAGTCGAAATGATTGAATGCAGTTGTAAAAGCGACTCGTCTGTAATATCAGGAGCCCTTTGTTTTATGTGTATTTATTGTGGACACATAATAAATACAATGTTTGCCGGCTTCCCGTCGTTCTCGTCGGTTCCCTTCGTTTATGATTGCTTCTGTGCAATCGGCGTCTGTGTTTATTTATCCATGTTCACATTTATTAAGTGCAGGGCCTTCGTTGTGATCGATCGTTTTTGTAGCTCTACGAACAGAGGGGTCTTCTCGCGCTGCGATATCTCGAATTTGAGACTTTCTTTAGCCACAATTCTGTAATAAAAATTACACTGAAATCGATGTTCGACATTAAAGAATTGTGGGAAATTGTTAAAAAAAAAAAAACCGTAGATAATTAAATTTGCCCCATTTCCCGGTTTCCGATTGAGCTGAAATTATGTATACTCACGTATAGTTCGGTGACAATGTTTGGCGGTGCAGGATAAGATAGCCGCCAATGTTGGCAAGCGAAGATGGTGGAAAAGGGTAATTACCCACCTGGCCGGGTGTTGTGACCAAGGACCAAGGGTCCGACAGTTGATCGTAGGAAGTTGTATATATGCCGTGGAAGTTGGCACATTTTTCTAGCGCGATGTAGATCGGTTAGCGCCATCTACGTGCGGATGCTTGCCAACCTTGTGTTCGTGTACTCGTAAAGTGAGTATTGTTGAGTTTCCCTGTTGGAGCGATAGATGGCGCTACAAATGCAATGTTATAATACCGTCGAGCTGATCTGATGATAGAGTTGGAAGGTGGCCATAGGAACTGCTAAACTATGCATGATAAACCCATCGGGTTTAGTCTAAAACCGTTTCGTACAGTCATTTGAATCTTGGTTATGTGTATACTAGGCTGATCAAGTTAATACTCAGCCACCGCAGCGTAAGTGACAAACCATGAACTAAGAATAATAAATGACATTTATGTCCCGGTTGTAATCTCGTGTACGAGAGCCCGGAGTTCGCGTTAATCATGATCTAGGATTCGGACGATCAGGTAATTACAGTGGAGCGACTACCATCTGACCTCCATGACCCTGTTAACATGGGAACCTGATCAGATTGGATCATCGTTACACATTCACGTGGAATGTGCAGGTTTCATAACAATGTTTTTCCTCACCATAAGAGCATGTTAACATTGAGCTAATGTAGGTACATAACTCTGAAAAGTGTCTAATGGAGTTCAAACCCGGAACCTCGAGGTGCGAGTCGGATCCCTTAACCATGAGACTATCGACGCTCCAACTATTATAAATATCTCTACATATTTGCAACTGAAAAACCACAAACCTTACAAACACCAAACTATATTTGCACCTCCTAATACTATTCCGTACTGTCCTGAGCCTCATTGATAATTTGCACATTTTTAAATAAAGCTTTTCTCTTTCCATTGCTTTGTCTTTGTGCCTCTCTAAGCAGAAGATTACTTGCTTCTGTATATATAGCGGTTTATTAAAAATGCTGAGCTTTTGCCTTTGTGGTCTTTGTATTGCGACTTTTGGACTCCGCTGTGGCTCCCATGCTGTATTTTAAATAAACTTTACGTTTTTACATAATAACTACCGCTTTATTTTATACCAGTTTGTTAATTTATAATATTTGTTTTTGTTTCAAAATTAATATAAAATATTGTTGTAAATAATATCATACAAGTAGTTTTACTCTACAATAAAGTTCGATTATTGTTACAAATTTTCAATACCTAAAACACTAAATAATCTGAACCTATTGTGATGTTTTCCTTCTTGTTCCATTTTTTTTGGTGCACAATAAATTGATAAATCAATAAATACATAAATATATTATTAATGTGTGAGCTGTCCATGCCATCCTAGCTTCGGTAACCACCATCCTAGCTGCAGACAGTGCCGTCCGCGTCTTTCAGTTTTGAACTGGAAAATAATAACTAACCTATTTTATCATTGACACGATAAGAAGAACAATCATCGGTAACTGAAGGAATGTTCACTTGGCCACCGTTCGCTGATAGTATACTAGTAACCAAGTCCACAACTCCTCGTCCTGACGATAGGAAGGCTGGAAAACTAATAGGGCTACATAATGAGGGCTAATTTGGCACTTGCAGTGATTATGACGTCATCGGCAAACAATGGCCCCATTGATAACCACTGGAGGTAAATGCGTCGCGTCGTCTAAATAACTCGCGCAGGGCAGAGGTGTCAGCCTCCGTACCTCAATTTGAGGACCGCTCTAAATTACAAAGGTCTTCACATAAATTGTTCCAATATTCCGCGACGCCGACGGCATGTTAAGTTCTTGAAGGCGGACTGTTACACCGAAGCGTAACGCAGTAATTTTTTAATAATCCCGGGACTGGTAAATTAGAACCAAATGTTTTAATATAACAAATTATGTAATTACCTATATCTGTGAATAACTATTTCATTCCGGCAGAGTAGAATACAGTTAATCTGCTATTCAGTGGTTCAGTGGTCAACATGCCATGCGTCTGCCACGCAAGAGGTCCCGGGTTCGATTCCCGGTCGGGCAGAAATTGAAATGATGAATTTTAATTTCTGTTACGGGTCTGGGTGTTCTATGTATAATAAGTACGTTTTAAAAAAAAAAGGATATAAGTAGCTTATCAGTTATCTAGCACCCATAACACAAGCTTTGCTTACTTTGGGGCTAGATGGCGCTGTGTGAATTTGTCCACGATTATTTATTTATTATTATTAATTATTTATATACACAAGGCAACAAATGATTTAAGGCAGACTAATTAGGACTTCCGTAGGCCAGAAAATGGGCAGCAGCGTTTTGTTCATTTTTTTATTATCCGTAGTAAAACAAGGAAGTTGGCCAATCCGTCTGTCTGCCTGTCTATGGATGAAGTCAGAAATGTCTTATCCTGTAGTGAAATATCGAATTTAAAAAGGAATAATACAAAATTAGTAATTTATTGTTACATTGTAGTTGTATCAAAACTAATGCATATACGAGTTTTATTCTGACGGCTGCAACTCAACAACTGAATAATAGGATTATTATTGTATTAGGATTATTCCTAATACAATAACAACCTAACATATAATAATACAAATAATAAATCGATAATCTTCGCTATCGGTGTGACGGTGTCCCGGCAAGTAGCTACATACGAAGACACTTTAGTGTGGAGAGATGTGTAAGCGGAGGTAGTTAATCTTAGTTCGAACCATTTCTCACAGTCTCAGACTGTCGTGTTAGCAATATGAAGACGTGTATGCGTCGGAGTAAGGTAATCACTAAGCAAAGTTTTAGCTAACTTCCACCTCGTACCATCTTCAGACTGTATGGCTCCCTATCTACTAGTAACCGAGCGTGATATACACGTTCAGTTTAACTAACGTATAGCTACCGTCACGTCACATAACGTCACATTTATTTCCTAGTTGTCATTCACATACGATGATAATGACATTGTGTGTCAGATATACGTGTACATTATTCACATACGTCGATGATAATGACTTCGTGTCAGTTATACGAATACATTAAGATGTTAGTATAAGTTATTAATGTAATTGTGGACTGCTTAATAATATCGGCCAATGGCCATGTTGCCGTTTTCCATAACGGCCATAAGAATCTATATATTATTTCTATTGTATTGGAAAGCGTCAAGCAAAGTCGATAGGGCTGGCTGGCTGGTGTGGTTGATGACGGCTATGCTACGGTGACAGCTGCTCGATAGAAGAGTGGAACTGAAAAAATAAATGGAGATTGGCGTTTTTTAAAAAGGCCCTGATATGGGTTGGATTGGTGTGCATTATGAACAGTATTTGAGTGTTTTTCGAGTGGGTATTTTGTGGGATTTAAGTTGCCAACTAAAGCTCTATCAAATTTTCTAGTTGGGATGATTTATCCAATTGTATTACTGATCCTTCTGATATTTTATTCCAAATAAAGAAATTAAATCATCATCATCAAGATCATCAACAGCCTGTAATAGTTCACTGATGAATATGAGTCTCCTCCACACTAGTGAAGGCTTTTGCCATAATCTGCACGCTTAGCAGGCTACTTAGAATCACAGTATTTAGAATACATAACCGACAACGCTGCTGTCCATTTTCTGATCTGCTGAGGTATCAGCTGGTTAGCCTCTGACATCTATGTACGGCACCCGAAAGTTGAAGGGATTTGTGCAATATTCTGATTTGTCGGACACTACATGTCCAAAATACTAGTATGATTAAAAAGAATGCCGTTCTGTGGACATTACAGTACTATAAATAAGTGAATTGAACATGTGGATATTTTGTAAGAAAATATTATTTTGATTCAAATAATCATCTTGGCGTTAATGTCCCTGAGGTGCTCTCGCACACGAGGGCTCGGGGTCCGCCTTGACCATGATCCAGAATTTGGCGGATCAGGTAATTACAGTAGAGCGACTGCCATCTGACCTCCGTGACCCTGCTACCAGGGGAACCTGACCAGATTGGATCATGGTTACACATTCAGTCGCCTGAATGTGCAGGTTTCATCACGATGTATTCCCTCACCGTAAGAGCATCGGTTAGTATTCAACTAATGTACATAACTCAGAAAAGAGTCATTAGTACATGGCCGCAATGGGATTCGAATCCGGGACCTCTCGCTTGCGAGTCGAATACCCTTACCACCCGGCCACCGACGCTCTTTGATTGAAGATCATTAAATCGGATTAACACACATCTATCTTCAAACAACATTTATTCTACCCTCACTGATATATCATGAAATACATCCTAGTTTGTTACGCTCTCGTGGATTGTTTACCCCAGATAGCTACTTAGCTTATTGAATCTAAAACTTGATAGAATCCTGAATTTCCGAATAGCGCTCGCCGCGGTGTGCCAGAGGCCTCGTCTCCACGTGTCGCCGGGGACACGTCAGCGTCCTCGCCGGATCGATGCGGGTGCCGAGCCGTGCGTATTTTTCATTAGCGTCAGATACCCCGATACATTATGCGTTAAGACTAAACTATTAAGGAGTGAGAAACCAAAACCGCCGCTAAAAATGCGTCACGTTTTTGACGAGTGCTGTCCATACCGGAGCTCAAACAACGCCGACGATCCGTAAATTAACATGCGTCAAAATTACACGCGTAATTATATTATAGACGGTCTACGTAAAAGACGCAACAGTATGCAATTACTTACTACGTCTTTTGTTACGTTATTATTTAGTCGTAAAAAAAATCTTGTGTTACAGATAGATTATTATTATTATTGTTATTATTATTACAAACACAAAAAATAATAAACATTAAACTCGATTGCAGATTTTTCTTGTAGCTACTGTTCAGGTCCCGAAGACCTTTTGCACATGTTTTTCATAAAAATTCATGTCTACAGGTAGCTCAAAGGCTTGCACCGCATCCGCTCCCCTTAGATTGCAGATGGCCTGGACGACTGTGGCCGCTTTCCATCAGGTGGACCGTTCCTCCGCGTGCCGCCTTAGGCAATTCAATTGAAAAAATTTAAATTATACCCTATTAAATCCATTTTATTGTAAAAAGGAAGCCATAAGCTATGGGACGAGCCTAGCCTCTGCCGTCGGGTCTTCGAACACCTCTTGTAATGTACGACAACTGCTGAATGGCATGTTTGCTAGTATGGAACGTAAGTATAAGTATTGCCTTTAATAATAAATTAAATTAAATCTTTATTTCTGACATACAGTAATAAAAACATAACATATTCTTAGTAGAAGCACCGTTCTTTACACTGTGGTAAAAGTTAGAACTACGAGTAGTAGAAATTATTATTACTTTTTGAGTTTACCCTTTCTGCAGCCCCAGTGACAGGAGGTTATCACGGGAATCCGTAGCGACTTCGTAGGGGCAACGCTGGATTAGTGTTTCCCAGGCTCTATTGTTGCGCTGGATATTTTGATCGTATATCTTCAGTTCTAGGCTGGTCGTGAGGTCTTACCGAAAATGCAGAAGCTTAACATAATAATGCTATTTTCAACTTTGTCTACCTACATAATTTATCAATTTTATAATTAATAGTTTCCATATTTGCATACGCGTTAACTCGTAATTTCTTTATTTATTTAAATACGGATTTGTCTGCCGGTCAAATCTTGACCTCATAAAAAATATAACATATGGCTTATTTTTTACCTTCAAAATCTAGCAATCAATAAACAAATCCAGTTTAATAAGAAGACTAAAGTTGGAGATAACGTATTCCGCGACGCCTTTCTCTTGCAAATCTCGTCGTGGCTTTAATTCCAATCTGAATTATTCATCTTGCATCCCCGCTAAGATTACCGGCGAATTAAAAGTCCTCCTCATTTCGCTTATTACCAATAAGTAACGGGTAATCAGATTATCAAGGGCTCACGCTGATGCAAAGTCTTTTTGTATTGCGATTCCTAATGCATTTTATTCAATACTAGTGGGCCCGGCGCGACTTCGTTCGCGTGGCGGTCTACCCCTACCCTACGCTACCCTACCCTACGCTACCCTACCCTACGCTACCCTACCCTACCTGACCCTACACCTACCCTACACCTACCCTACACCTACCCTACCTTACCCTACCTTAACCCTACCTACCCTTTTTTCTTACATACAAATCTTGCCCTGACAATAACAAACACAACAATAAAATAATTATATATTGGGGCAATTAATAATATATTGGGGTAGCCGTCCTGAAATTATACGCGAACATTGACACCATGGGTTATATAATTGCTATTTTCCTATTGAATCCTAATTTTTAAAAAGTAATATATAGCTTATCTTATTAGCTGATAATGTAGCTTTCTATAGGTGAAATAGTTTTTGAAACTAAATTAGTTAAGTAGTTTTTGAGTTTATTCATTACAAACAAACAAACCGACTAACAATCGATTTTTCCTCTTTATATAGACTTTATATATTAATATAGACTAGAGATTTTGCCAGTGCCGATTTTTATAAAATAATCTGTGCTGTTAACAACAGATTTAATATCGGTAAGTGTTAGCGCAATTTATCAGTTCGTTTTACCGTCAGTGTGACGTATGTTGTCATAAACGTTGTATCGGAACGCACTCAGCGCGATTGCAATCAAAATACAGATGGCAAGTAAATTTCACTCTTGTGTCTGTGAAATAGAGCTCAGACAGAAAAAGTCGGATTTACCGACCAAGTTTACTTAACCTCAAATATTTTCTAAACTACATAACCGATTTAGATGAAACAATGCTAAAGAACTATTTCGATTAAACTGGCTTTCAAATATAGATAACCGCATCCAAATCGATCCATTCCTTGGGGAGCTAAGATGCCACAGCAGATACACATGTAAAACATAATAATATAACACCTCTCTTTTTTCGGCAGGGCTTAAAAATGTCAGAAAACAGACGGCGTCGACAAGTAACAAATCGTAAAGTAGCCCGCCTCCAAATGCCTATTCGTTTCCGAAACAAATCACATAAGACGCTAAGTAGGTTTAATCTGCGCACTTAGCCAAACAGCTCTGATACATTAATTTCAGTATCACTCCTCCGCCTGACCCAAATACCCCGTTTTTGAATGAGCGAGCACGGCGAACGCACACAAATCGCAAGTTATCAGCGCTGGCTGTAATCACAGTGTGAAAAGGGTTATTCAGACGTCGTGTATGGATCGGCGCGGCATCGGAGGCTAACAGGGCCGGCAGATAGCGGCGCGAAATTGAATACGTCCCCGGGCAATCTCCGCGATGCGCCCGCGGGTGCACGGAGCGATGCTTTTGCGACTTTTGGGGGTAAAACATACAAGAGATTACATAGGATATATAATACTATGATACATGAATGTGCAGTCAGGCGACTTAATGTGTATCTATGATCCAATCGGGTCAGGTTCCCCTGGTAACAGGGTCATGGAGGTTAGCCAAATCCTGGATCATGGTCAAGGCGGACCCCGGACCCTCGTGCGCGAGAGCACAGCCGGAACATTAACGCCAAAATGATTTACATAGGATAATAAAAAATATTGGTGGATGGCAAGGGACTCGTAGACAGAAAACCGGGGTAGAGGAAATAAAATATACCTATATATACCGATTACCAATTACTTCCAGCTTGGTGGGCACGATAATGGTACTTAAAATTTTAAAAGTTATCGGGTTGGAAGAAGAATATGGGGCCAAAAGAAATTGGGGATAATGGAACTGTTAAAGCTTTTGTACCTACTATTTAAATATACAATCAGGGGGCACTGTTATGACTAATACGTGTTCGTTCAGTAAGTAGTGCATACTTCAAAAATAAATGAAATCCACCAAAAGCATAATTGCAAAATTAGTTTGTAAAGTTTTCAAAAGCTTCTGACATGCACTGCGCCTACAAATACAATTTGTAATAGTATGGATCGGATTGAAGTAAGATTGTAAATCGTACGTCGATAATATACAATCTTGTCTATTGGATGTGATTCCACCATGAACGTACAACCCAAAGAATATACATTGAATACTACAGATACATTCTAAATACATTTACCGGCAGAAAAAGTGGCCTAAGTCCTAATATCGCAAATTAACAAACAATTAGAGTTATTATTAGCTGTTTTGATGTAGATAGGTTTCAAGTGACGTGGGTAATTTATGATAAACTTGTGTTATGTCTCACTCTTTCTAACTAGAGCGAAACTGGTCAAGTGAAAACGTGCTTGTGAGACCGATGACCAAGGTTAAAAGCAATGCTCGCCGGGAACTGGATGGGTGACCGTTTCGTACTTTGTAGCTAGTCTTACTTCAGCATTTCAACGAGCTCGCCACTCGTTAGGTGTGCCTCGTAATACCGTTGGCGAAGCGAGGTTGACCAAGGTCTTCCGCTGGGGACCCGGAGACTGGTTTTGTTGAATAACGTTTAAGTTAAGAAATTTAGGGTTCTGTGAGGGTATATTATTAGTAGTAGTATAATATTTATTTGTCATACGGTAGGCAAACAGTAGCCACCGCTGCCTATAGACATTCGCAACACCAGGTGTATCGCCAATGCGTTGTCTACCTCTTAAACCCCCGGGACACGTTGCTCTGACAGCAAAATGGCAAATAGCCCTCCACTGCCAAACTGCGATTTGCTGAAGACTGGATTGTTTACACCGCTATCAAATAGCGGAAAACCCAAGTGTACCTCTGTCTACATTGGCCGGTTTCCATTATTATTTTGGAAGAGTTGAGAAACCTTTTCCTAATTGCAGTTGATATATACGGAGATAATATATACGGATATATTATATATATGAGTATAATGTGTAGGTAGGTACATGTGCCTGTGATTGTGGTATGTGTGTGCATGTTAAAAACTATTGTTGATGTTTAATCTCTTAGGACCCTCTTCCTAATTAGACTTAAGCCCTATAGTCCTTCAGTCGCTTACGTTCCAGGACTACGTTAATCCTCGTTTCCTCAGCTATTAAACATCCCGTGCACAGAGAGCTGTCTGTAGATCCGATAATATGCAGTAGTTTATTATAGTACTTCGACAAAGCCCCACCCGTTGGAGGCTATACTCCGCAGAGTACCTCTGTAGTTACCAATGTACGTACCCGTAATTTCATATAACAAGCCAGAAACTAGGAACTCGAGAACTCTTGCCAGAGTTACTACGTGTCCGTCAAGTTTAGCCCGTAACTTCGGCCACCAGTGTTCCAAAAGAATTTGCTGAGTAAACTCCAAAGAAAAGAGGCACAAATAGTGTGAAATTCGGAAGGCTTGAACTCTGTGGTAAGTTTGCTTACTCTTAATATTCGTTGTTTATAGAATTTGTTTATTTAATTGAGACTTGAGATTTATCTTAGATGTTTTAGAGGTATTTAGACTTCTTCGGTATATGACGAAAAAAGGCAGAATTTTCAATGTTATTATAATCTGTAAATGTGCATCCAGGACCACCAATTTGCCTGCGAATACTGAATGGCTGGTTCCGTTAAGTGTGCCGCTCCTAAGAATAGACAAATCTGTCTATACTCTTTCAACAATTGCCCTCATGAATAATCGAACCACTACCATTGTTGCTCATTTATTTCTCACGACACACAAAACTCACAGTGTCTTTAAGTAACTAAATTCGAACCATTTTTGCGATTGTATAGGATTAACACTAGATTCACGATTCAAATTTGTATATTTCGTGATTTCTGTTGCCACTCGCACTATAATCATCATGGGGTTAATGACACGGTTGTGCTCTCGGCACGAGGGCAGCTGACCAAGCAGTTGACCGCCAGCCTTCTCACCTGATGGTAAGATGCAGCCGATGAACACGGTAGCGGTTCGTCCCGTTAGCCGGTACAATTATCTTTCGCATTACTTTCAGACAATACGTAGATTATTACCTCATAAGTAGGTACTATTAAGCGAGAAATTGATCTCACATTGGCCCCATGTTATTCAGCACCTGTACAACAATATCTAGTCAATAAAACTGGTCCGGCGTATTTGTCACCCTCAGTAATTGCTGCTGGCGTCATCCGTGACGTCACAATTGTCGCCGCGCCGTCGGCGCCGGCTCAATTATCCGGATATAGTAGGTATATGAGACCGACGCTCTTACTAACATCGTGATGAAACCTGTAAATTCAGGCAACTGAATTTGTAATCGTGATCCAATCTGATCAGGTTCCCCTGATAGCAGGGTCACGGAGGTCAGATGGTACTCGCTCCGTTGTCATTACCTGATCGCCAAATCCTGGATCATGGTCAAGGCGGACACCGAGCCCTCGTTTTCGAGAACACAACCGGGACATTTACGCCAAGATGATTATTATAATTTTTTTATCTTATTCTATGTAAGTACCCTCCACTGATCAAGGTATATGATCAATACCATAATAAAAAGCATGTTTTTAACTATTTTATCTTTGATATGTTTTTAAATGTGATAAGTGTACGTGTTTCTTATTTTATTTCAAAGTTTTCAGGTGTGTTTTAGATAGAGTAACTTCAACACTTCTACGTAACGAGAAAATAGTCTTCAATGAAGGATTCGAATGTTGAAGAATAACCGTGCTCGTATGCCGTCTTGCCCTAGATTTTTTAGACCCTCATTCATTAATAGGCATGCGATGGATGCAACACACAAAAATAATGGTGGTTATATTTAAAATATTTTATCAATATAGGTATAATCTGTGCTCGTACAAATCCGGAGCAACCCACGCGCTAGCCAATGTCTAAAATTTAAACCGTGTGAGATAAACAGGTTACCGGTAACCGCGATATAGTAGGCATTGGCAAGCGGTAGGCCCCGGCCGCTATCAGTGCGCGCGCACTCGCCCCGCGATTTATAACGAAACTTGTTGGCAGCCTACCTACCGGCGGACCCATGCGGGGCTACAGGATGGTTACGTTTCTATAGTTAGGATGTTCTGTGAAAAGATGAAGAATAACCGAGTTATGAATGGGTTTTATGAACATCGAAGTGCACCTGCCCCAGTAATGGTTGGGGGCTCTATTCTCGAAGTTGTTGACGAATATGTCTACCTGAGAGAAACGGTTGAGTAAGATAGATCGAACTTTGAGATCAATCAACGAATTCCAGCTCGATAAGACAGCATTCGAGATATTGCGAAAGATCTTTTCGTCCAAAATACCACAGTGTTTCAAAGGCCTTTGACTAGTGTATATTGCCAATGATGACTTACGGGTCAGAGAAGTGGTCCCTAACGAACGGCCTTTTAAGAAGTCTCTAGATCACTCACCGTGCAATGAACAAAGCTTTAGTTTATCTGCGTGATAGGATCAGAAGTGAAAATATCCGTAGCAGAACTAAGGTCACCAAGGTTCCAATGTCGCGAAACCGAAGTGGCAACGGGCAGACCACGTATCTCGCAGAACCGATTGCCAATGAAGCGGAGAGATTCTCGAGTGGCCACCATTTTCATCTCACTTTACCGAAATAAACCCTACGGTGCCGCCTGGACGGGCCTTGTTCATTACTCCCGCCAAGCAACAATGTTTACATTTTTGTGTTCCGGTGTGAAGGATAAGGTAGCCAGCACAATACAGGCATGACGTTATCATCACCTAAGCGCATGAAGCCTGGTGATGTAACGGGTGCCAGTTAACACTTTCGATTAGATGGACTGTCTACTCATTTTGTCACTGAGTAGTTTAAAAAAACTACCACATGCAACGGCATGCTCTGTATGCAACTGTTATCAAACAGTTCACTGCTGAACTTGAACCTTCGTATAAAATTAACTACTTACATATGTATAAAGAGGCTCACAGTTCCACCTAATGTCAAGCGGTCACCGTTGTCCAGGATATTTTAAGTACCTGAAGACATCGTTTTTGAAAAACTTCAACTTGTAGAGCGTTAGGACATACAGAACTTATTCCAAAAAAGCATTTGCCATCAAACTGTTTGGTTACATTTTTAAATCTGTGGGGTACTATTCTATTGCAAAGAGATTCTTAGTTCGCCATTAGGTGCTTTTTACCCCGGACCACTCCAACTAAATCGCTGACGGAACACAAAACGCCTTCGAAAATATAACCCGAACTTAAGACGGTTTCGTACAGTATCTTGATACCAAAAGAGCGTGAATAACTCAACAACACGACACTGCTCGTCGTCAGTTTTCGCGTTAAATTCTCACCTACACCCTGTATATTGTGTTAGAGAATAAAACCGCTCAAAAGTTGGTTTTGGCAACGGTTTAAATACTAGTTTCTGGCTGAAATATTATCTGTTACTCCAAAAAAGTTTAGCGAAACTGTTATCTCAATTTAATAAATGGATGAGTTGCAGGTTTTCGCTAGTTATAAATTGATCTTGTTTACGGTTAAAATCCAGTACAATAAACTTTATAAGTCATGAGAAACACATATAAGTAAATATTTCATGATCAATATGGTTTAAAATGTTGAATATCAGTTATTTTCTATGGCTTTTTCATAGGCACGTGGCAGGAAACTCGGAAAATCTTAAAAATATTTGTCTGGAAACATCACCGATATCATTCTAAGTGCGAGTGAGTACCTGTTATAGTACGAAAAAGAATGTGGTAGATAAATAGAAAGATTTTAAAGTTTCTGCCAATGAGTAAATGCTCAAAATATCTGACACATTACTTCCTTTACAGTATTACAAACTCATCTGACGTAACGGCGGCGCTGTTATTGGCATTGACATGTCATTTCAAAATGAACTGCCGTAATTTTTCTACAGTTCCATATTTGGCCACGAGGCCAAATATGTTTGTGGCACTGGAATTATTTTGACCTTTACGTAAAACTAGAGGCTCCACGCGGTTTTCAGCCATAAGCAGTTCGAGCAAAGAATAATGATTATAGAGTTCGAACGTCAGTTCTGATAGAAGTTTGGAACTGCAGAATTCAGACTAGAACTACTAACCAAACTTTGGTGAAATTTTGCAGTGTTACAGCTTATAAAAATAGAAGGCTAGCATCCCGAAGGTTAATGTTGTTCCCGCCGGAATACACAAATTTCACTCGGACGAAGCCGCGTGCAAAGTGTAGTTAAATATAATAAGACCACGCTAAGTCCGAATCGCTTTAAAAAAAAAACTCTGTATGGCAACTTACGCCATGTCTTTTATCCGTCATTTATAAAAGTCATAACAAAGAATTTGACTGACTTGAAATATATTATAAAGGCGATGGGCACATTGGAACAGCACCGTAAGGTGCTGCGGAAAAGGCATTCACGCGCGTGGCTGCGGATCCGCGTCACCGTACGTTTCCATAGACACCTGTCTGACAATCAATCCTGGAGACCTGACTTCACAGCAGCGGCCTACTTGACGCCTTTTTATATAGAAATGATATTCGAATTTAACGTCGCCCTCTTCTAGCAATAGGATATATTTACAACATTATTATCAGTATAGAGCAAGTATATATGGGCAAGTATTCAGATGTACTACTAGTTTAGATTATAGTCAGAAGGCGACGCATTTCGATCATTATGCCGATGAGTAAGGTTTCCAGTGCTCCATGGGGTGGTGATTTGGGGAACCGTGGCTTTGGCAGTGGAGTGCTTTTGCCTTTTTGCTGCCAGAGCAACGTGTTATAAAGGTGGGCAACGCATTGGCGATACTCTTGGTATTGCTAATGTCTATAGGCAGTGGTGTGACTACTTCCCATCAGGTGGCCGGCCCGCTTGCCTGTTTGCCTATCGTATGTCATAAAAAAAATTATTGTGATCGACTTCAACTTATTTGTCAGTTTGACGAATTAGTACGTGGTATTGTTGATGGCTTCCATAAGAAAGAGAGAAAAAGAGATAATGAATCGAAAAATACGCGGCTATACAAAATATTATCAAGGAACAAAAGATCGTTATAAACAAATCACTGGTAGTCGTAGGACTACTGGTAAACATAGACTCATAGGAAAAAGAGATCAAAGACAAGAAGTTTGTCATCCGTCATCCGAAATGTAGGTCTCGGCGAGTACTATCATTTCTGTTTAGAAACTAGTATTCTAGGACCATTCGTTTCAGAGGTATTACAGTTTTGAGTTTGATAGCTGTCACCCGAAATGTTGATCTCGACTAGTACTACCATTTCTCTTTAGGGACTAGTGTTCTAGGACAATAAGTTTCAGAGTTATTACAGTTTTAGGTTTGACAGCGGTCTACCGAAATGCAACTTTTTCTCTTCTTATTTTGCTCTTCACTTCGTACATTTTGCTTGGTGGGGCAGGGGCAACGCCCATGTGCATGCCGCCATATAGAAAAATGACTTTTCAAATTAGCGGAATGTTAGTTCCTTTTCCTTACACCACATTTATAATGTATTCTTGATCCTTGTCGGTTTGTAGATACTAAAACTTTGGTACATGACACTCTTGGCTTTGGCTTTTATATATTGCATTGAACAATCAGAAAATTTCCTCACAAAGCATATATTTTGTACATTTCATTAGGGACAGCCCGTGGATTCAGCCAATATATACTATCTCTTTTGATTCAGCACTAAATTCAGTACGTATTACAGTAGACCTACATGGCAATTTTGACTACAGAGCACGCGTGTCAAATGTGTCGAAGAAAAAAAACGACAGATCCGCACGAACGCGCGTTGATGTGTTTTCAGTGTGTTCGACTATGCGTAATTTCCATAGAAACCGATGACAGCTCAAAGAACTTTATGTCGCGCACTAACGCACGTCACGCTCAACCGTACAGTGCTGCGTTCCAGCGAGCGAATCACCTAAATAATAATGGGCAATGACTGACAAGGACAGATTATCCAATCGATATTGCCATATCCACACTTTATAATTTCTACCACAGTCAGTCGATTCGGGCTTGGCGTGGTCCTATTATAAATGCCGAAGCACGCCAAATGAATGGCTTGTATCGTGCCCAGATAGTCCCTGGAATTATTCATGACCAAGTCTCACCCTCACCCGGGTGACGCGTCCGGGCATCTCACCCGGTTATCCCGTCTAATGGCCGGCAGCTGGGTTGAATAGCCACTTTGTAGTAATGCTTGATTATCAGATGTTTCGTACATTTCAACTGCCTCGGATATTGGAGGGATTTCATAATCGTACTGTGTAGGTATGCTATATAAGTACCTACAATGTAGGTAGGTACAAAACAATAATTATAATAAAGATATTGAGCACTGAAGCATCAAATACAGATAATAACGCCGTACACAGTATTTGACTCACACCCCGGTATATGGACACATGTACTGTCAGATGTCAATGTAATATTATTGAGAAAAATAAGGTAATAAGTCTCTGGGCTCAGTGAGCTGATCTGATGATGGAAATGGAAACGGAATATTTTCGGAGGACAGGATGAAATAGGTATCATAAAGTGCTCCTTTTTTAATTTTATAGATTGGAATAAAGTTTGCACTTATACAACCCGTTTCGAACTTGTAATTGGAACATTACGATATAAGTGTAATAAAATAGTTTCTAAATATGTAGATAGTATAAAACGAAGTTGTTTATCGCCGTCTGTCCCTATGTATGTATGTACGCTTAAATCTTTTAAGTTACACAACGGATTTTAATGCGGTTTTCAACAATAGATAGAAGTAATTCAAGAGGAAGGTTTACAAGCAAGAAAAAAGGGTAGGTAGGAATAAAGTAGGTGTGGGGTAGATGTAAGGTAGATGTAGGATAGATGTAGCGTAGATGTAGGGTAAGTGTAGAGAAGGTGTAAGACACGTGTAGGGTAGGTGTTGGGTAGGAGTTAGGTAGGGGTAGGGGTAGGGTAAGGATAGGACGCGAACGAAGTTGCGCCGGGTCCACAAGTAATTAAAAAGTAAAACAATGTTTCATGTCGTGGATTTCTAACAGATGTTTCTTCATACAAATGTTAGTTAATAAATAATCATAAAAATCCGGATATTCGTATTAAATATAATATTGTTATCCGATACATTTATTTCACATAACATTTTTACCTTTCCTAAAGGAACTATTAGAAACAAGTTATGTCACAATTTCATGGAATACATAAATATAAATACAAATTCTTTCAGAGATTCAGAAATCAAGATTTATGTGATTTTAAACTTATGTAGGTACATATCTATTACGTAAATTATTCATATTGTAAAAGTCAATCCAACCAATCTACTACTAATCTAGTACTAATCTGAACCGAAAGTTCATTTATCCTAGCTGGTATATGGCTCTTTCAACATAATTTCAATCCTTTATAGCATTCAAAACCATCGTGACATTTCTTCCTACCTCCGTAGAAATATCCGTTTAAATAATTGTAGTGGAACTGATACGGAGCATGGGCTACGATAGCATTTAGGCTTTCTTGGCACAGAGCCTTTGCTGGGCATCGGAGTTGTATTTCAGAGTGACCAGCAAATAAAATACAATGGCATAAAAATACGAGTTTTATCAGTTGAACGTGAAATTGTAAGAGTTAAATTGGTATTATATGTTTAGAGTATAAAAATCTTTGTAAAAAGGTTTTGATACCTACCAATATTATCAATAGATTTCTGGGTAGTATAGACTAGATATTCTTGTCTTGTATAGACTATCCGTAATCCGTAAGGTATCCGTCCGGATCGACAATTCCCGAAAGAACGCGGTTAATGTATTGTATTATTAAAAATGAATAAATGCTCATTATGAAATGCAGCAAAGGTAAATATAAAATGTTAGAAAAGTATTAAGAACAACTTTCGCAATATATTGGCAAATTAAATTTAACACAAAAGAAAGAAAAAATACTCACAAATCGAATTCGAAATGAGGTCATCTGATTCTAGTTTATGAGTTTTGGGTAAAAGGTAAAGAGAAGATAGAATAAATTGCGGGCGAATTTATTAGGGAAATAAAGAATCCCCGAGCTCTCATACCGAATCGGACAAAGATATTTTATTCGGAGCGGAAAATTCAAGTGGGCGCCCCGGTGTAATTTCGTTAATTCGGACTTTTTTTGTTTTCATTTTTCTAATAATATTACGACTAAAGATCTCTCAAAGTCAATTCATTAGGTTAAAAATTAAAGCTGCTAATAAAATAAAGAATAAAGGAAATAATTCACATTTTGTGTCTCTAGTTTTTACCTAAAACTAAACACAAACAAAGTTGGGTTTCCTTGGAAGAGCGAGCACCGATTCACACCGGCACATCGTCTTCAAGAATCTTGTCTACACGTTTCTCATAGGCCGGCTACTCATTCGTGATACCCCTGGTGTTGCAAGTGGCCCTAGGCGGCGGTGATCACTTACCATCAGGTGATCAGCATTCTCGTTTGCCTCCCTCTTAAATAAAAGAAATGGAGAAAGATAGTCTGTCTACTTATATCTCTCTCCGACCTAAGAAGGTATATTGAACAAAAAATTATTAGCTTGTACAAAATAGGACAAACCGTCGACTAAATATATGGACATGTATGCATGTGTATGCATGGAGGATATGTCGTCTGAAAACAAAATAAGCACTTATTTTGTAAGTTTTTATATTTAATCATTTTAAAGTATTATGTTATGGATGATTCTTTTGTGTGGTGTTAGGCTAAGTGTTAACAAACATTTTATTAGTTTACATTAGACCATTTAAACTTAAATTTTTTCGGATTTTTTCGTATTTGCCCTGATTTAAGGTTATTTTATTAAGAAAATTAAAGTGTCAATTAAATTAAATTATTCTAACTGCTACAAGCGTCGGTGGCCGAGCGGTTAGAGTATCCGACTCGTAAGCCGGATTCGAATTCCGCTGCGGCCATGTACCAATGACTGTTTTGTGAGTTATGTACATTAGTTGAATACTAACCGATGCTCTTACGGTGAGAGAAAACATCGTGATGAAACCTGCACATTCAGGCGACTGGATGTGTAACCATGATCCAATCTGGTCAGGTTCCCATGGAGGTCAGATGGCAGTCGCTCCACTGTAATTACCTGACCTGCCAAACCCTGGATCATGGTCACGGTGGACCCCGGGCTCTCGTGCGCTAGAGCACGACCGGGACATTAACGCCAAGATGATTATTTGTTCTAACTGCTACTAACTGCTGAGACCAAATAAACATTGTTGAAGAGCTATGGCGAAGACTCGAAGACATGTGGACATGCAAACCAACAGTCCATGATAAAACCGGGCATAATTGCTTGACGAGTAGCATTCCTTTTCTTCAGCGAGCGAGCGAATCGATTTAAAGAGACTGCGAGTGTAACCAGAATGGGGGTTTTTGGCAGGATTCGAACAACCACCTAACAGAAAGACCACTACAAATGCTTGACTGCGTGAAGAAAACGACTCGTGACCTCCTGCTCCTTACAAAACTGTTCTGCCTGACGAAGGGGTACATGCATTACATGTGCGTGCGTTATCATGACTTCGTGGATAACTGTGAGCTCGATTTTACCAAATAGAGATAATACTGCCTCACCATTACATTAGTACAAGCGTCCTAAAATCGCTCACATTTCCATCTTTATCTCTAAACGCGACGACCATCACCAAAAAAATCACTCTACACTCGTCTGTGAACAATACTGAGCTCCAATTACTCGTGTCCCTTTCCTGATGCTCCATTGCGTATGATAATTAGTTTCGCAAGATGCGCGCTATTCAATGAATCCGTACTGCATTTCTCATGCTGCTGATATTCATGACGACCAGAGTGGTTCAGTTGGTTAACATGCCGGTCTACCACGCAGAGGTCCCGGGTTCGATTCCCGGCCGAGCAGAAATTGGAATGAAAAATTTTGATTTCTGTTATAGGTCTGGGTGTAGTAGGTAAGTATAAAAAGTATGTATTTATAAAAGTATATATGTAGTTTATCACTTATCTAACACCCATATAACAAGCTTTGCTTAATTTTTGTTTAAATTTGTTTAGCATATTCATTCATGCCAATGATTTTTATCATTTTGTCAATAATGCGTGTACCTGTCTTCTAGCTGGAGGGTTCCAAACCATTTTACTAAAATATGTAGTATCTATATTAATTTGATTATAATAACAAGCAATTGGACCCGCACGCATTGCCTGTAGACCTAAGATAAAAAACAATCGATTCAATACCCATTCATATCTGGTTAAACACGAAGTTATGACAGCCAGCTCAATGGCCTTTGGCTCGAGCTGAGCCGCGCCCTGCATTAACTCGGGCGAGAGTCGAGCAGATAAGGTAATTAATTAAAGTCGGACGTGTCTCGCTAAGATCTCTGAGATTGTTCCCAACTTCCGGGCCCGCTGACTTCCAGCGACCTGGAATGTTCTGGTATTAACCTGCGGCTGAGGCTAAGTCAAGCGCTTTGGGGATGTTTAAAGATTAAAATCCCACCATTTGCAACTGCGGATGGACTCTCACTTAATTTGTCGAGTAATTTGAATATTTTAGCACAAAAAGAGGGGTGATCTGAGTTGTTAAACTTTTGTCTATCTATCTGTCTGTGTAGCTGGGTGGGTAGGTGTGTATGTAATTACCATTATTTATATTTGACTGATAGTAGTCAACTATATCGCTTTAAGACAAGGACTTGATGCGAGATTTAAATAATTCCATAACTACCGCTATTAGCTAGACACTGTTACGTAGGTACTCTATTAGCTTGAAATCAGTGGTAAACATCTGAGAAAATACTTCTCAAATGAAAAATTTTTTTTTCATAACAAGCTTTGATCGCCCGGTATAGAACCTACCCATCAAGACCATTCCAAAGAGTCCAAACACGATGAGGTTATCTTATTGCGTTCATTAGTTTCTATGACTACCGTCAGATCAGACCAGTAGAATAAAAGCATGTAAAAAGCCATGTCTGTACATTAAAGTTATTTGTAAAAAAAGGACAAAAACATTTCATTTTTGAAATTTTATTCTCTCTGTTTGTGACCCCTGTGGACTGGAAAATGGGCAGCAGCGATTGCTGTTGTATGTTTGAAATACTGCGATGTCAACAGCATTCCCAAGGAAGGATGACGATACGCAGGCGGCCGGTGATAAAACATGAAGCCTTTAAAGTTTTAAAGCATGACTCCAAGTGTCATGTTGTGCCGACCGCACCTATAGTTATATTACTACTTTCGTATGACATTATTAAACAACAAGTCCAAAATAACTAAACAACAAAAACAACTTTAAATTCACCAAATAAAACGGCGAATTACACACAAAACTGGCGCGCATAATTATTCAATTAACACCTGAATTTGAATAGTAATCATTATGAGAACCAACATTTTATGCAACTAAAACATTGATCGCATGACACGTGCAAACTCGCAATTTGGTCATGTCGAGCGTGTAATGCAATGCAAATGCCTTCAAGTTTCGTGTCAAATGAGGTTGCCCTTACCATGAGCTTATAAAAGAGTCATAGGTAAGTGACTCTTACACCACATTCGGCACATAAACGGAATTCAATTTATTATACGATGAGACTACATAAATTTATTTATTTATGTCTACATTACTTAGTTTGACGATATCTTGAACTGTACCGTACCTTGGACACACTTGACAGCAAGTCAAAATAACAATCTTCACTATATGATAATTTTGTTTGACTGTATTAAATCAACCAAGTGCTTCAATAGAAAAAAAGACAAAAAACTGAGCGCGACTATGATAATAGTGACCGCGATAGGGTTATTTTAACTTTTGGCGGTATGTTAGTTCCTATTTACGGCACTTTCAGTATTGTCGTGCGTACTTTATCGTGTGCATATTTGTTTTTGTCGATCGTTCAAAGTATCTTAATGCCCTGATTTTGGGCACTTCTAAAGCTCAAGACGCGAAGCATGACATAGACTACATTTTATTTTCCTTCTTGCCAGCGAGGTCTCGAGAAATCTTCGTTTCGACTACAACTGGGCACGAACAACAACGTAAGATACATGAGCCATAAATTTTCTTTTCCAAACCATGATAGGGGACTGCTGGGCAATATACACACAAAAGTATCGTTAACGTCTCGTAGCTGAAACAATGGACTCTGAATTAGTCGTAATTGTTGGGGTCATACATATTGCGCAACCATTAGTTGGTTGCTCTGACATAAAAATCAAATATAACCAAGAAATAGAATTACCTGCGTGCGTGTCTATTCCCTGATCAAAGTAATCTGAGCCTTTTGAACGCATGAGTGGCAATGTAGATACACATATTACGTCACCGTCCCAGCGTTTCGTATGGGTGTAATTTTTTCATAATGTGAGATACTCCTTAACTATTGATCTTGCTAAAAATGTACTTAAAGCTCTTTACCTTTTTACTCTTTACTTTTTTACTCATCAAGCTAAAAGCTAATCAATAATAACACAGAATACCACCACATCTTAATTTATATCTGCTAGTTACTAGTTTTGTTCCACATCTGTATGTTTATTGCGTGATACCATATAAACTAAGTACTTTGATTTAGTATAAATTATAATTTGCCTATGTGTTTTACGGTGAAGTGAGTTACCAAAACTGTTCATACATATTTGCGTCAAACAATACAAACTTTCGTATTTATAATATTAGTAGGACAGGATAGGGTGAAATGGAAAAACGTAATGAAAAAACGCACAAGCCGTCAGTCGGTCCATCAGCGCCAAGCGAGTAGACGAGACAGCCATTTGCATTTTATTAAAATCACAATTTTATTTCGGAGCTGCCGTCGACTTCAGCGTCCTGCTTCATCTCTATACTGTATAATGTATCGTGCTTCTATACAGATCGTTCTGGCTTTGTATGTAAATGTACTAAGTACAGTGTTCAATAGTGCGTGCCTAGTTCAATAAACCAATAGATTGAACGTCAAGTGAACATACGACTTATTATTCTAAGCACCTGCGTGTAATATATACACCTACACATGTAAAGTTGTAGGTAGGAAATTGTACATTGTGATACAAGTGTGCTATGGTCATTACAGTCGAGGCGGTATCAGGCGCGCAAGTCGCAGGCGAGCGCGCATAGGTGAGCCGAGCGTCTAATTATCAATGCACACGCGTTTCATTTGTTTTTCATCACACTTGCGAGAAAAAACAGTTCTGTATTGTTAATTACAAACTATTCATGTGGAAAATGGTGCGCATTTTCTTTTTCTTCGCCCGCAGGTGCCAGGTAGGCAGAAGCACGCACAGAAAAATCAACATACAGCCGCGTCATTATAAATATAATAAAGCTTATATTTTCGTATTACATAAAAGCTGTCACAGTCCGCCCACAAACGGTTATGTGCACGACGAATTCGGTAGTCAAGTTACAGCACCCTGTACGAGGCCAAAACAAATCATGAATCACTGCCAAAAATACAGTGACGTTGCCGCGGAAAGTCGACTCGGCATTAGCTATGGGCACAGTGCAGAGAGACATGGTAGGGAGTATACCTTGTCCGTTACATACGTACAAACTTAAGTTCCTACTAATATTTTAAATGTGTAAGTTTGTAATGGATGTTTGTTACTCTTTCACCTAAAGTACTGATCGGATTTTGATGAAATTTTGAACGTTATAGCTAATGTAGTAGTGCTGTCCCAGAATAACAAATAGCCGTTCCCGAAAATTCATGTAGTTACCAATTGAATACGGTATAACCGAATTTTTCGACAGCCGAATTTGCGGACGAAATCAAGTAATATTGTTAAGTGCGAAACTTCGAGAGGATGGATGCCTGAATGAAAGGATATTACTCTTTCATACAAAAATCAGTTATCACATTCCTGTAGTCTTTGTAAGGGTGTAGGTCCTGGGAAGGGTCCCGAGGCTGATTGAACAGTCTCAGGAGCCGATTGGCACCCCATGACGGTATTTTTTATTTTTATAAATTGTCTGCCGGGCCGCTATTAACTAAGACTGCTACTCGCTAGCCTAGCCTAGTAGTTATCAGTTATTAATGTGTAATTATTCTTAAAATTTAATTAATTAGTATTTAATTTCCATTTCTTGGTTTCTATCGATCCCCTGGTTGCAGCCTACGTAACTGTAACTAGTTACGCGTTTACTAAAAGGTTTAGAGTAAACGAACTTTTTCATGAAAATCGATAACATAGCAACTACTGTGTTATGCATACACCAAGCAACGGCATCACCGGGTTAATTCATCGGTGCGTAGTCACTCAGCAGCCACTTGAAATTTCCTGCAGTCTTTGTGTACTGTTTACTTATTTTGTTGTCTTCTAATGACTATCATTTTAGATGGACGAGGTAAGGATCCTGAATTGTAACTTTTGCATTTAAGGTAAAAAGGGATTATCATCTTCATCTTGCCGTCAATGTCCCGGTTGTGCTATCGCGCGCAAGAGCCCGGAGTCCACTTTGACCATGATCATTATCCAGAATTTGGCAGATCAGGTAATTACAGTAGAGCGACTGCCTACGTGACTCTGTTAACAGGGAAGCATGACCAGAATGGATCATGGTTATACATCTTTTCCCTCCCTTCTTAAGAAAATATTAGGATGATATAAATCAAGAGCGTGTGTGATTTCATGCTAAAATGGATTATCCACCATTATACCTCCATCTATCCGCACTCACCACTGTGGCTCGACGTCTCTCGGCTTAGAAATCGAACGCCTGCCTGCCACTGTGTTCCTCGAACACTGTCGAGTCTGGGGACCTTCAAGGCCAAAGTGAATAGGCTGTTGTAGGGAAATTGAGAACTTGTTTATACGAACAAGCGTGACATCTAATGGAGAGTGATCACCGCCGCCTATAGGCGGAATATATTCCGCCCACTCTCAACACTAGAGAAATCATGTCTAAGTCTTAAAGGTTTCGTTGTCGTTACCGTTTTTAAACGTCCGTTTATCGTCATAAACACTTTCGCGCAAGCAGCTAATGGGATTATTCATTCAAAATAAAACGCTTATTATATTACTGCGGCGCTAACTGAAATACACGATAACATTATTAAACGTTCCATTATAGTTATTACATTTCGGGTTTTACACTTGTATTCAATAAAAGAGATCATCAAGTCAGATTGTCAGAAAATAATTTGAAATAATTGATCACTTACTTACTTTAAAAATATTACTTGCATGACACCCGGGTGTTAAAGAAATGATTTTGTGCCAGTACGGAAGTGTCACAGACATTCCTTTTTTTACATTTGGTTATAGAATCAAATAAGAGAAATATAGATTCTACTCTGCCGGCCACCATGGGAATAATACATTTCATGTGAAAATTAGAATCTAACACATAGGTTTCTATTCCATTCATAATACATCTTGAAAATCATTTCTCATTATGTAAGTAATTACCGACCAACTGTGTACGTTAATGCGTCCCACCCGAGAGGCGGCCACACTTTTTCACCACAGCTAAGTCTGTAGCAGTGACAAATTTTCGGTCACCCACAATTGCCGGATCCATCAGTGTCTCGATCCCTCCCCGTGATTTGAACATGAGCCTTCCGAGCAGACATGTGGCTAATGAGATTTTAATACTTTGTCCTATGGGAGCTTGGGGCGGCCATTTTTGTAGTACAACTTTCTGGGTTTAGGATATAATTGCGTTGTCACGAAAATACGAATTATTTGAGACATTAACGCATTTACGTAACGAAATGTTGCAATTTTGCAGTATTATAATTTACATCCTACAAATATCGCATACCTAATAATCGCTATAATTTATCGAGAAAATGTAATTCACCAACTTAATTTGGGCGCCAAATTCATGATGTAGATACGGGTTGGTCAGGATTAGTCCAATTGTTAAGTCAACACGTTTTTTACATTTCAAGTAAATACTATGAAACAAGGTTAATCAACGATTCAGACAACGACAAAGGAGATTTTGTGGCATCACAAAAAACTTCAAACTCAAATAAATATTTTATGAAGTTGGTGGTGACCGAACGATCACCAAGACTAACTAATAAACTGCTAGATTTAAACGGACAGTAGTTGGCACAATAACAGAACACCTCCCCCTGAACAAACTACTGTTCATGATAGGAGCTACAGACAGCATTTTATGCAGGGGATGCCTAGTAGACGAGGGAACAGCGGCCCATGTGGTCCTGGAGTGTGAGGGACTAAAGGACCACAGTGTAAAAGTCAGATCTGCGAGCGTCCGAAGAGACTGCTAGACTTCTGGAGGGAGCTGGGCTGGCTAAATTAGCACGCCTTAACTACGTACAAAGGACCAAGTTTGAGTTCAAGTGCGGAAAAAGGAGCCCATTAACCTTAACCTTAAATATTTTATCAGATACTTATTAATTATCTTCTTGTATTTTTCAAGTCGGGTCATAAAGTCTCGAATTCTTCGTTCCTAGCCACAGACGCTACTAGCTAGTTCATATTCTCAGTTGGGTAAATATAATTTTAATCCTTACTAATCCGGCCGCTAAACCAACCTTATGGTGCTCCTAAATAGAACCGCCCACGGCGGGCACATTCAGTATGTTCATAAATGGTAATATACTCGTACAACTTACGATTTGTACGCGTCGCATATTTCCTTCCACTTTACTGGCTCTTTCGACGACCCGATTTTTATTGCGCACTATAATTTTATTCATTCGTCAAACAGTCATAAAAGAGTGATATAATCAGGCAATAAAATGCAATATTTAGTGAGCAGGATGGCTATATACAGGTCGTAGCCGGATTACGTAACAGCAAGTGAAGACATTGGTGGCACCGATGTACGTCTGCAATATTGTGGCGGTTTAATGTTGGCGTTCCTCCGTTATATTGTGGATTTTATGAGGTCATGATTGGAGTGACAAAGTCTTATCTAGGGTTATGAAAAAGCCTTAAAATAGCAAAGCTTACTCAGGTTACGCTGGCTCTGCGTGGCTCATAGTGACTCAGTGAAGAAACTGCTTATGTAGCGTAGAAGATTTAACGCATTGGCTTGAATATTTTAATAATAACTCTTGTTTGTATTTTATCCTCAAGTGTGCCAGAGTATCACTATTCAGTAGCTTTCTGGGGTAGATCGTGGCTACACAGGAGTTGCAGCGGTGAGAATGAGTGATGGAGCAAAGCTAGACAAAAGTACCTACTTGTCGTATAACCATATATCACAATGATAAGCGAACCACTACTTATCTCTATAAGAAATTTCGCCCAGCAGGCCTACAGAAATGAAACAAACCCCCTACAGCCCCCTTAGCAACTGAGTTTCGCAACTGACTGTAATCGTTGATTGCCGTACACGACGTGACTAGAAAGTGTTTGTGCTCTACTCTGCCGGTAGAAAACAGTCATACATCGTGCAAAATTTATTAGCGGAGGCGAAAATCTAACTGTTGGAAGCCGCCGCTGGTTGTTTGCGCAGCTGCCGGGTAGCGCGCACTAGCTGCATGTTGGAATTAACATACAGCCTCTGGATGTCATCACAACACGCCAACTTTGTTATTTTAGTTGATTACCGCCTACAGCTGATTGCTTACTCATTAGTGCGTGCTGTGCAGCAAACTGAATTAGCAAGAAGAGCTATCATTGTTGGTATAAACTAAGTGCGAACACGAACTCAGTTTCGCTACCGATTGAATGTTGTAGCTAGAGAGCTAAAATATTCAAACTCATTTTTAAAATTTCTTTATTTTTTATACCACTTATTGCACACAATAAAGATATACAGATATATAACATATAGGTATATTATACTAAGAAAACCACCCAAAACTACAGCAAGAGCAAGCCAGTCCACCAGTATAACGCACGAGTAGGTATGTGTACCCTGGCCCAACCATCTTCTAATTCAACCATATTTGAGGTTTGTGGGAAGACCCCCTCCCCCCACGCCACCGCCAGACAGATATTTAACCGAGCATGCATCACAAATGCTGCATGTGATAAGTAGCCTATATAATTAAAACTTCAATGGAAATGTATCCCGTACTGAAATGGCAAGTAGTCTAGAACCTTAAAAACTCTGAAAAACTTGTTAAATTACATGCTAAAAATGCAGGTAGAAAATTCAGTACCGGCGCATTATTCCCGCGGTGCCTAAAACAATATTAGCCTGTCATATTTGCGGAGGCGCCGACCGAACCCTTCCGTTTCGCTCCTACAGCTCTATTAGCAGAAACACTTGACACCTTCACATGGGACGACCGCGACACGACACTGTTGCGACAATCGTGTCGTGGATGTTGAAAGTTATTATATTGTAGATGTGCAAATCGTGACTATTGTATGGTATTATAATGTTGCCTTTAAACAGCAAGTACGGAAATTATAAAAATTCCTCAACCAAAAAATTCACAACTTAAAAATAGTAGTACGCATGCACTGCGCTGTGATGGGGCGGATAATAGCCTGTATCTTAAAGTCAGGTGTAGCGTCGGACATCCCATCACGAAATGGACGGACATCCTAAGGAAGCAGATTGATGCAACATAATTCTTGCTATATTTTAAAAATAAAAGCTCGAAATCGTTGAAAAAACCCACACAATATAAGTACCTACATCTACATTAGCATATTGTCAACCGGTGCACATTCCTCGTAAAAGTCGCACAACGTAAACAACCCTACGAAAACACTTGAAAGTAATTCCACAGGCGCATTCATTTTTATTAGGCGAACGTTTTATGGGTCCATTCCTTTTGCCACTTTAAATATTTTTTCAGCCAGTAAATAAATGTTTGGCGAATACAGAAATTAGTCAAGCCCTCGGAGTCGGTTCGTGTGGTTCCGGCATTTTTTATTTGTTCTCTTTATTAGGAAAGCAAACTGGAAGAGTTTTTTAAATGTACAAGCAAGGGAAGCTACTCTAGCGGTGGAAATTATGTTGGTGTTTACTTGACTTGGTAATGTTAACCTGTTTATTTGTAAGCTCTTGTAAAGTTTTATGGTCTGATTTGTCTGCTACACAGATCTCAGATTCGCGGCCTGACAGAAAGTGAGTGATGAATTTTAGTTCCTATACCTAGTCTATTATAACAACTGTGTAGGTACAAATACGATGGGGCAAAATAGTATCAGTTCTTACCACCAATAATATAACCTGTGCTTTATAGAATTGGACTAGATGGCGTTGTCTAAATTTGACAAACTTTAAATAAGAAGTTGACCTCCTCAGAATCTGCCGTCCTGAGAATCTGATCTACATCACCGAGTGCGATTTGCCAGAAGATGCTCTCCTTAACACCAGATTTCATGATACTTTGTCAGATATGCTCGAGTATTATGTAAGTGTCCGGGTAACGGTTATCAGTAACCATCATCAGATACAATCGAGCGACCTGTTTCCTAATCTGCTATAAAAATAAAACACAATAATATTCCTCAGACTATCTCAGATATTCTACTTCACGTCTATAATAGCTAGATCCATGTAGTTATTTGCGTCTTCTAAATAAGTACGTACTTGTTTGCGTCATATCTAATTTGACAAACATAGGTTCAAACATTGTAGTGCGTTCAGAATGTCCAAACTGTGAATCATCCCTTAGCACTACGATATACAAGAAGCTACGACGCGCGACGCGGCAACCCTCAGTAATAGGTATACGGTAAAGAATGAAGCTGGAAGAGTAGCTATATCTATGTTGATTAGAGGCAATCAGTGCATCGATCGACAGTGAGCGCTATGCAGAGCGTGTTTGCGCCATGCATTGGGCCACATTAATACCGAAGCGAGCTCGTTCATTGAACTTCTTTTTTTCATATCTTTATTTGAGGAACTTTGTCCGGAGACAATTTCACTCCATAATACAAGTCAACAAATTCAACATAAATTATAAAACATCAAAACCCAAAGATTATCTTGTAGACATCCCTAGCCTAACAATCCTATATTAAGCTTTGGCCTCTCTAGAAAAGGGAAAGGCCAATACATTCATCGAACATGATACAGCCAGTCCTCTGCTTTACTGCTGCTGCCAAAGGCACGCCACTTAGAACGGTCCGCGCAATTTCGCGCAGCCAGTCCCTGCTACCGGTTTTGCGCAGATCGTCGCTCCATCCAGCTGTATCATGTTTTAACTCTCGTAATCTACACTTGAGAACGCGTTAACCCCAATGCCCGTCGATTTTATGGCAAATATGACTAGTTCACTCCCATATTATATTTGAAATTAATTGAAAAATATTGACTTTTTTCGTTTTCTGTCGAATGCGTAGGTCAATTTATGTCAAGCATCATCATCATCACCTTGGCGTAAGTGGCTTGGTGTCCCGGTTGTGCTCTCGCGAACGAGAACCCGAGGTCCGCCTTGACCATGATTCAAGATTTCGCGATCAGGTAATTACAGTAGAACGACTACCATCTGACCTCCGTGACCCTGCTACCAGGGAAACCTGACCAGATTGGATCATGGTTACAAATTCAGTTGCCGGAATTTGCAGGTTTTATCACGATGTTTTATCACCAGGACCATCTTACATAACTGAGAAAAGAGTCATTGGCCGCAGTGGGATTCGAACCTGGTACCTCTCGCTCACGAGTTGGATACTCAACTGTTCGGCTACCGACGCTCCATTTATGTCAAGCAAGCTATGTCATATCTATGTGCAAAGGGACAAGATATGATGATGGGTTGCAAGAACTGATTCCGCTGCTCCCTTTTCACTTTCAGACACAAGACGTTTAAATCTACCCGTTATAAACCTTACTTGCAATACACGACTGTATCGATGCAAACACGCGCGTATCACTGCACAAGGCTGCACGATGGACGATCTTCGGTTTATCCTAATAAAAAGTATACTCGCTACGGTGTGAAAGTAGCACACTTTGCATCTATCCATCCTCCATCGTATTGGTTTGAAAGCAATCGACCGTATTGTCTCTTATGAGCAGTTTTCAATTGAGGAACGCGATTGCTATTGAAGTTGTTAGAGAGTTGTTAGAAATTTTTCGAGCTTTATGAACTCATTGAAAATTTTATGCAATTTAATTGATCAATAATAACATGCTCGTACACACTAAAGGTGTATTAAATTATCGTAATCTTCGCACGTAATCGTATTAAACAAGCAGTTATTCTTAATATATCTACACCTATACTCAACCCACGCATTTTCTGTTACGCAAGTTTGCAACGTTCAAGGTCAAACTCCATCGCATTCGGGTCTACGAACTAGCGCTACGGGCTACGAGGCGTAGCTCGTGCGTAGCTAATGGGCTACAATTCACAACATCGAGCAATTTATTTCTATTTAAAATTAGACGCTCAGACTTGAGTTGAATGGTTTAGGGTTAATTCATTATTACATTAGGTAATCGTGATTTTAGATGTAATAGGTATAGGCCCAGGGACATATTATAAGAGCAAATGTTGTGCGTTTGTAATGGGGAGGGTAATCTCCAGAATTCTATGATCAATAGCTGTATCCGAGTATTAGCTGCGCGTCTGTAGAACGCACTACCGGAAGACGTTCAGAATGCTTGCACGTTATGTTCCTTCAAGGAACTTGTGAAACAACACCTCCTCGGCTATGAATAAATAATATAAATAAATATTCGTGGACAAATTCACACAGCATAGAGCATTATTTGTTATATAATAAATATATATTTATAGTATTTATTATTGTATAGTGTAGGCATAGTTATTTATATATGTGTATTTTTATAGGTTTAAATATATTTATTTAGGTTAAATCAATTGACTTAGTACTTTTTGTTGTATAGGTACTCATTGTTGCCTCCACCGCTCGTTAAAGCTCCTTTCAGCTTATCTAAGGTTAGCTATAAGAAATCCCATTGTGGGATAAGCCCGCCTTTGCAATGTATTTTATATCATTTTTGTTATATAGTTCTAAGGTATTTAATGCAATAAAGAGTTTACATACATACATCAATTTCGGAAATTCTTTTGATTCCGGATATATATCAAGATTCAGCGGGATAGCGGTCTAAGACGCGTAGGTGTTAAGAAATGTTTAGTAACAGTAGTTTAAGTTGCGACATTAATCGATAAGGTTTTGTTACTACACACGACGTTATAATTATTATAATAAAAATCATAATATGATAAACAATGTACTCAGTGAAACTCGTAAACGTATGTAAACAACAACATTTACCGGCAAACATCAACAAACCCTTAAAAACAATTCCGTCACTATCAATTTAAAACTTTACCACGTTATTCCGAAATCAAAACATTGCCCCCCTCCCCACTTCTCCACGTTGCGCCGCAAACAAAACTAAAGCGCATCGGGCGGGAAACAACAAAGAATACACGCTCGGTACGAAATAAATACTCACGTGCAAGACGAATCGCAGACACCGCAAAGCACAAACACGCTCACATTCCCAAAGACCAATAATCACAGCACTTTGGCCATTGGGGCGTCACGCGGTGCGTCACGTGGTGCCGGACGCGGGCTCGTGACGGCGACGGGACGCGGACGGGACGCGGCGCGTCGGGCGCCCACTCGCGCCTTACTGACGAGCCGGCTGCCTATCGCCGCCGCCGGAACGGAAAGCCGTATAACCATCATTTTGTGTGACTTTCAATAACCTACTTATCGTACTAACATATATTATAAATACGAAGTTTAGATAATGTTTGCGTGGATGTTGGATATTCGTTAATCCGTTACGCAGCACCTACTGATCGGAGTTTGATAAAATGTTTTAACTTTTGTCCTAGAACAACACAAGCTATAATTAATCCTGAAATTCAACGAGGTCCCCGCAGGAATGCAACCGAAATTTACTCTAGTAATCTAGCGAGTAATTAAATTTAAAGTAAAGTTAATCATCATCTACCTGCCCTTACCCCACTAGATAGGATCGTCACAATATGTCTTCCATTCAACCCTATCACCATCCAAATGCGTCATTGTCTATATAAATATTTTTCTGATTGTAACCGACATATAACCGGTTCATCCTCGCGTATGAACCGGTCACGTCCAGACCAATCATAAATGGATCGAAATGGAATAATCTACAGTCTACAGAGCAAATAGTCTGAGCTAAAACTGACTTGCATCACGCGCCAAAGAGATAACGACGTGAATCTTCTTTACTGGTGACTATATCAATCTATCAATTATACGAAAAAGATGTGGTTGAGTCTTCGGCTTGCAATCTAGCACAAAAATTGTAACGCTTAAATAAATGGAAATATGAGTTACAACATTGCGCAATGGTGGACGAAGATCTCGACGACCACTTTGAAAAAAATAGATTTCTTAATCAGCTCTTTCATCTTCGATCAGCTGATTTAGTCAAGCCAAGGTCGCTATTTTTGAACTACTTCAAAACTGCTCTTCATTCATAGAAGCTTAATTTTAGCTAGTAAAAACGTCTTAAAAATTATTAAATATATACATTGTCATTGTACAAGTAATCTGTACAGCTCAATCTCATTAAGCGGTGTATAAATAAAGTGACTCAGTAATTATTTTCAATAACAGTAAAAACATACCTTTATTTTTATTTTTTTGAGAATTCAATGACCTCATCGCGTTATCCTCAGTTTATTACTCATCTTGTGTATTAAATACTTTAAATATCACGTTAAACTATACTATAATGTAATAGCAATTACAGCTTGAGCTATAATAAATCCTCGAAGGGAGTGTAAACGCTTTACACGGATCAAACAAGTAAAAGACGCTATTATACTACTAAAGCGAAGTTTGTAGTGACTACCAAACAATCTAAAGGGTTACATAGGAATACATGGGTTAGCCACAACCCAAAACGTTTGAGTATTTGAAGTGTATGGTGAGGCAATAGTTTTGTAGTGTTGATGTACCCCTATATCATCAGATTCGAATGTAATGTCGAAAACACATTAACATAATTTCTTCATAAGGTAAGACATCGCAATATAAACAAGGGATAGTCAGATAAAAGAGTTTGTTGAACTTTAAGAATGTGGTGACAAGGGTTGAAGGAGATAGAAATATATCACAGATATATACATTTGTTTGGACATGTAGAGAAGACGGATGAAAAACGAGTTACGAAAGGTATTTATCGTGCGAAAGTAAATGGATGGGTCGTGAAAGAGCGCCGTAGCAGGATATCAGATCACATCAAGAGCCCTTAATAGTCCAATGCTGAAATATAACATAAATGTTACATTACTGACGACCTGAATGGTTCAGTTGGTTAACGTGGCCGGTCTGCCACGCAGAGCTTGCATGCGTGTTACGGGTCTGGGTGTTCTATGTATAATATGTATTTAAAAGTATATAGGTAAGTAGTAAGTAGTATATCAGTTATGTAGCACCCATAACACAAGCTTTGCTTACTTTAGAGCTAGATGGCGCTGTGTGTGAATTTCTCCACGATTATTATTATATTGAACTGTGCATGTATATGATACTAACCTCTAAGCTTATTATATACTTATACCTCTTTCGCTAAGTAGGTGTTAAAATACCTACTTAGCGAAGCGGCGTCTTGCCGCGTCTAGCCTGTGTGGTACCCAATGATATTCCACTTTAAAATTTAAAGACATTACGTAGGGGAAAATTGGAGGAAGTTTAAATTCGAGAAGATAGGGAATTTGAAAATTTAGAGTCTTGCAGATGTTCCGGGTTTTGTCCCTCTGGGTGAGTAGGCAAACTAATGTCGTAAGGAAAACTTTAGTTATTTTGACACAGATGAAGCTCGTTGTAAGTAAATAACATTTGAAGGCACATATCCATTAAATTAAAAACCTATCCTTCTTTGTCTAATTAGGATCTCTGCTGACCAGAAAATGGACAGCAATTCTGTTGTATATTACAACACTATATGATCGCCAACCCGCCACGCGTGTTTATGGCAAATCTCTATACTACTCTCAACAATCTGCTGGTTACAATTTTTTGAATAGCTATCGGCGTTTAGTTTCTGTACCAATTTTTTTGTTCATACGCTAAATATGCTAAAATAGTTTTTTTAATGTTTTATGTTGTGGTGACGATGTAGGCTGCGGCCCAACGATTGCAATGATGTGATTGTTGGCTTCAGCCCTAGCGAACAGTCTTCTCGAAGGTTATGCAGGTTGAATTTTAGTCAGGTGCAGTCTACATTCAAACCCACCAACATGCGTGATGTGATATCATAATAAGTTAGGGAACTGATTGTACTTTTAATAACGACTATTCCAAACCAACGGCGCTCATATTAATGAATAGAAGTGTAAAAATTTTAATTAATATTTACGTATTATCGACGATGTCCATTCATCGCTTCTTGGGCCATCCGCGGGACCTCTTTCCACACACCGGCAATCAATACACGGTTCTAAACTTCATTCCACGTCACCACAGGAATACCCGCGCAATTACGACTCCGCCAACTAACCGTCTCTAAATATTGATAAGATTTATAGCTTTCTAAACGTGGAATATAAATTCAAACCGCACCAGGGAGGCCACCTATTACGTGACAAAACTGCAACAAAGTGCCTAGTCACGGAGCCTCGATAAATTACAATATAAAAATTACCCGACAATCGAGAGCGTCTCAGCGCTTCGGGGAAAAATTAACAGTTCATGACGCCCACCGTTGTAGGGAAAACTTGGTGTGGAAGGATCACCAATTTAGATATTCAAATCCGGGTTGCTTATGTTCTGATACGACTACCTGGGATATTGAATAACATATTCTGTTCAGGCATGCTCCGCTTCGGGCGCGTTCACCGCCAGGTGAGATGGCAGTCAAATCTATTGACTTTAATCTTAGACTTGACTTTTTTAAAAATACCTGGTTATATAATAATTTGGTTTTTATGAAAATCAGATTATCAGAACAAAAAAATTGTTTTTGAACTTCACAATATAGCTCTAAAAATCCGCCATTTTGAAATGTTTTTCTAAAACACCTATCTTAAGTCACTTGGGTTTTTGGGGTGAATCTAACAACAACTTAACTGACATAATCCAAGATCGTAGTTTGGAAAATACGAGGTAATAAAGAAATTTACAAAGAACGTCGGTGGCCGGGCGGTTGAGTATCCAACTCTTAAGCGAGAGGTACCGGGTGCGAATCCCGCTGCGGCCATGTACAAATGACACTTTTCTGAGTTATGTACATTAGTTGAATTCTAACCGATGCCCTTACGGTGAGGGAAACATCGTGATAAAACCTGCAAATTCATGCAACTGAATTTGAACCATGATCCAATATGGTCAGTTTCCCCTGGTAGCAGGGTCACGGAGGTCAGATGGTAGTCGCTCCACTGTAATTACCTGATCACCAAATCCTGGATTATGGTCAAGGCGGACACCGGGTCCTCGTTCTCAAGAGACATTAACGCCAAGATGATAAAGAAATTTACAAACCTACATACATTCAAGATGGGTCGGGTAATAAAACGCGTTCTAATTAAAAACAAGTTTTACTGTAGCATAAGTTGTACACTAATCGTTGCTCCTACGGTGAGGGAAAATATCAAGAGAAAATCTGCACATTCAGGCGACCGAATGTGTAATCGTGATCCTATCTGACAGGTCTCGGCGGTCAGGTGGCAGTAGCTCTACTGTAATTATCTGATCCGCCAAACCATGGATCATGGTTAAGGCTGACCTTGGGCCCTCGCGCGATAACATAACCAGGATATTGAAGCCCAGATGAGCATAGGTGCCTAGATGGGAAGGTTTCAAGTTTGGAATAAAACGGTTGCGATGTTAAATTTAATTTGGAGTAAGGATTAATTATTTAAACTAATGATTAATTTCAAGATATTTGGGCAGAGTATCGCAACCGGGAATCCGGGTGTCTTTGTTGTAGTTATACCTACCTCAAACTGATCTCACAACACTTTTAATTCAAACTTGTTTTTAGTATTTTTATTTACTTTCTTTCTGTATATGTAGCTGTGTGATGACCGGAAAACCACCTTAGTAAATTTTAAACATGATATACGTTTGACAGCGCTATTTTTTCCCTCTGTCTCTATTTATTAATGTGTTTTCCTTCAGGACTGTTACATACAAATTTTCCTGATATTGTCTGCAGTGTAAGCAATGTTTTCGGTAGTTACTTACTTACTTACTGCGCTGGCTCAGCGACACAAAGTGGATCTTGCTTGGCCTCCTACACCAGAGATCGCCATATCTTCCTATCCTACGCCATCTCCTGCCAATCGAGGATGCCCAGTTCGTGCAGATCTTTGAGGACTTCATACCTTCAGCGATATCTGGGTCGCCCGACTGATGTTTTCGGTACAGTCGTTATTTATTTATTGTTTAATATTTGTGTTGCACTATTTTCACGACTACATTGCAATAGCGTACTGCCGGAATGCTGGTGGGAATTATTTTCAAACAATCCTATGTTGCGTGTTGTATGGGTCAACGCTAATAGTTACCTATTGTTGTGACTAGGCTGTGGCATGTATTTTCTTTTTTGTGCGACGTTTATTTATTTATTCTTTTTGTATTCAAGAAATAAAATATTTGTATTTGTAAGTAACAGTAGACAGGTTCATTACAAATGAAATGTTATAAATAGGAAAAAAAAAAAAGTGCGTTTAAGACCAGAGGCATCCAATATACCATTAACCTTAAGTAAATATAATATATTTCAGTCTGTGTATTGTGTACCTACACATCACGAAAAATCTATTACAAATTAATTTGAAAGAAACTTGGTTCAATTACAATTTCATCTCGGTGTAATATATACTGTCTTCATATGCCCACTCCCCGTGGGTTCCTAGTTAAATATAAAGCTCAAACTCGCATCATCATCACCACCTTCCTACAAAACGATCATTCCAATATCCATCGCTACATTGATGCCTCATCATTATTCATATTGTATTAATATTGTTGCCTCATTCATATTCATTTTAAGATTTCGCTAAATAATTATATATCTCTCACGGTTAATGGCTTAAAACTGAAACAAACTGTAACTCAAATTAACAACTCTGCCACGCCGACTCAAAAGAGGCAGTGCGGGCGGCGGCGTTGCGAACTAAAATTGCAGCGAACTTGCCCATTTGGGCAACTCAGTTAGCTTGTCACAAAAACTTAGTGAGACTAGCAGCTCTCGGAGGGGAGAGTATTACGGCGTTGTATGAAATATTTTTATTTACTTCGCTCCTTTTGTCTCGATTCCATTTAGATTAATCTTATCGTAGATTGGTCCCCTAATGTGAGTAATAGTAGCTTTGGAATTACTGTCTGTTTTTCGAAAACAGTGTATATCGCTGCTTAAAAGATTCATCTACATATTTTAAGCTTTTCTTATTTTGTTGTCAAATCTCGTATTAAAAATGTCCATATTATTATATTAGACGGGACTTGCACGCGACGTACCGACGTTTCGGTAGGGTTACACCCACCGTGGTCACGAAATGACTTTAGAGTTTAGTTAAAAATGTCCAATAAGAAAAACGTTAAAGTCCTTATAATCTAACAAAATTGTGGTATAGTAGTCGTATACGATTTATACATAGTATGAAACAAATTTACTTTCCGCCGTCTGTATCGGATTATAATGCGGTTTTCAACAATAGGTAGAGTGATTCCAGAGGAAGGTTCATAAGTAAGAAAAAAAGAGGAGGTATGGGTTCACTAGTATATTATAATAGCTAAATTACTGTTTAAATGTTGGTATATATTTTTGACTATAGATGTTGCGACGCCGGCACACCTTATTGCTACCTATGCAGAAACTCATAAAACACTATTAATTAATTATCTTAACGCCGAGTTTTCTTTACAATATTTAATATTCTAAATTTTGTCGTAATAGGGGCCGTGGGCCGCGTAAAAGGTTGTGCTGCAAGCTGTTTGTAGTGCACCGAACGGATATTAGAGACGACTTACTTATCTACACAATTTGTACAAATTCACTTCACGATATAATTATCGCGTTTACGACGGTAATGCTAAGTAAAGATAAAGTCGCAGCGTACTAGATCGAAAGCACAAAATGGATAGTGTTTCTGAACACAAGTATCAGTTGGCCAAAAGAAAAGAAAACCAACTGATGATTATTTTGGGTTTATTTCCTGCCCTATGGGCTCTTTTGAGAGTTGTCGGGTTAATAATTTCAGTTTACAATTGCGCTATATAAATACATAAGAGCCACGTCAAATATATCAACGACATCTAGTGTCCGTGTATAAAACAAAACATATTAATAAACTTTCACATAAAGCATTAAACATTTCCTTATACTTTGCCCAAAGGCTTTCCTAGTTACTCTTTTGAAAAAGTCGTCCACATCACTGCCCGGTTACAATTTAATTGTTTATCTGCAACTAAACTGACAAGCTTACGGCCTGTCTAAGGGGAAGCAGTTACCGCAGCCTATGAACGTTTGCAACACCAGGAGTACCACTCTCGTATTGCCAACCACATAAAATTATAATTCTGAAAATTTTCGCCGATAAGGCGGATATAAAACGAATTTGTTTGAAAATTCTAAACCTACTGACCAATTCACGCCCGTATCCGACGCAGGAACTGTCAACAATCCTGACACAACTTTTGCCCCATCCTAAAATAATAATCATCATTAAATACCTATCAAATCATCATAAATAGCTAGGAAATAGGAAATAACCTAGCCCATTTGCTATCAACATAAACTAGCAAGACATTGCTGGTGTATCATAATGTTTATAGTAGTTAGATGTTTTGGTACGGTCTTTGATCACGTGACCGAAACGTTCGACCTGTCAATTTTTGTAATGGACTTAGCTAGTAAATGAATACACAGGTCTTACAATTTACCCATAATCTTTTATTTAATTGTTTTATAACACAATCCAGCTGGTATAGGTATGTATTGTTGACTCCCGTCATCCCTTGTACACTAAATCCATGTGCAACAGCTGTTGAATGAATCGTTCTAAAACCACGGGAAGGGTACAGGAGCTAGCAAAAGTTCTGCATGGAATTTAGACTTCTCTTACTACGGGAGCAAGGGCGCGAATGTCGGTATATTGATTGGTTGCCTCGTGTACTTGACGGTTGGCAAGCCTACCACCCATTACAACGTAGTCGACGAAAGATAAAAACGGCCCACTGAATTCAAGCTGAATTGGAAATTAAAGTGCTCGCTATTTAAGTCATTTCTTTGTTGGCAACACTGCGCTTTAGATTTATTTTATTGGCTGCATGTTGCATTAATAAAAATGTGGTTTCCTTTTATAAAATTGGCCACGCGTTTACGACAAACACGTTCCTTCTCAAAACTCATTATTATTGTCAAAAAATAATTAAATTTGTGAAAAATTATTTCGCCTCCGTAGAGGTAGGCAAACACAAGGAACGCCACTTTGCTCTGTCCTAACACAACTGCCTAGCCTCTGTCACAATCTTATAATTAACCTCCGACGAAAAAAAGGGTTTTTAAAAGTTTGACCTGTGGCCCTGTGTATATGTCCTATGTCTGTAGGTATGTCTGTCTGTGGTATCGTAGCTCCCGAACGGATGGACTGATTTCGATGCAGATTTATTTAATTGCAAGCCAGTTTAATCTAGATGTTTCGTTAATATCGGTTTAGAATTACTTGTTAAGAATTTTAAACTTGATCAGTATTTTTCCGACGTTTCCGACGTTCAGTAGTTTTTCGACCTGACTTTAAGATAAGGATTTGGGAGATAAAAGATAATTTCTTGGGAGATAATAGATAGATAATTTTTTTTTTACTTTATTAGCCAGGCATTTGACCGCCACCTCACCTGGTGGTAAGTGACGATGCCGCCAATGATGGAGCGTGCCTGTCTAGGAACAGCCTATTCACTGTAGACTTGAAGGCATCCAGATTATATTGATCAGGGAACACACTCGCAGGCAACGCATTCCACTCCTTAGCCGTACGCATTATAAAAGCCGAGCCAAAGCGGCTCGTGCGGATAGCGCTCGGCCGGATCGCGTCTCCCGATGGCGGAAAGGGGCCGGCGGAATGAGGTCGTGCAACTGCTTCGCACACTCTCCGAAGTGCAACCTGTAGAAAACCGACAAACGCGCAACCCTACGCCGATGCTCGAGGCTCTGCAGCTTAGCCTCAATCAACTGCGGATCACAAATTAATCTCTTTGCACGTTTTTCCACCGAATCCAAAGCAGCCAGTTGGTATTTGGCTGATCCATCCCAGAGGTGGCAGCAGTACTCCATGCAAGATCGGACTTGTGCTTGATATAACTGAAGCAACTGCCTTGAAGTGAAGTACCGCTTGACCTTCGAGAGGATTCCAAGTGTTTTAGCTGCAGTCTTGGCTTTTGATTCGATGTACTGTCCAAAGTTGAGATTGGTTGATAGCTCAACACCCAGGAGCTGTAGGCTGTCGGTAATTTCCACAGATACATTCCGGAAAGTCGGAGCTAGATGGAATGGACTCCGTTTAGCGGAAATCAAACACGCCTGTGTTTTGGTGGCGTTGAACGACACTAGATTGGCTTTGCCCCAATCGGACACTGCCTTGAGAGCCTCGTTCAAGCGACCAACCATGGCCTCTCGACAAGACCGAATATCGCCCCTGTTGGCTTTTGCATCTGACAGATACCTATCTATCCGTTACTGTGCTGTCGTCTGCGTACCCAAAGATACCGGGTCCAAAGCAGGAAAAGAGTCGCGGACAGAACCGACCCCTGAGGAACTCCCGCGTCGATAGTCTTGAGTTCAGACGTGTAACCGTCTAGAACTACACGGATTGATCGTTTACTCAGAAAATCCGATATCCAGATGCAAAAGCCAGCAGGAATACCATATGAAAAGGGCTAAAAGGGCTGCGTGCCAAACCCTGTCAAAGGCCTTGGAGATATCGAGAGACACAGCAAGGGCCTCGCCATGCCTCTCAATGGTCTCACTCCACATATGAGTAGCATACACCAAAAGGTCCCCAGTTGACCGACCACAGCGGAATCCGTACTGGTGATCGCTGAGGAGATCGTTACCTTCAAGATGCACGAGAAGTTTCTTGTTCAGTGCACGCTCCATCATCTTACAGAGTATGGACGTAACCGAAATAGGGCAGTAGTTGGCAGGGTCTGCGTGGCTACCCTTCTTGGGCACGGGCTGCACATTGGCAAGCTTCCATGTCTTCGGTACAATTTCAATCTCTAGTGAGAGGCGATACAGGCGCGTGAGAATAGGAGACAACTCAGAGGCACAACTACGCAGGTCTATTGTTGGTATACCATCAGGTCCACTAACCTTGTTCACGTCCAAACTCCGCAGGATTTTTAAAATATCTTTCTGATGTATACGCACCTCTGCCATAGTGCAGTCAGCGCGGGGTGAGATAGGTGGAGTTTTACCTGCAGTATCCAAACATGAATTCGCCGCGAAATGAGAAGCAAGTAAATTTGCTTTTTCTTCCACCGCTTGCGCCAGTGTCCCATCCGGTTTCAGCAATGGTGGTAACGAAGATTGACTAAAGTTGGATTCGACCGCTTTTGCCAAAGCGCGTTACTAGGAGGGTAAGAGGCCAGTTTGGTGCCAATCCGACTTATGTGGTCGAATCGAGCCCTGCGTAGCGTCCTTTTGCAAGACTTGGCGGCGAACTTAATGTAAATTTAGTAGATTCATTCCCTAAGCAACTCAAACAAGTAGCCGGCAGCATCCTTTAAAAAAGTTTTTCTTGTCTAGGGTCAGACGAATACTACATTAACACTGAACACCTCCATGAATTTAGATAAGAATTCATAGTTCGCATATAATCCGGATTCCTACTCAATAGGTTATCAACAACGTTCAAATATACAAATTGTTGTTCTAAAAACAATTTTCAGAGTGCACGCTTGACAGTGTAACCTCTGTCTTGCAATCAGTTATCAGGTGAACCCCTTGACCGTCCGACCTAAACAACTTTAGAATTTCTTATCATTTTAACGATACGAACATAAGCGTATGTTTTTACTCTATTCGTTTGTTGAAAAGTATATACCCCGTACATACTTATATGCCTGTTCGGGTTGAGAAATTTTTTGAAAAAAATTTATAAAATATTAATACATAATTAGGAGACTCATTGAATTTCGCCCCAACGAACTCACAGTCCAAAATTAGGTACATATTTTATAACCTAAATGCGTTGAAACGGATGTCCAGTCTATGAATTCCTCGTTTCAGTTGCCAACGGTGAAGAGTTAACATAGTTGTGGAAACATCGTAAACATTTTACTGCCGGCCGTCTAGCCTAGTGTAATAGCTCTGAGTTGATCGTAAATACACGATTTGAAAATTTCCGCCGTTATTATTTCGACAATGAAGCTTAACCCATTCATTGACGTCAACTTAAGGTTTGAGTTTTTTGAAACGTTTTCCTTATGCCGTCAACGCCAGGTTGAAGATGGTGTTCTAATTTGTGCTTAGTTGTAATCGAACGAGATTTAAATAATATACTGGATCATATCGTTTTCTATTAGTATGTATAAGTAGTCTCTTTTTTATGTTATTGGACCACTTCCGTATTTGTCGCTTTCTATACCGTTCTGGATTCGACCCCTTTTTTATTAGGCCAGTTCTAAATAGGAACATTTCTACTTTTGACAACTTCATTATTTGACTATCTCGGAAGTACGGTGTGCATGTGCATACATACAAACCTATGCGACTGGCTGCAAGAAAACCTTTTGTCGTTTACATACCTTTGCCCTTAGTGGGGCTGGGTGTTACTCTAGGCTGACGGACAGCGCACGTCGGTTGTATGCAATACTAAATGCAAAACAAATGAATACTGCTGCTTCATTTTTACAACATTTATTTTTGTCGTAAAATAACAATTTTATTAAGCGCCAACCAACTATCGACCGTTAAACAGAAAAACAGTCGTAGAAAAAAATGATCCTGTAAAGAATAGTTAGGAAGCCTAAACGGCCTCTAGTAAAGAATAGCATGCAATCTTATTATTACCTCTTAGAGTTTTTATTTCGAATGGGAGATTTCCCGAGAGCCGATTGAAAAGAAAATAGTTGAAATAATTGTAATAGATGGCGTTAATTAGACACGATTCCCAAAAATAAATCAAAACGAGATCGTTAGATGTATCAGATGTAGACATTTTGCGCTTTTTCTCGGAAAAAGTATTAAAACTAGGTATCTTTTCACGAAACACCTTTCCGTGTAAATTCAGATACCAAATCCGAATCCAGTCGAAGCGGCGCCATCTAGTGAGGCACGCCGAACTACACTTTTTACTATTTAAAGTAGCCGCCCCTCATTGCCCCCACCAAAAAGAGCCCAAAACAGAAAACATACCAATGCTGCAGCGCTTACCAATTTTTTTCAATAATTATCCTAAGATATCTGTAAGTACAACATACCTTCATAGGCATAAATTCATATAAGTACATACATTACAACAAACAGTCTAATTTACTGGCCTAGCGCAAGCCGGCCTTAATTTCTCACGTGCGAAAAGCTGGCCTCACAATAGCCCCTATAACTCATTAAAAATGCTTTCGAGGAGAAACTGGGCGAGGCGGCGCTTATATTTACTAGCCGCATTAATATTGTGCCGACCACTAAGTATTACATAAAGCTAATTAAAAAATAAAGTAAGACTGAGGTTAGGACATTTCTATAAACCACTCAAGCGAGGAGCTAGCTTTCAGGGCGCGATAGGCATGCCCACAAGCCTAACAATAGCCACAACACGTCCATATGTTTAAGTTTATAATAAAAACACCCGGTCGTTATATATTATATGCAAGTCCAGTATCATTAGTAATAAAGTAAAAATAATTCATAAAATAATCTTTTAAACGATCGCGCTTATTATCAGACATTTTCAAGTATGTTCCGGGTTTCCTACCGCGTACCTCGTCCTGTGACCATGATGCATGTAACTGCGTCGAAATATCGGGCTACACGTCAAAATACGAAACATACCTTAGAAATGTGTAATTCACAAAATTCTGCTAATTTGTTAATCTGCGCGAGGTGTCAATATAATTAGTAGTTCATTAGAAACGGTTACTGCAACTACATCTAAAATAATAGGTTTAGAGATAAATATGAAGATATAGTATTTTATATCTTTTTGTGTCTATCTAGATTAATAACTCCTTTCCACATAATTTTGATGCTGTACCAACTTTAATGGTAAAAGGTACAAAAAACGTAAAAAATAAGTAGTTGAAACTCCTAACAAAATAAAGCTTCAATTTAGGGCCTTTAATTATAGACCGGTACCGCTAGGTTTCAATAACTGTGAAGTTTTTTTTTCGTATGTTGTTTGTGTCGTATTACACAAGAGGCCAAACCTTTGAGAACCAAAGTTTTTGTAGGTTTAGCCGTCAAAATAATTTAGCCGCACTGGCCTATTATGGGTCAACTTAACCAAAGTAGAGAACAGCAGCTTGTTTAGTATTAACAATGTCGCGGTTTCAGTTTTATTTTATAATGAAAATTTCTTTTTTCAAAAAATTAATACCGGAGATTGGAGTTATTTTGATTTGTGGGGAGACGTTGATCACTTACTTTTCTCTGTTAGGTTCTAAGGGCAAGATTGCTGATTTTCGGTATATCTAGTTATCAGTGTTGTCACATATATGACCTGTTTTGTTAGATGAGAAAAGATAATGATGATGATGATAATGAAGTAACGATAGAGAAAAGTAAGTGATCAATGTCTCCCCGCAAATCTAAGTAACCCCATTCTCACTATTCTACATCATAAATCTCATAGGCGATTAAAATTTGCTTTCCATGTGATATCTAATCTTTATCACGTTGTTTGTATTAAAAGATGATTTACGTAGGTTATTATTAGGAAATTCATTCGGTTTCGGTCTCTTTGTCCAGCAGTAAGGCGGTACTATAATGAGTTTCATATTTCTCGCAGAGTTTTGTACGTTAATGAAGAAAAATAAAGTAGAAAAGATACTTTATTTAATTACGTGTAACGGCTCGGAATACTTGCTTGTTTTACGGGGTTCGTTATTTTTAATTAGTGAAACACAAGTCATCTACCTATAGTTAGAACATATACTTTTCTATCTTTTTATGCCTTTTCTACATTATTCGATTTAGATGCATTCTCCCTTTCCCATACATTTCCTACTTCATATTCTACTTATTTTTAATGTTCTACTGGTGGTAATTAGCCTACAATGACACGCTCTTTCATTCTCGGAATTATTTTTATACTCGGAATTACTTGGCCATCCATAACACTAGGACGAGGGACTAGGTGCTGTGCAGTTATGCATGCATTCCTTGCACTAGATTACATAGGCATTGTCACATCTTTGAATCAGCAAAGAGTCGATCTGTGATTTGTGCGGTTCACTTTTATAGGCGGTGAGGTGTTCGATTCTCTTTCGGAAGAAGGTGTAGGTGTAGTGTTCGGAAAACTTCTCCTCCCTCACTATTTTGCTGGCCATAGCCCCCGTGCCCGCGACCGAACTCCTCGCTCATTTATTTATTTAGATATTGATTCTTTTGTACAACATTACATAACATCTGGCCCACGTGGCCGTTGAGGTCCGCACCAATCACAATTTGTTCGGAGTATAGTATACATTGCAGGTATTCTCGAAGCTATTTTAGAAGGCAGTATTTTCGATGTCCGCGTAGCCGGACTGATATGCATTTGTTATCCACTCTATCTGCGCCTAAATATTTCACTCGGTTTACCTCTAAGATGCCATTCCGAACCACACCACACTACAACAGTGACTCCATTCCTCCCTTCTGCCGATCCGGTGTGCACAAGCTTGAACCCCTGACAATCTCCCGGGACTGGGAGCCCTTGGAACCTTATTGGAAGACCTTGGAGGAATGCCACCTGACGCAGCGCCTGCTAAGTAGCTCCCGAGACCAGTAAATCAGGGACCCAACGATTGAGGTGGCAAAGCGTAGGATGCTGGTGTGCACTATCGTCTTTAGCCCTGCCCTCGCGTGACAGGGTTCCTAAAAACAAATTAATGCAATCTCTTATACCTACTTTCAGATTTCTCTTCACTGGCCCAGAACTCACCCCAGTTCGAAAAGATAACTATATTTTTTTTAAATCAAAGAATACATTGTATTGCATATTTTTATAATGTGTCTCCCAGTTGTTACGACCACAGATCACAGTTAAACGCGAAGTGCCGGTAATCGCGTCAGAGAGCGCTATAAACAACAATATCGTTTAGCTAGTGGTGTCCACGAACGAGACCAAAACTATAAATAATTCTTTATATCGCACTAAAATACTTTTACAAGTTTAAAATGACAATTATTTCTTTTTTAACCTTAGCAATGATTTATCAGTAAAGTCTCCAATTTCAGTATGAGAGTGCGAATTCATCCTGGTGTCGTAGTTTTTAGGATACGTAAATGTTTAGGATGTCAAAAGACGCGTATCGATGAGCACAACAAGATGGTGAAATTTTTTTTATGTATTTTAAAAACGATAAGAAGGGTCGTATTTTTTTCAAATATGCCGTATATTTCCGTTAATCTTCTTTCATCCTAACCTACTCTTCTGCTGCTCTACTTAACCGAACCACCCAATATCCCTCTTTCTATATATGTGTGTACTACGTCATCTTTCATGCCACACCTTTCACAGAACACTGTATTTTTCACTCTATCAATCAATGTACTCTACATACTCTTTGGATGGATGAATAGATTAAGCCCGGCTTACACCTAATTCTTAAACTCGTCTAAGGTTTTTTATGAATTTTTTGTTTAAGTATCAGCTAAATGCGTTTAACAATTTGGTACAAGACGCCCGAAGTCGCTCATAGAATAAACGTCATCGTTGTATTTTGGAACTCAGAGATCGATAGATTTTTGCTTATTATTAAAAAACTATCGCCTAAATAAAAAATATATTCAGCGATGCTCTTAGTTTAGTTACAGATATACATACTTACTTGCGGGCAGCATCGATATTTAATGATATGACATCTAATTTTGATACCTGATATACCTACTTTTAATTCGTCTATTTGATTTGGTTAAATTTATTAAATCGGTGATACATTATGGTTTAGAATTAGATGGTGGTTCATAGCGGAAGTCGAAGTTAGTTGATCGGTGCACTGTAAGTTAATTATGTCGCGAAAAATTTCATGGGTAAGTTCCGCTTTTCCAACGGTATGAAATTTAAAAGTTGGAAAAAACAAATAACTTGCGTCCGTTACATAAAAACCTTACGTCCAAAAGTTTACTTTTACCATGGACGCCGAAAATCACTATACAATGCTACATACACTAGTAGGCGAAATGAAAATATTCCAAATTTATTATTGTCATTAACACAGTAATATGTTATACTTATCACAAAAAATATATATTGACCGAAATCAGAGACCCTACGCACACCACTAGCAACGTTAGGCGGCTTGAGTGCGTAAATTCTCATTTGAGCGCCGCGAGCGCGCCTCGGCGCAGTATTTCATAATTCACCCATTGAAGTGTAAAATATTTTCAAAGCCGGAATTACCCTGCTTTGGTGCGAAGCTGATTTACAACACGGAAATGGCCGAGAGGGTGCTATTTATATCAACTTTCGATAAGAAACCGTTTTATTGAAAGTTGAAACATCATCGATCATCACCAATAGTGAAATGTGCAATGCTGGACTTCCCACCAACATCGATTACCCATCGACTATTTTCTAGCCTAAGAAACGTAAAGCTGAATATCATAGAAAAACTATTGTTAGAATTATAGTTACACTGAGTGGTGCAGTTAGTTAACATTTTGGTATGCCACGCAGAGGTACCGGGTTCGATTCCCGGAGAAGAAATTTAAATAATGAATTTTTATTTCTGTTACGGGACTGGATATTATAATTAGTTTATCAGTTATCTAGCACTCATAACACAAGCTTTGCTTACTGTGGAGCTAGTTGACGCTCAAATCAAATCAAATCAAATCACGTTTATTCAGTTTAGGCTTTTACAAACACTTATGAATGTCGGAATCTTAAATATTTTACATAATTAAAAATAAAATGCTCCGGCGCCGCGGCACTACCACCACAGGCCAAAAAAAAAACTTCGCGACGCTAGCGCCGCTGATTGTCTAACTGTGACTGTGACTGTCAATGAATGATGCCGCTTGCTTACAAATAGGTTAGGCACATATTTTGCGTGTGCCTAGTAAGAAACCGCACAAAACGCTATGATCACAAACATTTAAGTGTAGCGTATAGCGTATTAGTTTTATAAACAAATAATGACATACCCTTCGGTAAGTGCATACCTCATTACGATTCATGCAACAATGCAAAATTTTTGAACACCAAACATTGCAGTGCAGTAGTGCGCTATGTGAATTGTCCAAACATATTTATTATTTATTCTAAACCCCATTACAAGCTGACTCATAGTGAGAGACTTCTTTCCTCTATAGTGAGAGGGATCTTAGAGGTGATAATTTACCAGTCCAATTTAATATAGCCTCTTGCTCTTGGTCTTCTCTTATAGTCTCCATCTGTAAATACGTGTCCAGAATCCGGTACAGCTGAGCGGAACAAGCGGGAAGTAATTTTGGAATTTGGCTGACAAATTCAATTTGTCACGCCGCCTCTTTTGCCGAGTGTTTCATGTATTTTTATGCAATGACAGTTCGTCGGAAGATTGCGCTGCTGCTGGTGTGAAATTTTTTACCAACGTGTATGGGAAGCTTTTGCAAAGGCGTAAAACTTTCTAAAAAATGTGAAGAAACATGTGTACATATCTGTACGCACATATCTGGGTGCGACTTTATAACAAAATGGTTAATCTGTCAATTATACCTACGCTTTTTCGTCATTGACATCAACCCATACCTCCCCACCTCTGGACTTGATCGTTGTCTACATTTGCGTAGGGTTTGCCATAATCTTCACGCTTAGCAGTTGAATTTTGTAGCGCAATTATAACAAACTTACAAGAATACGCTGCTGCTCATTTTCTGGATTTCGGAGGTACTAGCTGGTTTGCCTCTATACCAGGTTTGCAAGTCGCCTTCTACGACACACGGGCAGACTGTCCATCTGTTGGAAAGTAGCCACCGCTGGCAACCTCAGGGGAGCGGAGACGGTGCCTTTAAGCTACAGTCGCTTGCAGAGTAAAACCATAATTAAATGTATGCTTTGGAGGTCCGTTAATTCCGCAACTGACTACACTTGTAGACTTGTCTTTCGAAGAACCGCAACCAATTTATAGTACAGAGTAAAGATGTCGGTAGGGAGATCATCCCGCATCTTGCAAGTGCGCAGCAAACTGACATTAGTTGAATTGTTTATATTAGTTGATTGACGGCATACGGCCTAACAAACTCGTACCAAATGACGTATGAATACGTATCAACGAACACTGACTCCAGACTGTTAAGGGCTGTACAGGCTTGAATTCCATTCAATGCTGTTCTAATTTTAATAGTAAATCCTAAGCATAGCAGTCTGGCTCTTCAGTCCAAGCGCTTCGCATCAAATGGGGCCCAATCGATCGCCCTCATAGAAATGCAATGAAATTCATGGCCATCTAACGCCTCGGAGCGGCGAGTGGCTAGCCGTTTGCGACTCGTTCCCACTTCGCCTCGTAAACTAGATTAGCTACTATAACATTTTTGTAGGTACCTTTTTCGTAAAACATGTGATACTTACTAACGTTGGCTGCGACTTCGTCCACGTTAAAATTGGGGTAGTTTTTTCGTAGGTTAGGCCTTTCCTAGGTTAGCATCGATCGTCTAGCCAATTTATATCTAAATCTGTTCAGCGGTGGCGTGAAAATCTGCACAGGCACCTGTGATCACTTTCCATCAGGTGGCCCGCTTCCTCGTTTACCTCCGTTTACAATAGAAACGGAGTTTTTCTTGTATTCGATGACGTAGATAATCTACGTCACCCTCACAATCTACTATGATACTGGATCGTTCAAGATTGTTATGTTACAGGTTTCTTTAGAGGTGGGCAACGCATTGAGAGCGCCCCTGGTGTTGCTATAGCCGACATTGATGACTTTCCATCAGGTGGTCCGCTTGCCTGTATGTCTGTATTAAAAATAATACCTATGCAGAAACCAGTCACAACAATCTTTAACAACTTCCATGCCATCAATCTATATAAATTGAGGCAGTATCAAAGAAAGTCGCGACCACCAAATGAGCTTGGCGTAGGCCCAAAAATCCGGGCCGCCCAAACACTAATGCCACTGAACACTAAATATTACCTAACTAGCTTTATCCTGCCCCGCGGCAATGCATGCTATTTTCTTAGTACACAAAAGGTTGAGTTTGTGAATTATTTTGCGAATTAAGTGAATGTGCTTGAGCAAGGATACTTGAGTTACAACGTTACGAAAAAATATTGTACCTATCCAAACTGGACATCTGTAGTACTACTAGAAATATTGCTATATAATCGATACATTTCTAACAGAACAAAGAATTTATAATTATAAATAACGTGGCTGTAAATATTTTAACCGACTTAAAAAGAGGAGTACGTGAAAGGTGCTTTTGGTTCGTAAAACTCACAGCATAATCGCTTTTTCCTACAACCGTGAATAAAGGTGCTTCAAATCATAAGTATGTTGTATATTATTTTATACCGGAGCAATTTTCGTTGTCTCGTACCTATAACAAAAGGTGTTAAGGGCACGAGACATAAAAAACAACCTCACTGTGCTCAATACTAGACTACTTCGTCACTTCATGATTAAAACTGAGCACTTACACAAAATACAATTTTACTTACTCGTTACTTTTTTTGCGTATGTTCCTCGGTATATTCGGCAAATATTGACCAACTTTGAAATTTCTTTTTTGGTTGATAGGGTTCTTCCGGGACAGTATCATATACACAAGGGCATAGCATAATCTAATGATAAAATCTCACGGAAATAGTGGGCAACCTTAAAAAATTATTGGCACGTGTTTGATTTTGGGAGTATCGTGCCGGGTGCATGGGGTGTCGTGCTGAAAAAATATTTTTGGGGGCGGACTCCTAACATCCGTAGTTACAGATCAAGCCAGTAGCCGCCTAATCCAAAAACATTTTAAAAACAAAGCATTTTAAATTTATATAGGAATGACAAACACAGTTCTTCACCGAACCAGCGACGTTAGTAGAGACCTGGCGAGCCACTTAGGCTCATTCACAAGCGGACTGGTGAACGATTTTGATCGGTCGCCAAGAGTCACCTGAAAGGTCTGTAATTCACGTCTTCTTGGCACCAACTAGACTCCGTGCCACCTAAAGGGAATCATTTCTTTTTTGTAAGCAGGTATTTTGTTGTGATCCATAAATTAAAAATGTTGTAGGTACATTTTAATTTTATGTGCGGCATGTCAGCTTACTTATGATATTAGATAAACTTGCACTGATATTGTATTTTATGTCATTGCCTATTTTAGATTCTTACCAATACCTTGACGTTATGTTTTCAAAAGTATTAGGACACACTGTTCCTGTGTCACGACGATGATGTCGCCGCAAGTAGGTGTATTTGTCCGCGAAATCGACGATGCACCCTGTGCTTTGACAGTCCTTTTACGGAACCAGTGCCACGAACGAGTTGAAAGTGCATTCATGGTTCGACGGTGAAAGCTGGTTCTTCACAACATAGTTTTTAACTCCTGACTTACTACACCACATCGTGCGCTGTCGCGGTGTAGTGCAGTCGGGATATGTAGACCGGTGTCATCGGGATTGCGGTACGAGTATCTACGCAGTTGGATGTTAAGATGTCTCAGCAATGCCGCACTGGTTCGAGGAAATGCGGCATTTACTTGTCTTCCTCTGGACCTTGACGAAACCAGCTTCATGGTTCATGGATCTATAGATCTTCCATCATTTGTAGACCATATAGGTGTATACTCCCTTAGCATTTTTCATTATTAAAACAAAAACCACAACTAACAAACTCTGTAACGTAAAAATACGCCAAGATAGCAACAAACCGAAACTGCTCCGACATTAATTACGCTTATTTTCCTTGGGGCTCCCAAGAAAAAGGGGTAATATTTCCCCAACAAATTTATACTCATTACCCATTACTATCACGCGGAGGTATCTCGCGAACTTTAATTAAATATAGTCGTTAAAAATATTTATAACGGCCGACGGCGGCGTTTGCATTTTTATGGGATTTTAAAGGATGCCCGCGACCGCCTCCTGAATGCGAATCGCCGCAGTAATTATGCTATTTAGAATAAGACGTGCCTTTTTGCAGATTGCACCTAGTACCTATGGAGATCGCGGGCTTTTGTGTTTTAGACATAGACATAGACGTATTTTTATTTGGTCCAATTACACATTCAAAACCTTAAAACTAACAATAAGTACATATCAAGAAAGCAGGGCGATGCGTCCTCGGACCAAATTGGACCAGCCCCAGCTTAATGCTATGAATGGCAGCAGCCAAACACAGCGCTGGTTTTAAAAGTATTATGTCTGTTTGTAAAGCTAGACACATTCAAGGCTAGAGTGAATAGGTTGTTCCTAGACAGGCATGCTCCGTCATCGGCCGCATTGTCACTTACCACCAAGTGAGATGGCGGTCAAATGCCTGGCTAGTCTATTTATAAAAAATATAAATATATAAAGAGTGACAAATGAAACTCATGAGAAAAATGCTATTCACAGACGGGCTTCAGAATAGCCGAGAAGTCTTTGGCTATGAGGCAAAATGTTTATTGCACACTCGTCGACCTGGGAGAGACCTATAATGTAGTTATGAGGTATGAATTTATTGTGGTCAGCTTTACCGTACGGGTTAACCAAGTGAGCGAGCAGCTCGAGCGCTGTCCAGTAATTCAGTGCTTGTGTTAGTATTAGCAAGGGCAACACTGGATAGTTTACCATCGGGATAAATTATATAACAACAATAAAAACTTCATCGAGTTCTTTCAAAGAGTCTTAAACATCCATTCTATCAAACTAACCCTTTGGATTGCTCAACCTGTGAATTATAATTTTCTTTTTAATCTTCCGTTTATTATAAACAACATTCAAGCTTCTTTCAACCCTTTCGCGTAAGAAAAAATATTTCTTAAAAAAGACAAGCGATAATACTCAATGTGGCAAAACCGAACATACAATGGAAACTATCTATATAAATACATAATATAAAACATGGTCGCTTTCCGCCGTCTGTTTTAATGTATCAAATACGCTTGACGCGATGATTTTCATGATAGATAGTGTGATTCAAGAGGAAGGTTAGAAAAAATAGCAAAAGCAAGAAAAATGGGTAGTTAGGGGTAAAGTAGATGTAGGGTAGGTGTAGGTATGGGACGCCCGCCACGCAAACCGTCCTCTAGTATAAATATAAACAACAAAAGAAAAGATATAACTGACGCCTCGTCACGTCATTAGTATTACCGTTGCGGCGTTGAACTGTTTAGTTTCTGCTATTGAAACACACATTACATTCCAAATTATACCTCAACCCTTGACTGTCGCAACCATCGAGTGGTAAATCTTGTGGTTTGACATATCATTCTCAACTCATACAATTAGTCGCCTTCCTCTACCTAGCTAATTCAGTAAACCAACTTACCGAGAGTCACACGACTCTTTCCCAAGCCCCATAATGAGCGGACGGTAACAAAGAGCCCGTCCGTATTCCGCTGCGGTCATTACACGACCGCGACAAGCGCCGCGACGCGATAAATGGTCGCGCTGCACCGCGCCGCGCTCGCTGCCAATGTGGCCGAATAGAGGAGTGCCGGCACTGCGAGACCGATAACTATTGCTGTGCATATTCTTAATTTAGCATATTATAGGCAGTGCAACATAATATATTTGCTGTACAACATCTGTAACTCTTTTGCTAACAATTCTCTGATTTCAATGACTAAAATTATAGCTTTTGCAAACATGGTTCAGTTGCCAACAAAGTTCCATTGCAATAAACTGAAACTATTAAGTCGATAATACATAATCGCAAAAATTAAAAGTTATAAGTAACAGAGATACGTAATTAGCTTACTGTTATAACTATCCGTCGGACATAACAAAATCATCATTAATAATCCACTGCTGGACATTATGTCTTGTCATTTTATCTATCAGAGAGACTCCGAGCATAGCATACGTTCCATATCACCGGCGAACTACTCATTTTGTAATTATTTCGACGTAACCGGATCAAGACGGTAAACTGGAACCGATTTCATCCGGTCGGCTCTACCGGCCCGGATTAATTGCGTGTCGGAGGGGTGTAATGGCGGACCGCATCAGCTGTTCGGCTCGATTGATAGGTTAGGTTTGGCCGACTAGATGAATTGGCGCAAAGAGGCAGTTAGAGCATTGTCGCACTTTTTGTACTGGCCAAAGTCGATTCGACAAACGGCCCAGGCTTAGCTGATGTTCCATTTCTTTTTTGTCGACATAAAAAAGGTTAATCGCAATACTTGCCACTTCATTTTCATTCACGATTTTTTCTTCTAATCTGTGTCAATAGCAAAAGAGAAATAATAATATTCAAAATTAAAATAATAATTTCTAACATATGTTAGCTCGAAGCACGTCCACAATTGAAACCGCTACAACGATGCTGACCACAGCAAGTAACTAACAAACCCGCCAACCGACGCAGCATTGTAACAAAAAGCAGACAAAAGCGCACATTGCCGAAAAACGAGTCCACTGCAAAAGTTACACGCTCAAACTGTCAGATAACATTACCGACAGCAACAGTTGCAGTTTCCATTGCCAATTGAGACACTGTCTGGTGGAATACGGTAAAAACTGTGACAACGATTTGGTTGCTCCATTGTGCCAACTTGCAATATAGGAGCGGCGATTGCATACGGAGGCGTGATCTGTGCAGGACCGCTGCGTTATTTTAAATAAATAATTATACGCTCCAAAACAGGATTGCCTGAATCGAGCGTGCTGTGGACACATCCAAAGACAAGCACACAATTACCTTAGCTCAGGACTTCAATACAATTTCGGCTGTATCCTGGTATAGGTAAGCACTGGCTGACCTGTTTGTGTCCTCATACTGAACAGTCAGTCTGGCTAATATAGCCTTATCAATGTTTCCAAGCCGATATAATTCCTATGCTATGGCTGAAACTGAATGAACAGTCTCAGGAGCCGATTAGTATCTATATTATTAATGTAGCTTCACGACTGAAATGCAGAAAAGTTACACAAGGACGTTATATTATTTCACATAAAAAGATGACTTTTAGCCACATAGAACTTCAACCTTTATTTTGTGTTTCGCCTTTGGTATAAGATAGATCATCCCAATCTGTGTAACTCAAAGTTGTCATCAGCAGGGCCGCCTGCGATTGTCCCTCGTGATTCCCAAAAAAGCAGCCTCTAAAGTGGCTTGTTATTAAATGTGGGGGTGCCAAGGAGCTGCCAATAGCGATTTAATTGGCGGAAGACTGTTTGGCAGGTGACTGCGTTACTATTAACATAATTGCGATATCCTGTACTCGTAACTACACTATAAACAAAAATTATGTATTTACTACCTTCTTGTAAACAATTAAGTACCTACCTTATCCTTCGAACTGGAAGACCAACCTGTTTTATTAGGGTGTCGTGTTCTACACGGATTTAGAGACAAACCGTGTAGGACCTCCGGAGACTTGAAAAAGGGCAGCAGTGTTTTCTATGGGTTTTACAATAATTCAAAATAACCATATTACAATAATTAAGTTACTTAGTAGTAACTTACTTCCCTATTTCATATGATAAACATCCACATGCCTCCTCCACAGCTGGTAAGCCGAGACGGCTGACAGTTGGCCAAGTTAAATTACAAAAGTTGCGAGCGACTCGCTCTAAGGGCAATCCGCAAAAAGGCTCAAGCCATCTTGGTTTAGTTTACACATAGTCGTAACTTTGATGATTGAAGAATAAACAGCTTCAATTCAACAAAATTACCTGGTGGTATTAGTAGTTTAAAATCGAGCTTATGATTTGATATTTCACTAAGACATAGTTTTGCGTAGGTATCCAAAAATATTACATGTGTGTTATAAGGTAAATAAAATAAAGAAATGAGCGAGCGCAGCGTGCGCCAATTTTTGAAAATTTTCGTTGTTTCAAAATATTGCATGACTGTAGTAAAAGTGTATTATACAAATGAACGAGCAAGCGCTCTACCTACTGTATACTAATTCTTGGATCTTAGTTAGGGCGAACCCCGGGCCCTCATGCGCGTTAGCACAACCGGGACATTAACGCCAAGATGCTGACGATGAACGACAAAGCGTAGCAAGCTCAAAATTTGTATACTTGCATATTTAAAAATGTATATGGTATTAATACGAGTAAACACTGGACACACTGGCGCCTTTGCATGTGGCCTTCACTGGCAGCTGCGCTGGGGCTGCGGCCTCAGCTGCGGAAGACCTCAAGCGGAGGAAATACGAAAGTCTAGCGCAAGACTTCGTATTTCAGCCGTTTGTGGTGGCAACGTTGGGACGGTGGGACCTGGTGCGAAAAAGTGCTTTGCAGAACTTTCCAAAAAATTTAATGACACCACTGGTGACCAGAGAGCTGGCTCGTTCCTCGGGCAACGGATTAGCATCGCTATTTAACGAGGCAACGCAGCCAGCTTTCTGGTCACTATTCCGGGGGGTAGCGGTGTGGACGACTTTTTTAATTTTTAGTATTATTTTATATATTAGTGTATATTTTTATTATAACTAAATATTTTAATGTCAATAAAAATTACAACATAAAATACGAGTAAATGGTTGTAATAAGAGAAAACTTAAATTGATTAACAACCAAGCGCAGCGGTAAGCAAACAGGCAAATGGGCCAACTGATAGAGAGTGGTCAGAGTTGCCTATAAACATTAGCAACACCAGGATATCCCTGGCCAATATCTTTCCCACCTGTTTGCCACGTTGCTCTGGCAGCAAAAACTCAAATGCCACTTCTCTAAAGCCACGGTTCCCCAAAGCCCCAACCCATAGAGCACTGGAGACCTTATTCACCGGCAGGAACACAATACTATTTAAAATAGCTTGTAGCTTTTTACGGTATTCTGTAAGGTTGAGGTTTTTTCCAGTCGGGCGGCTCCAATTCGAACGGGTTAGCTCAATATGGGTATATCTCGCTATCTTGCTTTTGTACTAGCTTTTTTATATAGCTTATGATTATGGTAAAAACAAAAGAGGCCGGACAATTCAGCCTTTTTGACCAATAATGTTGAGCGATGTGTCATTACAAAGGATTTTTCATTTTCTACAACATTTATCATGGTCCACTCACGAATCGCTTTGGGAAAAAAGTTACGGTCATATTTTTACAACTTACAAAAACGTAACAAATGCTACGCGTAACATGAAATATGTTATCTACGGCTATACACCAGCGAAATAAAGTTCTATTTCACGTGTATCATTATGGCAATAAATATTTACAACCCCTACAACATTGTAAACTAAAAGCTCAGCTATTCAAAAGACGGCATCCCCCACATACTTAGTAGATTAAAATATTACTAAGTTTGTAGAATTTAATAGCTCGCATGCAGTACTAAGCTGAGTTTGGATACAAAGTCTGTTTAGTACACACGTCAGCAGTTAGGCGTTCCGTTAATGTGTATATTTGCGAGATAAAACCGCAACTATGTTGCCCTCATATTGGGGGGGTATAATACGGGACACACAATCAGGCCGTTGGGCCAACTCACCTGCCCCCCACAGCAGACAGCCCACCTCATAAGTCGCCCGTAACATCTACGTAGATTTTATATACCGTTTATATATCTGGTATCGGTGGGACCTCATAATAATGCAGAACAAACTGAAATGTCTCATACGCTACCTAATTCTTTAAAACGTCGTCAAATCAAATCAAAAACATTTTTCAGTATAGGTTTCAACAAGATAACACTTACATTTCTTGCATAGGTATTAAAGGACTGATTTAATAACAGTGAAAACACAATAAAACTACTATATTGATTTAGGAAACACGGCCCTTCCTATGCTAAAACCAATAATGATAAAACCTCTTCATAATACTAATTTCATGTAGAATTCAGATGTGCCATAATGAGTAGGGTCAATAAAACAAGTTACGGCATCCCAAGCTCGAAATTACATACAAGAACGCCAACTTACGCGGCCGTCGGTCGCAAACTTTACGAATACCAAATTTGAGCGGCGGGTGTACTCGTACATCATAAAAGTGGTATCAAGCGCTGCCGGCGCGGACAAAGCAGCGCGATAATACGAGTATGCGCGGTCGTACTCTACACCGTATAATACGAACGTAAACCATCAAATGGGAATGTTACGGTTACTTGTACATTTTATAGGTATATTTGTCTTTCAGTTCTATCTACTGGCTACCCAGTGTGTAGCTTTTAGCTTATAAGGGGTGCATGCCCTTGTAGTTGTTGTAAAAAATTGATCGTCAGCGGTATATTAGTAAAAAATATAACGACAGCATAGCTAGCATAGCTAGTATACTCCGAATTTTTCAAGAGCATCAGAAATGATGATATCCGTAGCACATCTAAAGTCACCGATATAGGTTTCAGAGAAACTTCCAAAAGCACTGCGTGAACCATTGTATCTGTAATATATAATACACACTCTGACTTTCAAGCAGCTCTATTAGCCCTTTCATCAAACTCTGTAAGCTCTAGAGCGAAGGCAATGAAATTTGCTTACAGACCTTAATGGCTGGTAGTTTTACCACAACGTAATATGGTTCAAAGCTATTCTTACTGTAGCGTTCCAAAAGCTTTATCTAACTGACATTAGTTGATACCTGCAATATGCGACAAGCTAGATAACTATTACTACTCAGTAGGAATAAGTTGCATATCCTGGTGACCGCACTGACTGGTTATTGGCTCATGCTAGATAACTATTACTACTCAGTAGGAATAAGTTGCATATCCTGGTGACCGCACTGACTGGTTATTGGATCAATAATTTTTTTTATGTAATACGGCAGACAAACAGGCATACGGGCCACCTAATGGAAAGTGGTCACCGCCGACTATGGACATCAGCAACACCAGGGGTGCTACCAATGCGTTGTCCCCCTCTAATCTAATCTAATATACCTCTTGAACGATCCCATGTCCTAGTTCAAAGGAATCACTGTGGCTAGGAGCTCATTCCACATCCGAATCATACAAGAGAAAAACGTTCTTTCAAATCTTCGCGTGGACACCACTAGAGGGTCCACGTAATGGAGATGAGTATCCAGCCCGCAGCGGGTGGTGCGATGGCGGACTTGTGCTGTGGGCATCAAATCAAGTAATTCCTCAAAACATCCCCAATTGTACAGCCGGTAGAACACACACAGGGAGCCAAAGTCCCTTCGGTCAGCCAGTGGTTCTAACTTGCTTGTCAGTATGGGATCGACGAAAATTCGTACTTGAAGACAACTTGAAGATCTGCAGCACGAAGGACTGCAAATTCTGTATAAAGGAGGGTGAAACGTATATAATCTTACTATGTAGGTGCGAAGCCCTAGCAAACGTCTTATCTTAGTAAATACCAGCTACCAACCAATGATATACATCAATGCTAATAATATCGTACAGTTCTTAGAAGCGGCAGGGCTTCACTATAAGCTAGAAGCAATCACAATCGGATGTAATTAGCCTTAAAAATCTCAAAGAAAATTGAAATTGGAGCCCATAATGTTCCAATATTTTTTATGGGGATAGCGATCGAGGCAAGAGTGCTTTTGCTCAATTGAACACCGGGAAGTGGATTAAATTAGGCTTGCAAGATTTGCCCGTACATACATACATTTAGCTTGCAATTAACAAAAGCTCACCGTTATCACTTACGATTCATAGCTTTTAGGTTTCATAATTTGTGACAAAAAAACGCAGAATTACAAGTGCGTTGTTACCTTACTGAATTACATAACAGGCTTAATAAATTAAGCACACCGACGAATTATTCTTGCGGGTTGAGCAAGCTTATTTTTATCATTTATTACTGACTTCATATTTTTCTTATGATTATCGTTTTAGAAATCTGCCAAAAGTAGTAAATTAATAAAGTCGGTACCTACGCGGGTAATTTTAATTGGTAGTTTGAGCCTTATTTTTAACTTCCGACACGTAAAGAGAGATGCTGTGATGGTCTATGGCTGCTAGACATGGCCAGCGCTGACCGAGGGATACCGGAAAATTGCCGGTATCAGGAAAGAGGTCCCGCGCGGACCCCAAGAAGCGATAGATTGACATTGCCGTGTCGGACGGATGAAAGAGCCAACTGCTTACGAAGTGAGGATGCTTAAGATCAGGCCAAGTGGAGAAAAAATTGTAGGAAAGCTGAACCAGGCAGGAGCCGAGATTGACTGCTCGGACGATGATAATTACATGCAAGAATCGTAACCGTTACAGTGAAGCTCGTTTAACTGCAAGAAACGCACCAAGAACATAAATTGAAGTTGCTTATTTCTTTTTATGCTACGCAGTGACAAACGAGCAGACAGCCCACCTGATGGTAAGCGGTAACTGTCGCCCATAACATCCACTTACGATTCGTGCATGTAGGTTGCATGGAACAAAACTGCAGTACCGCAGGTACGTTGCCACTGTGAGAACTATGATGAAAATGTCTCAAGCCTGGAATTGCGCTGGCTACCTTATCCTTCAAATCGGAACACAACAATGCAAACATTGTTGCTTGGCGGCAGAAATAGATTGATAAGGCGGTGGTACCCACCCAGGCGGATACCTCAGGCTTGACAGAGTCCTACCGAATAGGACCAGGTTACCTTGATTAAGTTATGTCTAGAATTTTTTCCCATGTAGGCCTAAAGTTAACTATTGTCGCCACAAGGACCACCTATACTACACACGAGAGGTAACCGTCTTATTTATTAAGTTATATTTTACATAAAAAGTATGAAGTTGACAACAAAAAAACTTGAGTCCTGTCACTAAAAGCTTTCTAGAGCTGCCGCACGACGAGCCGACGAGCCGATGTGGAGTGAAATGGGGGGATCATTATGCGAATTCATTTGTGGGAATTCAATTTTGGTGGCATTAGCATCGGGCGGGCCGTAAAGTCGCGAGCCATTCTAAGGTATTCCTTGTTTGAGAGTGAGACTGAGCTAATAAAACATGTAAGTAAATATGTATTGTAGACATTGTAAACATTTTGCTGATGTAGGTTCAGGCTAACTCGATAAAGTACGGATACGAACTAGATAAAGGCGTTGAACTATATGCGTGTTTGTTTTGATATTGTTCATTACTCGCTTTGTTTTCTATATAAGGACAAGGAAGAGTTATACTAGAACTAACATACTCGTAGCAGAAAAAAGAACCTTTTTTTATTTTTGCTCGTAGATACTACTCTTTCTTAAATGCGAAGAAAATATATTCCTAAAAGTTATACCATTTTCATCATTCCTGCTGAGTAAAATGTCCCATCTATGCTTAATTCTCTTTTCTGTTTAAAAAGCTTATTTCAAAACACCTTGTTATTTAACTGCGTGCCTATGGTATCGAACGCGGTAATCTCAACGTTTTACGTCAATGATTTTTTATTTATTTACAACACTTTTGTACATCATAAAAAGTAGAAACAATAATATAAGTACAAGGGCGGCCGTTAAGAGCGAATTAATTTCTTATGTGAAGTCGGATTAGTTAGTTAAGTAGGTAATTCTACTAGTAATAGGTAACTTATCGACTCTTAAATAGAGGTTTTATCAACTCATCTTATTTTATCAACTTTTAAACAACTTTTATCATTTGGCTATTTAATACAAAAGTTCTCATAGATTTCGCACTATAATATAATCCCACTGTTTTCTCTATTAACAAAAGGATGGACGACTGAAAGGGACTTACCTAAATGCTTTTCGCACCCAAGTGTGTCTCTGCGTTCTGACATTACAGCTATATCTTACTTAAGCTTTATGAGAACCTAGTGCACGAAAGCATTACTTATGTTGTACTAAATACGTGAAATTTCCTGGAATTCGTAGATACCCCTTCGTTCCATTTCGTAGCTGAAATTCTTAATTACGTAATGGGTGGCTGACCAGATTGGATCATGGTTACATATTTATTCGCCTAAATACCGTTAATGTACATAACTCAGAAAAAGTCGGCGGCACCGTGGATCGAACCCGGTGCCTCTCTTTCGAGTCCGGCACGCTAGCCATTGTAGACCACTGACGCTCTTAGGACTCATAATATTTAGTTTTTCTTAAGTTATTGATATTTTATGAAATGATATTCCATGACATTTGTGGGAAATAGGTGCCTGAATCTGCCGGTATCAGGAAAGAGGCCCCGTGGGCGACTCAAGAAGCTATGGATTGACATCGCTGAGTCGGATGCGAGAGCCAACGGCTTATGAGTATGACGCGAGGATGCCGAAGACCGGGCAAAGTGGAGAAGAATGGGTAGGAAAGCGGACCCTGGCCTTCCATGACATTTGTATTAATTTTATGTGTTGCCAATTTTGTTTACTTATGATTATATCCCTGATTCTAGTTTAATTCCTCCGGTCATATTAAAATAATAGTTTAAAATTTTACATTACCTATTAACTACTTGCATGTGATGTAGAGAGAGTACTTTTAAAATTATTGACAATGTATACAAAATACTAAATAATAATTAGATATTAACAACTACTCCTTATTAAACAATAAATAGCTTACCTACTCTAAATTACTTAAATATGTAAAAACTTTGCTCTAGGTTCCCTGAATGCAGAAAAGTGCCGAGAAGGCTGGCCGCGTTGCCCCGCGGCAACTATTTCCACGTAAATTTGTAATATTAAATTTGTAAATAAAAGCTACAATTAGAGATGGGCGACTATGCCTTTGGCCGTCTAGCCGACTGGGCAACTAGTTGGCTACAAAAAGGATCATTGTTTTAGGCCAAGTTCAAATGGGATCGATAATCAGTAATAAGACCAACTCATACTTTTCGAGCTCAACAGATATGTCCCGTATTGTATGATGTGAGTTTTATATATTAAAATTAAATTGGCCTCATAAACTTAACATAAAGTAATACTAAGGTACCTATACAAACTCCCTAAATCATATATGTAGGTATAACAATATGACACTGAATTATCACATATTAAAGATAATTTTATGGATTACGCGAGTTGCAACCTTAGCACAGTGTCACTAAGTACATTTTTCTTTGATTCCATAGTCGCAAGTCGGGGCCATAATTCGGCTGCATTGACACTGTCTGCAATTTCGGCTCTTGTTCTCTCGTATTCGGAAATCTGTTTATTTTCTACAGCGAGAGGAACACGTGTTTAGAATTTTTAGTAGATATTCCTCAGTGCAGCAACCTACATGAGCTCTGCCATTTGAGCTTTACCTATTTGAGGCTGTAGTAAGTATGTGTAGTTAGCTAATCCGGCTAGTAGCTACTGATTCTTAAGAGCAATGTGGTAGAAGGACAAAAAACTAGCATTTAATTTTTTAATACCTGAAATACTACAATAAAATAGAATTACTGCAATGCAAAGGTTTAGCAAATTCGTTACGAGAGTAGCTATTATGTGTTATATTTGACTGAAGAATCGCGAGCTCGTCCATTCCATGCACCCAGGTCTTCATTCGTCACCCCTACCTGAACGTCCCTTTGTTTGCTAAGGGTTAATTAATCAGTTTTCTTTACGGGAAGATTTGATTACCTATTGTGCTCACAATTACGCCTATGTGCGAAATGATGCGATATCCACCTACTATTAGGAAGGACGATTGTGTAGTGATGAAGAAGGTATGAACCAAGGGCGTATTTTGGCTAGTGTGATAGCGATAGTGTGAATGGAAAAGTTCTAGTGCTTTGGAGGTTGCAGAAGGAGCAGAAATGCATGCAATGCATAAATTACGAAACGCAGAGGTAAATTTTGCTGAGTCGGTAATCTCGGTACAGCGATCGTTACTAAATTTTAATTTCAAATAGGTACTTATAGGGGTTTATCTATTGAGCAAAGCGCGGAGTTGAACTATAACGTTCAGAAGTACAGCTTATGTTAGGCATTGTAGGAACCGCATGCGCAAACGACGGAGGTCGATAAGCAGGTTAACGAGATGTTAAAAAATTAATTAATTAATAGAAGAGACAATTAGTGAGTGGTCCAGTCCAGAGTTGTGGACAAAAAATTCCGCAGCGGTGCGGAAATGGCGGGTTATTATTAAATAGAGTACTTGAGTAATATGTTAGATAAGTTTCAAAGAGTCTTTGATTTCAAAACATTTTTTATTTACTTGGCCGCTAAATAAATTAAATTAAATAAAAAATTTAAAATAGCTAAATTTTAGCGAAACGACCGAAACAAACGATTACAACATAATGGAAATTAAAGGTTGTTGTAAGTAACTGTTGTTTAAACGGCAGGCACACCACCCTTTGTAGACTCTGATAATTATGATGACGACTACTTTTGATAGCTAGGCTGTACAAGTCAAAATAAAGCAACAAAAATGTGTAACTCGATGTGCCTTCGCGTACACGCAAAAAATACTTACTCTAAGGTTGTGATATTGAGAGCTAAATGGAAGGCTGCCACGCCATGATAACAGGCCACCCGGGCGTGAGAGAGAAAACACAGTCGAGTAGAAATTTGACGGATATGGAAATCACGCACTGAACTCGGACGTCTAGTGTGTCGAGTGCATCAAATATGAATGCGCCGTTGCATTTCATCGTAGATAATTTAAAAATGGCGCATTCTAGAGATTTGGATGCACTTGACTTGATACTGGGGTGCGCTCGCCAAACTCGAATTGAACGTCGCCCTCTTTAAGGAATCGAATAGAGATGACGTCACAGCAGAGCGACAGCCTAGCCTAACTCACTATCATTTACGAATGAAGGAAATGGAAACAGTTAGGGAGTCATAGTATTTTTAAATTGAATAAATGCGTACTTTAATATAATATTTTCTTATTTTTGTTATGTGTATTGTGTACATCTTATGTACTCTGTAACGTTAAATTTATATATAAAACACAAATCCACTCCCTTCATGGGTTAGAGTTTAAACAGCTTTTTAACCAACTTCTTTGCTTCCCCATTTTGAGTGCGTCCTACATTTCACTCAGAGCTCTATAGACACCACAGAATAGATCTATCGAATAGATAACGTGTGACGTCATCTCCATGTGGTTGCTTAAAGATGGCGACGTTCAATTCGAGTTAGATGGTCGCAGCCCTATTCGGACAGCATTCATAGGATTCGGATGAAGTGCAATGCTCTAATGGCATACCACTCCTATGTGGAATCCGTTTTCCGGTATGGAATTGTAATCTGGGAAAATAGTTGCGAAATGAATCGAGTCTTCATTGCACAGAAGAAATGCGTTCGAGCATAATACGGAATTTCACCTTACGTGTCTTGCAAGCCCTATTTTACCAGGCTTGGTATACTAACCATTCCATATATACGAACTATGTGTATTTGTAAGGCAATATGCCCATCTATTCACGCGAGCTTGTGATATAAGTAAACGGGTGCAAAGAGATCCCAATAGACTGGTACTGGTGGTAGTAATGTGTATAAAAATCTATAATAAATTGCCGAACTATTTTAAATTGTTATATAACACATTCTTTACGAAAAAATTAAAGAACAGGCTCTGTGTACAAGCCTTTTATACAATTAAACAGTTAACTGGCAATAAGTTGTATACCTAATAAAATTATGATATTAAGTGCATGCTGTAATTCTGACAGGCTAAACGTGATTGTACATATTTACGCATAACTCCACCTCTGTAAGACCATGTTTATAGCAAATAAACGATTATGATTACCTATATTGTACCAATTGTGACCAGATTTTACTTCCAGCACCATTTCGCAGGAACATGGTAAAATCTGCGAATGTGTTTGCTTAATTTTACCCGTACCTATACGTAAAATACTCTGCTTGGGACTTGTAGAGGCTGTCGCCATTGGATGATGGATACGCGGCCTGCACTAAGCGCCGTGATTTGATTGATCGTGCGTAATGCACGCCCGCCGATTGATAACCAACATCAAACTAATGCATCAACAAATGATCAACAAATATTTGCTGTATTCAGCTGATTTGTTTAATAATTATTTTGCTGTTGTAGGATGAGTTAAGAGGACGACCCAGAAAAACATTCACTGATCAGATCAGTAATGTTCTCAAAAGCTGGGGTCCGAAGTGGCAAGAGTAATAAGAATAATGGCAAAATTGGGATTTGTGTCAGGACAGTGCAAAGTGGCGGTCCATAGTCTCTGCCTACCCCACCTGTGGGACGCAGGCGTGAGCTCTGTATGTATTTAGGATGTATTTATGTAACATGTATTCGCGTTTATATTTTCGCAGGCACTACGACACAGACCGTCTAAAAGGACCGTAGATCAGAAAATTAAACAGCCGTTTCGTTTTTTTGACACTGGATCTTTCTGTAAAAGTAATCGTGCAACTAAACTGCAACCATAATTTGCCCAGTAGATTATTATCTATCCTCAAGACTCGACTGATGCGTGACCGATAGTAGATACTCGACGAATTTCACCTATTTCCTTTATCCAATAACTTGGCCTTCATAACCAGTCGAATCGGAATTGGACGTTACCCGATATTTCAATGCCAAGAATTAAATTCCACCGTTACTACCTAGACGAGTGGCGGTCAACTATCTAACTTAGGTACCTACTATAGAATGAGCATTCCTGCCAACACCTTTCTCAAAGCCTCTCAACACGATTCGGTAAGGTTACCCCTTACATGAATTAACTGCATATTCCAATTTTTATAGCGAACGTGTTAGCCAAAAGATTTACGTTCACGCAGCCACAAATCGGCACTCTTTCGGAAGCGACAACCAAAAGCGGCGTTCGCAAATTCCCACTGCCATTACACTGAAACAATTGGTCACTTTTTCCGACGCGGAGACTGCCAAACGGGTCGTTTTGGCCCGCGGCTGTGGTGCCAGCCCCGCCAGTGCCGGTGCCAGGCTGCCGTCAGCCTAACGGCTTGTAATTAAATCGCGGCTTGCCAAGAAACTGTCGATGGAACACGTCCGGTACAGATGTGCTGAGTGGACGCGGGCTTTACAGACAATCGGTACATTTTATTCGACCAAACCTGGCAATGGGGACTTCGGCATTTGGCTCGGACTGCTTAGGTGTTCTTTTTTTACAAGCTTTTATTTAACTTGCGATGTATGTTTGTTTAGGTCAAATCTTGCAAGCTGAATAAAAACTTCTTGACATCCGATTGAGATTCGGCACTTAAGGGACGGGGTTATTATAGATTTAAAAGTATGAATTTTTTTGTTATAAGGACGCGCCGAACATTCATATTCTATAGGTATATCTTAATCAAATCTTATTTTTGACGTGCTGCTACTTTTGTTCCTGTATTATGTTTTGTAGGCGAACAATTTATACAGAATCATAAATAAGTACATACGTAGGTACCTAAGTTCTAACAAACGAGACAGCTCTAAGGAACCGTTCTTTAAAACCATTATTTATGTTCTAGGTAATAGGAATGGAGAAAAATCCCAACTCGCCGTTTACTAATTTTTTTAACTTGCCAGTGGATTTCATTCATTACACTAACACGTATCGTATACCTATAAATGCAAATAACCCCGAATCACGTAACCTTTCATCGTAACAACGTCTGGTACACCGGTGCAGTGGCGGAACGAATTCGAACTGCTTAAGAAGCAGCGTCCCGGCACCAGCAGACAATGACAAGTGCGTCACATTTGGCGTCTGGCCACACGTCGCGGGGTGGGCGCAGACGCCGCGCGACAAACATGCCGCGGCTTAACTCCCACACAGAAGCGCACTCAGAAGGAGAGGTGAACAGTTCTGTAGTTTGGGAGATTTTCGTATCGCTAAACTGAATACGAACTACCTACGAATAATAATGCATAATTACTATACCCCTCCACATACCGAAATGTAAGGCTGAAGCGATACGTAATATACCATAAACATAAAGATTCACTCCCAAACTGCCTCAAATGTCTCGAATGTGAGCAAGGCATAAGGGCTAATATTCAGTCACTCTGTATGCTTGTCCATTAGCGACAAACTCTTTAGTTACGCTTTAAGTTAAAGTTTTGCGGGTTTGCCTCGACAACGTACTAAGACGTTGATCAATTCAATTGAGGCGAAGGTTGCCTGCTGGCAACCTTTAGGATCTAGAACCTTGGTACATTTGACTTTATACATCATTGATGATGAAATTGAGTCGGTACCTACCTACATCTGTATCTTCCTGTAAGTATCCCAGCCGAGTTATATAAGACTGTTGAGGCATCTGTGATATAGCAGATAAGCTACAAGTATGGCCATGTCTTGCGCAGACCGGCAAGTTGTGTGGGGAACAAGTGTCTGGCCATGCTGCCCCGTCAAGCACGGGAAGGAGATACCGGCCGAAGAAGCGTAGCTTGACGTAGTCAAGACTGATAAGCGTGCCAATAATCTCATCACTAAGAATGCCGAAGACCGAGTGAGGTGGGCCAAGAGTAGCAGGAAGGTGGACCCTGGGCCCTCGCGTGCCGCGCGGTGGCGCAACCGGGTCATAACGCCAAGATGATGATGATGATTGACCACTTGCTAAAGGTTAAACCAAATAGCTGTCTCTCCTTGTTTTAAGTACTCCGACACTCCGCTGCTATATCGCCAAGGGTGGCCCTGGTCAGCCGTGACAGGAAACACAAGCGCAACGCTTAGGCCGCGTCACTCACCGAAGGCGATTTTTCACAAGATATAAATCTACAAAAGCGTAGTCGTGAGCATTTGACTTCATTACTGGCGAACATGACTGCTGCGGCAAATACTTACATTTTGTGGATGTACCTACTTTCTTGCTGAGTTGAAACTTTTGGGTGCAAAGTGTGGTCACTGGTCATACAAAACTGTGCTTTTTAGTGTCTATTCAGAGCAAATTCCATTCAAATCACGGCAATTATTGCCAAGAGCTGCAGCGCTTTTCTATACACAGCGATGTGCTTTGCTACCGTTTCACACGGCGCACGTTTATTTTTAATGTGATGTGATAATACTTACCTGTAATACTTATCCACACCCCTCCCAGCCTCATCTTGCACCATGTGGCATACATGGTATGACTTTTATACGCAGGACACCGCTGCGGCACCGCTCAGACGCCGCGCCACTGCCGCACCGCACCGTGTGGGTAGAGCGAAAGAAGCAAAGGAAACTAGCTTTTGTCCGCGACTTCGTCCGCATAGAAATCGTTTTTTAACGGCTTAGCTTTTGCCTGCGCACCATTTTAAATGACCTCCAGGTCAAGGAGGAGGGAGGTCAAGCTAGGTTCTACTCACCCGAATTAGAAGAAAAATTGTTTAGTTTGTACCCTGGCCTTCTACCAAACTATCAAAGCCGAATCAATATATGTTCAGTTCAGTAGTTTTTGCGTAATGCACGAACAGACAAACACACAGAAAGACAAAAATAACAAAAACAATTTGTTCATAGTTACGTCCCAGAATCCTGTCCACCAATTTTTTCTAAAATATCTGTAAAGTACTGATACGGATTTCTACAGTTTTATAATAGTTTAGATTTTCATCTATTTAAACAGCTAATTTAGATAAATAGATATACTCTTTATTACACACAAAATTACAATAAAGAAAATTTAACAGGTCTATTTAAACATTGTGGGCAATTTATTTCTCTTATAACTGTAGAATTTAAAATTATCATTTGCGCAATCCTTTTAGTGAAACGCAGCCATTCACCATGCAATAAACAGGCGGTAGATAATTTCCACAAAAGCAGCATCACCATTAAATTGCAAATAACTCGCTCAATTCCCGACTAAAGTGCAAACGCATTATCTACTTTGCAATCCATTCTGGCGACAAGACACTAGCGGGACACTCCTGTCGGGACAAGAGTCGGGACAATGGCTGAATGAATGTAACGTCATCGAAGGAGCTTGGTGAAAAATGGACGCCATTTCTGAGTCTGTAGAGTACGTGCGGGCTCTGCAGAGCACCGGCGTTGCATGAGTTGAATCATAGGTACCTACTACCTACTACTAACGTAGAGAACGGTCTTGCGATTATTTTCTGTATTGCAGAAATAATTGTAACTAAACATTAATACTCGCAGAGTAAGGATGATTCTAACCTTTAGGAGTTTCGACACCCTGATTAGTACAACGAGGAAACAAAAGATAACTTTTGCCTACTCGAAATTTCTTCATTTGTTTGATAATTTATTCAAGATATAAATTGAAATAAAAACGGTCTGCCGAACAAAGACGGGGAACATTGTTTGTCAAAATTGAATATCATGCTGTCATGTTTCTGTCATCTTGATACAGAAAAAGACAGCGATATGTATAACGGATGATTAAGTTTCATTGTCGTCGCTGCACCAGGTGTTAGTTACTTGCATAAAGTAATCAATCACCTACAATTCGTCCTCCACCACGTCTAATCGTGCTCTAACTGTCATTACTTAACCTTTATAGATAGGTAGTGTAACGATCACTATGTACCATGAGCTCGTCACCGTACAATTTATTTATATATCATATGGTTGTAGTTGATGGACTTGGAAATAAATACGCATATCATACACAGAGCAGTGTGTGGTTAAAAAATAGTTTGCTTATCATGATTTCTTTTAACAAATGCTCTCAAATTGCTTAACCAAAACTTGGTTTTGTAATAAACTTAAACAATTTATTTGACGATAAGAGAAATATTTTACTTCAATAGCCCGTAATAAATTTACGCTATTGATTGGTTGGACGACAGGCAAAATATCGTGAACATCTTAAATGTTTGGCGTCAAGTATGGGACTCAAGAAAAATACTCACAAGTGATAGTGATGTGAAATTCATACAAATACGTTCCAACGAAATATCGAAATAAATAATTGAATAAAAGCACACCTAAATATTAAACGAGTCAAAAATTTAATTTTAATCTACTTGTTTGATGACTCAAAATGGATTTGCTTCATAGGAATTAAATATCTCTATACTCGAGTCTGATAAAACATTACATCGAGTTTATAGTATCTAAAATGTCTTTATATGTATTGTTTACTTATAACTCCCTACATTATAAATTTTGGTCTAAAGAAATTACACATCGAATCCATTTGCTTACGTATTTTTGTTTGCGTTGTTTAAATTTAATCGACTCGGTAAATAAATAAAACGTCGTATGCACACATCCCTACATCCCTAGCTGTTGTAACATTTAACTATTTTCGGTTTATCAGGAACATTTTGTAAAATTTATGGATGTGCGAACGTTATAAGAGCAGTCGCTTTAGACCTCATAAACTTAGAAATATTTCATTTTTTGTTTGTTTGAAATATTGAACTGTGAGAATTTTGACGATAACGATTTAAAGCTAGGTGGCGAGAGTAGTAGAAACGGGACAGTCAGCCCTTGGGTCGCGTCGCGTGAACATCATCGTATCCATTTCCGTAACTAAGAAACCACAGGCTTTTCCAAATTTCCTCGAAAAATGCATTACAACTCGCGTGTAGTTTTTTAAATTAATTAGTGCTTCATTATTTTGTATTATCTTTCAGCTTTGTGTCGTTTCTTTCGTTCTCTATCTATTTCTTAATCTACGTAGTGTCAGTGATTTGGTTTGTTTTACATTTGTCTTTATTTCTAAGTTTCGAAAGCGTAAGTTACATTCTCATTACTTTTATGGTAGTTAAGAGTATTTATTAGGGCTTTTAGAGATTTCAACATAAGTGTGAAAGGTGATTAAAACACAAATTTTGAGGAAATATTACCAATATAATATTATCAGTACTCACCCTCACTGAATAAAAAACTATAAATCTAACCTGGGACACAGTTTCGGATGTGACATCGAATACACTCTAAGAGAATGAGTCCGGCACGAATCCCGACTTCGTCTTCGATGGCCTAGGCGCTCTAATTAAGTCTACGCCTAGGTTTGCCGCCGAATTCTGGTACGATTTTGGCCCATGTTCCGTTTAATACCCTTTGTGCTTTTAAAGCTTTAATGACATTTTCCTACGGACATGAATCTCGAGTTTGGATCGAAACCTGGCCCGAGTCGTTATCGCCCCTCACACTAGGCACACAACTTACACACGCGAAGTAAATAAAATTTAAATAATAGTCTCTCCTTTGACTCGTGAGTCGATAGGTAGGACCATAATAATGCCTGACGAGATGATCGGAATATGTGTGACGGTTTGAGCGAAGTAGACAATAGGTCACTGGTTCGTTTGATGTCGAAGGCTTTGCTGGTTGGCTGAGATATGAGGTGTGATGGGAGTCTCAGTTCCTTATCGATTAGGTAGGTTTTCCGAGACCTAATGGCCTCTATTCTATATTATTTAAGTAAGGATAACGTTAGGAATCCGTTGCCGTTTCGAGTGCTGTCAAAGCTAAGTCGCATGTTTACTTTATACTTTGTTTGATTTTTTGTACGGATTTTATAAATTGTTTGACTATTTCGATTTGCGTGGATTACATTTAAATCATCTTATTTACGCGGATTTATGTTTCATTCGTTTCATTTTTAAGGATTTTGATACTTTTATTTAGGTGAACTAAATTTTATTCATTTGCGAATATCTTCCGAATATTCGTGCGGTTGAATTACAGAGAATTGCTATAAAACTTACATATTCCTTGGGACGTTTTTCAAAATGTGTACACAACGTAATAGGTCTGAAAATTTAAATCAATAACTAGACGATCACTTGCTTACGGCCAAATCACAATATGTGAAATGATATTTATTATGTTATGTCTACTCTTTATAGGTAGATACTCGTATGTGTGTATTTTTACAGACATATAGGTATTAGGGTGACTGAGAAGTTACAGTAGGAATATATAGAAAAAGTAACGATTTGTTATAACTCTACAGACAAATAACGCAATTCAGATGAAACCAGTTTCATTTGAGGAACACATGGTTGTTTTAATGAAAATTGAAACAACAGAATATCAATGAGCAACAATCAAAATCTAGCCAGTTGTCTAACCTGGCAGAGTTAGGCCTTGGAGGCTTGGCCCTTCGTGAGATCTGATAACTTTTTTACAGTGAAAGGGTTATGCTTTTGCATGCGAGGCGGGCAAACCAATCACTAAGACTCTTTGACTTGTAGGACGCCTTAACTAAGTACCTACTTATTTAAATTTCATTATCATCATCTTGACGTTATGTCCCGGTTGCGCCCCCGCGCGGCACGCGAGGGCCCAGGGTCCGCCTTCCTGCTACTCTTGGCCCACTTCGCTCGGTCTTCGGCATCCTTAGTGGTGAGCTTATTGGCACGCATATCCGTTCTGACTACGTCAACCCATCGTTTCTTGGGCCGGCCTCTCCTTCCCGTGCCCGGCGGGGGCGGCATGGCCAGACACTTGTTCCCCACATAGCTTGCCGGTCTGCGCAGGACGTGGCCATACCATCGAAGGTGGCACTCTTGCAGCTTTTCTGCGATGTCACGGACGCTAAGGATACCCCAAATGTGGGAATTTCGAACGCGATCCTTTCGTGAAACTCCACACTTCCACCGCAGTATCTTCATTTCCGTGACGCGAAGCTCCTGCTTGTGTCGCTCTAGTAGGGGCCAAGTCTCGCTGCCATAAATAAAAAAAAAACATGATTAGACCAATCATGGCTTTTTTTTATGTTATACGTCAGATAAACAGGCAAGCGGGCCAAGTGGTCACCGCCGCCTATGGACATCAGCAACACCAGGGGAGTCACTAATGCGTTGCCCGCCTCTAAAGAGACCTCTAATATACCTCTTGAACGATCCCATGTCATAGTCCAAAGGAAACACTGTGGCTGGGAGCTCATTCCACATCCGAATCGTACGAGCGAGAAACGTTCTTTCGAACCTTCGCGTCGTGACCAACAGAGGGTCTACGTAGTGAAGATGAGTACCAAGCCCACGGCGGGTGGTGCGATGGCGGAATTGTGCTGTGGGAACCAGATCGAAAAGTTCCTCGGAACACTCCCCATTGTACAGCCGATAGCTCCGATACAGGGAGCCAAAGTCCCTTCGGTTTGCCAGTGGTTCCAACTTGCGTGTTTGTATGGGATCATCGACAATTCGTACGGCGCGTCTCTGTACGGAGTCCAGAGGATTAAGCAGGTCGGCAGTTTCGCCGGCCCAAAGATGGGAACAATGCTCCATATGTGGCCGCACTTGTGCCTTGTACAGCAGCAGGTGCTGCCCTGGGGTGAAGTATCCAAGCTTTTTCGAAGCCAGTTTGGCCTTGCCTTCCAGGTGACTCCGGAATCGCACGCTATCCGATATGTCGACACCGAGGATCCCAATACTTTTTGAAATGGAAAGGGGTGTTCCTTGAAACTGCGGCACTATGTCAAAGGGATATTTTTTGGCGGAAAATGCGCAGACCTGTGTCTTCGAGGGATTGAATTGGACTAGGTTTAGTCTGCCCCACTGAGCAACTTGCTCCAAGGAATGTTCGATATTCGACACAAGTCTAATTCGGCTCTCCGACACCTCGGAACGAGGGACATTCGCATAACAATGAATACTGGGGATATTCAGCATATCATTGATATGCAGAAGAAACAGCGTGGGAGATAGTACTGAACCTTGGGGTACTCCAGCATTTATAGTCTTGGTATCGGAGCAGCATCCATCGACAACGACTTGGATGCTCCGTCCAGACAGGAAGCTGGATACCCAATTGCAGAGTCCCTCGGGGATACCGTACTTCGGGAGTTTTGATAGAAGTGCCCTATGCCAGACCCGATCAAATGCCTTGGCTATTTATTTATTTATTTATTTTATTTTATTTTCTTCGGAAAACAAACAGTACTTAATAGCTAAATAGAATTAGTACAAAGAGTCTATCGACCATTTACATGTTTTCGCATATAAAAGTCTATATAATAAACAATAAACACTTGCCTAAATTATTACGAAACCATGAATTGGATGCTTATAATAAACTAATAGTTAGGGAACTGAATCAAACCAATTTTTTGAGAGTGCAACCTTAAATGAATTTGATTTTGAATTAAAAAGATCAAGATGGGTACAGTCAGGCAGTTCATTCAATGAATTAGGTGCACGACAGAAGAATGAGTTTTGCCTATAGTTTGTAGAGCTTAGGGACACAGATAATAATGAAGTTCGTCTAAGGGTCCTACTTGGTACTCGCAAATCTATCTTCGATAGAAGTTGAGGAGAGTCTACTTGACTCTGAGCTATGTTAACAAGGTAGACAATATCAGCAATGTTCCGCCTAACCTGCAGAGGTAAAATATGTTGCTTTTTACACCGCGACTCATAGTTTATTTCATTTTGCCCGCACTTATACTGAAGGTATCTCATGAACCTTCTCTGTATAGACTCTAACCTATTAATATATGTCAAGACTGACAGCCAGAGCCTCCCCCTTGCTCTCGACAGCCTCGGCCCACCGGTGCGTTAGGTACACCAGAAGGTCACCAGCTGACCGACCATGGCGAAAGCCATATTGACGGTCACTGATTAGCTGGTCTCATAGACAGACCCTTTCAGCTTTATCGGCATTTTAGGGTCACAAATGACACCTGTCACCCCTGGCCATTTGGCCCAAGCTGCGGATATTCGGGCTTTGACGTCGCTGTCGATGTCCCCGGTTGCGCTTAGTACAGATCCCAGGTATCTGACCTGATCCGTGCGCTTGACTTCATCTTCGCCTATGCGCACGGGTAGGGGGATCTGCACTGTTGCATGCCATGTATTCTGTCTTCGCCACATTAATCTTCAGACCGCCGCTCTCAAGTGACTCCTTCCACTTTTTTACAAGTTGGACTAGTCGTCCCTTGTCCGAGTCTATCAACGCGATATCGTCAGTATACATGAGAAGCCAGGAAGCACCTCGTGGTAGTCTCGGATGCTGTCTGACAGTACGTCTAATATCACGCTGAATAGCAGTGGACTAAGCACAGAGCCCTGATGTACCCCAACGGTACTAGGGAACGGGTTGGTGTCACCAACAGCAGTCCTCACTAATTGAATCGGAATCGCGGTACATGTTTCGGATAATGTCAGTATAGGTCTCGGGCACCGACTTTGACCGCAGTGCCCACCAGATCATCTCCCGAGGGACACAGTCAAAGGCCTTCTGCATGTCCAGAAACAGGAAATGCAGGGGTGTGTTCTTTGATTTGTATCTCATGAGAGTTCTTAGGGCAAATACGGGGTCTATGGTCCCACAACCCGGCCGAAACTCATATTGACACTCCGAGATTGTACACTCCCATCGGATCCGAGAGTCCACAATGCGTTCGAAGAGCTTCATGATGTGAGACAGCACCTTTATACCGCGGTAGTTGGTGCACTCCCGCACCGAGCCCTTGCCTTTATAGACTGGAGTAATAATACTCAGCCTCCATTGGTCGGGTATCATTCCGATGAGGAGAATGCGGTTATAAAGGTCGGTAAGGATGCTCACACCACGAGAGCCCATCGATTTCCATGCCTTCATCAGGCCCGACAGCTGTCCGATTCTTCATGCGGTGAAGAGCTGTCTCGACTTCCTCAGGCGTTACGATTCGCCAAATAAATGTATTAATTGATTAGTCGCCATATAATGTGTAGTCACTTCTCCCGTAAACTTTGGACCACAACATGCATTTGAGCTACCCGAGTCCCGAGCGTGAAGAGGGATCACTCGCCGAGTGCCGCGCCCGAGAGATTCGTGCAAGTGTGTCTGCCTTGCCGCCATGTTTGCAAACGAAATATTAGTCCGTCGGATTCTTGGTCCAAGGGCTAGTGACGTGTCAAAAACGTCAAGTCTAAATTGACAGTACACTACAACTGTGTGCGTGTGTGATTGACAAGAATAGTAATGAACGTGAGGTTGGCGCTAGTATATTGCCCCAAGACTTCAGTGTTCTGTTTTCACAATAGCGACATGTTAGTTTCTTTTTTTGCCAACTTCATACACGGCGCTGTCTGATGTCGTCATTGTACACTACACATACACACCTGGCTGTGCACGCACTCATTGCCACACACAGCCACAGCTGTCATTTTTCACAAGAAAGTAATTTGTAGAAGTAGTAAATTAGTAATTTCCGAAAAATTATGAAAAGTTATAGTATTTAATAACTAGGTACCAGTGTATATATCTTCTGTTACATCAAAAAGTACAATAAGCTCAATAACAAAAAACTGAAATGGTGCTGTTGTTTGTTAAAAGTACAACATCGGAGTGAAAAGTTAAACATAACGCGATATTTTATTTAGAAATGCAATGCTACCTCGCCGTCGTAACGTTGGGGGTGTGACAGAGCGCCCACTTATTACTGAAAACGAAGACACTTACAGCAAATTAGATAAGAAAGGTTCTACATATTCGAAGCTTTACACTACAATTACAGGCACCGACCATTCTAAGCCTAGAATAGAAACAGTCAGACCTGAAATTGCATTTGATATCCTCGAGGACTTTGTGTTTGAATCAGTTATGGCAGCTCGCGATAGAACTAATGAATTCATAACAACGGTGCGAAGTCTGCAAGGCCGGACGGTAGCACGACCTGTTGTAAGGGATGAGCGTAAAGCAGTACTGGAAACATACTCCCAATTCATGAGTATGGCCAAAGTAATCAGCAAAAATATCACCAGTACTTATGCAAAATTGGAAAAGCTTGCTCTATGTAAGTGTTACAGTTATTTAATTAATCAAATGTTTAATTCTAGTATTTATTGCTATTGATTAAATATTCTGGTTTTAATTTCAGTGGCAAAGAAGAAATCTTTGTTTGATGATCGTCCCACTGAAATACAAGAGCTAACTTACATTATCAAAGGCGACATAAGCTCATTAAACCAGCAGATTGCAAGATTGGGAGAGATGCCTCGAGGTCGAAAAAGTATGCATAGTCACTCTTCGAGTGTAGTGCTTGCTTTACAGTCTCGGTTGGCTTCTATGAGTAATCAATTTAAACAAGTAAGTTTGTTTAATAAGATATTTTATTACTAAAGAAATGTATGTTTTGCTACTTTAAGCTATATAGCAGTTGCCATGGTAGGAATCCATGAGTTCACAACTGAGATACTTGAGATAAGTTTTTTTTGCTGCCAAACAATAATGCTAATACTATACAATAATAGACATGTCGCATACCAGATTAGTTCGCACAGTGGTAACACATGTCCTGCAAGTACCAATATAATTATTCATTTATATGGTGTGCAGCAATAGACTGAATAATGATCTTGATGTTAATGTCCCGGTTATGCTTTCGCAAACGAAGGCCCGATCCGCCATGTCCATGATCCAAGTTTTGGAGCAACTGCCATCTGACATCTGTTGCCCTGTTAACAAGGGTACCTGATCAAATTGGATCATGGTTACACATTCAGGGATTTCATCACAATGTTTTCCTCTCAATAAGAGCATTGGTTAGTGTTCAACTAATGTTCATAACTTAGAAAGAACTCATTGGTACACAGAGACACTGACTGGAGTTCAAACCCGGTACCTCAGGGTATGAGTCGGACCCCTTAACCATTAGGCCATCAACACTCTTAAGTGGACTAAATAATATGATGACTGAATGAATAATCCATTTTTAAAATGATTGTAGGTGCTTGAAGTGAGGTCTGAGAACTTAAAACATCAAAATGATAGACGTGGACAATTCTCTGGATTGACACCAGTTGTGAAAGAGGTTCCTTCACTGTTACAACAAGACGACGTAAGCATAGACTTAGGTGAAACTTCACCATTGCAAATGCAACAGCAACAGTTGGCTCTCAGAGATGACACTGAATCTTACGTCCAGCAGAGAGCTGAGACCATGCATAACATTGAGAGCACTATAGTGGAACTAGGAGGCATTTTCCAGCAACTCGCCCATATGGTAAAAGAACAAGATGAAGCTATAGGCAGAATAGATGCCAACATTCAAGAGGCAGAAATGAATGTGGAAGCTGGCCATAGAGAGATAATGAAGTATTTCCAAAGTGTAACGGGGAACAGGGCTCTTATGTTTAAAGTTTTTGGTGTCCTTGTATTCTTCTTCATATTTTTTGTAGTTGTAATGGCCTAATATTAAATTCAGATTTTAAAAGTCTGCCCTGTTACTCTATGCCTGCTGGTTTGTGATAACAGGTAAAATAATTTTGTTATGAAATAATAAAGATTTAATTATGTACTATAAAGTAAAATGTAAATGATAGTGGGTTTAAGAATTGTATTATATTCAGTAAAAATTAAAGTTATAGTCAAATTATTTTATTTGTTTACGTATCTTATCTTTTACAACAGCTAGGAATTAATGTTGACAGATAAAATGACTTAGCACTTTAAAATCTTAAAAAACTACTCAATAATATAAAAGCATGTCTATCACCATTATTCAATTCATAAATTACAATATTGACAGTATTTATTATTATTTCCAACTACACAACTAAAATTAACTGTAAGTATTATAAAAATTTTAAACTGGAACTTCACAATAAAATAAAATTATACAATGGAATAAATAAGGCCCAAAATGTATCAAATTTTTGAAGGTCCATTGGTCCTTTCATTAAATCTTGAAATAACGTAATTGTGATATTATGTTATTGCCATGCCAAAATAATTATTAACACATTGTTCAAAAATATTAGTAACATATTAATATGTGGCCACATAAATATCAATATGACCAAATAAAATTTACAAGAACTCATCACACCACTCTTTTAAGCACTGGTAACAGTCTGCGGACTGTTTGCTATTTGCACTGCAGGTTTCTTTCATCCATTCTTGAAAAAGTTCCTGATCTTTCTTGAGGACCAAAAATTGGCCAAGTACCACATAAGCCTGCAACAATGAAAAAAATTATTGTAAGTTGTAGTCCCAAGTGGTCCCCTCTTGTGAGCAGACCCTAATAACGGAAATGTGAGAAAGAAAGACATAAGAATTTAGTGTAACCCGCCCTGGTGTTGCACGGGTACCAAACTATATTATATTCCCATGCAAGGATTCATTATAAAAGAATTTCTCATTTCCAAGAAATAGAAAAAATATAAAAATTTGTTTCCATAATTTGTGCCATAAAAAAATGGCAATTTCAGTATAGGACTTATTATTATAAATGAGAATCTTTGTTAGAATAGACTGATGTTTGTTACTCTTTTATGCAATAACTACTGAACTGATTGAGATTTGGCAGGAATGCCCAGAATGGCACATAAGCTATATTTATCCCAAAATTCAAAGTGGTTCTCGTGAGAATGGGTCTGGAATGGGCAAAAGCTAGTTAATTATAACAATGACATCAATACTAATATTCTAAAGAAAAAAGATTTGTATTTTCATTAAAATAATAGGTTCCCATGCGAAACTTGATTGTTTACAAAGATTCAAACTTAAGGCTGGCGAAAGCTACTGCGAATGGCTAGCATGATATAAATTTAAGACTGTACATGAAGTCCATTTGTGAGGAGACCAGTTTGTTAAACATTGGAACTATTATATTGATCAGTCCCTTCCTAGTAAACATATTGAAACTAAACAAACCAAACAACTCTTTACACTAAATCTGAACTCGAAAACCATACATCATATTACGCCCCTTTTCCGTTGTTTTTTATTTAAATACAGGTTTTTGTTTTTATATCTCAAGCAAGAAATAACAAAGTACAGCACTTTCATAGAAGTATTGACTGGAAACACATGTCAATAAACTGGCAAATGACTTAAGAAACAACACTAAGGACATAAATTGTCTCAAAAGACCCAGACTGGCCTCAATATAAAGCAATCATATGGGATGATATGTCAGTGGATGTATAATCTGATTATAGCCAATGGCTGATGGCAGATAGTTGAAAGAAAGGAAAAAATATATATATACATATTTATATACCCTCAGGTCTAAAATGCCTATATTATAGGCAAATATTAAAGTTTATGCCATGCTGTATGACAAGCAGGAACTTTTGAAGTAGGAATGATCCTAAACATAATTCACTCTTATAGTGGCACCAACCTTGTCAAAGCCTGCAGTCTCCAGTCTTCGACCCAACACTTCGCCTACACCAGCCAAATCCATGACTGGTTTATCTCCCATGGGTTCGGCCACAAAATTTCTATGTTTCTGTGAGGTACTCGACATTTTGGCGGGGTTATGTTATGTCGCAATGTTATTCAAAACTTGTCGTTATGAGTCACAAATCACAAGTCAACTATATCAAGGTAAACGAAGGAAGAAAACTATAGGTCCAGGATTTAACACGATACAAAAAGCACATAAGCAATACGATGCAATGCAATCAATCAATCACAATATTCACAATGAACAAGAAAGTAGTAATCGTAGAAGTTCTACAGGCTCGGTGCGCTTGGGTTGGACTTGGACCACAGAATACTAATATTACTCCTAGCGGAGAAGAATGGAAACAAAGTGCAAAAAAAAGAAATCGGGGAACGGAATCTAGCGCCATCTGTGTCGTGCCTTCAATCAACTTTTATTGAGCGCCAAATTTAAACTGAAGACCTAAGGTTAGCATTATCGACGCCAAGACTACTGATACATAAGATAAACGATTAAACAAACGACAATGAATGTATGTATCCTAGCAACATAGGCACAGATACTAGAATACACGTCAACTACACCAGCAAAATGATATTTATATGTCAATAACCTGTAGAAGTATATCTAAAATAAATATCCTTATGATGCTGGTAAAGTTTTGGAGTCGTCATAAAACAACCTTCAAGATCTTAAGTCACGTTTTTACTTACGTTGATTAACATTATAGCGGTCAATGTGCATCCACATTTGCTATATTTCGTTTTATTATCTTTGTCACTCATTTTAAGAAAAGATTTTCCAATAACTTGAGCAATGTCTCGGAGAATCGTAAAGCAACCAAAGCCACTTAGTAGGCCTAGCACAAGTTGCTCTCGCGCGCGATAAGCGAGAAAAAGCGCGACATAGACATTGCTGTTTCTTTCGTCTTAGTATTGAGAGAAAAAGACAAACGCTCTCTTTGTCGCGACACACTTGTGCTAGGGCCATAGATCTAGTAGAATCAATAAAAGTCACTATCTTAAAAACACCTTATCTCGAATAAATGTTACACACACACTACACAAACTCCTTCACAGGTAAAATTGTAAACGAACAACGTAGGTAAACAACCAAACGAGGAAAGAAACTATAAGAAAGAGCCAATAGTAATGTTACCGTTGGTTTTTGCAAATTTCTACCGAAAATAGACTATATTTTTTTCTTACTCATCAATCAACTTTATGTAAATTAAATTACTTCCAAAATTATTATAAAAATTTAGTCAAGTACAGAAATAATTTTCAGTTAATTATTAATTTATTATAATATAATTAAGATAATTAAGGAATATGAACCGGATCAATTACCTAATTTTGTAGCCAAAAATTTAAATAAGCTACCTCCAGTCACATTCGACAGTATCGATGTAACTACTTTTCTTAAAGATATAGCTTTACTGAAGCGGGATATCACTATTTTGCAAGAAAACTCTAAATCTAGAAGTTCGGAAGATATTATCTCTTTAAAACAGGACATGGATGACGTGAAGGCAATGCTTACAGGCTTTCAGGACAGACGAAATGATAATTATATGACACAGGCTGTGCTCTCGTCTCCCAAGTCGTATGGAGTGAATGGAAAAAATAAGGGAAAGCGATCACGTGGACGTGACTGTGTAAGCAAGTCTGGCGAGTCCGCTATACCTACAACGCAAACTCCTACGAGCATGCCATCGGTGGCGACGAAGCCGAGTGCGGGCGTGGACGGGCAGGAAGCAGCTGCTGCAGAGCGCAGTGGCAGCGAAGGGATTATATCGAGTAGCCTATGCGACTCTAATTTAAGTGCTATAGAGGCAAATAGTAGTGTTGGCATTAGCAGTACGCAGACTTATGCCACTTATGCCGACTTAATTAAACCGAAGAGTGATGAAGATAAAGGATGGACGACGGTCAAGTACAAGCGACCGAATAAATATAAATTTGAAAACAGGCGGGGTAAGGCTGAACCCCCAACACAATTTAATTTTAAAGCTGCAGACCTAATGGCGTCTTTGTATGTGTCGAGGGTGCACGTTAATACCACACCGGAGGATATAGCGGGTTTTGTCAAATATAAGACCAATATTGAAGTCAGTGCGACGAAAATTAATACCTACAATAACAACTTTAATGCTTTTAAAGTTATCGTGCCCATGAAAAATATAGATATTTTCTTAAGCCAAGGCGATCAGCTGTGGCCAGCTGACATCGTATTTAGAAAATACCGAGAGCGCCGCCCTCAGTCACAGAAAACTGGTCAACGCCAGAGTCCAACTATTGAAAATCGTAATGAATAGCACGCCTAATACAGTGTTTGTGTCATTTAATTGCAAGTCAATTAAACGTTCCGTAGATCAAATCAGACAGTTATGTAAAAAGTACCATCTTGTGGCCTTACAAGAGACTTGGTTGTTTCCACATGATCTGGACTTCCTGAATACGGTGGACCCGGAGTTTGGATGTTATGGTGTGTCTGCCATCGACACAACGCAGGGCGTAGTCCGCGGAAGGCCGTATGGAGGCGTAGCGCTACTGTGGGATAAGCGTGTGTTCACTCATGCAGAAATCATTCCGTGTCACAATAATCGGATGGTGGCCGTCAAGTTGCAATTGGGTGACCGATGGGTGCTTGTGTTTAGTGTGTATATGCCTACAGATTGCGAAGATAACTTATTTGAATTTACTCAGTGTTTAGGAAATATTAGTGCAATAATTGAAAGTTGTGATACCGAGGCTGTGTTTGTGTTAGGCGATCTGAATGCACACCCGGGCACTCGTTTCGGAAAAGAGTTGCTTGATTTTTGTACTGAGCAATTATTATGTTGCATAGATCTTGAGCGGCTTGGTGTGGACTCAGATACGCATACGTTCGTGAGTGAGGCGCATGGAACGAGTCGGTGGCTCGACCACTGCATCACTACTGCGGCGGCCGCTAGCGCCGTGACTAGTGTCTCTGTGCGGTATGATGTATACGTTTCTGACCATTTTCCGTTAGTAATAGGATGTGATTTTTCTTGTATCAGACCTAAATTAAATGTCACTTGTTTGGATTCTAAACTAAAACACATATGGGGTACACACAGGGACAGTAAGCAAATAGAAAACTATTCAAATTTCTGTGATATAGAGTTTAACACTATTAAGGGTCAAGGTTATTATTTACGTAGTTTAGAGTGCAATAATGAGTGTAAAAATATAGATCATACTAGTTTAATAGATAAATTTTATTGTGATATAGTTAAGGCGTTGCAAAATTGTGCGACTATAACATATGAGAATACTTTTAAAAATAATAATGGTAGGAAAGTGGTCGGATGGAATTATCACGTCAGAGATTTGCATAAAAAGGCCAGAGAAAAGTACATTGAATGGCTATCCTGCGGGCGGCCGTGCTCGGGATATTATTACGATCAAATGTCGGCGACACGAAAAACTTTTAAAGCTGCTCTAAAATACGTACAAAATAACCAGGATAAAATAAGGATGGATATTTTGGCGCGACATAAAGTATCGAAAAATTTTGCTCAGTTTTGGAAAGATATAAAAAAACAAAATCATAAAAGTAGTTTACCGGTCAGTGTTGAGGGTGAAGTAGATAAGAAAGACATAGCGAATTTATTAATGAGAAAATTTTCGGCCACTCCCTTTCCCTCCGATAATCAAGTACATAATAAAATTCGAATAACAAGTAGTGACTGTAGTGGCTCGGAGAAATTTCGTGTTAAGCCTGAAGACATTGTCAATGTCTTCAGAGGAATGAAGCGAGGCAAGTCGCCTGGACACGATGGACTAAGCATTGAACATTTGCTTTATGCCGGCCAGTATATCTGTGAGGTACTAGCACGGTTCTATAACTTATGTTTACAACATGCGTACTTACCCGAGGATATGTTACGTACATTAGTCGTGCCAATAGTAAAAAGTAAAACCGGTGATATCTCGAGTGCGGCCAACTACAGGCCAATCTCATTGGCAACGATTGTGGCCAAGGTACTTGAACGATACATACAGGGCAACATAACTCCACATCTGAATATTGACGATGGGCAATTTGGCTTTCGCTCTGAGGTTTCCACAGACATGGCTATCTATTCGCTCAAAGAAGTAGTCAATCACTACGTTGATCAGAACACGAGTGTGTATGCTTGTTTTCTGGATTTGAGCTGTGCTTTTGACACAATAAGTCATGACTTACTGTGGGAAAAGATGAGGCAGAGCCATGTACCGTCTGGGATTGTAGATCTGGTCGCATACTGGTATGCACACCAGGTCAATAATGTCAGATGGGGTGATGCGCAGTCAGATAGTTATGGGTTGAACTGTGGTGTGAGACAAGGTGGGTTGACCTCTCCCGACTTGTTTAACCTGTACGTAAATGACCTAATCGTGGAATTGAGCAGAACGTCGGTGGGGCTTAAGTTGGGTGACAGATATGTCAACAACTTGAGCTATGCCGATGATATGGTTCTGCTCAGTCCCTCGATTAAAGGTATGAAAAGGCTAATTACGATTTGTGAAGAATATGCGCGGCGCCATAGTTTAGTGTATAACGCCAAGAAAACGGAGATGGTAATATTCAAGTCGGGAAAGGGTCCGTCCATAGTGCCAGCTGTGTGTGTTGGAGGACAGCCGGTAAAGATTGTTGAGAAGTTCAAGTACCTAGGTCACATTCTCACATCAAATAGAGGTGATGACGATGACATCGAGCGGCAACGCAGAGCTTTATCTATATGTGGTAATATGGTCGCTAGAAAGTTCTTCAAAGCTGCCGATGATGTAAAGGATATGTTATTTCGAACGTATTGTCAGTCATTCTACACCTGTCAGCTCTGGACTGAATACACAAAGCGGTCTTACGATGGTATTCGTGTTCAGTACAACAACGTTTACAGACACCTGATGGGTCTAAAGCCTTGGTGCAGTGCCTCTGGAATGTTTGCTGAGGCAAGACTGAACACGTTTAATGCCATCCATAGGCATCGCATTGCGGGCTTCATGTCCAGAGTTGATGGTTGCAGCAATGCAATTATTGTAGGGTTGGCCACTAGGTCACCTATATCACGAATTCATAAGCGCTGGCTGCAAGTAGCGGCTTAGTACTTATTTCAATTTAATTTTTAGGTTAGTGTAAGTGAATATGTGTTATTTTGTTTGTACCTTTATATTTAATTTTTATAAAACTTAATGTGTTATTTGTGGTGAGGCTATGTAGGTAGAGTTATGTTACGTTAGATATTAGATATTGTTGTTTATTTTTTCTTTTTTTTTTCTCTCTTTTTACTTTGTATCTTATGGATCTTGTGTCTGACAATAAAAGTTTTATTATATTATTATTAATTTAAATCACTTTATAACATGGCTACATAGTCCGGAACAAACATTAACCTTATAATGAGGTTTGCACAGTCCAGTTCGCACAAGCTTACCTGCTAGTGTAGCCACTATATGGTATTCCATATTTATGTAGTCACGACTGCACAATTTAAATATTTATAACGTTATTACTTGAATGGCATGGTAAACCTGTCCATACATTTTAGGAACAGAAATGTTTCAGTGAGATTCAACCAGTAGGCTATTTACGTAACGCTGTTGCCAACAATTCTCTGATTTCAATGATTGCAATTTTTTCAATTGCGATTGCGTATCATCGACTTCATGTGTTTAGTTGCTAACAAAGTTCTATTCCTATAAATTAAAACTATTAAATCCATCATACGTAATCACATAAGTTACAATTTCAATAATTGAAATCAGAGAATTGTTAGCAACAGAGTAACGTAATTAGCCTACAGGTCCTCCACACAAACTGCCTAAAATACTGAACCACACAAGTAATGGGTCAATCAGGTCCAATAACAACTATAGTAATCTAGTAATGGTCGTATAGCGTGGCTGAGGTATCAAAAATGTTTAGAATGAGGCGTTTTATCAAAGTAATTTTGAGTCTTTGGCCGGCATTTTCTAAACTTTTTGGCAATTTTAGGATGATATGCTTTAGATAGTATACTGTTATGAAAAACTGATATTATCATTGGAGTATCTGTCCATTATTATACTTGCAAACTCGTTGTAACTCAAATAGTAGTTACACTTGAATATTATGATCTATATTTTTTTTCGAATACATATTATTTATTTATTTTATTTTATTCATTAATCAATGAAAACTACCTAATACTAAAAAATTGTATTACTATGTTGTTAATATTGTTTTTATTTTACCTTCTACTTTCTTTTATTTTAATTTTGAATAATATTATCTAGAATCACGATATTCATTTAAAATTGCCGCTCTTAACCAAGTGATTGTTGGTCATTGTCTATAAGTTTAGTGGGGGTTGACACTAGATGGCGTTGACGTAACAAAAATGCTTTTTTTGATCTTATTAAGATATCTTGATGTTTGTTTTGTTTATATCCTCTTTGGTTATTGTTTTGTGACGTGTGTGTTTTTATCCTCTTTGGTTTAGTGAATAAATCATCGTGGAAATCCGTTCGTGTAATGGTATTGTTTTTCAAGTTTCCATCGTTCGTTGTTTTAGTTTTCATTGTAAATGGACTTCGAAAAATCAACTGAGCGTATTATTAGATAGCCATTTGGTTAGTCTGTTTTAGGTTGAAGAAGAAAACGTAATTAGACAGAACGAAGGCTGATCTTACCGAAGCACTGACCAGAGTATCTATATAGTAAGATGGTAAGTATAATTTCAATTTTTTGAAAGAAAATTTGTTTGTTCTATTTAATTTAATATTCATAAACTGTGTAGGAACCACCATCAGCGGGTACGGGCTCGCCAGGACTCATAGGTACTGGACCGCTAATGCCGCCGGCGATGCTCGGCGCGCTGGCGCCTCCCATGCCACCCGCCGTGGCAATGCCCCCGGTCCCGGGAATGGGTGCGCTGCCACCGCCCATGGGTTATCCTCCGATGATGCCACCATTCTCTATGCCGCCACCAGGATTTCCTCCGTTTAAGGTTTGGTTGTTTAAATAATTAAAGTGGATTGAAGAATATAGACTCAAAAGCAGATGAGCGACAGGATTTTGATGAACGGTAGTCCCTATTCACTCTAGCTACTTTATTTACTAAAATTAAAGGCAACTATTATGTTATATACATTGGCGTATCTAGGGCTTTTTTCCAGTGGCCCCTGAGGTTGCCGATGAAGCCGAGCCAGGATTTGGTTGGGGGGTTTGGCAAAAAGTCAAAATTATAGGTATTCTCTTCTCGACGTGTGGAGTGAACGAGCGGATAAACGAATGAGCAGAGCGAGCTCGGATATTTTAGGTTTTAAAACCTGAGGGAGAACAAACGTGTGAGCGAGCGGAGTGAGCTCGAAATTTGAGACATTTTGGATCTTAAAAGCTGCGGTGATCAATGAATAAGCGACCGAAGCAAGCTCTACATTTTGTACGCTGGAAGTTTAAGCTGGAGTAATCATTGAATGAATGAGCGGGCGGAGAGAGCTTGTAATTTGTGATATTTTGGGTTACAAAAGCTTGAGGTAACCCTTAAATTAATGAACTCTACATTTTTAGTTCTTTTCTCAAAGAACTAAAAATTTTTAGGGTCTTAGTAAAAAGTTCTTCTTTTCTTAATTCTTAACAGCAATCGGTGATCCTCACAATAGTAATTACGGAAATTAATTAATGAGTGACCGCAACGAGCTAGGTGAATGATAAAAAAAGTATTTAAACGTTATGAATGAGCGAGCGACGCGAGCTTGAATTTTTTTCATTTTATGTCGTAAAAGTTGGTGTGATCAATGTACATTTTTATTTTGACATTTTAGCTTAGGTGCTGTGATGATGTGTGATGCTGATAGTAATAAAAGACAATAAAAGTAATATAAATGATTGAATGATAATCGGACACAGCGCACACAGACTTCGTTCGCTGCAGAGACTGCGCAGTGCTCAAAACAACATAAAAAAACTGTATCAGGAATTGGGGCGTCGGTTAAAGCGTAGGGTCCCACAAATATCACTCACTGTCGATCAAGAGGACATTTGACTATATTATTCACTGGTGCACTGAAAAATTTTCTCTTAAGTTTGTTACCCGACTTTTGGAAATATAACTCAATCTAGCTTTGATTGTAATTTAATTACATTGTAATTAAATTTGGATTGAAAGAACTACCACCTGACCATTCTGGGGTGGGCACGGCCAACCCCCCCCCCCCCCCCCTTCCTACGCCTATGGTTATATATGTAGATGCTTGGTAATATTTGGGGGTTTGCAACCAAACAATGTTCACATACTTATAAAATGAGCTTTATGTTCTGCTCAAAAATAAAGCATGATGTACATGAAGGTTGTATCTTAATTTATCATTATTATTAAATAAAAACGAATTTCTAATTTAACACCGAAAGGGGTGCAAAGGGAATGCAACATTATTTAACTTTTCTAGAGCCCTAAATGAATGAATCTAGAATCATGATATTTGGACAATTCAATAAACTCATTTTGTTACATAAGCACCTACTAAGAATATGTGATGTTGCTCTTCAGTCAAATGTGTCACCGTTTATGTTAGCTAATAATATTTCTTTTTTTATGTCAAACGGTAGGTAAACAGGCAAGCGGGCCACCTAATGGAAAGTGAGCACCACTGCCTAAAGAAATTAGCACCAGGTGACACCAGGTGAACAGGCAGCAAAAAAGCAAATGCCCCTCCACTGCGCAAGCCCCAGTTCCCCAAATGCCCACCTTGTGGAGCACTGGAAGCCTTACTCACTGGCAGAAACAATACCATTTAATGCTATTGTTTGGCTGCAGTATTCTGTAAGGTGGAGGTATTTCCCCAGTCTGGTGACTCCAATTTGAACTTAAAAATTAATAATGTACAGTCTCTCTTTCATAAAATATCCTTAATGGATTGTCAATAAAATAATTTAAAAAACATGAAATAATTTTTTCAGGAACTGACTGCACCTGCTCCTGATGTGGCTCCACTTGCAAACCAAAGCAGTCCATGGTCAGAGCATAAGGCACCAGATGGTCGCATATATTACTACAATTCAGTTACAAAGCAGAGTTTATGGGAAAAACCTGATGACCTAAAGACACCGGCAGAGGTAATTTTGAATTTATTTAATACTAATCCCACTATATCCGGATAATCCTACTAATATTAAAATGTAAATGTTTGTTACTCCTTCACACAAAAAGTACTGAATGGAATTTGATGAATGGATTTTGATAGCCCAGATTAGCACAAAAGCTTCAATTTTTCCCATAATTCAATGTGTTTCCCATGAGAACCTGTCTGGAATGTTATGACCGAAATTTACGTAGATAAAGTCGTGGGCAAAAGCTAGTAAAATTATAAATGCAAATGGTTGAGTGTGCATTTGTGTGTTTGTTACCACCTCACACTTAAATGGATGGACAGATTTGGATGAAATTTGGTAGGTAGCTAGATTAGGGCCTCTAATAAGATATATACCACTTTTTATCTTACTTTTAATGTTTCAGAAATTGTTATCTGCATGTGTATGGAAAGAGTACACAACTGATGCAGGCCGGTTGTACTATCACAACATAGAGACTAAGGAATCCAGCTGGGTTGTGCCTACAGAGCTGCAGGAGATTAAGGATAAAATTGCGGCAGAGGAGGCAGCACAGTGAGTATTGCTAACAAATAATATTAACATATTAAAATTCTAGTAACAAGAACAAAATATTTTTATTGCAACTAAATAACAAAATTTTTAGATAGCCAATCTAATAAAAATTTTATTTCGTCCTGTAAATCAAAGTCTATGTTTTAAAACACTATGGCTTTTTGCACAATGTCATAGTTCCGTAGTAAACCAAGGAATCTTATAGTTTCACTATGTCTGTCCGTCCGTCTGTCCGTCTGCAGTTTGGTACTAGATAGCTAATGTATGATTAGAAGTACATAATAATCACACCGACAAATTTCTAAAATAACATATTTTAGATATATTTTTATTTAGGTACCCCTACACCTAAAGCGGGGGATGAAAATTTATTAAGTTGGGATTAGCAAACATTTCATACAAGTTGTATGGAAAAAAATTTGAGCTAGCTACATTTGCAACTTTGAAATGTGTCTATAGTATCAGAAAATCCTCTATTGCACGCATATAATCACAGGCAACTACGGAACCCTACGTTGCACGTGGCTCAACACGTCTTGGCCGGCTTTCCCTTTTATTTGCTAAACATTCAACCTACCCTGCAGTGAAAACCCGATTCCCTTTTTTTGTATTACGGCTGACAAACAGGCAAGCGATCCACCTGATGGAAAGTGGTCACCGCCGCCTATGGACATCAGCAACACCAGGGGCGCTACCAATGCGTGATATACCTCTTGAACTACGTCATAGTCCAAAGGAAACACTGTGGCTGGGAGCCCATCCACATCCGAATTGTACGAGCGAGAAACATTCTTTCAAATCTTCGCCTGGACACCAATAGGATCCACGTAATAAGTATGAGTACTCAGCGGCGGGTGGTACGATGGCGGATTTGTACTATTCAGTTTCAAAATCTAAATTTCCCTTGCATTCCCGTTTTAGACTAGCATTATATCGCATGTGTTCGCCCAGTGGCGTGTTGGGCTTGCCGGGCGAGGTGCCGCTGCCGGCGTCGCCCGCGCCCGCCTCCTCCGCACTGGACGAGGCCATGGCCAAGACCCTCGCCTCTATCGACTCCTCGCTCGCCAACAACATACCGATACCGGACGATACTGATTTTTATAAAGGTAAGGAGTTTTGAGATGTGTGCTTTCGTTCTAGTCTAGTTGATGTGTGTGTTTTCTTTCTACGTCAAACAGGCAAACTGGCTACTTGATAGAATGTGGTGGCCGTTATCTATGGATATTAGCAACACCAGGTGTGTCGCCAATGTATATGTGTACCAAATATCTAATAATTTTGAAGTAATATATGGTACTTACTATTCATCATCACGATCATCAACAACCTGTATCATTCACCATTGGACATGAGTGTCTACTATGTTAGTGGAGGGTTTTGTTCTCGCTTGGCGGGCGGATTTGTTTGTATAGGGTCTACCTAATTTGCTTCTAACGCCGAATGGCCCGAATGTATGCAAGCGCAGCACTTCAGAACAGCTGCACATGTTTGGCTACTAATTTTTTGTTGTGTTGAAAAAATTATAGAAAAATCGTACAGGTACAGATAATTAAATTGAAACTACACGAGGCGAAAGAAGTTGCGCAGGGCATCAGTAAATAAATAAATTAGTCTCATTGTACGTCTGCACGACATGTATGAGTGCCTACTGAGCCAATTGTACGAACAATGAAAACTATTGTGTTTCGCAGGCAAGTCGGACGAGGCGACGGCCGACGGCTCGGACGCGGCGCCCGAGACGCAGTACAAAGACAAGAAGGAAGCGATAGAAGCGTTCAAGGAATTACTCAGGGAACGGGTAAGTTTATTTCTTAGCATTTGTAGCATATGGGGTCAGCAACACGCTATGATACCTATAGCACTGTTATTGCTTTATCGTGTAATTGATCCTTATTCTATAAGCAGATATTTGGAATGCTGTTTACCGGTGACTATCCCCGGAGGCCACACTCTCACGAGCAAGAAATATCACAAATGTTAGTTCTTTTGAAACTAAACGCCACACTTCAATTAGTTCACACTGGTTATGTGAGTCCATCTTTATATTCGATGGATCTTATCTTGATCATATCCTTGATCATGGGAAAATTGGTGTACTCGTGCACTTTGCTGATCTTGGTTATTAATAATAAAAATAAAATCGTTTATTTCAGGCACTAAAGTAGGTATTACAATTGCATTAGGTATTGTAGCTATTGCAAACGTCCATAGGCTACGGTAACTGAGATGTGACCGATTAACTCTCTATCGGGATTGAGCAATCGTATAGAGTGACGACACACGTCCTGTATTCGGATAGACGTACTCAATGGAGTCTATCCTATACAATCCTGTTAATAACCAGGGGGGTTATCAACAGGTGGGCTGTACGCTTATTTGCTTGTTGGTTCACGTTCACGTCTCATCCCGATAGTGATAGACTATAGCTATCATGAGCTTGACTATAGGTTTGGGCGCTAACCCGACAATATAATACAAATTATTATTGCCTAAACTACTGAACAATTTTTAATGAAACTAACAGCTGAAAATCCATTCAACTGGCATCCAAATGAAAGAAACCGTACCGAAATCGGTCCAGCCATTAGGGATTTACGATGCCACAGACAAGCACACGTCAATCACCTGGCTTTTTGCGTCGGGAGTTAGAATTCTCGTCACTATCGCTGCGCAACCGTCGCCGAAGCCGCGCGATGACGCGATGAGTCGTGGCGCGATGCCCGAATATGTACCCTTAATTGTCAAAAATATATATAAAAAATTCTATCATATCCTTATTAAAGCTCTACCTGGTATTGCAGAACGTGCCATCGAACGCCACGTGGGAGCAGTGCGTCAAGATCATATCTAAGGATGCCCGTTACGGCACATTCAAAAAGCTCAATGAGAAGAAACAGGCTTTCAATGCATATAAGACTCAGAAGTTGAAAGACGAACGTGAGGAACAACGGTGAGTTGTAGACTTAACAGTTTATTTTAGGGGGCTTTAAACGGCCAAATTTTTTTTACTGAATGTTATCAACATAGTGGCCGGCCTTACCTGCAATTACCTGCATTGCCAGCAATTTTTCAATCCTATTTATTTATCCCTAAAGTGTTTACTCACTCACATGTATTCGGTTCGAATTAGAATGGTATCCGGTTTGGCCATCCTTGTAATTCAATGGACATAGACTGTATGGACTTTTTAGTTAGCAATACTACTGTGGATTGACCTCAACTATTACCTTTGCAGGTTGAAAACAAAGAAAAATCGAGAGAACCTAGAAGAATTTCTAATGAGCTGTGACCGTGTGACTTCATTGACAAAATATTACAAATGTGAAGAAATGTTTAGTAATTTGGAGGTAAATATTATATTTACCGAAGTCTAAAAAAGTTGTAGTTTATGCAACTGGCATATAAAAGGGGGTATTAAAACATGAGTTAATGATAATAGTTTGACACGAGTGTTTTAATACCTAATTATATGCAATTGCATACACTACTTTATCTACATTCATATTCACATTTCATGTTACAATTTCGTACCTATAATTTTCTTCAAACAAGAAAAAACATTCACGAACACAACTTAAAACAATTAGAAAAGAATATTCTGTTTAACGGGAAAATAATTACACACAAATATAAACACGAAAATTTGAATTTGTTAAAGACATTTAGGTATTCAGCCTACATTTCGGCGTGTCCCGGCGCCCGACAAAATTTAAAAAATAAAAGTGTTACATAATTATTAAAAAGTTAATTTGCGTTACAGCTGTAATGGAAAATGCTGTATCAATAAGTAATTTAAAAAAAAATTATAGACTGCGTGAAAAAAGTGTATCCTTAAACGACTGTTTTCGAATATGTTTATAAGAGAGGTAGGGCATAGCGGGGTATCTCGTTCGAATTGGAGCCGCCCGACTGGGGAAGTACCTCCACCTTACAGAATATCGCAGCTAAATAATACTCTTTTAAATAGTATTGTGTTTCTGCCGGTGAGTAAGGTTTCCAGTGCTCCATGGGGTGGGGATTTGGGGAACCGTGGCTTTGGCAGTGGAGTGGCATTTGCTTTTTGCTGCCAGAGCAACGTGTTATAGAGGTGGGCAACGCATTAGCGATACTCTTGGTGTTGCTAATGTCTATAGGCAGTGGTGACCACTTTCCATCAGGTGGCCCGCTTGTCGTATGACATTAAAAAAAAAATTTTTTATTGGAACATTACGGTATGAGTGCAGATAAAATATATTATGTCAAATATTTGTAACTATGAGGTTCCTCCGATAGCAGAGCGATGATATGACATGTCTCTGTATTCTTTGCCCTTCACTTTATGTCATAAAGGATGTTTTAGAGGTTCACAACTTTCAATTAAAATAAAACAAAGACACCTGTTTTTAAAATAAGTGAAACTAGCTTTATTGGGAAGCCATTTCAGTTTGAACTTGATTTCGGCCAGGCTTGTACATAGATGTATACGCATAAAGGAGCTGACATGAGCCAATGTGTATACTAAAATCATCCTCAAGGCCATTATTATCTTTGCCGCGCTTCATTTTATATGTATTTTTTTGTATTTTTCTATAATCCTTCTATTATGAAGAATAACAACAGTTCTCCGTACCCCGCAGCTGTGGCGATGCGTGCCCGAGTCGGACCGACGGGACATTTTCGAGGACTCGATCTTCGCCATCGCCAAGCGGGAGAAGGAGGAAGCTAAGGCGCTCAAGAAACGGAACATGAAGATGTTGGCTCAGGTATGGATATGTTGGATCTGGTGCCGTAGATAGAGAGACTAAAGGTGAGATTCAGGGACGAACCTGATTATATGTACTAAACACGATCTGAATGAGGTTTGGCTTCTGACCCCGATATTTAAATAAGAAATTCAATGCGTAGATCCTGGCTGTACCGTTTTAATTGGGCTGTGGGTTACGGAATTTCTAATCAAAAATTCGTTGGTGTTAGTAGGCGTAGGTTTACTAGGTCTAGAAAAATGTACTAGAATAGATAGACGACCGATGCCCGCTAATGGTCTTAAGTAGCTAATACACGTACGAACTTAAAGTAGGCGGTTCTTAAGTTCACGAACTTACTCGGCACGTTTTTTTATAAATTCCATAAATAATTCGAGTTCATAGCTTCTAAAATCAGTCACTTTTGCAACAAAAAAGCATAAAGTTAATGAAACTTATGTTTAAACTAATTTTATACAAAGATTCAAAAGATTCAAAATATTTATTTGTAAGAGATAGGTATTACAGATGTTTTAATTATCTTCAATAGTTTCTCTATCCTTTGCCCGCATGCTGAGGCGTACAAATCTTTAAGTATAATTGTTTCATTTTTCATTTAGTAAATAATACAATCTTCCATAAATAATAATTTCAATAAATTTAAATTTCAATAAATAAGTTATAAAATAATCAGTAAATAAAACCATGTCATTAAAAATGTCAATTATTACTAACAATTTTCATTAAATAATACGGAAATCAATAATTTAACAATGTCATACAATTTAAATGTCATTAAAATATTCCGTCAATTCATAATATGCCTTATCTACTAAGTAAGAATGTAATTTATTTTTAAATGTCATAAAATCTGTACATTGGCGTAAGCTAATTGGTAATTTATTATAAATCTTTGGGGCTAGTATGTAAAAACTTTTCTGACAAAGAGTAGTTTTGCATCCATTTTGCATCAACTGATCGTTACGCCTTAAACTATTTACTCTAGAGAATAAATTCGGATTTCGACGAATGAAAAGCGCCGTTTCGTAAATGTAGATAGATGTTAAAGTTAGGATCTTTAACTGCTTAAAATATTCTTTACAGCTATCTGTACGTTTCAGACCACACATGGCTCTAACACATCTTTTTTGGGCTCTAAATACCTGAATAATGTTCACCGCATTACCCCAGAAAATAACACCGTATCTTAAAGTAGAGGCCACATATCCATGATACGATGATAAAACAGCTTTACGGTTTACTATTTTATTTAGGTTGTAAAGCGCATATGAATAGCTACTTAATTTATTACACACGAACTTTAAATGTGTTTGCCATCGCATATCATTGTCAATATATAGTCCAAGGAATTTTGTTGTGGCAGTTTCTCCTAACTGAATATTATTATATGTAATTTCAGTCTCCAGTTTTTTATTTTTTCTTTGCGCAAATTTCATTATTTTAGTTTTATCTAAATTAATGATTAAGTTATTATTTTCCAACCATTCCGTAATTTTTAAGAGGCTATCATTGATTTCATTTTCATCATTAAATATTACTGTGCTATCATCTGCATATAATATCATTAGGGTGCGTATACAGTTCGGCATATCATTAATATACACCAGAAAAAGTAGAGGCCCCAGTATACTACCCTGTGGTACTCCGTAACGGACTGCTTTAAGTTCAGATTGATAAATCATTTCAGTTTTGGTTATTATGCACACCTTGGTTATGTAAGTTTTTTGCCATCTGTCCTTTAAATACGATTTTATTAAATTATAAGCATTTCCTCTTATTCCATAGGTCTCTAATTTGTAGAGAAGAATGTCATGATGTACATAATCAAAAGGCCTAGTCATGTCCATATACATTGCAATTACAGGAAGCCCATTATCCATTCTATTATAAACTACGTCAAGAAAGTCGTATATAGCTAAATCAATGCCTTTACTTTTACGAAACCCATTTTGTTCTTTACATATTAAACCAGATTTCTCAAAATATGTGTAAAGATTTGTGTGAATAATCTTTTCAAAAATTTTTGAAAATATCGGTATTAACGCTAACTGCCTATAATTTTTTATTAAGTTTTTTTGCTCTTTTTTATGCATTGGTTTTACTACAGTAACTTTGAGCTTATCAGGAAAAACACCAGTCTCTATACACAAATTAATAATATAGGATAACACAGGAGAAATTATATCTGATACAAATTTTACTACCTTCGTACATATTTCGTCATAGCCGGTGCTTGTTGTATTTTTTAAATTTTCAATTATGTTCATCACTTCTCGTGGGTCTGTAGGTCTCATGAAAAAAGATTTATGCCCATTATTTATGCAGCGGTTTCGAGGAGCTATTTGTTTCACCGGTGTTTTTATTTCATCAATGTAGTAATTGTTGAAACATTGTGCAATACGATAAGGATCCCTAATGTTTTCGTTATTTACCGTAACCTGCTCTATACTATCTTTCGGTAATTGAAGCTTTGTAGAGTTGATAACATTCCATGTAGCTTTTGATTTATTTTTTGCATTCAATATACGATAGTTATTTTGAGACTTCTGCGTTAATTTGATGATTTTGTTGAATTTTCTTGAATATATTTTAAAAGTCTTCTTGTCTGATGGGTCCTTAGATACACGATAGTTCCATAAAAGTTGCCGTTTTCGTTTACTACACATTTTAATTCCTGTTGTTATCCATTTTGGTCTTACTTTAGTAGAGATTTTTACTTTTTTATTAGGGAAACACATATCATAGAGCAATTTAAATATGTCATAGAAATGATTAAAAGCGTCATTGGCATTATTTGTCATATATACATCATTAAAGCTAATGTTCTCAAGATAATCTTTAAATCTCACCATATTTTCAATACTGTAGTCTCGTTTTGTACAGTACCAATAATTCATAGTGCAAACTTTATTGGTCGGACACGTATAAATTTGTGCTGAATGGTCTGATACTGCTAATTCCAATATTTCGCCTTTGCCACCTCTTATATTATGTATAATATTATCAACACAAGACTGACTGCTTGGTCGTGTCGGTTTATTAATTGAAAACCGTAAATTAAAATGGGCCAAAATCTGTCTAAACTCTGAGGTTGTTTTATTGTTTTTTAAAATGTCAATATTAAAATCTCCGCATATTATTATTTTATTATTATTTTTAAATGTCAAACTATTCACTATGTCATAAAAAATGTCAAAAAAGATTTTAAAAGCTAAGGACGTACTATTATTTGTTGGCACCCTGTAAATACACAATATAATTATTTTATGTTCCACTAATTCAATGGCACAACATTCAATAGATTCAATTACATTATATTTCATAATATATTCTATTGATCTAAATTTCATATTTTGTCTTACTAAAAATAAAATACAAAAAACACAACTGCACGAGATACATCACAAAAAAAATCGCGGCATGCGGCTCGCGGCGCTGACAGATACGCGAGCCGAAGCCGCGAGCTACGAGCAAAAATCAAACATGTTAAGGTGCGTACGAATTAGAGGCAGCCTCAGGTTGAGGCACGCACGGCGCACCGCGAGCGTGTGCGCCGCGAGCCGCCGATTGTCGGTTTTCTGTCCATGCTCAAAGATGCCTCGGCGTGCGTGCCTCGCGATGTTTGGACGTGACTACGAATGCGCGCGTATTGTTTATTGACACTTGACAACTTTAATATTTTCATGTCAATTAAACTGTTGGTCTTTCTAATAAATCAATAAAATAAAATACATAAAATAAATAAAATGAAATAAATGAAATAAAATATAATAAATAAAATAAAATGATTACATAAAATGATATACATAAAATAAATGAAATAAAATAAATAAAATATAATAAAGTAAAAAAAAAAAATAATAATAATAATATAAATAAATAAATAAATTATTTGGAATACTTATATACTAAACAACATGGTGAGCAGAAAAAAGCGTTATGAGATCGAAAAAACTAAAATTATTTTAACAATCCCATCAATTATGATAAAAGCAGCATCAACATTTTATTTGTGCGGCGCATTTGTGGCTCGCCGCGAGCACGTTGCCTCAACACACAAACAAATGCGCAACTGAGCAGCCTCGCCGCGCGCGGTGAGCATCTCGCCGCGCGCGGCGAGCATGCCTCGGGCTGAGCCGCTCTAATTCGTACGCACCTTTAGATCGCCGGCGAACTTACTCGGCAGTTTAAGTACGCGTACTTAGGATGACACACGAGCGAGCAAGGTCGTCGAGCCACAAGTACGCGTACTTACTCGCACGTCTATGAGCCATTTAAGATCCGACCATAGAATATCTTCCCTCATCTGTTATTCCAAAAAATCGTGCATTATATGAAAGAATATTACTTAATAAAGAAAAAATATATGGGTTGCCTATTCTCAACCTGGTCCTTCTATGGGGTTGCCATGGATACAATCTACCCTCATATGTTACTTAATCGAGTTTTATGTCAAATGATAGGTATTTCTTTCCCCTATCCAACAATATATAGTTGCCTAGGTAAAACTTGGTCAGAACGGCAATATCGGTGAATACTTATTTGTAAAATGAATGAATGAAAATAAATTAGTGAATGTTCACCAATATTTCCTCTACGCGTGTGCGCATGTCTCATCTGGTCGGTCCATTTAATTCGCGCGCTACAATACTTCCGCACTGCGGTAGCTCTCTTACATTTGAGTTAAATTATGTCTGATATGGGTAACACCGAAACCGAACGGTTAAAAACATGAGAAATTCAGCGTCTCGCATCAAAATATTCAGTTTCGAAAATCAAATCCCTCACAACCCAAACCCAAACAATGGGCCCACAGAATACCAGCGCTGCGAGTCGTTTCTTACGCCTCCCAGCACATGCTGAGTACTGCTGGGTACCATTGTCATGGGAGGATACATATTGTTTTAATTTAGATATTTTATGTATTAATGCGTCCGTGGTCTGTAATTGTAACTGTTATTGTGTCGTGGTGTGCTATGTGTAATAAATGTCTTTTCTATCTTTCTTAAGTATATATTATTAGTATTATTATTGTATTATGTTTTGGGGTATTTTGTAGTAAATAATTAGTTATTAGTTGTCTCCCTACCTGAATAAGTATGTTCTAGCTTTGTATGCTTTGCCTGTCCCGCTATACAGTTTGCTTCACATAATTTGTGGTTAGCTGGTAGAAATCTCTCATAGAGATAAGTTCGCCATTGTACTCATTTTTGTTTGATGTATTTAACTATGTATGTATACAATAAAGAATATAATAAATGAAAGCAAGTCCTTCGCTCCCCGTCCCCAGGTGTTGGAGAACATGAGCTCGATATCGTACTGCAGCACGTGGAGCGAGGCGCAGGTGCTGCTGCTGGAGAACATCGCGTTCAAGAGCGACGTCAGCCTGCTGGGGATGGACAAGGAGGACGCGCTCATCGGTAACGTGCTATGCTTCTTTTTATACCACTAAGGCGGCAAACAAGCTTCCGCCCTGCCTGATGGTAAGCAGTCACCGCAGCCTATGTACGGTTGCAATTAAATTAAGAGCGGTAGGGCATAGCGAGGTATCTCGTTCAAATTGGAGCCGCCCGACTGGGGAAGTACCTCCACCTTACAGAATATCGCAGCTAAATAATACTCTTTAGTTTCCAGTGCTCCATGGGGTGGGGGTTTGGGGAACCGTGGCTTTGGCAGTGGAGGGGCATTTGCCTTTTTGCTGCCAGAACAACGAGTTATAGAGGTGGACAACGTATTGGCGATACTCTTGGTGTTGCTAATGGCTATAGGCAGTGGTGACCACTTTCCATCAGGTGGCCCGCTTGCCTGTTTGCCTACCGTATGAAAAAAAAATACCAGCGGCATCACCCACGTGTTGCCGACCCCGTTAAAACATTTGCTTCATAACACCTTTCATTACCTCATCATTACAACCCATCATCCACTGCAGGATTTAGGGGCTTAGAGGAGAGGTTGTAGCCATAATCTCCACGCTTGACCGGCAGGTTGGAGATCGTAGTGTTGCGAATATAGATATTCAAAACGCTGCTGCCCATTTTACAGCTTTCGGAGATTCCAGAACTTTTGCCTCAAAAACATTAGTCGTCTTGTACGACACCCACCAGTATAAGGGGGTGCTATTCTACACTGCCGGACACCACACGGCCGCCACCCATTTATTACCTAACTGACAGAAATAACGTCAGATAACCCCCAACCATATACTTCAATATTTCCTATAATACCTACTAAACTAATTGTAGTCATAACAAACTAAGAACCATCTTGATGAAACTGGCTTTCAAACAAAAAATCCGCATCGGTCCATCCATTCGGTAGCTACGATGCCACAGACACCCACACCCAGAGCCACAAATACACACGTCATACTTATAACACAACTCTTTTTTCGTCGGAGATTAAAAATTACATACGCAAAATACCACACTTAAAGCGTCGAATGCGATTAATACTAACGTAACGTATTTTATTTTCAGTTTTCGAACAGCACATAAAAAATTTGGAAGCAGAATATTTACAAGAGAGGGAACAATTGAAGAAGAGAAGCAAAAGACAACAGCGGAAGAACAGGGATAACTTCTTGGTGAGAACAATGATTTGTTGTTACTAACAATGTAGATCTTAATAATACTAACTAGTACATAGAGTCCACTACGATCTAGTTTAAAATAATTTAGATATGAGTTGTATGTATGTCCATTTTGTGATTTAAGTATTCGATCGTATACGTCGATCCATAATACACAGCACAGTAACAGGGGCGATATTCGGTCTTGTCGAGAGGCCATGGTTGGTCGCTTGAACGAGGCTCTCAAGGCAGTGTCCGATTGGGGCGAAGCCAATCTAGTTTCGTTCAACGCCACCAAAACACAGGCGTGTTTCTTTTCCGCTAAACGGAGTCCATTTCATCTAGCTCCGACTTTCCGGAATTTATCTGTGGAAATTACCGACAACCTACAGCTCCTGGGTGTTGAGCTATCAACCAATCTCAATTTTTTCAAAAGTTGCTTCAGTTATATCTAGCAAAAGTCCGATCTTGCATGGAGCACTGCTGCCACCTCTGGGATCGATCAGCCAAATACCAACTGGCTGCTTTGGATTCGGCGGAAAAACGTGCAAAGAAATTAATTTGTGATCCGCAGTTGATTGAGGCTAAGCTGCAGAGCCTCGAGCATCGGCGTAGGGTTGCGCGTTTGTCGGTTTTCTACAGGTTGCACTTCGGAGAGTGTGCGAAGCAGTTGCACGACCTCATTCCGCCGGCCCCTTTCCATCGCCATCGGGAGACGCGATCCGGGCGAGCGCGAATCCTTATGTCGTGGATCTTCCAACTATCCGCACGAGCCGCTTTGGCTCGACTTTTATAATGCGTACGGCTAAGGAGTGGAATGCGTTGCCTGCGAGTGTGTTCCCTGATCAATATAATCTGGATGCCTTCAAGGCTAGAGTGAATAAGCTGTTCCTAGACAAGCATGCTCCATCATCAGCCGCATCGTCACTTACCACCAGGTGAGACGATGGTCCTGCCTAGACAATTAATAAAAAATAAAAAAATTACATTGCGATATCCGCATTATGCCACGGAAAGAGACATCGGCCTGCCCTGGGCATGAAGCTATTAGCCCAGTAAAGAAAATAAGCGAAGGGACTGCTCTCACGGAACTTGCTACTTTTAGTATGTAGGTACATGCGAAGGATTTATTCGCCAATCGGAGACATCCTATGCACTTTAGACTTCTGCGTTACCCGCGCGACGGCCGCTTGACGCTTACCTCTCCCCCGCGCCCCGTCGCAAATCAATGGCACAAGTGTTTAGAACAACAACGAGCGGATTCACTCTCCACTGTATAAATGGCTTCATGGCCTACACAAGTACTGACAGTACCTACAGAAAAACTGCTCATTGACGTTATGCTTACATGTGTGTTCACTATTACCTGTAGGCTAATTACGTAACGCTGTGGCCAACATTTGTCTGATTTCAATGATTGAAATGGTTACTTATGCGATTCCGTATCATCGATTGCATGGGTTTCGTTGCAAACAAAGTTCCATTGCAATAAACTGAAAAGTATCAATTTCAATAATTGAAATCAGGCAATTGTTGGCAACAGAGTTACGTAATTAGCTTACTGCTATTAAAATAATGCGTACTCGTCCTTAGGCATTGCTGGACAGTCTGCACGAGGAGGGCAAGCTGACGTCCATGTCGCTGTGGGTGGAGCTCTACCCCGCCATCTCCGCCGACATGCGCTTCTCCGCCATGCTGGGTGAGTCATCGTTAGAGATACAAGTAACATTTATTGACATTGATAATATAAAAAAAGGGAAATCACAAAAAGCTTCGTCCGAAATGAGTCCGAATGATATATTTCAACTTATGACAAATCGGATAAAAAAAAACAGCAGCGTCACTGCGCATAAGACGTTGTCAAGTAATTAATAATTATTGAAACACCCCTCCCCAATTAGCACCGCGTTCAAAAGTACCCATTATCGAAGCCATTGGCAACGGTCGTACGACCATGGTCGTGCGACAGACGGTTTCCAGGTCTCCTATTGAGCAGGCCACGTCAATCGTACGACCATGGTCGCATGACCGTTGCCAATTAGGACAACGCCTTAATGTGTCATTCCATTAACCGTAAAATATCCGTAGGCCAGAGCGGCTCCACTCCACTGGACTTATTCAAATTCTACGTGGAGAACCTGAAGGCTCGCTTCCACGACGAAAAGAAGGTGATAAAGGAGATCCTCAAGGAGAAATCCTTCGAAGTGCGACCTGACACCAGCTTTGAAGAGTTTGCCACCGTCGTCTGCGAGGACAGCAAGTCGGCCGCCTTGGATGCTGGGAACGTGAAGCTCACATACAATTCGCTGCTGGAAAAGGTGAGCAGGAAACGCAATTTTGATAATCGTTATAGGTTGTAAGACTTTCGTGGGTATTCGCTACACTTTCATCGCCCATGTTATTGGGGTATTACCACGGTTAGTATTATTTTTATCTCGATGTTTCGACGCAGTTGCATTCGTCTTGGTAATATCGATGTAAACATAATTCCATAATCTTGTTAGTCGAATACAAATTGCAATGAAACTATATTGTTTATTTCGCCAAAGATTATTCGGATCATGCGATTCAAGGACGCGACTCTGTGCGAGCGTGATGCAAATATATTTACGCGGGAGCATCAGAGACAGGTAGTAACAGGTCAATGTACGAATTTACACAACATAAGAAACATTGTACAAGATTGGCTACAAACTATCTCTAGAAATGGATCTAGAGATTATAAAAAAATTCCTACACTTTCACTACACATGTTATCGGGTTTGTTATGTGTAGTGAAAGTGTAGTGAATAACCACGAATGTCTTAAAACCTAAAACAAATACTTGCAATTTATTTATGAAAAATAATAAAAACCATCGTCGGTGAAACCTTCGGCTTCGGCCCGAAATCCGCTTCGGTCGGACATTATTAATTTGCTAATTGCTGCCAGAGCAAAATGTCCCGTGATTTCATAGGTGGAGACCATGCATCGGTGATACCCCTGGTGTCGCTAAGTTCCATTAGGCGTCTCGCCTGCCACACATTAACATTAAACGTCGATCCCGCCTCCCCCACCCCAGGCGGAGACAAAGAACAAAGAGAAGCTGAAGGAGGAGTCGAAGGCGCAGAAGAAGTTGGAGAGTGCGTTCAAGGCCGCCCTGGCCTCGGCCGGAGTGGACGCCGCGCAGCCGTGGGCCGCCGCGCGCGCCACCCTCGACGAGCGGACCGCCGCCATAGCCGCCGTGCCGGAGGGCGACCGCGAGAGGATATACAAGGTACGGAGGAGAGAAGGGGCTGGAGACCGCCTTTAAGGAAGGTTCACAGGCCACCGGCGTGAACGCCGTTCTGCCGCGGAGGATATACAAGGTAGGGAGGAGAGAAGGGGCTTGAGACCGCCTTTAAGGAAGGTTCACAGGCCACCGGCGTGAACGCCGTTCTGCCGCGGAGGATATACAAGGTAGGGAGGAGAGAAGGGGCTTGAGACCGCCTTTAAGGAAGGTTCACAGGCCACCGGCGTGAACGCCGTTCTGCCGCGGAGGATATACAAGGTAGGGAGGAGAGAAGGGGCTTGAGACCGCCTTTAAGGAAGGTTCACAGGCCACCGGCGTGAACGCCGTTCTGCCGCGGAGGATATACAAGGTAGGGAGGAGAGAAGGGGCTTGAGACCGCCTTTAAGGAAGGTTCACAGGCCACCGGCGTGAACGCCGTTCTGCCGCGGAGGATATACAAGGTAGGGAGGAGAGAAGGGGCTTGAGACCGCCTTTAAGGAAGGTTCACAGGCCACCGGCGTGAACGCCGTTCTGCCGCGGAGGATATACAAGGTAGGGAGGAGAGAAGGGGCTTGAGACCGCCTTTAAGGAAGGTTCACAGGCCACCGGCGTGAACGCCGTTCTGCCGCGGAGGATATACAAGGTAGGGAGGAGAGAAGGGGCTTGAGACCGCCTTTAAGGAAGGTTCACAGGCCACCGGCGTGAACGCCGTTCTGCCGCGGAGGATATACAAGGTAGGGAGGAGAGAAGGGGCTTGAGACCGCCTTTAAGGAAGGTTCACAGGCCACCGGCGTGAACGCCGTTCTGCCGCGGAGGATATACAAGGTAGGGAGGAGAGAAGGGGCTTGAGACCGCCTTTAAGGAAGGTTCACAGGCCACCGGCGTGAACGCCGTTCTGCCGCGGAGGATATACAAGGTACGGACTGGGTGTACAGGAGGGAGTGGGGGGCGAAGACCGCTTTTAAGGAAGCTTTACAGGCTACAGCAGTGACGCCATGCCTGTGCACGACCGCGTGAGGATATACATATAAGGTACGAAGGAGGGAATGGGGATGGAGACTGCTTTTAAGGAAGGTTTACAGGCCACAGGTGTAAACGCCGTGCTGCCGTGGGCGAGCGCCGTGAAAGCTGTGCCTGAGCACGACCGCGAGGATATGCAAGGTACAGACTGAGTAACAAGAGGGAGTACTGGGTGGAGAGCGCGTTCAGGGGTAAATAAAAGGGAGTGGGGAGTGGAGGGTGCGTTCAAGGCCGCCAGTCGTTTTATTGGCTGTACCCAACGTCATCCATCCATGCCTAGCGTCATCTAGTGGAATTTTGGTCGCGCGCCAGCCCTCATTAATGTATTGAATTATCAATACTATTGACTTCAATGTATTGAAGTATTGATATGCCACATTTATTTATTTATTTATTAAAACTTTATGCACTAAACGTACATTGACGGACTTAAACACACACACACACACACACACACATTAGTGTATTAACTATAATACATTCGACAGGACTATCAACACGAGCAAGAGGAGAGCTGCCTGCACTACCACCACCCGAAGCCGCGTAAGGCGAAGCGCTCCAAGAAAAAGAAGCGCTCTCACTCTTCACAGGTACGTACGGGGAATGTGAGGGCTTCTTTTTTATTCCACCAAGGTGGCAATCAAGCTTACGGCCTGCCTGATGGTAAGCAGTCACCGTTTACCATTAGAAAGCATACTATCATACACATGTGGGCCTACGCCGAGTCCGATGGTGTTTGTATGGACCGGTGAAACGAGTCCGCACGCACACGCGTAACGCCAATTACGACCCAAATGTTGAGACGGCCATAGCGAACGATTAAGAAACTGGCAAAAATTGTTTTGCGTAAGAAACGAATGGCCCCTTAGCCATTTTACAAACATTTTGCTACATTTGTAAACATTTTAAAACACCCTAAGAACCTTCTGTACTATTTGCACAAGTATGCGCGCGAGAGCGACAAGCGACGAAGTTCGAAAATGTATATAAGTAGTTCATCAGTTATCTAACACCCATAACACAAGCTTTGGGGCTAGATGGCGCTGTGTAAATTTATCCAAGTATATTTATTTATTCAATATTTCCATGGCGTTGCAGTCCCGGTCGCGGTCGCGGTCGGGCTCGCGCTCGTCGCGCTCGGCGGCGTCGCGCAGCGAGGACGAGGCGCGCAAACACAAGAAGTCCAAGAAGAAGCACAAGAAACAGTCCCCGGCACCGGTGAGTCATTAGCAGCGTTGGCATTTCAGCTACAGGACGTCCACTGCCGCCTGATGAGCTTTGTCGCGCGAGACACTTATAATTTAGTCTCTAGCTTATTTCAACGCGAATCAAAATAGCTAGTCATGCTCCGGGTGCTGTCTTCCGCGCCGATTGGGTCTGCGACCTCTTGTTCTGCCACTGGGTCACCGGATCGTATGTTCGGTCGGTAGGTACTGTAAGATTATTCCCCACTGACCAAAGGGCGATGAGCATTTGGACGCGTTTTCGAATGTATCAGTGTCGTCCGGAAACGTAATGGTTTTATTAATTAATTATCATCATTTTTCTGTTACATTGATGGAATGGTTGTGAGAGTGGCAAAGTTACTCAGTCTGACCCATCTGCAGGTTAAGACAACCTATGGCCTGCCTGATGGTAAGCAGTCACCGCAGCCTATGGACGTTTGCAAACTGGAACACAACAACCTAACTTTGGTTGCTTGATACTCTGCGGCAGAAATATACACTCCTTTGCAAATATGGCATGGTATAGGCACCTAAGGAAATTTACATTTCAAGGCCTATTTATTCAATTGAATTTAATTGTTTAACGTAGCCAGCCGGTCTAGCCATCTTTGACTGCTCCGCTTGCGTGATGCGTGTACGGTAGAAAATTGACAGGTCGAAGTTCGACTATTTCTACCAACATCTACCTATATTGACTCTGATTGTGTAGGATCATCCGCCAATCCGCCTCCTTTGTACACCGAAAGTACGTGAATTGTCTATGGACCAAGAATTTCTACCACAAACGTTAGCTTATGTCAAATCCCATACATTTTTTCTACCACAAACGATTGTAGATTAAAACCTCTTGGCTAAGGCTGTATGCTTATATTTTGTAACGTTGAATTCGTCAATAAACCTCTTACTCGCAATTGTATATAATTTATTATATATTTCCGTTCTCCACCAGCGATCCCCGAGCGTAGAGGAGGGCGCAGCGTCCGACGGCTCGGCGACGGCGGCCCCGGCGACGACGACGACGACGGCGGCGGCGACGGCGGCGACGGAGGGCGACAGCGAGCGACGGCGGCGCGGCAAGCGGGCGCCGCACAGCCCGACCGACGACGATCACACGCACAAGCCCAAGAAGAAGAAAGACAAGAAGGAGAAGCGGGAGAAGTCAGTATTTATATAGGTCACGCCCATCACGTATTAAGAACGTTTTCGGCTTTTATATATATATATATATATATATATATATATATATATAGATATACCTTTGGGCACTTTGTGGCTCAGACGTGCCGTATAGGTAGTAATTTGTTGATCCAATTTCACTTGTTGATCCAGGTGTCTTTTGTTGATCCGATGCCAGCTGACCATAAATATGTAGCTCCGTTCGGAGCCATAAGTGTCACGATGAGTAATAATAATAATTAAGGGATTTTTATACAAATCCACCTTTTTGGCGTATGAGCAGTTGTTGATCCAATTCAAATGGGCCAATCAGGGCGCAGCATTTGCTAAGGGCTTCCTCATTGGCACGTTTGGGCTACTAGATTACTGGCTACAGTAACTTAATAATGTCTAGCTAGTATTTCAAATTCTTCTCTCCTCTCCAAAGTAGTAGATAATCTTGTCTTAGAAAAAGGAAAACTCACAAGAAATCAGTCTGGAGTAACGTGACTCCAGATCAAACCTCAATACTTGTTATTTTTTGGACGGGACTCTTTCCTTTTTTAACTATTTCTTTGGACTATTTTTTTTGTCTTTTTTGTTTTTTCTATAGTTGTATTTCTTTAACATACTTACTCTTCTTATTGTTTCTTATTTTCTCACTTCTTTATTCACATATAGCGCTTTTATTTTGGTGACCATTCTCTTTATTATTGTCTTCATTGATTATACTGTTGTCGCTTTCATTATCTTCAATGTTCTTCTTATATTATCGTTTATTTCTGCTTCTATTTGTTTCTCTTTATTTTTGAAAGTTTTGATTTTTTTGTCCTTAATATAATCACATTTACTGGTTTCATTTTCTTTGCTATCTGTGTCACTATCAGTTTCATTATTTCTTTTCTCAATTTCGTTAACATATGAATCAGTTATTTCACTTTCAGAATCTTTTTGTATAGGATTTTCTATGTTTAATGAATGATTTTCAATTTCTAAAAGTCTGCTGCCAACAAGTAACTTTTGAATAGCTTGTATGGGTAATCGATAGTTACTGGCATGCATAAATCAAAATTGCCGTACTGGCCAGATACATGCGGGCAGCGGCCGGCTTAAGTTGTATGAAAATCCATATCTGTCGTATTTTGCGGCCAAATAAATTACTATGTAAACTGATATCTGTCCTGTAATTTAAAAATGGAATGACCTTTTACTTCGAAACATGGCTACCAAGGAGGTAATTAATAAAAGGTTTTTAATTATATTTCGAACTGGCTTGCAAATAGAAAGCTATTTATTGAAAAAAAAAACAAAGGAAGCTTATGGCGTATGAAAAATTATTATTGTTTGTTATTCGTCATTAAACTTAAAAAGTAAAATTGTGTTTTTAAATTCCGCGCATTGTTTGAGAAAAGTACTATACAAGCCTTGGCCACAACTAGGCATTGATGGATTGATTAGTTGCTGGCCGCTGCAGTAATGTACTATTAATGTCATTGGTACATGCGTGGATTTTAACCTGCAACCTTTGGAATGAAATGCATACGTACGCCTGAACCACTATGCCAGCTAAATTCTGACGTCCCCAAACAAATATACTAGTTTTGTTAAAACCATTAGGTACCTACCAAAATTATAAGGGTTGATTAAGTTAAGTACCACATGCGACTAGTCCCTTAACTCGTACGGGAAAAGTGCGACTGTATGTGGATATGTTAGTAAGTACGTGCATGATTTGACCGTATACTGGTTGGTATGATGCTATTGTCATCAGCAGCAGCGCGGGCGTTGAGACTAGAGGATTCAATCCCGGGCCTTTCTTCTAATTCCGGGATTTCGGGATTATCTAAAGTCAAACCCGGGATCCCGGGACAGTCCCAGGATTGAACTTATATTGGAAATAGCAATAAAAAAGTTAGTAATCAATATCAAAATCCGATAAAAAAAAATTGTTTTAAATAAAAACGATTAAACAAGATTATACATCAAACTTCGACGAACCACGCATTTTAACAATACATGAGACCTATAAAATTGCAAATTAAGTTGTGAAAAAATTTACTCAGTAAGACATTAAGGTAAGTCAACAAAAACTTAAAAACTACAGAGATCAATATTATGTAAACCAGTACCTTTTTTAAATAAAGTTGACCTGACAGTAACTACTTTATATTTGTATTCACTCATCATTATTTAAGTATTTGATTTGCAAAATATTTTACGATTCTTTAAAGATTTGCTTAAGAATCGATATAAAGATTTGTTTCCAATCTTGTTTTAGTTTGTTGCACATAATAAGTGCAGAGGCTGCAAAAGCGTCTTCAGGCTCGATGGAAATAGAAGGAACACTTCGTGCTTGAAGAAATTCTTCATTTAATTTCAGGAATAAATTTAAGAAATCAATTTTAATCCTATCCCGAAAATCCCGGGATCAAAATGAGGCCGGAATCCCGAGATTCGTTATCCTGGGATCGAATCCTTTACTATCCCTTTGGGATGGTTGTAAATTATGGAATTTCTAGTTAAATGTTAGTGCTTCTATTTGTCAGAATTAACATTAAATACGTATTTTAGAGAGTAATTACTTTATTCCATTGTACTTGTAAAGCTTTTAAAAGCGCCGAGAGCCGGAACTCGAAAAAGATCTCTGAATAACCTGATACTAACATGCTTTTAATATAACTAGGTAGCACGCAACATTCACAATTTATGTATAAGTCACACACGAAAATGTCTATTAATCAAAACCCAAACTTTGCTTTATATTACAAACCATAAATTGACAGACTTTCGACAAAACAGGTCGGGTCCTTAATTTTTCTGCAACTTTGGTATGGATACCTAGTTCAACTAAAAATAATAAATATTTTAGAATAGTTGGAACGACGTGTAGGATTATATAGCAATTTGTTAACAGTCAAGTGGGCTTTTTCAAAATAGGGTAAGGTAATGTACCTCTTTAACTTAACTTAATTTCCATCTTCATGCATTTTTTAACGAAGTTTAAATTGCCAGCAATGTACCAACAGCAGATTTAATTGACAATTAAATGTAAGTGACAGCCCCTCAAGCCAACTTAATTGAATTGGGCAGTTAATTCACTGTATTTTATTATGATTTGTTAATACATGCAAATAATTGCTAAGGGAGCATATATTATTATCAGTTTCAAAAAATGCCAGCTTGAAAGCGATAACAAACTGTAAAGTCCCCGTCACGAGAAGCCATAAATTTAGTAAAAACCCATTCAAGGATTCACAACCTTATTTCGAACAAATAGAAATAACAAGTTTAAAAATGACAACCAATAGAACCTATTCCGCGAAAAAAATTTAAACTATGACGCTGGAACGAAACGCAAACTACCTAATTCGAAATTGCGGCCGCTAATATTTACGTTCCATGTGTCTAACGCGTTCCAGTACCTACCACAAATCATTAGAAAACAGCGCTTTAAATCGCTAAAATATAACGCGACTAAGTGAAATTATTTTTGTAATACACGTAGGTATGTTACTTTGAGTAGATTGAATTTACAACCGAGGCGGATCTTACAATGTATGGAGCATTGCGAATATAAAATATCTAGATTACCGTTACGGTATCGGTACCTATTCGGATCAAAACAAGTATTACTGGAAGTAGGAGTATATAAATTGATCAACAAACTAATTGATTTTTGAAATATATTCGGAGCCAAAAAGTCTTCGTGCATTTAAAAAATTTAGCCGTTACGGATCCACTATTGCATGAAATTGTTGGAAAAATATTTATCGAGTATAGGTACTATCGACGAATACATTTGGCAACGTCGCATAATAGAATGCTACGTTGCCATTTCGCCCGAGAAATACGCAACTGGATTCAAGTTATTCGGTGTAAAAGGTGGAGTCAGCAATGGACGGGGTCGTGGCTGGATCAACTATGTGTGCAAAGAGGTGTTTATATATATATATAAATATATATATATATATATTTATTGGAGTACTTACCCAACGGCTACGCAACGCGGCCACGCGTGGGTGATGCCTCTGGTATGCCACCTTAGGGGTTTAAAAATAAGCTATATAACACATCAGTGACTAGGCGTAATCTTTGCGTTAATGTCCCGGTTAGGCTCGCGTGGGCGGAGGCGCGGGGTTCGCCTGGATAGATATTATAACATAATATTATAAATATGATTTTAGAAACAACAAGCCAATTACAGGCCCTCGCTAGTAAAAACAAAATAAAAAAGTTAAAACGAAGCACTCAAAACATACTGCAATATAATGACAGACAGAATACAAAATTATATGAGATATATTCACGTCCACTGTCCTTCAGCGTTCTGTTTACCCGAAACAATACAATACATAGGAGGATAGTCCCCACCAACAGTGCCCCAGAGGCCTACGATTGCAATGCAACTAATAGGCACACCACAAAAGTTGGTTTATCGAAATAATGCTATAAATAACACAGCCATAACAATGGCAATAAGGTCACGTAGGTGCTCCGCTTAAATCGATGGGTCCGGTGTAGTGGAGCGTCGCGGGAGGGGCTGCGGTGACCAATTTATTCAACCATAACATTCCACAAGAGCGCCGTGACATCAGATTTTACCTCCGCCCGTTCTCAACCTACTAGTGGTCGGCCTACGTGAAAAAAAACCGCAAAGTGATATACAGGATAGCCGTTTGGATTACTTGTACTTTAGATTAATCATTTTGAGCTCTTAAAAATATTCCCATGGGGGAGCAGTAATGACGTCATAAATTTTTTGTATGGGATTTGAAATTATTTTTAGGAACCTATCGTGTTTGGTATCAAATGAAAGGGCTTGGCACGTCGGTTCTAAAAATGTACTACACCATCACCGTTGGGCCACCTGTTTTCTAAAAATTCAAGAAATATTTTTAAAACATGCCAAGTTTGATCTCCTCCTGGCAGGAGACGGGTTTATAAACTTTTGTAAAACATACGCCAAATGTCTCTTAATATACTCATGTTTAACAGAAAAAAGGCGATTTTATAAATATTAACAATTTCTAAATTTTTTTAATTTTTAAGATCTTTGAGACTCAGAATTGTTTTTAAATTTATCGAACTGTACTATTATTGTGTATTATGATATTATCTATGTTAAATTGATGCTCACACGCTTCCTATTCCAATTCCCCAATCCCACTCCAATATCGCCGTACACTGGATGCTGCCTCCGCCACTGACAAACTTTATAAAAAAAAATGTAGAAATTAGTATAACTACCACTCAAAATGATTGTTTTAACCTAAAGTACCCGTGTACCAAACGGCTATCCTGTACATCGATTTGCGATTTTCTATTAATATTTGCATTGTACACCGTCCACTATACCGAGTGTTTTTACTTATGAGGAATGAAGTGCAATTTCCATTAAACGGCACGCATCGCATCGGAATTAAATCGTGTACAAAGTATTTAAGGTCTTATAAGGCGTCTTCCGCGACACGCCTTTACAACGGGAACCGCAATCATTATGCAACACATTTATTTTTTAATGTTTTTTCGGGCGCCATGACACGGCGAAATGTATAGTAGGCTGAATACCTAAATGTCTTCAACAAATTCAAAATTCAAATTATCCTGTTTATATTTGTGATTGTGTATGTTTGGAATTATTTTCCCGCTAAACAGAATATTTTTTCTAATTGTTGTAATTTATGTTTATGAATGTTTTTTTCTGGTTTGAAGCAAATAAATAGATAAATGTGAAAGTAGTGAAGTGAATTTCCCGCCGTTTGATATCCTCGATGCGTAGGTACAACAGAACTGACTCGCTTCCAGCAAAGTTGAGAAAATTATAAGAAACCTATAAATGAAAATATGAGTGTAGATAAAGTAGTGTATACAACTGCATATAATTAGGTATTATAAGCCTCTTTTATATGCCAGTTGCATAAACTACTATTTCTTCATGCACTTAATATATTTTTCATTTTCACCATTGTCAGAGGTGTGTCAGAATCGTAGCTTGTGGCACTCGATAGTCTGCTCACCCCTATAGGATACGGGCGTGAATGCGTATGTATGTATGTATGGTACCATGGTTCGTCCGTTTCCGTAGGTCCTCGGCATGGAGCGACGCCGAGCTGGAGTCCCGGCGCGCGGCGCTGATCGCGCAACTGCACGAGCAGGAGGACTGACGCAGCCGGCCGCACATACACATCTTCAACCAGTATCCGGCCGAGGCCCGGCTGACGGCCCCGTCGGCTACGGCCGTCGCCCCGCCCTCCCCCCCCTCGCCGACACCCTCCCCGCCCACCCCCGCCCCCTCCCCGCAGTCGGCCTGCCCGCCGCTGCCGCCCAGCGACCGCCCCGCCAGCCGCGAACTGACACCCTATAGCGCCGCTTCCGCGTCTCCCCCCATACCCGCCTCGCCCGCTTCCCCCGCCTTGCTAGCCTCCCCCGCCTCTCCCGCCTCTCCGGACACCTCCAACTCCTAAACGGTCTCACTGAGCGGTCAGCCACGATGACAATCTCGCAATCGATGATAGGATGAATTGTGTGGAGATTCGATTGTAATACACACATCGACACTGTCTAGGGATATTTGAGTGTTTCAAAGATGACTAAAAATCTACAGAGTATTGCTTAAGATATACTTATATAAAAAATAAATCTTATTTTATAGTCTTAACAGGATAACTAATAAAAATCACCATCGTCTTGCTGCTGTCATTCAACCGAAAGTGGCGTTCGATAAGCCCGGCGTCGTAGACTGCTAATTTTCCGTCGAGTTGTTTCCTCTCGGTCGAGATGTGCTTTTCCCAAGTCAGTTTTCTATCAAGATCCCAGATATTTGGCATGTTCTTGTGGGATTAGCTCAATATTTAATGTTACTTGGAAGGCAGATTTCCTTCTGAGGGTGAAAGTAATATGGACTTGCACTGATTGACCTTTATTCTCCATTTTTTTATTTTCTCCAATTCTCTACTTCACCCAGATGGTGTTCAGTTTGCAGAATCACTGTGTGTTGACAGATTCCTTGCGGCATTAAATTCTTTTTCGTAGGATTGATACTTTTTAGTTACCCCAATAAAATTAAATATCCCTAGACAGTGTTGATGTACTGTGTATCTTCCCTCATCTGTTATTCAGCCTAGGTAACCTTATATTGTTGGATTGCTAGAAAAAGTACCTTTCATTTAAAAATGACAGTTAGGATCGCCAGAGCAATATAGAACTGCGAACGCTACGTAGCGATTAGTGTCTTGGCTAGACCTGCTGAATGGGAACGTCATCCATCTATCCGCCCCCCTATGGACACAAGTGTGTGAAATAAGTGTTGTACAGTTTGTATACGATCCCCTTCAGTGCCCACCTAGCACAGGTCTACGGTGTATCCCCTAATGGACACGAGTGTGTGAATTACATGTGTGTAATAGTATAAATGTTGGTCGTTGATTATATCGCTGTGTGACGTCACAACATGGCGGCGGCTGGTACTGATGCCGGAAGCGGTTTTATATTTAACCGAGCTTTTTAATCTGGTCTACAGTCATATAAAATTTCATCGCCTGCGGACGAAACTGATGTATATTATGCTGATATTTAAAATGGAGGGTCAAGGACCTGTAGTGCATTTTCACCCAAGCAAGGGCTGGTTAATAATACTTAGGTCTGCAACAGAATTAAAATAGATCTATGTGGTTATAGTTAGGTGTTGCTTTTTAAGACATTACCTATTAATTGAATGTATTGATGACGTAATAGAATAACATCTGTCCCACGTACGCAACGTATACGATTCTATGGTTTACTTATACAATGCAGATGTCATAGGCTCTTTTGTACTAATATATTAATGTTTCTGTGGGACAGGTGGGTATGACAGCGTTACGTACGTTGCATGGGAAAAGTATGATTCTAGACATACAAATTCCATAGTCCAGATACCATAATGCTGTGTATACGTTGCGTGTGGGAGAAGTGGGACCGTGCCTTTAATTGTTTCTGTAATCAATGTTACATTAAGTATGTGTACCATTATATGTTGTGAATTTATGTATATTTGGCATGGGTCTACTCTAAAACGCCGAAATCTGTATTAATTACTGTGTTAACTCAATCGTGTACTTGTACAAATTGCAATATTCAGTGTATTAGAATATCTTGTTTACTATAATTGGTGTTACCGTGTAAATAGGTACACCCTCTTTGCCTTTGATAAGGCTAAATTATTATGTTAAAAGATGTATTATAGCAGCCGAGACCTAATAATGCCTAATGATTAGTGCGGTATTTCCTGCTTGTCAGGGTCGTAGAAGAATCTGATGCCACTTACCTCTATGGAAGTCCCTAAACCCCACAGAGCCTTAGGCGAAATCTAGACCTTCTCGATCTGGACGCCGCTACCAGATTCCCTTGCACAAATGTTAAATATCATGGAAAATACTGCAGAAAGTTCATTGAGTCTATGCTCCTCGATGAGCACAGCCACTGTTTAGGACTCTTCACTAGAGTCAGTAGCAATCGAAGGATTCCACTATGATCTGGGTCCACCTTAAACCAATAGTCCCACCAGGGGGACTCGGGGGTTTCGGCTGCCTAGCCATAACATTAAGAAAGACGCAAACGGCGTCACCAATAATAATATATAGATACAGTTTGTGTAACCGGTGACATTCAATTTTGCTTGTAAATGGACAGCGGATTTTCGGAGCTTTAGAATTTTAGTAGGTCCTAGACATATTATTTTCACTACTTACATAGTAGCAACAATACTATTTTTGTGTACTGATCAATTATATTTTAATGTTTAAACATAATATCAACTAGCCACTCAGTATATATTGTTCTTGCAGACAAATAAAAACCTTCGTCACGCAACAACACATTTTGCCTTTTTATTAAGGATTCCTTAAATATTTACGTAAATAATTTGTTTTAAAATATCACATATATTAATCTCTTTTATACAAATGAATTCTCTTTACAAATCAGGATAAAACATAATACACTACTAAGTGTATTAAAATAGACTAAAAAAATCTAATCTAGGTTTGTTGCCCGATTTTCGAAAAAATCATCCAATTTAGGTAGCAAAAATATTTTATGAAATGTGGTTATCATTTGAAAGGCCAAAGTGCCCTTTCGTTTAAAAAAATACGATACAAGCTGAAATGAATAATTTTTTCGAAACTCAAGTCAACAAACCTCGAGTCGATTTTTTAGTCCACTACTATTACCAACATATAAACTCTTAACTTACAAAGGATATCACCTGAAGAATATTCTGGCACTAGTAAGACTGTAGTAAAGTAACTTGTACTCGTTTTCTAAGGTTTTAAGTTTTCTCTCGGTTAACGCCAAAGCTTGTTGCAGTTGCACGGGGCCCTTGCTCTTCTGGCCTTCGATGGCCGCGGCTTGCTCGCGGGTGTGCTGCCACACGGCCTCAAACCAATGCAGCGATTCGAATGCACTATCCTGAAAAACAGTACTATTTTTTATGCTATATGGCATTTATATGACGACGACCTGAGTTGTTTAATTGGTTGGTGGCGGTCTGTCAGGCAGAGGTCCCGGGTCCGATTCCCGGCTTTTTTTTTTTATTACGGGACTGAATATTATAGTATTATAAGCATGTATTTAAAAGGTAAATCAGTAGTAGTACATCAGGTTAATGAGTCGCATGCTCTGCATCATTAGTGATTTATTAATATGCCAATAATGGATTACTTCAGATCTTTAAACGTAAATCCCATAGTTATCAAGGAAAGAAAAATATCTATCAATTAACGTTAATTTGAAAGATCAGTAATTCATGATTTATTATAAAATGTATATGTAATGTGATATTGAACTAACCTGATCCAATAATTTTAGTATATAAGCGATGCCCATCGCAAAGCCATCGTCAGTAAAAGCAGCGCCAACTTTATTCTTCTTAGACATCTTATCCTTTGATAGTATCATGTGCTCCACAAAATTCAGCGTAAGAGGAGGCACAATGATGAAAAAGTTTTTTAAATGCACATTTTTTGGGTTACGGCTTAATACTGGCTCAAACACTTCGACGAGTAATTTGAAATACTCTGTGCCTTGGATGAAGTTGGTGATCAGGTCGTTTACGTTATTGTCTAAGTTTTCCGCGGCGTCTACGGTTACCGGCCTCAAAGAAGCTTCTTCGCAGAGATCCTTGAAACTCTTGGTGATGTCCAGAGTGGGCAGGAACACGGTGGCGTCGGAGCAGCAGTGGCGGCCGCCGGACCGGACCATGCGCACGTAGCCCATGGCGTTGCCAATCTGGCTGATCAAATCCCTGAACAGGTCCAAGTAGCTCTGCCCGTCTTTATCTAGACCCAGCACTTTTATGCTTTTATTGAATTTCACGGCATTTTTATAGGGGTACCCGACTTCGTTAGCGCCCATATCTTTGAAATTTCTCAAATCTTTTATCAGTCTCGATTTTATGTGTTCGTCGTACATAAATTGTGAGAATGTGAAGAATTTCTTTTTAAGAAATTGGTACGTGAAATTTACTGTCGTATTCATGATACCCGTGCCGTGCGTTCTAATGGAGTTCGCGATATGTCTGATGTTTATAGAATTTAAATGCTTATTGTTGCTGCTCTTTTCAACGAATATTTGATTATTTAAATTGTACAAATATTTTGAGACAAATATGTGAATGTTTCGCATTATTTCCAAGACATCTAAACCTTGTTCTAAAGTTTGAGTCGGAAGATTGTCTTGAACTGTATTCAGGTTATACTTAAATTTTGCCATTTGACGCATCTCTCCGTAAGTTTTCCAGTCGGACAATACTACAGTCGTCAAATTGTAGTACATTGTAGATAGATAATGCTCTACTGTGGGCACAACTGACAAATAAATGTACTGAATCCTGAAATTGTCAATTACTAACAGCAGTTTCTTGATCATATCAAATGAAAATGGATTCACCACATCCAGTTGTAAATGGGAATGAATATGTAGTCGCAAATTAGTTTCAATATTTTGACTTGTACTCTGTATTACTTTTTCATTAATTATGCTTGTCACATAATCAGCAAATTCTTGGGATTTATTTGCTCCATATTGTTTATCTGTCTTATGCAACAGCAGTACACAATCCTCCAGGACCATCAAGAAATATTTCAGTTTCAATACATTCAGCTGTGTAGTGAAGTTTTGATCGAAATAAATTGGAATAATATGTTGATGCCACAACACCCAGGAGCTATCGCAAAATGAATCAATGGATTTCATAAAGTTTGATAGTGCTTGAACTTTTTCTAACAGCAAACCAAGCCTAACGTAGCTGTCTTCCATGTATGTGGTATCTGGCACGAAGCTGAGAGCAATGTTAGTAGCCACATGGCGCTCCAACGACACTGACCCTCGCAAACATCTCTCAGCTATCACCAGACAAGTCAGTTCATCTAATCTCTTACTGGCATAGTTTTTGTCACTTATCAAAGTTTTCTTCACTTCCAAAATAGATGAAGTAGCTTGAAATGTTAGATGCTGTGTTATCATGTTTATAGAGCTGATAATTTGGGCATTATTTCTAGATACTGCATTCTTTAGGCACTTTAGTAAGTCCATAACTTCGAGGAGTAACATCAGCATAGACTTGGACAGTGGCACACCTAAAGCAACATGTAAGTTTGCCAGTGTGAGGATAGAGTGGCTTATACTGGAGGCTATGTCAAGACCATCTAATAACGTCTTTGCGTGTACGCTCATCTCTGCAGCATTCAGTCTGTGGCTTGAAGAAAACATATTCTCCACATTCAAGGTCCACTGCATGCATAATGTTTGTAATAAGGCAATCTCTTTCGCAAAGGTTGATTTCTTTGTTGTTATGTATGTTTGTCTCGCTTTGAGCATAGTTTGGGACAGCTTCCCATAGCTTCCACAGTGGGATTGGGCATATCTCTGGAGAAACTGCTCTGGAAACCAAACCGTTGTCCCTATTAAATGAATACTGTGTGCCTGAAAATTATATAAAAATAATATTTAATAACACAAAATTACGTAATATATTTAGTAGCTTCTCTTGCACCGCCTTACTTTTTCTTTACCCTTTATCTCCTGGTTGACTGGTAGATAAGGCTATTTTAGCTTTAAGTCCGCCTTTGTACTATTTTGTGCATGAAGATTTAATAAATAAATAAATATTTATACTCTGAGATAAAACTTAAGTTTCAAGCAAAGGAAGCCGTGGTGGCCGAGTATATCCTCCAGTACACTCGAAAACCAATGACATTTTGGGACCTACAGAACATTCCTGTTTCCTATTCTTTCCTTACATTCCTACATTCCTATCGATTGATAGCAGTAAATAAAAGCCACTTCGGAGACACTTATTAGCTCCCATGAATAGAAGCGCTATAACAATACGGCGATAGGGTTTGTCCCTATTATGTTTGGAAATCATACATAGTATACATACATAAAGTCAGTTGCCACGTCTGTCTGTATTTCCGCTAACTCCTAAACTAAGCAACGGATTTTGATGCAGTTTTCATTATCAACATATTATTATAGAGAAAACCCGAGGGCACCTGTGCTGGATCACTACTAGTGTCTAATAAATAGGATTTTTTAGGTATTTACCTTAGTGTTTAGGTCTATTAATGATTTAAATAATTTTTTATCCATGTTGCCAAACAAGTTTGAACATAAGACGAATAATGAATTAATTTTTATGCATTTGTACATATTGGTTACATTCGGCTTTTCTTGGACAAGCTTGTCAAGATTTCCAATAGCTTGCTTTAAATATAGTGAAAACTCACTAGCTGCTTGAGAACAATTCTTATCAACCAAATTTTTTCTTAACAGGGATAAATTTTGTAGTGAGTTTTGTACAATGTCATCATTCATCAGTTTAGCAGATATATTGTCAAGTGCAGTACAAAGCGCCTTGTACTTTTCATCCATCATATCAACATTTTCTGGCCTTTGAGTGAAGGCCTTCAATTTCTTGCAGTAATTGTTCCAATTTGCAGGCAATGAAGTGTTTGATATCATTAATTCCAGTAAAACAAGAACCGTGAACATCTCTCCTATGTGGTTTATAATGTAATGAAATTGGACACCATCTGTAAAATAAAATTGGGTCAATTAGATACTTCATCATCATCATCATATTTATCATGATCATCTTGGCGTCACTATACTCACTGGCCCGGGGTCTACCTTCCCGCTCTTCCTAGCCCACTTCGCCCGATCTTCGGCATTCTTGGTAGTTTGTTGGCACGCGTATCACCCTTAACGACGTCAAGCCATCGCTTCTTAGGCCGGCTAATCCTTCCAATGCCTGGCGGAGGGGGCATAGCTAGACATTTGTTCTCTACGCAATTTGCCGGTGTGCGCAAGACGTGTCCATACCATCGAAAGGGGCATTCTTGCATGTTATCCGCGATGTCACGGACGCCAAGACTACTGCGTATGCTGGCATTACGGAGATCTTCGCGTGAAATTCCACACATCCAGCGCAGCATCTTCATTTCCGTGACGCGCCGCTCTAGTACAAACCAAGCCTTGCTACCGTGTAGGTTGGAGAGCGGGTCTAATGATGGTCTTATTGACCTGTCCTTTCAGCTTTACCGGCATTTTGAGGTCACAAATGACACGACATTTGGCCCAAGCGGTTGCGCTACGTACAGATCCCAGTTTTTAAGTGAAGGTGTCATACGTTGTACTATTCGCCCCATTGTCAGAATCTGTCGGAGTGATATCATCAGCGTACATGATAGTCTCAGATGCTCGCTGACAATACATCAAATATCACGCTGAACAGAAATAGACTGAGCACAGAACCCTGGTATACCCCAATGTAATATGGAACGGGTTAGTGTGACCAACAGCAGTCCCAACTATGGAATCGGAATCGCGAATAATGTCAACATAGCCTTCGTGTACCGACTTCGACTGCAACGCCTACCAGATTATCTCACTAGGGACACAGGCAAAGCCTTTCTGCATGACCAGAAACAGGAAATGCAGAGGTGTGTTCTTTGATCTGTATCCATCCATCTGTTCTTAGGGAAACTGTGCCCATGGCCCACACCCTAGCCAAAACTCATACTGACACTCCGAGACCATACACTTCTGTCGAATCAGAGAGTCCACAATACGTTCGAAGACCTTTATGGTGTGAGACCTTTGTAACGAGGCAATGGCTGCACTTCCGCGCCGAGATCTACCTTTGTAGACTCAAGTAATCATACTTACTCAACCTGTTAAAAAGGTTGCTTTGGAAGCTCACACTATGAAAGCCGCTCGATCTCAACGCAATTGGGCCTTCATCGACTCCGACAGCTTTCCAATTCGATTCTTCATGAAGCAGAGAGCTGTGTCGACTTCCTCAGGCGTTATCGGTGGTACAAGCCCTTGATTTCGCGGCTTGGTGTCTGCACCTTTTTATGTTGCTTATTTAGCAGCTCGTGAAAATAGAAGCGCCATCGCGCATAACAGGTTACACAGCAGCACTTGAAATGTCCTCTGCTGCTTTAATCCCCAATTGTGCCAACATATAAATGAGTTTCTGCCTCTCAGACAATTTCAACTTATACTTACAAAGGGCGTAAGTGGTCTCGCCTGACTCTGGCTAACCGCTCATTTAATGGCACGCATGATATCCCTGTACACAGCATAATCTTCTGGAGATCTGGAAGCTTGTCACTTTTTAAAGAGTGCTTTGTGCCTGCACTCTAGTCTCCAGTCTCCACTAGCCACCCCCAGTACCGTCCTCGCCGCCTGTGTGATAGCTGCCCGAGTTCTGTCCCAGAGTTATTACAGAGAGTACAGGATCGCTGACTGTCGCTATAATAAGTTTGCTAACAGCAGAGGTGAACCCATGGGACTTAGTAAATCAAGTGGCCACTGGCAGTGCGTGGCATGGCACTGCTCCTGGTAATTGCCTCAGAGCTTCACACATAGGTCCATAACAAGAACCCGGTGTTGTGCAGTGAAACTTTACGGTCTCTCTTAATGAGAAAGATATCAGTATGGGTGGAGCTTCTCCCACTCTTGTAGTTGATCAGATATTTAGATTTCTTTTAGAAACACATATTAAGGATGGCCAGATCAGCAGGCATACACAACAGGAGAATTCGTTTCCCTAATAAAGAATAATATTTTAATCTTAACCTTACTTACTGAGATTTATAACATTTTCAGTGAAGACAGCAAATGTCTGGCTGCATAGGTTGCGAAGTGTTTCTTCACACCGAGTAATGAATGCACTTAATCTGCATATAGATTCCATTTGATAACTAACATTGCTTGAATTGTATTCATCATAAACAGCCAAGAAATCAAAGTACCTGTAAGCAATTTATTATAAGTAATTATAGAGTAAACATGGTTATCTATATAACACACATATCACACACATGGTTATCTTAACATTTCCTCTGCTAACTCAAATACCAGAGGCTACAGTAGTGCAAAGTTTCATAGAGCACGTATTAAATGGACCGGTTAGATGAGCTCACACACAAAGCATCAATTTCAAGTCAATTGTTAAATTGGCCGCAGCAAAAGTGTTAATGAAGAGAGGGTTTCATTTCCATCATCTATGGACAAAGACTTGTAAGAGGTAAATCTTGAGTTTGATCCCCAGTGCCACCTGTATCAATGATTTTTTCTGAGTTGTGTACATTAGTTGAACACTAACCAAGACTAAGTCAAGATAGACCAGGGTCTATCTTGACTTAGCTCTAATGTGCGAGAGCCCAGGGGCTCTCGCACAACCAGTATAATTATGCCAAGATGATAATGCACCTTATTCCTAGGCAAACACCACAACTCACATTTATTTATATTTATTTATTTAATTAATAATAAGTACCTACTGAATAAGAGCCGTACTCTGACAGCCGCACAGGCTCGAGAGTGGACATGTCACAACTAAGTTGAGGCAAATACGGAGAAGCCTGGGGGCTAAATGGTCATGCAGTATACCTTAACATACCTTGAAAATGCTTCTTGTTTTAGCTTTATGACTTCAACGCATAAGGCAGACAGTACACTTAAAACTTTGGTCATCAAAGTGTTGTCAGAGGATACAAGATCTGTGAGAGGCAAATATTCATTGTGGGTCATGACGACCTGTATAGGAGCGTATGTTTTATTTTCTTCCCAGTGGTCATTGCTAAAAGATAAAAAGTCTTGGTATTGTTTCTTGAAGAATTCGCCATACTTTTTCAGTATTGTAGCACCAGCTTCCTTTTCGACATCACTACGCATTTTTAATGTTCGAAGAGTAAAGAATGAGACGGTATTTCTTGTATTAGACAAAATCAACAAAACGAGCAAAATCCGACACAGGTAAACAAAATTAAGTATTACTTATTTATGAATAGTTTCAAACTTTACAATACAACACAGAAGGGAGGAATACATCTGCCAGGGTTGCCAGGTGTGTTTTCTCATATTTCCCCAATTTCATAATTATTTTTCCCCAAACAGATACCTTTTTCAGAAAAAAACCCCATACTTGATTTCGTGCAATAAACAAATAAGTAGGTGCAATTAACAAACAATTAATACATTATTTCTTCGTTTTTTATTAATAAATGAAAGGTACTTAAACTTCACTAAACAAATTTAACAATTCAATGTCTTCGTCAACGGTTGAGACGTTTTCGCTATTGAACTTATTGTTACTTGCAGGGGGCTGAATATTTCCCCTATGACTTTTTTTCCCCAAAAGATTCCCCAAAGATTATGTTTCCCCAGTTTTTCCCCAGCAGTCAAATTTTTCCCCAGAATTGCGAAATAAACCCCCAATCTGGCAAGCCTGCATCTGACAGTTGACGTATTGCTCGCGGTATCGAAATAATATGTACCTCTAAAAATACTGCAAACAAAAACAGATCTTATCGCGTTAGTATAAGACTTGTATTTGAATGAAAAGGGGCCGCTGTACAATAGAGAGGTTGACCACACAGTCAATGTGTCCCTTTCTTTAAGAAAATTGTCAGAATATTTAAGTAGATTTCGTACGAATAGGGTGAAATATTGACAGTACCCGAAATAATTTTTTACAAGATAGAATCCTTCATCGTATGTATTTTCCGATAAATACAGAGCATTGAATATTTTAGTCACTGACGTGTATTCTAGTATCTGTGCCTATGTTGCTAGGATACCTATACTTTGTCAAATATAGGATGATCATTTATTTCACTCACACACACACAATAATTTATATCACAGTGCGGTAGTGTAAAATCGTTAATGAATATATTCGATTATCGATTATCATTCTCATAGAACTTGGAATCGATAGTTGCATGGTTATTCAGTACGTATTATACAAAATAAACTATTTATTTTCTTTTGAATTAATAATTTATTAATACGACATTAAAAACCCTTCCACAACGACGATTTCAACACGTGCGTATTTTTATTCGGTCAGTTGGCCTATTCCGTAGAATACGCGCGAGCCGAAATCGTTGTTGTTAAAGGTCTCTTAAGGTGAAATCCAAACAAGGAATAAGAGTTACTGATGCAAAAAATAATTTAATTATCTCAATATAAATTTTAAATGTTCGATTATTTTATTTGAATACCGATTTTCGATTGTCTGTTGTTATTCGTGGCCTTCACTAAAGGGGCGGGGCCTGCCTATGAAGTACGCTATTATCCGTAGTACATTTTACCGAAATAAAACCAAAAACTTCATGGGCGTGCGCCAAGGACCAACAATTAGTGAGCTGTCAAAATTATCATCCTATTTTAGACAAAGCATATATACATTCATTGTCATGTAAAATTTAAGTTAAATAGAGCCAAGTTTTCCGTTGGTTTAATCGTTTGTCTTATGTATCATTTTATTGAGTCAGACCTCATTTGGAGTATTGCTCTCATCTATGGGCGGGAGCACCGGCATATCAGCTTGGTCCTTGTGACTCGATCTAAAAGCGCACTGTGAGAATAGTCGATGATACTATGCTCACAAGTGGTATTGAGCCGCTGAGTCAGCGTAGGGATTTCGTCTCCCTTTGTGTGTTCTACCGCTTGTACAACGGTGTTTGTTCTGAAGAACTGTTTGACATGATGCCTACAGCTACATTCTATCATCGCAACGCTCGCCATCGACAGGGAGTTCATCCTCACACCTTGGAGCCAAATTTGTCGCGAACTGTGCGGTTTCAAAGGAACTTTCTCCCACGCACACTAAGGTTGTGGAATGAACTACCTGGAGAGGTTTTCCCTGGAGAGTACAACATGGAGTTCTTCAAGAAAGGGGTTAAAAGGTTTTTACGGGGTCGGCAACGCGTGGGTGATGCCCCTGGTATTACAAACGTCAATAGGCTGCGGTGACTGCTTACCATCAGGCAGGCCATAAGCTTGTTTGCCACCTTAGTGGTATAAAAAAATTAAAGATTTCTGTTCTATTTGTTCTAGTTTTTCTGTTGGATCAAATATATATCAAGCTGAAAAATGGCATTCTCGCTCGCCACATCCTTTCTACTCGCAAGTAAAGCTCAGACGAGTCAATAGTGAGTCAAACGCTAGAGCATTGAAACTCCTTGCACATTGGTGTAATTTCAAAAACATTACCGCTCGAGAGTTCGAAGATGAAACAATCCGAGGAGCGTTCATTGCAGGAGTTTCTTCTCAAAGAATTAGAGAACGCCTTCTTGAAAACAAGGAACTCACACTGGACAAAGCGCTAGACCAAGCATTATCTTTAGAAACTGCAGAACGAAACTCGCAGATTATTGCCGGTGTGATAAACCTCCCGAACGCTGCAAGAAAATCCCAATCTCGCTCTTACTACACCGTTTCGTAGGCGTCGCTGCTTCTTCTGTGGAGGAAACGTCCACAAAAGATTTATATGCCCAGCAAAGGCAAGCTTGCAACTGCAAACACCTCTAAATAGTGACCCATATTAAATACTTATGATGAAAATTTGAACTGGTGTTACCAAATAGAATACGTCACAACCCGTATTAGAAGGCTAATACATATATTTAAAAAACTGCGTGATTCGGCGGATAGGAAGACTCTTTTTATGGTGTACACAGCCCTATGCAAATCTATCCTTACATATTGCATCCCTGCATGGGGTGGCTCTGCAAAGAGTCGTCTCCTACACCTGGAAAGAGCCCAGAGAGCTGTATTGAAGGTGATGCTTTACAAACCTCGTCTGTACTCCACGAGTACTCTCTATACTGAAAGTAAAGTTCTTACGCTTAGACAACTCTACATCTTACGCACAACTTTACGTAAACACTCCACCCTACCAGTAGACAGTAAAATACTTCGAAAACGTAGGGGTTTGCCGGTTTGCACCTCCACCACACACCGGTCCACTTTTGCGCGGAGACAGTATCAAGTTCTAAGCCCGATACTTTACAATAGGCTGAATAAAGAATTGAATTTCTATAGCTTACCATTATTCCAGGTGAAAGACAAAATCACAATGTGGCTACTTTGCTTAGATTATGCAAATACGGAATCTCTACTCAAATGATCTTAAACTCATAAATGTTACTAAAAATGACACACGCACACGCATACGCACACGCAAAGACACACACACAAACTGAGTTGGATACTGAAATTTGCCTAGTTTTATGGGAATAACTGTTTCCCGTAGCACAGGATTTTACTAGTTTGGGAAGCAGGGACTCAACTATAGACTAATTAAAATCAGTATTAAATTTAAAAAAAAAATATTTCGATCATAATGTCATACCTGTTATGTTAATCTATTTTTGGTAGTATTTATTTATTTATTTATTTATTGGAGTACCAACAGCTATATAAAACATAATAAGTAATATATTAGAATCAATAAGCCAATTACAGGTCCTCGCTAGTAGCAACAAAATAAAATAAAAAAGGAAAGTAAAACTGCACCGCAATAATATGACAGAATACAAAATAAAATTATCATGATGTAAATAAATAAAGATTATTAAAGATTATTATTATTATTAAAGGACGCCACTTGCCAAATATGCTCTAAAGTGGGACATTTCGCAAATGTTTGCCGCACCGGTAAAGAAAAAAAGACTATCAACGCTATTCTTGTCGAAGGAGTCGACTCAGCCAGCATCCTCGCTGCGGCACCTTCGAGTCTTCGAAAGGCTACTGTCCCAGTCTCTGTCAATAGGTTGCGAGCCGATGCCCTGATCGATACGGGGAGCTCCGTTACCTTCATCGATAAAAGCCTTGTCTGCATGATGAATGTCAGACAAAAAGCTCATAGAAAACCTATCACACTGGCTTCTACGAACCACCTATCGTATGTCGAAAGCATTTGTCATGCGACCATAAAACTTGGTCGCCATGTATACAACCAAGCTAAACTGCTCTTCGTCAAACACCTCTGCTCAGATATTATAATTGGCCATGACATCCTAAAGAATCACTCTTCCTTAGTTTTGGTGGTTGACGACCTGAGTGGTTCAGTGGTCAACACGGTCAGCCGGTCTGCCACGCAAGAGGTCCCGGGTTCGATTCCCGGCCGGGCAGAAATTGAAATAATGAATTTTAATTTCTGTTACGGGTCTGGGTGTTATATGTATAATAAGTATGTATTTAAAAGTATATAAGTAGTTTATCAGTTATCTAGCACCCATAACACAAGCTTTGCTTACTTTGGGGCTAGATGGCGTTGTGTGAATTTGTCCACGATTATTTATTTATTTAATGAAGATGCTCTCGAGATCTACAACGTGATGCAAGCTGCAGTGCCACCCGCTTCAATATTTACAAATCTCTCATCTGATATAAAACCCATTGCAATTAAATCGAGACACTATACTAAAGATGACATCAAGTTTATTGAAGAGGAAGTATCAAAACTATTGAAGGATGGGGTTATCGAACCCAGTATCTCGCCATGGCGCGCCCAGGTGCTCGTAGCGGGTGGAGGATCTCATCGTAAACGACTCCTTATGGACTACTCTCAAACTATCAACAAATTCACATTTCTTGATGCTTATCCGTTACCGAAAATAGAAAGTATCATTGCCAAAGTTGCAAAATTCAATTATTTTAGTCAAATTGATTTGAAAAGCGCCTATCACCAGGTTCCAATTCTACCAAGAGAAAATATCTTCACCGCCTTCTCTACTACTCTATCAATTGTTGTTGTAAATTTACCAGGATCCCCTTTGGCGTCACCAACGGCGTCGCTGCGTTTCAGCGTAGGTACAGTCGGCCAAAAATGTGGTCTACCACCCTACGGTTGAGGTTCGTTTGAACGTCACGAGACAACAAGGTCGATTTCTACTTGCAATAATATTATGTCAGTGACTATTGCTCTCTTTATCATTTTTGATATTTACGTCATGCCAAGTGTAAAATTTGAATTATCGCAGCTAACTCACTTCCTTGCCCAAGCATTATCTCGATTGAATCGGCCAATTCGAAAACGGCCAAAGTTACTATGGGTTTTAAAGTTACTTTGGTTATACTTGAACTAACTGATTCAATTTTCATCTAATAGTAAAATAAACAGACTTTTGAGCCAATTTGCGAGTTATTCCTATATATTAGCTAACTTTAACAATGCCCGTCTACAATCTATTTATATTCACACAAATGAAATCAATATTAATCAGCATTTCTATTCTTCAGCATTTGTAAAATAATTAACAATGACGTAGAAAACTATTACTTAAATTTTTTTAATAATTATTTTATAACATTAAAAACCTAGTGAATCAGATATTTCAGTTATCACTTATCAGACTTTATTTTAACCATTAACTTAAATAATACTTCATTGATTCAATTTAAAAACAAAAATATAAGATTATCCCACTAATATCTAGTGTATCCGCCGTCAGCGTTGATTACTGCTTGAAGACGGTCTCTCATTGAACCGACAAGCTGCTGGCAGAGATCGGAACCGCGGGTTTCTTCCCATACGTCATTACAATGTTGCTCAAGAGCTTCCCGTGTTCTCTCTTGACGGATGCACTATCTCTAAACCATAAGGCCCCAAAGGTTCTCGATAGGGTTCAAATCCGGCGATTTTGCAGGCCAAGGTATTACATTTATTTCCGGGTGTGCACGGAACCAGGCACGCGTCGCCAACGCTCTGTGCAAAGAAGAATTGTCTTGGCAATAATTAAATTGAGGCATTTCATTTTGCGGATAAAAAGTCCTGACAGCTGACAGCATTGAGTTTTGAAGGACGTCGACATAATCAAGTGCCGTTGCTCGCGGTGGCATACAGCACAGCTCGCCAACTCCGTCAGCAGTCATCCATCCATAAATATTTAAAGAAATGCGGCCCGATTCCCTGTTCGGTATGACATGGTCTTGTCTGTAACGCGTCCCATCTCGACGCCAAAGTTGTAATCGTCCATGCTGGCTGGACTGAAACGTTTTCTCGTCACCGAACACAGTATTACTCCAATCGAAATCTAAGTGCTCGTTGGCAAAATTAAATCGAGTAATTTTATGATTTTCAGTCAAATCAATTTTCTTTGCATAATGTCTGTAATGTAAACCCATGTAATGCAAGTGGTTTCTGATTGTATGAGTAGTAACATCAAACATTGTTGCAAAATATTTAGTCGGCATGAAACCATTATATTCATATTCACGTCTCATAATTTCTCTTTGATTGTCCGAAATTTCACGACGCGGCGGCCGCTTCGTTGACGATCATTTAAATCTCCCTCTTCGCCATCAAGTTGAATTTATAATCGCACAGCTTGTCTCTAAAATTCAGAATTAAGTAAACATAGGAATAATAATAATAAACATAATATTTAATACGGCGTGGTGAACTTAGTAACACTTACGGACACGTTTAGATATCTCACTGATATTGAGGCCCTCGTTATGAAGTGCTATAATATGAGACCGTTCGGCTATCGATAAATTACGAGGCATTGCAGCAGTAGCAAATCAAGAAATTATAAGAATATGTAATAACACGTTCGTATTAATATAACGTTGACGGAAATACTTGACAGAAAACTTGTCAGTGATACTTTCTTTTTCAGTAGTAAAAAGTTTATCTCGAAATTGTTTTAATTGAAGGAAAGATAAATAATACATTATCGCATTGATAATAAAGGTCAAAATAACATAACCCATGACTTGAAATGTCAGGCATCTCAGATAACACTCAATACGTCATAATTACTCCATTAAAAAAGTCAACCTTAGCGATCATTAGATCGCGCAGAAACTTTTGTCAAAACTGGTAGACCACTTTCTTGGCCGACCGTACTCTAGAGTTCGTAATCAATGAAGAAAAGATCTGGAGGGATCGTTCGCGTATTTAGATGATGTCACCGTCTGCGGGAAAGACCAAGAGGGTCACGATAAAATCTTAGAGAAATTGATGCTTGCTGTAGTGCTGTACGGACTCACGATTAACAAACAAAAGTGTATTATCGTTCGGTATCGCTCGAAGTCGGACAACTCCCTATAATCCTTGCGGGAATGGGCAAGTGGAGCGGCTGAATGGAACTCTTTGGAGGACTATCAAGTTGGCACTTCGCTCCAAAGATATGGATCTAGACAAATGGGAAGCCATGCTGCCTTTAGCGTTGCAATGGTTGCATTCTATAAGATCACTTTTATGCACTTCAACTAATGCAACGCCTCACGAGAGACTTCTATCCTATCCGAGACGGTCAGCGAATGGGGAGTTTCTACCTTCGTGGCTAACTCCAGGTCCGATCTTGGTGAAGAAGCATGTACGAAACAAGAACGACCCGTATATTGAGGAAGCGGAATTTATTCAGATTAATCTCATTATTCTTTTATACGTTACGCCAATGGCCGAGAGTCTACCGTTTCTAACAGGCACCTACCACCCCTGCCATTGAATAACAGTCATGATTTAGAGTCTCCTGCTGATGGCTTTGACCAAGAGAATCAAGATACAGGACCATCATTCCCAACGCCTTTAGAAAATGACTCTGATCAGGATATGAGGCCAACAACTGCAACACCTGTTGAGAAAGAAGATGGGGAAAATTCTAACGACATTCCTGAAGTATCTGATACTCCCAGAAGACCAGTCAGACAAAGGCGATTGCCTCGTCACCTCAATGATTATTACTTATGATTGTGATAGTTATGTTGAGAAAACTTAGGAGGGAAGAATGACGTGTATTCAAGCATTCGTATATCTGTGCCTATGTTGTAGGATACATACATTCATTGTCATGTAAAATTTAAGTTAAATAAAGCCAAGTTTTCCGTTGGTTTAATCGTTAATCTAAATCAGTCACCACGACACGGGATGCTACTCGGCTCTATTCCATCAGTCTCCGGTCCCCAGCGGTATACTTTGGTTAACCTTACTTCGCCAAATACTGTTGGCATTTCGTACACCTAACGAGAGGCGAGCTCGTACCGATGCTGAAGTTTCACAAGCCTCCTAGTACGAAACGGTCATCCGCTCCACTACGCGACGAACGTTGCTTAGGTAATCTAGGTTATCGGTCTCGCAAGCTACTTTATTTTATGGAATAAGATTCCATTAAAAAGTTGCATACTACAGATACCTACTTATTTACAGTTTCTTTTATATGTAGGTAGAGCTCGTCTAGTCTAAGATGACGCGCCCCACTACTTAGTTAGTTGATTTCGATGTGTGAGTGCAAATATTAATAACGACACTTCATCTGTGTGGGCCAATGAACGGCGCGTGCTCCGACGTTTGAATCTTACCGGAAACTGAATGACCAATTACAACGGCATTTGTATATGTATTGCGTCCATATTTTAAACTTGCTTGTGTGCGTTAAAGCGATAGTGGGGCGCGTCATTTTAAATTAGACGAGCTCTACTACATATACAACGAAATCTCATTCAATGAAAATGAGTAGAAAACGATTAAGTAGGTACTCACGTGACAATAAAAACGAAGTAATAGGTATGTATCTTGTGTGTACTTACCACATCAAGTGTGACCTAAAAATTGCGTATTATGCATAGCAATAATAATATTTGTAATAGTTCCTAATAACAATGTTACTTCTCCACTCCACTACGGGCGGCAGAAATACATAAAGTGGTGTATTAGAACCCACCCAAGCTGACTCCTACGATGCTACGTAAGAATCCGCCTGGATGGGTTAATCCATAGAAAAATAAATAAGTAGTGGTTAATCCATATCTTAACTATAATATTACGGCATGACAAACATTACTTTTATACTACTTCTTGCGCCTCGCAGCACATGCTGAGTGCCGTGGCACCGATGGTATCCTGAGAAGACTACCTACTCATTGTTTTAAATGTTTATTATGTTTATGTTTGTAATATTTTTGTCGATAACCAGTAAAGGAAGGGTTTACTGCTTCATGTCGAATGTCATGTGCCCGATGGCTGGTACCCCAAAGTCTATATCACCGATGTACCTACACAATTTCGATAAGTAATTATATTATCATCGTGAGGGATACCGCGAATAAGGTCGAGGGGGCTCGCCTGCGCTGGTATTTAGGGTGAGGTGTCGAACAGTGATCCACATAAAAGTTAAACAATCTTAACTCATAAGTATGTCAATATTATGGAATGTTTTTTGGTCTAGTCATTGCGTAATATATCTGACTCTCATTTTGTATATAAGTTAAGGAAAAAATATTAATAGAAAAAATTATAATGCAGATTTCTTGAAAGGTGGGAAATGACTAACTGTGTCCACCTCACCACACATTGAACCAGGGGGTTGGTCTACAGCAAACCGGGAAGTACACAGTGAGCCCGACGAATGAGATCACTATTATTAACGTTTCCTCTTTGTAGTTATTAGCGTAGTAGAATACATTCTTTATAAATGTGTAAGCAATTAGTTTTATTTACCAAAATAATTGTAAAGACTATAAATCAATAACAACATAACTTAACCTATTTTTTAATTACAGTCATTGATGATATCTTTTAAAGTTGTATAATAATAAATTATCAACTAGCTACACTAGAGTTCTTGAGATCTATAATAAGACCAAATTGTTTATTAAAAAAAATATAAAAAATTCTGTATGCCTACTTACGCCTAGTTTTTTATCCGTCATAAAACGTCATTCATAAAAGTCATAACAAACAATTTGATTTCTGGAGGTATGTTTATTTTCGTGAGTTATGAAAAATATTATTAAATATTGGGCAAACAATTGAAAAGGAAGTGCGGAACATGATTTTCAGCATGATTAATAATTTAGACAAAAGTTCAAGCTAATAGTGATCAAATAACTGAATGTTTACAAGAAGGACTGAGGAGTAACAAGGACAGATTATCCCCAGATTATTGCCATACGGACTTATCGTGGTCCTATTATATTTTAGGCGTCTACCGACAGTGGTGGTGTGGTAGTGGTATAAAAATTGATGTAGAAAAAGGTAAGTGATGAAGTAGGGATTCGATCCACTGGTGCAGTCAATCTTAGTGAATTGAGGGGGTTGGGTACGGGTAGAGTACGGTTAGGGCGCGAATAGGGGTAGGGTACAGGTAGGAGTGGGGTAGAGGTAGAACTCAATAAATTGAAACCACGCGAACCAAGACGCTCCGTCCAGCCAATTCATGTACCTATTCCCGAAGACTGACGGCAGTAGCCTGATACTGCCTACCCGCATTTTTTAAATAAAATCACAAAAAAAATCACCGGTAGCTGATCTATACAGGGTGTTTCATAATACATGTATAAAGCCGAAAGGGTCTTAAAGTATAGCTTGCAAAGAGTACACTGGCGACTTCATATTATCCAGACATTGAATTTTAATTTTCATAAAAAATCTTCGTTTTTAAAGAAAAATAACCATATCGACTACGTTGATGCGCAGCTCTATTTCAAGTTGATGATCATAGAAGGAGAAGTTTAATAACCGCGTGCGACCCCTATGAAAAAAGAGCAACCTCCTTAAGCCTAGTACCAGGAGCCTAATGCTACGTACACACGCACCGTTGGCGTGTGCCGGCAGGCGCTCCGCAGCGCAGCGTGGCGGTAACATCAAACGGATAGAAGCAATCGACCAAACGCAGCTTGGGCGGATACCGAAGGCCAACGAACAAACGTGCGATTACGAGCCCGAATAGGTTCCCAAAACTCCCAAAGATCGTTTGCTTGACCACGAAATGCAATTACCTATTGGACCTTAGAAATCCAAATCGGCCGACAACGCTTCGTTGGCGTAAGTTGAGTGTGTACACACCATAAATAAGAGTTTAATAACCTCGCGCCATTCATAACAAAACAAACGAACCTCCTTCATCTTGCTACCAGGCGCCGAACTAAATGTTACCTACTTATCTCCATGAATAAACTCTACCAAATTAACTAGGAACTTACCTACACTAATTATTTTCAATAGGTAGGTATGCTTAAATAGTCGGAGCGTCGTCGGTGGCCTAAGGTTACGGTATCCGAGTCGTACGCGAGAGGTACCGGGTTCGACACCCGCTGCCGCCACGTACCAGTGACCTTTTCCGACGGAAAACATCGTGATGAAACCTGCCCATTTAGGCGACTGAATGTCTAACCATGATTTTAATCTGGTCAGGTAATCGGGTTCCCCTGGTAGCAGGGTCAGGCAGGATTCAGGACTGTCAGACGTAATGACCTGAAATGCGAAATCCTGGATCATGGTCAAGGCGGACCCCAGGCCCTCGTGCGCGAGAGCAAAACCAGGTCATTAATACCGAGATGATTTCTACTAGGTAGGTACCTAACAGAACAAACCACCCCATCACAACAAAGGTAAAATAATAATTAAATTCATAATACTAAGGTAAACTAACTAACATTAACTAAAGGCCTAAAAACAGTATCTAAGTAGGTTAGGTAGGTAGGAACCTACGTAAATAAAAAACAAAACATGTTAATCAGTCTGGAAGACAGCCGGACCCGCGGTGTGGACTGCCGCAGGTAGTTAAACTAAATAAAAATAAACATAGTCAGCTACGTACTAAAGTAGATATCTACTACACTAAAACGGGATTCGTTCAATTGACAAAATGGCTCTACACAGATAGGTAAGTACTAGGTACCTACTCACACGGTTCCCTCATCTAAGTACCTACGTACCTAGGGAACTGAATCTAGTTTTGGTGAAACACATTACAGACAGGTTCCACTAAATACCTACATGTTTTTATGAAAAGATAAAAGCGTTGTCTTTTCTACCTATTTCCCGTCGGAAAAGAACCGAGCGCGGCGGTTGCGCTTCTAACGTCACTATTAGGTGGTAGGTAGCGTCTCCTAGTCTAGCTAGCATCTAGACCTTTAAAGCATGTAGGTACGTACCTTTTAAACGTTATTTTATGGAAACAAACAGTGTCAGGTGCCAGCTCAGTTAACCACAATTTCTTGCTTTCTTGTGGCTCGATGACCGATAGGTAAATACACTCATACACACAGCTACACACACTACAGCATGCACTGGTTGCTATGCAATACGTAAGTAGGTAGGTAACATGGTCTTTGGCCTACTGCTTGGTTGCACTCATGCACAGAATAATGATTATCACAATACTTAAACTGTTGAACATTGTACACAAACAAGACTAGGTTAATATTGGTACCTGAAGCAATAAATCATTCATTCATTCATATCGTTTACAGTCTTATCACAGTTATTTTCACAGTATCAGTTATCCTATACATACAACGCAACAAACAATCACACCGATCACGCGAAAAGCTAATAACCGAATAAACGAACACGACTCGAAAATAGGTACATTTTAACACAAGAAGCCATGCTGTCGGCGTCAGCGGTTCAATCAAACGACACACCCAAGTGCAGCACGCACACTGCCGAAACTCCGGCGTGTCGACACATGGGCCTCGTGGCGGGGTATTTCCCGCGACTTTCGGCGCGGCGCACGGGGCGGCGGGTGGCGGGAGGCGAGGCGGGAGGCGTGGCAGCAGGCAGCGCTTTAGGCAGCGTTGCCAGATCGTACCTTTTAGTACGATTTACGTACTATTTGGCCGACTGTCGTACCTTTAGTGTACTTTGCTCCACATCGTACTATTTAGTACGTTTTTACAAAATGCTGAATTTAGCTGAGAGGGGTAGTCACTTCACCTTTCCTGTGCGCAAAATACTGAAAAATAATGGGAAGGAAGGGTTGATTTTAGCCACCGGCAACAAAATAACGTCATTAATTGACTAAAAATCATCCCCCCCCCCCAAGGCCGATAAAATATAGAAGATAATAAGAAGAAATCGTAACTTTTAAGCCATTTTCGTACTATTTTAAGAGCCCAGACGTACTTTTTTGGAAACTACTGCTGGTAACACTGGCTTTAGAGATCCGCGTGTTAGGGGTCGTACTTATTTCGCCTCTTATGTTCTCCTGGTAGATGCACCGTAATGTTGATTGTGTTTATTTAATAAAGTGAGGCTCAAACAAGTCCAACAGTGGACTAATAATAATCCTTATGATGTCGGTGATGGAATACATTTGCTTACCACTATTTTATCGGGTAATTTGTACAGACAGTAATTACTAAAATTGTGTTTGGGTCCGTGTTTCACCTAGGTGACCTAGGTTCAGTGGCGTTGCTTGCCTTCCAGGGGCCCCGTATCAGTAGCTGTCTGGGGCCCCATAGTTAGTACCCCCAACTACAAGGGATCATCATCATCATCATCACAGCCCATAACAGTCCACTACAGGACTTTGGGCCTCTCCCGCCAAAGGGGAGGTTATTGCCATAATCTCTACGCTTGGCAGGCGGGTTGGAGATCGCAGTGTTGCAAACATAACAATGAAAAACGCTGCTGCCCATTTTCCAGTTTATGGAGACTAGATATTTTGCCTCTAAACGTTAGTCGCCTTGTACGACACCCACGAGTGTAAGGGGTTGGTGCTATTCTACTCTACCGGTCACCACACGGCTACAAGGGATGCTAATGAGTAACTTAAATCCAAGCCATTCGCGTGTTAAGGCGGTACGATTTTCATACAATTTTTATGTAACGTTTTTGTGCAATTGGCTATTAGAAAATATGTTCAATTGTGCGCGAAATAGATTTCTACATGTTAATAATGTAAAACAAAGCAATGAAAAAGAAAAATAATAAAATCACAAAACAACGCCATCAAGCGGCGATTTGTGCTTTTTTCGATTTAACTGCTTTTGAAAAGAAAACCACTTTGCGCACCATTGAATACATTTACTAAGAGTAGAAATCATAATACAATCACTAAACACTCAAACAAATGAAAGAATATCGAGAGAAATTTAGTATGGGCGTTGAATCACCTTAATAGTAAGAATAACATATGTATGAAAGAAAGTTCCACACCGCGTCTGTCTGCCTGTTCGCGATAAACTCAAAAACTACTGAACGGATTTTCATGCGGTTTTCACCAATTGACAAAGTGGAATTACTTTGTCTATTGAGGAAGATTTAGGTGTATAATTTGTTAATGTTTTATGTTGGTAGTTTGTATGACAAGAATCTCCTTAAAGGCCGGGGTGGACATCGGAATTTTTGTAAATTGGCCCTTGACTTTGGTATATTAAAACCTTGCGTGATAAATATAAAAATGTCATAATTTGTTGAATAAGCGAGCGTAGCGAGCTCGATAGTTTCACAAACTACCCCTTCAGAATACTTGCGCGAATAACATAAAATCAGTAAATGGACTATACGATGTAGACATTTTTGACATCTGGTTTATAATAAAATTAACTTCGCAAACAATTCATTAATGAGCGTGCGAGCTCTATTTCTGACATTTTGGCTATAAAGTTTTCACGATTAACTTAAAATCAGTCAAATTCAAAAATCGTGTGGGTAAAACGATTTTATTATGAGCCAGGTCCATCTGACCCGTTGAGCAATGAACAGTGTAAGGAGTTTCTTAAATCTTATGATCTCACCGATAGTGCTGAATATGTTGTACATGAGATCAAGATTTTTCTCATTTTTGCTATAGGTGCATTTTTACACAATTTCAATGAAGTAATGAGTGAGTGCGCGTGAGGGGCTCTAAGTTGTTGTTTTTTATTAAAAATGTTAATTATCTCTAAGCGAAAGGGGAACGAAAACGGATTGTATCACTTGATTTCATTTGCATCTTTGGCGGAGGGGGCCCCGACCCTGGTCTGAAAATCACTAAAGAATTTTTTTTTCCGGGAAATAGGGTTTAACTGAAATTGAGGATAACAGTACGTATTTTTGCTTACAAACGATTTGGGACCCCGTATCATTGATACGGCTGATACGGCGGTTGTTGCGCCCCTGCCTAGGTTCTCCAACTGGGTGAAGCATGGGATATTTACAGGTATAGCTCCGTCAACTAAGATTCATTTAGTTAATTTTTGTTGATGAGAAATATTCGTGAAATCGTACGGATTTTAACATAACAGTCCTCTGAGAGTTTAAGCCTTCCCCACATTAGTGGAGGGTTCTGTCTTAAACTCCACTTTCTGCTGTCTTTGTTTTATTTATGTTTCATTCATTACACTAAGGTATTTTATTTGTTTTATTTAATACAAAAATATGTGTGTGTAGTTACTGAAAAATCTCATAGCAGATAGGTACGATTACCTTTGCGACACTGAAACATGACTGACAGGCATGACATGAGAAAGCAAACTTATAAAGACAAATATGCTACATTAATTAGAGTTTGCTACATTAATATGCCACAGTAATTTGAATTAGACTACTTTGCTATTAGTTAGGTGGTGGTGCACTTTCGAAAAAACTATGAAGGAACCTATTAAATTAAAATTACAATATTTTTTTGTACAGAACCCTCAAACCAAAAAATACAAAACGGCTAATTTAGATCTCCTTAATATCCCATTGCGCCTAGTACTATGAACTTGAGTGACCTTTTACAACTGATTTCTAGAGATGCGGTCTTTCGTTTAAAAAATGTCGATTATCGACATTGAAAAGGAAAAAGTTCGATAGTCATTTTCTCGCTTACTATTCCACGCACGAAAAAAATAATTGTACCTATCGTTTTAATACGTTTAGCACTCCATCCAGTTCACGGCTTTATACATGTATTATGAAACACCCTGTATATATATTTAAGGTTAAATAACTAAGAAAATCAGAATCTTAATGTTGTACACAGTGGAGCGGTGTTTCACTGTTCGTGCCGGTGTAGTGGGTCACTATTAGGGTTGCCAACTTTTTTAATACCAAATATAGTATTTTCGTTTTAGAAGCCATAAAAATATAGTAGGTAGGGAATCATTCAAAAAATATATAGGTTTTTAAATAAAATGTTCGTAATTCTTAAATGTAAATTTTCTATTATATTGGGCTTTATTGCTGTTTTGTTTTATTTGACTTGAGTTTGTCGTCACGTCATACAAACGTCAAGGCTCAAGATCGTTCTGAAATATTCGATTTGCATCAGGAAAATTTTTCTTTGAGGATCTTATAAACGCGTTCCGTTTTGCGGTAAGTGGTAATGTTGTGCTAATTAAATATAGTAGTTTCGCCTACTATATTTTAATTTTTAATTTATAGTTGGTAGACTCCTAATATAGTAGGATACTATATTATATAGTAGGGTTGGCAACCCTAGTCACTATGTACCACACACACCTCTGCTGATTTTAAATTTAACAAAAAATAAATCATCAAAGTAGAATTCATGAATGTACGGCCAAACAATGCAAAGATATTCAGTACAGAAATAGAAAAAAACATTACTTTTAAAATATGCAGTATAAGGTTAAAAACCTTAAAAATTACTACTTAGGATTTTCCGTATTTTTACGCCGAAAATCACAAAAAGCCCCGAGGCGCGGGCATTCTGCACTGGAGCTCGCTACCGACAGAAAAGCAAGAAGCTCGGTAAAAACCAAGTACGATCACGCTTACTGCACGATCTGGCAACGTTGCGTTATAGTGATACTAATGGTGGCTAACTGTGTACTACTGGTTCACTGTTCGGCATCTCACCCTATGTATACGGGAACATAAATGGGTAATATTTATTATTTACTCAACGTTTTATTCAATAAAAAATATATCAATATGTAAAAATGTACGATCACATCACTGTACATCTGACATTCTTATAGCGTTATACTTCCGGTGTTGCTACATAAAACGTAGAACTAGCGCCACCATTGACAGGTCACCTCTGTCGCTGGTCAAGCTTTACTTTTGTAAATTTTTGTATTGCTGTTGTTAAAAACCAAAATATCTAAAATTTCTACTCAAAATGCCAAGAATTTCTAGGTCGCTCGCTTATTCATAGGTTTCAGATACTTTTCTTATCATTCACCTAACTCGTTGCTGTTACTCATTCATTGATTTCCTTAAATTACTATTGTGAGGATCACTCATTGCTGTTAAGACCAAAAATGTAAAAAATAGCGATTATTTAATTATCACCTCAAGCTTTTATAACTCAAAATATCACAAATCACAATCATTCCGCTCGTTCATTCATTCAATTCACTCCAGCTTTTAAGTTCTCAAAACGTAGAAAGTGTCGAGCTCGCTTCAGTCGCTCATTCGTTGATCACCGCAGCTTTAAAGACCCAAAATGACAAAAGTTTCGAGTTCGCTCCGCTCGCTCACACATTCGTTGTTCATACCAGGTTTTAAAACCTAAAACTTTCGAGCTCGCTCATGCATTTATTGTTAACCCACTAAAAAAGGCAATTTTTTTTACTCAGGGCACTCGCTCATTTTGAAGAAATTACCTATAGGGTGAGATGTCGAACAGTGAACCAGTAGTACCTACACAGTTAGCCACCATTAGTATCACCATAACGCAACGTTGCCAGATCGTGCAGTAAGCATGACCGTACTTGGTTTTTACGGCGCTTCCTGCTTTCCAGTCGGTAGCGAGCTCCAGTGTAGAACGCCCGCGCCTCGGGGCGTTTTGTAATTTTCGGCGTAAGAATACGGAAAATCCTAAGTAGTAATTTTTAAGGTTTTTAACCTTATACTACTGCATCTTTTAAAAGTAATGTTTTTTTCTACTTCTGTACTGAATATCTTTGCATTGTTTGGTCGTACATTCATGAATCCTACTTTGATGATGAATTTTTTGTTGAATTTAAAATCAGTAGAGGTGTGTGTGGTACATAGTGACCCACTACACCGGCACGAACAGTGAGCCACCGCTCCACTGTGTACAACATCAAGATTCTGATTTTCTTAATTATTTTTCCTTAAATATTCATATAAATCAGCTACCGGTTATTTTTTTAGTGATTCCGTTTAAAAAATGCGGTTAGGCAATATCAGGCTACTGCCGTCAGTCTTCGTGAATAGGTACATGAATTGGCTGGACGGTGCATCTTGGTTCGCGTGGTTTCAATTTAATGAACTCTACCCCACTCCTACATGAACCCTACCCCTATCTGCGCCCTAACCGTACTCTACCCGTATCCAACCCCCCTCAATTCACTAAGATCCACTGCAAGGCTCCACCAGTGGATCGAATCCCTACTCCATCACTTACCATTTTCGACATCAATTTTGATAGTGGTAGTTTATCATACGAGGCGTAGCCGAGTAAGATAATAGTTTGACACTCATGTTTTAATTTCTGATTATATGCAGTTGCATACACTACTTTATCTACATTCATATTTTTATGTTAAAATATTGTACCTTTAATTTCCTCAACTTTGCTGGACGTAAGCTGCGAGTCAGTTCTGTTGTATCTACGCGTCGAGGATACTTCACTACTTTCACATTTATCTATTTATTGGCTTCAAACAAGAAAAAACATTTACAAACACAATTTACAACAATTAGGAAAAATTTCTGTTTAGCGGGAAAATAATTACACACAAATATAAACAGAAAAAATTGAATTTTAAATTTGAATTTGACCATGACATTTAGGTATTCAGCCTACATTTCGCCGTGTCTCGGCGCCCGACAAAAATTTAAAAAATAAATGTGTTGCATAATGATTAAAAAGTTATTTTACGATACAGCTGTAATGAAAATAGTATAGGAAATGCTGTATCGAATAGGGGTAGGAGACACGGCGAAATGTAGGCTGAATACCTAAATGTCATTGACAAATTCAAATTTAAAATTCAATTTTTTCTGTTTATATTTGTGTGTAATTATTTTCCCGCTAAACAGAAATTTTTCCTAATTGTTGTAATTTGTGTTTGTAAATGTTTTTCCTTGTTTGAAGCCAATAAATAGATAAATGTGAAAGTAGTGAAGTATCCTCGACGCGTAGATACAACAGAACTGACTCGCAGCTTACTTCCAGCAAAGTTGAGGAAATTAAAGGTACAATATTTTAACATAAAAATATTATTAGGTATTAAAACATATTAGGTATTATTAAAATATTATTAGGTATTAAAACATGAGTGTCAAACTATTATCATACTCGGCTACGCCTCGTATGATAAACAGACACTCATGTTTTAATACCCCCTTTTATATGACAGTTGCATAAACTACTATTATATTCATTTTAACAATCACCCCAGCTTTTAAGAACGCGTTTCCTGCGCGCTCCTAGTGCTCATTCAATCATTTTAATTTCTTTTATTACGATCACATCATCACAGCACCTAAGCCAGAATGTCAATGTCAACCCCCCCCCCCCTCCCCCTTCCTACGCCCATGCTCATTAATTTATTGCTCACCGCTTTTAAGCTTATTACTTTTCATACCTTTCACCAAACTCGTTGCGGTCGCTCATTCATTAACATCCCTAAGTTACTTGTGTAAAGATCACCCATTATTGTTAAAACCTAAAAAATCTCAAATAACGACCCAAAATGTCAAAAATTTCGAGGTCACTTCGCTCGCTCATATGAATGAAAACATATGAATGAAACATATGAATGTTTCAGATACTTTTCTTATGATTCACCTAGCTCGTTGCGGTCACTCATTCGTTGATTTCCTTAAATTACTATTGTGAGGATCACCCATGGCTGGTTAATACCATAAATATCTAAAATAGCGAGCTCGCTTCGCTCGCTCATTCGTTTAATGATCACCTTAAGCTTTTAAAACACAATATCTCACAAATTACAAGCACACTCCGCTCGCTTATTCATTGAATTCACTCCAGCTTTTAAGATCTCTAACGTATGTCAAGCTCGCTCCGGTAGCTCATTCATTGATCACCGTAGCTTTTAAGAACCAAAATGTCAAAAATTTTGAGCTCGCTTCGCTCGCTCACACATTCGCTATTCTCACCCGGGGTTTAAAACCTAAAGTTTCCGCGGACCTTTAGGTTTTAAACCCCGGATCCGCGCCTTTTTCTGCAGGCTGCATTTCAGGGGGGGGGGGGGGGAAGAAAAAGGGGAGGATTGAATAACATTTTTAGTCCGTTAGGTAGATTAAAAATATTGGACACGTATTCTTTCTTTTAATAAGTACCTAGATACATAAACAAAACTCCGATACAGCACCACAGAATAGGTATCTATTGACAGTGCGTTTAAATGTTGCGTAACGCATGGACTTACTACCCAAAGGGACTGCGCACTGCTTTGACTAAAACCGGGCAGAGCGAGAGTCATCATCGATAGTCCTTTGTCCCTTTCTAACAGTGTATACACAATGTCATAGCCTCCTTCATCTACAAGCCATGCGCAGAAGTTTGACAACGTCGCGTTTTTTAATTTTAGTGTACCTGAAAATTACTGTAGAACTTTCTTCGCGGTCGTCGTCGTTTAATGTTATTAGTTATTTAAGTGATTGAGTATATGCATTAGTTAGATAATATGAAATTGGATAGATTCCTGTACTATTTACCTATCTACCTACTTGGATTATATCCTATTACCCTATTAATAACATAAATGCGAAAGTTTGAAAGGCTTGATGGAAGTTTGGATGGATGAATGTTACTTCGTCATGCAAAATTTACCCAACAGATTTAAATGAAATTTGGCAGTAATGTAGCATATAACCCAGAATAGTATATAGGCTATATTTAATCCCATAATTATTTGTGGTTCCCGCGGGCGCGGGTCTGGAACATTATCCTACTAATACTATAAATGCGCAAGTTTGTGGGTATGTTACCTTTTCATGCCTAAACGGATGAACGGATTTGGATGAAATTTGGCAGTAATATAGCATGTAACCCAGAACAGTATATAGGCTATAATTTACGGCTATACGGGGTATCGCACCAGTCACTAGACGAGCGCGTTTTACTGGTACCTTTTCAACGCTGCCATCACCGTGGTATATTTTAGTTGTTGTGATAACTTCCTCTTCGCTAAAATGTTTACTACATACGAAGGAACCAACAGTGGGACTCCAGTTCGCTCGGGAAATAGCAGAAGTCCATTTTTTTTTAAATTATTCATTCTTTGGAAACGAAAAAGTCGGCACAGCCTCTTGTCCGTTTTTTAGCGTTACATCGTAGTTTGACCTACATTTTTCTATGCAACAACGCCTAGGCATCTGTTGGAGAAATATTACTATTTTAAAACAGAATTTGAATGATAAAATAAGTAAAAAGCTAACAACAAAAATGATCGAGGATTGTTTTTTACTAATCGTATTTATCCATATTTGGCGCAATTATAAATATATTTACTTTTATTAACTTCGTAGATGGTCCATACAATTCGTTTATTTATAGTTTTGATAATATATTTTAAATTTATTAGCTTAAAATTCAAAATATTCCCGCTCATTGACATGTAAACAATGAGTGAATCGGTTCACAGCGACGTTGCCGTTCCGTGCTACAGCATGGCTTGTAGATAAAGGAGGCTATGACAATGTCATTCTAAATTGACAAGTGTTGTGTTTGGTGTTGCCATTATTGGAGAAATATATTTACCGTGAATTTGGTATTATTATGAGGTAATCCGTACAATCCGAAAAGTAGTTGTCAAAATACCTTTTGATCTACTGAACGTTTCTCCTACAAACGTCGAGTCGACATAATTATTAACCTACGACTTTTTGTTCCACAAAACAGATAAAAGAGTTGGTAACGATTTATCCTACAACACTAGTTTCTAAAGAGAAGTGATAGTACTCGTCGATATCTACATTTCGGGTGACAGCTGTCAAACTTAAATGTGTTATAACTCGGAACCCATTGGTTATAGAACACTAGTTTCTAAAGAAATATGATAGTACTCGTCGAGATCTACATTTCATATGACAGCTGTCAAACTTAGAACTGTCATCCAAAATGTAGATCTCGATGAGTACTATCGTATTGCTCAAGGAACTAGTGTTCTAAGACCAATCGTTTCCGAGTTACAACAGTTCTAAGTTTGACAGCTGTCATGCGAAATGTAGATCTCGGCGAACACTATCATTTTTCTTTAGGAACGAGTGTTATGGCACCAATAGTTTAGGAGTTATTTCAGTTCAAACTTTGACAGCTGTCATTCGAAATGTAGATCTCAACAAGTACTATAATTTCTCTCTAGAAACTAGTGTTTTAGGACCAATGGGTACCGATTTATAAAAGATTTAACATTGACAGCTGTCATACGAAATGATGATCTCGAGGAATGCTATCATTTCACTCTAGAAACTAGTGTTCTAGGGCCAATAGTTTCCGAGTAGCACGGTAAGCTTGGGCTGGACCCTGGTGAAAACATGACCTTCAGATTGCACCCGGTCCGGCTCTGCCTGGCCCTGAGGTCGGTGTCCGCGCCAAATAATAAAAGTAATTCGGAATTTGCATCAACAATGGTGGCAACACTAGAAAGGGACACAGGACTATCGATGGTGACTCTCGCTCTGCCCGGTTTTAGTCAAAGCAGTGCGCAGTCCCTTTGGGTAGTAAGTCCATGGCGTAACGTCACGCTTAAGATGTAATTTCAAATTGCCCCCACTCCCGCACTTTGATACGCTTGATCTTTATAATTTTTAATTATACTTAAAGAAAAAAATTACGTGTATTTTTAATAATATTTTTTAATAATTTAGCTGACAGACGACTTGAAAAATGTGGACCAAGTCATCATCCGACTTGAGTGGTTCTGTTGATTAACATTGCCACATGCCATGCAGAGGTCCCGGGTTCCCTTTCCCGGTTGGGTAGAAAATGAAGTGATGAATTTAATTTCTGTTACGGGTGTTGGTGTTGTATGTACCTATAATAAGTATGTATGTAAAAAATATATGCAGTATATCAGTTTTCTAGAACCCATAACACAAGCTTTGCTTACTTTGGGGCTAGATGGTGTTGTGTGAATTGTCCAAGAATATTTATTAATATTATCCATCTCGCGGGGCCGGCCCTTGTCTGCTTTCGGGGCACAAGAGGCGGGCAGGTGTTCCATCCTTAAGTAGTAAAGCTACCAGCTATCCGCAGGAATCTCTTTCGCTCAACTTTTCTAATGCGTAGGTACAGTTAAGGAATGGATCGCTTTACCTGCTAGTGTGTTCCCTGAACAATACAACTTGAACTCCTTCAAGGTTTCTAGATGGATGGTACGCTCCACATTCAGCTGCATTGTCGCTTCCCAGCAGCTGACATGGGGGCCAAATGCCTGCTTAGCATATTGTAATAAAAGGATATCACAGTAGGATTGACGTCAGTCATATTATGATATAGCAATACGCCCGGTATTGGGCATTCTTGCCGAAGTGCCGAAGTGGAGGCGAAAGAGCAGGAAAGTGGACTATGACAGAAGCTAGGATTGGCCGCTCGGATGATGATAATTATGATAATGTTAGACAATATATGAGACATTGTCTCATGAGGTTTAGGTCCGTCTCCCATTACGATACTCCCAAAACACGATACCTAGATACTTGAGTCGAATACCAGTTTAATATAAGTTCTCGAGTCGCGCTGCTGAAAATTTCATCAATTTCGTTATTTGCAGCACACACTTCTTTTGTTATTTTACTTTTCTCGTGTATTCTTGCAACCTAAAGTTATGTAAACAAGGATATTTTTCAATTTCTGGCACAAATTCAATGTTCACAACATGCTCCTCCGCGATTTTTTTGTTGAGATTAGTAGGAGCCGTAACCAGCATGTCTGGCATCGCAAGACTAGTCGCGTCGCAAACGCGTAGCGTAGGATCCCGGTATCATAGTGTGCAAGTCTCCATTTAAGCGTATGTAAGATACTCTAGTCTCCGAGACTACGAGTCATGTGTGCCTATTGTAATGGGAGACGGGCCTCTCCTCCAAGCCATTACCGTAATTATGGTAAATGCGTCAAGACGTTCACATTTGCAATGAGCGAGCTCGAACCGTGCGCATGCGGCGTGAGACACTCTATGAAACGCCGATTATGCTCGAGTGAAGTGGTGAAGGGTTAATTACCAATTAATGAATAACAGTGGTATGATAATATTTTTCTTAATCAGCATTTTACAAAATAACTTAAAACCTAATGTCTAAAAATAATTTTCACTGCTTTTTGAAACTTTTCAATATTGGATATATATTGTCAAACGCTTCATAGATCTCTTGTCTTACTTTGGCCCCAGTTAACACCACTTTTCCGGAAACAAATATTAAAAGCACTATTCTTGGTTTCACCATTCTGTAGATAAGTCCAGGGAATAGCTCAGGTTCATAAGAGCTAAACTGTCCGTGTGTTAATACTAGGCCTTCAAGCCGAATTGGAAATTTCACATCACAGCTTCCCACCATATTCTGAATTTTGAAATCCAGAAACTTCGCCTGAAAACAAATTTACGATTTTTAATTAAATCTTATCTTCCATTACATGTCATACAGATTGATTGATTACAAGGGCATAAATGTAAGGTTAGGAATAGAGAAACTAGTAAATTTTAAAGCATGGTAAAAAAAAGAAAAGTAGGATAACTCAGAACAAGGTAGAGCTCGTCTAGTCTAAAATGACGCGCCCCACTACTTAGTTAGTTGATTTAATGTGTGAGTGCAAATATTGATAACGACACTTCATCTGTGTGAGAGCCAATGAACGACGCGTTCTCCTACGTTTGAATCTCACCGGCAACTGAATGACCAATTACAACGGCATTTGTATATGTTTTGCGTCCATATTTTAAACTTGCTTGTGTGCGTTAATGCGATAATGGGGCGCGTCATTTAAGATTAGACGAGCTCTCATGGCTTGTTGTGAGCAGGCTTTATACAAAAAGTGTTCTATGCCATTTACCATCATAATGATTAATTAAGATTTTAATAATAGAGTCATACTCACTGTAAAACCAAGTTTTTGAATAATTCTAGCATATTTCCTAGCAGCTAATCTGGAATCTTCTTCACTTTTTGCTCCAGTGCAAACCATTTTACCCGATGAGAATATAAGGGCTGTAGTTCTAGGTTCTCTTATTCTCATTATGACAGCTGCAAAACGTTTTGGATTGTACTCTGCATTACGAGCGTGAAGTGCAATCTTCTTTAAGTCTAACTTGCAATTAAGGTTCACAGTCGAGACGATATTCCTGCAAAAAGAAAAACCAAGTTAGGGTCAATTAAAGCAAGCACGGAGTTGAAGCCAATCAAAGAGAATTATCTAAATGTAATTCAGCAAATACCTACACCCTTATCTCAACAGTGTACACAATCATATTATATCTACATAAATACCAATAAATATGTACTTGTTTGACTAATTATTCTTTTTTGTTGGGTTTGTATTTATCAGGATAAGGTTTGTATGTGAGAAAAAAGCATAGGTAGGGGTGGGTTTGGGTACAGTGGGGTAAGATAGGGGTAGGGGCAACATAAGGAAAACATGCAGAAAGCAAAGTTCATCAACTGATTACTCCAGTATCAATGACCTACTGGCTGGCCAGCCGCATTTATTTAAGTAGGTCAATGACCTACTTAAATAAATACAACATTGTTGTATTTTTTAAATATTTTTTTTTTATATTCTGGCACACTTAAAATATTTTGCACTATTTTGGAAGGATCTTTTACATAAACTTGAACTCCACTATTAAATGTGATATTATTAAGAAAGCTTACTGTAATTGTGGTAGAATTCCTGGATCTGCAGAGTGTGGAGTCATAGGTGTCAGGGGTGCAGGGCTTGCTTGGCTGAGCAATGGTGGTCCAGCAAGACTGTTGCTAGTGATCATTGGTGACATGAGGTTTTGCTGTGAAATGATAAATTATACTTAGTTAAAGTGCAGAAAATTTACCTATATAATATAGCATTAATAATACTTATGGCCATTATATTCATCATATATAAAAGAAAGTCGTGTTAGTTACACTATTTGTGTTACACTTTTTATAACACAAGAACGGCTGAACCGATTTGGCTGAAAATTGGTAGGGAGGTAGCTTAAAACGTAGTATACTTTCATTAATTTTTTTATTAACTACGAAGTCGCGTCGTGTCCACTAGGAGGTGTAGGGTAGTTGTAGGATAGGGTAGAACTAGGGGTAGGGTGGTGTAGGGTTAGAACGCTACGCGAACGAAGTCGCGCCGGGTCCACTAGTTCATTATATAAGTCCATCTTCACAGAAAGAATATGAGGTAATATCTAGGTAGGTACTCAATACTCAAATGTTTATTGCTTCATAAAAGTAATTTACAATTATGACCCTGACTACAATATTAAAAACTTAAAAATACTAGGGTTATATTATTTTCTAATTTTAATAACAGTGTCGTTACGAGTATTTTAGGTAGTTAATGAAAAGAGTCAATAGCATCATGTGCAAGTTGCAATATGAGAAGTAGTCGCATTGATGTATTCTTTGATTGCTTATTCCATTATTTTGATAGATTGTGTAGCTCAAGATAAAAAATGTGTACAATTGTGAGTGCAATTACCTACCTATTTTTGTAGCCTACTGATATTGGTGGTTAGATAGCTGTTTGTTACTATGTCATGCTTCAGCAGAGTTTCACCTGAACACCCTGAACATATTTTGATGAAACTACAATGTTATTGATTTTTATATTAATAATAAATAATAAAACTTTTATTGTCAGACACAAGATCTATAAGTGGTAAGTACAAAAGACGTGTATAAAAACCAACACGTGTAATTCTGTCGAACATTCCCCAAAGTGTAGTCTGTAGAAAACCACCAGAGATGCCACTTTGCGGTGGTGATCCAGTTCCTGTAGATTATTGTGCACCAATTGGGGATTGTCTATCAGTTTCTAGGCGCGTCTATCACCCGAGTCCAGAGCAGCCAGATAGACCTTAACAGATCCGTCCCACAGGTGACAGCAGTATTCCATGCAATATTTAACATAACATCTCTCCACAAATTACACATTAAGTATTACAAAAAATGAAATATATAGAACAAACAAAATAACACATTTTCACTTACACTAACCTGACCTTACCTACAATATTAAATTGAAATAACTACTACACTGCTACTTGCAGCCACCGTTAATACATTCTTGATATAGGCGGCCTAGTGGCCAACCTTACAATTATTTTATTTATTTATTTATCAATAGGACGACCTGAGTGGTTCAATGGTCAACATGCCGGTTTGCCACGCAAGAGGTCCCGGGTTCGATTCCCGGCCGGGCAGAAATTGAAATGATGAATTTTAATTTCTGTTACGGGTCTGGGTGTTCTATGTATAATAAGTATATATTAAAAAGGATTTATGTAGTATATCAGTTATCTAGCACCCATAGTACAAGCTTTGCTTAGTTTGGGGCTAGATGGCGCTGTGTGAATTTGTCCACAATTATTTATTTATTTATTGCTGTTATTTATTACACTGGACTCATGCCCGCAATACAATATCTATGGATGGTATTAAACATGTTCAGTCTTGCCTAAGCAAAAATACCAGAGGGACTGCACCAAAGCTTTAGACCCATCAGGTGTCTGTAAACATTGTTGTACTGAACTAATGCCATTGCCATTGTAAGACCACTTTGTGTATTCAGTCCAGAGCTAACAGGTGTAGAATGACTGACAGTACGTTCGAAATAACATATTCTTTACATAATCAAAAAAATTTGAAGAATTTTCTAGCAATAATATTACCACCTGTTACCAATATGGCAAAAGATCCCAAGAGCTAAGTTGAGTCGACACTACACCGAAGATATCCCAGACATCAGCCTGTACAAGATTAGTTTGGTCTCAAACAGCTTTAGAACAACAAGGCGCCGGGTGATGATAGAATTATGGCTGAGCTTCTGAAAGCTGGTGGCAAACCGAAACAGAAGCTGTTTAATTCCGTCATCCTCGAGGGAGAAACGCCGGAAGCACGGCACAGCCAAGCATAGTGATATTGTTCTTCAAGAAAGGTGATAAAGCTCTCTTGAAGAACTTCAGACCAATATCGCTGCTGACACATGTGTATAAGCCGGTTTCCGAGGTTTTAGTACCATAGACCACATACATATGCTGCGGCAGATTATACAAAAGACCGAAGAGTACAACCAGCCATTATGCTTGGCATTTCTGTACTATGAGAAAACCTTCGATTCGATCGAAACTTGGGCGGTGCTCCAGTCTCTACAGCGGTGCCAAATTGACTATCAATATATCAAAGCACTGAAGTGTTTGTAAAAAAACGCCACTATGTCAGTTCATCTCCAGGACAAGACCACAGAACCTATTCAGCTGCAGTGAGGTGTTAGACAAGGTGATGTCATATCACCGAAGTTGTTCACTGCTGCACTGGAGGATATCTTTAAGCTTCTGGACTGGGACGGACTTGGTATCAATATTAACGGTGAGTACCTTACTCACCTCATACTTGCTGACAATATCGTAGTCATGGCTGAAACCCTGGAAGACTTGGGTAAAATGCTTGGTGACCTCTGTAGTGCCTCTCAACAAGTAGGTCTTAAAATGAACATGGACAAGACGAAATTTATGTCAAATGTCCATGTTGTGCCTACTACCGCAGTGTCTCAAGACGAAGTTCTTTGACCAATGTGTGTTGCCAGTGATGATCCGCAAGCAAACCAAGGTCACCGACATAACTCATAAGGATTGCCAGACTGAAGTGAGCAGGGCACAAGAACAGATGGCCAGGAAGATGCAGTGTGGGTAGGCCTCTTACAAGGTGGCCCAATGACCTGGTAAGGATTGCTGGTACCAGCTGGATGCGGAAAGCACAGGACCGGCCTTTGTGGGGATCTTCTGGCTGATATGATGATGATATTACTACGTATCGATAAAGCTCTGCATTGCCGCTTGATATCATAGACATCACGTCTATTCAATGTGACATAAATTTATTTACTTAATATAGGCCCTTTGTTCCAAAACAGTTTCATTAATTTGGTAGGCTTTTGATGAGTTTATATAATGATTACCATCAAAATAATACAGTAACCCAGAATAACATTGTATGGAAATCCTTTAATTTATGACATATGTATTTATATTTTCAGCCATAGAAACATCGGGATAACCTTTTTCACCCAGCGGGTACGGTACCCTAAAAACGCATGTACATAGGTAAATTTCAAGGAGTTTCTTACCGGTGTTTGCGGCTGCATCATCTGTTGTGGGGTTGAGTAACTGGCGGTGGGTGCGTAAGTGTGCATTGACCTCTGAGGAGTGCCCATTATCGAAGAGCTGAACCCCACGAGCGGCGAGGAGCCGAGCGCCGACAGCGAGTGCTGCTGCTGCTGGCCTGGCAGCAGCTGCTGCTGCTGTAACGCATTTGGCAAGATCTGCTGGTCTTCCTCGGGTTGATGCAGCGGCGTCCCGATGCCGGGGATGTTGTATGGGCTGGGTAACATTTGATCCATTTTGCTTCGTGTTACTTTTAGGTGGGTATTCTTATAGGAAAATTATGTCTGAGAAAGAAGTAATAGTAGTTCACATTACAACCCCCCTAAACGTCCACTACAACACAAAAAACACTCGTGTTCAGACTCAAAATTAAGAAATTATTCTAGTAATACAAGAAAATTTTCGTTGAATTCTCAATTTAGAATTTCAGAAATTCAGAATATCAACTAATATCAAGCAACCCAAAGAGGATAGATAGAAACACTACGTTTAGCGAGCGACCGAAAAATAATCGTAGCACGCGACCATAAACATAACAAACAAAAACAAAATGTCAAACAAACCAAAGGCCAATAATCATTCTTATGGCACCCCTAGACACTCGCCAAGAACCGAAACCGACAACACTCGGTTGTGAACACTCGTGAATGTAATCGGTTTCTCGCCATCTCATTCTCGAGCTCGCCAACCTCCGATCGGTGTCGGTTTTTGCCCGCTTCAAAAGGGTTTCTCGGGTGAGAATAGAGAATGTTATCACATTTAGGCTTGTTCGAACTCAACGTGACCGTGGCATTGATTCTCATACCTACTCATATACTTATATATTAATATAAAAAAGAGAATTACAATTTTGGTAATTGATAATCGGTTGAAATAGTTTCTTAGCAAACAGGATATAAACACTGGGTACGTTGTATTGGATAATACTGTATTTGTCAATAGTTTTCAACCATTTTAGAGGTTGTAATAATAATGGAACATAGTGCCAACCTCTATAAATATTTATTTTTACATTTCATTCAACCTTAAACAGTTATGTTTATATTAATAAACACTTTATTTTTAAGTTTAGTATTAGTTGACTGCATGAAATCACTGCCTCCATCATACAGATTAAAAACAGATTACCAAAATTGTAGGAGCGCCATCTATTGATGCTTTTGGAAACCAACTGATAATACCTACTGGAAAACTCCTCATTGCGGTAACGAGCACTCGGAATCAATTCGAGAAATCGAGTAAAATAAGCAAATAAGGCAGGGGGTTAAAATTCTATTGCGGCCGTATGTATACCAATAACTTTATTTTTATTTATGTACATTATTTTAATGCTTACCGATGCTCTTAGGGTGAGGGAAGCATCGTGATGAATGTTGCATATTCGGGCGATAAATGTCTACAACATGATCCTATTAGCTATCCTTTGGCATTTTTTGTGACCTATTAAAGGAGTTCGACTATGTTGAACACTCCACGTTGTTGATGAAGCTAAGTCACTATGGCGTTAAAATTAAATCACTGGCAATGCTAAAGTCTTAAATGCAGGATAGTATTCAGAAAGTAGATGTTAAAGGTACTATGTCAATTTTTTTTTATGTTTTCTGGCAGACAAACAGGCATGCGGGCCACCTGATGGAAAGTGGTCACCGCCGCCTATGGACATCAGCAACACCAGGGGAGTCACCAATGCGTTGCCCGCCTCTGAAGAGACCTCTAATATACCTCTTGATCCCATGTCATAGTCCAAAGGAAACACTGTGGCTGGATTCTCATTCCACATCCGAATCGTACGAGCGAGAAACGTTCTTTCAAACCTTCGCGTGGTGACCAACACAGGGTCTACGTAGTGGGGATGAGTACCCAGCCCACGGCAGGTGGACTGGATTTTTTTAGGGATGGATTATTTGTTAAAATAGGTGTACCTCAAGTGTCGATCTTAGAACCATTTTTATTTTTAATTTATATTACCATACCTACCATATATGGTAGAAAAATTTACCAATATCGTACTATTTGCTGACGATACGACCCTCATATTCAATGTAACGTAGAATTAATGATTTTGGACATGTGAATGACACTTTGGACATGATATTAAATTGGTTCACTGTAAACAATCTTCTTTTAAATGCAAGTAAGACAAAATGTATTCGATTTTCACTACCTAACGTGATTAAAAATGAATTAAACCTATCCCTAAATAACAAAAAGCTAGATTTAGTCAACGAGACGGTATTCTTGGGCAAAAAAGTTGACTGCAAGCTACAATGGGGCCCACACATAGATAAATTAACCGACAAACTTAGCTCTGCGATTTATGCAATAACAAAAATACGAAATCTAACGGACTGTTGTGGGGTAGAGCAGCTGATATAAACAAAGTATTTGTTTCATAAAAGCGAGCAGTTCGATCTATATATGTATAGATTAGGTCCTTTGACATCTTTAAGAGAAATCTTTAAAGATATAGGTATTTTGACTCTTCCTGGGCAGTACATTTATGAAAATTTAATGTATGTTCGTAAACACATTGTATCATTGACAAAAGCGAAGGGTACTCATAACCGAGACACAAAAAATAAATACAAACTGCTAATTCCCAGAACTAGATTAACAAAAGTAAATACATCTTTTGTGGGCATAGTATTAGATTTTATAATAAAATGCCGGAAGACATATTAAATATTACTTACAATGCGTTTATGGGAATCACTAATAAAAAAATCACATTATAGTATACAGGATTATCTTGAGGACAAAAGTCCTTGGGTTAAATAATTATTTTATGATTTTAATTGATAATTGACTTTATTAATTTTATTTATAACTAGTGGACCCGGCGCGACTTCGTTCGCGTAGCGTTCTAACCCTACACCTACCCTACACCTACCGTACACTTACCCTACACCTACCCTACACCTACCCTACACCTACCCTACACCTACCCTACACCTACCCTACACCTATCCTACACCTACCCTACACCTACCTTACACCTACCCTACATCTACCCTACACCTACCCTACACCTACCTTACACCTACCCTACATCTACCCTACACCTACCCTACACCTACCCTACACGATTTTCCCGCTTTCCTTTTCAAATTTTTCCAGAATTTTCTTTGCTATAAACCTCACGGAGCCCGAGACCTTTCCAACGAATGCAAAACCGTGGAAATCGGTTCGTGCGTTCTGGAGTTATAGCGTCAGGAAGGAAAACCCGACTTATTTTTATATAGTAGATTTTTTGAATTAAACTTGACATTTTAATTTTATTTGATATGCTATTTTAATTTTAGTTAATGTGTTATTTTATTTTAATTACGTGACATTTTTATTTAAATAATTTTATTGTATTATATTACATTTATTGTATTTTGATAGTCTGAACTATAATGTGAATTTTTAAGAAACTAATTTACCAAATTTTATAATTTGTTTACAAAAATATTCAATGAGGAGTTTTCCAGTAGGTTGAAAGAAGTCTAAAAAGAAATATTTATAGAAGTTGGCACTATGTTCCATTATTATTACAACCTTTAAAATGGTTGAAATCTATTGACAAATACAATATTATCCAATACAACGTACCCAGTGTTTATATCCTGTTTGCTAAGAACCTATTTCAAGCGATTATCAATTACCAAAATTGTCGGGGCGCCATCTAGTGAGTGGTTAGGAATGCTTTAGATACCTATTGGAAAATTGCTCATTACTCTAATCACATATTGACATTATACTATTATTTTAAATTTTATATTAAGTAAGTCACATACTAATGCCTATACACATGGTAGCCATACCATACATGAAATTCGTAATTTTGTGATGTGTATTTAATTTCAATTAAGTATTAATGATAATTGATTATTATTGTTTATTACTGACTTTCAATAAGTGCATTCTGAAAATATTTATATTGAATAAAAATTATTTAAATTGAATTGCTATTCAAAATCACCACTGAAAATCAGCACTGCAGCATTTGCTGGCATCAAAATATCAAATTTCTAATTTTTGTGATGTCAAAATAAATCATGTGTGGTAATATTACAACCTTCTTTGCTATTGTATTTTCAGAGTTCAAAGAAAGAAGTAATAACCACGTCAGAGTTGATTGGGTCAAAATCTTTTTATGTGTTTGATTTTGTTGAATAAAGCCTAAATTAAACGATAAGGGCTTATTTATTACTACATTATGTGTATGTCTATGTCAATAAGGTGATCCGTAATGGTAGTTGAGTCACGTAGGTCAAGATATCAGTCATTCCACTGTAACCCACACCCACTGCACTCTGCCAAATCATGGATAATGGTCAAAGAGGACCACGGACCTCGTGCGCGAGAACACAACCGGGACATTAACACCAATTTTTAAGATTTTATTATGCTAAATTTGCACACAATGCCAAAGTCGCTGCGCTGTCCATTCCGGATAAAGATCAAAAATGCAAATGAGAAGGTCATATGAGTGTTTATACCTTCTCGGTTTTCGCGCAATATCTTGTTGGGAAGTCTTCACGGCGAGAGTCTGGAGGGGCCATAAGACAAGTATCTGACAAACGAGTGCTTTTATCCTCTTTGTGTGTGACCAAGTATGACGTGCGTGACAGTGATTATCGGTCCTTGCCCAAGCCATTGCCAGCCAGCCAGCCAGCCTGCTGAATGAATATTTTTCTCGATTTTCGTTGTGTTGTACTTTGTTGTTGATTTTCTTCCCAAAATCTGAAAAAATGGCTGAGACTATGAAACAGACTGTTGCAACAATACTAAAAAGTATTGAACGGTGAGCTCATACTATTAACATACAAAATGAAATATGAATCCAAAACAACCTCAAAATCAATGCAATCGTTTTGGCGTTTGTTAAACATAATTAATTAGAATCTTTTGCCATAACATATACGTGATTGTAAACGGAATTTTTCTTTCAGGTATAACCCAGCTAATCTACAAACATTAGAGCGTTATGTTGAGATGCAGTCGCGAGAAAACACTTACGATTTAGAAGCTAACCTCTCAGTATTAAAGCTTTATCAATTTAATCCAGAGAAATTTAACCCTGATATCACTTGTCAGATTTTGTTGAAGGCACTCACAAATTTTCCTCATACCGATTTTACATTGTGCAAATGTTTACTCCTGGAGTCTGTGGTAAATAACTCTCATGTAATGTTTATTTGTGAAAAATAATAAAAAGCACCTTCGTCGAAACATCAGTCCGAAACCCGGCCGAAGCCGAAGGTGTCGCTGAAGGTGGTTTTGTGGCCAAAGCTAAAACCAAAGCTTCCGTCAGACACTAACAATGTACATTTTTCAAAATTCTTTCCATTATGATCGTAATTTGTAAGGTTTCTAAGGTTCTAATCACATTTCAGGTAGAAAACGAGAACATTTCACAGATAAAGTATTTGGCTGATATACTAGAGCAGTGTGATTTTGCTCAATTCTGGAATCGTGTGCATCAGATGCCAGAGCTTTGCAACCGCATCACTGGCTTCCATGACTCTATTCGCAAGTTTGTATGCCATGTGGTGGGCATTACCTTCCAAACTATTGACAAGACCAATCTGTCTAATTTGCTGGGAGGTATTGATGGTGAGTGAAACAATGCTTTATTTTGTTGCCTTCAGGCTCACACAAACATACCAATTGATTCATTGATTGATTGATTTATTAAAGCTTTATGCACAAAAGTACAGTGTGTTTAGTCTGCAATAAATATCATTGGAGCAACCACATAACTCAAATTGATTGTAAGTGCCATTGTATCAATATTGCATTTACGGGTCGAGAGTACACATATTGATTGTACACTGTATCGACAATGCAACAATGATGGTACTGTGCATCGAAAGTATGTTATATTAATAGATATTTAATTTCTATATTGCTCACACAAGAATAATTACATTAAAACATACAGAAAAACCTTAGCTAAAGGAGGCCTTATTGGTGCAAACAATCTCTACCAAGCAACCTTGGACTTAAGAACTGCTTAATGTACAGGCAAGTCATCAACATGGACTCGATGGTATTGGTCAAGCCAGACCCATGTAGAATAGGGGTAGGGGTAGAGTAGGGTAGGGTAGGGGGTAGGACTACACAAAGGAAGTCGTGCTGGGCCAGCAAGTATACAGGGTAGCCGAAACATTGACATCTAAAAAAATTAGGTCTCTTGTGTCATAAGGTATCTGTATCACCCCCATATATGTTATCCGATTGCTTATAGTTTTCGAGTTATGAATTCTTTCCTGAATTATTTAGAATTTTCAACCTGACCAACTTCAAAAATTTGTAAAAAAAGTAGTACTTAGTTGTGGTTACAAATGGTTTTTTTTGTGACTGAATCTTCGTGAGTTGTACTTTTATGCATAAAATAATCAGCTTCGTAACTTTGGGAAAAGTTGCGAAAATGTAAATGAAATTAATAAAAAGAAAAATTTATGTTCAGGGAAATATGACTTAAATTTTAAACGTTAAATTAAAAATCTAAACAGGTGACTTTATGGCTTCATAATACCAGTAGTGCACTACTTTGTCGTTCGCTTTATTCTTTGCCATTTTATAGACAACGTGCGAGCCTCCTCAATCTTAGCCGCGATATCCCTCACGCCAAGCCTGCCACAGATGTACTTGCGTAACTATGCACATTCACCGCAGCGCAGCATTTTCATTGCGTTGTCGTGGAGTTCGTGGACGTGCTTGGTCAGCGACGGTCACATCTCACAGCCATAGAGCATCACAGTGAATTAATAGACTGAATGCGAAATTGCATGGTGTGTAGATTTTTTTTTTTTTTTTTTTATGTTACTTAGCAGACAAACAGGCAAGCGGGCCACCTGATGGAAAGTGGTCACCGCCGCCTATGGACATCAGCAACACCAGGGGAGTCACCAATGCGTTGCCCGCCTCTAAAGAGACCTCTAATATACCTCTTGAACGATCCCATGTCATAGTCCAAAGGAAACATTGTGGCTGGGAGCTCATTCCACATCCGAATCGTACGAGCGAGAAACGTTCTTTCGAACCTTCGCGTGGTGACCAACAGAGGGTCTACGTAGTGGGGATGAGTACCCAGCCCACGGCGGGTGGTGCGATGGCGGAATTGTGCTGTGGGCACCAGATCAAAAAGTTCCTCGGAACACTCCCCATTGTACAGCCGATAGAACACACACAGGGAGCCAAAGTCCCTTCGGTTAGCCAGTGGTTCTAACTTGCTTGTTTGTATGGGATCGTCGACAATTCGTACGGCGCGTCTCTGTACGGAGTCCAAAGGATTAAGCAGGTCGGCAGTTTCGCCGGCCCAAAGATGGGAACAATACTCCATATGAGGCCGCACCTGTGCCTTGTACAGCAGCAGGCGCTGCCCTGGGGTGAAGTATCGCCTGGACCGGTTAAGCACGCCAAGCTTTTTCGAAGCCAGTTTGGCCTTACCTTCTAGGTGACTCCGGAAGCGCACGTTATCCGATATGTCGACACCAAGGATCCCGATACTTTTTGAGATGGAAAGGGGTGTCCCTTGGAACTTCGGCACATTGACAAAGGGATCCTTTTTGGCGGAAAATGCGCAGACCTGTGTCTTTGAAGGGTTGAATTCCACTAGGTTCAGTCTGCCCCAGTGAGCAACTTGCTCCAAGGAGTGTTCAATCTCTGACACAAGTCTTATTCGGCTTTCCGACACCACGGAACGAGGGATATTCGCACGGCCAGTATAACAAGCATCTCCAGTACTGTCATCTGCATAGCAATGAATACTGGGAATATTCAGCATATCATTGATATGCAGAAGAAACAGCGTGGGAGATAGCACTGAACCTTGGGGTACTCCAGAATTAATGGTCTTGGTATCGGAGCAGCATCCGTCGACAACGACTTGGATGCTCCGTCCAGACAGAAAGCTGGTTACCCAATTGCAGAGCCCCTCGGGGATACCGTACTTCGGGAGTTTTGTTAGCAGTGCCCTGTGCCAGACCCGATCAAATGCCTTGGCTATATCAAGACTGACAGCCAGAGCCTCCCCCTTGCTCTCGACAGCCTCAGCCCACCGGTGTGTTAGGTACACAAGAAGGTCACCAGCTGAGCGACCATGACGGAAGCCATATTGACGGTCACTGATCAGCTGGTGATCCTCGAGGTACCCAAGGAGCTGGATATTGATGATCCGCTCCATCACCTTAGAGAGCAAGGAGGTTACCGCTATAGGCCTGTAGTTTGATGGGTCCGAATTGTCACCCTTCTTGGGTATCGGATGCACATGGGCTAGCTTCCATGAAGACGGCACCGTTCCAGAGGTGTAGGAAAGCTTGAATAGGCGCATTAACACGGGAGACAACTCGGGAGCACATTTTTTGAGAACGATAGCCGGAATGCCATCAGGTCCACTGGACTTCCGGATGTCTAGGGAGAGAAGCACACGTTTTATGATTTTTTGGGTGAAACGAACCTCGGGCATGATGCCCTCACACCGTAAGATGGTAGGCGGTGCAGCTCCCCCATCATCCAGAGTTGAGTTATGAGCAAAAAGATTACCTAAGAGATCGGCTTTCTCTTTTGCTGTGTGGACCAATTGGTCATCCGGCTTGCGCAAAGGTGGAAGGGTGGTCCGACAAAAGTTCCCCTCGACAGCTTTGGAGAGAGACCAAAAAGCACGGCTCCCAGAGGGGTAGCTGATCAGTTTCTCTCCAATTCCGCCGATGAAATTAAATTTTGCTCTGGCCATTACCCTCTTTGTAGACCTCGATACAGCATTGTACTTTTTCCTCAAAATGTGGGTGTTAGGGTCCTTTTGGGCCCGAGCCATTGTCCAGGCACGAAAAGCATCCTGCTTCAGGCGAGTTGCCTCAGCACTAGGCCTATCATACCAGGGCTGACTTTTGCCGCCGAGACGGACTACAGAAGATGGGATAAAACATTCCATTCCCTGCAGTATGACATCAGCTACAGCGGCGGCACAGGTGTTGGTGTCATTTGAGGAAAAGCAAAGCTGCATCCACGGGTACGACGCGAAGAATTCTCGCAATCCATCCCAGTCTGCTGAACCATAGTGCCATACCTTGCGTGACCCACTGGGGCGAGCCCGTTCGGGTTTAGCAAGAGGCACCTCAGAACGGACCAGGCAGTGGTCAGATGTCCCAAGAGGAGCATCGACGGACACCCGATAACCGTCTGGGTGGGAGGTCAACAGAAGGTCTAACAAAGAAGGATTACGGCCCACAACATCCGGTAAGTAGGTGGGTTCTAATACCAGCTGCGTGAGACCATTGGCCAAAGCAAATTCGTGGGCGGATCTCCCGGCGGGGTTGGTAGGGCGGCTTGACCCTAGCCACTCAGTGTGGTGACCATTAAAGTCTCCTAAAACTACCAACTCAGCCGAAGGACACCGCTCAAGAACCCTGTCGGTAGCGCATTGAATGTGCTCAAAAAACCGATTTGTCTCACCTACGCCGTGACGGTTGTTGTATACGCATGCGTAGACACGGGATGAACCTCCCTGTTCCACGCACACCCACAAAACAGATTCGTCACTCTGTTCAATGGCAAGACGTCGACAGCAGATATCACCTCTGACGAATAAGCACACACCAGCGCGAGGAAGATACCTGTGTTCTAACTTGTACCCAGGATAGTGGAGGTACGAAGTGTCGGCCGGAGGTGATATCTGTGTTTCAGTCAGAAAGAGTAAGGCAGGCTTCGCCGTCTCAAGGTGAAAAACTTTCGCGTTGAAAAACTTTCGCATATTTTATAATATTAGCTGAAAACTAGTTACGAGTTAAATTATTTTTCAGTGTACAGTTACATCATCTAAGATGTATTATTATTAGTCCTAATTATCGTAAGTATTAAAAATTTAAAACGAACTTTCGCTATTAGTATCCTTTTTTTAAGGTGGGGCTTGACCAATACCATTGATATGGCGTATTGTCGATGCAAAGTGCCATCGATATATTGTACCTAGTGTCCATGTTGTCCTGTGTGTGTTAACCATGTCCAAGTGCCATCGGTATTGCGTCCTGTGGATGCAGCGTACCATCGATACGGTGAATTGTCGCTACAGTGACCCGTCGTTGCAACGTTTCTAATACAACGACCATCAATGCAGCGATTGTCGATTTCGTAATCTAGACCAGTATTTACGATAGCAATTACAACCAATTCGAGTTGGGCACCCCATGTTTTGTAAGAGCTCATTTTTTGTCTTCCAACGTTTAATAAAGTGTTTTCTTCACAGATGTGACTTTAAAGCACTGGGTGAAGAAATATGGCTGGAAGGATGAGGGTGACCTAATCTTCATTGCTAACCAAGACGAAAATATCAAGACTAAGAACATTACAGAGAAAATTGAATTTGAACATTTGGCTCCTCTAATGGCTTTGCTATAAGCCTATCGAATTGTATAAAGTAAATTCATTTTTCCAAATAAAGTTGGATTTTGAAAATCCTAAAATTTATTTCATGTTTTACATTGCATATTTTCAAACTTATCTCGTCACACATTAATATATTTAAATATATTATATTTGCAGCTTTGCCTTATTGCGGTTAACATCATTACATCATTTAGATAGATATTAAAGTTAAAGAAGTCTGTGAGGCTAGTTGTTAGACTGTAATTATTATTCTTTAAATTTTCCTAAAATATACCATCACGGGGCTGCCAATCGGCCCCCGAGACTGTTCCACCAGTCTGAGTCTCCAACACAAGACCTTGGTATTATCACATATAAAGAATAATGTTTCACTAGAAAGCATTTATAGGCGATTCATGACAAGAGCACAATCCATAAGGTTTATTTTATAATTTCGTATAAAGTTAAAACAACGTTATCTCCTTATTTATTCACGTAGTCTGTACTAGTAAGTACCACATTTTCACGAAAGGTGCCATGCAAAACTGCACCATATAAATAAGGTAAAACTTTTTTCTAATTATAAATTAAATTATAAACATATAAAACTTAACTTACGATCAATGACTCGTTTCAGCGAACAGTAACAACAAACATAGTTAATAGCAGTCGTGTGGCGGTGCCTAGGCCTTCTTGCCGTGGCTGTAGCCGTGCTCCTTGCCGCCGGCGTGGCCGGCCTTCTTCCCGTGGTCGTGGTGGTGCGCGTGGTGCTCCTCGTGGCCGTGGTGGCCCTTGTGGCCCTTGTGGTCCTCGTCGTAGTGGCCCTTGTCGTGCTTGCCCTTCTTGCCGTGATGTTTCTCGTGATGGCCCTTCTCGTGGTGGCCGCCCTTCTTGTGGTGACCGTCCTTCTTGTCGTGGTGGCCGTGGAAGTCGCCGTGCTTGTGGTGGTGGCCGCCCTTGTGGAAGTCGTCGTAGAACTTGTGCTCCTTGTGGTACTCGTCCTTGTGGGATTTGTGGTGGAAGCCGGTGGTCTTGGAGCCCTTCTTGTGGCCCTTCTTGTGTCCGAACTTGCCGCCCTTGTGTCCGTGAGCGGCCTCGTGGTGCTCGCCTTTGTGGTCGTGCTCGTCGTGGTGCTTCTTCTTGTGGCCGCCGTGCTCGTCGTGGTGGCCCTCGTGGTGGTGCTTCTCGTGGTGGCCGTGCTCGCCCTTGTCATGGTGGTGGTGCGACTTGTAGCCCTTGTCGCCCTTGTCCTCGTGTTCTTTGTGGTGGTGCGCGTGGTGCTCGTGGCCGCCGCCCTCTTCGTGGTGGCTGCTCTTGGCTTTCTTGTGCTCGGTGCCGGCAGGCGCTAGGTCGCGTATGCTGCCTGCTGCGGCTAGGTCGGGCCCACTCGGCGCGCTTAGCGCGCTTGGTGCACTTGGCGCGCTCGGCCCGCTCGGCGCCGTCAGCGCCGCCGCAGCCGGCTGCCCGCTCTCTGTCGCCGCGTCGCCCACATTGCGCGCCCGGCACGACACCGCCAACGCCAACAGCCCTGCTATTAACAAGACTCTCATCTGAAAAATAATATGCGATTATTAGTATTTGGCTGGACTACAATTTTGTATTGGTAGCCGAATTTAATAAAAAGTAGGTAAGCCTTCTGCGTTACCTTAGTGGTCTCTTCGAGAGACGTGGCCACTGGCAGCTGTTAAACTGTAGTGTCACAATACTTTCCGCACTTTGAATTTATAGATAACAACGCTTTCATCTGATGTCGATTACAGAGCGATCTTTAGCAATCGTTGCTGTGCATTTCTGGGCGAGTGGGTTTGCGACCGCGGTGACGACATCACCGCCACCGGCCGAGCACAATTAGTTCCGTCGTCGTAGAACCTTTGATAATCGTAGTCACTAATTAATTTTATTTGTTTACTTATTGCAGTTCATGATTTGGTACAGGGTTATTATAATCATAACGGGGTCAAATGAAATTGTAGGTAGGTAATTCATAAAAGTTTGCTTTTATTTACAAGGAAATATGGTACAAAATAACAAGATAGACATAACAAATATCTTAAGGTTAAACTATCAGTGCTTGCCGTGGTGGAATCCCCAGTGCTTATGGTCGTCATGGCCGCCCTTCTTGCCGTGGTCGTGGTGGTGATGGTGGTGCTCCTCGTGGCCGTGGTGGCCCTTGTGGCCCTTGTGGTCCTCGTCGTAGTGGTGTTTGTCATGGTGGCCCTTCTTGCCATGGTGGTGCTCGTGGTGTCCGGAGTGGTGGTGGCCGCCCTTCTTGTGGCCGCCTCCCTTCTTCTCGTGATGCCCGTGATGGTGTCCGTGCTTGTGGTGCTTGCCTTCCTTGTGGTGGTCATCGTAGAAGTGGTGGTCCTTGTGATACTCGTCCTTGTGGTATTTCTTGTGGTAGCCCTCGGTCTCCTCGCCCTTGTCGTGGTGTTTCTTGTGGCCGTGCTTGCCGCCCTTGTGGTGGTGGCCGTGTTCGTGGTGGTGTCCGTGGTGGTCGTGCTCGTCCCAGTGTTTCTTGTGGCCGCCGCCGTGCTCAGCGTGGTGGCCCTCGTGGTGGTGCTTGCCGTGATCGCCGTGCTCGCCCTTGTGGTGGTGGTGGTGGCCCTTGTGGCCCTTGTGGCCTTTCTCGCCGTGCTCGTGGTGGTGGTGCTCGTGGTGCTCCTTGCCGCCGCCCTCCTCGTGGTGGTGACCCTTATGGTGGCTCGCGGCCGTCTCCAGGTCGGTCTCCTGCCGGCCGACCTCGCGGCCGCAGCAAGCGACTACCGCGCATCCCAACACTGCTAGGGTGAGCAGCGTCCTCATTGTGACTCCTTTGTTCGTTTCTTGTTTGGTAAACGGGACTGAACTGACTCGACCGTGCCGCGGAGAGCATTTTATATCTTAGGTTGCAGGCTGCAGTTGGTGAAACCAGTGGGCAAGGACGGATCGGCGGCGCACGCGCCACGCCTAATTACCGTCACTGATCATTGCGATTGTGTCATTACTAGGCCTACACCCGCTACTACCACGACACGCACGCGCCAGTCCGACAGACCCCTCCGCAGTTGACGTACAGTAAAAGAATACGTAGAATACTTACGAAATGTTAAGTCTTATTAAGAATTATTGTCAAGGTCAAAATATATAGCAGGTAGATATTATATATGCAAATTATCTTTGCGCCATTGCTTCGAAAAGCCGTTGAAAACGTAAACGCCTATCAGTTTTTTGAGTTCGTATTCCCTTTTCTTACATTACATAACCTTATGTAGTATAAAAGAAAGTCCCTTTCCGCTTCTGTCTGCTGTTTGTAGGTGTGTAGGTAAATCCGCTAACTCTTTAACTACGCATCGTAAATTTTGATGTGGTTCTAAACAATGTGGTCTCTACCTACCCCTACGAGAAAAAGGCGTGACGTTACGTAGGTCTACGCGGTGGCGTTCATAAGTGTTGGTTAGTTATTCGCTGTGCAGCTGTTAAAAGGTTTTATAGCATGTAGAATACATAATAAGGTAGAAAATATTTTAAAATAAAAATAATATCAACTTCCATACAAACATATAGTGAAGGTCGTAGGGAGCCGATGGCAAGAGGCACGAGGGTCGAGGCACAGTGGATCGGTGTGGAAGACGTGAGGGGACCTCCTGCATATAAGATTGTCATGATTTTAATTCCTCTTCAATACCTACATACGTATGTAGTATAAATTAAAGACGCTTTCGGCGTCTCTCTGTATATATTTCCCCTAACTCCTAAACAAAGCAACGGATTTAGATGCGGTTTTCACAATCAGTTAGAGAATATCTTCCAGAAGGTTTATATCTACCTATAATACATTTATAATTGGTAAAGTGTCCGGTAGAGTATAATAGCACCAACCCCTTACACTTGTGGGTGTCGTACAACTAATGCTTTCAAGGCACAAAATCGAGTCTTCGTAGACTGAAAAATATGCAGCAGCGTTTTCCATTGCTATCTCCAACTACGCTGCAATCTCGAACCCGCCTGCAAAGTGTGGAGATAATTTCAATAACCTCCCCTTTCGGAGGAGAGAAGTCCTACAGTCGACTCTTATGGGCTATGATGATGGAGAAGTAAAAGCCGAGAAAACCCGGCTTATACCTACGGCTCAGGCAAGCAGTTTCAATGCCTGCCCGTAAACTACACCCTGTTGGTATATAAAACTTGACGATGACACAGTATCACACCTGTAGCTATGTAAAACTTAATATTCGTCATTCTTGACGACGACAAAAAAAAAGACTACCTACGATGCGATGGTGTCGCGAATATTTCAGCTGCACTCTGCTGCAACCGCGGTTGATACACGGCGGGTCTGGGAGTTGCTACAGTACAGTCGCCAATCGACATGACAACATTTTGGAGCATAGTAAAGCTGCGATTTGCTACCCTTTCATCAGATAGGTAGGTAGGTATGTCCACGTCCGGTTCATTGTTCTTAGTTATAGAAAGAAGGATATCTACGGCGTCCATACTTCTCCCACAGTGGCACTCGGTTCGAGAGCTGACAGAGCACCAGCATCACAGCGAACAAATGACGGAGACGTATTGGGCAATCATTTATAAATGCCTCTGCGATCGTTTCGTCCCAGTTGTGGTGGTCATCCAGCCAGGAGGTGCTTTGCGCCGAAGTCAATAAATACCATCCACCGTTTTGAAGAACACAAATAAATGAGTAGGTATATAGTATGCAGTATCAACCCCTGAATGTATGTAATAGGTACTGGCACATGTTAAAAATCGTTGCTCAGAACAAAAAGGCTTCGCACGGTGTTTCTCCGCTTTTTTTTACTATAAATATACGTAATGAACCTGCCGGAAGAAATTCTGTAACCCAAGGTGAAAACCGCATTAAAATCCGTTGAGGGGTTAGAGTTAGCGGAAATACAGACAGACAGACACGGAGAGCGACAAGAATAGATGTATACATAGTAAATCTACTTTCATTTGTGATTTTAAATTTCATCTCAATCTCTTTGACATCCGAAAGGCACAAGTGTTTATTTCTTATGCAGGGACGCAGTCTGTTTAGGTACTTATAGGTACCATTACGTAATCACACCGTATTATTAGGTAAAGTAAGATACGTACGACTTGAGCGCATGTTTGTTCCAATAACGAAAGAAACTCCTGTTTGTTTCGAGTTCTTATACCTACAATAAGTTCTTACCAAATCAATTCACGTAAAAGAAATGTTTCAAATGCCCGACTGCACTTACCTAGGGCAACGCTTAATTAGATTTCATAAGATACTCCTAAGCATTTAGGGGTCACAAAATCGGTATCATAAAGTTAAGTGCGTTTAGTTTTCACGTTCATGTTGGCTTGGTTAGAAATATTTTAAATTAACTTAAGCGTCGCGTAGTTTAGTAATGTAATCGAGTATTCATGTTTGTCTGACCTAGACTTAGACCTGGATTCAAACCTTGACTTAGACGTACATCTAGTGCTAGGTCTAGTCTATGTTAGTTCATAGCTTAAGCCTCGGCATAGGTGTATTCGTAGGTGTACTTAGGTCTACACCTGGTTTTAAATCTACGCTTAAGTCCAGATCTAAATAGAGACCCTGGTCTTAAGGCCCGTATTACAGAACCAGGGATGATTCTAGTTTTAAAACTGCTTTTGTGTCGAGGTTTAGATTCATTAATCAGCACTCGGCTGAGTTTTGATTTAAAATCTTTACTCAAGCATTGATTTAGTCTCATGTAAATAAGGTTGAGACTACTCTTGATAATAGATTTATATGTGTATATTTTCAGTTGAAATAAATGTTACAAACCATCTTATAATAATAGAGTTAAAATATCTTACGTTAAGTGACTGTGCGGCAGCGTCGGTGGCCTAGTGGTAACGATATCCGACTCGCAATGCGAGAGGTACAGGGTTCGAATCCCACTGCCGCCATGTACCAATGACTCTTTTCTGAGTTAGGTATGTACCTACATTAGTTGAATACTAACCGATGCTCTTACGGTGAATGAAAACATCGTGATGCTACCTGCACATTCAGGCGACTGAAGGTGTAACCGTCATTCAATATCATGGTCAGGTTCCCTTGATAGCAGGGTCACGGAGGTCAGATGGCAGTTGCTCCACTATAATTACCTGATCTGCCAAATTCTGGACTATGGTCAAGGCGAACTTCGGGCCCTCGTGCGCGTGAGCACAACCGGGACATTAACGTCAAGATGATTATTTATTATTTTACGTTAAGTGACTAGGGAAGTAATACAATAAAAGTATTAAGGGTAGAAATACATTTTTATTACAACTTTTCAAAATACTCTCCACCGGTCTCTATACAGCGATTCATCCGCCTAATATCAAGCACTGGAGATAGTCTTCTTCAGAGAGGTGCTAAAAAAGCTGTTGCTGTAAAAGCATTCCGAGCATCCTCATCAGGGCTATAAAATTGAGTGTCACGGAGTCCGAGTTTCACTTTTGGAAAAAGAAAGAAGTCACATGAACGTAGATCAGAGAATTAACCAACTCGGTTAATTCTTAAATGTCAGTGTTCTTCAAAAAATATTGTGCGAGTTTCGCTTTGTGCCACGATGCATTGTCATGGTGCAAATAGGGCTTTCTCAAAACCGTTTTAGGACGTTTTTGATTTAACACACCAAATACGCTTGGTAAACACATTTCAGAGTACCATTATATCCAAGGAAATTACAGCTAAATGGCCACTCGCACAAAAAAATGTTGTCACAATTTTCTGGTCCACACAGCGCCCACACTAGTTATCTATTGATAAACCCAACTTTCATCTCCAGTAATTATATTAAATATATTCCGTTCTTCTTTATTTTCGAATTTTACAATAATTTTATGAGTGCAATCAAGTGTGGGCGAAAGTGAATCAGTCAGTGTATGAGGAACGCGAACACAACTGTGTTCAACACAACACACATAGGAAACTTCCTGACTTGTAGGTGACGGTGTAAAGTTTGGATCATTCCCGTTGTCCCCCGCATGCTATCACCCGAATGGGGGACAACGGGAATTTTAGTTTCGTTGTCCTCCGAAGTTGGATTCATAAATGGTTGGCGATGATATTTTAAGGACTTCTTCTGCTTGTAGGTATGTCGTTTTTGAGGTCTTCGTGTAAAATTGTTGATGTAGCCTTTGATTTTTTCATCCCTTACTGAAGTCACAGGACGACCACCTCAGCTGTCATAATGTTTCAAAGAAAATTTTGTTTAAATTGATCAAAACATCTAAAAATAGTTGCACGGGATAGTACAAGGTTGCCTAAAGCGGATAACAACCAACATTAAGATCATACAAAAATGCTCACGTTCGAATTCCGAAGATATCGACACATTTTTTTTCGTTTCCTTTTTGGTCAAATGGCTCAGAATTGGAAATATTATTAAATTATCTGTCAAAAAAGATACACTTTAACTGAGCTCTCTTTAAAAAAATTGTGTATGTTTCTCAAAACTTTATAGTCATCCCATAAAACGAAATCAATATTGATAATATAATGAAATCGCTATGGAAGCGGTTTGACACGTGCCGCGTCGCCGGGGTGTGATAATCGAAGTTATGCAATGATGAGTGATCGTATTTTAAGGCAGTTAAATTTCAGCACCGCAGCGAGCCCTCCACTCGTTACGCCGGCCGATGAGAATTCGTTGAACTAATATTTATCATACATTATAAAGAGGAACTGTTTCTATGTTTGTGAGTTTGTTTGTTGGGGGTAATCTTCCAAACTACTAAACTGATTTTGTAAATCTACCTTTGGAAGCTACCTTATTTCCGAGTGAAATTGGCTACTTTTAATCCTGGATATTTATGGTCTAGCGGGATAGTTCACAGAAAACTGAACTGCGGGTGAAAACCGCGGGGGATTGCTAGTGTAAAGAAAAAGTTGAGCTTACTTTCCAGAGTTATTTACTTTGTACAAAAACATAACAAACAATAACAAAAACAACTTGCATTCTAAATAACAACATGTGAGGATGATCAGTACACCCAACGAGGCGATCAGTGCTTGCCGTGGTGGAATCCCCAGTCTTTGTGGTCTTCGTGACCGCCCTTCTTGCCATGATCGTGATGATGGTGGTGGTGCTCGTCGTGGCCGTGGTGTCCCTTGTGGCCGTGGTGGCCCTCGTCGTAGTGGTGCTTGTCGTGATGGCCGTGTTTGCCGTGGTGCCCCTCGTGGTGTCCGGAGTGGTGATGACCGCCCTTCTTGTGGTGGCCGCCGTGGTCTTCGTGATGCTTGTGGTGGTGTCCGTGCTTGTGGTGTTTGCCCTCGTGGTGGTGGCCGTCGTGGAAGTGGTGGTCCTTGTGGAAGTGGTCCTTGTGGTGCTTCTTGTGATAGCCGTCGACCTTCTCGCCCTTGTCGTGGTGCTCGTGGTGGCCGTGCTTGCCGCCCTTGTGGTGGTGGCCGTGCTCGTGGTGCTCGCCGTGGTGGTCGTGCTCGTCCCAGTGCTTCTTGTGGCCGCCGCCGTGCTCGTGATGGTGATCCTCATGGTGGTGCTTGCCGTGTTCGCCGTGGTCGCCCTTGTGGTGGTGGTGGTGGCCCTTGTGTCCCTTGTGGCCGCCGCCGCCGTGCTCGTGGTGGTGGTGGCCGTGGTGCTCGTGGCCGCCGCCGTGCGAGTGGTGGTGGCCCTTGCTGGCCGCCACCGCCTGGTCCTCGCCGGCCTCGTGGCCGGCGCAGGCCGCCACCAGGCACATCACTGCCAGTACTAACAACACCTTCATGCTGAGTTTGCTTCCCCGGTGATCGGACACGAGAGGAAGTCCGGTTGCAACTGACCTCTGAAACATTGATTGGCTATTTATATTAGCAGGTGGTGCAGCCGGCGCATAGTCGCTCCGGTGGAGAAATTATTCCGCAAGCGTCCCGCCGCCGCCGCCGTTCAGGGACACGCTGTAAAAACACTAGTTTCATCGGTTGTCTACTGTACTCTCATCTTTACCTATCTATTTGTAAGTTTAATAAAGTGAGGCACACAAGTCACACCAGGGCTTATGAGAGACCTGATTAACTTAATTAGCTTAATTTCGGTCATTATTCTAAGGAGGTGTAATTAATTCGTATTTCGTTAGAGGGTTCAATAAAAGACTATACAATCAGTAGGTAAACGTAGCTTACAAAACGGTGAATGTATTTTCTTATTTTATTACATCTTTTCTTTTGAAATTTTATCGAGGTACAAACCGATATTAAAGTAGTAAGGTAGCAATATATATCTTTTTAACGAAGATTATGGTATGTATCTATTGAAAGATAATTATTTTATGTTGAATTTAAATCATAATTTATTTTATTATCAAGTAGAAATCAACGTATTAATCTGATGTATTACATCCTATACCGCCTAAATAAAGCGTATTGGCCGAATTAGATACGCCCATGCGTGACCAAACATCTCTAGGTATAGTGTATTTTTACTTAAGATATTCCGCTTACAGTGGCGAGCATTGTAATTCTTTTTTCTTGTTCAACAAATACACTTGATTGACAGCTTATAAGTAAAGAAATCTTACGAAAATTATATGCTTAGTGGATCCTTTCGCGTTTTAACAAGGTATTTGGACAGCGTTAAACAATTCTTCCGAATGACTAGCTTTAATCTGGCTTGCGGGGTACCATCCCTTTGCTTTCTATAAAACGATATGTGTTTGGGTATTCTGTGCGATTATTCACGCTTATGAGTTCATACATCGCCCTTGTATAGTTCGAGGCCTTTCACGGCTATGGGTTGTTCGTCGGCCGCTGTGCGGGCTCGAATTTCGGTCGAGTTTTATTTGAAAACCGAATAAAATAATATGCTCACGGACATTATAATCTTCTATTACTTGAATTAGGTATCTATAGGTATTATAATTATGATTTGGTCAACATAGGTATTACATGAAGGTTTTAACCGCCGTATGATGGTGTACAGTGACCAACCATTAGAGTATGATTTATTTATTTATTTATTTATTTATTTATACTTCATGCACAAACAGTACATTGGCGGACTTAAAGCTAAAATAGCATTATCTACCAGTCTACCAGGAGAGATAACAATGATTTATGTGTATAGTACTTTCATGGTTATTTTCATGAAGAGTTTGACTTCAAGGGAAACAATTAAAAACCTACCGCCCCCTGGGTGGAACGCAAGGGTGGAATGCAAGGGTGAAAAATAATGACACCCTTTTGTAGGTACTCAATTAATGTTATTTTCAACACACACCTACTCTTAAGGGATTTTTATGTCGTTATGTATAATAGGTAATTTTATTTATTTATTTATTTACTTACGTAAGTAATAGGTAGGCTAGTTTTAGCACACCCCTACATTCCCGTGGACCTAAATATTTTTGCCTTGTAGTAAGGAGATTTTACTTTTGTACCTGACGGAAAGTGGTCACCACTGCCATCGGACATCAGCAACACTTATTATAAAATATTATTGAATTATACCTAAATAATATATTTTTGATTCATTTGAATAAGTACTTACAGTTGTAACGGTGGCCGTGAGGTTAAGGTATCCGACTCGTTGGCGAGAAGCATCGGGTTCGAATTCCACTGCGGCCATATAGGTACCAATGACTCTTTTCTGAGTTACGTACATTAGTTGAATACCAACAGATGCTCTTACGGTGAGGGGAAACAACGTGAGGATAGTGCATATTCAGGAAACTGACAGAATATGTGTAACCATGACCCAATCAGGTCAGGTTGCCCTGGTGCAGGGTCACGGAGGTCAGGTGGCAGTCGCTCCACTGTAATTAACTGTTCTGCCAAATCCTGGATCATGGTCAAGGTGGACCCCGAGCCCTCGTACACGTGAGCACAACCGGGACATTAACAGAAAGATGATATATTGAAGGGCATTAAGGCCAGGTTACCCCGAATACACGATTTTTTAAACCAATTATAATAGACAAATATCGGTTATTTTAATACAAAAAAATATATGTTGGGAGTTCAACATATGCTCTAGGCAAATGAGTGGTTAAAATTTTAATATTTTCAATGTAACTCTAGTAAAAAATTAGGAAAATAGGTCTACCTCTATTTGTTTTTCCAGTTTTATTCCCAATCCAACAAAGATTATGTGATATTTGTACTCATTTATCGTCGTTTTACTAATTAGGAGGGAAATGATTAGATAGATTTTAAATTAAATGCTTATTTTCTTAAACAAGGACTTAGTGTAATTTACATAGATAGCGGTTACCGTCGCGCGTCTATCGACAACAAGACGCCCGCCGGGCGTCGTCGAGGTCAGGCATTTTTTTTATTGCCTGTGGAGGCATCGAACGGACGCCCGATGTACCTGATGGAAAGCGGCTACCGTTGTCCAGGCCATCTGCAACCTAAGGGGAGCAGATGCGGTCCCGGCCTTTGAGGCACCTGTAGACATGCCTTTTGAAGAACCCCATACATTTGCAAAGCGCAAAGGTAAGACTTCGGGAGATCTTGCACGTGCTTTGGAAGAAGGCTCGCGATGCCCGTACGTTAGGTAGGTACCTGGCAATGTTAGTTCAGCGATCTAAAACATGTTGTAGCTAATTGAAGCGAGGGAATTATGTATACAGTGTGTAAAAAGACCGCTATCATTAATTGAAACCCCATATTCTACCCGTGAAGCTGAACAACTTTCCCCAAGAAACACCCGCGGAAATGACTTCATAATTTCGCTACCTAAAATAAATAATTAATTGCGACGCGCAATGTTTATCGTCAGGCGCACGCCTCTTGCTCGCCCACGTGACCAGTGGCCAGTGAGGTTGCGCGGCCGGCCGGCCGCTTTACATTGCGTGCTTTTACTTAAAGTGCATTTATTTCAACTTAAATTTGAACTTTGAGTGTCTAAATTAATTGTGAACGATGTAGTTATCGATACTTGATATTTTTTAGTACAAAAATACAATTTTTTTTTAAAGAATCTCGCTTTCTGCCTAAACGATGAGTTTCCGCGGGTATGTTTCTTGGGGAAAGTTGTTCAGTTCTAGCGGTCTTTTTACAGCCTGTATAGAGTCCTAAGTGAAGCGAGGGGTTCCAGCCACGCAAGACTAAGGCTTAATCCCGTAGGTGAATACTCAACTTTTCACATCTTCTGTGAGACAATAAACAGCAAGCGACAATAAAAAGCAATCTTAATAATGTGTAGTATTGACATGGTTAAATTCATGATTTTATGAAATTGTTTGACATTTATATTTTTAGTTAATTGAAATAAGTACGGAATTTGACATTGTTATTATTTTTATATTTTTGGTAATGAATTTAAATAGATATAAAATTGTAAGATTGTAAAATCTAAAAAGATATGGATTGTAAATTCTGAAATAAATGATTATTTATTTATTTATTTATTTATAATATTTAGTGATATTAGATGAATGTGTGTGTGTATTTGATACATTAGTCCAGTTGTCTAAAAAGCCTAAAACGAATTAATTTTATCTACTAAACACGTGGAAACACAGTATTTCGTTTCACATTCTTTGCAGCGCGCCTTCTTTATTTTAAAATTTATGAAAATATTTCTGGTATTAATTTCAAGCATATTCATTTACAAGATTTTTAGTATACAGGCTACGTATAACAATTAAATAAAATTAAAATTACCTTAAATCGGCATTGGGAAGTAAATTTTCTTAGGTGCCCGTTTTTTGTAAATAAGTGTATAATACTTACTTGGGAGTTTCATACAGGTTTTTCTTTTAGTTCATAGTCTGTGAATTTATCTCCCTGTGGATATATTTCTCGTGACATTTAATTGGACATTGTCGAGCAGAGGTGTGAAAACAGTATTATTATTGTATTACCTACAGTATCTACACGGGAGAAAAAGCGATGGTCCGACGTGGCAATAACGAAAGGAGATATGAAAAGAGTTGTGAATATATGCGAGGCTAGGAAGTTGGGTCAGGACAGAGCAAAGTGGCGGTCCATAGTCTCTGCTTATCCTACCTGTGGGACAGAGGCGTGAGCTTTATGTATCATCATCATCTTGACGTTATGTCCCGGTTGTGCCCCCGCGTGTCCGCCTTCCTGCTACTCCTGACCCACCTCGCTCGGTCTTCGGCATTCTTGGTGGTGAGCATGTCATTCTTGACTACGTCAAACCATCGCTTCTTGGGCCAGCTTTATGTATGTATCTACAGACGACGAACCGGTGTAGCGTAGGGCAGACCCCGCTGACACGATATTGACGGAATCCAACGCGTTACACAACCGCTAAAAGGAATAAGTTCACGACCGTCACGCTCTATTGAGCTCTTTTCTAAGGTTTGCTTTCACAAGAGCATTTTCAAGGCTACGGCGGCGGCCTTCTAAAGTGCGCCTGTGCACCGCTTATGACAAAGTTATGTTATGGAGCCACTGTTTGTGGTGTCACTAATCTGTGTAATCTCACAGTGCATCCGGGTGGAAGTTGCTGCATCCGGTGTGTAGTTCGAAAGAATATTGGCGCGAATAGTGGCTCTGTACGACAAACTACTAATGTTGGTACTAGATATACATTGGACCCCTGTGCTCTGTATTGTATGGGTGCTCTACTCTACAAAAAGGTTTAGATCATTTTGTAAATTAAAATTTTAAAAAATTGTTTTCATAACAATACCTATGGTAATTTTTTTACATATATTGATACATCCATTTAAGCATATTGCTTGTGTTAGGAAGCTTTGCTCTTCTATAGCAAATAAGTACCAAAACTAACTAAAGAACTGATTTTGTCATGACCTGTTTTTGAAAGGTGTATTTTTCTAATGAATGAAAAAGCTTTGCAACAACAGAGGTAGACAGTGTTATGCATGCGCATCACAGTTTAAGCCTATATCCCGGTGTCCCAGTGATATACTCTAGTTCAGAAGTAATCCTCTTACCGCTTACAGGGCGTTACACTTGCCTGAGCAGTGTGGTAAGAAGCCTACGCAGGGTCTAGCCCGCTGCGAGCACTGGTCGCTGAATCACCAACGTGAAGAGGCCGCTGACCGTTGTCAAAAATCCAAACTTTGAAATAGTAAGTATATAAAATTAATATTAACCACCTACTCTTTCACGATATTAATAGTTTGTCTTGTCGCACCTATTTATGTTAATTTCGGCCCGCACCGTGTGGAAATATAATAAATACAGCACCTAATGATTTTTTTTAAATTCCAGCTCGCTATATAGCCGCTCGGGTTTCTTCCGGAATAAATTCTCTAAATGACTTTGAAAACCGCATCAATTAAGGAGGAGTTACAGGATATACAGACAGACAGACGCGGAAAGCGACTTTAATTTTGACGACTTAAGGATATTTTACAATTAAGTACCTTCCTAAAGGAAAACATTGACTAGAAATAGGCCTTGACTTCCTATCCTATGTCCTTTACTTATCGCTTGGTGCGACCGGTTAGTGCGGTCGATGGGCCACTATGGTGATAAAAAAATGGGAAAAATACCTATTGTCACAAATTGTTCCGTTACGGTCTAAATTAGGCGATACTTAGTTTAGTTTTAAGTGCTCTATAATTTTATGAAGCATTAAATTGAAGCGCTGTTGTGTTTAACTCTTCGCATTTTTTTTACATTGAAGCGCGATATTGTAAGCTCAAATATAATTTCTAATTGATAGTAGTAGCTAACTACGTATGCCAAGTAAAATAAAGCCCAATTGTTACCCTAAAGCTACACGGTAATTTATCAGAATCCGACTTCTAAATACTGGGAAGTCTGTAAACTAACAATGACTAACTTGGGACAATCTTATTACTCGCCGCCGCCTCCGGTAATGTTATTACCGCTAACCCTCCCCGTATCGCCTTACCGCCGGGGAAGTGTTACTATCGGAGGCAGGTCATGACAGGGTATCCCTTATTCTTAGTTGCAATAAGCTGTAGGTATAACTAATATAATGGTATGATATTTTGTGCGCTTTTTTGTATTTATTACAATGGTGGGAAATAAGTTAGCGCACGAGTGTTCAAATGTCAAGGAAGTATTCCGTAGCCTATCTACAGGTATATCTGTAGGTACTTATTTTGCATATAATTTATATGGGAATAACGCAAATCTGATCATTTGTCACTGAGTAGCATAAGAAAAAGCTTATATTTTCACACCCTTTATGAATAATTCTGTGCTGTATGTACTTTCAGCAACAAAAAAAACTACTTACTCATAACAAGCAGAGCAGAGCTACAAAACAAGGTGCTATCGTTCTGAGATCTGAGTATAAGCGACAGAATATTACATCCATTGATTTAGCCCGCGACGACCATCTCCTAAAGCCTGGATAGATGGACGACCCCGGTATGTCTGGAATGCCCCATCTGTCTTCCAATCATCAAGCTGGGGTAAGTTACTGCCAACTGAAACTCGCACGAACACACGCTCGAGTGACGGCATATAGGCAACAAGCCTATGGGAACCCTTGAGTCATTCGGAGCAGGCGCACACCCCGTGTGTCGCCAAGCGCCTGGATAATATTAATGATGATCAGAAAACCCCTTTTACAAAAATGTAACGGCAAATGAAAGCTTATAAATTAGGTTTTTTTAAATACTACTATGGTGAAAACAAGCTTAAGCCTGATGCCTATGGACACTTGCAATACCAGGGGCATCACCCACGCGTTGCTGACCCCGTAAAAACCCCTAAAAAAGGTAAAGGTAATTATGGTTTAAAGGTATTAAAATATTTCCCCGTAGACTTTTATCGTAGGTATAGGTAAATATCATCAACTACCTATTTATAAATTAGGTAGATGTAAAATCACATAATTCTGTGTAACCTAATCATTCCAAATAGTTAATAATAAACTGACCTAATAAACTGGTAGGAATTCATTGACGGCGAAGTCGTCGCCGCGCGGTCTCCCGCCGGAGGTTGGGCCGGGATTCGGGATAATCCGTCCTATTGTTACCTATTTTAATGCTTATGCCCATTGTGAGAGTGCTGTATTAACTCGTACGCGGATAATCGGCGTATTATGCTGGGTTAATTTCCCATTAGAAGGCTAGGCCCGGCGCGGAGCGGCGGGCAGCTGCCGGTGACGGGTATGCGCCCAGCCTCGATGCGGATTTTGATCGGTTTTTGCATGTGTAATGTATAACGCATTGTTGATCGACAATAATGCGAATGTGATATCGATTCTGTGTTTGGTGATTGAAATATTTGTTATGTTTATTGTGTTCTTAGTTGTCAACTTTATTTATGTAGACAAGATATTATAGATTAAATAAGTTGGTTACATTGTGAGGCTACGAAAGGCTAATATCTATCTTCTCTGCTTACCATCAAGCGAGCCATGTACTTGTTTGCAACATAAACACAAATACAGGATTAAACTGGCAAGAATTATAGTTTACTAGCGACCCACCCCGGATTCGCACGGGTTGTCTCGGTTTTTCTTTACTATAATATGCATATACGAGCTCGTATATCCGAACGCTCAGTCCCGGCTTCTGCCAGGGATCGTTTTCCGACTCATTCTCCTCCATTTCGCCCAGTCTTGGGCACCCTCGCGTCATAAGCCATTGGCTCTTGCTACCGACTCGGCCATGTCAATCCATCGTTTTTTATTAGCTACTATTATACCAAAATAAAACTGGACTACTTCTCTGCTCAGCCGAAGCACGTCGTATCCCAAATAGGCCGATGAAAAAACGCAATGCAATCAAACAAAAAGTCACCGTCGGTAATTGTCGCGCAGTCGGCACGCATCGTCGAGAGCGGCTAATATTTGCCGGAACGGGATACCGTGGAGATGTTTCCGGCCCGTGAAAGTATCATATTAACTGTGCAAACATTGGAGAGGCAGTTTTAGGGGCAGCTGCCCGCCGGTGGCCGACACGACTAATTACATCAATTACTGGCAAACAGACGCTCGGGTTTCGAGCCAACCTTAGTCAATATTTGCGCAGTCCGCTCCTCCTACTGATAGCGCTTGCATTGTGTATTGTCACGGGACAGTAAGCGTGATTAGTGCGGGCAGACGCCACGGCCAATTCTGCACCGTATGTGGTAGCTCTTGCGGTTTACAACTGGGTAGCATGTATTTCGTAGCGCTCACAGATTAAAATAAATTCCAATATTCTGTGTTAATATATATACCTAACCTAATGATATATTCATGTAAAAATACACCTAGCTATACACTGCAAAATTTCATCACAATCTGGTCAGTAGTTTTTATGTAATAGTTTAAGTAGATAATGCCCGATCGCATTAAACTAAGGCGATGCTTATGTTGACGCCTAAATGATTTAAAATATTCATAACAAGATAAGCATCGTATGTATGACCAAGCAAATGGTAGGTATGACCGAATAAAATCGATGCAAATATCGAAAAAGAAACTTGCCAAAATGCAATACGTCTGGTGTCAATAGTAAATCTCGAATGCCAATTGCTCAGTGCATGGAAATGAATGTCGCAAACTCTGCAATACCTATCCCGCTGAAACTTAATTAGTGACGATGTTACAACTTTCTGAAACATTGGTGCAGCCAATGCCACTGTGACGCAACATGCAGCCAGTGGGTTACAATTAACTAGTACAGTTAGGTAGGGTAGATTGCGAAATAAGGTTTAAATTTTCCGAAGCAAGTAAAAATACAGTACCTACAGGGGTTTAAAGTTTTTTTCTAATTTATTGTAAACGTGCTCTTTGGAAAAGACGTTAAAAGACGTTAATCCAGCTTCGTTGTGCTGGGTGGCTATGTCACAGATATTTTTTACCAGCTTATGCTTGTGCAATTCACATTGGTTGCTTGTCAATCTATTGTTAAGCAGTATTGAGTTAAAAAGGCCAAAAAGACTCGTGTCGCCGCGGGCACACCTTTGTGTACACTTTAATGTGAACGGCTAGTAATGGCGCTGTTATGCAACGTTCGCAACCTAAATGTTAATTCAAACATTAGTTCCGAAATCAACCACTTGTTCAGTTTTAGTGGTGCATCGACAAAACACGCCACCTTACGACAAAGAAGTGATGAAGATGCTCATTTGTTCGCGTTTAGGGAAGATGGTGGATTGTTTTTTTCAAGAGAGTTAAATTTTTTTGTAGGTCTTTGAGTCGAACAATGTAGGTAGTTTTCCGTCACTTGTTGATAATATATTTGTTTGTTGTTGCAAATTAAATTAATATTCATTAAATAGTAAATAATTTCTAAATAGATTCGCGCTCTTAGGCGCCCCCATAAGACCTTCTCGGCCTTTAGCTCGGTAGCACCTATTTTATGTTTTTTTATTAACTAGCCAGGCACTTGGCCGCCATCTCACCAGGTGGTAAATGACGATGCGGCGGAAGATGGCGCATGCCAGTTTAGGAACAGCCTCTTCACTCTAGCCTTGAAGGCGTCCAGTTTATAATGATCAGGGAACACACTCTCAGGCAACGTGTTCGATTACTTTGCCTTACGCATAATAAAGGTTGAAACAAAGCGGCACGAAGATCCACGACATACGGTTAAAGCCCTCGCCCGAATCGCGTTTCCGGATGCCGCGTTGTCGTACAACTGTTTCGCATACTCTCTGCAATGCAACCGGTAGAAGACCGACAGACGTGCAAACCTACGCCGAGGCTCGAGGCTCTGCGGCTTACCGTGACTCAATCGCGGGTCGCGTTGCTCGGCTTTTTGAAGCTCGAGTACGTCGCGCTTTAAATCGAATGTTTTAAGCTTCCACACAGAGGGCCCTGGTGTTATTTTTGGTATAGCATCGTAGGTACTACTAAGTATATCCTGAACAGATGAACTGATTACCGAAAAACTCCACCGTACAGAATCCCACAGCCAAAGAATACTATTTTAAATAGTATTGTGTTCCTGCCGGTAAGGTTTTCAGTGCTCCATGGGGTGGGGATTTGGGGAACCGTATGACAGTGTAGGGACATTGGCCTGTTTCCTGCCAGAGCAACATCAGCGTCTCTGTCTAATAAGTGTATTATTGTGGCAACGTGTTATAAAGGTGGGTAACGCATTGGCAATATTCCTGGTGTTGCTAAATGTCTATAGGCATGTGATGACCAGTTTCCACCCGATGGCTTTTTTTTTTTTTTTTTTTTTTTTTATAACGCCAAGGTGGCATACAAGCTTACGGCCTGATGATAAGCAGTCACCGCAGCCTATGGACGTTACGATTTGTTATATAGTCAGTAAACACCATAATTAATTAATATGAGTTTATTAAGATATTTGACTTCGACTCGAACAAAAGGCGTTAGGAATAATGCAGAGACAGCTAGGAGATTGCGATTCGCGAGTAGCTCAAACAGACACGTTCCAAATAGGCTGTATTTGGATACCACATTCTCCCAAACTTATTTGAGCACTAGCACAATTGCTACTGCAGAATAAAAACAGAGAAGAGAACTTAAATTACCTCTAATGGTTGAATAACATAAAATATAACTTATACTAACTTTGTAAAGTATCTGAACCCCTTCTTATTTGATCAACATGACGTTTCCATTTTAGTCCGTCAACATCTACTACATAGCTCACACCTGGTATTGTTAACCAATCCCTTGTTTGACAACTGTATGACATGAAAAAAAAACAAACAAAAGGAAATTAATTTAATCGAGATGGTTTTAAACAAAGTCAAGGCTTGATTAACGAAGCTCCTCAGCCAAGACGGCCGGTTCAGGCCACCATGCCGGACATCGAAGAAAAACTTGAAATCTTGTACCGTAAGATGCTCTCCTGAAGAATAAACAACTTCCTACATTAGTTGGCGTATCAGATACCATAATTTTGAGGATTCTTCTTGACCATCTTGGTAGCCGGCCCACATATGCTCTCCTTACGGTGCGATCCTCTCCCATCCTCTCCACGTGGCCAAGCCAACGCAGTCTTGCGGCCTTGATCTCTCCCATAATATTGGGTTGTTGGTTTGGAAAGAGTTAATTTTACGATCTAATCTAATAAAGAGAAAATATGTTATGAATTTTTTAACTTGCAAACCTTCTTTTTCGCAGAATTTTGGATATCGTCTACGATAACTACAGACACATGCAGGCCCTACTAAGTCCTCCTAAGTACTGAACCGATTTCGATTAAACAAAGCTAGGGAATAATCTCGATTAAATTACTTTTCAAGGTAAAAACGCATTGAAATTAGCACATCTGTTCACGAGCTACAGATAGATATGCGTTAAAATTATAACAAAAATTAAACAAGGGAAATGAAGTGTTTTGTAGGATAACACTTCATTTCCTATTTTATATAAGTTATTTTATATACTTATATTCTATATTTCCTTCAATAATGTAGTGGCATAAGTAATTCAGTTACAGATACTTTTATTTTAGAAAGGCTGACTTACACTTTATTCGCCCAGTATTCGGCGACGCACACAGCTTATTACAATAGAAATAACCAGAGAGCGAGCGCAGTGAATTCGCAATTTTTATCATTTTTGGATATGTAAAAGTCGTGTATAATTTTCATTAAAGTTTAAGATTAGTGATGAGTGGATTCAACGAAGAACCGCATCTGGTTTGGTGCCCCTTTGCCTGCACCCCCCCTTGATCCGGGGCTGCTGCATTGACTTACATTTAAAGTACCTCGTACTTAATTGTTTTTTACAAACAATATATAGGTAAATATCTTTAATAATAATTATAAAACACACCCGTTTTATTTATAAAACACTTCCTTTTGCACATAAAATGCACAAACAGCACCATTTCAAAAAGTGCTGATACAATCCGGGATTTAACTTATCCCTTTAGACGTAGACCCAACCAATCATACGCTAACGTATCTATATCTTTCAAGTGTGATAAAAATGTTTTCGTCCCATGCTCGTCGTGTGAAGGCGGTGGGGTGCGGGAGGTGGGGACTGGCTCACGGATTACTTTACTCTTACAACTGTTTGTGCGAGTCGTATTGTCACATCCATTAAACCGGGGCTGGGGCGGAGCCCGCGAGGCCCCGCCCCGCCCCGCGCCCCTCCCGCGCGCGCCGCCCGCCCCGGCTCATAACGCGACAAGTCGCTAAAACGATTTACCGGAGATCGCATCACGCGTCCCATCATCGCGTAATTACCTTGCCAGCATTTGTAATCGTTAGACGAGTATTTTTAAAATACCGCGATTATTTAAATAGTTGCCGCGTTAATACTTTCGTAAACGAAATATGGATTGATTCGGAAAATTGAGTAGAAGACACCGGAACTGAGTTTAAAAACATTTGAGTGTGAAAAAAATTGGTAAAATAGAAAAATTGCTCCGATTCAATTTTTGCCAAGCCCAAGTAAAGCTAGTGTTGTGCGAGCGTGCCGGCATGAGTAGACCGTGCGTGCGGCTGGAGCTCGTCGTGCGCCGGTGAGGATAGCCTCGGTGGTGGCGGTGGATCGTCGCGGCAGGCTGGCCGGGCGCGGCGGCGGCGCGATGGGCGCGATGGGCGGCGGGTGGGCGCGCGAGGCCCCCGCGCTGCTGAGCACGGCGCTGCTGCTGGGCGGCGCGCTGCCCGAGCGCCCGCCGCCGCCGCTCTTCACCATCGACAGCATCCTGGCGCCGCGCCCGCCGCCGCCGCTGCCGCCGCTGCATCTGCACCACCTGGCCGCCGCGCCCTTTCACAGGGCACATGAATTGTTCGGTAGGTGTGCTGTCGAATAAGGATTGATTTACTGTTCAATTTCGAGAAGCCAACAGGCTAAGGGTGTGGTGCTAGCGGGCCGAAAAATGCTTCAATTTGTGTTAAAAGAATGAAAGTCGGAACGATTCATCTTTAGGCCTTATAAATCAATTTAACCTGTAGCACACATAAGTGAATAAAAAAGAGGAGTTATGACGTAATCTTTCTTTAAATACTTACAGAAAATAAAGTTTTTTGCTCTATACCTACTAAAGTATCAATTTATTTAATTTATTACTTAGCATGACATATTTATTTTGTGGATTAATGATAACTTATTAAATTTGTTACCTACGGACATTTTGCTATTAACAAATTAACTAATGAAGCAATAAATAATTTATTCATTCATTCATTCATTCATTTTCATCCTTCCTTGTCAGATGACTTTTAACCCTCTGCATAACAATAGTTTTGCGTTACGAAACCCCAAAAATATAAATTTTGCTAATGCCTTTAATTTGCAAAATCCATATAAATAAAAATCTATTTTCCAAATGTAATATGTTTGCGCATAACTTCAGAACGGCTGTGTAATTAAATTGGATAAGTAATGATTTTTTTGTTGGGTTTTGTAATTGTCAGGACAAGGTTTGTGTTAAAAATATAAGTAGGATAGGTAGCGGTAGTGTAGGATAGAGGTCGGGTAGTGTAGGGTAGGGTTAGGGTAGGATATTATAAGGCCGCCGCCGGGCCAGCTAGTTGATAATAATTACAACTTGACTATATCTCAACGGTGGACCGATTTTTAAGCTAGTGATGATTATGTATTTTGTTTACAATAGGTAGTTCTAAATAGTTCCGTTTAATGCTTATGTCATTTTTGTACACTACAGCTTAAAGCTAACAAACAACAAATAAAACGGAGGATTCCAATATTGAACCACCCGGCCATCTTAAACACCTAAATAAATATCAAGCTTCATCATTATACTAGGTAGGTGCTATTACCTACCAAGTGAGCCACACAGTGTTTCCCTCCTAAATCACGCAACGGATTTTGATGCGCTTTTCACCATCAGTTAGATAATTTATTCCGGAATTTTTATAATATGAATTATAGGTAAGTGTAATACATGCATGCAAAGAAAAGCGGAGTAAACCCGTGCGAAGCCGGGCGGGTCGCTCGTAATTAAATCAATATCAAACTAAGCTACATCATTATACCTACGATAACCTTCCAAGTGAGCCACGCAGTGTTTCTAAAGCCTATTTCTTTTTTATTTGAGTTTTTGTAGGCAATCTGATAACAGAACTAAAAATTTAATAACAGAAGATAGACAAGAGACGATTTAAGAAGACAACAATAATTTTTACAGTACGCGAAATTATGGCAAATATCTGAAAATACTGTCTAGATGCGATTACTGTCTAGGAGCGTCGGTGGCCTAGTGGTTAAGAGGTCCTGCTCGTAAGCGAGAAGTCCCGGGTTCGAATCCCACTGCCGCCACATGGCGACATACCAAATGCACTTTTCTGAGTTATGTACAATAGTTGATTACTAACCGATGCTCTTACGGTGAGGGAAAACATCATGATGAAACCTGTACATTCAGGCGACTGATTGTGAAACCATGATCTAATCTGGTCAGGATCTCCTGTTAACAGGTTCATAGACGTCAGACGGCAGTCGCTCCACTGTAATTACCTGAATTGCAAAGACACAACCGGGACATTCAAGCTAAAATTATTATTATTACTATCTAGATGCGATTAAACGAGATTTGTAGGCATACTGTATGGAGGTTTCATTATTGTCGGAAGTCAAGTAAGTGCGATAGTAGGCATTCTGCTTCTAAATCTTCCACAAGAAACAATTTTAAAGGTAAGTGTATAGACCTCATCTATAAATAAAGTTTCTTTATTTTCTCACATACAGTGAATAGGTTACATATATTCAGTTTATAATTCAAGATTGGGAGACTGGAGCCTAAACTAGACTTGATCTCTAAAAACCATTTTTATTAAATCCCACTACGAGTGAAATTAATGTAATGGAAAAAGGATAAAATCTATTTTTTAACCCTCGACTAGCAAGTAGCTCAAAAATCCGCCGGGGGCTCCGTTCACACTAGACATTAACGCCAAAAGTATTATAATTATAATATAATATAATAATCATCATCACAGCCCATAATAGTCCACTGCAGGACTTAAGACCTCTCCCACGAAAGGGGAGGTTTTTGCCATAATCTCCACGTTTGGCAGGCGGGTTGGCAATCGTAGTGTTAAACACGTACGTACGTAGTTTGCTCGTATATAATAATGGAAACCACTGCTGCCCATTTCCCAGCCTATGGAGATCCTAGCCTAGATCTTTGGCTCGAAAACATTAGTCGCCTTGTACGACAGCCACGAATGTACGGGGTTTGTGCTATTCTACTCAGCCGGACACCACACGGTCAATACGGCACGGATAATATGATACTAGATTAAATTGAACTCATTTCGTTAGACTGTTGTCTAAGAAAGAAGCAGGGTGTTGCCCGAGGGAGCGAGCCGCGACTTATCGCAATTAAAGTCCTGTTCCCTCCCGTGCGCTCCGGAACAGTTTTTAAAATTTAAAAACATCCCTTGGGCGCCCCATCACGACGGCTTGTGAAAATACTTTTTTATTTTCCTTCCCTCCGCGGTTTATCCACTCGGGATACAGTTAAGTTAGCCATAACAGGTTTTGTCTGCACAGTGGGTATAATTTGGATAATGTGTTTATGTTTTGTATGCGTTGTCTAATAATGGATTATTTAGGTACAAAAAAGGACAAAATATGATTAAGTGTACGATCATAACACACAATAAACACTTTTTCTTTTTTTTATTCTACGAAAAAAGAAAGAAAAAGGCGCGGTTGCAAAAACAGTGGCTAAAGAGAAAGCAGTATGGTTGCAGACCTAGACTATTCAAATTGTGCAAATGACAAAAGTGTGACATACAAATATGTGGAGGGACCGGGCAACAAATAGGTCTAACTGGATAATTGAGAGAAAGGCCGTTGCCCTCTTGAAAAATTTATTTCGTGTTATTACAATTTTCAGTTCCAAATTATAATTTTATATTGACACGACAGTGTCTTGAATCTATACTAATTTAATTTCGGAGTTTGCTAAATCAGACGCTGTATTTGCTTTATTAAGTAAAAGTAGAGTATTTACCTCTGGGATAATACTGTCTTAGTCTTGGGCGGCTTGAACCCCTCGCTTATTAACTCAGGACTCTGCACAACTCTGTCGCTTCGCTTAGAATTTAACCGTCGGCTCCTTTGCTAGTCTCGGGATCCAATACGAGCCCATGTCGGAAGACACTGCTTTATCCCCTTGGTGTATAATCTACTATTAACAAATGGCTTGTTGGCTCTGGCATCAAAATCTGCTAACTAAATAATTATTTGTGTTAATAGTTCGACTCGCACTTGTGCGGTCTCTTTTAGCATGGTATTTCAAAGTACATATAGTAAAAAGCACACATTTGAATTCATGTGCTATGCGAAGTGTACAAGAAAATTATTAACAGAATACGAAAAACATTTGTCGCTTGCAATCCAATTTCTTCGTGCCCAAACACGTTTCTTTCGCGATAGTCTATAACCTATCATGATTGAAGCAACCCGCTCCGGCTGCGCAGGAGTTCTCGGGATTTCTCTATTATTATATGCGTAGACTGTGAGGGTGCCGTAGGTTATCCCACCTCATCGAGTATAAGAAAAATTCCACGTTGTAGTGATAGTCGACATTTAGGAGACCCACAAAACATTTGTCTCCCCGCGCACAGCCTGGAACAAAAAACCAACTTTTTTAACTACTTAAAACTGCGACTTTTCGTAGCGATAATACTTGCATATCCACTTGTGTGTGTTCTACAAGTAAAAAAGACCGGGGTGGCTCACATCCTCTTGGCAGTTTCGCTTTTCAGCCACATTATAGTCACAATTTTGTGTTAATACTGATGTCAAGTCCCGAATCTCTGCAGCTTGGGCCAAATGGCGGGAACTCACGGCTGTCACCTGTGACCCTAAACTGCCTCTAAAGCTCAAAGGGCTTATTTACAAGAGTATATTTAGACCGGTGATGCTCTATGGCTGTGAGACATGGCCAGCGCTAGGGCGATGATGATGATATTCACAATTTTTTCTCGTACCAAGACTGGTACGAGAAAAAATTGTGAATATCACATCACAGATATCATAGCACAGACGTGCACGGGAAGACAATCGTTTTGTGGGTCTCCTAAACGTCTACGATCTCTACAAAGTGGATATTTTTTTGTACTTGATGACAGATTATAACCTCCGTCGCCCTTCAGTCTAGCCTGTATTATATGTACTACACATAAACCTTCCGGAAGAAATTCTGTAAATGATTGTAAAAACCGTGTCAAAATCCGTTGCGTGGCTTAGGAAGACTTACATGCGGATATACAGACAGACAGATGCGAATGGCAATTTTATTTGATACTATGTTATAAGGATGTGTACTAAGTGCTGCCGTCGCTTTTGTTGAGATACCTAGTTGTGACAAAAATAGCATTGAAAATGTACATAAGTATGTATCTAAATTATAGCTCACTTTTCATGCTAATTAGCATGGAATTACAGCCCATGAAAAGCAAGCTACACCCATACCACAATCAAGGCGACTCATCCAGGCGGCACCCCAGGCAAGATGTCCTACCATGCCTACCACGCCAGTATTAGGCATGCGGTATCCGAAGTTTTATGTTACAAAGCAATTTTTTCCTGGAAACCATTAGGAAGGCAATAACAGTTGTTGCTGAAAGCAACAGGAGAACCCCATCGTCATTGCGCTTTTTGAAATGGTCTTGATGAGTACTATATCGCGCGATAAAGGCTTTTTTGCACACTTGACATCTCGGTCAACTAAACGCACTCAATCTTAAACTCGTAATAATTAGTAGTAGATGCACAGAACCGGCCTTTGTAGAGATCTATGGGGGAGGCCTATGCCCAGCAGTGGGTGTCTTCTGGCTGATATGATGATGATGATGATGATGAACAGAACATGTCAAATATGTTTAGAATTTAATACAGCTTTTGATGCTAGGAGGTGGAAAGGTTTCATTTAAAAGTCGAACAAAAGGAGCCTCGAGTACTACGCTAACTGAGTTGCTAGATACCTATTACAGTTACGTGTGTATTAAAATATTTGCAAAATCGATAGGGCTCAGAGCGCGGGCGGAGCGACGTCGCGGCGGCCGCTCCTAGCGCCTTAGCGTGCCGGCGGCGTTAAAAGCTTTTATATTCCACTCGGAAATAATACATTGTAATACCTCGAAGTTCACGGGTACTTATGCAAAAATATTCAATTTTTATTTCGTTGGTTTAATACTTTTAACGGGTCGGTGATGCGCGGGCGCCGCGGGCGCGGCCTAAGCCCGGATATCACGCGCCGCCTCCCCGCACGCCGCTAATGCTGATTCAATGTGACACGTGCATCAACTTATCGAGTGGGATTTTACAGCATAATGTATTTTTGAAGATTTTCTTTTGGCAGATGATATTTTTGACGATTCAATTTTTAGTAATGGTTGTGGAAACAAAAGGGACAGATCACAAAACTTGAATATTTTTAGACACAACACTGCAAAATTTCATTAATTTCTATTTAGCAGTTTTTTTGCTAAATAGAAACAAACTTTCTCATTCATAATAATTAAGCGAGCAAGTAGGCTTGAAGAGAAGTTTTAGTACTCTACTGGGTACCACCGTTTTATTAATTTTTGCCGCCAAGCAATTGCTTCGCCAAAGCAAAGCAAATGTTTCTTCACAAGTGACATCGCACCTGCGGTTCTGCTTTTTAGTTAGATGAAAGTTATAAAATTTAAATATTTTAATCGTAATTCGTAGATTATACTTACGGGCCACCAGATGGGCCTAGCTTGTCACCGAGTTGCATAAAACATACTATGATGTTGTTTGAGAGATGCATTCAAGCAGGGACTCTTCTTGAGAATTCGGAATGATACTTATTCAGATTAAAGCACGATTAGTGATGAACGGTATTCTTCGCTGGCTTTAGGGCTATGGGTGGGGCTGCGGGGGCCGCGTAGGGCTACTTACGGTTACTGTCTTAACATATGATAAGGACAGACGGTAGAAAGCGACTTTTTTTTATACTACGAGTATGTATAGATATTTTTATGTAAAGAAATTACCAATGTTTTTGTATTAGTTTTTAATTATGTTTACTTGCATTTTCCTATTAGCAGCGATTCGGTGATCGTACTGTGAGGTTGTTTTAACAACTGGACTTGGATTTGTTCTCTCCTGATGAAAACGCAGCCCAATGGGTGAAGAATTTAGATATTTACTTGTAGTTTTAGTGTTCATTAATTACCTAGGTTATTATTAGCGACTCGGCTATTAATGCCATACGAATAAATAAATTATGTTTACAACTTGTATGTAATGTATCTAACATTTATCTACCATTGGGTCTCGTTACCAAGAATAAATGCTTAAAAAAAACCTCTGTAAAACGCGTAGCACCGCGTAGCCTGGGTGCTACGCGGTGCTACATAGACATCTGTCCTCCATATCTACTAACTCGTACTAAGTGAAATATTGACAGCAATACCCTTTTCAGCCTTGGGCGGGTCAGTGGGGGCATCCCAGGGCTACGCGGGGCTCTACGGCGGCTACGCAGCGGCCGCGCTGGCCGGGCTCGCGGGCCCACCGCCGAAGCGCAAGCGCCGCCACCGCACCATCTTCACTGAGGAGCAGCTGGAACAGCTGGAGAGCACCTTCGACAAGACGCACTACCCGGACGTGGTGCTGCGCGAACAGCTGGCCCTCAGGGTCGACCTCAAGGAGGAGAGGGTGGAGGTATGTGCGGCTGTTTTATTTATGAATGTCACTGTGGTCTTTAGTTAATGTCGGGTTGTACTGACGACTGGTGGGCGATTCCGACCCAGCTCCCGACATCCACCGTAAACGCAGGGTCTCAAGGAAGCTGCTTTCTGAATTGATCTCAATTCGATGTCAAATCAATTAGTGGCGTACACGGCTTATGCCGTGTTCGCGTCAACCGGGAGATGGTGAGACGATGGCGACTAACTCACGTGTGTATAGGATTTCTATTTACTCATCTTATTTTTAGAGACGTAATTTATCAATTACATGGCCATTTTTTGACATAATTTTATGAAGTAACTTTTTATACCCTTCACCTAAACTGTAACAGAATGCATATTACAATACATATTTTAAGCTCATGAACGAGTTGTTTTTTAATTTTTACAGGAATGGATAAAAGGTTGGGACTATTTGCGACTATTTCTCTGAACATACTAAATGTTCAGAAAAATAGTAGCAAATAGTACTTAGGTGACAAAAAAAAAAAAACTGTTACAATTACAAATTACTTTATTCTGTGGCAGTTTTAACAAATTCAACGTGTAGTCTAGGTTATTACCACTCATCTGTGAAACTTATCTTGAGTTGCTTATTAGTGCCTCCAAAATTTTTAATGAAAAATATGTATGAATAGTTATGGTGTTTTGTAATATAATACTTTGTTTGTCCGGTCCACGCGCCGTGCCCACGTTCCACGCAACGGACGCTCTAAAATCCAAATACTTCACTAAAACAAAACCTCACATCATACTTTCTGAGTTCCATCAAATTAATTAAAGTAACAAGTTAGAAGGAAATCGTATAGAGGCCATCTAAAATCGTAGCTATTTGTTTCCATCTGGAACTCAAGAACTAATTGAATACTTTAAAATCGATTAAAATCGTTGATAATAATATAATATTAGTACTAGATTCTGATTTTGGTGACCTCAAAATTTTTAAGCACAATTTTTTAGTTCATTCATAACTAGTGTGGAGACCGTAGACGGATAGGCTTGTCTTAAAAAGCCATTACGCAGATAGCGTATCTGGAATTACAAGAATATCTCACTGGAAACAATAACAAGGCTTTTTCAGACATTTGTGTTTCTATATTACATACATTTCCTGTACGGTGCTGAAACGTGGACGTTGAGGGCAGCGACAGAGCATAGAACTTAAGCCTCGACGTCGTACTGACTCAACTAGGAGTAAAGACCAGACTCTCTACCTTATTGTCTTCATTGCCTTCAGATAATTTTACAATATTTTGGTTACACTGCTAGGAAGCACTACAACGACTTCGAGAATTTAATTGTGAATTGGAAATGTGTCAGGAACGAGACCTCAGGGCGGACCATCCATACGGTGGTCGAACTAGGTTTTCTCTAGAACTGTAGACTAACAAGTTGTAACTATGCTCTGCGTGTCACTTAACATATACACCGATGGCGAGATATTGTGCTCAGCGAAGTGATCCATGGCAGCGGTCACAACCCCCAGCAGTGAGGAAATATGCAAGGTTTATTAATTACCTCTCATATCAATAACTTTTCTATACAAGACAAGTTTTGTCACCAAAACTTTGGTGTCAAATACCTATAGGTACCTTATTATTTTTGTTTTGTTATTCCGAAAATCCTTCCAGTACCCAAATACGGTTCTTCTTTTTAGACGTGCATTCTTGACAGAGTGGTCATGGTCATGTGTCGGTCGCGGTCTGCGCCACCGCCACCCTCGCGTTACAACGCCATGTATCTCGTGTTTGGTGGAGTGACAGTTTCCATTTATGGTGGAGTGTGCCACAAACCACCGTGTCCACCGTATTGGAGAACGCCCACCACATATTTTGCCATCGACTTTCTGTGGCACCACCAATCGTTCCGTGGAGTCCTCATTACGAGTGATGTACACGAAGAACTTGAGGATATATGTGCCCAAATACGGTACGTTATACGGGTTATACCTAAAGGTTACCGTTATAATTTCGATATTTTCAACTCTGAGTAGCTTTTCGGTCAGGACAAAATATAACATGCAGTTACACCAATTTAGAAGATAAGTACATACAAGCTTTTAGGATCAAAGTTCTTTGTGTAGGGTTTCTCGATTGATGTACAAACATTTTCGTTTTTCTTTCAATTGTGAGATTTGTGAAAATACGGATTTGTATCCCGTCAAATAACACTTAATTCTTCGTTTGATATTGGTGTTATGAATTAAATAAAATCGTTTGAAGATGAAATCTTTGTGATTTTCAATGAAAACCAGATATGGTTTTATTTACCCTGTATTTTAATTTGAATATTTTCACAATACAGAGTGTAAAAGCTATGTCTGAACCGAAAACAGTATATTCCAATTATATAATCTCATGAAGTGGCAAGTGCCTAGTGATTTTGGTCAGAAAGTATGGCTTTGCCTTTTCATAGAACTATTTCATGATACATATATAGCCTGGTATCAGTGCTTGGACGACGCGACGGTTAGAGCTGATGTCGTCAGTCGGACCAAGTTACCGCGTAATTAGCTCGCTTCAGTTGATCATTGTCTCTGATAGAGCTGCGTTCGAATCCATGAAACGGCCAAGCTATATTTTCTGGCCAAAATGTAGAGTTTGTAGAGTTAGGAGCTTGGCTCTTTTGACACTCAATGGGTTCCGGAGAAAAAAACATCATAATATGGCTCCCAAACTACCCGTTTGGATTAAATAAATATAAAATTTATCCAGTGACACACGATTCACACCACATTCACGACACACACCAAATTCGATTCTGATGTATTTACGAGGAAACAAAGAAACAGACATGCGTACATAGAAGCCAAACACACCCCTGCTTTTGGACTTCGCCGCAGTCGTGGTAAAAATATCGAATAGCGACGCTTGATTTCAAACCCGTTACCGCTTGTATCTTTCTCACTTTACAAATTTACAAAACAAAGCGCAATTTTCTTTTTAGGTTTTAAATAAACATTAGAGAACAAAGCTAATCCGGCCCTGACTTCTCAGAAGATAGTCTAGCTTTTCAAAGGAACGATATAACCACTGAAACCCTTCCTGCAGTTTATTGCGATGAAGTATTTGCTTTGCACAATGTGCAATTCTATCGTCAGTCAGTTGGATTCGCTTGCGAGTAGAAACTCCCAGGATTCCCGGAGAGAAGTTAGTTGTCTTAAAGATTTATCACTTTATTTTGCACCAAATGTAATTCGTTATTTAAAAATTTATAGTTATATTTAAAAAATTTACAAATCCATAAGATAATTAAGTATTAAATACATGTCATGTTAAATTAAAGTCAATATATGTCAATATCATTAAATACTAATACAACCGTCAACAGAATATAACTTACAAGTATGCTTCGTCCAAAATGTGGGTGGTCAATGCGGGTAGTAAATAATTTAACATCAAAGAAATAGGAATAGAAAAACCAGCAACACAAACAAAATAATCCGCATAAGTCACCAGACATCGACAAATAACGATAATGACTACTCGAATAGCCCTCTTCAAGTAGCGCCACGCTGAAAAGGGCTCATTATCGATCGTTATTTAAAATATATTTACACGATACAGATCCGCAAAATTAAACAAATTTTTATTATTCATCAAACCCAAATGCATGTGAAGTTAAATTAAAATCGATAGATATATTATCATCGTTCTTGCGAAATTGCATTGCATTTCTGTTTCTATGTTAACAAAAAAGAATGTTGACATTGTTCTGTTTGGTTTACGCTATGTGATTGGATTAGTCAGGGCGTAACAAGAGCAGTAGCAAAGGACAGTAAACAGAGGTGACGTGACTCTTTCTCGAGTGGTCTGCCATGTGGGTGGCCCACCTCTGCCGCGACCCAAAATGTAGCCGCAATCCTATTTAGAGTCTAAAGTGGGTGAGGCTCAATACACCGAAGTAGGAGTGCCACTATCACGCCATTTTACGCTTTATTTCTATTGGAAATACATAGCATCGCGAGTCGCTAAGACTTACAGGTTACTCAGGGTAGTCGATTGACTATACGCCGATTCGAACGTGAATTGACGTCATTTTAAAATAATGAAATAAAATATCGTAAAGATATCTTTCTTTAAATGAATTATTTGGACGAAATAACTACATTTGTTTCTATTTCTATATCAAAAATAAGCATATCTAACGTTTTCAAAATACAATACATACAAACTTAAATAACAGTATTCATCCAATAAGAAGGTTAAGATTATCGCAACTGGTATTTGTTTTTTTTTAATCAGGCTAGTGGTGTTGAAAGCGAGATTGTGAGGATGTTTGCGGCTACCGGTGTTCGGGTAGCGAGTGTGTGCCGAGCTCTCGACGCGGCCACCCGGACTGCACATAGACAGACAGCCACTCCGTCTAATGCTTACTAGGCCGTATTGGCGTTCTCGTGTCTCTAGGCTGCGGCGCGGGCGTGACGCAGAACAAATATATTTGACTTAGATGCGTAGATAAACTTAAATAGATGGTTCTTGGATTGGAGCCCGTGATTTACATGGCATGTACAGTCGATTGGCCCGGATCGTAGAATCGAAGGCAGACTGTGGAAGTTATATCTTAGATATCTGAAGCTGTGTACCTGTATTCACAATCATTCGAAACCGTTTCCGAACCATTCGACACGAAATTCGTGAGCGGCGAATCCGTGTCGATCAATTCGGAAACTCTTATTCAGAATCCCGATCGATTCGGCCACGGAAACTCTACCGTTTCGGAAATGTCTGTGGTTCTCCCGAGGAATAGAAGAGCGTTTACGAAGACACTTTTGTTGATTGATAAATGGATTATTGGCGATTGATAACACGAATTTGTAAAAAATACTATTAATAAGTAATATTTCGTGCTATATATTAATTTTTATATAATATTTGATTGTTTATAAGTAGAATATTCTTTTTCTTTGAAGTTAATTTCCAAAAATATAAAATTTGAAAGTTAAATTCTTTCTGTCGTTATGAACACCCTAAAGTTTTTCAGAAAGTTTCCCCGTTTTTCTTCGAGCGATTTAGTTCAGTGATTAAATTAATTTTTAGCCTTTCGTAGCTAACCTAATCGAAGAAACCATGACAACAGTAAGTACCTGACTAAATATTTATAGTACCTATTCACTTGAATCAAGTACAAACTCGGTGAATCAATTTTGGATAAATAGCTAATTAAACTGCCTGTTTTCTTGCGATTCCAGCCATCACGTACATCATACGGCCAACGAGTGGCGATGTTAGAATACATGCGAGCCCATCTCGCACTCGCAACGGGTCGACTGTATTGCCCAGACGCTACAAGGGAAAAGAAAAATTGTTAGCGGACTTCGCCGTGAAATTGAATGCTATCGGCGATGATTCAACTAAAACTGCAGACAAATGGATGAAGGTCAAATAAGAAGTAAATATCGGTTAATTTTTAATATAACATAGGTACATATTTATTAAATTGGTATTTATTTTCAGACTATACAGGACTGGATATAAAAAATATGTCAGATATAAAAAAAAAGACCGTTAAATTCGGGAATATAAATCTGGCACTGGTGGTGGACCTTCTCTGGTGGGCGTGACCATTGGGTCACGCCCACCAGAGAAGGTCCACCATTGCAATAAAATAATAATAATTGCCATTGCATTGAAGGTAAGCATTGGCTTAATGCCCTTCAACGCCAAACTGAAGCAGTCGAAGTGCAAGCTGCAGCGGTCAATAAAGTGTCAAAGGGCATAATTAGACAGGCCGTTGCGATGGAAAATCTTGTAGAGTCGAATCACAACTGCCATAGAAAATCTAACTAAGTGATTACCTAAATTTGATTATCTACCACTCATTTAATTTCAACTTCATTATTTGATTTATTATAGTTTAATGTGATCATTTCATTGTTACTGAGTCTGATTTAAATTAGTAACTGAATTGTGAATTTAAAGTTATAATTAACAAAATAGGTAGATTATTAAAGAAATTTCATAATTGAGATATGCTTTTGTTTATATCACTTACCAAGTAACCCAAACATCCCTTATTTGCCGATTTAAGTGCATTGTAGCGGCTCTTTGCCTCGCCCTTATCCTATTACGATGTTGTATCGGCAGTACAAACTGTATTTTCCAAGAAAAACTTAATAATCCACAATTCACAATAACTTTCCGTGAGCTAAATAGCATTCGTGTAATCTTCCGAAATTTCGACAGAGTCTTCCGATTTGAACTGTCAAATTTGTCATTCGGATTCCAGACCGATGCTTCAGAATACGGTTTTCCGAGTCGATCGACAAATTTGTCGATTCCGTATCCGAATCCGGTTTCCGAGCCGTTGTGAATACTGCTACTGGAGCCCTATTTTTGAACCGCTCGCATTTACGCGAGCACTTGCTTTCGCCTGCCTTTTCTATCTTTAGCAACTTACCACGAATGTAAAAGAGATAGGTAGCGCACGCGAGAGCTCGCGTGGATGCGAACGGTTTCAAAAATAGAACCCTCACTTATACAAGGTGGAATCTTAGCGATAGCTTAAAACACCTAAGAATCAGCTATTATTTTATCAGAAACATCTTTGTTGTTAGTGCCAAAAAAGTTGAGTATCTACCGCTGGTCTAGATGATACCTACTCGGTCGATACTACACCGGTAGTACATATATTATGATACCTACTCGTACTTGTTTCATTCCTCAACTTCCAGAATACATGTAATCATTTTTACACCCAAAAATCACTAGGGCAGAGCAGCAAATCAGATAAATTACCAGATCTATTCTACCGCATAGTTAAACGGCTTCCCACCCGAGAAAAACCAATAAGTAACACGTATAATTTGATTGTAAAGTTTTTATTACGGAATCCTTATGAAAACGTCGGCGAGCGTTGGCAATATGCTCGTAGAACGAGTTTCATTTAAGGGCGCCTGAATAAAAAGGAACTCGGCGAGGCGGCGGGCGTCGCGAAAATTAATCTGAGTTAATTAAATTTGATTTATTTATGGTAGCCAAGAGCCGGGGGGGGGCCGCCGCCGGTAATAGCACAACAATACGGCTAATGAGGGTCACTTTTAAGGCTTGCTGCGGATAATGGAGTTCCCATAGATTTGCGTCGCTCACCTGCGGCTCAGCCGGGGTCGCCGCGGAGATCGACTTTTAAAGTTCATGCTTTATAATTCTCAGAAAGCGCAGTTCTACGACATCGGGCACGCTACTGGAAACGGTCTAAAAATAAAGAGGTCCGACGTTTGTTTGTGCGGCTCGCTGCAGGATTTTTCGAGGCAATACGGGCGGGTGCTTCAACCCCCGTATTTGCTCAGCGCCAATTGGAAATTGCATTATTAAACCGCCTTTGTTTAGGCATCACAACACTTACTTAAAAATCGAGCGCCGCGTCAGTTTCGTTCCTAAATTTGATTCATTGTCGAAATGGCTGTTGCATTGTTTCGCTGTACAAACACGTGTGTGTAAACGTTACGTATCGCAACTACGGAAAGCGGTCTGAGTGCATAGTATTTGTGAAGATATAAATGATACCTACATGATAATGAAATAATCAGTAATGTAATGTACAAGTATAAACGAACGCCTGTTATAAGTATTGGAGCAATTCACTTGTATAGACATCTATGATTCCATGTTAACGAAGAGTTACCTACCTACTGAAGCGCTAATTCTTTTTGATATAGTGGTGTTGTTATTTGTTTTATTGTATTAATATAACATTTATAAATTTTTAAAGTAATTGTTACCTAGGTGGATAGGTACCTTATAAATGATATCTATCTAGATAAGTATATATTTAGAACTTTAAACAAGATAGATAAACAATATTATTAAAACGTTCATAGTTACATTGGGTAGGTAGGCTACTCGCGTAGTTCATATTATTGACATAGAGTTTACATTATAGAAAATCTATAGGTATATGTTACAATGTCGCCATTGTAAAATCCTTCATGGAATTATGATCCTTGACTATTGACATAGTAACGTTGACACCAATATTTGACGGTTTTAACCGCCTAATTTTGAAAGGTGTACAATAACGTAGGCGGCGGTAAAGGTTATAGACAACTCAATAATGTCGAATTATATATTTTCCTCTTTATAGTAAATTGCCAGTAAAATTATTTTAGTACATATTTTTCCACAATCTATCAAAATAACCTGAGTTCCTGTGAGCTTCAATGAGGAGTTTTCCAATAGGTATCTAAAGCATTCCTAACCACTCACTAGATGGCGCCCCGACAATTTTGGTAATTGATAATCGCTTGAAATAGGTTCTTAGCAAATACGATATAAACACTGGGTACGTTGTATTGGATAATATTGTATTTGTCAATAGTTTTCAACCATTTTAGAGGTTGTAATAATAATGGAGCATAGTGCCAACTTCTATAAATATTTATTTTTACCTATACAGTTATGTTTATATTAATAAACATTTTATTTTTAAGTTACGTATTAATCGGCTGCATGAAATCACTGCCACCATCATAACGATTAAAAAAAGATTACCAAAATTGTAGGAGCGCCATCTATTGATGCTTTTTGAAACCAACTATCAATACCTACTGGAAAACTCCTCATTGAAACTAAATTTAGGTAAGGTAGGTAGGGTTTCCATTGCTCTAATTTAGAGCGCTGTTTTAATGGAACTTAGAATCACTTTATAATTAACGTTCACTTTCACGTTGCCAGGAATATTTATTGCATAGTAGAAAATAAAGTCGCTTCCCGCCGTCTGTCTCTCTGTGTATGTCGGTGTGTAGGTATATTTTACACTACGAGACGGATTTTAAAGCTGTTTTTAGCAATAGCTAGAGTGAATCAAGAGGAAGGTTTATGGTGTAGGACAAAATGTGAACGAAGTAGCGGCGGGCCAGCTAGTATCGATTAAAAAATATAATGAATATAAAATTTCGCTGAAACGTAGATAAAAGTAAATTTTAGAACACTACCTTTGTTCGGGATGTATATGTGATAAATAAATGATTCATCATTTATGTATCATTGATAAAGCTAAATTTAAATTATATCTTATATTTATCAATATGTTTAGATATAATCAAACCCTATAATATAAAATTAAAAAATCAATTGCTGTTAGTTAGCGCGCAAAAGCTCGAGAACGGCTTTATTGATTTAAATATATTTTTTTATTCTGTTCGCTATAATACAAGGGTGGTTTATAAGTAAGAAAAAAAGCATAGGTAGAGTTGGTTTAGGGTAGGTGTATAGTAGGGGTAGGGTAGAGGTAGAGAAGATTAGGAGTAGAACACCAACCACGCGCCGTGAAGTCGCGCCGGGCCACGGCGAATTCGTGATTTGACACAGCAGGAAAAGCTCCACTCCAAAATCAAAATGCGAAACAGATCGTTATTCGTTAGTATACTCCATTGATTTTGTTCATTCGTGATGGCGTTAGGCGGTCACTTCGTTACGCTGGCGTTATACATAATGCTGTTTTTACGATAGCGTTAGCACTAAATTCGAGATAGGCCGTCTCTCTCCTGCACAGCTAGCACAAGTGTGCACGCGCCGCAGAGAGCGTTTATTTCCTTCTCTCAATACTAAGATAATAGAGATAGTAGTGTCTATGTAACACCTTTTCTCGATTATCGCACGTGAGAGCACACTCGTGCTGGACAATTTAGTATCCAGAATAAATGATGCCACTTACTGTTCAACTCAGGCTCAACAGTTTAGGCTGTCTTGAAAACGAATCAGGGACGATTCACGGGCGTTCCACAAGATTTGCACTCAAGGGGGTATCCTAAGACTGGACTGGTAAAGTAAAGTGTACCTCCACTAGCGATGATCTATTTGATACTTTGGAAGTGTTGATAAACTTCTTATTCTTCTCAGTCTTGATCCGTTAGGTCAGAAATCGCAACTTCATAGGCAGGTACAGCGTCTTCACAACTTGAAAAAAACTTATTTTGTCATTCATTTTTGGGAACAACAATAAATAACATATGGGCTGTAGGGGGGGGGGGGTGAGTTCTTTGTAACACCAGTTTTAGTTATCAGGCCCTATTTAATGTATTTCTATTAATCGAACTTACCGACCGATGAACATAAGTCTTAATTGTGTCGTTTTTTCATAATGGAATGGACGTCACAGGAAAATTTAAAACGATTATGGAAATGAGACGGTTTATTTTTATGGGTTGTAGAGTGGTTCCCTGATCCGATTTATGTTTTCCTGTGACCTGATAGTCTATAATCTTCTTATTTATTTATTTAACAGTACACAAGATAACTTATACAGAAATTACAGATTAGTTACGACACAACACGCACTACTTATCTCCAAACGAAATCTCTTCCAATAGGGCTTACATATACCAATATCCAAAATACCCATTATTTTCCTTTCTTACCGTTAAATATTGGATTGAATGGATCAGGTCGTGTCGCCGCCCGGGATGCTCAACTCGTTGCCCTAGTTAATTATTAAAGTCCCTGCGCACACTTAATCATGGTTTCTTGCCAGCTTCAACAATGAATTGCTAGGTGGCGGTCTACTCTCGTTTCGCTGTGTCGTTTCGTACAAAGTTCGTTTCGCTATTATTAAACAAAACGATCTGCCAAACTAGTTTTCGTGGAATAGCCGTGTGGTGACCGGTAGAGTAGAATAGCACCAACCCCTTACACTCGTGGGTGTCGTACAAGGCGACTAACGTTTAGAGGCAAAATATCTAGTCTCCATAAACTGGAAAATGGGCAGCAGCGTTTTTCATTGTTATGTTTGCAACACTGCGATCTCCAACCCGCCTGCCAAGCGTGGAGATTATGGCAATAACCTCCCCTTTTGCGGGAGAGGCCCAAAGTCCTGTAGTGGACTGTTATGGGCTGTGATGATGATTTTGGCCTGGTGCTTTTTCATTAGAATCCTAATGGATTGTCGGATGCATCTGGCGGAAACTCGCATTGGTTATTAGATATGGATACTATTAGTTAGCTAAAACGATAGTAAAGCACGCCTTTCAAAATTTTCAGCGTATGTGAAGTATGCAAGCTTGACGGCTCTGTCATTTCCGCAGTCATTTGCATTTATAAGACGATCATCTTGGCGTCACTATCCCGGTTGTGCTCTGTTCTACGCGCCATCAGAGCATCGGTTAGTGTTTAACTAATGTTCGAACCCAGCAGCGGCACCTATGAGTCGACCCCTTAATCATTTTGGTCACCGACGCTCTTAAAAGTAGCTAAAGCTTAAAGTGGCACCATAAATTCGGGATCATCTTCGAACTAAAGATTATGGTTGAATATCTCTGTCAACCACTTTATAACTATGTCTTCGAGCGGGTAGCTTCTATACATAGTATAAAACAAAGTAGCTTCTCGTCTGTATCTATTTACGCTTAGATCTTTTAAACTACGCAACGAATTTTAATTCAGTTTCCATCAATAGATTGAGTGATTCAAGACGAAGGTTTAATAGTAAGAAAAAAGGTAGGTAGGGGTAAACGTAGGTATACGCGAGCGAAGTCGCGGCGGGTCCATTAGTACTATTATAAAACTCATGTCTTTGGGCGAAGCGAGAGCGGCCGCGCCCGGGGCGGCGTCTCCATGTCAATGTTGATCTAGCCGCTGTCTGATTAAACAGCACAGCAGCTTACTTTCATTCCATTCTATTTTCCTCCACATCCATAATTAAATCATAACAATGTTATATCTCTTCGCGTGATTCAGAAACGAAATTCGGATGCGGGTTACGTCGATTAACTTTTGCTTTGTACGTTTACACAGACGGAGTATCTACGAACTGGCACGGGTGGCAGTGGCTTTGAGAGTAGGTACCTGCATATAGAGATGTCTGTCCCTACAATGGTTTTAGAAACAATTAATAACTAAATAGGTAGTTACTAGTGAAGGAACTTTTTTATGTTATTCGGTTGACAGACATTGATAACTCGCCTGGTGTTGCTGATGTCTATAGGCGGCGATGACCACTTTCCGTCAGGCCCGCTTGCCTGTTTGTCTGCCGTATAATATAAAAAAACAGTCAAGCACCTGATGGATAGAGGTCGCCACTGCCAATGGGTATATCTAAAACCCTGAAACACGTTGCTCTGGCATTTATAGGTAAATTCAATTCAAAATATTTATTTCATATTTATATTCGTAGTGTTAGTAACAATGAACTTAACCTAGTGTTAATAACAGCAATTTATATAGTCAGTAATATTAATTCATTCATATGCGAACGAAGTCGCGGCGGATCCACTAATGTTTAATAAATTAAATGTTTTTCATTTGAGAATTTAGTTTATCCATACCCGGCTAAGTGCCCGACGCATGAAGCCCTATAGTATGCGCCCACATAGGGGAGTCCCACCGGTTTGGTAAAGCGTTCAGGATGCTGTTCGAGGTGCTACGCAAGGGCCTTAGTAGTGACGCGTTTCTCTTGCGGATTATCTCGTAAAAACTATCTATGTGCGCCTCGGCGAACATAGGCACAGCACTGTAGTAGCGCGGCGGCCACAGTAAACGACTCACCGAATTTGTCTAATTATTCAATAATTACGCTTTGTACATGAACTCTTCCACGCATCTATACTTAATTACATCTTCTGGACACTTTTTTTGTTTATACTTTTTCTGTAGCTATGACTGAAAGAGGGTACACCATAACGTCAAGCTTTTTTCGTGGATTTTATAATGATTAAAAGTAATATATATTAACAGTTATTTTTTTATTAAAATAACTAGCCGCATTTATCGATGCTAGCCGTGCCGATGTAGCTGAAGATGGGGCATGACTGTCTAGGAACAGCCTATTCACTCTAGCCTTGAAGACGTCCAGATAATAATGATCAGGGAACACACTAGAAGGCAACGTGCATTTCATGCAGTCATTTACATTTTAAAGTGGATAGAAAAAAACTACATGGCAATCGTAACGAAACGCCCGTGCTAGACTTGTTCGATTGCTTTGAACGTCGTCGTTGAGTATAAAAAAGATACAAAGCCCGTAAAGTGCATTTTGTCACTATGTATGCTATGGATTTTTAACAGGGTTACTCACGTAAATAATTACGGAACTGCGTAGGCGTGCACATGTCAAAAGTGTAATAAATGGATGGACGAGGTATACTGAGGACCTTTCCCGCTCAGCGCTTCGGACTAATTGGCAAAGGGTTCGCGTCCGGGGCCCGCTTCGGGTAGCGCACAGTCGCTTCGATTATGTTTTTAATTGCAAACACTGACATAAATTCAGCTTTCAATATGCACCTTTATCTACTTACTACCATATTTAAATCGATCTTAAAACAAAGCTGCGAACCATTTTGACTAACATCACTAAGTTTCTTCCAAACTATTCTCAACACATGTCAAAATGTTTGAAATGATTGGCCATAGGCCGAAATGATTTTTAATTACACATTTCATGTGTCAAATCACATCGAGTGGCGACCACGTACCGGATATCTTAGCATAGAACGACCTTGTAAAGGTAGGGAGCCTGAAGAGGCTATTGTATGGAAGGCGTGGGGAGCTACGTCTTCCACATCGCCCGGCTCAGCGCCTCTCACGGACATCCTGCGGCTGAGATGACGATTATGATGAACATAACATAACATCACATCAACATAACAACCCATAATAAACGTTATCTTCTTCTGGATAGAGCGTTCTCCACATCAGGTTTTGCCATAAACTTCAGGTAGGGTAACTTGGGTAGGGGTAGGTTACCGGTCTAAGGTTCCTACGCTACCTCTACGCCAGTGATATGTTATCGCTACAGCTATCCTACCGATATGGGCCTCCTTAAATGCTATACCAATCGGCTCAGTGCCATTTGTATTCATCGCCTCACTATGACCTTTATGGGGTCGTCCGTCCATTTCGTGGGAGGGGTGGGGGGGAAGAGCATCCTACGCTGCGACTTTTGGTTCGTCGTCGCCACTCAAGAACCTCTCCGCCTCATTAACCTTTGGTTCTGCGGGATACGTAGCTCGTACGTGCGGCGTACGTAAGTACGTGGCCTGCCAATTGCCACTTCAATCTTACGGCTCTAGAACCTATGCCGGTGAACGTAGTTCCTCCACGGCTATGTTCATTTCTGATATACTTACTCTGAGCTTAGCTATCTCCATCGCACTCTGAGTGATCCTGAAACTTCTTATGAGACCCTTCGTGAGATACCACGTCTCGTAATTTATCACTGGCAATGCATATGATACTGTACAAAGACTTTACTTTACTACACTGTGGTATTTTGGACGACAAGATCTTTTTAGGAAAATAAATTTTTTTAATCATAAGATCTTCCGCTATTTTCTGAACACTGTCCAACTGAGGTGGATTCGTCGATGGACCTCTTTCTCGAAGTTGAATATACATACATACAAGGACTGTTTGTCCTATAGGACATATTCGTCAACTTCAAACGAAACCAAACCAAACTGGGGCGGGTGTTACATTCACATTCGCCATAAGTTTAGTTTTGTCCATATTCATTTTTAGACTCAGAGTTGGGTGAATCTATTGAAGTCTTAGAGCATTGTGCCTAGCTCCTCCAGAGATTAGGCTATGACAGTGGCGAGCTCGTTACGGTGCTGAAATTCAACTAGGCGCAAAATAATGGTGTCCGATCCAGGACTCTGCGAACGTTGCTTTACTTTGGCTATCGATCTAGCAAGCACCATGCCAACTAGACCGCTTCTATGGATTTTAATCGTTACAATATTTTCTACTATTATGATTTTATATCATCATTTTAGGCCATCTCGGTGATGTCGTCGGAACATCTTGCCTTTGGTCAACCAGGGTTTCTTGTATTTGTTCTTGGCCGCCATAAAGTTAATTTTTGACTCCAGCGTCCATCCGAGCACCTCATGAGATAACCAGCCCACTGCCACTTCAATCTATCAATTTTTTTTTTAAGATTTTATTTTTAATCTGGCAACCCTATATCCGTAACACCGGCCCGTCTACGTATCTCGGTGTTAATGATACGAACCCATAGGCGGATACTACACACACGATATATATCGTGATACGTATCGTGATCCATATCGAGTAATATTTTGGATCGCAAGTCGACCCTACACACACGATAAGAATCGTCGATATTTTCATTAGTCTATGCATTCTTTCATTCATTTTTATGGCTGAATAGACTAAGTTGCCAATGCCTAGCCTAAAAAAAAGCATTTTTGACGCGTCGCTGGTGTATATTTACGATTTTTACGTATTTTTACCAAAACGACTGATAAAGCTAACGTTGCTATAGTTTTAGCATTAGGATTAAAAATACGCGTGAAGAGATAAAAATGAGTAAAATTATGAGGATGAGGATCTTGTTGACTTTTTATACTTTTATAGTAACTGTCCAGGTCCATAATGGCCACAGCAGCTTGAAAATAAACACAAACAATGAAAATAAATTTGAAATTACGTTATTTATCTGTCAGTTTGACAGAAATGTCGTGATAAATATCGACTAGATACTAGACGCTCGATATATATCGCACGATAGTTGATACGGATCGTAGATTTCTGGATTTTCGGAAATCCTGTGATCCGTATCACGATTCGTGATACTCTAGGCTACACACTCGATAAATATCGTGATCCTGCGTGAATCACGATATATATCGTGTGTGTAGTATTCGCTTTAGGGATATCCGTAGCATAACTCTCTCCATTGCTATCTGCGCAATTTTTAGCCTTCGCATCATGCCATCTGTGAGTGTCCACATGTATGTTAGATTTAAAAATTTTCGACATTTGCCTGAAACTGACCCATCCCTAGCTGATTCTGCGCTTAATGTCGTCACTATTTGTTTTATACTTAGTATAAAACAAAGTCGCTTCCCGCCGTCTGTCCTTGCGCATACCTATGTATGTATTTTAATGCGGTTTTCAACAATAGATTGAGTGAAGATAAAGGTTTATAAGAAAGAAAAAAGGGTAGGTAGACATAAAGTAGGAGTACGCTAACGAAGTCGTGGTCCACTAGTTTAATAATATAAATGCAAAATAAGGATCTTGCTTGTGTGCCCGACACACAACTGGCCAACAAAGTGATCTCCAATGTTCCCCGTTTCCAAGTTGAGCTGTACGTACTTACAAGCACAGCAATATAACAATTTGAAGGTATTTACTACGCTACGGCACAAGTTCATTGTGTTCACTGTGTGGATGGAACGAAATGACAAAGTGAATTGCAGACGGCTGCGATTTACAAGAAAATGTGGGCGTGTCGCCCCGCCCAGCGCTTCCTCGCCGGCGGGCGTAGCGGGGGGCCCGGCGGACTTATCTCGTAATACCTTCCCACCGGAACAGATACACTCCCAGTGCGCTGTTAAGTAATAAAGCGGCGCCATCTTGCCCTCATCTCCGCTCCGGAGGCAATAACGCTTTATGAGCGAGCGATATACCTGCCATAAACTGATCAAAGAGAACATCCCGTTTCATTTTACGGCTGTTGCCTACCTTGATTGTTCAACGGAACGGGGATAACTTACTTTTTATTTGTTCCATTGTTTTCCTCTTCTGGTACGTTATTTGCACAATTGCATTTTTGCGAGAGTTAATTTGGTAAACGTTTTTTTATTTCATTGAAGCGGGATTGGGTGGAGATGTGATTTGGCCCGATATGCCCGTTTAAAGATGATAGGTACTAATTTTCAGTAGGTCTGAGTATGTGTTTGGATATGTAAAATACAGATGCCTCGATTCGGACTTCAACCGATACGATACCGGTATAGGAAAAAGTATCGACAATAGGTACCGAACCGATACTGATACGGCCATTGTAGATTAGAAACAGACGAAAATATTTATAATGAACGTTTTCTTTGTAACAGCATCCTAGCCTATCTACCGGGTAGGATAACTAAATTACGATGGTTCACTTTGCATTTCACCTCGAATGAGAATCGAAAGTTACGAACGAAAATATAAAGTTATATAAATATAATTTTATTTTGGGTTATATTATTGCAATAATCGTAGAGAAGTCAATATTAAAAAAAAATATAGCTTAAGATACTCGACAATAATGTAGCTTTCTATATATGAAGGAATTGGATTTCGTATTATTTATACCTAAGCATAGAAGTATAGATTAAAATATAACTTCTTAAAATCCGTATCCTTAAACTCCTCACTTCGTGTGCTAACTTCATGATCATTATCACCATCAATAACAGCCCATAACAGATACGTTTTCCTTCTCAATACTCTTCAGTGATGAGTTTACGAAGATAGACCCTGAAAATGTAACTGTGTACCTAATTAGTGCAAAACGTACGGTATGGTAGGTATTCTGTATTTTGTTGGAGAGACACGATCCAAATGAACGCTAAAAATAAATGTTGAAGCTGCTACCGGTTCAGTTACACTGCTGTTAGCTACACGTGCGCGACATTTTTATTCGGTAAACAAACATGCAAGCGGGCGACCTGATGGAAACTGGAAATTTTGGAACCGCTCGCATCCATCTACGCGAGCGCTCGTGTGCGCCACTCGTCTTTTTCACATTCGTGGTAAATTCCTAGATATAGAAATGACAGGCACTAGAAGGCGAGCGCTCACCTCCATTAGAACGGTTTTCAATTTTGATTTTCGGCATGAAAAATTGGATATTTTGATGCATTATTCTGATTTTCCCTATTTGTGAACCGTACTCTTTCGATGTTGCCAATGTGTTTTTAAAAATATTGAAATTTTCATTCGGAAAATCAATATTGAAAACCGTTCGAATCAAAGAGTCCCTGGTCTGTTTTGAAAATGTCAATGGCGTTTCAATTAAATATAATGAGCAGCTTTCCAATGGGTATCTAAAGCATTCCTAACCACTCACTAGCTGGCGCCTCGACAATTTTGGTAATTGATAATCGCTTAAAATAGGTTCTTAGCAAGCAGGATATAAACACTGGGTAAGTACATTGTATTGGATAATATTGTATTTGTCAATAGTTTTCAACCATTTAAGAGGTTTTAATAATTATGGAACATAGTGCCAACTTCTATAAATATTTCTTTTTACATTTCGTTCAACCTTTAACAGGTATGTTTATATTAATAAACATTTTATTTTTAAGTTTAGTATTAGTTGGCTGCATGAAATCACTGCCACCATCATACAGATTAAAAAAAGATTACCAAAATTGTTGGAGCGGCATCTATTGATGCTTTTTGAAACCAACTATCAATACCTACTGGAAAACTCCTCATTAATTGACTAGTACTTATTTAATCTCAATCTGCTACAAGCCTTCACCACCAGTCTGTATCTATAAAATCAGATGGTTCACTGTGTCGGTACAAGAGTGAAAGTAGATAATACAATATACAGTTGGTGATAATCCGGACCGCGCTAATGGAGCATCTATTTGCCGAGCTGAAACCGAGCGCTGCATTTGTTTCAAAACAAAATTAACTATTATTTTGAACGATGTGTTGAGCCGCCCCGCCGCGGTCGCGGCACGCCGCACCGCGTCGCGTATCACTCTATTATTTATGGACGCGTTCGATACGCAATACAAATTATTGTTTTCAAAGTATATCGTTTAGGGGCGCACTTTGTTTGCGGAGCGACCCTCCGGGGCCGCGCCGCGCCGCTGGCTCAACGAATTTGGCGCTTATCGTTGTAGATTTACGTGTTATTTCAAAACGGAATATCGGCGGTAATGCGCTCTTTCGCTCCGGACGGGATCCGGGTACTGTTGGAGCAATCTTTTGACAATTGAATTTCGATTCGGGCGGTGCATTGTGAATTGTGAGCAGATAGGACTTTATAGCGCTGCGAAGGGACTGGCTCGGGTGTTTGCGCGCGGTAATTGATACGAAGTGACACAGGGGGCGGCCGTGTTTTGACATCAACCGAAAAGAGATGGGTGTGATTTGAAGTGCCCTTTGTGGAATTATACTCGCGGATGGCGTCTCCTCTTTAATATTGACTAATGCATTTCCCGGCTAATGGGGAGATGAAACCCGACAGGTGTGAGGATCTGGCTGAGCCTCGCTGGAAAGATTTATGTTGTTACTTCAATGAATTATCACTTTATTATAATACTTTCTTTAATTCAAATTATGTTGTATATATATATGGTATATTTAAAATATAATGCATATGGGCGTAGCCAATGGGATTCAGAGTGTACAAACCCCTGATCTGTCAAATCCTGGATCATGGTCAAGGTAGGTGGAGCCCGGGCCCTCGCGCGCAGGAGCACCACCATGACATTAACGAACAAACGAGTCCAAATGGGTGGGCGATGAGTGCTTATGACCAACTTTAATATCACCTAGAAGTTTATCCACCTTCTGACACTATCATCAGATCATCTCCATGGTACCATATTAAGACATTTTCATCCACGTTAGGTACATATTATGTGGTTAAATTAAACTTGCAAAATAAATTGCTTACAGGCACGGGGACAGATTCTGATATGATAAAATAAAAGCTTGTAAAATAGATGAGTACATGTTTTTGTAAAGAATAATCCCAATAGAAAATTGGGATTCACAACAGCAACCGTAATATTATGTTATCCGCCAATTACTTAAACGAATCCTCCCAACAAAAATAGCGTTGCGAAATTCAAATTAATTCGACATTAAAGTATCAAGGGCGGATCAGGCGGTCCATTAATAAATCACTTCGCTAAAACCGTAATTGTAATCTCAAACAAGGCGGAGGGCGCGCGGTGTTTGTTCTAACAACATTACGAGTATTACAATAAGTTTGGGTGGGTTCGCCGCGCGGCGGCCGCGCACCGGCCGGCGCGCTCCCACGCCCGCCGCGGTCGCCACGGCCGCCAAGGCGTGCCACGCGCGGTGAGCGGGGAGTGGCTCGTAGTGCAGGGACTAGCTACAAATAAAGTACTTACTTTAAAATAAGGACAATCTAAATTGACAATTATTGCCTAATTGCACTAAACTTTAGGCGACGCTTAAGTCGATTTAAAATATTTCTCAAGAAAAGCATTGAACTAACACAAACCATAAGTAACAACTAAACTTGCTAAGTCATTCTTGAATGGAATACTGCTGTCACCTCTGGGATGGATCAGCCAAATACCCACTAACCGCTTTGGATTCTGTGGAAACACGTGCAAAGAAGATAATTTGTGATCCGCAGTTGATTGAAGCTAAGCTGCAGAGCCTCGAGCATCGGCGTAGAGTTGCGCGTTTGTCGGTCTTCTACATCCCCCTCATTCCTCCTTCCTCAGACCTCATTCCGCCGGCCACTTTCCGCCATCGAGAGACGCGATACGGGCGAACGCTTCATCCATATGTTGTGGATCTTCCAGCTATCCGCTCGAGCCCCTTTAGTTCAACTTTTATAATGCGTACGGCTAAGGAATGGAACGTCTGGAGTTGCCTGCGAGTGTGTTCCCTGATCATTATAATCTAGACGCCTTCAGGACTAGAGTGAATAGGCTGTTTCTAGACAGACATGCTGCATCATCGGCCGCATCGTCACTTACCATCAGGTGAGGTGGCGGTTAGATACTTGGCTAGTCTAATTATATATAAAAAAAATCTTGATTGTACCGATATGTTACTCCTAAATGCGGAGTCGCCTAAGTTCGTGAAAACGGGTATTAGTGACATTATGGATACTTATTTTGTTTTATCTGCAGAAAAAACAAAATAGAGAAATACCATTAGAAAATAGATACCATAGGTACCATGTATTATGTTAATACTTACAGTGCTATGTTTAGAGCGAACTATTGGGTTCAGGTTGTTGGCGCGATATGTGCCTTAATGTCACGTCAAGTTGCACGTTGCTCTCTACGACCCCAAGGATCGGCACATCCATGTTCCAATCACGCCCCTTAACAATCAGGAATACCTTGTTGTGCGGTCGTGTGTACAGGTGCCAAGGTTGTGTGTTGTCCCGAGGCGTATGTCGAGCCCGATGCGCCGTGGCGAGGTGTCGAGGCGTGCGCTGCGCCCCGCCGGCCCCGCCCTGCCCAACTGTCGGCTCCCATGCCACCAGAAATAGGGACATCGGAAGGGAGGTGCACATCGGAATTTCGGGATTTCATAACTCCCATCTGTCGTGGACGTAGCCAAGCCAAAGGATCGAATCAACTGAGAAAGAAAAGTCTTGTAGGCTTCACCCACACCTTGACATGGATTCAATGAGAAATAAAGTTTCAATGTAATAATCAAGAATCAAGGATCTGGCCCATAAAGTTATGGAGAATTAAGTTCAGGAGAACTTATTTTTCCGATATTACAGTTCCAGAATTGAGAAACTAAATATAATGTAATGACTTTATATAATTAAATTAATGTACGAACGATTCGGATGTGGAATGAGCTCCCAGCCACGTGTTTCCATTGGACTATGACATAGGATCGTTCAAAAGGTATATTAGAGGTCTCTTCAGAGGCGGGCAACGCATTGGTGACTCCCCTGGTGTTGCTGATGTCCAAAGGCGGCGGTGACCACTTTCCATCAGGTGGCCAGCATGCCTGTCTGTCTGCCGGATAACATAAAAAAAATGTTTCGAGCGTTTTCTTTCTGTATACAGACAGCCTGTGTGAGTTGTTTACTCCTATGCATAACTTACACATTCACCTCAGCTATACAGTGCCTTGAGTCCCCTGACTTAAAATTACATAAAGTAATCGCAGGATTGAATAAGTTCCTAAATGAAAACTATTTTTTCATAGCAAGCTTTTATCGCGCGTTCTCAATGATTAGTCAGGGTACCTACGTGTCCAAACTAATTAAACGAGCCTAAACGCGATAGGTTTATGATTTGTAGTTTAGGAGTTCCTACGACCACCTTCCGGTTTCATCATCAGATCCAGGGGATCACACAAGTTTAGAGGTTTTGTCAACACAAAACAAACGAGCCTATACCCTAGGGATATAGGTATCATGTATGTTTAGGAGTTCCTATTGTTAGCTTCCGTCTCCGTCATTAGATCCGCGAAGGTACCATAACATTGCGTTGCCACTAAACTTACATGTGCAAAATATCAGCTCAATCGGATGTCAAGAAGATGTAGGTAGCTACTAATTCAACTTGCAGGATTTGATCTAAAAAAGAAAATATTAAAAAATACGAAATCCGGCCGTAAATGGTACTTGTCCGTCAAAAATGACGAGCGATAAAAGATAATTATTATTTGAGGACTTGTTTAAAACAAGAGTAAACCGATTTTTTTTCTATTAGATATTTTATAATTGTTGTGTCGTGGTGTCTACGTGTAATAAATGTCTTTTTTCTTTCTTTCTTTTCAAAAACCTAATCGATTACTTACATGAAAACGGCGCTCTAATAATAAAATTGGGTACCTACTCCACATTGTTTGTGTGTTCTATACTAATTTCGTTAACTATTCACTGAAGTTACGCGGAGTTGGCCCTCGTTACACAAATTTACAATACGGTTAAGCTTTTCAATAAAACCGGTGTTTGTCTTTGGTTCGGTGTGCACATTACGTATGCATGCATTTATACCGCGCGCAGCGCACGGGCACAATGGAATTTAGGATTGCACCGCGGCCCTGTCACGTGTAAAACAATGGATCCTGGAAAATTATGCGGAAGAAAGCTTTATGCCGACCTAGTATAGACGGGATCTTTTAGAATACTGTCATCGACTGTCAAACGCCGCTTTTCTATGAAGAATGAGGATCAATCATATGGTCAAAGACTTCTAAATACTAGCGTAGGTATACAAATAATGCATATGGTAGAATTTTATAGGTTTGTTGATAAAATCTGAACGCATTTTCATAGCAATAAAACATTTTTGAAATCCAGTTTGACATGCCTAAGTTATACGGGTTTAGGGGAAATGTCAAACGCAATGAAATATGTGCTTTATTACGTGTTACGCAAGGTTTACCCGGGTGTCGAATGACGTCATCAGATATGCCAAAAATCACAGTTTTCTAGCGCATATAATATCTTCGCTCTTAAGAAATATCGTGAAAATTTCGTCACAGTCATTCATTGAATACGGTATCATAAGCTAATGGAAAAGTCACTCAACAAATAACGTGACTGATCCGCATTCAGTGACAAACGAGCAGAGCCCACATGGAAAGCAGATAACACGATACGATTCATGCAGTTAGGTTTCATGTAACCGAAATGCAGAACCGCAGCTGCGTTGTAACTGTGAGAGGTACTCAATGGGCTCATTGGGCATTATTATTATTAACTCATTACCATCAAGAGCTTAAGTATCCTCCATATGCGTAATATCTAGGTGGAAACTTGTATTTAAAAGTACCTACTTCTTTTTGAAGACAGCTGCTTGATTCCTAAATAAATAGTTAAATAAAATTAATAGAAACTTCTGGTAATCCCTACGCTTGGCAGGCGTGTTGAAGATTACAAAATGGGGTGGATAGAAGTCGGGCTACTAATGCCATAGTTTGTTTTTGAGTAATTAGTAATTACCTGATTATGGTCAAGTCGGACGCAGGGCCTTCCCGCGCGGGAGCACTACCATGATATTGTTTGATGCCAAGATGATTATTTATTTTATTACGATAACTCTTATATGTGCGAATAATGGTATATTATGAATCGAGTATGTTCGATCCGATCAATGGGTTGCCAAGTAATATGTAAATAAATACAACGCACGATGGTAAATTTAGATCTAAATTTATTTATTTAAAAACTTTATTGCTGAATAACACAATTGGCGGACTGCATGCAAACGCATCGTGCTGCGCGCGATTACAGCGCCATTTATGCCAGCGATATTTGCACTGCAAAGTACCTATAATGGCATCGATCCTCTAAATAATGGTATTAAAATTATTCCTGTGGTGCTACACTTCTAGATTTTTAAGTGAACTTGTCATAACATGTTTCTTTACATTTGGTTTTTGCAAGTGAACTCCTACTAGATACTGACTGAAATGAAAGAGGTTTGACGTCAAAACATAATGCACACAAGTACAGTATTGTAAACAAATAGCACGCGTGTTCAAAATGCTACTAATCGTTTGTAATGCGCGCGTTGAACTCCTTTATATGTACCGAACTGATATACCTATTTTTGGTATGAAATGTACTTTTTAATGTAACAGTTGCACTTTATAAAGTTTATTATCCTTACCGTTCAAATTATAACACAAAATTAGTAGTGGAGTAGAATCAACCGTAAATGTAGCTTGAGGTGGAACTATTTGTAACAGAAATGATTCTCGCGGCAAATAATAGGTTTATACGCTTCTAATCAACATACTAAAAATCTACACCCGTACCGTTACGCAAAATTTCTTTTTTCGGCCGCCATCTTGAAAATATATTTTTTACAATTCCCTACCCTTTGTATTTTGCCTTCCGCCACAATCGAAAGTATAATGCTCGTAAGCGTATTTAACAATATTTGTAGAGATTTTTATAGAAATATGGTGTATTTAGTAATACACCATATTCCCGTACGATGCACTCGTCGTCGTCGTCCTAGCGCTTATCCGGGACTCTGCCAGGGTCCGCTTTCCTACTTAATCTTCTCCACTTCGCCCGGTCATCGGTATCCTCGGGTCGTAAGCCGTTGGCTCTCGCATTCGACTCAGCGATGTCAATCCATCGCTTCTTGGGCCGCCCACGGGGCCTCTTTCCTGATACCGGCAGATTCAGGCACCTCTTTCCCACATATCCTCTCTCTCTAACACCTTATATATTTTCCTACATAGTCTTTCTCTTTTCCCGTTTTTTTTTTTTTAAGTGTTTGGGCAGTAGTGTTGTTGAGTGTGCCGGTAGCTTGTTATGCTCAGTTCCTTGTTCTCTCTCTCCTATTATACTATCTATAAGTTTCGGTCTGTGAATGTTTGATATACTTATTTAATTAATGTTACTTTTAGTCTGTTTTATGTTATTTTATCTTCTTCTTTTGTAGCACCGCCTTGTAATTTTTGGTAATTGTTCTCTGGTTGACTGGTAGAAAAAGCTACGTAGCTTTAAGTCCGCCATTGTACTGTAATGTGCATGAAGTTTTAAATAAATAAATAATAAATATCCCTGAGGCTTACGCAACACGTGCCCAAACCACAGACGAGCCTCCTCGATCTTATCTGCGATATCCCTCACGCCAAGGCTACCACGGATGTACTCGTTACGTATTCGATCGAGTCTCGTAACTCCCCACATCCAGCGCAGCATTTTCATTTCGTTGGCGTGGAGTTCGCGAACTTGTTTCGCCAGCGCTGGCCAAGTCTCACAGCCATAGACATTACCGGTCTAATTATACTCTTGTATATAAGCCCTTTGAGCTTTAAAGGGATTTTAGGGTCACAGGTGACTGCCGTGAATTCCCGCCACTTGGCCCAAGCTGCAGAGATTCGGGACTTGACATCAGGGCCGATATCTCCGGACTCGTGCATCACGGATCCGAGGTACTTGAATTTATCTGTTCTTTTGACAGCTTCGTTACCTACAAGGATGTTATCGGTATCTACGCTGCAGCTGGCCATATACTCCGTTTTGGCGACATTCAACTTCAAGCCACCGTTTTCTGGCATATCCTTCCACGTGTTTACTCTGGTCTCAAGATCCTGCCTAAGCTTGCTCACCAGTACAATGTCGTCAGCGTACTTCATAAGCCAAGGAGGCATGTCCTGAATTTCCGCTAAGAGGGCATCGAGCACAATGCAAAATAAGTAAGGGCTCAGCAAAGAACCCTGGTGAACACCTACAGTAATCGGGAAGGGATTAGTATTGCCTACGATGGTTTTGACGACGGCTCCAGTATTGGCATACATATCCTGTGTAATACTAATGTACGCTTCGGGCACAGACTTTGATCTCAGAGCCCACTAGATTATCTCCCGAGGGACACTGTCGAAAGCCCTCTGCAGGTCGAGAAATGCGTAATGCAACGGTTGATTCCTACTGCAATGGGACTCCTGGAGGACCCTGAGAGCAAAGTAGGATATCCTGTAGGATGCACTGTTTTCAAGATATTTATGAAAAACCAAAAAATGTGACCTATCGGGCGGGGGCCCGGGGTTACACCAAAAGCACCAAAGGCATAGGTGTAGATTTTTAGTATATTTATTAAAAGCATCTATCTATCATTATGTCGCAATAATAATTTCTGTTACAATTAGTTCCACCTCTAAAACTATTGCACTATAGAATCATTATTGCTAAAAAGCCACAACCGTATGCCCGTGTAAAAGGATGGATCTACATTAAATTAGATTTTACTTTTTTTACCACTAAGGTGGCAAATAAGCTTCCGGCCGCCTGATGAGTATGTACAATAACAACACGAACTAAGTATTCAAACAACCGAATTGTAATTATTTTGGGCAAATAATCTTACACAAAAGACAAATTATTTGTGGTTCCAAATCTACTAAAGTAGAACTAAAGAATTGACTTTTATAATGTTATTCATAGAGCTCGTTTTGATCGCCTTTCACGGAGGCGCCAATGCTTTAATGGCAGCAACGTAATTTCTAATTGTTCGAAGCGTGGCCTGCGCGGGAAGGGCTCTGGAGATTGGAGACTGATCGGCTGTCGGTGAAAACATAACGAGTTATAGCAAACAATCGGCGGCGGACAAAAGGGCGTCGGGCTAATCTTATTGCGGGGGACAATGGCGGCGTGGGCCCGAGACTGCGACCAGTCTTTATTAGGAGCCCCACAGTCTGCGGCTGGCAGCGGCCATATTTGCCGCTCGAGTGCCGGCGAATGCACGGCCCCGTCACTCGTACCCCGAAAGTTAATGGCCCTATTGTCGGCTACCGAACGACTCTTGTAATGCAATTAACTCCGACAATGCCGGTATCGCTGACGAGTTAATTTTAAAGCTCCCGAAGTGTTGCCCCGTTCTGTGATGCGGACGCGGGCCTTTGTTCGCTTATTTTGTTTGGCTATTAGGTGTTAAGTGTTTTATTAGAATTGGTACAAAGAAATAGATGTTGTAGATGTCGAAAAGGTACTTTGATAATTCAATGAATTTATCTTAGAAGTTTAGTCGGTAGCAGTATAAATCGATAGATGATGGAATGGCTAGCGGGTCGGACTGGTCGCTCTACAGTAATAGGTAGGAACCCTGATCTGACAAATAGTGGATTTCGCACGGGCCTTCGTGCTTTCGGGAGAGCGCAACCGGCATATCATTCTAAGGACCGATTTTTCAATCCTCAGATAAAATTTATCTGTCCGATAAAGTAATATTCTGCCAAATTAAAACAAACTATAGTCCTTCACTTAAATATGAACTAATGATACGATTTTATTTTAGTCGCATAATAACTTATCAGACTGATATGTTTTATCTGACCCTAAGACAATTATTTCTTTCTATATAGACTTTTTTTGGGGTTATCTATCATCAAATGGAGGTAACACCGCAAACCTCCTGGAAACACTAACATCAGTTGGCAGCGATCAGGTCCATTCTTTTACTCATACTTTTTGTATACATATTTTGATTATGTTGATAACTAGTTTTAACTTTTGTAAATATTAGATACCTAGGTTGTAGATAGGTACGTCTCATTGTCAATTACTTATTTTATATTGATAGTTATAACAAATAATGTAAAACGACGTTGATTGATAAGTTTAATTTATTTGATACTATATTTTGCCCGAGACTACCTTCCCCAGGGTTCAACATAAATTTAGATACAATTTCAACAATATTGACATATATTATCTAGGTACAGAGTTACTTTCGCATTTACAATTTTAGAAGCAAAAAATTCAATTCATCTAAGAAATTCGGAGCATAGTATTTAATAAATTGTTATAGATTTCCCTTTCAATATCCAATACAGTAGTCTCGTATTCTAACAAATAGGCGTGTGAAGCGTCTGAATGAGCGGCGATCAGCAAAGGGCGCAGCCGCGCGAGGGCCGACCACCCGCAGTCGACGCGCACTCGAGTGGAAGAGGCCCGAACTTCCCAGAATCTATTCTTCCCGACTCCGAGTCATTGATAGGTGCACTTTTTCATTTCGCTCCTTCCGCACCAGCCTCGGCCCAGTAGCCGCGGCATTGTTGCCAAACTGGGCACTCGATTGTCCGCAATGATGGCCTCATTTTGACATTGTAATCGACCGTCGCGGTTCGGCGATACATACACTCCGACGGCATTGGGTCACTTTCAAATATAATGTCAATATTTGAGAATCCTTTGTGTAAAGATTTCACGACCGATCGAGCCATTTGATGGTTACATTGATTCGAAATATAGGTTGCAGTTTTTTGCCAGAATTAGAAACATGTGTTAATTCCGTTTCTAATGCTTACGTGTTTACACGGGCTGTTTCTTTTCAATTCTATCGCTTAAATATGGGATGGTATTCCGAAGGGATTTTACGGCTTAGATACTTTATTTTGAAAATAAGTTGTTATCATTTTGCCAACGATATTATTACATAATTTACCTTCTTCGTAGTTGCCAACATAATCTAATGGGTATAACACTTAAAACAAGGTAGGTATCTAATTAAGTGTATGTACCTATCACAGCACATAAGTCATAATCATGGAGGCTGGCGGGATTACCTGCTTCTTTGGGATAAGCAGATTTAGAAAGGATCACAGAATATTTACTATGGCAGGATGCAACCAAATCTTACGAATGCGCTGTTGCACGAGTGGCGCGCGTGCATATTTCATTTGTTTTGTACGGTGAAAAGAAACCCTACCAGTGGAACTACTAAGCCCGCTATTCGAAGCTATGGGTCACGTACTCTCACTAAAGTCCGTTTATGATAGTCCGTTTGTGGAGCGTCGGTGGCCTAGTGGTAAAGGATTCGAATCCCACTGCCGCCATGTACCAATGACTCTTTTCTGAGTTATGTACATTAGGTTAATACCGACCGGTGCTCTTACGGTAAGGGTATGAAACCTGCACATTCAGGCGACTGAATGTGTAACCATGATCCAATCTGGACACTACTACCAGGTTCCCCTGGTAGTAGGGTCACGCTGGTCAGATTGCAGTCGTTCCACTGTAATTACCTGATGTGAACAATCCTGGATCCTGGTCAAGGCGGACCCCGGCCCTCGTACGCGAGAGCACAACCGGGATATTAACGCCAAGATGATTATATTTTATTTATTGATGTAGACTAGGTACTTATAGTAGATAGTTACCTACATTTTCGGTCTGAAATTTATAAATAACAGTCATAGCCGGGCTTAAACATGTCTTGATGTCAACCTTTCGTCTAATTCAAGACTGTCTTCCGCAGGTGTGGTTCAAGAACCGGCGCGCGAAGTGGCGCAAGCAGAAGCGGGAGGAGCAGGAGCGTCTGCGCAAGTTGCAGGAGGAGCGCGCATGCGGCCGGGGCGCGCTGTGCCGGCCCGCGCCCCCCACCCCGCCCCCGCGGCCGCCCTCGCCGCGCCCCTATACCGACGACTCAGACTCCGACCTGGAAGTCGCCTGAACCAAATGACTATTCATGTCGCGATTGTCGACGTGTACTAGTGCTTGGCCGTCAGTGTTACAAACGTTTCAAACGGAGTGTGCAACAAACGAACGAGGCAAACGGATTTTTTTTTAATAAACGATGCGAATTGAAGTGCGGGAGAAACGAAACTGGCCAATACGTGTGAACGATAGACCAGAATGTTCCACACGCAAACCGAGTGTAAACTAGGTAGAGGTAGATAGACGCAATTATTGGCGTCAATATTCCAAACACGAATTGAAGTGCGCGGCCATCAATGTTAAAACGATTGACGTCATCAATCAAAGCACAAAACTGATAATAACTTTAGCCATGAAGGTAGCCATTTCGACAACCTGGGCCGTAGTTAGTGAAATTTTTTAACTGAAAAGTGAAGTGACTCTAACGTAAATGAGATAGCGAAACAAAAATAAATTAGACATAAATCTAAACTATTTTAGCGTAGGTATAGGCACTTACCTAAATACTTATATATACATAACATAATGAAAGTACTTACCTACATTGCATATTGTTATAAGCAAGTTTTGTGTAATATATTGGTCTTAATATTGTGTAAATTGAATTCCTATAATGTTCCGGTGTAACTGTAATAATCAATTGTGTAGCATAGATATATAAATTACCTGGTACTAAAAAGTCATAAAGTAGGGAAATTATAATGTACCTACTATCGAAATACGCAATAACTGTGTTACTTGACTATCCTGTATCTATTCTAACGTAGATTATCACTTGTCCAATTTCTGTAAAAAATACCTAAGCGGAACCTGCTGAACCTACCTCAACTTTATATAATATACTTTATTTTCAGGTCATTTATTTCTCGAATGGGAAACTTTAATTAAGACCTAATTAGATATTTAGGCCGCATCGTCACTTACCGCTAGGTTAGATGGCGGCCAAATAATAAATAAAAGAGAGAATTAATCAATAAAAAATACGTTTTGAGTATCCATTGCCATTGCAACGCTTTTCCTTGGAAAACAACATGTTTTTTTGCAATAGAAGTAAAATAAATTTTCTTGGGTACAGTTACTTGACAATTATTTTAAACCGAATGTTGTGGAAAAGTTTTTTAGCTGCTAACTAATTACGTTATAAATCCTTGTACAAAAATATGAGCTAATTTATAGGCGGCCATTTAATGAGTTTCCACGGGAGATACGTCAGCACAAAATAGAAAACTAACAAAAGGTCCACTCCCGTTTTCTTCGAAAATTATTACCTAAACTTGCCGACTCACTAGGGTTGCTACTGTATTTATTCAGAATTTTGAAAAGAATATTTAAAAGATCGAATTGATTTTTAAAGATCGTTCACAATAACATGTGCCTTCAAAGGACCAATATCTAATCCTTGCCATAATGTGATCATAATTGCTTCCCAAGCTGTTCAGATTGTGTTCAAATATATTAGATTTTCCATACCAGCTTCAGACATTATGCCTTTAGTAGGCGTAATAATAAACTAGTGTTTATTCACTTTTTAAAATGCATCGCCACCTGTTTATATCATCAGACCCTGAGAATAACCTTTCCCTGACCTGTGATTTAACCCACTTCCCGGTAAACAATTGAATTGAAAATTTGATACACATTATGGTATTAGTCAGTTGATCTGATGATGGAGAAGGAAGGTGGTCAGCGATTTTTTTTATATTAGACTAGTCAGGCATTTCCGACTAGAAACCATTAAGGTGGCCATTACGGTTTCTTATTCTGTTAAAAACTGTCACGTGGTTCCTGAACCTATTCAACCAGTTCTAGGGTATCTAGCGGAAGACCTTAGTCAACCTCGCTTCATCATCGGCATTAGAACTCGTAGCGATGCAGAAGTTCCATTAGCCTCAAAGTCTGAAGTGGTCACCCATCAGTCCCCTCCCCTCCCGGATCCGATAAGTGTCTGACGTGTTTGTGGTTGTGTAAATAAAATAAAATAAATTTTAATTTAAATTAAAAATCAAATATTTCTTAGAAGTACCAGGTGAGCAGAAGAACAGAAAGGTGTAAATCGAGCCTACGGTTGAGTGAGTGAGACAAACAACTGTGATAACTACACTACCGTCTACCCCGTTCAGTACCTACCCTATACAAGCTACCAATCGCAGATTGCTACAGCATACGCTCCGCCCTACAAGAGACAGCCATTTCTATTTATTAGACCACGCCCATTTTGATATTAATTTTGCCGACGGCGCGTGCGCATCATTTAGGCCTACAGGCGTATTCTACAATAATATAAAATGTCAACTCCGAGAACACCACCACCGGCGATGAATCTGGATGTACCTACCAACCTAACCCAGGCCAATTCGGACCCAGTATTAAGCACGCAGCCCACTGATACCGAAAAAAAGGACATTATTATAAAAACTCGTAGGACGCGAAGGCAGTTAGAGGCTGAACAGCAGGAAAATCCCACCACCGACAACACCATCATTCTCTCCGAGATTAACAAACTATTCGCCAACTTTGAACGTGCACAAAATTCAAAATTCGAATCCTTGAATACAACAATGCGCAACTTGTTAGAACAAAACAATAAGATACAGGAATCCGTTACATTTTTCTCACAAAAGTACGACGAATTGGTGGAACGACTGGACAGTTCGGAAAGGGTAAACTCTAAGTTAAAAGTACGGGTAAATCAGTTAGAATCAAAAATAGATTACATAGAACGTCACTCACGATCGGCCATGGTAGAAATAAATAATTTTCCCGTCTATGAACCGGAAACCAAAGACTCCCTTAGCTCCAAATTGTCCACGATTGGTGACGTTATAAACCAGTCAATACAAACGACTGACATTAAGAATATATTCAGAATGAAGCCGAATAAAGAGCACTCAGTAACTGGTACAGTGTTAGTGGAGTTTAACTCTGTATTATCGAAGGAAAACTTCATGAGAGCCAGCAAGTCTTTTAACAAATCGCATAGAAACGCCCAACTCTCAACTACTCACCTCAAACTAGCTGGACCACCAAGACCCATCTACATCACCGAGTCATTGTCTACTGCTGGGAAACACCTATTCTATCTCGGCCGCAAACTACAAAGAGAACAGAAGTGTGTTGCCTGTTGGTCTTTTCGAGGAAATATATTTTTGAAGAAAACAGCAGAGTCGAAACCCATCTTAATCAACTCCGAAGCGGACCTTCAAAAATTATCTATTTTACAATGACTTTTAGTGCTTTTAGGAGCCATTTATGTCTATGTCCTGGCTTACCCTACTCATTTGTACCATTCGGATTGTATTTCTTGTAATTCTACACATCACACTACACCCATCTCATACACTACACATAACCAAACATACACACTCATAAATTATCCCTTGTTAGTTAGTTCGCATTGTCGGTATTCGTCGGACGGTCGTAGGAGAATTCCGTGTTGTAAATATTTCGCAACTTTGTCCTATAACATTTGTCGTGTTTATATTATGAAACTTAATATAGTTATAGGTCAAACCACCATACATCTTCTATCGATTAAAAACTGTTATCTAATGTCATTCTACCCCCAAACTAAAATTAATTTTTCAATGTTGGCCTACAGTAATAATGACTGCCTTACTCGTTTTGTTAACCATAATGGATCTATTGCGACAACTACCCTATTGCCACTGTTATTACTATTGATAAATATGTGTCATTTGTTGTTAAATTACCCACACATAAAAATTCGGTCACATCGATGAAATAACGACGGAAATTGATGATGTTAAGGTGGCTGTGTCTTCTACGTGTATGATTGAGGACTGTAAATTCCTCTCAAAAACTCATAATGCGTCACTTAAACTTTTATGTCAAAACATAAGGAGTATAAACTGCAACTTTGATTGTTTTCTCACGCTTCTTAATAGAAGTGGGACGGTGTGGGATGTGGTTGTACTTACCGAGTGCTGGCTGGCGAATTCTCCCCCCATTCCTACCATGGAGGGATATAGTTTTTCTGCATCAACACAACACTATACACAGAACGAGGGTGTTGTGGTGTACTACCGCAGTCATTATACTGTAACCATGGTGGAGTCAAATATAAAAGATGCTAACTGCATTACACTGACTTTTGGTACTGATACTGTAGTCATTTCAATTTACCGCCCACCTGGTAACCGTAACATTAAGGATTTTTTGGACTCATTACATGAACATTTAAATCGTTTTTCCTCTTTCAAAAACATAATATTAACAGGTGACTTGAATATTAATATAACGGATAACTGCCGTGATTCTCGGGCTACAGAATATCTTACTTTGATGTCTTGCCACGGTATGCTTCCTGCACACACTTTTCCAACACGTAACAACCAAACTTGCTTAGATCATATGATATTAAAAACAAAATATCCCGCACACTGTTTTGTAGCTGATACATCTCTAACCGATCACGATACAGTTTTACTTTTTCTTCATACTTCTAAAAATTACATTAACAAAACTCAATCTAAATGTAGAACATCTAAATTAGTCCACTTTGACAATATTGAACGGGAACTTCAAAATGTTGATTTTAACGTTCTGTACCGGATGTCTGATGTGAATGATGCCACAAATTTCTTCATTGACACTCTTGGCCGCATAATTACGGCTAATACTACTCTAAAGTCAACCCCAAATAGAAAGTCGTTACGTAAGCCATGGATGACTGCGGGACTACTAAGATGCTTAAAAAATAGGGATCACCTTCATGCTAAATTAAAAAAGTCACCAAATGATGTTATATTAAAAACTACTTATACTCGTTACAGAAATTTCTGTACCTCGTTACTCAGAAAAATAAAAATTAAATATGACAAAACTTTGATTAGGGAGGCTCAGGGTAATAGTAAAAAACTTTGGAAGGCGATTAAAAATATTACCTATACAACAAAACACAACACAGCTGCAGGCTGCCTTGTTTCCACTCTAAATCCCCAGAAAAGCGTTGATGAGGTAAACCACTTTTTTGCTAGTGTGGGACGGACACTGGCTGAAAGGATAACAAAGAAAGGTGAATCGCATAAACGCCCAATTATCACTCCTGTGAGTCCGCATTCATTTGTCTTACTGCCTACAGATGAATCTGAGGTTGAGGGATTGATTTTGGGGTTGAGGAGTGATTGTGCGGCTGGGGCTGATGGTCTGTCTGGGGCATTCCTGAAAAGGTTTAAAGGTATTCTGATACCACCCATTACCTTCTTATGCAACCTTGCATTCGCTACAGGAACTTTTCCTGACGCCTTCAAGGTAGCGGTGGTAACGCCAATATTTAAGGGAGGTGACAGAGATAGTGTTACAAATTACAGACCAATCTCAATTCTACCAACACTCTCGAAAGTCCTGGAAAGGCTATTACACAGGCGGCTTGTCGGATACTTAGAGAGAAATCAAATTTTATCATCCTCCCAGTTTGGCTTTCGCTCGGGTATTTCGGCCAGCGACGCGGTACTTAAACTTACTACGCATATTGTTAGTAAATTAGACAATAAACAGAAGGTGATTGGTGTTTTCCTGGACCTGGCAAAGGCATTTGACACTGTCTCTGTCCCCGCCCTTTTCACCAAACTGGAGGAGAATGGTGTTAGGGGTCCTCAACTCGAAATCTTTAAGAGTTACCTTTCAGACAGACGTCAGTGTGTCAGAATTGGTGATTGGGTGAGTGGGGAGCTGGGAATCTCTTATGGTGTGCCGCAGGGCAGTATTCTCGGCCCAACTTTGTTTTTAATATATATTAACGACCTTTGTCAAACTACGCTCACAAACTGTAAGATCTTTACATATGCCGATGATACTGCTTTAGTCTTTCATGGTGCAACATGGGAATCAGTTTTTGACTATGCGCAAGCTGGATTCAATTCTGTCTCTGATTGGTTGGTGCGGAACTTGCTCACTTTAAATGTCGAAAAGACAAAGTATGTGACTTTTTCCCTTTCAAGTCGGAGTTTGCCGGGTTCTTTGAATTTTTCATTATATTCTCATTCATGCCGTAATCCCCCCGCCGCTCATGGATGCATATGTCCTAAACTCACATGTGCGGAATCGATTAAATATCTGGGTGTTCAGATTGACAACCTTCTATCTTTCCATCCTCACATTGACGGACTGACAGCTAGACTGCGTAAATTAATTTTTATATTTAAGGTGCTGAGGGATGTTGCAGAGCCTGAGGTACTGAGAATGGTATACCTTGCCCTTGTTCAATCGATAGCCTCATATTCTATTGTTTCGTGGGGTGGGTGCGATAAAACATATTTATTAAAACTTGAGCGCGCTCAGAGAGCGCTTCTGAAGGTTGGGTGGCGGCTCCCGTACCGGTTCCCTAGTTCCGAACTTTATAAATTTTGTAAGGTTCTCTCCATTCGACAACTTTTTATACTTCAGCTGACTCTTGAGAAGCATTCGCAAACTCCTTACTATCCTATTAATCCTCCTGCTTCACGTAGATTTTATACCGTATGTCCATCTGTGCCGATAAACTGCAGCCTGGCCCAGCGTGCTTATTACTTTTTGGGAAGCTTTGTTTATAACAAAATAAACAAAATTTTACAAATTCACCCTTTGAGTAAAGCAGAATGTAGGAAGATCTTGACAGGCTGGCTGCTGGATCTTGATTATGCGAATACCGAAAAAATAATTTTAACTATAACATGAAAATATCATCGTACACACACACATACACATACACATACACACACGCACACGCACACGCACACACACAGGCACAAACAAACATAATATAATGTAATAAAATATTCTATATATAATGATATAGGAGGTTGAGAGCCTGGAGATCCGTAACACAGGTATTATAACCTAGCACGGACTCCAGTTCTCAATAAGGATTTTGATTATTTTTATATTTTTCTAAATACTAAGCACTGTTTGCCTTTTTGAGGAAAAATAAATATATTTTGTATTTGTATTGTATTTTGTATATTTGGTTACTTTCCTCTACTATTAGATAATGATAAGCATCTATTATACATAAATATTCCTTTATGGCATTAACACACGTAATCGGTTCGTATTCGATACTTGAATTGTCACTTCGAGTCGTTATTTACGAATTAAATAAAACCGAGTCGAAGTGGCCGCTTTAGAAATGGTGCAAATTGGTAGTCAATTGCACGCGGCAACATAAAATAATGAATGAATAAAAAATTATTTATTGCTTATACATAAAATAAAACAAAAACAGAGGAAAAAAAAGAAAAGCAACCGGCGGCCTTATCGCTTAAAGCGATCCAGGCAACCTTAGACACCTAGAAACAGAATATACACTAGGATAGGTGGTAAGTCTGTTCTACTGAACATTACTGTGACATATTTCATTAATACTAATAAACCTATATCACTTAAATACAATACTATAAATACATAATACCTACTTATTAAACATCACAAAACAATATAAAGATGATAAAAAAAATAAAGTTCTTGGACTCTGCGTGCGTTGCTGGTATGTTATTAAGTAATCTTAGTTACATACAAGTACTTTAATTTTAACAATGATAATATCGTTTAATTAAATAATATTCAATTTAAGTCGACACTGCAACGAATTCTCGCGTTAACAATCGCGACCGATCTCTGCTTGAAACTGCTTGAGAATGCCTGTAAACGTAACGCCAATGTGTGCGAGACGGAAATGTCGCATTGTTTCCAGCGGACCTTCTGCATGGGGCGGGCCTTTCTGTATTTTGTGACGTCAGTCACAGCTAGACCAAATATAGTATTTTTGGGTTTTGAAGCCATACAAATATAGTAGTAGGTAGGGAATTAATCAAAAAATATTTAGAAGGTTTTTTCAAATAAAATATACGTACCTATATTAAACCTAGTCACAGCCTAAGCACAAATTAGAAAACTTACAGAGGTCCACTCCCGCCGTCATCGAAAATTATGACGTAATCTTGCCGACTCACTAGGGTTGCTACTATATTGACTCCGTAGATTTAATTTGTGGAATTATGGAATTTTATTGACACTGGTTGAAACTCTTTTCAAGTTGTTTATAACAAATGATATGTCAATTACATCATTTTGATCCATAGCCTCCTTCATCTTACAAGCCATGCACATGTAAACAATGAGTAAATCGGTTTAAAGCGATGTTGTCGTTCCGTGCTATAGCAAAAGGAGGCTATGTTTTGAACCCATCCAAAAAAAATATTGTAAAAATGCGCCAGAAAGGTTTATTAACTTTCAATTTCGTTTGGAAAGGTGAAGAAAGTATTAGTTGTATTTAAACAACCATATACGCTACAACTGTAAAAATATCGCTTATTTATTTTCGCGACTGAACTCTGCGTAAAACTACGTGAGAATGCCTGTAAACTTATCGTCAATGTGTGCGTGACGGAAATGGCCCTTTGTTTCTACTTTTACAACCTATTGACATGTCCCCAAGTCTGTACGTAATAAAATTTTGCAACTTAAATTTGACTAATTTCGTGGATTCCGATTAAGCTGAAATTTTGCACAGTCTTGTAATTTCGGTGACAATGCAATGTTATGTTACCATCCAGGTGATCTGATGATGGCGACGGAAGATGGCTATTGGAAGTCATAAACTACGCATGGTAAACCCATCGAGTTTGGGCTCGTTTGATTAGTTTTGACAGGTACCTACTCTGACTGATCATAGACAACGCAATAACAGCTTGGTATGAATAATATTTTTCATTGGAGATCTTGTTTATCAGGGCCGGATTTAGAGATCCAGAGGCCTCGGGGCAACGAAGGAGCGGAGGCCCCCTCGCCCCAAATTATTTTCCAAATAAGGAGAACAATTTTTATAAGTCGAGTTTTTCATTAAATAATTTATTGTGAAACCAAGTAGATTATCTTAAGAAAATATGTTTACTAGTGTTTACTAATTAGAATTTGAAAGTTTTTTTTTCCGAAGTCTATTGTGGGTCCCCCCGTTTGTGGAGGCCCCGGGGCTTTCGCCTCGGTTGCCCTCCCCTAAATCCGGCCCTGTTGTTTATTAAAAACTTCGGAGTTATTACGTCTCATAAATAGTAATGTCTGTGTCTATTATTACTAATTTAATTTTTTTCTTGTATTTACTTCAGTTTCATAATTATGTATTTCTGGCTGGTGGTTTTGTTACTTGTTAAATGTTCAACTCTAACTGCAGTTTTATCTCTCTTCTATATTTCTGTGAAGGTTGCCTGGAAGAGATCGCTTGTTGCAATAAGTACGCCTTTGCTCAACTGTCTCTTACTGATTGTAATTACTCTGTATCATGTTTTGTATGAGCAATGAAGTGTTTTTCTATCTACACTTTCATCCCATATATTAATTATCGAGTTTGTTACCACGGTTTTTATATATCATCTAAGTAGGTACAACAGGTTCCCTTACGTAATATAACAGGTTCTCTTATAATTTTACTGTTTCTCTAAGTAAATATTAAGAACTGTAACCCACAAGTGTATCCTATAATTGAGTTTAACAACATGCAACGTCTTCTTCGCAATTAAAAAAATAATTCAACAGACAAAGGTATTAGCGGTGTATCGTATCTTTCCTATTTATTATTCATAAATACATAATAATAGTTGAGTCATTTTGAATTTTCTTTCATCACTCCATATTTTCATTGCGATCATCATCACATATGCTGAAATAGGCTCACTGCAGGGCATAGACCTGCTCCAAAGATCACTAAATAGGCCGGTCCTGGACTGTCAGCATCCAGCTTCCTGCCACCGTTATCAGGTCCTCGGCCATCTTGCGGGAGACCTACTTACACTGATCCTTCCGGTACATGGTCGACGCTGGAAAACTTTACTGCTGCTTCGGTCATCTGCTCTGCGAGCTATGTGCCACTTAAGCCTAGAAATGACGTTGGTTGGCCTGATGTTGGTGCGCTTTGATATTTTACTTATGAAGAATTATTATAATTTCATTGTTGTTATCATCTGAGCCATGGTGCAGGAGTGGTGAGAGTGCCAGCCATGTAAACCACTCAAGACCCAAGATCGAACTCTGCTCGGGATTTTGAGCCGTCGGTCCCAGTTGCTATCGATGGATAGTTAGGCCAGCCAATGCCTAGTCGGGAGTCCTTGGGTAGCTCCAAATTCCGACACCGGAGATAATAAGTACCACAGAGAAACCATTTACCACAAAGAAAACAAATCATCAAAGAAAAAATTACTAAAGGTGGACAAATAAATATCTACTCAGATTATTATAATATTTACGGAGATACTTCTTAAAACAGGTGTGTGATCGATCGTAGCTTGTGTTGTGTTAAAAAACTTAATGGTGTAAAAAACGAGAATGTCAATTAAAGCATTAGATAAAATATTGGGAAAAATTGGCACTGGGAAAATATATGGAAGTGAAAAAAATTACACCGAAAAGTGATTTTCGTAAAATAAGCCGCACTTTGACGTCTGTGGTTAATGATGGTATTAGACGTTAATTCTCGGCCCTCCATAAGTAATTTGGATCACAATCGAATATTGAGCTGGTGAGCGTCAAGACTCAAGACATTGATCACAAAAGTACGTATATCAATACCTCCTTATGTGTAATGTCCTCCGCTACCGACCTTTGTTTATATATTTATTTAAAGGATTGCCTACTGAGTTTATTCTTAGCTAATTGGTACATAAATTTTAGGTATTTAAAGAGAACCTTAATAGGTTACTGCTAGAAATATTTTGATTTACAAATGTTCAGCAAGATCTGAGTTAACAATCTTGTTTTTATATTTTTCTTCTGTATCATGACAGATATCAAGATTATCAATTGTATTTTTTTATACCACCAAGGTGGCAAACAAGCTTACGGCCTGCTTGATGGTAAACAGTCATCGCAGCCTATGGACGTTTGCAATACCAGGGGCGTCACCCACGCGTTGCCGACCCCGTAAAAACCGTATTTACTGTTTGGTAATAAAGAAGAGACAGTCGAAAGACGGGCGAGTGTTTACCCAAGTTAGTTTTGCTGAAGCGAACCGAAAGCAAAGGACGTGGTCTTCTAGGCTTGGTACACTTAAACCGAATTTGTAAAGAAGATCAGGACAATCCATAGTCCCATTTAGAATTTTATGTTGTACCATCTTTCCATCCACATTCCCACGATAAACGTCGAAAGTCGTCTTCGGTCCATCAAAACAAGTAATACACGTGTAGTAGATTGGTACTTGGTACTTAGCTAATTTTAGTCTCCATGGCATACAAATCAGGAGGAAAACCGATGTTTAATATGTCGCATAAGCTGGGGCGCTCACGGCGAGGTGTAGGTATCAACCTATGTGAGACCTTGCACATATTATCACGGCGATGCATCATCAATCAATGTCGTGATAATCCTGTAATTGTCTCATAACAATCCGTGTCGACCTTATTGCGACTATGTTTTGACTGCTTAATTAATATCTACATTACATACATACAACCCAATGTCAACACGTATCTACGCTAAGCACATGTAAGTATGTATCAATGTACGCAACGCAATAACTGTTCGGTGCGAGATTCTTCGTTTATTGATGTGGACAATACCTAATTGGCGTCAGCAAGCTGATGAAAGGTAGAAACTGTCGCCGATAATTTTCATGTTTAAGTAAATCAGAACCATAGCTGCGTGGTGTAAGGAGGATAAACTTGACTTTGATGGAGGACTAGAATAGATTACTCACGTACCTACCTACTTAATATTTAAACCTATCACCGGACTAAAGCCACAGAATAGCAATAGAAACTACAAAATTTATTGCAGCTATCTATCTAATTAGTTTTGTGTTGTGTTTTAAATTTTCAGTACAAGGTTTGTATGCACGAAAAAAGGAACAGATATATAGGTGTAGGGCAGGGTAGGGGTAGGATGCCGAAGCCGGTCCCACTAGTGCTTCTTGTTCTTCTTATCGAGTCGATGGACTAAATTCTGACTTACACTTTATTTGCCCAGTAATCGGCGACGCATGTAGCGTTTGAACTGGCCTCGAACAAATCCTCCATTATACAAGTTTTAGGGCACGCCGAGCATGAAACGAGGTGGTCCATGATTTGCGGAGAAATGCCACACTTGCACTAATGCTAATATATAGGTAGAGTACAAGTTGATTCGGCAATTTTTAATTAGAAGAAAGATCCACTGGTAGGTACATTCACATATCAATGTGGATGTAGGTACCTATGGATTCTAATTCCTACAGGTTCCTAACTACTTACTTAATTGTTTTTGTGGTGGGACTGTATGTATTTATAATACTCATAGGTAAGTAACTAAAAGAACTATCAGTATGTATGGTATAATTTTATTACATTTCCATACTTCTCAATATCACAAGTTACAAATCACATTGCTATATACTTAATCTTACAATTTACAAACAATCTTGTTTCAAACATAGAACTAACCAATAAGAAGACGTGCGAGCCCTCAGTTGCGCCATTGAAATATGACTTTTGTGTCAATGACGTTACGAGCTATTTGGTAAAATTTAACGATAATAGTAAGGGTAAGAATACGCGTACGCATAGGGGTAGGAGTAGGCTAGGGGTGCGCTGTACGAGGCCACGTAGCCAGGGTAGTATCCATAGTCGACCAGCAGCTGGGGCTTCGCGGCTGCGGGCCCGGCCAGCAGCACCGCGGCGAGAGCTATCAGCAACACCTGGCGGCAGACATGGAGATACCGAGTTAATTTTTTTATTTAATTATGAAAACGTTGACTTAAAGGTGGACTTGAAGCTTACTAGCTTTATCTACCAGTTTTTTAGTTAGTCACAGAATAACTAGTTTATTATAAACAGGTCAATATGATTTCGTGTTGTACGATATTATGTTAGGTTTAATATAACAGTTATTTCATTTTGACGAGGCCATTTTGCCTCATAAACTACTTCAATTTTTATTAGAGAAATATGACGTCATTTTACAAATTCTTAAATTCAATTGCACGTGATATTTTTTATTGATACTTATATTAACTAGCAGTGAACACGAATGTACCTACTTACCTATTCCATAAATCATATTCTATGAATTTATTTACAAATCAGTCGACCACGGCCTTCCGCTGGTAACCCAGAGACTGTTCGTCTCGGGGGCCGAGTGGCTTATATGGTGAGTGTATTTTATGAATAGTAAAGTAATTAGGTACCTAAATGAAGGTAACTAGAGTACAGTCAAGTCAACAGCTTTTCCCTCCCCGTAAGAGCATCGGTTAGTGTTTTTTTTTTATATTGTGCGGTATGCAAACAGGCAAGCGGGCCACCTGATGGAACGTGGTCACCACTGCCTTTAGACAGTAACAACACCAAGAGTATCGCCAATGTGTTGCCCACCTCTTTAACACGATGCTCTAGTAGCAAAAAGGCAAATGCCCGTTCACTGCCAAAGCCACGGTTCCCCAAAGCCCCACCCCATGGAACACTGGAGACCTTTCTCACCGGCAGAATACAATTTAAACCAGTATTGATTAGCTGCGGTAGGTATTCTGTAAGGTACTTCCCCAGTCAGTTCAACTAGTTTACACTCAGAAAAGAAGTACATGGCGTAACTAGGGTTCGAATCCGGTACCTCGGGCTACGTAGCGTACCTACCTACGAGACGGACCCCCGGAAAGGTGAAATTGCTAGTATGTAATGAAGGCGGTAGAATTGAAATTGTAGGTACGACAGAAAAATCCGTACAGAAAAATCCTAGGGCCCAAGTCTGGTGATTTTATTTAAATTATATTCAATTGACACTCATTGCGACTCCAAATTGAGAAAATTTGGGTATTCTGCAAAATCTTTTATCATTAGAGCCGAAATGGGATTAAAATTGAATTGTTTGGATTGAATAGAAAAAAATTAAAATTAATAAAGACATTCACACTCACCAATTTGTACATTGTCGTCCTTTCGTCTTTCCGACTTGAAGCACCAACACCGCGTCTAGGACCGCTAGACTGGAATGCTGCTTTGTACAGAACTAGCTGTGTTTTGTCCGGGGGACCTTTTTATAAGGGTCCGCGAAGGCATCCCGATCGTGACCAGAAAGCTGAGTGCGTATCCTCAACTCAATGATACGGTCCGGCCAACAATGTCACATTAACGTTAATAGTGCGTCATTTCCATATCGGTCCCGGATTACGATCGCAGGAGACAATAGACACACGCTCGCCAGATTGATGGAGGCAAAAACGGCGGCATTATGTATGTATTGGTATGTTGTATTATGTACCTATGTACCTAAGTAGTGAAGAGGTGTTATAATGAAATAAGGTAGGTTAGGAGGTATCCGACTCGTAAGCGAAAGGTACCGGGTTTGAATCCCACTGCGGCCATGTACCAATGACTCTTTTCTGAGTTATGTACATTAATTGAATGCTAACCGATGCTCGTGGCGGTGCTGTAGTTCGTAGAGCGTCTAAAGTACCAAACGGTCACCCATCCAATTCTTGCGGTTATAGGTCTCGCAAACACGCTACCACTAGACAAGATACCTAATAATGCCTAATAACATGGGGTGCCAATCCGCTCCTTCAACCAGGCTCCGAGTCCCCAGCTAGCGGAAGACCTTGGTCAACCTTGCTTCGGAAATGGTATAAGAAAGGACACCTAAACGAACTTTATGCAAGATAACTAATTAACTTCTCTGAAACGGAACGGCTTTAAAAATTTAGATGAAAATTACGAGTTACGGGTTTATGATAGACGTAGATAACGTAACTACTATTACTATAATATTATTATTAAACGAGCTAATATTGTGATTTGTAATTGTATCTCATACAGGTATAGCGAATAAATAAATAAATTAAACGAAAAATTTCCTACATTATTAAGAATATCAGTGAATTTTTTAATTAGCCGTCATCATCGCACACCGGGCCAGGGGTCCGCCTTGACCATGATCCAGGATTTGGCAGATCAGGTAATTACAGTGGAGCGACTGCCATCGGAGCTCCATGACCCTGCTACCAGGGGAACCAGATTGGATCATGGTTACAGATAAAGTCTGAATGTGCAGGTTTCGACACGGTGTTTTCCCTCTCACCGCAAGAGCATCGGTTAGTATTCAACAAATGTACAAAACTCAGAAAAGAGTCATCGGTACATGGCCGGAGAGGGATTCGAACCCAGTACTTCTCGCTTACGGTGGGATACTCTGACCGCTCGGCCACCGACGCTCATGTAATTTAATTAGCTGTACTAACGTCTATATTGACCAATAGGATAGGACCAATTTCGAAAAGCAAATATTTTCACCGATGGACTAATCGCCTACAAACGATTTGGGCAGCGCGCGCCGTACCAGTCCTGTCCATTTTCCTGATCAATGCCGCGGGCGTGAGGGATGACATTCAGGTCTTTGCGAGAGGCCATGGTTGGTCGTTTGAACAAAGCCCTCAAGGCAGTCTCCAATTCGGGTGAAGCTAATCTGGTGGCGTTCAACGCTACCGATACACAGGCGTGTTTGTTTACCACCAAACGGAGCCCATTCCATTTTACTCCGGAAGTCCGGAGTGTATGTACTTGAACGCTGTTCAAATTAATTAATGAGAACCTTGCTCAGTTCGAAGCATGGACTGCAGCTAACATTTTTTGTAGATATCCTCTCGAAGGTCAGGCGAAACTTCTCTTCATAGCAGGCTTCAGTTATATCAAGCATAAGTCCGATCATACATGGAGTAGGTACGCTGCCAATTCGTTAGCGGCGGGGAACTGGAGTTAAACCTTAAAATAATCATATTAACGCATTGGTAGCGTCCCTGGTGTTGCTGATGTCCGTAGGTGGCGGTGACAACTTTCCATCAGGTCTGTTTGTCTGCCCGCATATCTGTTTGTCTGCCGTATTAAATAAATAAAATTGACGGATTTACTACCTAAATTACTATTTGCTACCTTTGATAAAAAAATTGCTACCTCTCTGGATCAGAAGACATAATTATTAAAAGAAAACTAATACCGCCATAATGACGTCAAATTGGCGGAACCACACGAAACGGTAAATCATAGTAATAAATCTGTTGTGTAAAATTGTACCTAATTACTACCACCTGGTATGTACCTTAAGCTAAGTAAAATTATTTCAGGAAAACTCGGAGATATGGAACTAAAATTGTGGACCTGCCATAATAATGTCTTGTTTCTGAACTTTTACTTTACATGTATTTACTGCCTAACCTTCGAAAAAATCTAATGTCGATGTTAGTCCTCATGCCAGTCGCTCCACTGTAATTACCTGATCTGCCAAACCCTGGATCATGGTCAAGGTGGACCCCGGGACCTAGTGCGCGGGAGGACATCCGGGACATTAACGCCAAGATGATGAACTGTTTTAGGTTATCTATAAGTAGGGTTGCGCGTATGTCGATCTTCCACAGGTTACATTACGGAGAGTGTGCTAAGCTGCACGACCTCATTCCGCCATCGGGAGACGTGATCCGGGCGGGCGCTTCATCCTTGTCGTGGATCTTCCAGCTATCCGCACGAGCCGCTTTGGCTCGACCTTTATAATGGCTAATGGAGCGCGTTGCCTGCGAGTGTGTTCCCTGATCAATGTAATCTGGATGCCTTCGGCTAGAGTGAATAGGTTGTTCCAAGACGGGCATGCTCCATTTTCGGCCGCATCGTCACTTACCAACAGGTAAGATGGCGGTCAAATGCATGTCTTGACTAATATTAAAAAAGAAAAAACAAGCAAGTGATTTGAAATCTAGCCTAGATTTCTAAATTATCAACGACCTTTTGGAAATTTCAGTGTAATTAGCTTAGATCATATAGTTAAGGATAAGACTTACAGGCGCTTTCCCCTCTGCCGAGGTATAAGATTAACGAACTCCAAAACATCTAATGCTTTCATAAAAACCATTTGCGTAATCGATTACAAACAGTCGCGCATCGGTAAATCATCGTAAGGACGTCTGCGAGTGCTCCGCTAAAATGCCGTTTTGTGCTGTTAACTCGTGCAAAAACAAGTCCAACACATCAAACATTAAAAAAGATGGAATAACCTTTCATTTGTGAGTATTTTTTTATTTTATTTACGTATATTTCTATTTAAATGTAATTTCTAATAATCGTAATGATGTATCGATTAGATAGTGAGTAATATGAATAATCGAGTCATGTTACTCATGTTTGTGCGACACGAGACTCCATGCACTCCCCACGAGACTAGTGTTTTAAGAAATACAACTTAAGATTCTATGTTCTAAGCAATAGAGATTAATCGTGGTTGAATTTAAGTCAATCAAAAAATTTCTAAAAATTTCCCGACTTTTTGAGTGACGTGACTTTACTTCTTAACTATCGATGTCGATAAAAATTTATACTTAGTATAATTTTAATGAGACGAAACATAAATCCGATTGTTTTGAACTTTTACACGACTGCACAAACAAGTAGTTTAATGTGTATTATGTAAGTATGTATGTGCTATTTATTTAAATGTGAAAAAAATCAAAATGTGATAATAATCACGTGTTTGTATCAAATTACGTAGTCGGGGTATAGTTTTTAGGGTTCCGGAACCAAATGGCAAAAACCGAACTCTTATGTGTGAACTGCATTAAGATTTTCATACAAAAATAGTAATAATAATAAATATAAAAAATAATAATAATAAATTTTGGGGGTCCCCATACATAGAACTGAAATTTAAATTTTCTTTAGGCGATACAGGCGCGTGAGAATAGGAGACAACTAGGGGGCACAACTACGCAGGACTATTGCTGGTATACCATCTGGTCCACTAGCCTTGTTCACGTCTAGACTCCGCAGGATTTTTAAAATCTCTTTCTGATGTATACGCACCTCTGCCATAGTGCAGTCAGCGCGGGGTGAGATAGGTGGAGTTTTACCTGCAGTATCCAAACGTGAATTCGCCGCGAATTGAGAAGCAAGTAAATTTGCTTTCTCTTCCGCAGCATGCGCCAGTGTCCCATCCGGTTTCAGCAATGGTGGTAACGAAGATTGACTAAAGTTGGATTCGACCGCTTTTGCCAAAGACCAAATGCCTTACTCCCAGGAGGGTAAGAGGCAAGTTTGATGCCGACTTATGTGGTCGAATCGAGCCCTGCGTAGCGTCCTTTTGCAAGACTTGGCGGCGAGGTTAAAGGCTTTGTTCAGTTTGCGAGTATCCGGAGACATATGCGCTCGAGCCTCAGCCCAGACAGAGTATGTCGCTTGCTTCAGCGCTTCAGCGCGACTGCCGTCAGCACTAAACCATGGACGAGACTTGCCATTTATCGCTACGTCAGAATATGGAATAAAGTATTCCATTCCCTGCCGTATAACCGCGGTAACGGCTTCAGCACAACTCGACGGATCGCCCGAAGAGAAGCATGCCTCCCGCCAAGAATAGGACGAAAAAAAGTGACGCATCTCATCCCAATCTGCTGATTTGTATCGCCACACCCGTCGGGGGTTGCATGGGCTTTGCTCGGGTGGGGAATAGACGGATACAGATTTCACCAGACAGTGGTCGGATGTACCCAGCGGTGCGGAAACCGATACTGAGTGCCTGTCCGGATCAGTTGTCAGCAGATGGTCTAAGCAATTGGCGGAATGGGAGTCGACATCCGGTACCCTCGTGGCGCAGTTTACTAGCTGGGTGAGATCTAGCGACAGAGCTAGTTTACGCGCCTCTCTCCCAGCATGATTGGTCACCTGGTATGGGAAAAGCCACTCTTGGTGGTGGGCATTGAAATCCCCCAGAATGACCAGCTGCGCCACGGGGTAACATTCCTTCGCTTCATCCGCCGCTTCAATGAGATGGTCACATAAACGAGTCGTCTCCTGGTCCCCGCTGTGGGATTGATAAACGCAGGAAAACAGGATTTGCACTTGACCAGTATCCACTAGAAGCCACAAAATGGACAAAGCAGCCCCTTCAAAGCATCTGAGACGCCGAATGCAGATGTCGTCGCGAGCGTACACACAGATTTCGGCACGAGGTACGAACCTGTGCTCGAGAGTATACCCTGGGTAACTGAGGTACGCCGCGTCAGCCGGACTTCTGATCTGCGTCTCAGTGAGGAACAGCAGCTGCGGCTTTTCAGTCTGGAGGTGGTGGTGGACTGCATTGAGATTTGAGTGCAGGCCTCGGATGTTAGTGAGGTGCACTTTGAGTGAGAGGGGGGACTTACATATGTTCCATTTCACAAGGTCAGCCAAGACCATATAGAAATATTATTTTCTAAAATTTTCTGACAATCCTACAGCGCGACAATTCGAGTCAATTTATAAAAAGCTTTGATCCACAATGAACTGTCAGTAACAAGCGTAGGGACCAACTGCATTCCATTGGAAAACATTGGTATTCTAAATTGTTCTTCAATAGATAAAATTAATAACACTTCTTGTTCCCGTACAACAATTGAAGAAACTTACAGTAAGGATGAAGATGACGCGGATGATATAGATTTAGAATCACAACTTTATCTCTCACGTTGTGTATTCTATTTCAAAGCAAATTAAATGTGATGCATGCTTAAAGGGTATTTTTGGGGAGTGTGAGGAAAAAAGCTGATATACTACAAAACAAAGGGCTATTTAAAATATGCTTCAAAATATGTAATAATGTTGTGTCGACTTTGCGAAAAAATCATAAGACAAAATCTTGATGAAAATATAAAAATTACTACTAAGTACGTGTACCACGACATATATTGTGGCAAAATGTCTACGTCAGGTTATGAATGATAATTTGTTTCCTGATGTGGAACAACATGATGGTGACATTTTAGTAAATCATAAAATAGAATTAACTAAAACAGTATTATCAAAGTACGCAAACACTAGGATTGCATATCTTACAAAAAAAGTGACCCTAAAAAATGGATACGACACATTTATACTAAATTGATTCATTTTAAAAATCAATAGATGTCATTTTTTTCATTATTTTGGTTGACTAAAGTTTTTTTATTTAATTTTGTTGTTCTGTTTGTCATTCAATTGGGTATTTTCTTCTATTTTTTTTTATTGTCCATTTATGAAACTTCTCTGTGTCCAAATAAATATGATGAACGAAATGGATTTTTCTTGTGTTTTTTATTCCATACTAGCTTCTGCCTGCGACTTCGTCTGCGTGGACTCAACTTAATGCTTAGCACGTAAAAATTTTTCCCTCGGGAACTACTTAAGGAATCGGGATAAAAGGTAACCTATGTTCTTTTCCATGTCAAAGTCTACACCCATGCCAAATTTCACCCAAATCTGTTTAGCCGTTTCTGCGTGATTGAGTAACAAACATCCAAATATCCAAACATTTCTAACATACATACAGTACGTGCTGAAAACATTAGTCTTCCTTCTTGGCAGTACGGTTAAATATGTCTGTTTACTATTTTTTATTAAATTAATATGTATGTATTTTCGAATTTCAACAAATTTATTAATTTTGTAATATCGATAATTATGTCGATACGATTTTTAATTGGTTACCTCCCTTTAGAGCGAGTGTATTATTACGTATACGTACACAGATTTTTCTGTGTGATACATATTTGTGTGCAAAAACAAGCTAGTGTGTCAATTTTGAAATAGTGTGAGTTTGTAAAGACAAACATTATTTTTGTGAATGTGTGATTTTGTTTCATAGTGTGATTTACCCTCCCCGCACCAAAATCGGCAGAAAGTTTTGTTAGAAGATTTGTCCACAAATCTTATCCTTAACTATATGATCTAAGGTAATTAGAGTCCCCAATCTGCCAATAAACATTGTTTCATTGAAATTTTACATCTATTTTTTATTCTAATTATCCAAGCCTTTGTCTAGATTAAGCACCCACATCATTAAGTAAAATTCTGAACATTTCAGTACCCACATATTACAAACTTTCAAACAAAAATAATTGGCTGCTTTTTACTTTGTGATATTGGTGCGATCGAGGTGAAAATTCACACACCTGTGCTGCAAATGAAAGACTTGTTTACAATATGTTAGTATGTATATTATGTACAGTAAATAACATTATGTTATTGTCTAGTAATATATCATTCGTCATCTGTTTTCTGGCGCATGCGGCCGCGGTGGTTGGCGAGTTTCCGCCGCTTGAACTCGACCGGGCCCTCGCCGAGAGACTCGACTCGCCGCTCGCCGAACTGAATTCGCTCTGGCTGCATCACTACGGGCGGTGGTACCACCTCCTTGCCTTTAGGAAGCTGTAGGTCTATGGTCTCCGTTGGCCTGAAACGTATATTGTGAAATTTTAAGGTATACATACATACGTATAGCGTTATGGGATGCTAATCAGCTTCCGAGACTGTTTAATCAGTCCCATGATCCACAGTGGAAGACCTCAATGGTCAACTTGGCGTCGCCAATGGTATCAGGAGGCACCCTAACGAGTGACGAGCGCAATGAGGCTACACAGACGAGGAAACTATTCCTGCTTTTTAAGCGACCATGCACTGGCTTTTCGTCGTAAAGGTATCAATGGTCAGTCACTTGGCGCGTTTTTTCCAGGGAAAAATTTTTCAGCCACATTCCTGCGCGCCACGTAGGCGCAATTCCAGCAAGAGGATATAGCTTCTGTACCGGGTAAGTTTAATTCGGCATGTCTCGTTGAGAGCTACATTCACTGCCTTCGCATGAGCTGAGCGGCCCCCACACTGCGCATGCATATTCACCAGCAAAAAAAGCATAGTGCTAATCCAGCCAGTAGTGCGCAGGACATTAGGGGCACCTAATGACAAGTATAACCTTGGGGTCTTCAAATCAAGAGTGAATAGGTATCTTCTAGGCACGCATGCTACATCTTCGACCTCATCGTCGCTTTTCCATCAGGTGAGTTGTGGTTGCAAGACTATTATTAATAAAAAAAAAGCCTCCCCATTTGGAGGTGTCTAAGCGTCTCAAGACCTTGTTACGGGCGGACACCTTCTGTATGAGGTTTTCGCAGTTGGTCTTGTATGTCAACGCCCTGTCTGAAGTAACACCGAGATATTTTTGGTTATTGTGTGCGCGACGGGACAGACGACGCTCAGTCTACGGTTTGCCTGGTAGTTGTGTTGGTGGTACACGCACGACAAGGTTTGGTTGATGTTAGACGTAGATATTTGTAGCTGTTTATGGATTTGGTGCTACTTACTCGTTAACTACAGGTGTCCAAGAGCCATAAGGCTTGCTGGCTCTAGGCACGGGGCCAAACACCACATCCTTCATCGCCGACGGCTCTGGCTCGGATTTCACAGCAAACTTTTTCATTTTTTCTCTTGCAAGAAATGCTTTAGCTTCCTTCAAGGCGTCTTGGTGGGCCTCCTTATCTTTTTCTTTCCTTAAACATGGATGTTTAAGCTAGTATTTGTTATCTTTACGGGTTACCATCAGGCAGATCGTAAGCTTGTTTGCCACCTAAGGGTCAGTTCGCACAGAGACGCGACGCGACGCAACGATTATTTTAGAGGCCAGTGGTATCGCGGCCAGACCCACAGCGACACCGCGCGGCACAGCGGAACGTATTTAAATTCGAGTAGAGTTCCCAGCACGGCTGGCACAAGTGTGCCCGCGACACAGCTCGCGCCGCGTTGTTTCCTTCTCTCAATACTAGATGAAAGAGATAGCGGCATCGATGTCGCGCCTTTTCATCGCATATCGCGCGCGAGAGCACACTTGTGTTAGCCGTGCTGGCTTCAGATAGCGCCTCGCAACTCTTACTCGTCTACCAGCGAAGCGCCGCTACGTCGTGATGCATCGCGCTACGCTCCGCCGCGAGGCATTTACGAATTATCGCAATGAAATGTGTATTTTGCGTAGTAAATAAAGTTATATTTTGACTCGGTGTGAACTGACCCGCGGGCTGAATGGGATGTGGACTGAGTTGACCAAGATTTTGACTAAATCGGGTCCATATTTAAAATAGTTACTTATTTGTCATCTGGTTCAAAAAAAGGAGGTTAACTACCTGGACAATTTTCCGGGAGTTTTGAAAATTGGTAATTTTATAGATTTATTTTACAATATGGCGGCAAGCGGCAAAGACACGAGTTAAAATAATCATCTTGGCGTTAATGTCCCGGTGGTGCTCTCGCGCACGAGGGCCCGGGATGCGCCAAAAAAGTTTGACAGAGAAATATGCAAACATCAAAATCTCTTACTTAATTTTTTCTTTCTTTTTTTGTTCAGTTTCTTCTTTCAATTTTTTCTCTTCCTGTTCTGCCAAAGACACATACTCGTCCGGTGGGTCCCAAGTGGTTTCTGTAATAAATGCATGCTCATTAAAATTAACTAAATAGAGTGTGAGTGTATTTGTAGGTAGTCACAATTCATAAAGTGCTATCTAGCCAAAGCTTAGTAGCATGTGTGATATGAAACCAAGGCAAACATATGTGTATCTACCTATGTTGGCCTTGGTATTGCTGTTGGACATGTAACTATATTATAAGGATACACTTAAAAATTATTACCATTACTTTCCTTATTCCAGAAATATGAACTACTATCATCATTTTTTACTTCTTGCCAAACCACTGCTTTCTTACTTGTCGCTGCAGTTTTACATACTGCTATATCACTGGTACTGCTGCCTTGTCCAAGCATTTCATTTATACTCTGGAAATAAACAAAGATTATAAATGATCTGATTATTAAATATGTTAATAACTCGCCAAAAATAATAAAAGGTATAGATCTTCCAAAAAAGTAGCTGGCAACTTAACTGAACTCACGTTTTTCTACACGAACCTCGCATCCCTAATGGCCAAACGAGATTTATTGCTTATAGAAATTAACAAGTTACAACCGACATGTGTGATGATTACTGAAACCCACTTGAAACCAGAAATAAAAAATAGTTTAATAGATATCAGAGGCTACACACTGTTTAGACAGGACCGTGCTACAGGTAAGGGCTGGGGAGGAGTTGCTATTTACGTGGCTCACACACACCAAGATACTCCAATACAAGTTACCCCTCATGCATCCTACAACGTGCCCAGCGTGGAGGCCCTCTGGTTGGATCTCAGGTATGGTGATATTACATTTTTAATTGCTGCTGTGTACCGTCCCACTACGTACACTTTTGAACATACCGACAGGATGTTATTTGACACAATATTGGATGCATCAAGCTCTGGTCAGCCAGTTTTTATTATGGGTGATTTCAACCTGCCGGACATACAGTGGCCCATAACCAAACTAGATGGGTACAATCTGCTGCATAGCAGATTTGTTGATATGTTCATTGATAGCAATTTGTATCAGTTGGTTACACAAATAACGCGAAAAAGAAATGATCAGGAATCCTTACTAGATTTGATATTATGTAACGATGAAAACTTATGTACTAAGGTTGAATATTTCCCCAATATAGGGAAAAGTGATCATTTGGTGCTACTAGCAACACTTCAGTTCCAGCGACAGAATCCTCATTCTAACAACATGAGATCTGTCCCTCGCCATAATTTTTATAAGGCAGACTACACAGTGGTGTCACAAGCTTTTGATGAAAAACTTACAGATTTATCTATTTCAAGTAGTGTTGAGCAGACTTGGACTGAATTTAGACACTGTATCGACACAATTATTCATAACACAATTCCGCTTCATAGGCCAGGTAAAATAAAAAATAAGAATAAACCATGGATAAATAAATCTATAGTAAAAATGACCCAGGAAAAAATGAAATTATGGAGAGTCTATCAATTAAACCCTACTTCGGATAACTATATAAAATACAGAAAATTAAATAATTATATAATCAGTGCTGTCAAGGCAGCTAGAAAGCATTATGAAAGTAATATAATCAACAGTGGGCCCAAGTCTTTTTATAGTTATGTAAGGCAGCAAATATCTTCCAAAGTGTCAGTTCCACCTTCCCTGAGAGATGATAAACTTAATATTATTAATGACTCATATGAAGTGGCTAATATCTTTGCTGAACAGTTTGAGAGATCATACGTGAATGAACCTTCCCATTTATCACTACCGCATCTTAATGTGCCAAGGGTTGAGGCATCCATAGAGGACATCGTCTTCACCCCTGAAATTGTGTCAAAGACACTGCAATCCTTTAATGACTGCACATCCATGGGACCTGATGGTATCCCAGCTGTTTTGCTCAAGAGATGTTCAAAGACATTATGCAATCAATTGTCCACCATAATGACCCAGTCTTTTGAAAATGGAAAGTTACCTTCTGACTGGAAGGAAGCGATAGTCACTCCCATTTACAAGAAAGGTGATAAGCTTTGTGCTGCCAATTACCGGCCTATCAGCTTAACCTGCCTATCATGCAAAACTATGGAGAAAGTAATAGCAAAGGAAATGCGTGATTTTCTTTCCCGGGAGAATGTTTTGATTGATGAGCAGCATGGTTTCATCCCAAGAAGATCGACCACCACAAACCTGCTTCTTTGCCTTGACACTTGGACTAAGAATTGGGACACAGGCCAGCCAACTGATGTTATATACTTGGACTATGAAAAAGCTTTTGATCGTGTTCCCATAAAAAGACTTATAAATAAGCTCGAGCATTTTGGTGTACGTGGCAAACTATTGGTGTGGTTGACTGATTTCCTGACAAATAGGTGCTTCAGGGTGAGAGTCGGTGAGGCATTCTCTGATCAGTATCCCGTCCTAAGTGGTGTGCCACAAGGTTCGGTACTTGGCCCAATTTTGTTTGGGCTCTACTTAACAGACCTCAAGCAGATAATTAAGTCCCTGTTATCACTGTTCGCCGATGATACCAAGATATTGGGTAACCCACTGGTGAGTCACAACATTATTCAGGGTGACTTGGATCGTATTGCTGAATGGACACAAGATTGGCTCCTGACACTGAATTCGAGTAAATGCACTGTACTCCATATAGGTAACAATAACCCTCACATGTCATACACTATCAATGGTGTCAACCTCCAAGCAGTTACATCTCAGCGGGACCTCGGTCTAACAGTGACACATAACCTGAAATGGGACGTCCACATTCTGGGAATTGTTAAAAGTGCCAACTCTCTTCTATATATGATTAGAAAAGCCTTCGGAAACATTGATATGATCTTATTCCTCCGACTATATAAAACCTATGTGCGGCCTCTTCTGGAGTATGGTTTTCAGATGTGGAATCCTTATTTCAAAAAGGACATACAGTGTTTGGAAAAAGTGCAGAGAAGAGCTACGCGTATGGTGACATCTCTGCGTGGCAAATCATATGAAGAACGCTTGAAGGTGCTGGGATTGACGACGCTGGAGGAGCGTAGACAGCGAGGAGACCTTATAGAAACCTACAAGATCTTGCATGGCCATTATGATGTTCAGCTTGAGCACATATATACTATGAAGCCTAATACAAACCGTTCAATAAGAGGACACTCTTTGCAACTGCTGCGATCGCCAAGTGTCTCCAACCCCAGACACAACTTTCTGCCGAATCGTGTGGTATGCGCGTGGAACAAGTTACCAGAACATGTGATAAGTGCGCCGTCTGTCAATGCCTTCAAGAACAGGCTGGACAGCCTAAAAAAGTGACTGACACAAGTGCTAGTGAAGTGCACGCATCAGCTTCATGCTGCTAGTGCATCAACAACTAATAATAATAATAATAATAATTATTTAGAGAAAATCTATATAAATAAAAAAGGTCTATTGACAAATGTATGTAAGCACATCACTTCAGACAACAGACAGCTTGAGACCTATAATTGGCTACCTGCTTTATTATTTTTTGTTGTGTTTGGAATTGTCAGCACAGCTATACATAATGTTTGTTATACTTTACGGAAAAAAAAAACTCCCTCCTTTTTTTAGTTACAGTTTATCAGAATTAGTGCATGTGATTACTATACAACTCGTCCTTACCCCGACTGGCATGTGGCACAACAGTCGGGGGCCTTCTGTCGCGTCATCCAGCTAGACAGCAGGTAGGGCAACTTGTGCCACCCACGTGTTTGTGCCGTGCGTGGAGACCCGTACGGGGGGATGAAGGGATCCTGGAGGCTGAGCGTTGGGTGGGCCGGTCGTTGGTTTAAGTGCCCGCCTAAACGCAGCACTCCTCTTCGGCCTGGATTTCTCCTCAAACGGGCGGTTGTAGGTTAGCCACCTATGATCAATCGGCTGAGGCATCCCGTAAGAGGGCCGCTAGGCTAGGTCGCCGGTTTGTAGGGGGACGGACGGACGGATGGGCGTTCTGTGCGACAGCTGCGGTTCCACTGCGGTAGTCGCGTCAGGGCACCTGACCAGTTCCGGCCCGACACTCTCTGCAAAAAGGGACCTATATCTCTGGGGTAGTTCTGGCGGTGCGTGAACTTTTCGCGTGCCGTCCCCACTTTGCGGGCTCCAAGGAGGGTGGAACGCCGCCAGAGATGAATTTTTGATCGATCTTTTTATGGATAATAAATTCAAAACCAACCCAAACCCTTTGGCAGCATCCCTTAATGCGCCAACAACAACCGCAGCCTGTACAGGCTCGGTATCACAAATACCAGCAGCTCCTGCGCCAACTTTGGTAGCACCAGGAGATGTACCCACATCACCAGCGGCTGAAGCTGCAAGTACGGCAATGGACCTATCCGACCTACAGGAGGCCATGCCGAGCGTCACTCCGAGGAAGACATCGTCTCTAAGGAGGGATATCTCGGGCGTGGGCGGACCCGGACCACAGCCGACAGCGGCATCAGCCAAATCAACAAAGCAAAAAAAGAAAAAAAAGCGAGTCTCTAGCAAAGTGAGGCGCGAGAAGGCGAAAGCCAAGGCGAAGAAGGCTAGGGATCTCGAGGCAGATGGCAACAGGGCGCTTTCATCAGTGGAGGCGACCCCGAGCCCAAGCGCGTTGCCGGCCGCAGCAACCTCAGTGGTAGCAGCGACGGCCAGTGCTAAGGCAGTGCCAGCAGCCAGAGGAGGACCAGAGCCTTTTAAAGCCCGCTTGTATAGAGGCAAAAGAGCAGGGAAGCAAGTGGCGTCACGTCAGTCGACCCCGGTCGTCGAGACGAAAGACGACAGCAGCAAGCCCGCAAAACGGAATCGCCCGGACGATTCAATAACACCAACGGACGTTGCAAAACGGCCAAAAACAAAACGCCATCCGGAGGGCTCCGTGAACTACGCCGACGCGCTGAAGTCAAAAGACTTGTGCATGGCGATACTCACGGAGCCATTCCGCGAACTCAAGGCGGAACACCTCGAGGCCATTGAGGCCGAGATCGACGAGGCAATTGACCGGCAACTGGGGATTCCCAGCGGCAGTGCTTCGGCGACCTCGGCCCCAGGCTTTAGGGGACGACCTATACTAGGCGAGGGGGTTGTCAAGCTTTGGTGCTGGGACGATCGCTCGGTGGAATGGCTCCGCAACAATGTGGAGACGTTCAAAACACCACACCCTGGTACCAGACTGGTGGTAAAACGCCAGTCTGAATTGCCGAAAAGGGTCAAGGCGTACGTCCTAATACCAAAGTACGGGGGCGAAGGCTTGGACATTGTCCGGCGTCGCCTCGTAGGACAAAACCCGTGGCATGCCGTCGACCAGTGGGCCGTGTATCACTCGGAGGTGCAGGAGGAGAAGGGGCAACTCCGTCTGATACTGGGCATACTGCAGGCCGACGTAGCCCTTCTAGATAAGAACGGGAGACGACTGTGCTACAGAGTCGGCTCAAGGCAAACCCAGTCGCACGACTGAGGTCAGCCAGGGGAAACCAGGCCGCGTCACCGCTGTTCCTACCCAGGTCTCGACCACAGCGAGGCCTCCTGATGCTTCTAAGAAGCGACAGGAAGCTACGCTAACGGCGGACAGGGAATCCTCGTCCGAAGAGGAGAGGGAGTTGTTAGGTAGTGATGGCTTCGCTACATATGACTCCAGCTCCTCTTAACTTTATAAGCGTACTACAGATCAACCTCCAACACAGTCAGACTGCAACGGCTTCCCTACGCAGGTTGTTGGAGGTACAAACATCGACCGTAGCCATGATCCAGGAACCGTGGATCAGGGGGGGGAGGGTCTACGGTCTGAGCAGCTTGGGAGGCGACCTAATTTATGACACCACGGTGGGTAATCCTCGTACGTGTATATACGTCCCCAAGCATGTCAGCGCCGTACTCCTAACAGAGTATTGTTCCAGGAATCTGACTACTGTCAGGACCAGGAACGCGCCCAACAGCAACCTGCCGCCGATGGTGCTCGCGTCGGCGTACCTTCCGAGTGACGCTGAGGCACCCACACCGGAGCTGGCAGGTCTGATCCAGCACTGCGAAGCAGAGGACCTAGAGGTAATCATCGCAACGGACGCAAACGCGCACCACCCATTGTGGGGGAGCGAGACCGCGAACGGCAGAGGTGAGGATCTCATTAATTATCTTATGACAACCAAACTCTCGTTAATAAATCGGGGCGCAGAACCCACTTTTGTAACACGAAGGGCTCAAACAATAATAGATCTGACATTAGCATCGGACCGGGCATCTAACCTAATTTCGGACTGGCATGTGTCTGACGAGGCTTCATGCTCTGACCACCGCTGGGTCAGATTTAAATTGAACATAGAAAACCGGGAAAGGAGTGTGAGCAGAAATCCTCGCAAAACTGACCGTATTAGGTACGCGATCGGTGCGGAGAAATCCCTAGCGAAGATAGTAATACCACCCACCTACCATACAGACAATGACATAGACAAACAGGTTGACAAGATAACGTTGACTCTAACAGACGCCTACGAACAGACATGCCCCCTAACTTCCCCCCAGTCGGGACCAAAACCGCGACACCAGTGGTGGGGACCTGAGCTGGAGAAACTTAAAAGGAAACTTAGGAAACAGTTCAATAGGGCCAAAAACACTAGATGCGACAGTGACTGGGATACCTACAAGGAGACCCAGAATAAATATAAGAAGTGTGTCCGGCAACGGAAGGAGGAGTGCTGGAGACGCTTCTGCTCCAGTATAGAATCGAACACCCAGGCTGCTAGGATAAAAAACGTACTCAGTAACGATAAAGTCCACAACCTAGGATCACTAATCAAACCTGATAAAACATATACCAAAACGGACTCGGATGTATGTGAACTACTGCTAGGCACGCACTTTCCAGGCTGCGAAATTAAAAATGAGCAGACATGGAGTGAGACAGCGGAACACCACCCGAGTGAAGCAGAATGGGAACAAGTTGAGAAAGTTGTGACCAGAGATAAGGTAAGATGGGCAATGGACAGTTTCCTACCATACAAGGCACCAGGCCCGGATGGAATATTCCCCGGCCTCCTGAAATGGTGTGGTGGGAGACTACTTGATCATTTGGTCAGTATATACCGAGCCTGCCTTGCTAAAAGATATATACCATTGAAGTGGAGAGAGGTAAGGGTTGTGTTTATTCCGAAGCCCGGCAAAAGTGACTATACACAACCCAAAGCTTTCAGGCCCATCAGCCTGACATCGTTCCTGCTGAAGGTGCTAGAGAGAATATGCGACAGAGACATTAGAGACTCGGCGCTAATAAAGTACCCTCTCCACAAAAATCAGCATGCCTACACTGCAGGTAAAAGCACAGAATCAGCATTGCATAGCGTAACGACTCACATCGAACACGCTATGACGTCTAAGCAATCCACTCTAGGAGTCTTCATAGACATAGAAGGTGCTTTTGACAAAACACACTTTGGGAGCATCAATCAGGCACTGATTAAGCACGGAGTCAAGGATACCATAGCCGGATGGATCGACTCAATGCTGAGACGCAGGGCCGTTCGAATAACGATAAATAACACAACCAGAGCAGTGGTCGCTAGGGGATGCCCACAGGGTGGGGTCTTATCTCCATTATTATGGAATATTGTAGTCAATGAGCTGATAAGCCGGTTAAATGACAACAGATTCCATACAATTGGCTATGCAGATGACATAGCCATACTTATTAGCGGACCATTCGAGAACGTTCTATGCGACCTCATGGGGTCTGCATTAAAAATAGTCGAAAGCTGGTGTAGTGAGCACGACCTCTCGGTCAATCCATCTAAGACAGAGATGGTCCTGTTCACACACAAGAGGAATCTGGGAGAACTCAGACTCCCCAAGCTATTCGGTACCAAACTATCCTTAACAGACGAGGTCAAATACCTTGGGGTCATTTTCGACAAAAAGCTGTTATGGAACAAACATCTGGAACACAAACTGGCCAAAGCCAGCATCTCGCTGTGGCAGTGCAGCAGACTTCTTGGCAAAACATGGGGAATCTCCCCCAGGATTGCCAGGTGGCTGTATACAGCCGTGGTGAGGCCCTTCGTTGCCTATGGCGCGGTGGCCTGGTGGTCCAGAACCAAGCTCAATACAGCGGTCAACAGGCTGCAACGGTTCCAGAGAATGGCATGCTCTGCCATAACGGGCTGCATGCGCTCGACACCAACAGCTTCACTTGAAGTACTACTGGGACTGCCACCTCTTGATCTGCATATACAGCAGGAGGCAAAGATGGCAATTCTAAGACTTAAGATAACAAAACAATGGAACAATAAACTTGGCTCCCATCGAACCTTATGGGAAACAATGGTTCAGAGTAACCCTATGTTTGAAGCCAAGTGTGACCGAATCGCGAAACAGTTCACTTTCGGCAAAAGATACCAGATACAAACTGCGGAAACGGAGGCGGACTGGTCTGGGATAAGAGAAGTCCGTATCTACACGGACGGATCCAAGACCGACCAAGGCACCGGTGCAGGAATCTTCTCGCTGGATCTGAATATTAAGAGTTCCATACCACTAGGGGAACATAGTACCATATTCCAATGCGAGTGTGTAGCAATCACACAGGCTGCCATGCGAGTAAAGAGACTCGGTATAAGAGACCAGGGCATCCGAATCTTATCGGACAGTATGTCGGTCTTGATGGCATTGGGAAAGAACAGTATAAACTCTGCCCTAATCCTGGAGTGCCACCAGGCGCTTGAAGATATCTCCCTGACAAACAGGGTTACGATACAATGGATCAAGGGTCACAGCAATTCAATGGGGAACGACGCCGCCGATGAGCTGGCAAGAAAGGGATCAGGGATGGAAAGTGCTGGTCCCCCTCCGTCCCTACCCCTCTCTTTTAACACACTGCGAGCATGGGTGAGCAAACACACAACGGACCAGCACAATAAACGTTGGCAAAACACAATTGGATGTAGACAGTCAAAGTTGGTGGTGACCGAACGATCGCCAAAACTAACTAATAAACTGCTAGATCTCAAACGGACAGAACTCAGGACAGTAGTTGGCACAATAACAGGACACCTCCCCCTGAACAAACTACTGTTCATGATAGGAGCTACGGACAGCCCTCTATGCAGGGGATGCCTAGTAGACGAGGAAACAGCGGCCCATGTGGTCCTGGAGTGTGAGGGACTTAAGGACCACAGGGTAAAAATCGCATTAGGAACAGGGTCCCTCCGAGAGATCTGCGAGCGTCCGAAGAGACTGCTGGACTTCTGGAGGGAGCTGGGCTGGCTAAATTAGCACGCCTTAACTACGTACAAAGGACCAAGTTTGAGTTCAAGTGCGGAAAAAGGAGCCCATTAACCTAAACCTAAACCTATACAACTCGGCATTCTTAGTTTGTAATGCAAAGATCACACACATACATGGCCAAAACGTCACTCAGATGACGTTGGTGCTCCATTGTAGTTTTAGCACCAATTAAGTGGTGCCATTTCCTTCGTGCAATGAACCAATCCATAAATATATAATTATTTGATAGATAACAATATTATGAGTGGAAATACATTATAAAGACTTACCTGTGAAGTAAGATCAGCATTATTCTGTACATCTTTCAGATACGCTGCCATAGCAGCAGCCTCCATCTTTTTCATATCATCATCAATTTTTCCTTGTATCTTAGCTTCTTTTGTACTCTTTTTTGTAAGCTGAGATATGTGCTTTTGAACACTTTCCTTATGACGCTTTCCATTTTCATGAAAAGATATTGACTGAAATAGAGTTACCATTATTAGTAGTTATGGTCAGAGGATATGAAAGGGTTAAGTTTAAGGTTAGGGTAAAGTTTAAGGTTGGAATGTACAATATTGACTGTCAAATTTGGGGGTGTAGGGGGAGCGGGATAGGGGAACCTCGAAAGGGGAAAACTTGACCTAACCCAACCAAGTACAATTGTGTCTACAAGTACCTCAAGGGCCGACACCGCATCCACTCCCCTTGGGTTGTAGATGCCCTGGTCTTCACTAGTCACTTTCCATCAGGTGGACTATTAGACTGGTTGCCCCATTGAGAAATAAAAAACAAATTTTGGCTTCACCAACCCCCTTTTGTTGCCACTTATCTTCTATACATTGTATAAAATAAAGTAGCTTGGCGGGGTCCCTGCAAACTTTGTCACAACACTAACCCCAACCTTTTTGCTTTCTGTTACCAAATTAATATTGCCCCGGGCAACATAACCTGAAACTTTTCACCCCCATGACCACCAATTTTTACAGAAGGGAGGTGGAGGGAGAGAGGTTTAGAGTGTGCATAAAATGAAACACTCGCGACACTGATCAAATCAATGATCATACAACACTGGCGACAGTGATCAAATCAATAAATATAATAATTCATATCTTCTAAACTATTCACTTCCGCGCCCTGAAACTTTAGGGGTAGGTTACTGATCATATTATCTTTTCGTTAAAAACATTTTACATCTGAACCCAACAGTTATTATTGTACAGTTGAGCAATATTTACCACTTTGTTGTCAGCAAACCAACACTTGCAAAATTCACAGTATTTTCGGGCCTGCGACTTCCAATATTCGGTCCTTTAAATAAAAATAATTGTAAATCAAGATATAGTAGATATAATCTTAGATATTATACATTTACATTATCTTTATATACTTACATTTTAATATTTTTATGATAAGCACCTACATACAACAACACGCACCAAAGAGTATAGAAAGATTTCTGACACGCACACTTTTCGATTAATTGACACAGACTATGAACTTTAACTGACACTTGTGGCGCCCACACACTATTTCAATAATTAGAATTATTTTTTCTTTACAAACTATCTGAAAATCTCCTATTTGACTGGAATCTCATGATTATTTGAAGACTTTACATGTTGGCTAAAAGTCCAAGAGACTTGGCCGATACGAGAATGAAGAGGAAGTATTGGCCAATATTATAATGTTACGTTCAGGCGTTTGCCGCAAAAGCAAACGCCAACATCGACGGAAATGTAGGTAAACCAAACCTCAACAAAAAAATCACAGCGAAAGCCACTTTTACAAAAAGTTACAATTAAATTTAATTCTTTTAAGGTAGTTAATGACAGCCTCGGTGGCCGGGCGTTTGAGTACCGACTCGTAAGTGAAAGGTACCGGGTTCGAATCCCGTCGCGGCCATGTACCAATGATTCTTTTCTGAGTTATGTAGATTAGTTTAACACTTACCGATGCTCTTACAGCGAGGAAAAACATCGTGATGAAACCTGCAAATTCAGGCAACTGAATTTGTAACCATGATCCAATCTGGTCAGGTTCCCCTGGTAGCAGGGTCACGGAGGTCAGATGGTAGTCGATCCACAGTAATTACCTGATCGCCAAATCTTGTGTCATGGTCAAGGCGGACCCCGGGCCCTCGTCCTTGAGAGCGCTACCGGGAGATTAACGCTAAGATGATACATTTTTATTATTTAATGACAGGTGTGTGGTGTCCGGCAACATAATTTTTATTTTAACATTGCAGAATACTAAGGATCTACACAAAAAAGAACAAAATACGAAAAGAATCTTATAATATTGTCTTCTTCTTTTCAGCCATTTTCAACCTCTAGGGTGTAGGCCTCCTTCAATACATTCCAGCGTTCTCGGTCTTGTGCTGTCTTCAACCATTCCATTCCAGCTGTTCTCCTAATGTCGTCGTACCAGCGCATCTGAGGTCTTCCCCGTGAACGTCTTTCACCCCACGGTCTCCACTCCACCAGCGATTTGCACCATGAACCCCGCTTTCTGGCGACATGACCAGCCCATTGCCACTTCAGCTTCGATATATGTTTGATAACATCCCTCACTTTACTCTGTACTCTGAGCCAGTCATTTCTTTTGCGGTCACTGAGCGTTACGCCCACTATCTTCCTCTCTATTGCTCAACTCAGAGTCGCGAGTTTGTTAAGGATCTCCTTAGTAAAATCCCACGTCTCAGCTCCATAAGTGAGAACCGGCAGAATGCACTGATCATGTATGCGAGCTTTTTGTTCTGATGTTAATTTCATTCTGAACACATAATCTATCTTAGCATAGGCTGCCCATGCTAGTCTTATGCGCCTGTAAATTTCGTTCGTCTGATTTTCCTTCTCCATTACCACCTCTTGACCGAGATATACATATTTATGTACCCTTTCAATGACGATGTTATCCACTTTGATCTTAAACGCGGTATCGGGGCAATTGGTCATGATCTTGGTCTTATTTAGATTCATCTCTAGTCCGCATAATCGAGAGGCATGCTTAAGTTCCCGTATCATGGTTTCCAGCTGTTCCGGGGTTTCAGAATACAGGACAATGTCGTCCGCGAATCGCAAGTTATGAAGATGCCTGCCCTCGATACGTAGTCCATATTGGTCCAAATTTAGAGTCTTGAAAATGTCCTCCAGTACTAGGGTGAATAGTTTTGGAGAGATAGTATCTCTCTGTCTGACACCTTTCTCCAATCTAATGGACTCTGTCTTTGGTGGTAGGTTGACTGTCATGCTGGCATTTTTATAGATGTTATAATGTTCTAAATGTTCTAGATGTTCTAATGTTTAATTTCGTATATCGATGGTCAATACGAGCGTTTTGCAAAGAATCGTAGACTGCCCAGGATTCGATACTGTCGAATGCCTTCTTGTAGTCTATAAAAGCCAACCACAGTGGCATCTGGTATTCTGTGGCTTTCTCGATAACGACTCGCAGAGAGAGGATATGGCCCATTGTACTCATTCCACTTCTGAAACCGGATTGCTCTATGGGCTGGTAAAAGTCAAGCTTATTGGTCAGCCGTAAGGTGATAACTTTTGGGAAGAGTTTGTACATTTGCGATAACAAACTAATTGGCCGGTAGTTGCTAAGATCACCCTTATTCCCCTTTTTAAATAGGAGGACAACAGTAGCACATTCCCATTTTGTAGGTATGCGGCTTTCTTCTAGGCATTTGTTGAAGATATCCTTGAGAAAACATATGACAGAATCCCCTCCTTCCTTGATCATTTCCACGCTATATACACCTTAATATTGTATTATAAAGTATATTTTTCTAGCATTTTGTTCAATTTAAAAGTACGATGTTTCAAAATCAAAATGCATAACGGGTCGTAACTATATTCTCCCCAATGGCATTCATTTCGTGTAATCTGAGCGATACTGAGTTTGGTGGTACGAATTCTGTGCCATCATTCTACAGGTGAGATCTTGAAGATAGGCGGTACCACCCCGTAACGGGTGAAAACGGTGTGTATGGCACGGGCCTAACTCAGTATCATCACGAATAACTCGGTATTGGTCACGAATTAACTAAACGAATGCCACTGGGGAGTGTAGTAACGATTCGTATCGCATTTGAATTTGGAAAATCGTACTTTTTAAATGAGCAGTTTTCCAGTAGGTACGTACTGTCAGTTGGTTTCAAAAAGCATCAGACAGCACTTCCACAATTTTGGTACTTCTCTTCTAAATCGGTATGATTGTGGCAGTGATGACATGCAGGCTGCAGCCAACGAATACTAAACTTAAAAATATAAAGTTTAAGTTAGTATTTTGAAATAAATATAAAAAAGATATTTATAGAATAGGAATATACAGGATGTTACATAATATATGTATGAAGCCGTGAACTGGATGGAGTGCTAAACGTATTAAAACGATAGGTACAATTATTTTTTTCGTGCGTGAAATAGTTAGCGATAAAATGACTATCGACTTTTTCTTTTTCAATGTCGATAACGACATTTTGAAAACGAAAGACCGCATCTCTAGAAATCAGTTGTAATAGGTCACTCAAGTTCATAGTACTATCTTAAACGCACACTCATGCAGTGCGCTGCGCAGTGCACTGCACGATGTGGCAAAACTTGTTACACGCCGAGCAATTTGTATGCAAGTACAGTGACAGATGGCAGAATGTCCCACTGTGCAGCGCGCCGTGCGGCGCACTGCATGATGGGGCAACACCCGCAATGAGCAGTTTTCCAATAGGTATCTAAAGCATTCCTAACCACTCACTAGATGGCGCCTCGACAATTTTGGTAATTGATAATCGCTTGAAATAGGTTCTTAGCAAACACGATATAAACACTGGGTACATTGTATTGGATAATATTGTATTTGTTAATAGTTTTCAACCATTTTAGAGGATGTAATATCTAATAATGGAACATAGTGCCAACTTCTATAAATATTTCTTTTTACACTTCGTTCAACCTTTAACAGTTATGTTTATATTAATAAATACTTTATTTTCAAGTTTAGTATTTGTTGGATGCATGAAATTACTGCCACCATCATACAGATTTAAAAAAGATTACCAAAATTGTAGGAGCGCCATCTATTGATGCTTTGTGAAACCAACTATCAATACCTACTGGAAAACTCCTCATTGAAGCCCGAAATGTCAGTTCTGTATGAATTTTGTCTACATTTTTCAATTTGGCCCCATCGTGCAGCGTGCGGTGCGATGTCAGTAGATGTCAACATGAAACGTCACATCTGACTGTTTCTTTTTACCAACAGTTCGAATCTTTCCTCTTTATGTGACACAGTTCACACACATATATCTGTCTACTCTTTTTAGTACAGATACAACGCGTGTGAATGAAATAGGAAACCGACCTTGTCAAATAAAGTTTGACCGCTGATGCGTAAGCCCCTCCCCTTTTTCTGATTCTTTAACATTATCGTAGTTGTTTCGCTTTCGTGATCCTGTCGTCATTCTCTTCTCAGTTTATCCCGAATTATAAATAAGGCATGTTTGGTTCTAGAACACTAGTTTCTAAAAAGAAATGCTGGTACTCGTAGAAATCTACATTTTGGATGGCACCTGTCAAACTTAAAACTGTAATAACTCTGAAACTATTGGTGCTAGAATACTAGTTCCTAAAGACAAATAATAGTACTCGTCGAGATCTACATTCCGGATGATAGCTGTCAAACTTAATTCTGTAATAACTCTGAAACTATCGCTCCTTGAACACTAGTTCCTGAAGAGAATTGATAGTCGAGATCTACATTCCGGATGACAGCTGTCAATCTTAAAACTGTAATAACTCTGAAACTATTTGCCTTAAAGCGCTTGTTCCAGCAAACAGCAAATACTTATAGATATCGACGGGCACTATCATTTCTTTTTAGGATCTAGTTTTCTAAGAGCAATGGTTTCCGAGTAATTTAAGTTATATACACTCTCTTCATACTTACTACTAATGTTATACTTTGTAGTTATAGTTTTGAATGAGCCATCATGGTATACACTCAGTTTAAGTAAACATTCATAAAGGACAGAAATAACTACGTTTTAAAACATTTTGAAGTTTTTTGTGTTCTTATATCCTCAAGATAATTTAATTGAATGTATTATCATAGAGCCTGTAACCATCGGACAATCAATACGCTTTTAACGAAAATCGGCAAAGTAGTTTTTGAGCTAGAATAAACATCCATACAAACATTCATATCCACATACATACATACAAACCCCTTTCTCCCGCAAGAGAAGGTAGAGACGACATTGTTCCACTTGACAAATCTCTGTCGATTCTTCTATTTTCATCAACTTTACATACATAGACAGTTAACTTTATTACCCTTCCTTGGCTCCCTCGTAGTCGGGTAAAAACATCAGTTATCATAGTATTCGAGGAAGATCAATCGAGGTGGTCCAATTTCTTCACATGTTTCTTTTGTTATACTTTTTAGTTAAAAAAAGCAACATTCGCGTTTCATACATTTTTGGATAAAAAATCTAAGTGTCGGCCAGAACAAAATTATTAGTTTCCAATAGAGAAAACAGTTCTTTACATTGTTTACTGTGACGTCAAATCCGCACGCCCGACGGGCGATTGTTATTGGCTTTTAGAAAAGCGATACTTAGTACCTACTGTACGCCCGGTAGTACATAGTGGTGGTGGTGGGCGTACTGGTTTGGCACCATAGTAAGAAATAATAGAACCTGTGTGCTGTCTCTGAAAATTGCATAATATTTTTCTGGTCGGCCCTTCAGCGTTTTAATCCAAAATGAATGACATCCTTTTCGTACGTTTCTCTTGGTTGCATTTGAGACAGTCTCTTGGTTGCAAAGTGACTGGAGATAAAAAAAAACTCCAGTCACTTTTTACTAAGTTTTTACGTCTGCGTGTGAACAGACAGTCGGAGACATATTATGGTCAATAATCATGCGAGTCGTTTAAAATAACGCGTGTAAAAGCGCCGAAAAAGCTGTCGTGCAAACGTTGCCTAACTCAAAATCACTCGTATATCTCTCGTGCGAGCGTTGCCTAACTTGAAAAACCAGAATAACACCACCGTTTTCTTTGTTGTCACCGTGACGTGGCACCGTGCGGTGCGCCGCGCAGTGCACTGCACTTCATGAGTGGAGCCTGAGCCCTAGGCGCAATGGGATTTTAAGGAGATCTAAATTATGCTTTGTCTAAAATAGTATGATAATTTTGACAGCTCACTAATTGTTGGTCCTTGGCGCACGCCTATGAAGTTTATACCTTGTTTAAAATAGGATGATAATTTTGACAGATCACAGTAGGGATGTGGTTGTGTAAAATCGTTAATGAATCTATTCGATTATCGATTATCATTCTCATAGAACTTGGAATCGATAGTTGCATGGTTATGCTATACGTATTATACAAAATAAACTATTTATTTTCTTCTGAATTAATAATTTATTAATACGACATTAAAAACCCTTCTACAACGACGATTTTGACACGTGCGTATTTCTATTCGGTTAGTCATCCTATTACATACAATACGCGCGACTCGAAATTGTTGTTGTGGAAGGTCTCTTAAGGTGAAATCCAAACAAAGAATAAGAGTTTAGTTACAAAAAATAATAAGGTTACCTAAATGTTAATTTTAAATATTCGATTATATTATATCAATATCGATTTTCGATTGTCTGTTGTTATTCGTTATTCGTGGCACTTCACTAAAGGGGCGGGGCCTGTCTATGAAGTACGACATTTTCCGTAGTACATTTTACTGAAATAAAACACAAAACTTCATAGGCATGCGCCAAAGACCAACAATTAGTGAGCTGTCAAAATTATCATCCTATTTAAGACAAAGCATAATGTTGTTTTTCGGTAAAATGTACTACGGAAAACTTTGTACTTCATAGACAGGCCCCGCCCCTTTAGTGAAGTGCCATGAATAACGAATTCCAACAGACAATCGAAAATCGGTATTGATATAATATAATCGAATATTTAAAATAAACAATTAATTTTCATTTATTATTTTTTTGTAACTAAACTCTTATTCCTTGTTTGAATTTCACCCTAAGAGACCTTTCACAATAACGATTTCGAGGTGCGCGTATTCCACGTAAAGGATGACTGACCGAATAGAAATACGCACGTGTCATAATTGTCGTTGTAGAAGGGTTTTTAATGTCATATCAATAAATTATTAATTCAGAAGAAAATAAATAGTTCTTTTTGTATAATACGAATAGCATAACCATGCAACTATCGATTCCAAGTTCTATGAGAATGATAATCGATAATCGAATAGATTCATTGACGATTTTACACAATTACATCCCTACTGTGATCTGTCAAAATTATCATCCTATGGCCAATGCTACACACACGATTCATAGTTTTTACGAAAGTGCACCACCACCTAACTAATATCAAAGTAGTCTAATTCAAATTACTGTAGCACATTAATGTAGCATATTGTCTTTACGAGTTTGCTTTCTCATGTCATGCCTGTCAATCTTGTTTCAGTGTCGCATAGGTAATCGTACCTATCTGCCGTGAGATTTTTCAATACCTACACACACATATTTTAGTATAAAGTAAAACAAATAAAATACCCTAGCGCCGCCGGCCGTAATGAATGTAACATAAATAAAACAAAGACAGTAGAGAGTGGAGTTTAAGACAGAACCCTCCACTAATGTGGACATGGCTTAAATTCTCAGAGGACTGTTATCGGCTATTAATTATTATCGGGATTAAAATCCGTACGATTTCACGAACATTTCTCATCAACAAAAATAACTAAATGATTCTTCGTTGATGGAGCTACACCTGTAAATATCCCATGCTTCACGCAGTTGGAGAACCTAGGCAGGGGCGCAGCTACCGCCGTAACAGCCGTATCAATGATACGGGTCCCCAAAACGTGTGTAAGTAAAAATTCCTACTGTTATCCTCAATTTCAGTTAAGCCCTATTTCCCGGAAAAAAATTATTCTTTAGCAAATTTCAGACCAGGGTCGGGGCCCCCTCTGCCAAAGATGCAAATGAAATCAAGTGATACAATCCGTTTTCATTCCCCTTTCGCTTAGAGATAATTAACATTTTTAATAAAACACAACAACTTAGGGCCTCGGCAACTGTTTTTATGTTAATCGTGGAAACTTTATAGCCAACATGTCAGAAATAGAGCTCGCTCGCTCATTAATTAATTGTTTGCGAAGTTAATTTTATTATACCTACACCAGAATGTCAAAAATGTCTACATCGTCGCTATAGTCCATTTACTGATTTTACGTTATTTTTATTGAATTCGCGCAAGTATTCTGAAGGCGTAATTTGTGAAACTCGAGCTCGCTACGCACGCTTATTCAACACAATATGTCATGTATATATTTATCACGCAAGGTTTTAATTAAGTCAAAGGCCGATTTACAAAAATTCCGAGGTCCACCCCGGCTTTTAAGGAGTCTCTTGTCATAAAAACTACCAACATAAAACATGAACAAATTATACACCTAAATATTCCTCATTAGACAAAGTGATTCTACTTTGTCTATTGGTGAAAACCGCATGAAAATCCATTCAGTAGTTTTGAGTTTATCGCGAACAGGCAGACAGACACGGTGTGGAGCTTTGTTCCATTATTCTTTTGAAACAAGGTTCCAAAGTTAAAATAACATATTTGTTATTTTTATTATTAAGGTGATTCGACGCCCATACTAAATTTCCCTCGATATCATTTCATTCGTTTTAGTGTTTAGTGATTGTATTATGATTTCTACCTTTAGTAAATGTATTCAATGGTGCGCAAAATGGGTTTCTATTCAAAAGCAGTTAAATCGAAAAAATCACAAGTCGCCGCTAGATGGCGTTGTTTTGTGATTTCATTATTTTTCTTTTTTATTGCTTTGTTTTACATTATTAACATGTAAAAATCTATTTCGCGCCCAATTGAACACGTTTTCTAATAGCCAATTGCACAATCTTACATGAAAAACATCAAACCCTTGAAGGAATGTCGAACCAACGTTACATAAAATTGGTGTGAAAATCGTACCGCCTTAACACGCGAATATCTTGGATTTAAGTTACTCATTAGCATCCTTTGTAGTTGGGGGTACTAACTAGGAGGCCCCCAGACAGCTATTGATATGGGGCCCCTGGAGGGCAAGCTACGCCACTGAACCTAGGTCACCTAGGTGGAGCGCGGACACAAACACAATTTTAGAAATTACTGTCAAGGTTACTGTCATTGTCCCAAATTACCTGATAAAATAGTGGTAAGCAAATGTAATCCATCACCGACATCATAAGGATTATAATTATTAGTCCACTGTTGGATTCGTTAGAGTCTCACTTTATCAAATAAACACACTCAACATTACGGTTCATCTACCAGGAGAACATAAGAGGCGAAATAAGTACGACCCCTAACACGCGGATCCCTAAAGCGCTCCCCGCTGCCACGCCTTCCGCCACCCGCCGCCGTGCGCCGCGTCGAAAGTCGCGGGAAATGCCCCGCCACGAGGCCCACGAGTCGGCGCGCCGGAGTTTTGGCAGTGTGCGTGCCGCATGTGCGTGCCGTACACTTGGGTGTGCCCTTTGATTTGAACCGACACTGACGCCGACGACGGCGCGGTTTCTTGTGTTTAACAGAGATTTGGAAGATTTAGCCACTTATCGGCATCATTTTATCCACATTCACGCTTAGTGTATTGTAAATAATTTTGTGAATGAATGCTCCACCTATATTACCTTTTTACTTCATGACTCCGGCAGATATTTGTGCCGATTTCCTCTAGTGTGATAAGGACAGGAAGTGGTAATGAAGCCCATACGCCTGATGACTATTTATAGAAACTTTTAGATGTTTGCAATACCACGGGTATAATATCGTATACCTTCCTGAGAATGATGATTAAATACTCTAAATTAAAATATTAAGTATTCCCCGAAATAGTATAAGATTATAGCTATCAATCAGTAACAACAATAACTATAAGTAACCGAATATTTAGGCCTCGAAACAATGTTCATAATAATCTTGTTAGGTGCACTTAAACAGACCAAGAGTAAAATTTAAATAACTAAGTAGAGCTCGTCTAATTTAAAATGACGCGCCCCACTATCGCATTAACGCACACAAGCAAGTTTAAAATATGGACGCAATACATATACAAATGCCGTTGTAATTGGTCATTCACTTGGCGGTGAAATTCAAACGTAGGAGCACGCGTCGTTCATTGGCTCCCACACAGATGAAGTGTCGTTATCAATATTTGCACTCACACATCGAAATCAACTAACTAAGTAGTGGGGCGCGTCATCTTAGACTAGACGAGCTCTACCTATAGTTGTGTGTGGCTTTTTGGCATTGGAGGGGCGTAGCATTTATCTGTTTGTTGCCAGAGCATTGTATCTTTGTTCGTCTATTCGGTTTTTAGCTTTTCGCGTGATCGGTGTGCGTTTGTTGCGTTGTATGTATAGGATACCTAAGTACTGTGAAGATAACTGTGATAAGACTGTTAACGATATGAATGAATGAATGATTTATTGTTTTAGGTACCAACATTAACGTGTCTTGTTTGTGTACAATGTTCAATAGTTTAAGTATTGTGGTAATCATTATTCTGTGCATAAGTGCAACCAAGCAGTAGGCCAAAGACCATGTTACCTACCTACTTACGTATTGCATAGCAACCACTGCATGCTGTAGTGTTGTGTATCTGTGTGTATGACTGTATCTACCTATCAGTCATCCGAGCCACAAGAAAGTAAGAAAGTATGATTAACCGCGCTGGCACCTGACGCTGTTTGTTATAATTTTTACCAATGTCAGTCAATGCGGACTTATCATGGTCCTCTTCTAAAAGTAAACACTATGTTCATTTTAATACAAATCTTTATTTACTTATTAAACACAATTGTTCATTAATAATACTATCATTACACAATTATCACAGATTCTGTAAGATTATAACCAGTACAAGGGTTGTCTTATCGCAAATAGCGATCTCTCATATTTGCATGAGCAGTTTTCCAGTAGGTATGGTCGGTTAGTTTCAAAAACCATCAATAGATGGCGCTCCCACAATGTCAGTACTTTTTTTTTAATTTGTATGATAGTGACAGTGATGTCATGCAGCCAACTAATATTAACTTAAATAAAATAAAAAAAATTAATTTAGCTTTTAAAGGTTAAAAGTGTTGTAAAAATATATATTTATGTAAGTAGGCACTATGTTCCATTTTAAAACAAACCTTTTATATTTGAATAAGGAGTTTTCCAGTATGTATTGTCAGTTGGTTTCAAAAAGCATCAATAGATGGCGCTCCTACATTTCTGGTTTTTTTTTTTAAATCTGTATGATTTTGGCAGTGATATCATGCAGCCATCTAATATTAAACCTAAAAATTAAATGTATATTAATATAAACATAACTTTTAAAGATTGAACGAAATGTACAAAGACATATTTTTATGAATAGGCACTATGTTCCATTTTATTACAACCTCTAAAATGGTTGAAAACTATTGATAAATTTGTATTGGATAATATTGTTATTATCCAATACAACGTACCCAGTGTTTATATCCCCTTTGCAAATAACCTTTTTCAAGCGATTATTAATTACCAAAATTGTCGGGCCGCCATCTAGTGAGTGGTTAAGAATGCTTTAGATACCTATTGGAAAACTCCTCATTACATTCATTATTGATCCTAGCGTCCATGAAACGAACTGACTCAGTCAAATTGATGTTTTTTTTGTAATAATTTATCAAAACTATTAATAAATACAATATGATCTGGTACAACGTAAGTAACCAGTGTTTATAACCTCTATGCTAAGTACCTATGTCAAGCGATTTTCAATTTAAAATATGTTGGGGCGCCATCAAGCCAGTGATTAGGAATGCTTTAGATACCTATTGGAAAACTGCTCATTGAGATGGTGACGTTCAAATCGAAGTATAGGCGGTCGCACAACTTTTTTTTTTTAATGTTATCCGGCAGACAAACAGGCGTGCGGGCCACCTGATGGAAAGTGGTCACTGCCGCCTATGAACATCAGCAACACCAGGGGAGTCACCAATGCGTTGCTCGCCTCTGAAGAGACCTCTAATATACCTCTTGAACGATCTCATGTCATAGTCCAAAGGAAACACTGTGGCTGGGAGCTCATTCCCCATCCGAACACCTGCAGTGGCACCGTAAATGTATGTTGTGATGCAAACATACATTGACACCCGGTTTCTGAAACGCTTATCAACGCAAAAATCACGTAACAGCTTGTTGAACACTGATTAAATGCAGTTTGGGTTTCTGAAAGGGCCAATTGACGGCTTGTTAACAGCTTGTTAACGGATTGTCAAATCTCCAATTAACGGCTGATTATTGTAATTTTGGGTTTCCGGAAAGCTTTTTCTCATGTTAACTGTATGTTATCGCCGTGTTATTTTAATTGGCGAAAATCGACCAATTAACCGATTGTCAAAAGAAATTATATCCGATTTCCTTGGTCTAGGTCTTGGTCCTGGCCCTGGTCCAGGTCCTAGTTTTGGTCCAAGGCAAAGTCCAGGTCTAGGGTCCAGGTTCTGGTCAAGGATCATGACCAAAACTGCAACCACAATTTGAGCTTGAACCAGAACCAGGACCTAGACCAGTGCCAGCACATAGACCATAAACATTAGGTGAACCAGGACCTGGTTCGGGGCCGGGATATGCACCTGAACCAGGACCAGGACCTGAACCACGGACATGTCAGGGTCCAGGACCTGGACCTGAACTAGGAGCTGGTCCGGGGCCAGGGCCTGAACCTGATCCAGGACCTGGTGCGGGGCCAGGACCTGGTCCGAAAACAGGACCTGGACCTGAACCAGTACTTGGTCCGGGGCCAGTAAGTAGACCTAAACCAGTACCTGGTCCGAAGCCAGGACCTGGACCTGAACCACGAACTGGTCTGGGTCCAGGACCTGGACCTGAACCAGTACCTTGTCCGGGGCCAGTACCTGGACCTGAACCAGGACCTGGTCCGAAGCCAGGACCTGGACCTGAACCAGGAACTGATCCGGGGCCAGGACCTGGACCTGAACCACGAACCGGCCCGTGTCCAGGACTTGAACCAGGATTTAACTAATGGGATTATTGGGAGAAACACACAGAATCGATAGCCGATGGGGCGGATGTTGTTGAGTGGCTTTCTCTGGATGGCCTCCCAAGAGATGGACGGACAACCTCTTTAAGGTCCTAGGGAGCCGATGGATGCAAGATAACAGAGTCGACCAGAGTGTAAGCCGTGGGAGGCCTGTATTCAGCAGTGGACCGGGACCCACCTAACTGCCTAAAGATGATGATGATGGGATTACTGATCCACTGGAACCCGTGACCCTATAACATAAATATTGTTATATTTTCTCTTTTCTCGCTCTGTATATTTTTTTGATAATATTCGATTTTACACGAAAACTATACAATCGCTATCAGTTTCATCTAAAAGTTGAATATCCCGCCGCTATCAAAAGGCCGTTAGGGAAAGAGACAAATCAATGCGTTAGACAGAAACAAAACATATATGAGTGAATGAATGTGACTGATTTTAGCAGGGGTAGCCACACGAAAAAATTGATCTCTTGTTAATGATCGATTAGCCAACAATAGATTGATTGGCCTTTCAGAAACCCACAGTGATTTAACAGCTTGTTAAATGTGACAGTCTGTTAGCTAATCAATGATTTGACAAGCGTTTCAGAAACCGGGTGACACACACACACCACACACACTTTTAGTTTTAATTACCTTTTTATATAAGATACATGGAGGGTTCCTGGAGACCTGCAATACAGGATAAACCTAGAGCAGGCTCCAAGTTCCCCGGTTTTTGTGCCTATCCAGTTTATTGTACAATTTTTGTGAAATAAATACTTATACTTATACTAAATACTTTCCAGAGGGATGGGATCACGCGATTGGAGATCGGTCCTGGGTTTGCAATCGTGTAGGAGCTCCTTTACTTTCTTGGGGTATGATTTTGGGGGTGCCACTTGACGGCGAAGCATTGCAGAATAGACAAAAATAGAAATTTTCATTCCACTTACTTAATAATCTGTCTTGTCTTTGGTTGATTGTTACTGTGATGTCGTCGTCGAGTTTCGAGTGTCGTCGTCTTTTGTAAAGTTTTAACAAGGTAAATACTATTTACGGTTTTGTTGCTAATAGCATATTGTCGTACTATTAATGTTTTTCATATTGTGAAGATACCGGAGATATTTTTTGCAGTTAAAATTCCAATGTTCTTTTCTTCCTTCTTTCCTAGCCGCCATATTAAGTTGAAAGCGAAATCTACGCTTTAATTTTATCGGTAAATATCTCAGTAATCATTTGGTTTTCCGTAAAAGTAAAGAAGGAAATATCTTGCTGGTGATATACTTGTATTAGAAAATTTAATAGTTGAGTCATAGTTTTTGCCAATTTTTAGATATTTTTGGGGAGTTGCAATAAATATTTATCTCTAGCGTTTGTTGACGCGTCTCGTAATCTCGTTTTAATCTCTAGGGTACCGTTATTGTTACAGAATTGTGTGCTTTGATAAAGTGTCCTTGTTAATTGTTTCAGATATTCCCGGACTAAGTTGGTGAACGTGATAAACTTATCAAATAGCTTATATGTGTCTAAAAGTGACTTGTGGTAAAATTTGTTTAGTGTTGGACTTGTGTATACAGTTGTGATTATTGTAAGTTTATAATTTTAATCACCCTAGTGGGGTTGTTCGGCAAAATGATGACGGAAAATAGAATTAGTTCAAGTAATCACGTCGGAAATAGTATGAATAATCAGAAAGGGTAAGTATCTAGCTGACTTCATTTCTTTGTTCGTTTTTTGCAATGGCGATCACAAATATTTTTTTTATTGCAGAGATGTCGATAAAACTATCGACGACATCGGTTGGAAGTCTAAATTGAAAATACCCCCAAAAGACGGCAGAATAAAAACTAGTGTAAGTTTTTGAAATACCTTCTTTTTCGTGACCAGCGGGGCTGTTGCCTACCTCAGTGTACAACTGAATTTGATATTTGGTAATCTTGCAAATATGATAATCGCTACGTAGATGATGTACTAAAGAGTTACTAAATTTTTTAATCCAGTTTTACTTGTGAGTTGGGCAATAGCCCTGCAGGAATTAAATGTCAAATTCAGTTGTCCACTGATTTGGGCAATAGGCATATGAACTGTTCGTTACATTTAAAAGTGTTTCATGTACAATTACAATGAATTAATGTGGCAAAACTGAATAGTTTATTCCCTAGTTTGCAACCCTGAGATCTCAATGTAACTTCGGTGAGACTCATAAAACATGGATATTATGACAAATGAACAGGCATGATTCATTATATTGTGAACATCATAAGTCACGTATTTTCCGTTTTTGGTTACTTTTATTCCAAAATACAAAAATTGAGGGCTAAATCCACTAGAAACAAGTCCTTAAGTAACTCATCAGCTGATTACTCCCGAGTGTCAATGACCTTTCGGCAGGCTAGCGCAGGGTCATGGACACTAGCATTTTTGTACACAAATTAGTATAAGTCATTCTCAAGCTCCTGTTAGAATATTTTATTTATTATTTACACTAGCAGCTGTAATCTAATGCATGTATATCAATATTGTCTAATTCTATTATTGTGAGAGCCTATATCTATACATAGTATAAAACTAAGTCGCTTCCTGCTGTCTGTAGGGATGTATCTATGTATGGAAGCAAGCGAAGATCCCCCATCTCTCGGGGACCTCTAGTAAGATACATATTCACTTCTCTACTTGTAGATGCCCTTCTGGTAAACTAAACGGTAAATATTTGTAGAGAAAGACCAAGCCCCTGTCGTTCTGTTCAACAACAGTAATATAGAGCCATCATATTAAAATTTAAGCTATTTAAATAATAAAAACAAAGCTTTATTATGGAAGTACTTATATGTTTTGTATGTATACTGTTTAGGATGTGACAGATACAAGAGGTAATGAATTTGAAGAGTTTTGCCTGAAACGTGAGCTGCTGATGGGTATATTTGAAAAAGGTTGGGAGAAACCTTCTCCTATTCAAGAGGCTTCAATTCCCATTGCTCTTAGTGGTAAGGATGTGCTTGCCCGAGCTAAAAACGGAACTGGCAAAACTGGCGCCTACTGTATTCCAGTTTTAGAACAGGTATGTTTAGATGTAATATTGTCTATCTACAGTATTTAAGTATTTGTGATACATAATGATGAGATATATGGATTCCCCTTCACTTTTGATAAGTGATAATATCCAAACTGAATGAATTTGACAGCCTCTTCTGCACATTGTCACAAAATACTAAGAGTTTTAAATAAGATTATTGTTTTTTAGGTGGATCCTAAGAAAGATTGTATCCAAGCTTTAATTGTGGTACCAACTAGGGAGTTAGCGCTCCAAACCTCACAGATTTGCATTGAACTTGCAAAGCATACAGACATTCGTGTAATGGTCACTACAGGAGGTACAAATCTCCGTGACGACATAATGCGTATTTATCAGAATGGTGAGTGATGTTTTTAAATAACTTTGTCCTCATAAGTTCCATGGTGCAGACATTGATTGAATAAATGGTAGTCTCATCACTACATAGTATAAAACAAAGTCGCTTTCTCTGTCCCTATGTCCCTTTGTATGCTTAAATCTTTGAAACTACGCAACGGATTTTGATGCGGGTTTCAACAGCAGATAGAGTGATTCAAGAGGAAGGTTTATAAGCAAGTAGAAAGAGGGTAGGTAGGAGTAAAGTAGGTGTACGCGAACGAAGTCGCGCCGGGTCCACTAGTTTTTATATAAATAAATAAAAAGCATGTTACTCTAAATCACATGGCAGCCATAATATTATATATGTATAGGTATTTATTTAGTATTTGTGTTATTCATTATATATGTAGGTAATTTAACTATTATATTATACTAGCAGCTGCCCCGGCTTCGCTCGGGTACACGGGTATATTGCCTATGTCACCCAGGGATAGTGTAGCTTCCCAACGGTGAAAGAATTTTTGAAATCGGTCCAGTAGTTTCAAAACCTATTCAATACAAACAAACAAACAAAAAATCAAACCTTTTCTCTTTATAATATTAGTATAGATATATTGATACTTATGTCATTCAATTATATTATGTATTTGGGTGCACATCATATCTGCCTCTATTATAGCTAGAGATGTAACGGATATCCGGCCACTATCCGGTATCCGGCCTATCCGGCCATAATTTACTATCCGGCCGGATACCGGATAATGCGTTAATATCCGGCCGGATACCGGATAATGCGTTAATATCCGGCCGGATACCGGATAGTAAAAAATGTATGAAAAGCCCATAAAAGTGATTTTGCACATCGGAAATATATGCCCTTCTGTAGCAGTCGAGTAAAAAGTCGTATCAAAACATTTAAAAACCATAAATATTAATCAAAGAACTATTGATTATGTCGGCATCGGCACCTATTCTACTCTTATCGTTCATTTGGTAGGTTAGCAAAAATTTTTAATAGGTTTCTGGTCTTTTTGCACTATGCCTTTTCCATTAGCTGGAGTCAGGTCTCCTTGTCTGCTTCCTCCATTTCTTTCTATTTTGAGCAGTAGCAGCGTCAATAATATTGTCCTTCAGGTCTCGTTGGTCCGCCGTCAGCCAGGTGGCGTGTGGGTGTCTTCCGCGTCAGCGAGTAGTCGTCACCAAATTTAGGGCTACTTGCACTAAAGTGATCTTTGGGGCGGCGGAGCACATGCTCACACCATCGCATTGAGCGTTCTTAAATTTTCTCGGGCATAGGTGTCGTAGAAGTTACAATTTGACAAGTGCTGTTTAGTATTATAATGTACTTAGTGTAATAATTTAAAGTCAATCAAGATATATATTGATATTATAGATATGAAAAAATATTATCCTGGGTTAAAATATGAATTTCTTTATATTTAGAGGTAGTATACGATGTCGTTTATCCTCTACGATGCTGTGGGCTAATATGTAAACCCGTATTTTGAAACTATCAATCCGTATGAGGGCGGAAGAATTGTTCAGTTCAACGTTCAAATTATTCACATTAAACGAAAACTTTAAATTACATAAACACATGCAGTCGTATAAAGGCCCATCCGCGATTACAGCTTGTACAAACTTAGGAGGCTGGCCGGATATCCGGTATCCGGTATCCGGCCAAACAACTATCCGTTTCTTTAAAGTTTTAGTTTAATGTGAATAATTTGAACGTTGAACTGAACAATTCTTCCGCCCTTATACGGATTGAAAGTTTCAAAATACGGGCTTACACATTAGCCCACAGCATCGTAGGGGATAAACGACATCGTATACTACCTCTAAATATAAAGAAATTCATATTTTAATTCAGGATAATAAATTATGGCCGGATAGGCCGGATACCGGATAGTGGCCGGATATCCGTTACATCTCTACAATAAATGGTTAAATAAATAAATAAATGGCACAGCATTTTCCACTAAAATCTAAGCTTGGTTGAATGTTGCATGCAGCTTACACACTGAATGGTTTCTTATGTGACTAGAATAGTTCATGGAAATTCAAAATAGTGGTGTACTGTGTTCAGATAGTATAGGAGAATGTTGCAAAATTATTTATGGAACTTCAAATTTCTCAATAAATAATTTTTCTAAGTTTAGTACATCTAGGTGATGAACATGCTCAATATTAATTCCTAGATACCTGGCAGGGTTGGAACGTATCAAACAAATTTTTAATAAAAATTATTGATTTAACACATTCAACACATTGTGTATCCTTATGGGAACAAAAAATATTTTTCTATTATTATAAATACTTTGTCACTCAACCAAGATCAAATGTGTTAAATTTTATGTATTTAATCTGATTTATTTTTAAATCATGAATTTTTCTAATCCTGATTATAATAAATAAATATGCTTGGACAATTCACATAGCGCCATCTAGCCCCAAAGAAAGCAAAGCTTATATTATGGGTGCTATAGATAACTACTGACAAACTACTTATACAATTTTAAATAATAATATGGTGGGGACCAAATGTCTGGCCATGCATGGGAAAAAGAGTAACCCAAGAACAAAGTCACCACCAAGGTTTCTGAACATTGTTGACAAGAACAAGTAAAAAAGGTGGACGTAAGGAAGTAAGAAAGGTGGTGAAGGTAGCAGGTCTCGATTGACGCCAGATTGATGTTGAACATTGTCGTTAATTAATTTTAAGACTAGACTAGTAGTATTTTTGTGTAAAATGGTAATAAAATATTATTTTTACAAATTGTTTCAGTTCAAGTCATAATTGCGACACCAGGTCGTATGATTGATCTCATGGATAAGCAAGTAGCCAAGATGGATCAGTGTCGTATGTTAGTTTTGGATGAAGCAGATAAACTTTTGTCACAAGACTTCAAAGGAATGTTGGATATGGTCATTTCACGGTATGGTAACACATTGATTTATTATTGCAATTTATGAATTAGTTTTATTCATTTTATTAAATTGATTTATTGTTATTATAGATTACCCAAAGAACGTCAGATCTTGCTGTTCTCTGCTACTTTCCCATTGAGTGTAAAACAATTTATGGAGAAACACTTGAGGGAGCCTTATGAGATTAATCTCATGGAGGAGTTAACTCTAAAAGGTGTAACACAGTACTATGCATTTGTGCAAGAAAGACAGAAAGTGCACTGTCTAAATACACTTTTTTCAAAGGTTTGTTAATTTTACATATTAGCTGTAAGCTATTAATAGTAGAATGAAATGTCCATGGGCCCAGAAGCAAATCGTATTACTTTTTTAGTATCCGATGTTTTCTTACCGATTAGACTCCACTGAACCCAAAAGTGTTGTTTACACCGACCCCTCCCTGTCCACACCCTTTCCTCTCCGATGTGTCCCAGCCGTGGTTTTTTTTTCATTTTACATTGTAACGGTTACAGATAGGAGCAAATGGTCAAAGGAACTTAATCCACATTAAATTTCCTTGAATGCTAAATTTATAACTATGCAACTAGTTTTTGAACAACCGTTTTCTTTAGACATTGCATACAAAAGTGAAAAAAATATTTTCTTTATCTTTATTCTCGATTTGTAGAAAATTACAATACAGTTTACCACATGGCACGGATTGTACTAAATTCGTACTAAATGTTTTCTTACTATTTCGAACTCGCTGAATAAAAATATGATGGTTGCTAACCCTTCCTCTTCCCCCTTACCTCCCTCCCTAAGTGATACAGATAAGAGGTAATCATCAAAAGTTAATCTACATTAAATTACCTAAACATCAATGACAAATTTATAACGATACAATAGGTAGTTTTTGAAATACAGCCTTGGGTCACAGAGTAAACAGAGGGACATCGCCATACATACCTCGTGAGTGCGTGGCGTACGGGGAGAAACCAGTTTGAACCGAGTTATGTTAGCAAGGGCTATGCGTGGGAGCGGGGTCACGCAGCACGCTGTGTGCGCCTCACGTTTTATCATATTATGTATAGTTTTAACAAATATAAATATTGTAAATATTGTTTGTTGTACTTGCATGAACAATACAAATAAGGAAAATAAAAAAGTGTCATTTTCCAGTTAGGTATCCTCAAGACTACGCTTGGTGGCAGCAACTTCACTAAGTATAAATTATTATTGTTAATGTTGTAGAGGTACAAGCTTATTACATAGGTTAGCTTATACATAGGTACAAGCTTATTATTATTATTGAATGCTGTGGTATAAAAACTATTTATAATCGGTTAAGTATTTTTTTTAGTTTATCCATAACAAATGCACCAACAAACAACCAATCAACAATTAAATCTTCGGTCAGCTACTGTCATTTTTTTATTCAGTGGGGTCGAATAGGTAAGGAGACACAATTTTCTAAAAGGAAATTCGGTCAGCCTATATGACCAATAACGTTGAGCTATATGTCATTGGTAAGCATTTTTTATTTTGTATAACTTTTATTATGTAGACAATTTTCGAATCGCTGAGAAAAAGTTATGGTCAATTAAACTCCATTTGGTACTGGAAAATTCGACCTATTTGATCAATAACGTTGAGCGATATCTCATTTTTTTTTCTACAACTTTCTAAGGCGTCAATTATCAAATCGCTGTTGGAAAAAGGTATGGTCAATTAAAATGAACTTCCGATGATAAGTCCCATATCTCTGCTGTTTGGGTCAAATGGTAACTCACGTCATTCACCTGCGACCCTAAAATCTCGATCAAGCTCAAAGAGCATAAAACATACGAGAGCATAATTCGGCCTACGCTCTATGGCTGCGAAACAGAGTTGCCGCCGTAGTAAAAGTAGTAGAAAATGAATAGTCTTTTCCAATGATATATCGCTCAACGTTATTGGTCAAATAGGCTGTGGTCCGTACATTTTTGCCGGTCCTCTTACTGAGTGTAGGATCCGTAAGTGAACACCCCCGCGTGGAAAATTTATCTCAAGAAGCATTTGTTCACACAAGAATTAGATGTCGTTTCCTAGGTAAATTAATGAGCTTTAAAATGTCTGAAGGCAACTTCCTCGTACTGCTCCCATTTTCCTACAAATTAAGAAGAACAGTAAAGAAAAACATTTATTTATCTTTTTCATGCAATGTGTAAGGCTGTATTTCAAAAACTACTTGTCGCATCGATATAAATTTAACTTTTAGATGTTTAGTAAATTTAACAATTTGCTCCTATCTGTAACCGTTTCACTGTAAAATGCAAGAAAACCGCGTTCAGCGGTGCCGAATTAGTAAGAAAACATCAGTTACCAAAAAGTAATATGATTTGCCTTTAGAACTTAGTTTTTTTAAATTTTTTGTACAGTCTGTTAGGATAAAGATGGCGACGTCCAATTCGAGTTTGGCGGTAAGAATAATAGGCTTCAATTGATTTGTAATTGGTCGCAATCGTAGCTCAATGACGGTTTTTATTAGAGATGTAACGGATATCCGGCCACTATCCGGTATCCGGCCTATCCGGCCATAATTTACTATCCGGCCGGATACCGGATAATGCGTTAATATCCGGCCGGATACCGGATAGTAAAAAATTTATGAAAATGCCATGAAAGTGATTTTGCTCATCGGAAATATATTCTGTAGCAGTCGAGTAAAAAGTCTTATTAAAACGTTTAAAAACCATAAATATTAATCAAAGAACTATTGATTATGTCGACATCGGCACCTATTCTACTCGTATCGTTCATTTGGTAGGTTAGCAAAAATTTGTAATAGTTTTCTGGTCTCTTCTTTTTGCACTATGCCTTTTCCATTAGCTGGAGTGAGCTCTCCTTGTCTGCTTCCTCCATTTCTTATATTTTGAGCAGTGTCAGCGTCCCGTTGGTCCGCCGTCATTCCGCGTCAGCGAGTCGTCGTCGCCAAATTTAGGGCTACTTGCACTAAGGTGATTTTTGGGGCGGCGGAGTACATGCTCACACCATCGCATTGACTTTTCTTACATTTTCTCGGGCATAGCTGTGACTTTGCAACTTCCACGAGTGTGGACATTACGTACTTTGCTCAACAGGGTGATACTCGCTGATCAGCATAAATATGCATTTTTGTCGTGTGTGGCTAATGTGTAAGCCCGTATTTTGAAACTATCAATCCGTATAAGGGCGGAAGAATTGTTTAGTTCAACGTTCAAATTATTCACATTAAACGAAAACTTTAAATTAAGTAAACACATGCAGTCGTATAAACGCCGCGATTACAGCTTGTACACACTTGTTCAGAGACTAGTTTCGGTAATTTACTAAAGCATCTGTCAAATTTGTGACTCATGGTACGGATTTGTATGCAAAGCGCTGCGTAAACCACACTCCCCACGTAAACTGAAACGTGTGTGGTAAAGTCAATTAACCAATAGCAACTCACGGTACGGATTTTAGTTCCGCTACTGCCCGATAGAGGCGCTGTACGAATTCTCATAGAAACTTCTTTACGTTCACTGTACAGTAAACGGGAAAACAAACTCACGGTAGACCTACTGACCTGTAAATATCCGGCCGCCGGATATCCGGCTAGGAGGCTGGCCGGATATCCGGTATCCGGCCAAACAACTATCCGTTACATCTCTAGTTTTTATATGCTGCTACTCGATTGAAGTGTAATGAGCCGTGGCTCACTTCCCACAAATTGCCATAGGTGGCGCGCTCTAACGACTGACGACATTAATATAATCTCTTGGCTGCATGGTATTGATATTTATTTTAAAGTCAGTGCTCCTTGGGATTCAACTTTATAAATGTTAATTACTTATAGATTTCGGGTGGACTGGAAGATGAAAGATGTGTAACTTTGTGTCCACCCTTGTACCCCATCGTCCACTTGCTACTAGCGTTTTAACGTAGTTTAAATTGTTCTGAGGGAATGAATGATGACAGTAATACACATGTTTGCCATACAACTAAAACAAAAGTCCCATATAGTCGAAATATTATAATAGTGTTTTAGTCCTTAGAGCGCGCCATCTATGTGAATTGTATTGTTTATTGTTGAAAACGGCTCATTCGATTGCAGTCGCAGTTCAATGACAGTTTTACGTGTATTGGTATTCTGCTAAAATTAAAACTGCCGTTGAGCTGCTATTGCGATCCAATTACAATTCAATCGAGCCGACAGATAACCAGGGTTAAGCAATATTCGCAATGTTCGATAACTGGAAGGGTGTTCGTCTACTAAAACATGCAGCTACATTATTGGACTTATTTTTAAAATGGCCAAGTTCAAATAACTATAAGTCTAATGAATGTTTGTTAGGTCTCAACATGCACAATAAATTATTAGTAGGGAAGGTTTTATAAATAATTAATCAAATCAATTAATTATCAAATTAATATCGTTTCAGTTGCAAATAAATCAGTCTATCATATTCTGCAATTCCACTCAGCGTGTGGAGCTTCTCGCCAAAAAGATAACCGAGCTGGGCTACTGCTGCTACTACATCCACGCGCGCATGGCGCAGGCGCACCGCAACCGCGTGTTCCACGACTTCCGCGCGGGACTCTGCCGCAACCTGGTCTGCTCCGACCTGTTCACGCGCGGCATCGACGTGCAGGCCGTCAACGTGGTGATCAACTTCGACTTCCCGCGCATGGCCGAGACGTACCTGCACCGCATCGGGCGCTCGGGCCGCTTCGGCCACCTCGGGATCGCGATCAACCTGATCACGTACGAGGACCGGTTCGCCCTGCACCGGATCGAGCAGGAGCTGGGCACGGAGATCAAGCCCATCCCGAAGGTGATCGACCCCGCGCTGTACGTGTCGCGCCCCGACGACGACGCGGCCGACAAGTAACGCCTCGCGCCGCCGCGCGAGAACGCGCGTACTAACGTTCTCAGGACTTGCTGACTGGTGAAAGGAATTAGCATAAAATTACAAAAACAAAAAACTTATTTGTAAAAAGTGTAATGAATTTATTGTAACAAAATGTGCGTGTAAATAGTTTATCGTGAAATAAGACTTACCCCGAATGGGGTTACTTTTTTTAAAAAGTGTATATAAAACAAACATCAGGACTTTACAGAAGGGTCGTCGCGCTCTTTGTCCATATTGGATATCGGACGCGATTATCCATTGTTAAAACGTAAAATATTTATCTGAAAACCTGCTGTGAGAGTCTACCTAGATTTGTCGGTGATCTTAACATAAATTGTGGTAGACTTTTGACAGAATAAAAGCGAACAACCTACTCATAAGTAATGTATTGAACTAGCACCAATGTTAATTTAATGTAAAACGAAATAATTAAATAGAGACATTTTGTAAAACAGTGTTATGAGTAGGTTTAAAAGACTAGCTCAAACAACATTAATACATCGAATGTGAGTAAATTTTGTAACAGTATCAAGGATGTTCTTTCTGTCCGCTTGAATGAACACCCATTTTCTTCAAGCCGTACAGGAGCAAGAGGTCTAGATAACGCAAGTTCTTGACTTTTTAAAAGCTAATTTGCTGTAATTACTCAATTACACTTGAAATGTCGTCTTCTTAAACTTGTGCTAAATTGGCCTTGTTGCAACTGTATGTATTCTATACCATTAAAAGATTTGTTTTGAAGCGGTTTCAGTCACAGTTAATTTAAAATGATTCTAGGCTAACTGTGGGCAACATTTTCAAAACAGAGAAATATATTTTTCTTGTTTACAAGTGAGAGTTTCTAGGAAATGATCTCTGTTGTTGCCTACCGTGCTTTGATGATAAAGAAACTTTCTTTGTAGAATTTGAAGTAGGTGGGAATGTGACTGCTAACAAGGCGGGGCAATGCGCTAGCCGGCACGGCTTGCGGTGCGGCTCATTGCAGCGCCTGGGGGATGTCGAGAGCCTCAGTTTTAATTATCAAAACATGTAGTCTGGCTCGGGGATTTAAATTTTCGGGATGTCAAGTGAAGAGTCTTAGTCAAAAATTTTAGCAGTTTGGATTCTGAGTACCACGTAGTTTACGCTGTCATTTTAATGACATTAATTTATTTACTGATAAATTAATTTGTTCTACAAGAACAATATACTGCTATTGGGAATCATTATCTGTGATATATAACATAAAATATAAATATATGATTTGATGGTACAAATTTTGGTGAACTAGAATTCTTTCATCATGAGAGCATTAAAATTGGTCTTCCAATATTGTCGATGTTTGAAATTAAGCAATAAGAGCGCAATACGTATAAGATTTTGAGACTAGTGTTGCGAGACACGTGAAATATTGAAATAAGCTGCATATTTCGACAATTAATGTAAAGTACACTGGAATAAACCATCGGTTGTATCTATATTTTTTATTTGTTAGCTACAAAAGGCAACTAAGCCACATTTTATTTGTATTAATTTAATTTACTAAATCATGCTCTTTATTATTTCACTTAATATTAAATAGCAGTGACCATTATACCCCAATCGGATTGTATCACTGGCAGTGTGAAATTATATGTATATTACATACATAATACTTATTGTATTTAATTTATTTTAAAACATTTTAATTCAGATCAGAACTGTGAATTTATTGGCTAAAAATAAACTCTTCACGCCAAAACTTGTTTTTTTTTACGAATCCAAACTTTGTTTTCGACTGGAGATCTCCTTCCAGCCTTCTCGCTCTGGCTAGATCCATCTGTATCATCGCAAACATGTAGCGCACTCAGGTAAACTGACTTGCCGGTCCGGGTATCCAATCAGTGAATCTGGCCAAGATACCAGATTGGGGGTCAAGCTGATTCGACCACATTGCTGCCCCTGTGGTGGACCATGGTCTTTCATGCAGATGTCCACGCCGCGCAGGCACGTGGCAATAAATGACGTCATCCGTAGGGCCTTTATCACCGTCAACGTACCGGCCGTATTGGAGCCGAATGGTACCGTACGTGACGATGGCAAGAGGCCTGACGGTATGACGCTCATTGCTTAGCAACGTGGGAAGACGCTAGTGTGGACACTGGCGCCGTCCCATGTAGCCGTCACCACCCGTTGCACTGCTGTTGAGGACTGCCGAGGACCTCAAGCGGAGGATATAGGAAAGTCTAGACCAGGATTTCATGTTCGTTTAGGGTCCAGACATTGGGACCGTGGGGCCCTAGACCAAAACTTTTTTTCAGATATAACGTATGAGATTAAATTAAAGATCAAAAATGTAAACAAATGGGTTGCTACTATAAAAAAATAACTCAAATGTTGCGTTTGTTCCCGTTGAGTCACACCATTTTGTGTAACACTGTTACCCATTGAGAAAAAAATTACCGATTAGTAACACTTACTCAATGCCACATTATTTTTCCCTTTGAGTGACAGGGGTAACTCAACAAAACGCTGTGTTCCCGTTAAGTAACACCTTCTTTTGTAAAATCATTGTTCAAATACATCTTGACTTAATAAAACGATTATACCACAATAACGAGTATCTCTTAAATCAACTAAACGTTTGATCGTAAAGAATAGTACATTCATTAGTGTAATTCAGATGTATTGCTATGACCCCAAGGTAAGTAACTAAAATATGAATCAGAAACAACGGCGGAACCACAACAATCCAGGCTCAATTGATAGTCTGTTATCTGCACTAGACCAGCCGGAAATCGAATGCGTTCCTCACAGAGCTATGTTGTTTTTTTTAATTCTTTATGATAAACTTATAACTAGTACAAATGCAAAAACTAGGAAGCTAGGATCTAGCTATCACCGTAACTCTACAAAAACTTGTCTAAAGGTGTAGTTTTATATGTATATTTGATTGAGATAATCAAAATTGAAATAACATGTTGACTAATTTTTAAATTATTTTTTTTGTGTATTGCCGGACCCGGTTATAAGCAAACTTTGATTTTTTTTTCTACAAAAACTACAAGCCATATCGTTCTCGGAATTTTACTCTGATGTATGTAATGGTAATAACTATTGTATTCCTCAATAAAACTAAGGTGAGACAAAATGAGGGTTCTTAACACACTGTGCGCAGTTGTTTCTGATTCATATTTTAGTTACTTACCTTGGGGTCATAGCAATGCATCTGAATTACACTAATGAATGTACTATTCTTTACGATCAAACGTTTAGTTGATTTAAGAGATACTCGTTATTGTGGTATAATCGTTTTATTAAGTCAAGATGTATTTGAACAATGATTTTACAAAAGAAGGTGTTACTTAACGGGAACACAGCGTTTTGTTGAGTTACCCCTGTCACTCAAAGGGGAAAATAATGTGGCATTGAGTAACAGTGTTACTAAGGTACTAGCGCATACGAAGGCCCGGCCTCTACGAACGCCCACTTTTAAAAAAGCGCGCTTTTTTCTCCCTACACGTTCGAAATTTGGCGCCCGCATCCTTTAATACTAAACTAAACGCATAGTGGCGCCAAACTACTTCCGGCCGCTGCCATTTTCTAACACCTCGTTCACTTCTCTCTGGACGCCGTCGTTGTCGCGTGATTATAACCTTGCTGTGTTTGTGTTTGGTATTCTTTCCAAAAATAGCGGCATTTTCAGTGTCATTGTACTAAAATATTGTTATATGATAACTACAGACTAGAACGTAGTGGTAAGTTCACCAATTATTATAATATTTATCGATTTGTGACAATTATAGCGCCACTATGTAAAATGCGTAGTATGGCCCGGGCCTACGTAAAGGTCTATGGGCTTTCCTAAATATATGAGCATTTTTTTTGTTTTTTTTTTTTTCGACGGCCTGTGTTTCCAATGGTCAACATGCTGGACAGCCGCCTGGGATCCCGGGTTCGATGCCCGGTTGAGCAGAAATATAAAAGGCTTTTTTAGCGAGTGGACTCTTAGATCAAAGCACGACTTTGGGACCCTGATGTCAGAGTTTTAAGACAGGCATACGTTCGGTGTTTCTGGCTTGCACCCATAAAAGAAGAATTTAGTTTCTTAGCTCCGGTCTTGATGAAGCAATGTGAATTGTCTAAGGAAACTTGTTATTTATCTGTCATGCATGTCAACCTATAATGCAGGCATGTTAAAATAGGCACTGTATAGTTTATGAATAGTTATCATTTACACCTATAAATATATTTTGTATAGTTGTAATAATAGGATTTTGGTATTATATACGAACATTCTTACCATCACGTCTTTTTCCCATGGGGGTAAACAGAGACCATGGATCTCCACGTGCTACGATCCTTGCACACCCTCTCCCGATCTCTTTTGCTTTATTCACATCCATTACTTTACCATTCATTCCTCATCTAACGTTCAAAGTAGCGAAGCGACTCACCGGAGCCTGCTTTTCGCTCTCATGGGAAACGAGACGTGATGAAATTTGGTTTTAAGTAAGTAATATTAGTTTTCCTTTTGATAAGTAGATTATGGATCCACAACCAAAGAAAAAAAGAGGCCTTTGGACTGAAGAGGATTTAAAAAAAGCATTAAGTGACATTACCAACAAACGTCTTTCCCAACGACAGGCAGAAACTACGTATAAAATTCCCAGACGCAATCTGCGAAATTACCTGAATGAAAACTGTTTTAATAATAAAGCGGTTAAAAAATGTGTTTTGACTAAAGACCAAGAACGAGATTTAGTTTCTAGAATCAAGAGATTTGCTAAAATAGGCGTCCCTCTGACTCCTAAGAGGATTCGAAAGCAAGCTTATATTTTTTGTGAAAAGAAAGGCATTAAAAACAACTTCAACAAAAAAAAACGTTCTGCTGGCAAAAATTGGTTAAAAGAATTTCTGAAACGAAATCCAGATATATCAAAACGTAAAGCCCAATTTATGAACCCGGCGCGCGCCCAAAAATTGAATAGATATATTGTTGATAAGCACTTCCAGTCAGTTAAAGAATTATATTCTGAATTAGATATTACTAACCATCCTGAACGACTATATAACATAGATGAAAAAGGATGCCGGCTAAGTCTACACCACCAGCAAGTTGTTTTGGCTGCAAAGGGTACAAAAAGGGTGCACTTAATAGCTCCTGAGCATGCTGAAAATATAACAATAGCTATGTGCGTTAATGCAACCGGGAATGCTATCCCGCCATTTATATTGTTTAAGGGCAAACGGATGAAACCCGAATTTAACGATAACCTACCTGCAGGAAGTTTGGTCCGAATGGCACCAAAAGGCAGCATGACTACCGACTTATTTATTGAGTTCCTCGATCATTTCTCTAAATTTAAGTCACCTGGAAGATGTTTGCTCATCTTTGATGGAGCATCATCCCACTTAGACTACCGTATCGCTGAAAAAGCAGATGAACATAATATTGAACTCTATTGCCTTCCATCCAACACGACACACGAACTACAGCCACTTGATAAATCTGTCAATAAATCGTTCGAGCATCACTGGGATCAAGAGTTGTTATCTTATAATGATCAGAACCCCAACAACAAAATTACAAAAGCACGCTTTAACAAAATATTTTCAAAAGTTTGGGTTAAGTGTATGACCCAAGAAAATATTATTAATGGGTTTCGAGCAACGGTTCTCTACCCTTTTGATCCTAGTGCTATTCCAGATGAGGCGTATGCGCCCTCTATACTTACAGAACTGCCAGCTCCACCTAAAAATCAAGGTCATAGTAATTTAAATGACTGTAATCATTCAGGATCTTCTTCACCAGTAATAATAAATCCCGTCGGTTTTGATTGTCCATCTAGGCCTTTTGGAACTCAGGATGGTTCTGATACTGATGTCACATTTTGTGAAGATGAAGAAATTGGAAACTTCGGAGTTACTTTGCAAATTCAACACGATTCAAGTCAACTGAGCTTAAGATCGCCTGATTTTAATTCAAAAAAATTAGTGGATTACAGTTCATCAGAATCTGAACAATCGGCTATGGAGCAAAATGCATTTATTGAACCAGTACGTTATAACACACCGATTCCTTCTACTTCAGGTCTTCAACGTCTTTCGTGCAATATAGTACACCACTCCTCAACTTCAAGCTCAGATACATCAGATGTTGACGATTATGATTTTAAAATACAGCAGCTGTATCAACCTCGAACTAAGAATATTAGGATATTTTCCTCAACTTCCGAATCTGATGAAGAATATATGAAATCTACCATCACTACAGAGAAACTTCAAGAAGTTTATGATTCAGAAGATGAAAAGCCCTTGTCAGAATTGAAGCAATCTGCAAAAAACTCTGAGGTTTCCATTACATCTTTTCAAGAGCTTTTACCTACCCCAAACTACGCAATCACAAAAACGAACCCAAGGCGCAAAGCCTTAAATTATATTGGGCAAAGAATAACAAAAAACCTATTCACTGAAAAAGAGATACCAAAAGAAAAAAACAAAAAGAAAGAAAATACAAATTCAGTTACGGATAGTAAACTAATCAAAAACCTAAAAAATACAAAAAAAATAAGCTACAGGACAGAGTTACAAAAAACAAAGATTTAAAATCTAAAAAGAGAGCTACCGAAACAAAATCAAATTATAAAAAAAAGAAGGTTACCAAAGATAAGAAGAAAGCGACTGAAAAGTGGTACTGCCATGCTTGCAAGACTGAAAGGGTTGAAGCTATGAGAAAATGCGTCACTTGTCAGCAATGGTATCACGAAGAATGTGTAGGTCTTACCAAAAACGATCGAGAAGAATTTGTGTGTCCAGACTGCGGGTAGTTTGCAAAATTATGTTATGGTTTTGGAGCAGGATGGGTTGATTTTGATTGATGAAACACTGCCGACCAAAAAGTTCCTAATTATATGTATTAATTTAAGTATTCTGATTTGTTGGCTTTCGTATAATGTAGGATTTGTTGATTTATAGATCTTTTTTTTAATTGATATTTTTTTTAGTGTATCTGTCGAATTTACAAGTTCGCGTAATGTTTGAATTCCTTAAATTTTTATTTTCAATATAAAGATCGTTTAATATATTTGATATCCCTAGTAAGGCCCACTCAAAAAACGAGTGGCAAATGAAGACTGAAAATTTAGCTTCTCATATTATTAGTATGTAGAGTTACTGTTTTGTTATCAGAAATAATTGTTTTTTTATTGATTTATAGCAGAGTTTTATTTTTTTAACTATTTTTGTTTTTCGTACATGGGTCAAGGCCCAGTGTGCATTTTTATAATGATATTTCTTAAAAATATCTATAATAACTGATATTTGAAACTAGTAAACAAGATTTTCGAACCATTTTTTGAAAATATTAAGTAGATTTTGAATAATAGTTAATCAAAAACGGGCCTAAGAAAGGGCCAGGGCCTGTAACTAGGCCCACAGTAGAGTTTTTAAAAAACATTCTTTAATATAGTTTTAAGTGAGAATATTGATCTTTTTGTATTATTTTTAGAAGTATAATAAAACGGTGCGTCATTACAAATTGTAATTTTTCTCAAACCCTTAAAATATATGTTTTTATTGCGATTTTAAATAAGGTGGGCCTTCCTGTGTGCCGGTACCTTAATCGGTAATTTTTTTCTCAATGGGTAACAGTGTTACACAAAATGGTGTGACTCAACGGGAACAAACGAACATTTCGTTTCGAACAACGGGAACAAACGAAATGTTGGATTACTTAAATTATTGAAATATTGATTAAAATTATTGCATTCAAAATAAAGAAATGGTAATGGTAAGAAATTATAAACTATTGGTTCGTTGTTGTAGTAGGTACATTATTGCAGAGGTTTGGAAAGTTAGGGATTGACCGACGCCGAGATATATTGAATTAATTTCTAAATATTCCATAAAATAATATAAGATTCAAAATGGCGGCCACTTCTTTTTAATATTGGACTAGTGTTCTTGGACTAATAGTTTCCGAGTTACTTTTTACGTTTAATAAATTGAATAAATGGGGGTAAATCGATTCGTTTCCTTTTTGAAAGTTTACCAGCCATTGTAAAGCACACTGAAAAGTGGCTATGCAAACTAAAGGTTTTATACCCCTGGATAGTCTCTGACATTGACAGTTGTGTGTTTAAATTTGTTATCTTTAATTTAATTTCCAACGTTAAACGCGTATTAAGACCGCAGAGCTGGCTCGTACCTCGGACAGAGAATAAGCGTCGCTATTCAACGAGGCCACGCAGCTAGCTTTCTGGAGGCTTAACATGAACTTTTTAAAAACCATCCAAGTTCCGTGTAGTTTACAGGCAAGCCTTAAACAGAATTGTTTAGAATCGTACCATGAGCGCTTTTCGGTGAACTGTAGGTCGATAATTCTTTTTACTACTTGTCCGTATCATCCTCCTCACAATAATATTGTGTCATCTACCGTCTCCATCATCAGATCAGCTCATTGACACCATAATATTGAATGGTCATCTGACTTTAGACGCGTATGCAACATTTTAATTCAATAGAATAATCAAACATCGAGTCGACAGAATTATTAACAGTGCTCTAGAACCAATGGTTTCATAGTTATTAAAGTTTTTACTTTAACAGCTGTCCCTAAACATAGGCTGTCTTATCTATGCGAGGTATGTCACAACACAATATGAGGACCAATATTCGGACATGTGCTAAAAAGAAATATCGAATTGGTACTTAGGTACCTATTTACCATGAGCTCTCAAGACCTAAACAAAATTGCCTTTCTTATTCGTACCATGAACAACATTTAGCAGGCTTGTCAGAAAACAATTCTGGGGGTCTAAAAAGGCCACATTGGGTGTTTCATAATATGATCATAATATTTTCATTTCGCAAATCGCAAAATGGCCCTTGACCAATGAAACGCCAAATGATTCATTTTATTATTCATTTTGCAATTCATCCTATTTGACAGTTTTGTACGGCAATTCGTAAAATGGTCCACTTATTATGAATTGCTAATATGTCAAATAGGAGAATTCTTAGAAGTTACTGAATGAGCAACATCTTTGTTTCATATTTCAGTTTTACTTAAGTAAGTATAAAATTTTTCACAAAGTTACAATTTTCATTTTGATTGATGTCGTGGTTTTAGAGCATTTATTGTAAAATATTAGTATTTATGAACAATACTAAAAATATGCGGGAATCTTCAGTAGCGTAGCGGCGGGACTGTTTTTCTTTTAAAAGCACGGGAAACTTCGGTTACGTTGCGGCGAGTGCGCGGCGGCTAGCTGGAAATTTTAAATTACTTTTTCAATATTTTGATTGTAAATTACTTACTTACTAATTTATTTGTGTGTATAGTTGTGGTTGTGGTTAATTTCTTTTTACAAAAAGTGTAATACGTTAAACTTCCTAATTAGTATTAAACAATTATCATTATGGCAGACTTAGGTTTGTATGAGAACCTTTTAGAGCACGCGCGTCTTGAAGAAGCCCTCATATACAGAAGACGCAGTGCCCGAATTCGAGACTTAGAAACAGCCTTCGAAATGCTGGATAGAGATTTTACAGCCGTCTATAGGCTAAACAAGAGCCTGACTCTTGACCTCATACGAGAGTTGGAGCCCTATTTACCGAGGAAGGGTGGCATAACAACTGTATGTAAAGTAAGTTAAACAAAAATATCTGACATAAGTGCCTATATCTACACAACATTACTTTTCAGTAACTATTAGATGCCTATAAACTTTGTATTTTCATAATAAATTGTGTTAGGTTCTATGTGCATTACATTTTTATGCGTCAGGGTCCTACCAGAGGTTTGTAGGCGCGAGTGCAGACCATAGAATGCACCAGGTTAGCGTGTTTAACTGCATACGAGCCGTGACTCTCGCTTTAAATAGCGATTATTTCCGGAGCAAATACATCCATTTTCCGGACTCTAGAGAAGAAAGGAATGTAATTAAGCATAGGTAAGTGTAAAATGTACAATCTTGCCCAATCCTGGATCATGGTCAAGGCGGACCCCGGGCCCTCGTGCGTGAGAGCACAACCGGGACATTAACGCCAAGATGATTATGATGAAGTGTAAAATGTACAATCAGTGACTATTGACTGTATCTCTCATACTGAAAGCGGACAAAATGGGACATTGTGTGTTATGTATATACATAGGTATCAAATCTTTAATACGGGATCATTAACATTATTTTACAGTGTTGAACCCTACCACATTAAGGTCAGGTTCCCCTATTAACAGGGTAGGGTTATCAATGGGCAGTCGATCAACTGTAATAACCTGATCAACCAAATATTGGACCATGGTCCCAGCGGACCTCAAGCCCCTTAGGGCCTGAGAGCACAATCGGGATATTGACGCCAAGATGACTACCGTTTCATACTTTTCCTATTTATTATGTTTTAGGTTCTATGAAAAGTTTCAAATGCCAGGCGTAATTGGCTGTATCGACGGCTCACATATTGCTATCGTCAGGCCAGCAGAGCGCGAAGAAAGATATTTTAATCGGAAGCGTTACCACTCTTTGAACACTCAAATAGTGAGTGAAATTATTTTATTATTTTTAGACCATCACGCCATCCGTGGCAGCCTAAGCGTGAGGGATATCGAGGGTAATATTGAAGGGGTTCGCATGCATTGGTTTCCTAATCACCAGGAATGGTAAGGATACAGTCGTTTTCAAGAAAGAGGTCCCACGGAGGATCCAAGGAGCGTTGCCATCGCAGTGTGGAAGAGTTTGACTCTCGTATAGGACGTCGGGACTTCGAATCCTATTACATATTAAAATCCTTTGCATTATTTACCACCCATTGGATTTAAGTACGAACCAAGCATATAAACAAATTAAACGGAACAGACTTACTTATAACTTATTAAACTTAGGTATAATTTTTGCTTTTAGATATGTGACTCTGATTTGTATATTACGAGCATTGACGCCAGCCAAGGTGGTGCAAACCACGACTCTTCTGTATGGAACGACCATCCTATTAGCCGTTGCCTAGAAAGTCTGTGTGACCATGAAACAGTATGGCTATTGGGTGAGTATAGATATCTTGGTAATTATGGACAATCGGGAAACTAGTTATTTAGTGCACAAAATAAACATTATTTTACATTCGTTTCAGGAGACTCAGGGTATCCGCTGCGTGCCAGTCTGCTGACGCCTGTACTAAACACGGAGCCCAATACCCCAGAACGGCACTACACCGACTTACATGCTAGAGTGAGAAATTGCGTAGAGAGGTGCATTGGAGTATTAAAATCACGATGGCGGTGCCTTTTAGTGGACAGGAAACTCCACTATCATCCCAACTTGGCCGGCTACATTACTAATGCGTGTGCAGTTCTGCACAATGTAGCCAATTTCATCCTCATACGCATAAATTTCGTTTATGTCTGATACAGTATCGTATCCTGTGAGTTGGGTATTTTAGAATACGTATAATATATCTGTGTACCAAATCTCATGCAAATCCTTTCATTAGTTTCACAAACAAACATCCAAACATATATTATTGATACTTTTTATTGCATATATATATATTTTTTTGTATAGTACCATAATGGTCCCATTTTATCATGCCATTAATGTCTTAGTTGCGCCCGCGCGCGCGAGAGCCTGGGGTCTGCCTTGATCATGATCCAGGATTTGGCAGATCAGGTAATTACAGTGGGGCGACTACAATCTGTCCACCGTGACCCAGCTACCAGGGAACCTGACCAGATTGGATCATGGTGGCAGGTTTCCCCACGATGTTTCCCTCGCTGTAAGAGCATCGGTTAGTATTCAACCAATGTACATATATAACTCAGCAAAGACCTTAACCACTAGGTCACCGGCGTTCCCACACACATAAACACGCCCATATCTATCTAAATTGTAGCAGTAACTCGAGACTATCAAGTGTTACAAGCTACGATCCTGACACACCTCATACATGCTTGTTATCATATTTGTCAAAATTTTAAAGTATTAAACACTTGCTCCATTCGTTATCTCTCATCATTATACTGCACCGCTGCATTCGCTTCTCTTTCCATCACCATCACTTTCGTCTCATTTACTTATAATTTTCATATGCTTCTCTGCAAACGCCTCGTTCACCAAATTGAACTGTCCTGTACCTTCCTCCATGACGATGCAAGTAGGACTTAATTATCAGCGTAAAGGAAACACTTGACCGGCAAGTCATCCATTCTTAATAATTCCATCTCTTTCAAACATTTAAAGTAGCTGTCTATGTAAAGATTGAAATATACAATCTATAATCCATCTCTTAAACCTTCCAATCACATGGGACACCAAATCCAGTCCTTCATACCATCTATGTTACTATCAGATACTAAAGGCATAATCGTTGCATTTTATCAACAAATAATATGGATATCATGCATGATGTACCTTCTTTATCAAAATAATACTAATAGCGAAAGAAACATAGGTATTTACTATAATATTTACAAAAAAAAAATTAGTCATCCTGCAGTGTAGACCTACTGGGGACCATCTCTGTGCTGCTGAAAATGAAAACAGTACATAGTTAATAATTTATTTAGATACCTATAATATTCCAACACTAGGGAGAATCATGGTAGTGGTGGCGAAGTGCCCGGGAGGGAATACTGATAGAATGGCGTCAGCGGCTCGAACAGCCGAGCCCAGGGGTTCGCACAATTGCGGCGATTCGCCCCGTACTAAAAGAGTGGACAGAGCGTAGGAGGGGCTCACTTACCTTCCGGCTTGTGCAGGTCCTCTCTGGGCATGGTTGCTTCGGGAGGTACCTGTGCAATACAGCTCGGAGGAAAGCGACGACGGCCTGCCATGAGAGCGGATGCGTGAACGACACGGCACAGCATACGCTGGAAGAGTGTCCAGCATGGGCGGAGCCGCGTGAGGCACTGATTACGGTTGTGGGGACAGACCTCTCGCTTCCGGCCGTGGTCAAATGCATGATCGAGAGCGAGAGGTCATGGAAGGCTATGACAACCTTCTGCGAGGTAGTAATCTCGCAGAAGGAGGCGGCAGAGCGGGCGAGAGAGGACGACGTCTTGTCACTTGCTATCCGCCGCCGGAGGGTAGGACGCAGGAGGCGCGTATATGCGCGCCGCCTTCCTGCCTAACGGGAACTAGAGCGGCGGGTGCGGGGACCACCTGCCGCTTGATAACAGATCCCGAGATGGTTGACGTGTCGCTGTATCCCGGCGCGTCCCATAGTGAGCTGTTGTGGGAGTATCGAGCGAGGCCCGCTGATGGAGTCATCGGGGTAATGCGTGAAGTCCTTTCGCGCAGGTACCGTGGCTCCGTCAACAAGTGGCGAGAAGGATGCCTTGGGGTTTTAGCGGGTAGTCTGGCCACTTTGGCCCGGTAGTCCCGCATAACCTGCTCGCTTCCCCGGTGAGCGGGTATCATCATCATCTTGGCGTTAATGCCGTGGTTGTGCTCTAGTGCACGAGGGCCGCTGGGTCCACCTTGACCATGATCCAGGATGTGGCAGATCAGGCAATTATTACAATGGAGCGACTACCATCTGACATCCATGACCCTGCTACTAGAGGACACTGACTAGATTGGATCATGGTTACACATTCAGTCGCCTGAATGTGCAGGTTTCATCACGATGTTTCCCTCACCATAAGAGCATCGGTTAGTATTCAATGAATGTACATACAAGAAAGCTGTTGGTACATGGCCGCAGCTGGATTCGAACCCGGTAACTCTCGCTTAGGCGTCGGATACCCTAACCGCTCGGCCACCGAAGCTCAGTTAGAAGGAGCAAACTATCCTCATAAAAAATATATCAAAATTGGTTCTGTTGTTTAGGAATGAAATCCAGACAGACTTTCGCATTTATTTTTATTTTATAATATAGGAATAGGAATAACTGTACCTTTATGAAATTGTTTAATTTAAAATTATATTTACCTCCTGTAAGAGAGCAACGTAAGTTTCCATCGCGGTAGCGATGCGGCCCAAGTTATGGCCAATGAGTTCATTTGCACGAGCATTTGCCGTATCTGCATTCGCTCGTGCCATCTCCACTTGTTCCAAAATTCTTCGAGCCTCGTCTAGTGGTGCCATGGGTCGTGCTAAAACAATAAAGGTTTGTTTGCACACGTTGATCACCTATGCATGAGCAACATTTATGAAACAGTTATTGCTTTTGAACTTACGGCGATATCGAGTGTGGCGTCTTTGCCGAGGAAGAGGCGGAACATGGGCCTGTGGCGGTTGCAGTTCAGCGGCTCTGTGGACAGAACCACTGCCTATGCCCACATCATCCGCCGGAAAGACAGCTTCCCTAAACAAACCAAGATTAAGATTGTAGTAAAAATGTAATCACATTTACTTAATATTAAAATTTAAATAAGGAAAGCCATTGTACACGTCTATCTCTTCAGTCTGCAACGACTTCACTGTAAGAGACACGCTGGGCCCCTCACCAGCATAATCATGCTCCATTGATATCTAAACAAAATTAACATTTTCATATAGTGGGTACTATTAACTATAATAGAACACTATTAAATGGTGAGGGAAAACATCGTAATGAAATCGGCACATTTAGGCGGCTGAATGTAACCATGATCCAATCTGGGCAGTTTCTCCTGGTAGCAGGGTCACGGGGGTCAGATGGCAGCCGCTTTGTCCACGCCGTACTGTAATTACCTGATCGCCAAATGCTGGATCGCGCGCACGGGTACAACCAGGACATTAAGGCCAAGATGATGACTATTAAACGGGTTCATAGTCGCTCATCCCGTTCGCAGCCGTCCCATTCGCGGACACCTGAGAGTTATAGTCCATTTTCACGTTGGATTTGGCAGGATTGCGCTACAAATGGGACGTGCTGCTAATGGGACAAGATGCCAGCAAGGGACGAGTTGCGAATGGGGCGGGTTGCTATGATCCCTAAAAAACTTGCTCCATCTTCGGCCACATCGTGACTTACCAACAGGTGAGATGGCTGTCAAATACTCGTATTGTATAGTATAAAAAAAAACTACTTACTTTAAAACTGAGGCAGAAACTGAAAAACAATAAGTAATGTAATCAATTATAACTATTACCGCAGATGTAGCAGTGTCTACCCTCCGGATTACTGCCACATTAAGAGCTGTATATGGCTCACTGGGTTCCTTAAACAAAGAACATAATAATTTTTCTTTTGTGGATAAAATTAAAAAAATCAAAAATCACTACAAAAATAGTATAAAATTGTTATTACCACAGTCGAAAATGGATCTATTCTTACGCTTGGTAAGCCTTGGCCAAATCCCTGCCCCAATAATGACATAACTCTTAATTCTGTATCAGACAGATATTCGGCCAAGGGTGGTCCTCCACCTGTGGCGGTCATATCCTGGTTGAGGTCAGAGACCGTCTTCTTCAACTTCGACTTGTAATTATTGAAGTACTTACTGCAATATGCAAAGGAAATACTTATTGCTTATAACTAGTTAAAAAGAAACTGTAGCTATTTAAAAGTATTATTTAATAATGCTATTGTTGAATATAACTATAATAGTGTAATTACGAACAATATACGAACAAACTGCAAAAAAATTAATGTTTTGCTGTTGTAACTAAATACCATTACTTACAGTTGACTATTCTTTTGGCTCCTTGCTGGCGCCTGAACCCTCGGCATTTAGCAAATTGGCGAGATGCCTCCATAGACGTCGGGATTGCTCCCTTCCTCTTGAACTGTTATTGTACCCACGTACCAAGCTTGGATTTCGCTCCAGAAAATCCAACATAATATCCCATTGGGATGCTGATATCCTACAGGCGCGTCTTTCCATTTTCACAAAAAATTAATTACCCGAAAAAATAATAATGTTTTGAGCATTTCCCGCGTTTTATTTTTTGTGTGACATTCATTACATAGTGTTGCCAGACGCAATATACTGATGGTATCATAGCCTCCTTCATCTTACAAGCCATGCGCAGAAGTTTGACAACGTCGCATTTTTTAATTTTAGTGAACCTGAAAACTTCTGTAAAACTATCATCGCGGTCGTCGTCGTTTAGTTATTTAAGTGATAAAGTATATTAATAATTATATACATTAGTTAGATAATATGTAATTGGATAGATTCATGTCCTATTTACCTATCTACTAGAGATGAAACGGATATCCGGTTGCTATCCGGTATCCGGCCTATACGGCCTTAATTTACTATCCAGCCGGATACCGGATAGCGCGTTAGTATCCGGCCGGATACCGGATAGTAAAAAATTTATGAAAATCCCATAAAAATGATTTTGCTCATCGGCTTCCTTCATTTCTCTGCGCAGTAGCCGCGTCAATGACATTCCATCCATTAGGTCCTGTTGGACCGCCGTCAGCCAGGTGGCGTGTGGGGCCTTCCCCGGCAGCGCGTCGTCGTCGACAAACGAGGGCTACAAGACCACTGTCTTTGGGGTGACAGAGCACATGCCCATACCATTGCATTCGGCGTTCTCTAATTTTATATGGGATTTATGAGACTTTGTAACTTCCACGAGTGTGGACATTAGATACGTACTTTTCCCAACAGGGTGACACCCGCTCACCAGCGTAAAAAATGCGCATTTCTGTCGTGTGTTGTTTTGACAAGTGTTGTTTAGTATAACATTTTTTCAAAGTCAATCAAGGTTTATACTGGATTAAAATACAAATTTATCTATATTTAGTGGTAATATACGATGTCATTTGTCCTCCGATATGCTGGAGGTATGTGTAAGCCCGTATATCGAAACTACGAATTATTTCGAGGTCGAAAGAATTGTTAAGTTCAACGTTCAAATTATTCTCATTCAAGGAAGACTTGAAATCACGTAAACACATGCAGTCGTCTAAAGTTCCACCCCACGATTACAGCTTGCACAAACTTCTTCAGAGACTAAGTTCAGCCGAATATCCGGCCGCCGGATATCCGGCTATCCGGCTAAGAGGCTGGCCAGATATCCGGTATCCGGTATCCGGCCAAACCACTATCCGTTTCATCTTTACTATCTACTACTTGCGATTGTATTATCCTAATAATATAAATGCGAAATATAATCTATGTTTGATTTTGTACGTAATGGATGTTTGTTACACCTTTACGCAAAAACTACTGATCGTATTTTAATGAAATTAAGCAGTTATATAGAATATAACCCCGAATAACACATATGCTATAATTTATCCCGATATTTAGTATGATTTCCGCGGAACGGGCCCGGAACGTTATAGTCGCGACCAAAAGCTATTATGAAATAAAATAATCTAGCCAGCCAAAATATTGCCCAATTTATTAAATATTAGGTAAAATACATTTTAAACAGCTTTATTTAAGTGCCTAAGTATATAAAAACTAACTACTTACTTACTTATTGTACCTATATACTTTTTCAACGCTTAGATCATGGTGGATAATCAGAGATCGTGGTTTAAAGTAGTTGTGATAACTTTCACAGTGCGAAAATGTTTGCTGCTTACAAAAGATCCTTCGGTGGGACTCCAGCATGCTAGGGGAATAGCATTCTGGAGTCCAAAAAGTCCATTTATTTAATAGAATTACATCTTTTGGAAAGCAAAACATCGGCACAGCATCTTTCCCATTTTTATGGTTTAATCATAATATTACTTGCATTTTTCAAATGCAACAAGGTCTTGGTATCTGTTATAGAAAGATTACGAATATACAACAGAATTTGATTTATGAAATAAGTAAAAAACTAACAACAAAAATGGTCAAGGATTGTTTTTCAAAAATCGTATTTATCCAATTTTAGCACAATTATAAATATATTTACTTTTATTTACCTACGTAGGTGGTCCATACAAACGCGTTAATTAAGAGTTTTATCAATATGTTTTAAATTTATCATCATAAAATTTATAATTTTCTTGCACATTGTACATGTCAACAATGAGTAAATCAGTTCACAGCGACGTTGCCGTTCCGTGCTACAGCATGGCTTGTAAGATGAAGGAGCTATGGATGGTATACTCACTTACGATGGTGTCCCGCAGGAATTTACTTTTTTTGCATTTTTTGCGTTTCACTTTTATTTTTGATTACATTTCATAAAAAAGCGATCAATGTATTTATTGTAACAAGTAAATATTTTTTATCCCGCGTTAGTAAACGAAAAATCTTTTCGGTACAGAAAACCGGAAATTACGATAGAGCTCGTCACTACATTTTTTGATGTGGCAATATCGGAGCCAAATATGATTCGCTTAATGAAATGAATTGAATATGATTCATATATAATAAGCGGCCATTTTACGAAATTTAAAGGAACTGCTTATGTTCTGTTAGAATTCACCATTTGAATAATATTTTTGACGTTTCATCCAAAGTGGCCATTTTAGACCCCCTGTTCTTTGTATGAAAAATCGTACCATGACCATGAATTTGACAACAGCAATACGAATATTGCGCGGTGGTAATGACAAATAAAGCAACATTAAAAAGTTGTTTTTCTGTAAGCTGTTTCAACATTTAGTATCTATGAAAAGTAGTTCCGCTGATAACCACGGGACCAAAGAGTAACACTACGTTTACACGGGACTCTTTGTAGATGAAACGCAGGTTACTATTGTTTTATCTATACTCTATACATTAGAGATGAAACGGATAGTTGTTTGGCCGAATACCGGATACCGGATATCCGGCCAGCTTCCTAGCCAGATAGCCGGACATCCGGCGGCCGGATATTCACAGGTCATAGTCTATGAACAAGTTTGTGCAAGCTGTAATCGCGGCGTGGGACTTTATACGACTGCATGTGTTTATGTAATTTAATGTTTTCGTTTAATGTGAATAATTTGAACGTTGAACTGAACAATTCTTCCGCCCTCATACGGATTGATAGTTTCAAAATACGGGCTTAGACATTAGCCCACAGCATCGTAGAGGATAAATAACATCGTATACTTATTTCAATTTTAAAAAGAAATTTATATTTTAATCCAGGAAAATATTTTTTCATATCTATAATATCAATATATATCTTGATTCACTTTAAATTTTTACACTAAGAACATTATAATACTAAACAGCACTTGTCAAAACGACACACGACAAAAATGCGTATTTATGCTGATCAGCGGGTCACCCTGTTGGGCAAAGTACGTAATGTCCACTCGTGGAAGTTACAAAGTCACACCTATGCCCGAGAAAATTTAAGAACGCTCAATGCGATGGTGTGAGCATGTGCTCCGCCGCCCCAAAGATCACCTTAGTGCAAGTAGCCCTTAATTTGGTGACGACGACTCGCTGATGCGGAAGACCGCCACCTGGCTGACGGCGGACCAACGGGACCTGAAGGACAATATTATTGACGCTGAAATAGAAAGAAATGGAGGAAGCAGACAAGGAGAGCCGACTCCAGCTAATGGAAAAGGCATAATGCAAAAAGAAGAGACCTGTAAACTATTAATAATTTTTGCTAACCTACCAAATGAACGATAAGAGTAGAATAGTTGCCGATGCCGACATAATCAATAGTTCTTTGATTAATATTTATGGTTTTTAAACGTTTTGATACGACTTTTTACTCGACTGCTACAGAAGGGCATATATTTCCGATGAGCAAAATCACTTTTATGGGCTTTTCATAAATTTTTTACTATCCGGTATCCGGCCGGATATTAACGCATTATCCGGTATCCGGCCGGATAGTAAATTATGGCCGGATAGGCCGGATACCGGATAGTGGCCGGATATCCGTTACATCTCTACTATACATATTTATATATACAGTAATGGTATTGTTTATTTGTTTGTAAAGGATAAACTCAAAAATAATATAAATAGAACGAATGCGTATTTAGGGATCATTCCCGCAGTCCCCAGAATGTTATCCCCCAAATGGGGGATAGCATTCGGGGGACAGCGGCAATGGTTCGTATTTAGCCACAGAGCGTGTATTAGGTCATGAAACTCAGGATTACGTTCTGAAAAGAACGATTTGTTTTGCATCATATCTTCACGCCACGAGGTTCCAGAGTACGTGGGTTTCGTATTGAATCTTGCGGGCCGCTGTTGTCACCGCGCCGCCCGTCGAGTCTTCAGCCTGCGACCTGTAGCCGTATTCACAATGATTCTAAACCGTTTCCGAACGATTCGACACGAAATTCGTGAGCAGTGAATCCTCTACAAGGTGTGCATTCGACCGGTGTTGACATACGCCTCCCCCGTCTTCGCTCACGCGAGCTCCCACGTCATAAAGAAACTGCAAATTGTGCAGAACATCTTCTGCCGTAGGGCAACGGCGGCTCCATGGTACGTCCGCTCCGCAATGCGGACCTACACCATGACATGGACCTGCCTACCCTGCAGCAGTTTCTTAGAACGCTCTCCGAGACCTTTTCCAAGGCCGCGGAGGAGCATCCCAATCCGCTCGTGCGAGAGGCAGCAGCCTACTCTCCCCGCCCGGTCTCCGGCCACGTAGTACGGAGACCGAGACACGTCCTCACGGATCCCCCCGACGAACTGTCGAGCGCCCTGAACCTTCTCCTGGAGGCTCAGGACGACTCGACAGAGCCCCTCCCTGCCGTTTCAGCGGCCCCCGTAGGCCCCCAATCCCAATCCACAGCAGCGGGACCCCCTTCTGGGGTCTCGCTATAAATTCTCCAGCGTATGCTCCGTAAGGAGTGACGTTGAGCGCACCCCGTCCCTCCGGGGTGTAGCATCCGATGAAACCTGAAAGGCCCTTATGGCTACTGGTGCTCCCAGGGGGTGTTTAGTACGTATGCGCCTAGGTTCTTTTGGCGAGTCGTGCATAACCAGTCCGGCCGGCCGGCTGGTACTCATGAGAGTTCACCTCCTCCCTCTCAACCGCTATACCGGAGGGTGCCCATTTCCTTTGCGTTGGGCGCAAAAAAAAAAAATTGTAGATATATCCATTAAACACTTGTCTACGTAGTTTAACCCATCTCCTACTAGAGACCTCCAAAGTGGTGACCCCGACATTATTTGAACACGCAACCTTATTTATTTATTTAACAATTTTTTGTACACAAGAAAATTAAAGAGATAGTACAAATTAGATAAAACCTTCTGATAAAAAACTACATTATCAGCGAGTAACATAGGCTATATTTTGGGGGGTTATGGGGCCCAAGCTAACCTCACCTGCACCTGGTCCCCCTGCTGGCAGGCGGACGAGGCACTGCCGAATTGGCTTTTTCCCTAACGGGTTGTGCGGGTCGGATGGGTCGACGTAGAAAGCCAAAACCACAAAAAAATAATGGAAAGTCGACAATGGAAACCGGACACAGTAAAGGCGTGGCCGCGCGCAGGGGGATCGCCCTACTCCTGTGTTAAGTTGATTAGAGCTACCGGATCCAGGGCGGGCCCGATTAAGGACGCTAGCCCACAGAAAGGATCACTTCGCGTCGTGGAACCTTGGCACGCTGGCCCCACTAAGGATGCCGAAGACCGAGCGAGGTGGGCCAAGAATAGCAGGAAAGCGGACCCTGGGCTCTCGACCGGGACATAACACCAAGATAATGATGATAATGAACATAGGCTATGTTTAAACTTTTTCCTTTCAATGAGGAGTTTTCCAGTAGGTATTGTCAGTTAGTTTCAAAAAGCATCAATAGATGGCGCCCCCACAATTGTGGAACACAATCCCAGTTATAAAGTTTGTGCTCTCACGCGCGAGGGCCCGGGGTCCGCCTTGACCATTATCCAAGATTTGGAAGATCTCTAAAAAGGCCACATTAGCGTTTCATAATATGATTCATTGGTCTTAATGTTCTCGAGGCAAAATATCTAGAATTTCCGTGGGCTGGAATATAGGCAGCAGCATTTTCCATTGTTATATTTATAAAACTGCGATCTCTAACTCGCCTGCCAAGTGTGGCAATTATGGCAATAACCTCATACTTCGTGGGAGAGTCTCTAAGTCCTGCAGTGGACTGTTATGGGCTGTGATGATGATGATTATTATTCATATTAATTTGTGATAAACTTATCTACAGCGTTACGACCATAGATAATTTTTTTTATCTACAGAAGCAGAGAGAACATACCGAGTTTCAATTCGAGACAAAATGTCACACATCTCTATAACACACACACTAATGCAAATGCAGGGACGGAACAAATTAGCCCTACTGCAATGTTATATTTTGCTACGAATTTCTACTCGTAACGAATATAAACAAATCTGACTTGTGAATATATTTCGCTCCGGATGATTTTGTAATTTTTTTAAACTTGTCCTTATAATTTTATATTGACATTATAATAAAAGGTAAGCTGTCTACTGAATCAAACCCACGCCCTGATACCTACCACCGTCTTTTTGATCTCTCCATCCTATCCTATCCTCCATAACTTCTAAACTAAGTGGTACCTACTTACTTATCGTTAGAAGTATCTTCATTATCCACAGGTTGGCCTATGTGACTACACAATAAATTGAATATGATGCCCTCTAGAGGACATAGTCATGAAAATAATAATAATAATGAAAAGGATAGGTACATTAATATACACAGGCAGCATATTCTTTATTTTCAGTAACAATTCATATAATGATGATACACCAGGACTGAAGGGACTTGCATCTACTTATTATCTTGTTCTTAAAAATGTTTACAACGCAACACTTCCAATTTGCAACCCAGACATCGCCATGTCTGGTCTTTAGGAAACCTAGAAAAACAAATAAATGTAAATAAACGTAAATACGCGATTAATCCGTTAAGTTGTTTCATAAAATGTCAGAACATTAAAAATGTAATTTAGGTACATTTTTGGTATGAAATCCTAATTTATACATATAAAATTGATTTACAAGTATTGAGTATTAAAATTGTATACAATCCTACCCTGTTAGCATCAAAATATTTTCGATCACCGAAATATTGCTCAATTTGCCAATAATTTTAAATATATATTTAATGGCATGTCGTTTTAAGGTAAAGCATTTAAATTATTGCAAATTCACACTATTACGATGCATATTTTTGTCACAATTTCTAAAATTGATTCCCGATCGCAGCGACCACGAATGAAATTACTTGGGCAAATTGAGCAATATTCCGGTCACAGAAATGAAACAAAAACAGAATCCATGTTACCTTAAAGAGATATGGTGCATGCAAGGTGTGACAATCTCCTTTGTTGTACATGACATACACTCTTCGGGTCTTACAACGCGCCGCCATTTCGTAGCGTTCGGACATATTTTTCCTCGACGAAAAATATTTTAATATGCTGTCATGTGTAGTGAAATCGTGTAAAATTTACTGGAAAAAATGTAAAAAGGCAGGAGGAATTACCTACCATGCCTAAGTAATTATGATTCGTGCTACTTTTTTTTATTAATGTTCTATTTACTTTTGTGTAAATTTCGAACAAAATACAACGATGTGGCTACCTGATTTTGGGAAAATTCCCTAAAAGTGAGGAATTCTTGATTAAATTTGTGACTCGAATCAGGTTCCGAATTTTTATTACCTGTCGTATCTGAAAAGAACTTGCTGAAATAAATGATTATAATTATAGTCTACCCTACGTACTGCTGTGATGTAAGCATAGTAGTCCGATTTTATAAATAAATAATATAACACCGCTGCTGCGGAGCCCTTATTATTTTCGATCCCGATTTTATTTTAACGGGGTTATATATTTTAATAGGTTTCCTAGAAATAAAAACCGTAAAGACGATTGGATTCTAATTATACGAAACTGTAGAAAAGAAACCAATTGGAACCCATCATCTGCGATTTTGATGACGTGGGTTTTATAACAACCGCGAAGGGGCTACGATGCTTGGTTCCGTACGCCTTTCCAAAACGGGTAAGTTAACTGAATAGCTATTGTTATTTTATAGTTTTGATGTATTTGTCCCCGCCTCGAATAGCAGAATAAGAAAATAGGGCAGGATAGGGGTACGGCAGGGGTACGATAGGGCTAATGTAGGGGTACGGGAGAGAAACGGCAGGTTTACGGCAGGGCTACGGGAGAGGTACGGCAGGGTTACGGTAGACCTAGGGGAGGGTTGCGAGAGGGGTACGGCACGGGTTGTGGGAACACGATAAGGCTACGGTGGGGGTACGGGGGGGAAACGGCAGGTGTACGGCAAGGCTGTGGGAAGGATACGGTAGGGGTACGTCAGGCATACGGTAGGGTTACGGTAGGCCTATAGGAGTGGTACGGGAGTGCTATGGGAGTGATACGACAGGGCTACGGAAGGGGTACGGCAGGGATACGGTGTGGTTAAGTGAAGGGTGCGGGGAGGGTACGTGAGAGGTACGGTAGGGGTACGGAAAGGGTACGGGAAGGTTACGGGAGAGTTACGGCTGTTGAACATTTTTATTACCTTGGCCATGCCTTACAATCATTACTAGCAATAATAGAAAATGCTAGATTTTCAGATTTCAAGAAGGATTGTTGTATAGCTTAACAGTCCTTACAAAAATAATCAGAATTGCATGCAGTCGAAATTGCTATCATAATTTTATTGGAGGGACTTTAAAATTTTGATACTTTTTTGTGTGGTGAATGGGCTTTTCTATTTTTATGCTCACTACTTAAACATTATGTTAAATGCTTTTAAAGATATCACCAAATGTTTAAGGAGCAGCAAACGATCCGCAACCGTCACCATTATCACCAAGCACGATACTATCGTATCTGTTGCAGTTATTATGTTCAAATACTGTATTAAAATTTACGTAATAAATAAATGGTTTATTTATTATAGTTGTATGTAAAAAAAACATTGTATGGTATGTAAAAAATTGTTTGAAACACGACTAAATTTTTTTAGGTATCTGAATTTCTAGATGAATTTGTTTTAACTGGATATTGCCGACTATGTCCCACATCAAACTGTGAAGGCAATTAGTAGTGAATATGTTTTTTAGGCTGAATACTGATATTGACTTTAGCAAAGAAAATCTTTCAACAACTATTTGCTTTGTGTGTGTGAAGTCATTATACACGGCTTATGATTTCGTTGTTAGTACAGAACAAGCACAGATCACTCTAAATAAACTATTAATGGAGAAATACAAATATAAGATGCCATTAAAATTTAATCTTATCAACAACGTATATAATCCGAGTATTTCTTTGCAGCAGGTATGTAAACAAACTATGCTACTTCTTGGTCCTAAATATGTATAAAAAAATCACCTGTTCCACTTTCCCACCTGCGATTACGATTTCACAATCACGTTATAACATCTTCAACTTTTTAAGTACCTACCCTAGAAAATTAGGGTATTTAGAAGGTAGGGTATTAGGTTTAAACGATTATTTCTCAGGATTTAAAATCTGCAATTTAACGTTCACTATCACCGAATAGATTTTTTATTTAGGGGGTAACGTAACTTCATTATAATCAAACAAAAATCTATCGAAACTAGTACGTTTTCGCATTTTCAGATCGCTCCGCGTTCAAAATGCGTAATTCAAAAATAGACCTTATTCTATGAGTAACACATTCCACTATGATCTATCAGTGCAAAACGGATTTTAATTCCATGCCGTCCTCGCCTTAATTTTTTATACCTACTAACGAGCATTGTAGTGTAGCCTTAAGGCCAGTTTCCCACAAGCGCGCTCCATACAAACGTAGTTTGATCATATTTTAAAAGTACACAGGATTTTATAGTTCTACAGAAATCTTGAATCTCGTGTAACTTTGAATCGATATAATTATTAAACCACAAGCATCGATATTTGTTTCTTATTACGTCTACAAAATTTCATTGATTTTGATAGCGCAATATTAAAAATATGATCAAACTTCATTTGTATGGAGCGTACTTGGGGAGACTCCTCTTATCAACATTTCATGACTTAAATTTTTTTTAATAAATAATTACAATGTGAAATTAATATATTTTTTTATTTAATATTGTAAAATAGTATTGCTAACATAATACATAAAGAGGGCAAAATGGATCATGTATATGGCAACCCTAAAATCACGCAAACATATAAAATGGCGGCCATTTCTATGCTTCCCTCATGACTTAAGACACATGGATTCTGTTTTTGTTTCATTTCTGTGATTCCGGTATTATTCTAGTCCAACAATAAATAATGTATTTCGACTCTTTCCGAAAATCTCATCCACCGCACTCATTAGTCATCTTACCTTTTAAATGAAATATACTTCAATTAATTAATTAAGGTACGGGAGTTTATTAAGGGAGTTGGCAACACTCGTTGCACTGCTTACTACGGCTCCTGTTAATTTATTTCGCTACTAGTGAATGTGTGCAAGGTTCTTTTCAAAAGTTCATTGGTCGTGTTCGGTGTTTGTCAGTGCGTGTGCGGCATTGTTATCAAGTGAAAGTACTGGGCAAAACGTCCTATAATCAACGAACTCATAACCTATTTTTATACCCTCATTTATTAATGAGAATAGAGTGACCGGCGAAACACGGTGAAATACCCACATTCTGTCATTTTTTTGCACGTCAAACTCAATCTGACGTTGACACTTGACAGTGGCACGTTGACACTGACAGTGACATATAGCAAGTGTTGCCAGTAACTGCCGAATTTCCGCAATATTGGGAAAGTTGGGTAGTCTTCATTTAAATAATATTAGTGATAGATAACAAACAAAAATGAGCACTTGCAAGGGATGTCAGAAAAATATCAAAGCTACCGAAATTAAGGTGTGTTCGCAATGCCGAGGCGCCTACCACTACCAATGCGTGGGAATTCCTCCCGATAACTATGCCAAAGAATCTAAAGCCTACAAACTAAGTTGGAAGTGTTCAGAATGCAAGATCGCTGATAAGTCATCTCCTGCAACTGTTAAATCTTCTCCACCTGAAGACAATGCTGACCTTAAGCAGTACATTAATGCTAAGCTAGCCGAACTTACCTCTGGACTACTAGCTGATCTTAAGCGTGAATTTTCGGCGGAGGCTTCTGATACACGTTCTAAAATAGATGAACTTACCAAGAGCGTTGACTTTCTGGCTGCGAAATATGATGACTTCAAGTCGCTCCTGGAAAGTAAGACTCAAATTATGGACCAGCTGGAAATTGAGAACAAAGTCTTGAGGGAAGAGGTTAAAGACCTACACTTGCGGCTTAATCAGGTTGAACAACAGTCACGCGACTGCAACCTCGAACTACAGTGCGTTCCTGAATTCAAATCGGAAAATCTATTAACCACAATTGAGCAACTAACTCAGGTCGTAGACTGCAAACTATCGGAGCATCACATACTGAACTATCACCGAGTTGCTAAAATCAACAAAGACTCGAACAGACCCCGTGCAATCGTGGTGAAGCTGTCTAGTCCCCGGGTTCGTGACAACTTACTTGCAGCAGTGAGATCATACAACAAGGACCACAAAGAAGATAAGTTGAACTCATCTCATTTGGGAATCGCTGGAGACAAACAACCAATTTATGTTGTTGAGCACTTATCACCCGCAAACAAAAGTTTACACGCGGAAGCCCGAAAAATCGCCAAGGACAAGAAGTACAAATTCGTCTGGGTACGAAACGGCCGGATTTTCATGAGAAAGGAAGTTGAATCGGATTCAATAGTTGTGAAAAACTTGGAAATTTTGAAAACTCTAAATTAACCTTAAATTGTTTAGTTATTGGGCAAGATCGTAAATTCCTAATATTGTTAAAATTCAATCTGAAAATATTTTATCAAAATGTAAGAGGTCTTAGGACCAAAACTGAAACTATTTTGATGAATGCTCTAAGGTCTGACTACGAAGTTATTGTTCTTACTGAAACATGGCTGAATGATACAGTTTACGATCACGAGATTCTGGATGACAGGTATACTATTTATAGGCGCGATCGGTCTTCGTCCAGCAGCACAAAAACGGAAGGAGGCGGAGTACTAGTTGCTATTCAGAAGCATCTGGAACCATCACGCAAATCCTCATGGGAGTCTATATCTAATGAGAATCTTTGGGCAGTTACTAAGTTCAAACAAGGCAACTCAGTTGTAGACGTTAATATATGCGCAGCTTATATGCCTCCACCGGTGTGCTATACTGCAATGGAACACTTACTTAATAATATTACGCAGATTGTCCAAAATAAAGCTACAAATAAATCAATCTTTATTGTTTTGGGCGACTTCAATATGGCAAACTTGCATTGGGATTTTGATGAACAGTTAAATTGTCTGGTACCGCACTCTGTGATAAGTCAAATCGAAATCCTTTTTTCCGACTCCATTGATTTTAACGGTCTCCATCAGGTCAACTCAATTTCAAACATAAATGGTCGCACTCTTGATTTGGTTTTGACGAATTGTAAGGAATCAGTTGCAGTGTCACAGAGTTCTAAACCTTTAGTTTCTCTGGACAATCATCATCCGGCCATAGACATAATTTTAAAAGTACAGTCGCTAAAACCTCCTAAAATATATAAACCTCAATCTCTTAATTTTAACAAATCCAATTATGAGGCTATTTGTGACGAGATGTCCGACATTGATTGGAACCTCCACTTGGATGCATCAAATAATGTTGACGACACCGTAAATAATTTTTACGAACTTATATTACCTATTATTAAAAAACACACGCCTCTTACCAACAATGATAATAGTCACTACCCTGTTTGGTTCAGCAAATCCCTTATCCGATGCCTTAAAGAGAAGGCTAAGTATCACCGAAAATTTAAGAAATACTGCAACCGTATGGATCAACTAACATTTGAAATGCTCCGAAAGCGGTGTGACAAAATGCTTAGTGATAACTTCACCGACTTCAAATTACAAGTTAAAACAAACCTTCGCAACAACCCTAAGTATTTTTGGACATTTATAAAATCAATTAAACGTGATAGCTCCACAATACCTGATGAAATGATGTTGGCAGATCAAGTAGTTCGCGGTGGCCAGGACATTAGTAACTTATTCTCTCTGCACTTCAATTCTATTTACAACTCCAACAATATTTCCCAAAACTCAGCACCGGCGACTGAGACATCCTCCGCCGCAGCTAGTGGAGGTGGATGTCTTAGTACGTGCAGATTCTCCGAAAGTGATATATTTAAAGCTCTCAAATCACTGGATACTAACAAGGGACCAGGATCTGATGATATACCACCAATTTTCTTAAAAAGATGTGCTGACATTCTGAAAGTTCCACTTACAATTATATTTAACAAATCGCTGGCTTGCGGGGTATTTCCTGCTAAGTGGAAACTGGCACATATTACTCCAATTCATAAAAAAGGCGACCACAGCGACATAACTAACTACAGGCCCATTTCTATATTGCCAGCTATGGGTAAGGTATTCGAGTCTCTTATTCAAAAAGTTCTGCATCATTATCTTAAACCACTTTTTAATCAGCATCAGCATGGTTTTCTCCCTGGCAAGTCCACGATATCTAACTTACTCAGCTACACCACCGATGTTTTGCTGTCGATCGAGGAAGGATCAGAAGTGCATGCTATATACACAGACTTCAGCAAGGCATTCGATGTGGTTGATCATAGGTTACTGGTCCTAAAGCTTCAACATGCGGGGGTGGGGGTGATAGTCTGGGCCCTGGGGTGGTAATCCAGTTGGGGGGAGAACCACCGGTAAGCACCAGGAAACAACATCTTGCCCAGTGCATGCCCGGGAAGTGGACTCGGGCAATGACACCTATCATCAAGTCCTCACATGACGTCCGCGTCGTCCACCCTGGTAATGCTGCGGCTCATAACGAGTCCACACCTGGAGATTCAAACTCCGCTCGGAGCCGTAGTAGCGGACATGTGATGTGGCGAAGGCGAACAACCGGCGCCTAAACCGGTCCCCCCCCAACACGTCCTTACCCCGACTGGCACGTGGCACAACAGTCGGGGGCCTTCTGTCGCGTCATCCCGCTAGACAGCAGGTAGGGCAACCTGTGCCACCCACGTGTTTGTGCCGTGCGTGGAGACCCGTACGGGGGGATGAAGGGATCCTGGAGGCTGAGCGTTGGGTGGGCCGGTTGGTTATAGTGCCTGCCCAAACGCAACACTCCTCTTCGGCCTGGATTTCTCCTCAAACGGGCGGTTGTAGGTTAGCCACCTATGATCAATCGGCTGAGGCATCCCGTAAGAGGGCCGCTAGGCTAGGTCGCCGGTTTGTAGGGGGACGGACGGACGGATGGGCGCCCTGTGCGACAGCTGCGGTTTCACTGCGGTAGTCGCGTCGGGGCACTTGACCAGTTCCGGCCCGACACTCTCTGCAAAAAGGGACCTATATCACTGGGGTAGTTCTGGCGGTGCGTGAACTTTTTGCGTGCCGTCCCCACTTTGCGGGCTCCAAGGAGGGTGGAACGCCGCCAGTGATGAATTTTTAACAATCTTTATTTATGGATACTAAACTCACAACCAACCCAAACCCCTTGGCAGCATCCCTTAATGCGCCAACAGCCGCAGCCTGTACAGGCTCGGTACCATCAACACCAGCAGCAGCTCCTGCGCCAATTATGGCTGCACCAGGAGATGCAACTACAGCACCAGTGGCTGAAGCTGCAAGTACGGCAATGGACCTATCCGACCTACAGGAAGCCATGCCGAGCGTCACTCCGAGGAAGACATCGTCTCCTAGGAGGGATATCTCGGGCGTGGGCGGACCCGGACCACAGCCGACCGCGGCATCAGCCACAGCAACGAAACAAAAAAAGAAAAAAAAACGGGTCTCTAGTAAAGTGAGGCGCGAGAAGGCAAAGGCCAAAGCAAAGAAGGCTAGGGACCTCGAGGCAGATGGCAACAGGGCGCTTTCATCAGTGGAGGCGACCCCGAGCCCAAGCGCGGTGCCGGCCGCAGCCGCCCCAGTGGTAGCAGCGAAGGCAAGTGCTAAGGCAGTGCCAGTAGCCGAAGGAGGCCCAGAGCCTTTTAAAGCCCGCTTATACAGAGGCAAGAGAGCAGGGAAGCTAGTGGCGTCACGTCAGTCGACCCCGGTCGTCAAGACAAAAGACGACAGCAGCAAGCCCGCTAAACGGAATCGCCCGGACGATTCAATAACACCAACGGACGTTGCAAAACGTCCGAAGACGAAACGCCATCCGGAAGGCTCCGTGAATTACGCTGATGCGCTTATGTCCAAGGACTTGTGCATGGCGATACTTACGGAGCCTTTCCGCGAACTTAAGGCTGAACACCTCGAGGCCATTGAGGCAGAGATCGATGAGGCAATTGACCGACAACTGGGGATTCCCAGCGGCAGTGCTTCGACGACCTCAGCTCCTGGCTTCAGGGGACGACCGATACTCGGCGAGGGGGTTGTCAAACTTTGGTGTTGGGACGATCGCTCGGTGGAATGGCTCCGCAACAATGCGGAGACGTTCAAATCACCACACCCTGGTACCAGACTGGTGGTCAAACGCCAGTCTGAATTGCCGAAAAGGGTGAAAGCGTACGTCCTAATACCGAAGTACGGGGGCGAAGGCCTGGACATTGTCCGGCGTCGCCTCGTAGGACAAAACCCGTGGCATGCCGTCGACCAGTGGGCCGTGTATCACTCGGAGGTGCAGGAGGAGAAGGGGCAACTCCGTTTGATACTGGGCATACTGCAGGCCGACGTAGCCCTGCTGGACAAGAACGGGAGACGACTGTGCTACAGAGTCGGCTCCGTGTACGTTAAGTACGGGGATGAGGGGAGTGCTAGTGCGGCTGACGCGCCCGCGCCTCTTCAGGAGCAGCAGATGCAGCCAAACCTAGACCCTGGGGCCCGCCCCGGGGACGAGGGGGATCCTCAAGGCAAACCCGGTCGCATGACCGAGGTCAGCCAGGGGACACCAGGCAGTGTCACCGCTGCTCCGCCACTGATCCCGACCTCAGCGAAGCCTCCTGACGCTTCTAAGAAGCGACGGGAGGCAACGCTGACGGCGGACAGGGGATCCTCGTCCGAGGAGGAGAGGGAGTTGCTTGGTAGTGATGGCTTCGCTACATACGACTCCAGCTCTTCCTAAGGTTAACGTATTACAGATCAACCTCCAACACAGTCAGACTGCAACGGCTTCCCTACGCAGGATGTTGGAGGTACAACCACTGACTGTAGCCATGATCCAGGAGCCGTGGATCAGGGGAGGGAGGGTCTACGGTCTGAGCAGCTTGGGAGGCGACCTAATCTATGACACCACGGTGGGTAACCCTCGTACGTGCATATACGTCCCCAAGCATGTCAGCGCCGTACTCTTAACCGAGTATTGTTCCAGGAATCTGACAACTGTCAGGACCAGGAGCGCGCCCAACAGCAACCTGCCTCCGATGGTGCTTGCATCGGCGTACCTGCCAAGTGACGCTGAGGCACCCATACCGGAGCTGGCACGTCTGATCCAGCACTGCGAAGCAGAGGACCTAGAGGTAATCATCGCAACGGACGCAAACGCGCACCACCCACTATGGGGGAGCGAGACCGCGAACGGCAGAGGTGAGGATCTTATTAATTATCTTATGACAACCAGACTCTCGTTAATCAATCGGGGCGCGGAACCCACTTTTGTAACACGTAGGGCTCAAACAATAATAGATCTGACTTTAGCATCGGACCGGGCATCTAACCTAATCTCGGACTGGCATGTGTCTGACGAGGCTTCCTGCTCTGATCACCGATGGATCAGATTTAAATTGAACATAGAAAACCGGGAAAGGAGTGTGAGCAGAAATCCTCGCAAAACGGACCGTATTAGGTACGCGATTTGTGCGGAGAAATCCCTAGCAAGGATAGCAATACCACCCACCTACCATACAGACAATGACATAGACAAACAGGTTGACAAGCTAACGTTAACTCTAACAGACGCCTACGAACAGACATGCCCCCTAACTTCCCCTCGGTCGGGACCGAAACCGCGGCATCAGTGGTGGGGACCCGAACTGGAGAAACTAAAACGGAAACTTAGGAAGCAGTTCAATAGGGCCAAAAACACAAGATGCGACAGTGACTGGGACACCTACAAGGAGACCCAGAAGAAATACAAGAAGCGTGTCCGGCAACGGAAGGAGGAGTGCTGGAGACGCTTTTGCTCCGGTATAGAATCGAACACCCAGGCTGCTAGGATAAAAAACGTACTTAGTAACGATAAAGTCCACAACCTAGGATCACTAATCAAACCTGACAAAACATACACTAAAACGGACTCGGAGACATGTGAGCTACTGCTAGGCACGCACTTTCCGGGCTGCGAAATTAACAATGAGCAGACATGGAGTGAGACAGCGGAGCACCATCCGAGTAAAGCAGAATGGGAACAAGTTGAGAAAGTTGTGACCAGAGATAAGGTAAGATGGGCAATGGACAGTTTCCTACCATACAAGGCACCAGGCCCGGATGGAATATTCCCCGGCCTACTGAAATGGTGTGGTGGGAGACTACTCGATCATTTGGTCAGTATATACAGGGCCTGTCTTGCTAAAAGATATATACCGATAAAGTGGAGAGAGGTTAGGGTTGTGTTTATTCCGAAGCCCGGCAAAAGTGACTACACACAACCCAAAGCTTTCAGGCCCATCAGTCTGACATCGTTCCTGCTGAAGGTCCTGGAAAGAATATGCGACAGAGACATCAGAGACTCAGCGCTAATAAAGTTCCCTCTCCACAAAAATCAGCATGCATACACTGCAGGCAAAAGCACAGAATCAGCATTGCATAGCGTAACGACTCACATCGAACACGCTATGGCGTCTAAGCAATCCACTCTAGGAGTCTTCATAGACATAGAAGGTGCTTTTGACAAAACACACTTTGGGAGCATCAATCAGGCACTGATCAAGCATGGAGTAAAAGATACCATAGCCGGATGGATCGACTCAATGCTGAGACGCAGGGCCGTACGAATAACGATAAATAACACAACCAGAGCAGTGGTCGCTAGGGGATGCCCACAGGGTGGGGTCTTATCTCCGTTATTGTGGAATATTGTAGTCAACGAGCTTATAAGCCGGTTAAATGACAACAGATTCCATACAACTGGCTATGCAGATGACATAGCCATACTTATTAGCGGACCATTTGAGAACGTTCTGTGCGACCTCATGAGGTCTGCACTAAAAATAGTCGAAAGCTGGTGCAGTGAGCACGACCTCTCGGTCAATCCATCCAAGACAGAGATGGTCCTGTTCACACACAAGAGGAATCTGGGAGAACTCAGACTCCCCAAGCTATTCGGTACCAAACTATCCTTAACAGACGAGGTCAAGTACCTTGGGGTCATTTTCGACAACAAACTGTAATGGAACAAACATCTGGAACACAAACTGGCCAAAGCCAGCATCTCAATGTGGCAGTGTAGCAGACTGCTTGGCAAAACATGGGGAATCTCCCCCAGGATTGCCAGGTGGCTGTATACAGCCGTGGTGAGGCCTTTCGTTGCCTATGGCGCGGTGGCCTGGTGGTCCAGAACCAAGCTCAATACAGCGGTCAACAGGCTGCAACGGTTCCAGAGAATGGCATGCTCTGCCATAACGGGCTGTATGCGCTCGACACCATCAGCTTCACTTGAAGTATTACTGGGACTGCCACCTCTTGATCTGCATATACAGCAGGAGGCAAAGATGGCAATTCTAAGACTTAAGATAACAAGACAATGGAACAATAAACTTGGCTCCCATCAAACCTTATGGGAAACAATGGTTCAGAGTAACCCTATGTTTGAGGCCAAGTGTGACCGAATCGCAAAACAGTTCATATTTGGCAAGAGATACCAGATACAAACTGCGGAAACGGAGGCAGACTGGTCTGGAATAGGAGAAGTCCGTATCTATACGGACGGATCCAAGACCGACCAAGGCACCGGTGCAGGGATCTTCTCGCTGGATCTGAATATTAAGAGTTCCATACCATTAGGGGAACATAGTACCATATTCCAATGCGAGTGTGTAGCAATCACACAGGCCGCCATGCGAGTAAAGAGACTTGGTATAAGCGACCAAGGTATCCGAATTTTATCGGACAGCATGTCAGTCTTGAAGGCATTGGGAAAGAACAGCATAAACTCTGCCCTAATCCTGGAGTGCCACCAGGCACTGGAAGATATCTCCCTGACAAACAGGGTTACGATACAATGGATCAAGGGTCACAGCAATTCGATGGGGAACGATGCCGCCGATGAGCTGGCAAGAAAGGGATCAGGGACGGAAATTGCTGGTCCTCCTCCGTCCCTGCCCCTCTCTTTTAACACACTGCGAGCATGGGTGAGCAAACACACTACGGACCAGCACAATAAGCGTTGGCAAAACACAATAGGATGTAGACAGACGAAGTTGGTTGTGACCGAACGATCACCTAGACTAACTAATAAACTGCTAGATCTCAAACGGACAGAACTCAGGACAGTAGTTGGTACAATAACAGGACACCTCCCCCTGAACAAACTACTGTTCACAATAGGAGCTACAGACAGCCCTTTATGCAGGGGATGCCTAGTAGACGAGGAAACAGCGGCCCATGCGGTCCTGGAGTGTGAGGGACTTAAGGACCACAGGGTAAAAGTCACGTTAGGAACAGGGTCCCTCCGAGAGATCTGCGAGCGTCCGAAGAGACTGCTGGACTTCTGGAGGGAGCTGGGCTGGCTAAACTAGCACGCCTTAACTACGCACAAAGGACCAAGTTTGAGTTCAAGTGCGGAAAGAGGAGCCCATTAACCTTAACCTTTAACCTTCAACATGCGGGAATATGTGGCTCTTTATTGCGGTGGTGTGAATCTTACCTTAACAATCGTAGCCAAATTATTAGAATCCGCGGGTTTAAGTCAAAAGCTAGACCAGTACCCTCCGGTGTCCCACAGGGGTCACATCTGGGACCACTTTTCTTTGTACTATTTATTGATGACCTTTGCGATACCATTACATCCAGCTACAAGTTATATGCTGACGACTTAAAGATTTATAGAGTTATTAGAACAACAGATGACATTGAGCTTTTGCAAAGGGACGTCGATGCTATACATCGGTGGTGTGTTCAGAACCGAATGCTACTTAACCCTACCAAGTGTGCTCATATTAAGTTCAGTCGAAAACGAGAACCTACTGACGCTACATACTACATTAATGGTGAGCCACTAACCGAGGTCTCAAAAATTCGGGATTTGGGCGTGACATTAGATAAAAAACTTGACTTCCGAGAACACATCAATGGTATTGCTCGCCGAGGAGCTCAGCTATCTGGCTTTTTGGTTCGTCAAACTAAACTTTTCCGCGAATCCGATATATCAATACTGCTTTTCAACTGCTTTGTCCGCAGTATTTTAGAATACTGTAGTCCAGTCTGGAGTCCTACGTACGAAACGCACATAAACAGATTAGAGAGACTACAAAAGCGTTTTCTATACCACGTCTCATATATGGACAAAATCTGTCACACACACCCAAACTACGAGTCTAGACTTGCGTACCACAAAGTGACCCCCCTCCACAAAAGACGTAACACAGCTGACATGATATTTTTGTACAAGATTTTGCATGGATTGATAGATTGTCCAGAGTTACTGCAAAAAATTAACATTTCCGTCCCACGTTTATCCAGCAGACTGCACAATAGGCTTACCTTCAGCCCTCCTTACAGTAGAACTAACTATGGGCAGCACTCTTCTTTATCCAGAATGTGTGCAAATTATAATAGGTTAATACCATTGTTTGATATCTTTGGCACATCAATCGGCTTTATAAAGAAAACATTGAGCTCGTGATCGTGTACCTGTATATGAAAGTGTTTAATCTTTAAATTCTAAATTTATTTTGTGTTTTGTTATTATATAATTTAGTGAAATTTATGTGTTAGGTACCTCATAAGTAGTGATATATATGCATGCTGTGTCTACTTCGAGAAGGATGTACACTGTTTTCTACCATACGAGCTTTGTTAATTAAGTCTTCTATCTTGTGTAACATCTAGTTTAGTAGACCTAATAAAAAAAAAAAAAAAAAAAAAAAAAGGTACCTACAAAGCAAAATATACTAATTTCTTACTTTCGTCATCTTCATTTAAATTATTAATAAGCACAAATGAAACAACTGTGCAAATGTAGACGCACGACAGTGTGACGCCTTGTTCGAAAAAAGGGGCACCGGCCATTTTCAATCTATTTTCGATCCTACTTAGAAAATAAATAATGTATTTCGACTCTTTCCGAAAATCTAATCCACCGCACTCATTAGTCATCTTACCTTTTAAATGAAATATACTTCAATTAATTAATTAAGGTACCTACAAAGCAAAATATACTAATTTCTTACTTTCGTCATCTTCATTTAAATTATTAATAAGCACAAATGAAACAACTGTGCAAATGTAGACGCACGACAGTGTGACGCCTTGTTCGGAAAAAGGGGCACCGGCCATTTTCGATCTATTTTCGACCCTACTTTCTAGTATCGGCATAGTTTCGGCTTCGTATGTACTCACACGCGTGCGACAGAGACGACGCTCTACGAAGCCGAACTAAACGATGTGCATTATTTACGGCCGATACCTGTTATGTGCTTAAGGTAACTCAACAATTCAAACTACTTAGGTACTTGCAATTTTAATTAAATATCTATTGGCATACTGCAATTTTAATTAAATAAATAATTATTTTTATCTATTGCCATTCACCAGAACACAGACATAACAGACTAAACACAAATCACAAATCACAAATATTTCCTGTTCGCTCACTCTACAATGATTATGAATCTTGCTATTCCGTTTTTTCACCCATAGGAACGTTTGTTGTTGTTTTGAAGGTTCACCACGTTGCTCTAGCTAATAACGATAAGACGTTTCTTTTGAAACATCTTTGTAAATTTTATAATTTCCTTATCAAATTTAAATCAAACCATTTAATAGACGGTGTAATGTAGAGCACTGTTATGTGAAAGCGCAAGTATGGAAATATACCTGGATTATCCTTTCACCGATAAGTAAACAATCGTGGTCGTGGCTATCGGGAGTAATAGTGTGAATTTGCAATAATTGAAATCTTTATCTTAAAACAACATGTCATTAAAGACAGATTTAAAATTATTGGCAAATTGAGTTATATTTCGGTGTCTAAATAGATATGGAAATATTTCGATGTAAACAGGGTCGGATTTAGTATTTGTTGCATAGAATTTTAATACTCAAATGTACATAGCGGTCCGCAATTTTATATTTATTAGGGTTCCGTACCAAAAATTTACCTAAATGATATTTTAAATGTTCAGACATTTAAAAAAAAAACTTTAACGTATTAATTGCGAATTTACGTTTATTTTCATTTATTTATTCTTCTAGGTTTCCTGAAGACCAGACATGGTGATGCATGGCTGCAAATTGGAAGTGCTGTGTTGTAAACATTTTAAAGAACAAGATAATAAGTAGGTACCAATATGCAAGTCCCTTCTGTCCTGGTGCCGTACCTACCAGATTTTTTACTGAAAATAAAGAATATGCTGTCTGTTTGATATATTTATGTACCTACATAAATACCCTTTTCATAATTTTTTTTGTTCATTGTGATGCGATGTCTCTAGAGTGCACGGCATTCACGGTATGTAGGATCGAGAGATCGAAAAGACTGTGGTAGGTATCAAGGCGTGGGTTTGATCCCCAGACACCTTAATATTTCATATATGGATTCAAATAATTTATTTGGCTTTTTAGTGAAGGAAAATATCGTGAAAAAACTTGCATGTTTTTTTATTTATTTTTATTTTTATATTTATTTGGAAAACAAACAGCATGTATGACAATAAATTAATAACTAAGTCAATAGCTAATACGCCAATAATATGTTTTCACATTTAACAACTAAGATGGGATGCGACTTGCCTTGCGAGGCTATAACCTAACATAATAGTACTTTAGAAAATTAACATTTCAGTAGGTACTTAACTACTAACAAGTAATAAAGAGAATACCACACCAATACACTAGACAACAGAGTCAAACCAATTATTTGTTAAATGCCTCTTCACCCAGTTCGGATTTGAATTAAATATGTCAATATTCAGTTTGTTTGCAGACTGGTTGAATTCCGAGATTGCACGACAGAAATATGAATTTTTACGATAGTTTGTAGAAAAAGATGAACATGATAAAACATTTAGTTGTCGACGTAGTATCGCTCTATTCGGTAATGTAAAATAAAGATGGCTTAAAAGTTGAGGGCAGTCTATTCTACTTTGTGCAATATTCATTACGAAAATAATGTCTGCAATATTCCGTCTAACCACGAGGGGAAGAATGTGATGCCGTTTACACCTACTCTCATAATTACTATTGAATTGCTTACACTTAAAATCTAAGTATTTCATAAATCTTTTTTGTATAGATTCAAGTCTATTAATATATTTGTTATACATCGGGCTCCATACCTGAGATGCGTACTCGAGGGAACTACGCACAATCGAACAATATAACACTTTTATAGATTTAACTTTCTTGAAGTTAGCACTTGATCGGATGATAAAGCCTAAAGCCTTATTTGCTTTGGTAACTATACTATTAATATGTTCCTCATATAAAATTTTAGAGTCTTGATAAACGCCTAGATCTTTAATTAATGAAAATGTTAGAGATTAATTCCAATTGTGAAGTCTGCCAATCCGCATTGGGCCTGAGTGGTAAACTATTGCCCGTTATCTCTCAATGAGAGAACAGATCCATTCCCTAGTAGTTTAGATGTGTATATATATGTCATACACATATATGTATATATATGTGTATGACGACGACGGTGATAACGATTAGGTCGGCACCTTCATTGCACTTTTATTATAATGACAATATAAATATGTACAAGTCAGATTTGTTTGTGTTTGCTACGGAATAGAAATTCGTAGTAAAAAATAACTTATCTGTAGATGGGCTGCCTTGTTTCGTCCCTGCATTTGGTGGGTCTTTAGTCGTTTCGCACCGCGACCGGTTCGGACCGCGGTGCGAATCGACCAAAGACTGTTTCTGAATGAGGCCATTCGCACCGCGTGGTTGGAGCGGTGCGAATGGCCCAAGGTATCTTTTGGAATGGGTCGATTCATACCACCAATGTTCTTTTCGTAGGTCCGATTTGGACTCATATCAAAAATTTGTTAATTTCAATTATTTATTTGTACAGATGAGCAGAAAAGTGGTTAGTGAAAATGCAATATAATAGATACTTAAATTTTGTTTTAATATAGATTTTAAACGTGGCATAATCACAGATTGAGTACTAACTGTCTTTCTACAACAAGATAAACATCTGTTGGGCAAAAATGATTCCGAAATAATACACACTTGTTTTAGCACTTACCTATAACAAGTGTATATTATAATTGGTATCATTTTTGTTCAACAGATGTTTATCTTGTTTGGTGTAACATGGTAGTGGTTTTAAATCACAGCTTATTATATACTTATAACTAGGTAATCATTGAAAATCACAGGCGTAAAATTTTTATAATCAACAATGTTAAAATACTTGTAAACAATAATTTTATATTGGACGAAAAATTTTGGTAGTGGGCTTATTACTTAATGTAACTTATAAATTATTTAGTGTTTCCTGTTATTTTGTGCCTGGTTGTACTATAGTGACGTGCAATAAAACTACATATCTTCTCTGTCCGAATTCACCTATCCCAAAAGAGAACTGTTTTGTTCTCCATTGCGGTCCGAATCGACCCATTACAAAAAGTTCTTGGGCGATTTGCACCGCGGTGCGAAAGGACCCATTCAGAAAGAGCTCTTGGGCGATTCGCACCGCGGTCCGAACCGCTCGCGGTGTGAATCGACTAAAGACCCCATTTGGTATGGTATCGGTATGTACTTTCTGCTTCTGTAGATACATTTTTTTCTCTATGCACCAGAATAACGTAGGTATTAATTACTCTATGACCCATACTAGAATAGAAGCCTAAATTTTCCAATAAATCACTTGAGATTATTTATTCTCAAACAGTGATTTTTTTACACTGACTCACTGATTTATTATTAGATACCTAAATCACTTCCGCAACGCTACCTAACGTAGAAACTTGAAAAGGCAAGAAGTGAGGTCTAGGAAAAATCCTGAAATAGCGAATTTGTGGTTATAAGAGATTAAAAAATTATCGGTTGTTGCGAACTTGGTCTCCCTTTTCACATTTATTGTTTGTTGGGCAAAGTCTGGCGAAATGCGAAAGTGCCTCTAGGTAACGTTAGCTTTAGATGCCTCTAGGTAACGTTAGCATGCAGTCGTGGTGTAACTTTTATAGAAGTTTTTCGACGTCCGCCGTGAAGAGAAGCGGCCCGCTGGCGGAGAAGGCGCGCGATGCGTCGGCGCCGAAGTCTTGGCGGGCGATCCCGGGGCCTTCACGGTTTCCCGTGCTGGGGTCAATGCACCATTTCTTACCTGGAGGTAGGTAGCATTAGTAATAACATAATATACTTGGCAGGTATCTATACTATACCATATGCTTGCCGTTCGGTGTAGCTATACTTAAGTACGGGTTTTTAGTACTTTACAACTTTATATTACACTTTTTCCCACATCGATTCGAGATTTGTAGCCATAGTAAAAGTAGCAGACAATAAAATTTGCTTTCAGAGGAAAAATGATTGTTTGGACAGATGTCCGAGTGTGTAGATACACTCGCGAGCAAATCCATTCACCCAATAATAAATACCTACATTTGTGGCGTAATTAATCAGTCTTTAATTTTATAAATAGGCTAATCGATTTTAATCCAGTTTTCTCGGTTAGACAGTCAATAAGACAATAATTATCTCTGTTCTTATTAATTTAACACTATTGCCACTTGTGCAAACGTAAGTTTAATTTAAACTTGAAAGCAGGCGGGGACCCATTCTATTATAAGTAGGTGGATCATCATCATCATCACAGCCCGCAACACTCCGCTCCAGAACTTAGGGCCTCTCCCACGAAAGAGGAGGTTATTGTCATAATCTCCACGCTTGGCAGGCGGGTTGGAGATCGCAGTGTTAAAATATAAAAATGTAAAATGCTGCTGCCCTGACTACGGAGACTCTTGATCTTTTGCCTCGAAAACATTAGTCGCTTTGTACGACACCCATGAGTGTAAGGAGTTGGTGCTATTCTACTTTGCCGGACACCAGACGGCCAAGGTAAAATACTTAGGTAATTTCATTTACTGGTCACCGCCTGCTTTAAAATTTAAATTAAAATAACGTTTGCACTTTTACACCAGTTTCAGTTTTTTATAAGTAGCATTAGGGTTTTTTAGTTTTTGGACAATTTTTTTTATTTTCCGCTTTTATATTAATTATCGTTACAATAAAAGCGTGAGACTGGTTTCTACCTAACTTTAAATCATTATAGAGCCTAAACAGTGGTTCTAAATGAAAAATGGTAAGCGAAACCTAAATATGATTTGTCAATACCTATTCGACGATACCCCACATGCCATAGTTTGACGTTATTTTTTCACAAAATGGCGGCTGGTAGTAGCCATATTGAATTTTTATCAATATCATGTCTTCAGTGACACTCGCAAGTTTGAAACAAATCGATAGACGCAATAACCATTAAATTCGGCCCACGCGTTTGGTCTCTAGAGTGCCACAAAAGACCAAACATACATACATAGGCTGTTAAACACATTACCGTCCTTTGCGTCGCCCAGTCGGGTAGAAACAGAGGTAATCATTGTCTTATACAACAGATACAGCAGCGATTGCAGTTTTTTGTGCGGAGGTAGTAGGTGTATACCTAGGACTAGTAGGTGATCCTGATCTGAACCTAATTAGGTAAGTAGTTAGCGTGGAATCACAGGTATGAGGCATACCAGCTCATACTTAGTCTTCCCAGTGACTGACGACACACCTGCTGTTCCGCATTGTTGTTACATACAATCAATTGTATCTGTGCAAGCTCACACCATTCTGTCGGAAGATCCAGTCAGCAGTTCGCAAACTAATGGATCGATTGAATTATAATTGGATTGCACGTTTTATTAGGTTTTCTGCTAGTGTTACAAATGCATCGGGTGAATTGTAACTGGATCGCAATAGCCGCTTAATGGCAGACTTGAGGCCCAGGTTTGTCACCGATAGTCAGTTGTATACAAATATATGAAGATCTAAGTAGACTTAATTACTGCGTTGGCTCAGCGACCAGCGGAAGAGGTGGCGATCTAGTAGACTAGCTAATTAAATTAGCGTTTTCTCTTCTTTCAGGATCCTTTCACGATCACAACTCTGCTGCCATAACAAAAATATTATTTAAGGAATATGGACCAATTTCAATGTTAAAATTCCCAAGAGAAAAGCCAAGAATTTTTATATTTGATTCTGAAGCCATAGCCAAAGTATGTAGAATTTACAGCATAAATCATAATTTTGCTGAGGTTTATACCTACTTAACTATCGGCATTAAGTCATTCACGTTATCCGCTTTGTTTTCAGGTAAATAAAATGGAAACGGTGTCGCCTAAGCGGCCACCATTTGAATCGGTAGTGAGCTACAATAAAAAGTATAAACAGGATTTTTTATTGTTAACCTCTAAGTAAGTACTTTATATTCCATGGTAGGTACTCACCTACCTTAAATCCGTTACACGTGTTTTAATTATTTAGTAGGTATGTCAGGTCATCGCATAAACAGAACATCATATTTGAATTGAACCGTCTGTGTCAATAGTAGGTAAGTAGATATAATTGCCACACAACGCAGTTGTCATTGCTGGTAGGTACAGTAGTGTAGGTACGCTACACGAATGCTACACAATTCACAAAGCACATTTTATAATTAAATTAATTAAAGTACACTATTGTACCTACTAGCAACGACAACTGCGTTGTATCAATTACCAACCTATTATTGACACAGTTTATTAAAATTAAAATCTGTCAAATCTTGAATCACGGTCAGTAGGCCTAACACAAGTTGCTCTCGCGCGCGATAAGAGAGATAAGGCGCGACATAGGTATTGTTATCTCTTTCGTCTTAGTATTGAGAGAAAGAGACAAACGCTCTCTCGCGGCGCGAGCTTTGACGCGGACACATTTGTGCCACAGGGCGGACTCCGGGCGCTCGTGCATAGTGATGAGAGAAAAGTCATTGGTAGGTACATGGCGGCACTGAGGTTCGAGGTCAAAGTGAAGAGAACTTTCTATGAAGATGACCTGCTGGTAGTTATCTATTGTTAAGTATAGATATCTATTTTAGTTTTGTTTTTAGCGACATGGAACTATGGAGGCGAGCGAGATCATTGGTAGCTCCCATAATTATGAATTTAAAATCTGTGCAAGGATATCTCGGGGCGTTTGAGAAATCGTCAGAGCATTTTGTGAAAAGGTGAGTAGACATGCACATAGGTATACGACGGGGAACCTGGTCTCCCTCTGGACTTTTTCGTTCCACCACCAGGTGTCAAGTCACTACTTGTCAAGCTTGCGACCGCCCCTAGTTACCTCTAGCACCGACCTTGCCGCCTTGCTTGAGTGCTGTCCCAGAGTTGTTGGACGGCTTCACCGTCTGTTGCAATACCAATGTCGGTGATAGCAGCGGCGAACTCACGGGACTTGGTTCCTTTAAGCAGCCACCACCGGGTTTGGCGTCGGCACTGCTCCCGGTATGTGCCTCGATACTTTACGTGCAAGTCCATCGCATTTAGACTCTCCGGGTATGACTTTACAGGTGGCCTCTTTGCCAATAGTGTCTCTCCGAGTGAGAAAGTAATCGATCTTCTAAGTTTCAAGAATACGATGTAGTAATCAAAATGTATGTAAGTGGTATAGTTTCTGAAAAAAATGTAGAGGAAAATTAGCTTATAAGTACCAAATATGATGAGCAATTAATTAAAATTTATATTCAAGGAAGAGTGTGTTGGGTAATTTAAATGATTTAGAATATAATTGTGGCCATAACTTGGTAAAATTGTAGATCTCAGTAGGTACCTACTTAAGGAGGCCCAGATTTTGGACTTGTGGGCGATCCTCGCGCTGTGACATCTCAAATTCGACATTTAATCTAGCCAAAAAACTATACTAAGACGTCACTGAAATTGATCTTCGATATTATACGACTGTCGGAGATAGTTGAGAAAATATTTTTTAGCTGCAATAGACATTTCAGTGTCATTATTAATGGAGACAGAAAAAATGTCGCAATGCCACAGCGCGAGATTTAGGCACCAGGAACTTGGGCCATTTCACATGAGTGTTTTTTGGTGAGATATTATTTAATTAAAAACGGTGTTCTACATGCAGTACCTACGCTATAAACAAACAACCTTTCTGTTTTAAAGGATTAGAACCTTCAGGAATAAAGAAAATATGGTACCGTCGGACCTGCTCGACTATTTCAGTCGGTTGGCCCTCGACTCTATCGTCGCCGTCTTTCTAGGCTACAACATGAACTGCCTCGACCCTGATAGTCCAGAGAACGATGAAGCAGTACATCTTCTCGCTGCCGTGGAAAAATTCTTCGAATCATTGCAATATTTGGAATTTAGATCCAAAACTTGGAAATATTTTCCAACAGCGAGTAAAAGGGAAGCAATGAAAAACTACGATCGTTGTAACAGGTATGCGAATATGTTTAATTGAACAGGTGGGTCAAAAGTAAAGTCACAACGTGAATTGGCTACCTTTATTCTAAAAGGTACAAAAAATGGACTCGAAACCGTGTTATAAGAATTTTATAGATTTAAATGACTACCACCTTAGTTTATGCACATTGCGCTCGTATTACAGCATTTTTAGATTGTTGGTCGCAGAACACCTGGCTCCAAATTGATGTTTTCTTCTTCAACTAGTGGACCCGCGACATCGTTTGCGTACACCTACTTTACCTCTACCTATCGTTTTATTCTTGCGTATAATTATTTCTCTTTAACCACTCTATAGTATATTGTTGAAATCCGCCATGATCTTCAGACCTTGAATATCACATACGATTATAGTACTCATCAAGAACATTTCAAAGAGCCCAAAAACATATTGCGTTTATTATTTCCTGTGACCACCTTCCGACTCCATCATCAGACCAGCTCCATTGTATCACATTAATGCATTGTCCAAGTCCAAAGGATCCAGGGTTGTCCATCCAAGTTACATAGGATTTGACTCGAAATTAATTAGTTACATCAAACAAACAAACATTAAAAGCATGTAAAAATTGATGGAAAAGTGTTAATTTATTGTTTGGATTGCCAGTCAGCGGTGGAACGCAGCCAGCCTTATGGGCATTCTCCTCACTGACAGTAATGTTGGGTTGGGGACCTATGTACTAATTAAGGCTTTAGCCACATACCTGAAAAAAAATATGGACTCACTAAAATCAAAGGTGAAGTAAAGTAAAATGTAAAACATAAAAGTGGCCGTCCATTTATCTGGACGGTTATGTAGCCTCCTTCATCTTCATCGTAAGATGAAGTGGTCATGTACATTAAAATGAATTGTCAAAAAATTGCCATACATTGCATGCTTCACTTCTCTCTATACCTTATTTACTTTCTCGTAAGACAAAATGTAAACAAAGAAAACAATGGTTGACAAACTTACAACAATATCACGTTTATCAGAATACGAATCCTGGCCCAACTTTCTTCTACATGTTTGAATATGTTAATAACAGTTCCCTTAACAGTCGAACGCATTGGAGTATGCTTGGAACGCTTTTTCTTCGGCGAATAAAAGTGCATCCATTGCTCGGACCATGTTCACTAATTTTGAACCAAATTAATGTGCAGATAACAATAACAAAACTTTAACAGAAAATAACAAAAAAATATGAAAACATTCGGTAAGGATTGGCATTCGCGTCAACAAGTTGATCAAGAGTAAAAATGGTGGACATTATCCGGCTAAATACGAAAGCTGATAATTCTACGTTCATTATTTGAAATAACTGTTTATCTTCATTTGGTGGTATTAAAATGCGTTCATAGTTTGATATTCACCATGCTTTTAGGTATTTTATGTTGAATAACCGGTAAATATAATAAATATTTTATGTTTCTTTTTACATAAATGGTTCAGTCTCACGAGAAAGTAAATAAGGTATAGAGAGAAGTGAAGTTTTGGATGAAAAAAAAACCACCTAAATTAATCTGTTTTATGTTTTTACTACAGGGCCCTAGTTAAAATAGCAATTATTTGCTGAATTTTCTGTAATTGATGAAAAATTGGCATCATCAATTACCTTTTTGTTATTTTTTTACATTTTGTCTCACGGGAAAGTAAATTTGGTAAAGTGTAGAATGGCGTCTGTTTTTAGATTTTAGGTTTCTGTAATATTTTTTACATTTTTCGTGATTAAGTACTTGAAAAAATCCAATAAAATAAATTTCGTTAATCAACTTAATACCTATGCCGAATTTCAATATTCACTTAAACATTTCAGATTGTTCTATAAACTGACAGAGAAATGGAATTCGCAAGATAGTGACATCTCGAATAGTATTTTGGGCAGAGTTCGCAAAGCTGATGAGCGGCTTGCGGTCATTCTCATCTCTGAAATAATTATCGGAGGTATCCATACGGTAATAAACACTATGGTGTAGGTATCCATACATTGTCCGTCATTTGTGATTTAGAGAGGTTTTTGGAGGAAGAGATTTGGAGAGGTTAGTTGAAAGACGATTTACGAAAGGTATCATCATCATCACTGCCCATAACTTCTTCGAAGCCCTACGTACAAACTCACAAACTTTAGTGTCTACAATCTTGGTGGAGGTTCTTGAGGCAGAATGTTAGTAGGTAGGTCCGAGTCCCGGAGTGACGACTAATTTTTATCAATACGAGCTCCCTAGCTTGTAACATTATTTTCATAGTAATTACGCAGAGTAGACAGTAGTAGCACCAACCCCTTACACTCGTGGGTGTCGTACAAGGCGACTAATGTTTTATATTTAAAATACTGCGATCTCCAACCCGCCTGCCTTTTGACTGTTATGGGCTGTAATGATAAACTTCAACACTTAGCTTGCGTCTTACATTCCCATTTGAAATAAGTATTGCCGCAACTACGCTTGCGTGTTTCCTTAAACAAGAAAAATTACGTGCCTCGGCCTAAACATCGCAATGAAACTCTAAACAAAAGCCTCAATTATTAGACTAAAATCAAAGAAATCGGGTGAGATTCCACTTTTAAAAAACCTGGGTCATCCCGGCGGCTGCCAATCGGCAAATCTACGACGGAGCATTATGCGAAAGTCTGTCCATGATTCCTTATCTACCGGTATCTAATATCTATAGTATCAAGACTACAACTTTTTAATTTTGCAGACAGCCACCGCCGCTATGCATGCACTACACTTTATAGCTGAAATTACTGATGTGCAAGAAAAACTAAGAAAATCGCTCATATTGAAAGATAAAAACTATTTGAGAGCTTGTGTTAAAGAATCTATGCGGCTTAAACCCATATCTTCGAATACAGCAAGAGTATCATCGCACACCTATGAGATACTGGGCTTCGAAATACCGGAAGGAGTAAGTACCCCGATATGTTTTTTCTGTACTGTTAGGAAAGTATCTAAACAATAATATGAAATAGTGTGCCGGGAATGTTTGTGCCCAAAATTTACTTTCGAGACTTTTTTACTCCAAAATACTCTTAGTCGGAGTTTATTTAATGGCGGAAGCTACTTTTCATAATGCGTGAGGTTTATACGTAACTCTTAAAGGTGTCAGAGCGACACCCTTAGATTAAACTTAGTTCAGTAGAGTTAAAGTATCATGATAATGAATAAAAATATTGTATTGCAAAATTAACGTGTCGTAGCGTCCCTGTGTAATAAATGTTTTCTTTCTTTATTTGTTTCTTTCTAAAAATAAGCAGACTTGAACGCTTAACATCAAAAGGGTCTAGCGAAAATTTCAAATGTCTACCTACCTATTACAGTTCCAAAGTAAGTATGATGTCCCTGTGATCACAGAAATCAAAATAATATTATTTTTATTTCTGTGCGTGTAGTAGATAGTCAATCAGCGGAGACTAAGGCGCTGTCTTAATTGGCAACGGTCGTGCGACGGTCGGTTTTGAGGTCTATTGTTGCCAATTAGGACAGCGCCTCAACCCCAGACATCGCAACGCCTATTTTTCAGAGCACGTTAATCAACGGGCACGGTGTTCTCGCGTTGATGGATATGAATTACTCGAATGCCAGCGAGTTCATCCCCGAGCGCTGGCTCGTGGATAGGAGCGACCCGCTCAGCCACCGCCACGCACAGCCCTTCACCTACGCGCCCTTCGGCTTCGGACCCAGATCTTGCATGGGTAATATCACTTGTCGCAACAATGTTATATGTTAAAGTGGTGGTGGTCATCTAAGTAAAGTAACGTAATTATTTAATTACTCGAGAACGTATTCGGTTTCTAAAGATTATTCGTGTAACACATATTCTCTAAAATCATCTAATTTATTTTTTAGAAGATACGTACGTTACACACACACAGGACATATTATATTATCTAGGCACGAAAAGCTCAAGGAAAAGTAGTTAATGGAACTCGCATATAAAAGGGAGTATTAAAACATGATGCGCCTCGTGTGATCATAGTTTGACACCAGTGTTTTAACAACTAATTATATGCAGTTGCATACACTATTTTATCCCATGTTTTAATACCCCATTTTATATGCCAGTTGCATAAACTACTATTATCTACACTCATAGCGTAATGTTCTAATTACATATTCGAAAACAGTCGTTTAAGGGTACACTTTTTTCACGCCACTTTTTTTCAAAAAAGTGTCCTTATAGGTACTACTGGTTTCGAATATGTAATGAGCAGTTTTCCAATAGGTATCTAAGGCATTCCTAACCACTCACTAGATGGCGCCCCGACAATTTTGGTAATTGATAATCGCTTGAAATAGGTTCTTAGCAAACAGGATATAAACACTGGGTACGTTATATTGGATAATATTATATTTGTCAATAGTTTTCAACCATTTTAGAGGTTGTAATAATAATAGAACATAGTGCCAACTTCTATAAATATTTATTTTTACACTTAGTTCAACCTTTAACAGTTATGTTTATATTAATTAATACTTTATTTTCAAGTTTAGTATTACTTGGCGGCATGAAATCACTGCCAACATTACCAAAATTGTAGGAGCGGCATCTATTGATGCTTTTTGAAACAAATTATCAATACCTACTGGAAAACTCCTCATTGGAATATTACGCTATGAGTGTAGATAAAATTATTTTTACTATCATCATATTTTAATACCTCCTTTTATATGCTATTATATGAAAATTGTATGCAAAATTTATAGAATGGCGTGAAAAAGTTTACTGTTAAACGACTAATTTCCACTATGTAATTAAAACATTAAGCTATGAGTAGATCTATGCAATAGTAGTCTATGCAACAGGTATACATATTAAAGGGGGTATTATATACACAAAATTCGATGTTTAATTCTTCTATCCATCACAGGGCATACGTGGCTTCCACATACCGTCAAGGTACAGCCGACAGCGTATACGCCCCACCCGCTGGTCTGCTAACTTGATTACCTATGGATTGCAGACCACAATCGGTCTGAAATAATGTATTTCGTGTTATTTATTTTCCAGGTCAGCGCATAGCAATGAACGTAATCGATTCCGTCATTGCCAAAGTTGTGGAGAACTTCAGAGTTAGTTGGGATGGGCCGCCGCCCTCTTACAGTGATAATGCCATAACCAACATAAATCCTCCATACAATTTCGTTTTTGATGACATTGCATCTGAACATAATCACACTAACTCTTATAAATTATTCAAATGTCAAACGCTACCGAAGGTATTATTCTCATACAGCCATCACTTGACTTCTTAAAAATGTTAACAAATCAGTTCAATTTACTAGATTAAGCTGGATACAATATTAATTAATCATAATAATACATTATTTTGAGCATTAATTAATTAGACCTTACACTTACTAATTTATTTGTGTTAGGTGTGGTTGTGGTTAATTTCTTTTAACAAAAAGTGTAATACGTTATACTTCCTAATTAGTATTAAACAATTATCATTATGGCAGACTTAGGTTTGTATGAGAACCTTTTAGAGCACGCGCGTCTTGAAGAAGCCCTCATATACAGAAGACGCAGTGCCCGAATTCGAGACTTAGAAACAGCCTTCGAAATGCCGGATAGAGATTTTACAGCCGTCTATAGGCTAAACAAGAGCCTGACTCTTGACCTCATACGAGAGTTGGAGCCCTATTTACCGAGGAAGGGTGGCATAACAACTGTATGTAAAGTAAGTTAAACAAAAATATCTGACATAAGTGCCTATATCTACATAACATTACTTTTCAGTAACTATTAGATGCCTATAAACTTTGTATTTTCATAATAAATTGTGTTAGGTTCTATGTGCATTACATTTTTATGCGTCAGGGTCCTACCAGAGGTTTGTAGGCGCGAGTGCAGACCATAGAATGCACCAGGTTAGCGTGTTTAACTGCATACGAGCCGTGACTCTCGCTTTAAATAGCGATTATTTCCGGAGCAAATACATCCATTTTCCGGACTCTAGAGAAGAAAGGAATGTAATTAAGCATAGGTAAGTGTAAAATGTACAATCTTGCCAAATCCTGGATCATGGTCAATGCGGACCCCGGGCCCTCGTGCGTGAGAGCACAACCGGGACATTAACGCCAAGATGATTATGATGAAGTGTAAAATGTACAATCAGTGACTATTGACTGTATCTCTCATACTGAAAGCGGACAAAATGGGACATTGTGTGTTATGTATATACATAGGTATCAAATCTTTAATACGGGATCATTAACATTATTTTACAGTGTTGAACCCTACCACATTAAGGTCAGGTTCCCCTATTAACAGGGTAGGGTTATCAATGGGCAGTCGATCAACTGTAATAACCTGATCAACCAAATATTGGACCATGGTCCCAGCGGACCTCAAGCCCCTTAGGGCCCGAGAGCACAATCGGGATATTGACGCCAAGATGACTACCGTTTCATACTTTTCCTATTTATTATGTTTTAGGTTAAATGAAAAGTTTCAAATGCCAGGCGTAATTGGCTGTATCGACGGCTCACATATTGCTATCGTCAGGCCAGCAGAGCGCGAAGAAAGATATTTTAATCGGAAGCGTTACCACTCTTTGAATACTCAAATAGTGAGTGAAATTATTTTATTATTTTTAGACCATCACGCCATCCGTGGCAGCCTAAGCGTGAGGGATATCGAGGGTAATATTGAAGGGGTTCGCATGCATTGGTTTCCTAATCACCAGGAATGGTAAGGATACAGTCGTTTTCAAGAAAGAGGTCCCACGGAGGATCCAAGGAGCGTTGCCATCGCAGTGTGGAAGAGTTTGACTCTCGTATAGGACGTCGGGACTTCGAATCCTATTACATATTAAAATCCTTTGCATTATTTACCACCCATTGGATTTAAGTACGAACCAAGCATATAAACAAATTAAACGGAACAGACTTACTTATAACTTATTAAACTTAGGTATAATTTTTGCTTTTAGATATGTGACTCTGATTTGTATATTACGAGCATTGACGCCTGCCAAGGTGGTGCAAACCACGACTCTTTTGTATGGAACGACCATCCTATTAGCCGTCGCCTAGAAAGTCTGTGTGACCATGAAACAGTATGGCTATTGGGTGAGTATAGATATCTTGGTAATTATGGACAATCGGGAAACTAGTTATTTAGTGCACAAAATAAACATTATTTTACATTCGGTTCAGGAGACTCAGGGTATCCGCTGCGTGCCAGTCTGCTGACGCCTGTACTAAACACGGAGCCCAATACCCCAGAACGGCACTACACCGACTTACATGCTAGAGTGAGAAATTGCGTAGAGAGGTGCATTGGAGTATTAAAATCACGATGGCGGTGCCTTTTAGTGGACAGGAAACTCCACTATCATCCCAACTTGGCCGGCTACATTACTAATGCGTGTGCAGTTCTGCACAATGTAGCCAATTTCATCCTCATAGCTGCGCTTTAAGGGATGCATAAATTTCGTTTATGTCTGATACAGTATCGTATCCTGTGAGTTGGGTATTTTAGAATACGTATAATATATCTGTGTACCAAATCTCATGCAAATCCTTTCATTAGTTTCACAAACAAACATCCAAACATATATTATTGATACTTTTTATTGCATATATTTTTTTTTTAGTATAGTACCATAATGGTCCCATTTTATCATGCCATTAATGTCTCAGTTGCGCCCGCGCGCGCGAGAGCCTGGGGTCTGCCTTGATCATGATCCAGGATTTGGCAGATCAGGTAATTACAGTGGGGCGACTACAATCTGTCCACCGTGACCCAGCGACCAGGGAACCTGACCAGATTGGATCATGTTGGCAGGTGTACCCACGATGTTTCCCTCGCTGTAAGAGCATCGGTTAGTATTCAACCAATGTACATATATAACTCAGCAAAGACCTTAACCACTAGGTCACCGGCGTTCCCACACACATACACACGCCCATATCTATCTAAATTGTAGCAGTAACTCGAGACTATCAAGTGTTACAAGCTACGATCCTGACACACCTCATTCATACATGCTTGTTATCATATTTGTCAAAATTTTAAAGTATTAAACACTTGCTCCATTCGTTATCTCTCATCATTATACTGCACCGCTGCATTCGCTTCTCTTTCCATCACCATCACTTTCGTCTCATTTACTTATAATTTTCATGTGCTTCTCTGCAAACGCCTCGTTCACCAAATTGAACTGTCCTGTACCTTCCTCCATGACGATGCAAGTAGGACTTAATTATCAGCGTAAAGGAAACACTTGACCGGCAAGTCATCCATTCTTAATAATTCCATCTCTTTCTATGCTGTAGCTGTCTATGTAAAGATTGAAATATACAAACTATAATCCATCTCTTAAACCTTCCAATCACATGGGACACCAAATCCAGTCCTTCATACCATCTATGTTACTATCAGATACTAAAGGCATAATCGTTGCATTTTATCAACAAATAATATGGATATCATGCATGATGTACCTTCTTTATCAAAATAATACTAATAGCGATAGAAACATAGGTATTTACTATAATATTTACAAAAAAAAAATTAGTCATCCTGCAGTGTAGACCTACTGGGGACCATCTCTGTGCTGCTGAAAATGAAAACAGTACATAGTTAATAATTTATTTAGATACCTATAATATTCCAACACTAGGGAGAATCATGGTAGTGGTGGCGAAGTGCCCGGGAGGGAATACTGATAGAATGGCGTCAGCGGCTCGAACAGCCGAGCCCAGGGGTTCGCACAATTGCGGCGATTCGCCCCGTACTAAAAGAGTGGACAGAGCGTAGGAGGGGCTCACTTACCTTCCGGCTTGTGCAGGTCCTCTCTGGGCATGGTTGCTTCGGGAGGTACCTGTGCAATACAGCTCGGAGGAAAGCGACGACGGCCTGCCATGAGAGCGGATGCGTGAACGACACGGCACAGCATACGCTGGAAGAGTGTCCAGCGTGGGCGGAGCCGCGTGAGGCACTGATTACGGTTGTGGGGACAGACCTCTCGCTTCCGGCCGTGGTCAAATGTATGATCGAGAGCGAGAGGTCATGGAAGGCTATGACAACCTTCTGCGAGGTAGTAATCTCGCAGAAGGAGGCGGCAGAGCGGGCGAGAGAGGACGACGTCTTGTCACTTGCTATCCGCCGCCGGAGGATAGGACGCAGGAGGCGCGTATATGCGCGCCGCCTTCCTCCCTAACGGGAACTAGAGCGGCGGGTGCGGGGACCACCTGCCGCTTGATAACAGATCCCGAGATGGTTGACGTGTCGCTGTATCCCGGCGCGTCCCATAGTGAGCTGTTGTGGGAGTATCGAGCGAGGCCCGCTGATGGAGTCATCGGGGTAATGCGTGAAGTCCTTTCGCGCAGGTACCGTGGCTCCGTCAACAAGTGGCGAGAAGGATGCCTTGGGGTTTTAGCGGGTAGTCTGGCCACTTTGGCCCGGTAGTCCCGCATAACCTGCTCGCTTCCCCTGATCGCCAAATGCTGGATCGCGCGCACGGGTACAACCAGGCCATTAAGGCCAAGATGATGACTATTAAACGGGTTCATAGTCGCTCATCCCGTTCGCAGCCCGTCCCATTCGCGGACACCTGAGAGTTATAGTCCATTTTCACGTTGGATTTGGCAGGATTGCGCTACAAATGGGACGTGCTGCTAATGGGACAAGATGCCAGCAAGGGACGAGTTGCGAATGGGGCGGGTTGCTATGATCCCTAAAAAACTTGCTCCATCTTCGGCCACATCGTGACTTACCAACAGGTGAGATGGCTGTCAAATACTCGTATTGTATAATATTAAAAAAAACTACTTACTTTAAAACTCAGGCAGAAACTGAAAAACAATAAGTAATGTAATCAATTATAACTATTACCACAGATGTAGCAGTGTCTACCCTCCGGATTACTGCCACATTAAGAGCTGGACATGGCTCACTGGGTTCCTTAAACAAAGAACATAATAATATTTCTTTTGTGGATAAAATTCAAAAATTCAAAAATCACTACAAAAATAGTATAAAATTGTTATTACCACAGTCGAAAATGGATCTATTCTTACGCTTGGTAAGCCTTGGCCAAATCCCTGCCCCAATAATGACATAACTCTTAATTCTGTATCAGACAGATATTCGGCCAAGGGTGGTCCTCCACCTGTGGCGGTCATATCCTGGTTGAGGTCAGAGACCGTCTTCTTCAACTTCGACTTGTAATTATTGAAGTACTGCAATATGCAAAGGAAATACTTATTGCTTATAACTAGTTAAAAAGAAACTGTAGCTATTTAAAAGTATTATTTAATAATGCTATTGTTGAATATAACTATAATAGTGTAATTACGAACAATATACGAACAAACTGCAAAAAAATTAATGTTTGCTGTTGTAACTAAATACCATTACTTACAGTTGACTATTCTTTTGGCTCCTTGCTGGCGCCTGAACCCTCGGCATTTAGCAAATTGGCGAGATGCCTCCATAGACGTCGGGATTGCTCCCTTCCTCTTGAACTGTTATTGTACCCACGTACCAAGCTTGGATTTCGCTCCAGAAAATCCAACATAATATCCCATTGGGATGCTGATATCCTACAGGCGCGTCTTTCCATTTTCACAAAAAATTAATTACATGAAAAAATAATAATGTTTTGAGCATTTCCCGCGTTTTATTTTTTGTGTGACATTCATTACATAGTGTTGCCAGACGCAATATACTGATGGTATCATAGCCTCCTTCATCTTACAAGCCATGCGCAGAAGTTTGACAACGTCGCATTTTTTAATTTTAGTGAACCTGAAAACTTCTGTAAAACTATCATCGCGGTCGTCGTCGTTTAGTTATTTAAGTGATAAAGTATATTAATAATTATATACATTAGTTAGATAATATGTAATTGGATAGATTCATGTCCTATTTACCTATCTACTAGAGATGAAACGGATATCCGGTTGCTATCCGGTATCCGGCCTATACGGCCTTAATTTACTATCCAGCCGGATACCGGATAGCGCGTTAGTATCCGGCCGGATACCGGATAGTAAAAAATGTATGAAAATCCCATAAAAATGATTTTGCTCATCGGCTTCCTTCATTTCTCTGCGCAGTAGCCGCATCAATGACATTACATCCATTAGGTCCTGTTGGACCGCCGTCAGCCAGGTGGCGTGTGGGGCCTTCCCCGGCAGCGCGTCGTCGTCGACAAACCAGGGCTACAAGACCACTGTCTTTGGGGTGACAGAGCACATGCCCATACCATTGCATTCGGCGTTCTCTAATTTTATATGGGATTTATGAGACTTTGTAACTTCCACGAGTGTGGACATTAGATACGTACTTTTCCCAACAGGGTGACACCCGCTCACCAGCGTAAAAAATGCGCATTTCTGTCGTGTGTTGTTTTGACAAGTGTTGTTTAGTATAACATTTTTTCAAAGTCAATCAAGGTTTATACTGGATTAAAATACAAATTTCTCTATATTTAGTGGTAATATACGATGTCATTTGTTCTCCGATATGCTGGAGGTATGTGTAAGCCCGTATATCGAAACTACGAATTATTTCGAGGTCGAAAGAATTGTTAAGTTCAACGTTCAAATTATTCTCATTCAAGGAAGACTTGAAATCACGTAAACACATGCAGTCGTCTAAAGTTCCACCCCGATTACAGCTTGCACAAACTTCTTCAGAGACTAAGTTCAGCCGAATATCCGGCCGCCGGATATCCGGCTATCCGGCTAAGAGGCTGGCCAGATATCCGGTATCCGGTATCCGGCCAAACCACTATCCGTTTCATCTCTACTATCTACTACTTGCGATTGTATTATCCTAATAATATAAATGCGAAATATAATCTATGTTTGATTTTGTACGTAATGGATGTTTGTTACACCTTTACGCAAAAACTACTGATCGTATTTTAATGAAAATAAGCAGTTATATAGAATATAACCCCGAATAACACATATGCTATAATTTATCCCGATGTTTAGTATGATTTCCGCGGAACGGGCCCGGAACGTTATAGTCGCGACCAAAAGCTATTATGAAATAAAATAATCTAGCCAGCCAAAATATTGCCCAATTTATTAAATATTAGGTATAATACATTTTAAACAGCTTTATTTAAGTGCCTAAGTATACAGGGTGTTTCATAATACATGTATAAAGCCGAAAGGGTGTTAAAGTAGAGCTTTCAAAGAGTGCACTGGCGACTTCATTTTATTCGGACATTGAATTTTAATTTTAATAAAAAATATTAATTTTTAAAGATAAATAACCATATCGACTACGTTGAAGCGCAGCTCTATTTCAAGTTGATGATCATATAAAAAACAGGTTAACAACCTCGTACGACCCCTATCGAAACAAAGCAACCTCCTCAAGCCTACTACCAGGAGCCTAATGCTGCGTACACACCGGGCGATGTGTAACGCGCACCCGTTTCGGCCAACGATTGTCCGTTGGCGTGTGCCGGCCGGCAATCCGCAGTGCAACGTGGCGGTAACATCAAACGGCTAGAAGTAATCATCCAATCGCAGTTTGGGCGGATACCGAAGGCCAACAAACAAACGTGCAAATACGAGCCCGAATCGGTTCCCAAAACTTCCAAAGATCGTTTGCTTGGCCACGAAATGCAAGTATTAGACGTTAGAAGTCCAAATAATACGGCCGACAGCCCTTCGTTGGCGTACGTTGAGTGTGTACACACCATAAGGACGAGTAATAACCTCGTGCCATTCATATCAAAACAAACCAACCTCCTACATCTTACTACCAGGCGTCGAACTAAATGTTACCTACTTATCTACATGAATAGGCTCTACCAAATTAACTAGGAACTTGCCTACACTAATTATTTTCGATAGGTAGGTATGCTTAAATAGTCGGAGCGTCGGTGGCCTAAGGTTGCGGTATCCGACTCGTACACGAGAGGTACCGGGTTCGAATCCCACTGCCGCCATGTACCAATAACTCTTTTCTAAGTTATGCACATTAGCTGAATACTAACCGATGCTTTTACGGTGAGGGAAATCATCGTGATGAAACTTACACATTCAGTTCAGACGATTGAATGTGTAAGTAACCATTATCCAATCTGGTCAGGTTCCCTTGGTAGCAGGGTTAGGAGCCAGGAATGTCAGATGGCAGTCGCTCCACTGCAATTAATTACCTAATCTGCTAAATCCTAGATCATGGAGCATAGTCAAGGCGGATCACGGGCACGGAAAATAATTTTGTGCACGGGCTTCGTGCACAAAATTATTTTTACTAGGTACTTACCTAACAAGACAAACCACCTCAGCATAACATAGGTAGGTAGGTAGGTACCTACGTAAGTAAAAATTACTTACATACTACATAATAAAAACTTTTGCAGATTTCATCATGATGTTTCCCTCACCATAAGAGCATCGGTTAGAATTCAACTAATGTACATAACTCAGAAAAGAGTCATTGGTACATTGCCACTGCGGGATTCGAACCCGGCACCTCTCTCGCTTACAAGTCGGATACTCAACCGCCCAGCCACCAACGTTCTTGAAAAACATACTTAACATAACTAAAACAGAATTCGTTCAATTGATAAAATCGTTCTACATAGATAAGTAGGTACTATGTCCTACTAAAATGGTTCACTCATCTAGGGACCTACGTAGCGTAGGGAACCACTTAGTTTTGTTGAAACAGATTACAGTCAGGTTTTACTAAATACCTACATGTTTTCATGAACAGATAAAAGCGTTGTCTTTTCTACCTAACCGTCGGAAAAGAACCTCCTAACGTCACGATTAGTTACTAGCTAGGTAGCATCTCTTAAATTCTAGCTAGAACTTATACCTTTAAAGCATGTAGGTACGTACCTTTTTAAAGTTATTTTATGAAAACAAACAGCGTCAGGTGCCATACTTTTTTGCTTTCTTGTGGCTCGGATGACTGATAGGTATTAACTATCAAGTAAGCTTGCACTCGTATCATAGCGTAGCTAGGTAGGTACACACACACAAATACACAACACTACGCAGGCTCTGGTTGCCTTGCTAGCTTGCATTTATGCACAGAATAATGATTATCACAATACTTAAACGTTGAACGCTGAACACAGACAAGACTACGTTAATACTGGTACCTGAAGCTATAAATCATTCGTTCACATCGTTAACACTCTTATCACAGTTATCTTCACAATAGGTACTTAGGTATCCTACAACTACAACGCAACAATCATTTCGGTCACGCGAAAAGCTAAAAACTGAATGAGAACCGTGGGTCAAACAACAAAATAAAGAACGGCCCGCCAAAGTATTCTATTCTTAGATTTTTTAGTTTTCTGTGTCTATTTTGATGTCAAAGGCGCCGCCACAGCTCCGGCGCCGACCTTGACCTTGATGGCACGTGCAAAAGGATTCCTACTTAGGGATCCGTGTTTTAGGGGTCTTACTTATTTCGCCTTTTATGTTCTCTCGTTTTATGTTCTCCTGGTAGTTGCACCATAATGTTAATTTTTTATTTATTTGATAAAGTGAGTCCAACTGTGGGCTTAATAATAATCCTTATGATGACGGTGATGGCCTACATTTGCTTATCACTATTTTATCGGGTAGTTTGGTACAATGACAGTAACCTAGACAGTAATTTCTAAAATTGTGTTTGGGTCCGTGCTCCACCTAGGTGACCTAGGTTCTCCAATTGGGTGAAGCATGGGATATTTACAGGTATAGCTCCATCAACTAAGAATAATTTAGTTAATTTTAGTTGATGAGAAATGTTCGTGAAAACGATAGGTACGATTACCTACGCGACACTGAAACATGACTGACAGACATGACATGAGAAAGCAAACTCGTAAAAAGACAAAGATGTTACATTAATTAGAGTTCGCTACATTAATATGCTACAGTAATTTGAATAAGACTACTTTGCTATTAGTTAGGTGGTGGTGCACTTTCGTAAAAACTATGAGTGAACCTTTTGAATTAAAATCATAATTGATTACAATATTTTTTTGTACAGAACCCTCAAACCAAAAAATACAAAACGGATAATTTAGACCTCCTTAATATTGCGCCTAGTACGTGGGGTGTCCATAAAATAAGCCAGTGCAAATACAGGCATGACGCATTTCATCTTAGTCCTCACAGTGACAACGCATCTGCTGTTCTGCATTTTTGTTGCCTGCAACCTAAATGCTTAAATCGTAGATATAATGGGCGACGGTTACCGCTTGCCTTCAGGTGGACTATCACTGCGTAGCATAAAACAAGTAATTGTACTGCCACTAGGCCACTAGGTACATATTTGTTTCTTAAGCGTTGTTGACACTAAAAACTAGTAACAGACGTTCCCCTTTTTCTGGAGCCAACCAACCGTTAGTTGCAGTTGATACTAATCCTTACGCAGGATAAAATAGTCGCATTTGATTGCGGAATACGTGGTCGGACGTCCGACCTAGGACGGCATTCCCGCGCATTCGTATTAACCCAAAAGCTGCTTTATTTTGTACTGCGTAAGGATTAGTATCGACTGCAACTGATGGTTGGTCGGCTCAAGGCAAATCGTAGCGTCTGTGACTAGTAAATTGACCAAATGGTAAAACCGGGTCTCCTGACCGTACCTAGTACGTAAATAGTGTTGCTAGGTATTTTTTCAGCTTTTCAAATTTAATATTCACCTTCTTGAATTCATACATGAGTAGAATTTAATAATTACTATTAGATAGGTACAAAAATGTCGTCTTTCCTTATTTCGGAGCTGGCGGAAAAGTGTAACGAGAAGTGCATAAAGTTGTGCCAAGGCTCACCACATGCATTCAACAGGATGTAGGCTGAGTGAAAAAATAGTCAATAAAGTGTAACAACACTTCCCAAAAATATTAAAATCTAGTGAATGTACTTTATGGACACCCTGTGATATCAGTATCCCGTACAAGGTCCACCTGCTTCAGTCATGACTGCCTAGTACAATAGAAGATATGGCGCAGACGCGAAATCAAGCTGTAACTTTTTTGCCTATTAATGTTTATTGTGTTTTCGCAATTAGTTTGAAGACTATGTACCTAGGTGCAACATTGTGTTGAAGGCAAAAAAAAACCAAATAAATTAAAGTAGAAACAAACATCGAAATGTCTTGTTTTTGTGCCGGACTGCTCACGAGCTGCTTGTAATAATAATGTTATTAACCAGCCACTTGAGGTATTGATCGCAGTGATCGTTAGATTGAATTTTAAAACTCATATGAAACGGTAGGTAGAAAAGACTTAGAGGGACAAAACCTATATCCTATCTGTAACTGGTAAAATTGTATTATTCAGTTGATTGACCTGATTATGAACTTGAGTGATCTATTACAACTGATTTCTAGAGATGCGGTCTTTCGTTTTCAAAATGTGATTATCGACATTGAAAAAGAAAAAGTTCGATAGTCATTTTCTCGGTAACTATTCCAAGCACGAAAAAAATAATTGTACCTATCGTTTTAATACGTTTAGCACTCCATCCAGTTCACGGCTTTATACATGTATTATGAAACACCCTGTATAAAAACTAACTACTTACTTACTTATTGTACCTATATACTTTTTCAACGCTTAGATCATGGTGGATAATCAGAGATCGTGGTTTAAAGTAGTTGTGATAACTTTCACAGTGCGAAAATGTTTGCTGCTTACAAAAGATCCTTCGGTGGGACTCCAGCATGCTAGGGGAATAGCATTCTGGAGTCCAAAAAGTCCATTTATTTAATAGAATTACATCTTTTGGAAAGCAAAACATCGGCACAGCATCTTTCCCATTTTTATGGTTTAATCATAATATTACTTGCATTTTTCAAATGCAACAAGGCCTTGGTATCTGTTATAGAAAGATTACGAATATACAACAGAATTTGATTTATGAAATAAGTAAAAAACTAACAACAAAAATGGTCAAGGATTGTTTTTCAAAAATCGTATTTATCCATTTTTAGCACAATTATAAATATATTTACTTTTATTTACCTACGTAGATGGTCCATACAAACGCGTTAATTAACAGTTTTATCAATATGTTTTAAATTTATCATCATAAAATTTATAATTTTCTTGCACATTGTACATGTCAACAATGAGTAAATCAGTTCACAGAGACGTTGCTGTTCCGTGCTACAGCCACAGAAATAAAACAAAAACAGAATCCATGTGTCTTAAGTCATGAGGGAAGCATAGAAATGGCCGCCATTTTATATGCTGCGTAATTTTAGGGTTGCCATATACATGATCCATTTTGCCCTCTTTATGTATTATGTCAGCAATACAACTTTACAATAATAAATAAATAAAAATTATTAATTTCTAATTGTAATTATTTATTTAAATATTCTTAAGTAATGAAATATGTTGATAAGAGGAGTCTCCCCGAGTACGCTCCATACAAATGAAGTTTGATCATATTTTCAATATTGCGCTATCAAAATCAATGAAATTTTGTAGACGTGATCCAGAAACTAATATTGATGCTTGTGGTATAATAAATATATCAATTCAAAGTTACACGAGATTCAAGATTTCAATAGAAATATAAAAACCTGTGTACTTTGAAAATATGATCAAACTACGTTTGTATGGAGCGCGCTTGTGGGAAACTAGCCTTAAGGCTCGTAAGACACTACAATGCTCGTAAGTAGGTATAAAAATTTAAGGCGAGGACGGCACGGAATTAAAATCCGTTTTGCACCGATAGATCATAGTGGAATGTGTTACTCAAAGAATAAGGCATATTTGTGACATACGCATTTTGAACGCGGAGCGATCTGAAAATGCCAAATGACATCGTAATCGCAGGTAGAAAAGTGGAACAGGTGAGTTTTCATACATATTTAGGACCAACGTTTACAAGGGGTGTAAAGTGTGAAAGTGATGTCAAAAGGAGAGTGAATGCCAGAAATATAGTGAAAAGAGCACTTCATACTTTTGTGAACAGCCGGGTGTCCAAGATAGCTTCTTAACAGAGGAGTGCTCGTTACAACATTGACGTATGGAAGAGAAAGTTATCTATGAGACAACAAGCACGAAAGTAGGATAAATGCAATAGAAGAGTGTTTAGAAGTATTGAAGGAGTTTCAATGAGCGATAAATTACGGAATTGTGTAATTGACTACTAACAGCCCTGCCGTACGCCTGCCGTTTCCCTCCCGTACCCCTACCGTAGCCTTATCGTGCTCCCATAATCCGTGCCGTACCCCTCTCGCAACCCTCCCTTAGGTCTACCGTAACCCTGCCGTACCTCTCCCGTAGCCCTGCCGTACGCCTGCCGTTTACCACCCGTACCCCTACCTTAGCCTTGTCGTACCCCTGCCGTACCCCTATCCTGCCCTATTTTCTTATTTTGCAATTCAAGGCGGGTACAAATACATCAAATTATAAAAAACAAAATTGCTATTCAGTTAACTTACCCGTTTTGGAATGGCGTACGGAACCAAGCATCGTAGCCCCTTCGCGGTTGTTTTATAAAATCCACGTCATCAAAATGCACTGCACACGGTACCTACTCGCAGATGATGGGTTCCAATTGGTTTCTCTTCTACAGTTTCGTATAATTAGAATCCAATCGTCTTTACGGTTTGTATTTCTAGGAAATCTATTAAAATAATATAACCCGGTTAAAATAAAATCGGGATCGAAAATAATAAGGGCTCCGCAGAAAGCGGTGTTATATTATTTATTTATAAAATCGGACTACTATGCTTACATCATAGCAATACGTAGGGTAGATTATAATTATAATCATTCAAGTTCTTTTCAGATACGATAGGCAATAAAAATTCGGAACCTGATCTGAGTCACAAATTTAATAAAGAATTCCCCACTTTATGGGAATTTTCCCAAAAAACAGGTAGCCACATCGTTGTACTTTTGTTCGAAATTTGCACCAAAGTAAATAAAACATTAATAAAAAAAGTAGCACGAATCATAATTACTTACGCGTGGTAGGTAATTCCTCCTGCCTTGTTACATTTTTTCCAGTAACTTTTACACGATTATACTACACATGACGGTATTTTAAAATATTTTTCGTCGAGGAAAAATATGTCCGAACGCTACGAAATGGCGGCGCGTTGTAAGACCCGAAGAGTGTATGTCATGTACAACAAAGGAGATTGTCACACCTTGCATGCACCACATCTCTTTAAGGTAACATGGATTCTGTTTTTGTTTTATTTCTGTGGCTACAGCATGGCTTGTAAGATGAAGGAGGCTATGGATGGTATACTCACTTACGATGGTGTCCCGCAGGAATTTACTTTTTTTGCATTTTTTGCGTTTCACTTTTATTTTTGATTACATTTCATAAAAAAGCGATCAATGTATTTATTGTAACAAGTAAATATTTTTTATCCCGCGTTAGTAAACGAAAAATCTTTTCGGTACAGAAAACCGGAAATTACGATAGAGCTCGTCACTACATCGGAGCCAAATATGATTCGCTTAATGAAATGAATTGAATATGATTCATATAGAATAAGCGGCCATTTTACGTAATTTAAAGGAACTGCTTATGTTCTGTTAGAATTCATCCAAAGTGGCCATTTTAGACCCCCTGTTCTTTGTATGAAAAATCGTACCATGACCATGAATTTGACAACAGCAATACGAATATTGCGCGGTGGTAATGACAAATAAAGCAACATTAAAAAGTTGTTTTTCTGTAAGCTGTTTCAACATTTAGTATCTATGAAAAGTAGTTCCGCTGATAACCACGGGACCAAAGAGTAACACTACGTTTACACGGGACTCTTTGTAGATGAAACGCAGGTTACTATAGTTTTATCTATACTCTATACATAGTATACATATTTATATATACAGTAATGGTATTGTTTATTTGTTTGTAAAGGATAAACTCAAAAATAATATAAATAGAACGAATGCGTATTTAGGGATCATTCCCGCAGTCCCCAGAATGTTATCCCCCGAATAGGGGATAGCATTCGGGGGACAGCGGCAATGGTTCGTATTTAGCCACAGAGCGTGTATTAGGTCATGAAACTCAGGATTACGTTCTGAAAAGAACGATTTGTTTTGCATCATATCTTCACGCCACGAGGTTCCAGAGTACGTGGGTTTCGTATTGAATCTTGCGGGCCGCTGTTGTCACCGCGCCGCCCGTCGAGTCTTCAGCCTGCGACCTGTAGCCGTATTCACAATGATTCTAAACCGTTTCCGAACGATTCGACACGAAATTCGTGAGCAGTGAATCCTCTACAAGGTGTGCATTCGACCGGTGTTGACATACGCCTCCCCCGTCTTCGCTCACGCGAGCTCCCACGTCATAAAGAAACTGCAAATTGTGCAGAACATCTTCTGCCGTAGGGCAACGGCGGCTCCATGGTACGTCCGCAATGCGGACCTACACCATGACATGGACCTGCCTACCCTGCAGCAGTTTCTTAGAACGCTCTCCGAGACCTTTTTCAAGGCCGCGGAGGAGCATCCCAATCCGCTCGTGCGAGAGGCAGCAGCCTACTCTCCCCGCCCGGTCTCCGGCCACGTGGTACGGAGACCGAGACACGTCCTCACGGATCCCCCCGACGAACTGTCGAGCGCCCTGAACCTTCTCCTGGAGGCTCAGGACGACTCGACAGAGCCCCTCCCTGCCGTTTCAGCGGCCCCTGTAGGCCCCCAATCCCAATCCACAGCAGCGGGACCCCCTTCTGGGGTCTCGCTATAAATTCTCCAGCGTATGCTCCGTAAGGAGTGACGTTGAGCGCACCCCGTCCCTCCGGGGTGTAGCATCCGATGAAACCTGAAAGGCCCTTATGGCTACTGGTGCTCCCAGGGGGTGTTTAGTACGTATGCGCCTAGGTTCTTTTGGCGAGTCGTGCATAACCAGTCCGGCCGGCCGGCTGGTACTCATGAGAGTTCACCTCCTCCCTCTCAACCGCTATACCGGAGGGTGCCCATTTCCTTTGCGTTGGGCGCAAAAAAATAATTGTAGATATATCCATTAAACACTTGTCTACGTAGTTTAACCCATCTCCTACTAGAGACCTCCAAAGTGGTGACCCCGACATTATTTGAACACGCAACCTTATTTATTTATTTAACAATTTATTGTACACAAGAAAATTAAAGAGATAGTACAAATTAGATAAAACCTTCTGATAAAAAACTACATTATCAGCGAGTAACATAGGCTATATTTTGGGGGGTTATGGGGCCCAAGCTAACCTCACCTGCACCTGGTCCCCCTGCTGGCAGGCGGACGAGTCACTGCCGAATTGGCTTTTTCCCTAACGGGTTGTGCGGGTCGGATGGGTCGACGTAGAAAGCCAAAACCACAAAAAAATAATGGAAAGTCGACAATGGAAACCGGCAGTAACGGCGTGGCCGCGCGCAGGGGGATCGCCCTACTCCTGTGTTAAGTTGATTAGAGCTACCGGATCCAGGGCGGGCCCGATTAAGGACGCTAGCCCACAGAAAGGATCACTTCGCGTCGTGGAACCTTGACACGCTGGCCCCACTAAGGATGCCGAAGACCGAGCGAGGTGGGCCAAGAATAGCAGGAAAGCGGACCCTGGGCTCTCGACCGGGACATAACACCAAGATAATGATGATAATGAACATAGGCTATGTTTAAACTTTTTCCTTTCAATGAGGAGTTTTCCAGTAGGTATTGTCAGTTAGTTTCAAAAAGCATCAATAGATGGCGCCCCCACAATTGTGGAACACAATCCCAGTTATAAAGTTTGTGCTCTCACGCGCGAGGGCCCGGGGTCCGCCTTGACCATTATCCAAGATTTGGAAGATCTCTAAAAAGGCCACATTAGCGTTTCATAATATGATTCATTGGTCTTAATGTTCTCGAGGCAAAATATCTAGAATTTCCGTGGGCTGGAATATAGGCAGCAGCATTTTCCATTGTTATATTTATAAAACTGCGATCTCTAACTCGCCTGCCAAGTATGGCAATTATGGCAATAACCTCATACTTCGTGGGAGAGTCTCTAAGTCCTGCAGTGGACTGTTATGGGCTGTGATGATGATGATTATTATTCATATTAATTTGTGATAAACTTATCTACAGCGTTACGACCATAGATAATTTTTTTTATCTACAGAAGCAGAGAGAACATACCGAGTTTCAATTCGAGACAAAATGTCACACATCTCTATAACACACACACTAATGCAAATGCAGGGACGGAACAAATTAGCCCTACTGCAATGTTTTATTTTGCTACGAATTTCTACTCGTAACGAATATAAACAAATCTGACTTGTGAGTATATTTCGCTCCGGATGATTTTGTAATTTTTTTAAACTTGTCCTTATAATTTTATATTGACATTATAATAAAAGGTAAGCTGTCTACTGAATCAAACCCACGCCCTGATACCTACCACCGTCTTTTTGATCTCTCCATCCTATCCTATCCTCCATAACTTCTAAACTAAGTGGTACCTACTTACTTATCGTTAGAAGTATCTTCATTATCCACAGGTTGGCCTATGTGACTACACAATAAATTGAATATGATGCCCTCTAGAGGACATAGTCATGAAAATAATAATAATAATGAAAAGGATAGGTACATTAATATACACAGGCAGCATATTCTTTATTTTCAGTAACAATTCATATAATGATGATACACCAGGACTGAAGGGACTTGCATCTACTTATTATCTTGTTCTTAAAAATGTTTACAACGCAACACTTCCAATTTGCAACCCAGACATCGCCATGTCTGGTCTTTAGGAAACCTAGAAAAACAAATAAATGTAAATAAACGTAAATACGCGATTAATCCGTTAAGTTGTTTCATAAAATGTCAGAACATTAAAAATGTAATTTAGGTACATTTTTGGTATGAAATCCTAATTTATACATATAAAATTGATTTACAAGTATTGAGTATTAAAATTGTATACAATCCTACCCTGTTAGCATCAAAATATTTTCGATCACCGAAATATTGCTCAATTTGCCAATAATTTTAAATATATATTTAATGGCATGTCGTTTTAAGGTAAAGCATTTAAATTATTGCAAATTCACACTATTACGATGCATATTTTTGTCACAATTTCTAAAATTGATTCCCGATCGCAGCGACCACGAATGAAATTACTTGGGCAAATTGAGCAATATTCCGGTATTATTCTAGTCCAACAATAAATAATGTATTTCGACTCTTTCCGAAAATCTCATCCACCGCACTCATTAGTCATCTTACCTTTTAAATGAAATATAAGTACTTCAATTAATTAATGAAGGTACCTACAAAGCAAAATATACTAATTTCTTACTTTCGTCATCTTCATTTAAATTATTAATAAGCACAAATGAAACAACTGTGCAAATGTAGACGCACGACAGTGTGACGCCTTGTTCGAAAAAAGGGGCACCGGCCATTTTCAATCTATTTTCGACCCTACTTTCTAGTATCGGCATAGTTTCGGCTTCGTATGTACTCACACGCGTGCGACAGAGACGACGCTCTACGAAGCCGAACTAAACGATGTGCATTATTTACGGCCGATACCTGTTATGTGCTTAAGGTAACTCAACAATTCAAACTACTTAGGTACTTGCAATTTTAATTAAATATCTATTGGCATATTGCAATTTTAATTAAATAAATAATTATTTTTATCTATTGCCATTCACCAGAACACAGACATAACAGACTAAACACAAATCACAAATCACAAATATTCCCTGTTCGCTCACTCTACAATGATTATGAATCTTGCTAGGTATTCCGTTTTTTCACCCATAGGAACGTTTGTTGTTGTTTTGAACGTTCACCACGTTGCTCTAGCTAATAACGATAACACGTTTCTTTTGAAACATCTTTGTAAATTTTATAATTTCCTTATCAAATTTAAATCAAACCATTTAATAGACGGTGTAATGTAGAGCACTGTTATGTGAAAGCGCAAGTATGGAAATATACCTGGATTATCCTTTCACCGATAAGTAAACAATCGTGGTCGTGGCTATCGGGAGTAATAGTGTGAATTTGCAATAATTGAAATCTTTATCTTAAAACAACATGTCATTAAAGACAGATTTAAAATTATTGGCAAATTGAGTTATATTTCGGTGTCTAAATAGATATGGAAATATTTCGATGTAAACAGGGTCGGATTTAGTATTTGTTGCATAGAATTTTAATACTCAAATGTACATAGCGGTCCGCAATTTTATATTTATTAGGGTTCCGTACCAAAAATTTACCTAAATGATATTTTAAATGTTCAGACATTTAAAAAAAAAAACTTTAACGTATTAATTGCGAATTTACGTTTATTTTCATTTATTTATTCTTCTAGGTTTCCTGAAGACCAGACATGGTGATGCATGGCTGCAAATTGGAAGTGCTGTGTTGTAAACATTTTAAAGAACAAGATAATAAGTAGGTACCAATATGCAAGTCCCTTCTGTCCTGGTGCCGTACCTACCAGATTTTTTACTGAAAATAAAGAATATGCTGCCTGTTTGATTTATTTATGTACCTACATAAAAACCCTTTTCATAATTTTTTTTCTTCATTGTGATGCGATGTCTCTAGAGTGCACGGCATTCACGGTATGTAGGATCGAGAGATCGAAAAGACTGTGGTAGGTATCAAGGCGTGGGTTTGATCCCCAGACACCTTAATATTTAATATATGGATTCAAATAATTTATTTGGCTTTTTAGTGAAGGAAAATATCGTGAAAAAACTTGCATGTTAGAGATTAATTCCAATTGTGAAGTCTGCCAATCCGCATTGGGCCTGAGTGGTAAACTATTGCCCGTTCTCTCTCAATGAGAGGACAGATCCATTCCCTAGTAGTTTAGATGTGTATAGGCTGACGACGACGGTGATAACGATTAGGTCGGCACCTTCATTGCACTTTTATTATAATGACAATATAAATATGTACAAGTCAGATTTGTTTGTGTTTGCTACGGAATAGAAATTCGTAGTAAAAAATAACTTATCTGTAGATGGGCTGCCTTGTTTCGTCCCTGCATTTGGTATGGTATCGGTATCGGTATGTACTTTCTGCTTCTGTAGATAATTTTTTTTCTCTATGCACCAGAATAACGTAGGTATTAATTACTCTATGACCTATACTAGAATAGAAGCCTAAATTTTCCAATAAATCACTTGAGATTATTTATTCTCAAACAGTGATATTTTTACACTGACTCACTGATTTATTATTAGATACCTAAATCACTTCCGCAACGCTACCTAACGTAGGAACTTGAAAAGGCAAGAAGTGAGGTCTAGGAAAAATCCTGAAATAGCGAATTTGTGGTTATAAGAGATTAAAAAATTATCGGTTGTTGCGAACTTGGTCTCCCTTTTCACATTTATTGTTTGTTGGGCAAAGTCTAGCGGTATGCGAAAGTGCCTCTAGGTGACGTTAGCTTTAGATGCCTCTAGGTAACGTTAGCATGCAGTCGTGGTGTAACTTTTATAGAAGGCTTTCGACGTCCGCCGTGAAGAGAAGCGGCCCGCTGGCGGAGAAGGCGCGTGATGCGTCGGCGCCGAAGTCTTGGCGGGCGATCCCGGGGCCTTCACGGTTTCCCGTGCTGGGGTCAATGCACCATTTCTTACCTGGAGGTAGGTATCATTAGTAATAACATAATATACTTGGCAGGTATCTATACTATACCATATGCTTGCCGTTCGGTGTAGCTATACTTAAGTACGGGTTTTTAGTACTTTACAACTTTATATTACACTTTTTCCCACATCGATTCGAGATTTGTAGCCATAGTAAAAGTAGCAGACAATAAAATTTCCTTTCAGAGGAAAAATGATTGTTTGGACAGATGTCCGAGTGTAGATACACTTGCGAGCAAATCCATTCACCCAATAATCAATAACTACATTTGTGGCGTAATTAATCAGTCTTTAATTTTATAAATAGGCTAATCGATTTTAATCTAGTTTTCTCGGTTAGACAGTCAATAAGACAATAATTACCTCTGTTCTTATTAATTCAACACGATTGCCTTGTGCAAACGTAGGTTTAATTTAAACTTGAAAGCAGGCGGGGACCCATTTTATTAAGTAGGTAGGTGGATCATCATCATCATCACAGCCCGCAACACTCCGCTGCAGAACTTAGGGCCTCTCCCACGAAAGAGGAGGTTATTGTCATAATCTCCACGCTTGGCCGGCGGGTTGGAGATCGCAGTGCTTAAATATAAAAATGTAAAATGCTGCTGCCCAGACTACGGAGACTCTTGATCTTTTGCCTCGAAAACATTAGTCGCCTTGTACGACACCCATGAATGTAAGGAGTTGGTGCTATTCTACTTTGCCGGACACCAGACGGCCAAGGTAAAATACTTAGGTAATTTCATTTACTGGTCACCGCCTGCTTTAAAATTTAAATTAAAATAACGTTTGCACTTTTACACCAGTTTCAGTTTTTTATAAGTAGCATTATAGGGGTTTTTAGTTTTTGGACTATTTTTTTTATTTTCCGCTTTTATATTAATTATCGTTACAATAAAAGCGTGAGACTGGTTTCTACCTAACTTTAAATCATTATAGAGCCTAAACAGTGGTTCTAAATGAAAAATGGTAAGCGAAACCTAAATATGATTTGTCAATACCTATTCGACGACATGCCATAGTTTGACGTTTTTTTTTCACAAAATGGCGGCTGGTAGTAGCCATATTGAATTTTTATCAATATCATGTGACCAGGCCCGGACTTGGAGACCCAGGACCCCTAGGCACTTGACATTTGGGGCCCCCCCATCTCGAAGCCATTTTGGAAAAACAAATAAAATGCACTAGTATCTACTGAAAATATAATTTTTCGTTAAATAAACATAAGGAAAAATGCAGTCTATGCTATTTTTGTCATTTTATAGAATCATACGGCGAACTTTCTTCTGCGCAAATGTACGAATGACTTCATCGTAGTCTACAGACTGCATTATTTCTGACTCTATATACATTATAGAAAGTGAATTTAGCCTGTTCTCTTCTATGGTAGATCTTAAGTAATTCTTTACCCTCTTTAGCGCTGAAAATGACCTTTCTGCCGAGCAGTTTGACGCTGGTGTACACAACAGCATTCGGAGTGCAATTCCTACATTTGGATAAATGTCCAAAAAGCCTCTGTCGAATAAGTATTTGTATAGCTTCAGTGATGATGATAACTCAACCTCAGCCTCATCTGACGACAAATGAGCTCGCAGGTGCAGACACTCGTTTTCCAAATTTTCATCTAAATCCCCTGGATAGAAAGCTGTAAGGTTCCTTCACGGATTTCTTTAGATTCTATACGATGTAGTTTCGTGAGGAAGTCAAACTTTTTACTTAAGTCCTCATAAGCAGATCCGCGTCTCCGTAGTTCTGCAATCAGTCTGTCTATAATGACGTAGAAGACGGTAACTCTGAATCTGTCCCTGCCAGAGAGTATGGTCTCGTTATCCTTGACTTCGTCGAACTGGACTTTACGTTTACGTTTCCTAAGCTTGTCGTATGCGTAGTTATTTTCACCGGATATTTCATAATGATCAAAGGTACCGGGTTTTCTTAAGTCTTCTTCTAGGTATATTACTAAAGACTGATAAAGTTCAGCAACCGTACCCAGGTCGATGTTTACAGATTGCAGAGACTTGCTCACTTTGTTGAACCTTTCCAGGATGTCATTCCAGAGAAGGGCCAGAAAGCAAGTTTCCATAAAGTCTAATGAATTAAGAAGTCCTGAAGCTTCAGAGCGCGTAGATGCTTTTTCACTTGCATCATTGGCAATTATCTGAAGGGCTGCCATGATCTCATCCCAGGAGCAACATAGACTTCGGCAGGCGTCAGCTCGAGCAGACCATCTTGTCTGAGAAAGACTTTTCAAGACTGTGAATTTGGCTTCAGTTTCGACACCAAGATGTCCCACCTGTGTGTCGATATCGAAAAAAAATTGTACAATGACTGCAAAATACCAAAGAATGATATAGCAGCTTGACAAGACTCGGCCGCACATGATCCAACAAGATTCAGCGAGTGAGCCGAACACGGGACAAAAACTACCAGAGGATTCACTTGTTTTATTCTCGCTTGAAGACCGGAATATACACCCGACATATTGCTGGCGTTGTCATAAGACTGCCCACGGCAATTGGCGATATCTAAGTCGTGGTTTTTCAATGTCTCTATGACGATTTTAGCAAGCTCTTCTGCTTTATGACCACAATTTGGAATGAATCTCAAAAATCGTTCGACAGGACATCCATCTTCAGAGACATATCTCACTATAAAAGAAAACTGATCGATGTGGGAGATGTCAGTAGAGTCAACAGAGATGGAAAAATATTTAGCATGTTTTATCTCAGTCACGATCGTATTTATGACCTTATTTATCATTTCATCGCATATTTTTGACGAAAGATATGACCGAAGTTCGGTATCGTTCGGTCGCGTCGCCGCCGCCGGTCGGTAGCGCACCGTAGGTCGGCTCGGTGCAATGTTGTGTGTTGCCAGATTGGGCGATAAATCGCTAATTATAGGAATATTAAAAAATAATTCTCTGTCTCTAATTCTATTTCCGCCTGCCGTCGTCGGGCAGGCAAGATAGGTGGTCGGGGTTGATGGGTGAGTGGGGCCACGGGGCCCCCTAGGCTGGCTGGGCCCCTAGGCCCGGGCCTTGTGGGCCTAGGCGGAAATCCGGGCCTGCATGTGACACTCGCAAGTTTGAAACAAATCGATAGACGCAATAACCATTAAATTCGGCCCACGCGTTTGGTCTCTAGAGTGCCACAAAAGACCAAACATACATACATAGGCTGTTAAACACATTACCGTCCTTTGCGTCGCCCAGTCGGGTAGAAACAGAGGTAATCATTGTCTTATACAACAGATACAGCAGCGATTGCAGTTTTTTGTGCGGAGGTAGTAGGTGTATACCTAGGACTAGTAGGTGATCCTGATCTGAACCTAATTAGGTAAGTAGTTAGCGTGGAATCACAGGTATGAGGCATACCAGCTCATACTTAGTATACATACAATCAATTGTATCTGTGCAAGCTCACACCATTCTGTCGGAAGATCCAGTCAGCAGTTCGCAAACTAATGGATCGATTGAATTATAATTGGATTGCACGTTTTATTAGGTTTTCTGCTAGTGTTACAAATGCATCGGGTGAATTGTAACTGGATCGCAATAGCGGCTTAATGGCAGACTTGAGGCCCAGGTTTGTCACCGATAGTCAGTTGTATACAAATATATGAAGATCTAAGTAGACTTAATTACTGCGTTGGCTCAGCGACCAGCGGAAGAGGTGGCGATCTAGTAGACTAGCTAATTAAATTAGCGTTTTCTCTTCTTTCAGGATCCTTTCACGATCACAACCCTGCTGCCATAACAAAAATATTATTTAAGGAATATGGACCAATTTCAATGTTAAAATTCCCAAGAGAAAAGCCAATAATTTTTATATTTGATTCTGAAGCCATAGCCAAAGTATGTAGAATTTACAGCATAAATCATAATTTTGCTGAGGTTTATACCTACTTAACTATCGGCATTAAGTCATTCACGTTATCCGCTTTGTTTTCAGGTAAATAAAATGGAAACGGTGTTGCCTAAGCGGCCACCATTTGAATCGATAATGTGCTACAATAAAAAGTATAAACAGGAATTTTTATTGTTAACCTCTAAGTAAGTACTTTATATTCCATGGTAGGTCTCACCTACCTTAAATCCGTTACACGTGTTTTAATTATTTAGTAGGTATGTCAGGTCATCGCATAAACAGAACATCATATTTGAATTGAACCGTCTGTGTCAATAGTAGGTAAGTAGATATAATTGCCACACAACGCAGTTGTCATTGCTGGTAGGTACAGTAGTGTAGGTACGCTACACGAATGCTACACAATTCACAAAGCACATTTTATAATTAAATTAATTAAAGTACACTATTGTACCTACTAGCAACGACAACTGCGTTGTATCAATTACCAACCTATTATTGACACAGTTTATTAAAATTAAAATATGTCAAATCCTGAATCACGGTCAGTAGGCCTAACACAAGTTGCTCTCGCGCGCGATAAGAGAGATAAGGCGCGACATAGGTATTGTTATCTCTTTCGTCTTAGTATTGAGAGAAAGAGACAAACGCTCTCTCGCGGCGCGAGCTTTGACGCGGACACATTTGTGCCACAGGGCGGACTCCGGGCGCTCGTGCATAGTGATGAGAGAAAAGTCATTGGTAGGTACATGGCGGCACTGAGGTTCGAGGTCAAAGTGAAGAGAACTTTCTATGAAGATGACCTGCTGGTAGTTATCTATTGTTAAGTATAGATATCTATTTTAGTTTTGTTTTTAGCGACATGGAACTATGGAGGCGAGCGAGATCATTGGTAGCTCCCATAATTATGAATTTAAAATCTGTGCAAGGATATCTCGGGGCGTTTGAGAAATCGTCAGAGCATTTTGTGAAAAGGTGAGTAGACATGCACATAGGTATACGACGGGGAACCTGGTCTCCCTCTGGACTTTTTCGTTCCACCACCAGGTGTCAAGTCACTACTTGTCAAGCTTGCGACCGCCCCTAGTTACCTCTAGCACCGACCTTGCCGCCTTGCTTGAGTGCTGTCCCAGAGTTGTTGGACGGCTTCACCGTCTGTTGCAATACCAATGTCGGTGATAGCAGCGGCGAACTCACGGGACTTGGTTCCTTTAAGCAGCCACCACCGGGTTTGGCGTCGGCACTGCTCCCGGTATGTGCCTCGATACTTTACGTGCAAGTCCATCGCATTTAGACTCTCCGGGTATGACTTTACAGATGGCCTCTTTGCCAATAGTGTCTCTCCGAGTGAGAAAGTAATCGATCTTCTAAGTGTCAAGAATACGATGTAGTAATCAAAATGTATGTAAGTGGTATAGTTTCTGATAAAAATGTAGAAGGAAAATTAGCTTATAAGTACCAAATATGATGAGCAATTAATTAAAATTTTCATTCAAGGAAGAGTGTGTTGGGTAATTTAAATGATTTAGAATATAATTGTGGCCATAACTTGGTAAAATTGTAGATCTCAGTAGGTACCTACTTAAGGAGGCCCAGATTTTGGACTTGTGGGCGATCCTCGCGCTGTGACATCTCAAATTCGACATTTAATCTAGCCAACAAAACTATACTAAGACGTCACTGAAATTGATCTTCGATATTATACGACTGTCGGAGATAGTTGAGAAAATATTTTTTAGCTGCAATAGACATTTCAGTGTCATTATTAATGGAGACAGAAAAAATGTCGAAATGCCACAGCGCGAGATTTAGGCACCAGGAACTTTCACATGGCCATTTCACATGAGTGTTTTTTGGTGAGATATTATTTAATTAAAAACGGTGTTCTACATGCAGTACCTACGCTATAAACAAACAACCTTTCTGTTTTAAAGGATTAGAACCTTCAGGAATAAAGAAAATATGGTGCCGTCGGACCTGCTCGACTATTTCAGTCGGTTGGCCCTCGACTCTATCGTCGCCATCTCTCTAGGCTACAACATGAACTGCCTCGACCCTGATAGTCCAGAGAACGATGAAGCAGTACATCTTCTCGCTGCCGTGGAAAAATTCTTCGAATCATTGCAATATTTGGAATTTAGATCCAAAACTTGGAAATATTTTCCAACAGCGAGTAAAAGGGAAGCAATGAAAAACTACGATCGTTGTAACAGGTATGCGAATATGTTTAATTGAACAGGTGGGTCAAAAGTAAAGTCACAACGTGAATTGGCTACCTTTATTCTAAAAGGTACAAAAAATGGACTCGAAACCGTGTTATAAGAATTTTATAGATTTAAATGACTACCACCTTAGTTTATGCACATTGCGCTCGTATTACAGCATTTTTAGATTGTTGGTCGCAGAACACCTGGCTCCAAATTGATGTTTTCTTCTTCAACTAGTGGACCCGCGACATCGTTTGCGTACACCTACTTTACCTCTACCTATCGTTTTATTCTTGCGTATAATTATTTCTCTTTAACCACTCTATAGTATATTGTTGAAATCCGCCATCATCTTCAGACCTTGAATATCACATACGATTATAGTACTCATCAAGAACATTTCAAAGAGCCCAAAAACATATTGCGTTTATTATTTCCTGTGACCACCTTCCGACTCCATCATCAGACCAGCTCCATTGTATCACATTAATGCATTGTCCAAGTCCAAAGGATCCAGGGTTGTCCATCCAAGTTACATAGGATTTGACTCGAAATTAATTAGTTACATCAAACAAACAAACATTAAAAGCTTGTAAAAATTGATGGAAAAGTGTTAATTTATTGTTTGGATTGCCAGTCAGCGGTGGAACGCAGCCAGCCTTATGGGCATTCTCCTCACTGACAGTAATGTTGGGTTGGGGACCTATGTACTAATTAAGGCTTTAGCCACATACCTGAAAAAAAATATGGACTCACTAAAATCAAAGGTGAAGTAAAGTAAAATGTAAAACATAAAAGTGGCCGTCCATTTATCTGGACGGTTATGTAGCCTCCTTCATCTTCATCGTAAGATGAAGTGGTCATGTACATTAAAATGAATTGTCAAAAAATTGCCATACATTGCATGCTTCACTTCTCTCTATACCTTATTTACTTTCTCGTAAGACAAAATGTAAACAAAGAAAACAATGGTTGACAAACTTACAACAATATCACGTTTATCAGAATACGAATCCTGGCCCAACTTTCTTCTACATGTTTGAATATGTTAATAACAGTTCCCTTAACAGTCGAACGCATTGGAGTATGCTTGGAACGCTTTTTCTTCGGCGAATAAAAGTGCATGCATTGCTCGGACCATGTTCACTAATTTTGAACCAAATTAATGTGCAGATAACAATAACAAAACTTTAACAGAAAATAACAAAAAAATATGAAAACATTCGGTAAGGATTGGCATTCGCGTCAACAAGTTGATCAAGAGTAAAAATAGTGGACATTATCCGGCTAAATACGAAAGCTGATAATTCTACGTTCATTATTTGAAATAACTGTTTATCTTCATTTGGTGGTATTAAAATGCGTTCATAGTTTGATATTCACCATGCTTTTAGGTATTTTATGCTGAATAACCGGTAAATATAATAAATATTTTATGTTTCTTTTTACATAAATGGTTCAGTCTCACGAGAAAGTAAATAAGGTATAGAGAGAAGTGAAGTTTTGGATGAAAAAAAAAACACCTAAATTAATCTGTTTTATGTTTTTACTACAGGGCCCTAGTTAAAATAGCAATTATTTGCTGAATTTTCTGTAATTGATGAAAAGTTGGCATCATCAATTACCTTTTTGTTATTTTTTTACATTTTGTCTCACGGGAAAGTAAATTTGGTAAAGTGTAGAATGGCGTCTGTATTTAGATTTTAGGTTTCTGTAATATTTTTTACATTTTTCGTGATTAAGTACTTGAAAAAATCCAATAAAATAAATTTCGTTAAGGGAATCAACTTAATACCTATGCCGAATTTCAATATTCACTCAAACATTTCAGATTGTTCTATAAACTGACAGAGAAATGGAATTCGCAAGATAGTGACATCTCGAATAGTATTTTGGGCAGAGTTCGCAAAGCTGATGAGCGGCTCGCGGTCATTCTCATCTCTGAAATAATTATCGGAGGTATCCATACGGTAATAAACACTATGGTGTAGGTATCCACACATTGTCCGTCATTTGTGATTTAGAGAGGTTTTTGGAGGAAGAGATTTGGAGAGGTTAGTTGAAAGACGATTTACGAAAGGTATCATCATCATCACTGCCCATAACTTCTTCGAAGCCCTACGTACAAACTCACAAACTTTAGTGTCTACAATCTTGGTGGAGGTTCTTGAGGCAGAATGTTAGTAGGTAGGTCCGAGTCCCGGAGTGACGACTAATTTTTATCAATACGAGCTCCCTAGCTTGTAACATTATTTTCATAGTAATTACGCAGAGTAGACAGTAGTAGCACCAACCCCTTACACTCGTGGGTGTCGTACAAGGCGACTAATGTTTTATATTTAAAATACTGCGATCTCCAACCCGCCTGCCTTTTGACTGTTATGGGCTGTAATGATAAACTTCAACACTTAGCTTGCGTCTTACATTCCCATTTGAAATAGGTATACTAGCTAGGCTGCCGCAACTATGTCTTACATTCCCATTTGAAATAGGTATACTAGCTAGACTGCCGCAACTACGCTTGCGTGTTTCCTTAAACAAGAAAAATTACGTGCCTCGGCCTAAACATCGCAATGAAACTCTAAACAAAAGCCTCAATTATTAGACTAAAATCAAAGAAATCGGGTGAGATTCCACTTTTAAAAAACCTGGGTCATCCGGCGGCTGCCAATCGGCAAATCTACGACGGAGCATTATGCGAAAGTCTGTCCATGATTCCTTATCTACCGGTATCTAATATCTATAGTATCAAGACTACAACTTTTTAATTTTGCAGACAGCCACCGCCGCTATGCTTGCACTACACTTTATAGCTGAAAACACTGATGTGCAAGAAAAACTAAGAAAATCGCTCATATTGAAAGATAAAAACTATTTGAGAGCTTGTGTTAAAGAATCTATGCGGCTTAAACCCATATCTTCGAATACAGCAAGAGTATCATCGCACACCTATGAGATACTGGGCTTCGAAATACCGGAAGGAGTAAGTACCCCGATATGTTATTTCTGTACTGTTAGGAAAGTATCTAAACAATAATATGAAATAGTGTGCCGGGAATGTTTGTGCCCAAAATTGGGTGTACTGTACAATAATGGTCCACGAATTGGAAGTTGGCAATTTTTTGGTGAAAAGGTCTATGCTTAATAAGTAATTATGCAAAGTCACTACCAAAGCAAACTTGTGGTTTTTGAGAAAAAAATAATTAAAGTTATAGTTTTTTCGTAATATTTGGCAATATTTTGACAGGTTTCATTCATGTTTTACTTATTTGTAGTCTATGTGACAAAGGTTTTATATCATACAGCCACAAATAAAACTAAATTATTGTTGGGTAAAACACAAATGGTTTATAAAATAACAATTACTGTATCGTTTTTATAAAATATACTTATTTACATTTAATTATAATGTTTAATGCTAAATTAATCGTTATCTCAGAGAGAAATTAAAGAAAAAGTAAAAGTAAATTTATGCTATTGCGGGAAACGAAACGCAACAAAGACGGGACGCCATTTTGATTGCGTCAGTGATTTGATTTGCCATTCTCAATTTCACTTTTTCTAACGTTAAACATAATAATCTTTTGGTATAAACGTGTTCTTGGTATAAAATCAACAAAAACGTCATAAGGTCATAGAGGGGTTAGGGAGCGAAGCGACGAGCGTGTTAGTTGTTATGAACCACCGCGCGTGAGCCGAGCGAGCGAAGCGAGCGTGCCGCGGCAGCGGCCGGCTAGTGCCAGAATCAATTAATATGCGTTATTCGCTTATGAATTGATTAAAATTCTTTCCAACTTCGAAGTGCCCCCTCCCCCCAACTCCTAAATTTGGGGGTAAAGTGCATAAATTGGAGCTTTTTGTTGATTCCTAACCTCAAATTTCAATCTTGAATATCTCTAAGAGTATGCGTTTGCTTTGGTGGGGAGTGGGTTTTGGGGGTCCCTACTACCCCCCCCCCTCCCCCCCCAAACCCCAAAACCTCTAAAATCGGGGACCATTATTGTACAGTTTACCCCCAAAATTTACTTTCGAAACTTTTTTACTCCAAAATACTTACTCTTAGTCGGAGTTTATTTAATGGCGGAAGCTACTTTTCATAATGCGTGAGGTTTATACGTAACTCTTAAAGGTGTCAGAGCGACACCCTTAGATTAAACTTAGTTCAGTAGAGTTAAAGTATCATAAAAATATTGTATTGCAAAATTATCGTGTCGTAGCGTCCCTGTGTAATAAATGTTTTGTTTCTTTCTAAAAATAAGCAGACTTGAACGCTTAACATCAAAAGGGTTTAGCGAAAATTTCAAATGTCTACCTACCTATTACAGTTCCAAAGTAAGTATTATGTCCCTGTGATCACAGAAATCAAAATAATATTATTTTTATTTCTGTGCGTGTGGTAGATAGTCAAACAGCGGAGACTAAGGCGCTGTCTTAATTGGCAACGGTCGTGCGACGGTCGGTTTTGAGGTCTATTGGTCGGGTGACGCTCGTCGTACGACCGTGGTCGCACCACCGTTGCCAATTAGGACAGCGCCTCAACCCCAGACATCGCAACGCTTATTTTTCAGAGCACGTTAATCAACGGGCACGGTGATCTCGCGTTGATGGATATGAATTACTCGAATGCCAGCGAGTTCATCCCCGAGCGCTGGCTCGTGGATAGGAGCGACCCGCTCAGCCACCGCCACGCACAGCCCTTCGCCTACGCGCCCTTCGGCTTCGGACCCAGAGCTTGCTTGGGTAATATCACTCGCCGCAACAATGTTATATGTTAAAGTGGTGGTGGTCATCTAAGTAAAGTAACGTAATTATTTAATTACTCGAGAACGTATTCGGTTTCTAAAGATTATTTGTGTAACACATATTCGCTAAAATCATCTAATTTATTTTTTAGAAGATACGTACGTTACACACACACAGGACATATTATATTATCTAGGCACGAAAAGCTCAAGGAAAAGTAGTTAATGGAACTCGCATATAAAAGGGAGTATTAAAACATGATGCGCCTCGTGTGATCATAGTTTGACACCAGTGTTTTAACAACTAATTATATGCAGTTGCAAACACTATTTTATCCCATGTTTTAATACCCCATTTTATATGCCAGTTGCATAAACTACTATTATCTACACTCATAGCGTAATGTTCTAATTACATATTCGAAAACAGTCGTTTAAGGGTACACTTTTTTCACGCCACTTTTTTTCAAAAAAGTGTCCTTATAGGTACTACTGGTTTCGAATATGTAATTGGAATATTACGCTATGAGTGTAGATAAAATTATTTTTACTATCATCATATTTTAATACCTCCTTTTATATGCTATTATATGAAAATTGTATGCAAAATTTATAGAATGGCGTGAAAAAGTTTACTGTTAAACGACTAATTTCCACTATGTAATTAAAACATTAAGCTATGAGTAGATCTATGCAATAGTAGTCTATGCAACAGGTATACATATTAAAGGGGGTATTATATACACAAAATTCGACGTTTAATTCTTCTATCCATCACAGGGCATACGTGGCTTCCACATACCGTCAAGGTACAGCCGACAGCGTATACGCCCCACCCGCTGGTCTGCTAACTTGATTACCTATGGATTGCAGATCACAATCGGTCTGAAATAATGTATTTCGTGTTATTTATTTTCCAGGTCAGCGCATAGCAATGAACGTAATCGATTCCGTCATTGCCAAAGTTGTGGAGAACTTCAGAGTTAGTTGGGATGGGCCGCCGCCCTCTTACAGTGATAATGCCATAGCCAACATAAATCCTCCATACAATTTCGTTTTTGATGACATTGCAATGCCATTGCATCCTTGATCTTCCTAGAAAGATCCAGGTAGGATTTACATATAGGTAACGTAACGTAATGACGTTACGTTACCTATATGTAAAAGGATCTTTTGACACGTGGCCAGAACTAACGCCGCCATCTTGTAAAGCGTTACTTCTGACAGACAAGCTGTAGTTGATGTTTGACAACCACGCCCTCATCCAAGTGGCAAAATTTCCTTGTAGGTCTGTAAAAGCCTTGTTGCAATACATCGAAGGGTGAGTGGTTTACAGAGAAAAAAAAAGAGCCATTTTTGTATTTAAGATATTAGTATCTAGCCTACATTAGTATGTGAGAAACAAATTAATGTCTAGCGACTAATCGTTTGAATAACGCTCGCTTTACGAGCAAGTGTGTTGAGGAATATTTCGAACAGTGAAATTATCTAATTGACAATGGTAATTGACTAATAACTGGAGCCTGCGAAGCCTAGAACTAATAACTAATAACTGCTTTGAGTCAGGGCTTTCGCACGAGTAAATTTGTGTCTAGATACTTCAACGCAAATAGAAAGACATAGCTAGAACACGCGACTAAACTCATCATTCATGCTACGCGGGTAGAACAAGGCTGGGCCAGCAGAGTGGAGTCGCCAGATACTCAGCGAAGTAATTACCAGCCACATTTTCACACACATATTATCGGGTTTGTTTACCTCGATATTTCGACGCGTTGCATGAGTCATGGTCACGAGTAGATTGGTGCGCTGTACCACTAACCACCACTTACTAGTAAAAATTACCACAAAAGTCTTAAAACCTTTAATTACCATCCCTCTGGAGGATCTTTGGCTAAGGAGTTTATTTTAAGGTTAGTTAGTTGGTAAGGCTTAATTTGTCTTTTATATTTAACTTCACTAGAATACGTTAGGTACCATATTTACTGTTGATTGATCATAATTATTTAGGTTTAGCAATAATTATTGTAAATCCAGCTTTAGTAGTTTAAAGTAGGAGAACCCTATCTATAAAGAATCTGGATCTGGTAACTGTGAACTGTTATTTTGTACACTCAATTTTATAGTAGTAGTAGGCACTTATGAATATTCTGTGCCTGTAGTTCTCCTTTTATTGTTCAACATTTTTTGTGTCTAAATAAATAACTTTTAGGTGTCTCCTGCATTCAGGTGATGATCAGCGGGGTTCAGTTAGGTTTAGCTAGGTATATCAAGGTGCTAGGCGACGTAGGTTATATTAGGGTAAGTCCAAATCTTGCGAATGCGCGCGAATTGTAGTAGGCAGTGTTACCAACGCTTCTAGCAAAAACGCGCTTCGATGTAATGTACAATAAAGAAGCGCTAAATATATGAAAATCGTTTCGATAAAGCGCACCAACATTCCGCTATATCTAGCCCTAGATCAACCCTGGCAAGGTAATATATTGCTGTACGGACAATGGTTTGGGATGCAGCTGTTGCTACAGCACCCGAGCGACGCGGTTCATGTCATCATAGGTGTCATTACAGGTGTCCACGGGTACACAAATAATGTTGTACAAAGAAGTTGTTCTTGAATCCAATTCCTTTAATATTTCAAGTGTAGGTACTTAAGTTTTTGTTTGCTAAAATATATTATTTTGTGTTCCATGTTTCTTGGATTTTTGCTTGCATCCCATAAAATCGCAGCCAGAGCCTTGAATAGACGTCGACAGCGTATAAGCAGTTATGCTCGGTCGCGATGATGTCGTTCGTCCTTTTACAAGCTCCTGAAATAATGGGTGCATTATTTATATTTATAAATTTATTAGGGATATTTACAATACCTATAAGTAGGCTACGAGCTTCGGATTCGTAAGCGAGAAGGCACCGGGCTCGAACCCCAGTGCTGCCATGCAGAAATGACTTTTTGTTTTAGTTGATGTGTTTGGACTTAGTTAAATACTAAGAACCGATGCTCTTACGGTGAGAGAAAACATCGTGAGTAAACCACCACATTCAGGCGACTGACAGTGTAACCATGATCCAATCTGGTTTGACAGGACAGGACAGGGACACGGAGGTCACATGGCAGTTGCTCTTACTGTTATTACCTGCGGGGCTATTGGATAACTCAGTTGAGAACTGTATTTGACACTAGATAATTCTACACCACGTCATCTACGTTGAAAACTGGCAATAGCGTCTACCAAATTAGAGTAGTGTCAGATTTTTTTATGTCAAATTCAGTTGTCCACTGAGATAGCCGATAGGCCCTCTGATCTGCCAAATCCTGAATCATGATCAAGACGGACCTCGGGTTCTCACGCGCGACAGCACAACCGTGATATTGACGTCAACATGATTATTATTTTATGGTAGATAGGATAAGGTACGTTATTGTCATCAATACCTACAACCCATAGATAACATTCCACTGCAGGACATGAGCCTGCTCTATATTAATGGAGAGTTTTGCCACAATTTCCACAGATCTTCTGAGACATTAGTCGTCTCTTACGATATCCATGTTGAAGTGGTTACTAGTCTGAGGGTACCACACGGCATAGTAAATATAGATTTGCTATTCAACTTACTTTAAAGGCTCTCCTAAACCGTCGCGACATTAAGCTGTAAAGGATTGGGTTGACAGCCGTGGACAGGTACACGTTGACGGAGCATAGGTAGTTGAGAATTCGCCACACCTGAAAGTAGCCGGTTGGTTCCACATACATTTATCTTAGAAAATTAAGCAAGCGCATAACATTTAGGGGAAGGTGGCCTAAAATGGGTGGCTCGCCTAAGACGGGTAAGCGCTCGTACGCTGCCATGTCGATAATTAGTGCCGACTGGTGCAAGTTCTGAGAGTAGCCGAATATTGACGAGTTTCAAAACGGCTACTCTCAAGTTCTGAGAGTAGCCGTTTTGCTCGGGCACCGGAGCCGCTTAATGGCGAATGTATGTTTCACGAAAGGTTTTTAGTGCTTTTCTTAAAAAAAATTAAGATGTTGATGTGTTCCTTGATTAGTCGAAAATCTTTATAATTAGCACATTGTTAATATTGCGCTTATATTTTAGCGGGATCTAACTTTAAGTTAAGACAAAGAGTTATCTTGGATTACCTTTCATTTTGAGTCTTTAATGACTTTACACAAATATGGGCAAAACGGTTTGGGCAAAATGGGTATGGTTTTGTGTGAAAAATGTAATACAAAACTTCATGTAATCCACATGAAGAACTTGTTATTTTGATCTATATTGTAAATATACCTCAAAGGAGTATAGGTATTTGGAGCTACAACTCTTGTAGCTATTAATATTACATCAATAGAAAGTTGATTTTGTTAGGTGGTTGAGGTTTTTAAGTTTGAACATTTTAAGTGTTAACATAATGTTAAATGCTTACAGTCGAAATGATAAACTATAGTCGGTAGGTACAGTGTTTTTTCCTACTTGTTACATTTTTAGTTTGTATCTATTGTATCATTTAGTTCTATCCTAAAAATGATGACGTCTACCCGTTTTGCCCATATCAGATACCCGTTTTAGGCTTATATGCGGGCAAAACGGGTTTTTCTAGAGGTTTCTTAATTTTTCTATTTATAAAATATTTGATTGAAAAATCTTATAAACTAAATCAAGCTAAGATATTTATCACATTTCTAGTTTTTTTATCCTCGCGCGAAACTTACCCGTTCTAGGCCTTTCTTCTCCTATCAGAAGTTTGCATATTAGATGTGAGACTTGTGCGATAAAATCTGTGTATAACCTCAACATAGGTGTATCTCACTCGGACCTGCCCTCACTAATGCTCTTTTTTCCTAAAATATAAACTTAGAATATATTGTTATTAGAGAGGGAATCGAAGATGCGGTCCGTGGGAATTGGTCTGATTTGACGTTTGACAGTCAGTCCGACATACATACCCGTTAAATGAACTTCGATCAACTATATTTTGTTGTTGATCTAAGCGTTATAACAATAAAAGCGATTCAGCGCCTTTTCGTGTAGTCGCAATTGAGTGATGTAGTTTTAAAAATAAAAATAGCATAATTCGATCGAGATGCGACTACACAATAAAGCGCCAAGACGCTCTTCCTATCAGCACTCATATACTAGTAACATACTATAGGTAGGTCATGTTATTCTTCTCTTCCTAGTTTTAGGCGCCATATCCCCATTTATGAGACCTATCCATAAATAAATTATTTACCGGGAAATAGCTGTCGTCTCTGTATGTAGATATCACCATCATGATGCGGTAGATGCAGAATGGGAACCAGCAGAAGAAGAACATCCCTGCCACTGTAGCTGAAACAGTAGGTGAAAAAGGCTAAGTTAAGTAAATCATCATCACCATTATCCGAGCGGTCAAATAAAATAAAAAAATTGAAAAGAGATTGCAAATACTGTGCCCGACGTATCCCTATCATATCATGCAAACTGGGCCAGAGGGTCCTTCTTTGTAGTCATCTGTCCGATTTTTTTAAGCTATTGCATAGCTTTTATCGCGGGCTTTGAGCGCGGCGACCGAATCAAGAAATTCCGTAACGAAAAAACCTAACACCCCCACTCCGACCGGCACAGCGGAGCGGCGTTGAAAGCCGTGCATCGTCTAACGTCGTTTCAGTTCGGCAGACTTCGGCACGGTGTTTGTGTGCGTGCGACTAGACGTATGCGTGTAGACTAGCTGCTAACTGCTCACAACTTATTCTATCTCTTTTAGACACAATGCTAAGTGAGACAGCGTGCTTTTTGGCCGCGTCTACGAGTGAGTTCGAGCCCGCGACTAGTTGACCCTTAACGTGTATGTATATGGTACGACTGTACGAAGCTCGCATTAATTAGCTCGAATTAATATAAAAAAAATACTGCATAAATAAAATACATAAATAATTATAATTGCATAAGTTGATAAAAAATGCTATGCAATAGCTTTACCGCGGCAGTCCCCGAGTGCCACACTTATAAGTAAAGACACTCACCTAAGTGATGATACGGCCGAAGATGGAACATGCCCGTTTTAGAACAGCCTATTCAATCTAGCCTTGAAGGCTTCCAGATTATATTGCTCAGGGAACACACTCGCAGGCAACGTGTTCCATTCCTTAGCCGTACGCATTATAAAGGATTATACACAAAGTACAGGTTTGCGCCCCCGGCCTCCTCGAGCGGTATCACAAAAGGCTCGAATTACTTTGCTTAATGTGGTGCTGGTGGCAGTGCTTACGATGGAAGTGAAAGTAGAATAAATGCAGTGGAAATACGGAGCATGTGTAAAGTCACTTAGTGATAGAATGAGGAATTGTGTTATTTGTAAATTGAAAGATGATGTGATGACTAGGATTGAAAAAGGTATGCAGAGATTGTTGGTGATTCATACTGTCCACGTCCGCAGCCCTCGATACCCTGCACGTGATCCCCGGGTGGCGTAATGTGAATGATGGTGATACGGTTTTCCCGACTGGCTAGCGACCATGCAGGAGACCATCACAAAGCACTTTCGGTTGTATTCCGGTTGTTGCGTGTGGGAGCCAGTTCCCCTTTTGTCCGAATGTTGTGATGAGGGCCGCCCGCTGGTTGTAGATAGCCTAAACCAAGGCCTGTCCCAGCCTGGGAAGCTGCCGTTCTGCCAGCGAAAAAAGCCTGTTGGTTGGTCATGGTGCCGAAAAATGGTTTTAAGCCCCCCGACATCGAGCCTTCCGGCCCCCGAACCAGCTAACCACATCACCACATCACCACTCACAGGGGTTATTTGCTAAACCTTTGCTCATTGGATTTCTTTCATCTTAACATTCTTTCAACATTCTTTTCCAGTTTTTAATTTCTGTCAAAAATATAAAGAACTTTAAACTTTCTCTAATCGTTGTCCATAATATACTAAGACACGGGCGTAGCCAGGTTTTGGTTTTGGGGGGGTGCAAGATCACGACATAAATTTCGATTCATACCCACGTCTTAAAAAGTGAGGTAATCGTAATAAAAGTAACCAAATTCATATAATGTAACTTATGATGTTCGTAATAAAGAGCGTAGCGAGCTCGAATTTTTTTTTATTTTATCTCAGAAGACCCGGGGGCCGGAGTGAACATGATAAATGTAACATAAACCAATGACTGAGTGAGCGCAGCGAGCTCCGCCCCGAATTTTTTGTATATTGGTTCCTCAAATTCTGTAATGGCACGAACAGTATGAATATTTATAAAAAGAGCGAGCCAACCGAGCTCGAAAATGTATGGCATATTGGCCCTTAAAATCCAAATGGATTACATAAGCGGGTAGTGTGTTAATTTAAATAGAGAGCGAGCGTAGCGAGCTCCAAATTTTTTCAATTTTGGCTCTATTGACTCGGGGTGAACATTATACCTAAATATAACATAAACTCATGATTGACTGTACGCAGTGAGTTCGGCTCCGGGCCGGAACCGGGATTTAACGCCTACATGATGATGATGAATGGTTTAGTTGTGAATATGTAACACTCACTTATAAGTCACTTATAAAATTCTAACCGATGCTCTTACGGTGTGTGAAAATATCGTTATGAAACCTGCAAATTCAGGCTACTGAATTTGTAACCATGATCCAATCTGGTCAGGTTCCCCTAGTAGCAGGATCACGGAGGTCAGATGGTAGTCGCTCCACTGTAATTACCTGATCGCCAAATCCTGGATCAATCCTGTTAAGGCGGACCCCGGGCTCTCGTCATCGAGAGCACAACCGGGACATGAACGCTAAGATGATGATGATGATGATGATGTAACACTCACTTAGTACTTAAACATGCTGTGAGTCTAATTACAGTCACGCTGTGTGCCGCCGGTATGTCTTAACGGTGCGGTACTTAATATAGTAAACAAATTTAAGTACCTAGGGTACATTGTCACTAGCGACCTAGCAGGTTCGCTCGCTACACGACAGACGTCAAAGTGACTTTGTTCAAGGCGTTTTGTCAGTCATTTTACTCGACCGGCCTGTGGGTGTCATACACGCGCCGATCCTATAATGTCCTGCGTGTTTAATACAATAATGTATTTAGGATGCTGTTGCGACTGCCGCCGCGCTGCAGTGCGTCGGGCATGTTTGGCTTTCACGCCCTCATGCGCAAGAAAGCAGCCTCTCTACTGCAGCGCCTGCGTGGCAGTTGGAACACCATCCTTTAGGTGATGATAGCCAATAGGCTCGACTGCCCTATCCAAAGGCATTGGATAGAGTTAGCTATAGGCTTCCAAAGTAATCTTACTAATGTTACTAACATAACATATGAGTACAATTGTAATGTTATGTAAATAAATATGTTTTAATTTAATTAAATAACGGTCGCCTTGACCGGGATTAGCCATAAGTAATTTTTCTCTAATTTTAAAAATTATGAAATATAAATAAATTGTGTCTTAAATAGCTGAGCCATATCGTAATAAAAATAACATAAATCAACTAATGAGCGAGCGCAGCGAACAGAGCTTAAAAGCTGGGGTAAAAGCTGGGGTGGTCAATTAAAGTATGACCCATTGAGCGACCACAAATTTTTTCAATGTTGGTTCTCAACTGCAAGGGATGACGCTCATAAAAGTCACTTAGGGAAATCAATGAATGGAATTTTTGGCTCATAAAACCGAAGGCGATTATGAGGAGTCATGGCTGGGGGTCTTATATACGAGCCTGGAGCAACGTTCGTCTGGTCTGAATACACCGTAACACCAAAAAATCATCACCAAGATTTCTGACTTTACCCAGCATCCGTACAGCTTTGTCTTTGTCCGAATTACTTGTCGCCGAGCTGCTCCTCAGCTTGTACTGCGCCGACTTCATCTTCAAGGCGATCAGCACGTATATCACCGTGATCACGGTCATCGGCACCACGAAGAACACGAACACCTCCATAATCAACATGATCTCCACATCACTGTCGACTGTGATATAACAATAGGAATACTTTTTCTTCTCCAACATGTCTATGTAAAACCCGTCCGGCACACAAAAGAGGCAAGATATCACCCAAATGATAGCGATGATCTTGAACACGCGCGACTTCGACGACAGCTTTTGGCGTAGGAACGGTCGGGTGATCACAAGGTACCGTTCGACAGTGAACGCTGATATGGTGAGGATGCTGCAGTTGCTCAGGAAGTCCCAGAGGAGAAAGTGTATGTAGCAGCCCTCCTCTCCGAAAGGGTAGTAGTCTGGTATCCAGAGGACGTATATCTCGAGCGGGATGTAGAGTGCGATCATCAGGTCGGTGATGGCGAGGTTGAGGAGGTAGCAGTTGGTGGGCGTGCGCATGGAGCGGTCGCGGCTGATCACGGCGCACGTACACGCGTTGCCGACGATGCTGACTATCATGGAGAGAGTCCACAAACAGCTGATGATAATCTTGAACGTGGCAGTTTCGTCGAAGGTGATTCCGTCCTCGTAGAAGGCCATTTCCATCGGACCAAAGAATGAATAAGTATTGTTCTCGACTCTACTGCGGTTCTCGAATATCATTTTTAAGGTTTAAATGGTTTGAATGAACGTGGTTACAAGTAGTAGTAATAGTGCGATACAGCTGATACGCTCCCCACGAAAGCTACGGAAACAATGTCGTATGGAAACTTTTGATGGGCTTTCGGGCTGCGCGCAATACAGGATGTTGGATAGTTTTTGTTATACTTCTAAATCGAATCGAACACTGTCACAACTATTATCCAATAAAACATATTAATAACTCATGCTATATTTAGTTAAAATGTAAATATTATTTTAGGCAACCGTTTACAAAGTAGGTAGTAACTTTGTAAACTGTTGCCTGAAATAAAGACGACCTATATTATATTAATAGGTAAGATTATAGCATAGACCAGTCATACAATTTTATCACAAAAGGTGCAAATTTCTTAGATAGCGGTGTCGTCGTAGAGCTAGACACATTATCACATAATATTGCTCGCGGAAGACAAAAAACTGACAGATAGCCAACCAGAATTTACAATATAAACAATGACAGGAACGCCGAAACAAAATAGCAGACTTATCTGACTTATCTGGATGTTACCGAAAATAAACATTTTGCCTTATTGTATCCATGGGTAACGTTTTAGTAACGTTATTTATTCACCGCTGTGTTACGTTACGGCCATTACATTATGGCACCAACCAGTATTCCAGGAAACCGAGCATATAGGTATTGATATATTCGAGAAAATCTTGGTACTTATGACTAAGCTACTGTTTATCGAAGTCCATACCATTGTTTTTAGCGAGGAAGTCACGAATGAAAAGCATAATTTTACACTTTTGCCTTCATGTTTATTCACTAACAGTTACAGGCCACCTTGGTTATCACCTGCGCACAGTTCGGACCTCTGTGAACCTCTTTCAACTATCTGGTCGGACCTTATTATTTTTCTGGAATGAGACTTATGTCACTCCGGAATAATGTAGCTTCCTATTAGTGAAAAAAATTTCCAAGTCATTTCAGTAGTTACGGAGACTACCCTTAACATACAAACTCACAAACTTGTCCTCTTTGTTATATTAGTAGGTATGCCTAGGTAATATAGAGATTATAGGCATTTTTATACCACTCAGGTGGCAAACAAGCTTACGGCCTGCCTGATGGTAAGCACTGACCGCAGCCTATGAACGTTTGCAATATCAGGGGCATCACCCACGAATTATAGGGTTAATAAGCGTAGCACTAGTAACTTCGAGCAATAAATGCAAATAATGTTCTTAATTCGAAGTGAGGTCGTCAAGATCTCCCACGCTGTATAGTAAAGTAATTGCGAGCATCACACAATTGGCGCAGCCATATAACGGTAGCAGTGTGAGTCCTGCCTTAATTGAAATTACAAGGCTGCCGGGTTGAACGAAATACAGGGGATTGTATCTCTACTTTATTAGTAGGTTTGTCAAGATCAACTGGATCTAAAATGGGCCTGACCTTTGATGTAAACATGTCTGGCGTTACTTACAGCTTTCATTCAAGGATATGCCATTCATTTAGCCTTCACTACAATTAACACACGTAACCTACTGTGAGATTAGGTATAGCTAAAAAGTAGTGTTTACTCTAATCTTATAGGTATTCTCTTTGAGCGCATCGTTTTCCTTTGTTTGTGTTTTGGTAAAATCACTGTCATTGATTTTATTAACGGTTGTTAAAAAATATTTTGGAATTAATTGTCTAACGATTGTCTAATTTATAAAATTATCGAAAGCATGAATTTGAAATACAATTGTTAGGTTTCCAATTAATAAGATGTAAAACAGCGCAAAAACATTCACACTTTCGGAAGTTTTCACTGTACGGGAGAGATATTCCTCTGGTATCGGCACGGATCACGGAAATTATACAGGAAACGGCGGTCTGCCGGGAGCCGCCGAGTACAATGGATGCTTTTTGATGATTTTAATTAGTCCTTGTATTTTCAATTAGTTTATTAAAAGCTATGTAACATTGATATTACAGTATTTTATGAATAGTCTCCAAACAATATATTTAGATAGATTATATTTTTTAAGGCCGTGGAGCCATTTTGGATCCAGAGCGAAGCGAAAGTAGATACACATGAATAAAAAATATAGAACCCTGAGCTAGCGAGGGATTTAAAGACCGTGTGATAGACTGTACCTACTTTTTACCCTACATCAATACAACATGTAAGTGGTGTTTTATGGTCTTATAATATCTATACATAGTTTAAATAATAAATAAATAATCATTTATTTCAGAATTTACAATTCTATATCTTTTTAGGTACGTGAGTAAGTAGTTTTTAAATTCATTACCAAAAATATAAAAATAACAACAATGTCAAATAATTTCATAAAATCCTAAATTTGACCATGTCAATACATTACAATATTTTTAATTAATCAGTAATAATAATATATATTTATGAATGAAATATGGCGGACCATAAGAACGAAGTCGTACAGAAGCTACTGCCTATCTCGTGTACCGAAGCTGTTTTCGCACTTATATAGGTAATTATATTGTTATCTATTAAAGGCTATTCGACAAGTACAGTCGTCCAGTGGTGGCTGATGGGACACTCGCACTTACCTGCCACAGCTCTCAGGATGGTGTTGTGACTGCCGCAAACTCTGTTCATCCTGAAAGCATTATTGTACTGAACACGCAGAGCGTTATAGGCCTTCTGCGTGTATCTCACCCATAGGCTGCTAGTATAAAAATATTGGCAATATGCCTTGAAGAGAGTAATGAAGTAAGTAAGTAAGAGTAAGAGAGTAGGTAGTATAAAACAAAGTCGCGTCCCGCCATCTGTCCCTATGTATCTATGTATGTATAAATGTACGCGTAGATCGTTTAAACTACACAACAGATATAAATGCGGCTTTCAACAATACAGAGTTATTTAAGAAGAAGGTTCATAAGCAAGATTTTTTTTTAGGGTAAAGGTAGGAAATAATTCTCAAACTAATAACTCAAACGAAGTCGTGCCGAGTTCACTAATTATATAATATTTTTATGTATTATAATATTTTTATATTATCTCATAAAACTAAACATTAGAATCATAACCAAAAAAATAACAAAAGTACCACAATCGTTTTGGTCCTCATTTAGACTAAAAACTATTTGGAAAAAACTAAGCGCTCTCCTTCATGGGTGGATTGGAGGTTTTAGCCTTAGATCATATAGTTAAGGATAAGACTTACAGGCGCTTTCCCCTCTGCCGAGGTATAAGATTAACGAACTCCAAAAAATCTAATGCTTTCATAAAAACCATTTGCGTAATCGATTACAAACAGTCGCGCATCGGTAAATCATCGTAAGGACGTCTGCGAGTGCTCCGCTAAAATGCCGTTTTGTGCTGTTAACTCGTGCAAAAACAAGTCCAACACATCAAACATTAAAAAAGATGGAATAACCTTTCATTTGTGAGTATTTTTTTATTTTATTTACGTATATTTCTATTTAAATGTAATTTCTAATAATCGTAATGATGTATCGATTAGATAGTGAGCAATATTAATGATCGAGTCATGTTACTCATGTTTGTGCGACACGAGACTACACGTACTCCCCACGAGACTACATGCACTCCCCACGAGACTAGTGTTTTAAGAAATACAACTTAAGACTCTATGTTCTAAGCAATATAGATTAATCGTGGTTGAATTCAAGTCAATCAAAAAATTTCGAAAAATTTTCCGACTTTTTGAGTGACATGACTTTACTTCTTAACTATCGATGTCGATAATAATTTATACTTAGTATAATTTTAACGAGACGAAACATAAATCCGATTGTTTTGAACTTTTACACGACTGCACAAACAAGTAGTTTAATGTGTATTATGTAAGTATGTATGTGATATTTATTTAAATGTGAAAAAAATCAAAATGTGATAATAATCACGTGTATGTTATCAAATGTCGTAGTCGGGGTATAGTTTTCAGGGTTTCGGAGCCAAATGGCAAAAACCGAACTCTTATGTGTGAACTGCATTAAGATTTTCATACAAAAATAGAAAATAATAATAATAAATTCTGGGGGTCCCCATACATAGAACAGAAATTTAAATTTTTTTTGGGCGATACAGGCGCGTGAGAATAGGAGACAACTCGGGGGCACAACTACGCAGGACTATTGCTGGTATACCATCTGGTCCACTAGCCTTGTTCACGTCTAGACTCCGCAGGATTTTTAAAATCTCTTTCTGATGTATACGCACCTCTGCCATAGTGCAGTCAGCGCGGGGTGAGATAGGTGGAGTTTAACCTGCAGTATCCAAACGTGAATTCGCCGCGAATTGAGAAGCAAGTAAATTTGCTTTTTCTTCCGCAGCATGCGCCAGTGTCCCATCCGGTTTCAGCAATGGTGGTAACGAAGATTGACTAAAGTTCGATTCGACCGCTTTTGCCAAAGACCAAAACGCCTTACTCCCAGGAGGGTAAGAGGCAAGTTTGATGCCAATCCGACTTATGTGGTCGAATCGTGCCCTGCGTAGCGTCCTTTTGCAAGACTTGGCGGCGAGGTTAAAGGCTTTCTTCAGTTTGCGAGTATCCGGAGACATATGCGCTCGAGCCTCAGCCCAGACAGAGTATGCCGCTTGCTTCAGCGCTTCAGCGCGACTGCAGTCAGCATTAAACCATGGACGAGACTTGCCATTCATCGCTACGTCAGAATATGGAATAAAGTAATCCATTCCCTGCCGTATAACCGCGGTAACGGCTTCAGCACAACTCGACGGATCGCCCGAAGAGAAGCATGCCTCCCGCCAAGGATAGGACGAAAAAAAGTGACGCATCTCATCCCAATCTGCTGATTTGTATCGCCACACCCGTCGGGGGTTGCATGGGCTTTGCTCGAGTGGGGAATAGACGGATACAGATTTCACCAGACAGTGGTCGGATGTACCCAGCGGTGCGGAAACCGATACTGAGTGCCTGTCCGGATCAGTTGTCAGCAGAAGGTCTAAGCAATTGGCGGAATGGGAGTCGACATCCGGTACCCTCGTGGCGCAGTTTACTAGCTGGGTGAGATCTAGCGACAGAGCTAGTTTACGCGCCTCTCTCCCAGCATGATTGGTCACCTGGTATGGGAAAAGCCACTCTTGGTGGTGGGCATTGAAATCCCCCAGAATGACCAGCTGCGCCACGGGGTTACATTCCTTCGCTTCATCCGCCGCTTCAATGAGATGGTCACATAAACGAGTCGTCTCCTGGTCCCCGCTGTGGGATCGATAAACGCAGGCAAACAGGATTTGCACTTGACCAGTATCCACTAGAAGCCACAAAATGGACAAACCAGCCCCTTCAAAGCATCTGAGACGCCGAATGCAGATGTCGTCGCGAGCGTACACACAGACTCCGGCACGAGGTACGAACCTGTGCTCGAGAGTATACTCTGGGTAACTGAGGTACGCCGCGTCAGCCGGACTTCTGATCTGCGTCTCAGTGAGGAACAGCAGCTGCGGCTTATCAGTCTCGAGGTGGTGGTGGACTGCATTGAGATTTGAGTGCAGGCCTCGGATGTTAGTGAGGTGCACTTTGAGTGGGAGGGGGGACTTACATATGTTCCATTTCACAAGGTCAGTCAAGACCATATAGAAATATTATTTTCTAAAATTCAAAGCCATGGTGGATTTTCTGACAATCCTACAGCGCGACAATTCGAGTCAATTTATAAAAAGCTTTGATCCACAATGAACTGTCAGTAACAAGCGTAGGGACCAACTGAATTCCATTGGAAAACATTGGTATTCTAAATTGTTCTTCTTGTTCCCGTACAACAATTGAAGAAACTTACAGTAAGGACGAAGATGACGCGGATGATATAGATTTAGAATCACAACTTTATCTCTCATGTCGTGTATTCTATTTCAAAGCAAATTAAATGTGATGCATGCTTAAAGGGAATTTTGGGGGAGTGTGAGGAAAAAAGCTTGATATAGTACAAAACAAAAGGCTATTTAAAATATGCTTCAAAATATGTAATAATGTTGTGTCGACTTTGCGAAAAAATCATAAGACAAAATCTTGATGAAAAAAACAAATTACTACTACGTGTACCACGACATATATTGTGGCAAAATGTCTACGTCAGGTTATGAATGATAATTTGTTTCCTGATGTGGAACAACATGATGGTGACATTTTAGTAAATCATAAAATATAATTAACTAAAACAGTATTATCAAAGTACGCAAACACTAGGATTGCATATCTTCCAAAAAAAAGTGACCCTAAAAAATGTATACGGCACATTTATACTTTTTTTTTTTTTTTTTTTATGTCATACGGTAGGCAAACAGGCAAGCGGGCCACCTGACGGAAAGTGGTCACCACTGCCTATAGACATTAGCAACACCAAGAGTATCGCTAATGCGTTGCCCACCTCTATAACACGTTGCTCTGGCAGCAAAAAGCAAATGCCACTCCACTGCCAAAGCCACGGTTCCCCAAATCCCCACCTTATGGAGCACTGGAAACCTTACTCACCGGCAGAAACACAATACTATTTAAAAGAGTATTATTTAGCTGCGATATTCTGTAAGGTGGAGGAGGTACTTCCCCAGTCGGGCGGCTCCAATTCGAACGAGATACCCCGCTATGCCCTACCTCTCTTATACTAAATTGATTCATTTTAAAAATCAATAAATGTCATTTTTTTCATTATTTTGGTTGACTATTTTTTTATTTTTTATTTTGTTGTTCTGTTTGTCATTCAATTGGGTATTTTCTTCTATTTTTTTTTAATGTCCATTTATGAAACTTCTCTGTGTCCAAATAAATATGATGAAAGAAATGGATTTTTCTTGTGTTTTTTATTCCATACTAGCTTCTGCCTGCGACTTCGTCTGCGTGGACTCAACTTAATGCTTAGCACGTAAAAATTTTTCCCTCGGGAACTACTTAAGGGATCGGGATAAAAGGTAGCCTATGTTCTTTTCCATGTCAAAGTCTACATCCATGCCAAATTTCACCCAAATCTGTTTAGCCGTTTCTGCGTGATTGAGTAACAAACATACAAATATCCAAACATTTCTAACATACATACAGTACGTGCTGAAAACATTAGTCTCCCTTCTTGGCAGTACGGTTTAATATGTCTGTTTACTATTTTTGATTAAATTAATATGTATGTATTTTCGAATTTCAACAAATTTATTAATTTTGTAATATCGATAATTATGTCGATACGATTTTTAATTGGTTACCTCCCTTTAGAGCGAGTGTATTATTACGTATACGTACACAGATTTTTCTGTGTGATACATATTTGTGTGCAAAAACAAGCTAGTGTGTCAATTTTGAAATAGTGTGAGTTTGTAAAGACAAACATTATTTTTGTGTATGTGTGATTTTGTTTCATAGTGTGATTTACCCTCCCCGCACCAAAATCGGCAGAAAGTTTTGTTAGAAGATTTGTCCACAAATCTTATCCTTTACTATATGATCTAAGGTTTTAGCCGACAGTAAAGCTTACTCTGAAGCGTAGATTCATACTATTATCGCCTTTTCCTTTTTTGGCTTTTTTCCGCAATTTTTTAATCAATATTTTTTTCGTAATCTGTCAAAGTAAAGTGGCACAATCTTTTCTGACCAGGTGATTAAAATTGGAACTTAGTGTCATCAATTGAAATATCATTTGGCGCCAATATTAAATTCAACAACAGCGACGCCACTACATTGTAATATTAACGCTTTATATTCTTAATTAGAAGCAACGTGTTGAACTCAAATATATTGAATTGCTGTTACTCGAATATTAGAGTTCAACGCGAACATCTAAGATTTGCAGCTAAGCTAGAACAAAAAATTTCAACACTATCGTAAAGGCATTCAACACTTTACTAGTATAGTCTGGCAAGAAAGTCGTGAAAAAAATTGAGGGCACCACCATCGTTTACTTGGTATCATTGTTCTGTACCAGTCTGTGAATTTAAAATGTTAAAAAATAGTATCTTCACGTCTGTGGTTTTCCTCAATGTCCAATTTCTTTGTGTCTGTGTCTCGTATACTTCGACTAGAATATTTGATACTTGTTAATATTTTATATTATATCGCACGACTACAACGCGTCCACCTACCTACGACAGTCCAATGCTGGGATTAAACCACATCAGCCGAAAGTGCTAGTTTAGTATAGTTAGTATAGACAAAGTGATAGGTAATATATCATCTTAGCGTTTATGTCCAGTTTTTACTCTCGCGCACAAGGGCCCGAGGTCCGCCATGACCATGATCCAGGATTTGGCAGATCAGATCAGACTGTCATCTGACCTCCGTGACCCTGCTACCAGGTTCTCAAATACACACAAGATTGGACCATGGTTACCCATTCTGACAGTTTCATCATGAATTTTTCACTCACTGATTGGTAATATATAGTGAAATCAAGATAAACCAGCTCCAAGTAAGATAGCATGATGGAAAAAATGGGAGGTTTATTACACGACTATTTTAATCAGACCTTAAATAATCTGAAAATGTCAACAGATCTCGTTACAAAGCCCTTGCATCTGCCCTTGTAATTTAGAGTATCGTGATGAAGATTAGGTATTAAATAGTATAGTTTTTGCATTTTGGGAACTACTGCTCTTGCAACAATAAGTAACCTACTGTCAAACTGAGTACCCACTTTAGATGTCACATTCTGGTGGAAGATTGAGAATAAGGGGAAGTATTTAAAATTGGAATAAGAGTCTGGTACATATTTACTCTTATTAATTTATTAACAGCTTATCTTCTGATTCTCTCTCTGTTCGACCAGCGACCTTGATAATCTTAATAACATAATATTTTTAAAAATTCCTTGATCCTGGGTTTCATTTCTCCAGCTCGAATAGTCGTACATTGCGTAATGTGCCTTGATAATACATATAGCTCTCTGCTACAATACAATACAGAAGCGCCGCACTGCTTTTAGACACACCTGAACGCAAAAATATCAATGAATATTAAATTTACGAAAGAATACAAAAGGATCAAAACTATAACAATACACTATAATTTGACGGTTAATTTTGTAACCTTAAGTAAATGTAACCAATACTACAAAACACATTAATTTTACAGAAATTCAAATAATTTCTAAAATACCACATTCCATTCAATATATTCAAAATTGAGGTACATTTTACGTACCGATAATCTTTGCTATGCGGCCGTAAACATCTTCCAAATGGCCCAGAAACTTATCTGCTCTAAACTCGGCCATTCATTTATGAACAACTCTAAATATTACATTTCTCATGCCGCTTTTATTTGTTTTTTGCATTCATTGCGTAAATAAATATCCAACACAGTAAAGATCTAGAAATATATGAGAAATATACACATATCAACTTAAACATAACAACAAAACAACGAAAATGTCCAGATGACGTGACAGCTCAAGTCAGTTTGAGCACAGATAGGTATAGAATATTTGAGTTTGATAGTAATTTAGTGTGGCCAATTTAGGCGAGAGCAGTAGTTCCCAAAACATTATTTTCACGAGTTTTCACTAGCTGGAATTCTCACAATGTCACACAATTACACACACCCACCCTTGTTTTCTCCACTTTATTGCTCTACGCTAAGCAAGCGGATCGGAGATCGCTGAAAGCCTGTCACTTGTATTATGGTATACGGAGTTTCTAGATGGTCTGCGTCTACGGTTGTCAAAATTTATCAAGAACAATAAAGTAGGTATATTTCTTTTTAGTGTCAATAAAACCGTTTCTATGTAAAAATATAGTATTCTTTGTCATACATAGGTCTCCTAAGTACAAGCATCATTATTCTTTGTCAACAACAAGTAAGGCGCTCCCCACATTGGAACGCAGCATCGTCCGTGGCTGCGAAAAACGCAGTCACGCGAGTGTCTGCGAATTCGCATCACCGTCCGTTTCCCTAGACAACTCCAGAGCTGTGTTTCCATAGATAACTCCAGTGTTACAAGATTGGGCGCTTTATTCGTCATTCTGGCGAAATTTGGAAATATATGAAATTTTTTATATTGATTTTTAAACTATTAAAATTGAAAATTGTCTAAATTGTACAATCATAACATCACAACGTTTCACACAATTGCATTATTTTGGCGAAAATCAAATTAAATTTTTAGAACACGTATCTGACAATCTTGGAGATTTCACTTCACAGTATCGGCATAGGGAAGATCAAATAACAAAATAAATAAAAAATAAATAATAAATAAATAATTTATTCAAGAAAAACTTATGTCTAAAATTACATAGTTAAATTTAAAGTAAGTACCTACTTATGTTAAAATTTAGGAAAAGATCGTAATAAACAAAGTAACAAAGATGCCACGGACTAACTAGCGTTGAAAATAGGTGAATGCCTACCATCAATAGGCTGATACCACAAACTGATCTGACCAAACCTAGAACTAAAAAAATTATTTGTATCTTGAAATTACATGTCAATGCTAGGGTGTCAATGGCAACAACAGCGACGCCGTCACCGGGACAGATAAGTTCGTGTACTATAAGCACTTAGCTCTGGTAAGGCTTGTATTATTAGAGGTCAGTGACTAAATGTAGGGTAGTAGTCGTAAGAGTAGTAGCAATAGCAGCCGGTAGCAATCCGGACCGATCCGGGCGGATCTGTTATCATCAAAGAGATTGGTATACCAGGGAAAGGTATAGTAACTTTACTGTTGACCCTGAGTCCATTATTTTGGCAGTGCAAAATTCCCATGTTGGTTTAAATGAAAAACAAGGATTATCACAACCGTGATCTTAAGACCTTGCATAGCAAGAGGTAAATAGATGTTTATGTGAAGTTGGAATGTTGGATGAGGAGAAAAGAATGCAGGTAGGCAGTATCAGTCTACTGCTGTCAGTCTTCATGAATACATGAATTTGACCCGGGCTTGACTCTGTTTACTTTGGGGGTTGATCAGGGTCCTGCCCAAGGTTACATCCTGCTACTCGGAAACAATTCGTTCTAGAACGCTAGTTTCCGGTGAGAAATATAGTACTCATCGGGATCTACATTTGGATAACAGTTTTAATTTGACGGCTCTCATACGAAATGTAGATCTCGACGAGTGCTATCATTTCTACCTTCTTTCCTTTTTCTATAATTTTTTCACGCCCAGCAGTAAGGCGATTCACATTAATTTGTCGTCGTCCATTTATACCCGTCGACCTTTCCCGGCAAGCACTTGATAACGACTGAATGGAAATTTTAACGGACCGGTTGCGCCCAGCCCTGTTCTGTAGATCTGTGCCCGGCCTAAGTTGATTAAGGATTGTATATTATTTATAACAAGAAAAAGTATTGTGCCAACACCAACCTTAAGTGAAAACTAAATTCGCTCTTAACTTTGTGATACCGATTTTGTGACTCTTTAATTCTTAGGATTATTTTAAGAGGCCAAATTAAGAGTCGCCTATGTTTAGTGTGCAGCATTAGGTTTTTAGAGTTTGGCCAGTGTATCTTTGTACAGTTCAGAACCTGTAAAAACAAAACTCTGTAAAACTCTCCAGTATAATAGATTTTAAGTGTTTCCCTCCGAAAACATTTAAAATCTATAGGTAGGCACTATATGCTGTGTCACGCCTTATCACGTTTTTATTTTATCAGGTTCTTGTTTCTGGGAGTAACTATGTCATGCCGTTACGAATTCATGGTCCTTGTCGGTTTGTAGATACTAAAGCTTTGGTACATGAAACTCTTGGTTTTGGCTTTTATATATTGCATTGAAAAATCAGAAAACTTCCCCACAAAGCATTAGATATTTTGTACATTTCATTAGGGACAGCCCGTGGATTCAGCCAATATATAAATAATAAATAATAATAAATAATCGTGGACAAATTCACACAACGCCATCTAGCCGCAAAGTAAGCAAAGCTGCTAGTGCTAGATAACTGATAAACTACTTATATACTTTTAAATACATACTTATTATACATAGAACACCCAGACCCGTAACAGAATTAAAATTCATCATTTCAATTTCTGCCCGGCCGGGAATCGAACCCGGGACCTCTTGCGTGGCAGACCATCTTGACCACTGAACCACTCAGGTCGTCTACTATCTCTTTGGATTCAGCAATTAATTCATTACATATTACAGTAGACCTCCATGGCAATACTGACTATAGAGCACTCTTGTCAAATGTGTCATAGAAAAAAATAAATGAAAAACGACGGATTCGCACGAAAGCTCGTGGATGCGTTTTCAGTGTGTTCGTCTATGCGTGATTTCCATACAAACTGATGACAGCACATAGAACTTTGTGTCACGCACTAACGCACGTCACACACAACCGGACGGTGCTGCGATCCAGTGTGAATAGCCTCTAATGCAATCTCAGCTGGTTCGCCGAATATGACGTCTTTGTCGTTGTAGTTGTCAGTAAAATTTTTTTTTGGCACTCTGACGGATGGTTCACCCGATGGAAAGTGGCCACCGTCGTCCAGGACATCAACAACCTAAGGGGAGGGAATGCGGTGCGAGCCTTTGAGGGACAGCATACAGTTAATGTATGATAGGAGGGTACATTCACTCTGCAGCAGACTGTACCTGTAGATATGCCTTTTGAAGAACTCCATGTTGTAGTGCAGAGGAAAGACTTCAGGAGGGAACTCATTCCACAACTTGCACGTACGCGGAAGAAAGGCTCGAGTTGCCCGTGCGTCAGTTGGATACCAGGCATCTAGATGGTGAATGAAATCTATCCCATCGTCGGAGGGTGTAGCGGCGGAAAAGTGACGATGGCACGAAGTTAAACACTTCATCGGAACCTTCCCCTAGTTGACTAGTTGCCAACAGTTGCTCGTGAGGTTTCCGAACCATAGTGTTTGCGCTGCATGACTAAAGTAAGATAGTAGATTTGGCCACTATATATTTTTCCAACAGTGTTCTATCTTGGCCCTGAATATATTAGGATATTAGGTACATTACATAGTAGAATTGGCAACCCTACCTGCGTTTGCTTCTAGTATTTACACGATAAAAAAAATCGCAACAACAGCTTGTAATAGTACAGTCGACTAACTTCAGCCTCCTCCACATTTGTGGTCTGTAATGGCCTGATCTGATCAGTGCTGACCTGTATTGAAATTATATAATGACATGATCTTTAGCCGGAATTTTTGCGTTGGCACCTTGGCTTGACTGTGACTGGCCTCGCTGGTAATATGTGAATTGTATTTTATTTGGACAAGGACACATATTACATCTATTCTGTTGCTACCTTACTGAGCTCGGTTATCTACTTGCGCTAGTGGAAAAAAAAATCTTGACGTCGTGACAATGTTTATAGTACATATAGCAGTAGTGTGAACGGATATCCTCCGAGGTCCTCTATAGCTGACTGTACGAGTAAAGTACTGTACAAAAAGTAACAGATTATCTATAGAAACGGTTTGATTGGTGCAAATCACATATAGAGAGTGATATTTTATAACTAAGCTTGCTTAGGAGTCTCGTAGTAAAGTCCCAACCTATGATACGTTTATTTAGTGCGAAGCAAACAGGCGTAATACGCCTAAACACGTCAATCATGCAAATTAGGTACAAAGTACGTCGTCGATTAGCTAGAATGTTTACATATCTACCTTTCTGTAAATATTTGGTAAGCTGATAGCTATTTCTACGATCACAAGCCCGAAAAAATCAATTAGGAAAGTAGTTGACCTAATAGGATTGCGAGGTTTTTGAAAAATATACGTAACATTATCATACCATAATAATCATCTTGACGTCAATACCAAGGTAGTCTTAGTCTGTGAGGGCGCCGGTAATCCTACGTCATCCAGTACAGTCGAGTTCATTAATATGTGAGCATTACCAAGGCTTCAAATATAAATGTACTTACATGGAAGGGTACTTGTATATCTGAGCAGATGTACATATGGTGTCCGCCGGGTGTCCGCCGGACGTCGTTAAGAGCAACATCTGTATTCGTTTGCTCTTCATTATTTGTGTTAAAATAGTGGTAAAAAGTTAACGCCTAACATATAGAGTGGCAGTGTTCTATAGCTGAAATTGTGACAATTTTAGTGGTGAAATTACTTTTTTGCAATTGTACATCGTTGAAGAAATATTAAGCAAAATAGTTTAAAAAGTGCAATCTGTCGGTAGTGAGTGTAAATAGATCTATTGTATTCACTAATCGCAGCAGTGACTCATCGTGTCCAGCGCAGTGCCGTAGGTACCTACGCGTGACCGGCCGACCAGCCCCGGTGCACTTGCACTGCTCGGGACAGCGAACGCCGCTCTGCACTTACCTACGAACGCATTGTAGGTACTAAAGCGTACAGCTGCTTGATATCTGCGCGCGAAAAGAAAAATATTTTGTTCGTGATGGCAGTGAATAGAATAAATTTAACCTGTACTGAGTGTCGAAAAGTTATTGATGATGAAATGTTTTTGAAATGTTGTGTATGTGAGTCTTATTATGACTTGGATTGTGTGAATATATCTGAGAATAATTTTGCTGTAATGACCATCGGAAATAAAACTAATTGGCAGTGTCAGACATGTAGATGCAAAGACATGGAATCTAGCAGAACGATTCACACCATTTTGGAGTGTTCGAACATAGTTTTCGACACTACCCCTACACAAACACCAATGCATCGAAATTTTGTTAACATCGCAAAAAGAAAACCTAGTGCAGTAGATGCGTCGTTCATGGACGACACGATATTTTTAGATAATATTCGTACCCTGGTGCGTGAGGAAATGGCGCGAGCTCTGCTGAATAGCTCCGAGTCTATGCTGCATCGAGCTAAAGAGATAACTGAAAGAGTTGAGTCTGCCGTAAGAGATGTTGCGACGCAGCTTAACTCTAGAATGGATGCTTTGGAGAGCAAGTTAAACCAGATACAGCAAGTTAATTTACCCGCAAAGATCATGCCACGCGTAAAACCAACGCCAAACGCTACGACCAGGGCTGCATCGCCGCAAACAAACAGAAACGTAGATCTTCGAAGGGTTGCCGTGGACATGAAACCGCCCACCCCATTGCGTGATGCTGCACCACCTGCACCACCGCTACGGTCTCCCGTCAAGGAACCCTACAAGCCACAAACAAGAAATATCCATGTTCCGAGTACAGAGAAAAATAGTACAATACTTTCCTCGGTAATTGAGGATGAGGGAAGTGTTGCACCGGTCTGTGAGGAAGGTAACGGAGAGTGGATCGAGGTGAAGAGTAGGCGTCACCGAGACCGACAGCCCGTCGTCCTGCGGGGAGCTGCCGCGCCGGGGGTTACCCTTTTGCAAGCTGCGGAACGGACACGTTTTCTCCATCTATACTACGTGCGACAAGGTACCACTGTTGAGGAGGTACGTGACCATTTGCGTACTATAGGTGGAAGCGATGTATGTACTGTTGAAGCCCTTAAGGCGCGGGGTAACTATACATCCTTCAAACTGGGCGTACCTAGTAGTGCGGTGGATAAGGTCCTTGCTGCTGAAAGTTGGGCCGAAGATATTTGTATCAGACAATGGCGCCAGTCCTTTCGATCGCGAGGGAGTATCAAAAAGGTTGAAGAAAAACAATAAAAGAATATCAATATACTACCAGAATGTTAGAGGCCTAAGATCGAAAACTGGAATATTCTATAACAACATTATAAACATTCATAGTAACGTAGTAGCATTGACTGAAACCTTTCTGAATAGCTCTGTGTATGATGCTGAATTGTTTCCTGCTGGGTGGAGTGTGCTGCGTAAGGACAGGGCTGCGGACGCTGGCTGGGGGGGAGTACTTCTCGCAGTCGATGCGACCTATACTATGAGATTGGTGTCGGATATAGATGGTTTAACACCTGATAAAGAAATAATATTTGTAGTCATTAGTTCTTCTTTTGTAAAATTTTTATGTTGCGTTGTATATTTACCACCGAGTTACAAAGATGCCCAATATCTAAGTGTATTAAGCTGTATTGAGAATGCTGTATGTAAATACTCAAATACTATGAAAGTGGTTATATTGGGCGATTTTAATATAAATTCGTGCAGTTCTAGTGTAAAATTACAGTTCGATACCTTCTGTGAATTTTGTAAATTTAATCAGCACAATGAAATACGCAACGTCCACGGTGGGATATTAGACCTCGTGTTGAGCGAGTTTCAGGTTGAGGATGTGTCGGTAAGCCAATCAATCGAACAGCTGGTGCCGGCGGATGCGTATCATCCACCGCTAGATGTAGAGCTCCGGATTCCGCGTAGCGGCGGGCCGGCACGTCGTGTATCTAACGTGCCTAGATGCCGTTCCATGCGATCTGCTTCTGTGCCGGTTTATAATTTTAAGAAAGCGGATTTTGGTTCTCTTTATACCGAACTAGCTAATATAGATTGGTCCAAGTTATATACAATAAAAGATGTGGATCTATCGGTTCAAACTTTTTATGAAAACCTGTACGGTGCAATTGGCAAACATGTGCCCGTAAAACGGAATCCAACTGGTACGGGGCCTTATAATTATCCTCCGTGGTTCACACCATTAATAATCAAAAATATTAAATTAAAATACTATAACTTTAAAAAATATAAGTCTGACGGTAAGGAGTTTAACATGGAACTATTTAAATATTACAGAGGCTATGTAAAATCATTAATTAAAAGCGCATACAGAGAGTATACACTGTCGGCACAGGCCAACATAATCAATAAACCCGCTATTTTTTGGAAACACATAAAAGAAAAACGTTGTAGCAGAAATCAACGCGATAGTTATATCTATGAGGGTTCGGAGGTATCTGGGCAAGAGGCAGTCGATGCTTTTGCGGTGCACTTTAGCTCGGTCTTTCAGAGTGATATTCCGCGGCTCGACGTGCGGGAGGCGGAGAGTGCTTCACATGCTGTGGCGAGCGCTGCACGCGTCGCCATTGAATCCGTGGATGAATATGATTTAGCCATTGCAGTCAAACGCCTCAAAAGTACTAGCTCTGTGGGCCCAGACGGGATACCAGCTTACATTCTTAAGGACTGTTTGCCAGTTATTAAAGAGCCTTTGTTGTATTTATACAACTGTTGCCTTAAGAACTCGACTTATCCTGCATTGTGGAAGCTCTCTAGAGTTACTCCTATTCCAAAGGCAGGGGCACAGTCGAATATTCATGATTTTAGACCAATAGCGAATCTTCCATTGCTGGGAAAAGTTTTTGAATCAATCATAGATCGTCTCTTGCGGCTCCAGATATGTAACCAGCTGCATGATAGTCAGCATGGATTTCGTAAGGGTAGGTCAACTGTCACAAATCTTGTCAACCTTCTGGATTATGTCACTGCTGAGATGGATGCTGGAGGTCAGGTTGATGCTGCTTATTTTGATTTCAAAAAAGCATTTGATTTAGTTCACAACGACATCCTTCTGAAAAAGTTTGCGCTATTCGGATTTTCTCCAAAGTTACTCAATTTCTTTGCTAGCTACCTTAGGAACCGCATGCAGTACGTTTGTGTAAATGGCTTTGAATCCAGTGAATATTTTACTCGTTCTGGGGTAAGCCAAGGTAGTACTTTGGGACCCACTCAGTTTCTGATCATGGTCAATGATCTTCCAAGTGTTCTGAGAGTAGCAAAAAGCTTATTATTTGCCGATGACCTAAAAGTATTTCTACGAATTAGTGACCAAACTGACGTAGAAGCTTTGCAGTGCGATATAGATGCGTTAGCGGAGTGGAGTGAAGTGAACAGACTGCCGTTTAACACCTCCAAGTGTAAGGTGATAACGTTTTCGTCATCTCGCGACCCCATATGTGCTCCATATTGTCTTCCTAATGCTCAGTTGGAGAGAGTTTGGGAAATTAAAGATCTCGGGCTAACTCTAGACGTAAAGCTGAATTTCCATACCCATATCACAAATATGTGCAAAAGAGCCAATAAAACTCTAGGTTTTATTATGCGTACGGCATCGCAGTTTGCTGACATCAGAGTGGCCCAAGTACTCTATAACGCATACGTACGTAGCATGATAGAGTATGGAGCTATCATATGGGATCCGTGTGAAGCCAAGTATACTGTAATGATAGAACGTATGCAACGTAAGTTTGCACGATGGTTATATAAGAAGCGGTTTGGTTACTACCCGTACTTATATCCATCTGCATTTGTATCGGGCATGGTGGGTTTGGAAACTTTGCAATCGAGACGGAAAGTGTCGCTCCTAATTCACTATTACTTGCTGCTCAATGGCAGGGTGGACAATCCACGCGTGCTAGAACGGATTGGTCTGGTGGTGGGGAACGTAGCGCCGCGGCGGCGGCCGCGCCTGATAGCGCTGCCCTATGCGCGCACGCGCCGCGGAATGCAGACCCCTACAATGCGCGCTCGCGTCCTCCTCGGCGATTTGATCTCGAAGCACGACGTCGATATATTTGCTGATGGACTGCGTAAATTTTCTCGTGCTATAAATATTTTTATTAATAACGCCTAAATGATTATTAAATTGTCAATGTGTCTGTATATCTTAATGTATTTAATTTTATTTTATTGTATTAATGTAGTGATTCAATTGATTTATATTATGAATTCATTTATATATTTTTTTTTGTTATGAAATATGAATTATGTTTTTAAATGTTAAATGTAAACGTTTTGGATTCTGTCTGTAAGTTTGCATTTATTTTAAATAAATAAATAAATAAATAAATATGTTTGATTGATGAATCTGCTCAGATATAGTATATACGAGTATGTAAGTACCCTTCCATGTACATTTATATTTGAAGTCTTGGCAATGCTCACATATTAATGACCTCGGCTGTACAAGAAAGTCACTTTTCTTTTTTGGCAAGATGATAAATAAATAAATAATCGTGGAGAAATTCACACAGCGCCATGTAGCCCCAAACTAAGCAAAGCTTTTACTATGGGTGCTAGGTAACTGATATACTACTTATATACTTTTAAATACATACTTATTATACATAGAACACCCAGACCCGAAACAAAAATTAAAATTCATGATTTAAATTTCTGCCCGGCCGGGAATCGAACCCATGGCATGTTGATCACTGAACCACTCAGGTCGTCAGGATGTGAGGCCGACCGATTTTTTTTACTTATGTGGGTTTTAACACAAGGAGATCTGTAAGTACTATCGCTACGAAAATTGTAGTTTGTATAAATAAATAAAAATTATTTGTTGTGCAGGTTATGTGCGGACAGGCCAACGTTTCGTCGGTCTCGTAAACGTCCACTACCGTTAAAACGTGGAATCATTGTTGTAGATACTCGACGATATAACCTGAACTGACTGAATAACCTACGGCGCCTTCATAATCTATCTCGCGCGAGAAGACCTGGGGCGACTTTAAAAGCACTTCCCGTGATTGCCCTCTGCAGTAAATTAGTAATCAGTACATAAACCTCAGAAAATCAATTTTTTTTAATCAAAAAATCACAATTGTGCAGATTTGGGATTTCCTGCGGTCTCGCTTCGCCTGCGTTTGCGCGTATCTTACCCCTTCAGTCTCTTATTCTTTACAAGTTACGTACAACTAATTCAGTCCAGGTTTTTGATAAAAAAACTGGATTTTTTCATGTTTATCATATTAATAATTTTGCCTTCTTCCAGTTCTTGATCAAAAGCATAGCCTACGGTTTAAATCAAAAACCGATTTCAGCATAAACCTGCGACATACAATAGTAGAGTATAGCGATTATAGTTAAATAATGAAAATTGTGACTAATCCGATGGCGAATACAATAAATAAGAAATACCCACTTATCTTACAGCAAGGAACACCTAATCCGTAAATATTTTTAAGAAAAAATGATTCCGTGTCCGCCTTCGTCAGCCCTCTAAAAGGAACAATAAAGCACTGCTATTTCATTACGTTCACAACGAAAAATTTTGAACTATCATATTTCTTTGTTACATTTAAGTAGGATTATAATTCTACAGCGCCACCTTGAAACGTAGTGTTATTTGGATTTATAATGCTTTACTCGTGACACGGTAACGTTGTCGCTTTTGTTGACATGAGGTTGATGTATTGTTTCATGTCCATGCAAAAAGCATCGCCCGGGATGCGTGCCGTATATAAACACATGTAGCATTAGGCATTAGGCACAGAGTTGGTGAGCGCATCAAAATGAAGGTAAGTCGTTGTTTAGGGCAGCTTGTATGTCAAATTTGACGTTTATGTGGTGGTTAGGTATGATTTAAAGCTCTGTGGTTAGGTACTTAGCTTTAAATTTTTGATAGGGAGGATCACGACTTTTAAAATCTTGGTGTCTAACTATACATATTTGGGGTCGTGGAATATAACGACACAGCTAGTTTATAAATATATCAGACTTAGAAATTCAAGACTATTCCTCCTCCGAGATTTTCACCCGCGCGCAGTACGGATTTATGTAAACATTCAACTGTCTCGCGGGATCCTATTATTTTTTCAAGATCAAAATGGGGTATCAAATGAAAGGGCGGCTTGAGTAGATTACAAATATATATTAGGTTACCATATTAGCACTATCGGGTCAAAAATGATTTTAAAATAATAATTTCAAGGGGGTCCATCACTTCATACATTTAAAAGAAGCTTAAAAGAGCACTATCTCTCCATGAAATAGAAATAGTATTATTATACGTATATTCTATTTATTTATGTATTTTTAAGTCATTTAGTAGTAGTAGTACATATTGTAATGTAACTATGTATATAATACATATAAATTATTTCTCCTTCAGTAGCCTAGATATTATTAGTATTAGTATTATTTTTGTATTCTTTTGTAGTAGATAATTAGTTTTTAGTTGGGTGTTTACTTAATGTTCTAGCTTTGTATGCTTTGCCTGTCCCGCTGTACAATTCGCTTCACGTCATTTGTGGTTAGCTGGTAGAAATCTCTCATAGAGATAAGTTCGGCATTGTACTAATTTTTGTTGAATGTATCTAATTAAGTATGTATACAATAAATAACATAATAAAATTAAAATCAGCATATAGGGTCGATTAAAAATGCCGAAATGGTTTTCTGTGACATAATTTTCTAACCACTTGGGATATCCTCTAAACAGCTGGAAGAAAGACTTAACAAGGATATTAATAATAAATGCTGATTTATATTTCTTGTTTTTATTATTTTTATACACGCACTGGCGATAGCTTTTGTGTATTTTAAACAATATTTAATTATGTAACATGAAAGTGGACTGTTAGAAGTTGTAGATGATGATGATAATTTGCAAATGGTTTGATACGGCTATTACGTCGTAAGTTGAGGTGACAATTCATACTTCAACTAGGCTTTATCTAATCTTTGACTTATTTTTTTACAGGCAACCATTCTGTCTCTACTAACCCTGAGTCTAAGCCTAGCAGTGTCAGCTGGTAAGATCATATTTTATATAAATTAACTAACGACCGGCCCTGGCTTCGCATGGGTGTTCTCTATTATAATATGCATGTATAATTACTTAAAACTCTTTCAGAAGAAAGTCTCTAAATTATAGTGAAAACTGCATAAAAATCCGTTGCGTGGTTTTGGAGGAGTTTGCGGACAGACATACAGAGAGAATCGCAAAGCGACGCTATTTTATTTGACGTTAGCCAACTGTCCTGCAGGGATGTCCCGTTTTTCAGCTACCATTGTGGCAGTGTCTTTGTATTTTATAATGGAAAATACAGGACTATACATGGTCCTTTGAAATGTATGGGAGTGAAATGCAAAAAAATAGCCAATGACTGAGTGAGCGCAGTGAGCTCCACTCGGAATTTTTAGTATATAGGCTCCTAAAACTCGAATTGATTACGTGATTATGTTAGTGACATACATACGTATTTTTCCCTCTCAATTGTTTACGAATTTATTCTGAGAAGCGTGTGCAACCTACATAGATTGGTAACGAAATTCTGCCAAAATTAATGTGAACCGTGCAGAATCATCATCATTCATGATAGACTTCATATTTCTATGTTTCCAGGGGGCAGCGGCTGGCAAAGCGGTGGCGGTGGCGGTGGCGGCGGAGGCTTCGGTGGTCTACCTTCGGTAGGAGTGGCGCGCTCCGGTGGCGGCGGCGGCTGGAGCTCCGGTCTCGGTCGATCCAGCGGAAGGGATAACTCTGGGGGCTTCGGTAGATCAGGAGGATGGGGAGCCAATAGCTTAAGCAGAAGTGGAAGCTTCGGAGGCTCTAATGGGGGATGGGGCGGAAATAGCCAGGGCAGGTCGAGTGGAGGCTGGGGTGGCTCTGGAAGTGGATTTGGCAGAAGCGGCTCTGGAGGTTTCGGGCGGTCTAGTGGAGGTTGGGGAAACTCGGGCTCCAGTGGACTTGGTAGGAGTTCGTATGACTCAAACGGGTGGGGAGACTCTGGTTATTCTGGCAACGGTAGATCAGCCGGTGGATGGGCAGGCGTCGATTCCCGGTCAAATAATGGCTGGCAATCCTCCGCCTGGTAAGAACCACATAGCAAATTCGCGCTACAGGTCGTTGTTCACATGAACTTAGATATTCGGAAGGCGGTCGCCTACGTCTTAAGTGTTTCTAATGTATGTATCCATTCGATGAATATAAATATTGACAACATTACGTAATGATTTAAAAGTATATTTCAAATAATGTTAATGTAGGCCAGACATAATTAAAAATGATATAGTATGGTATGCTTGCTTGGTTAAATAGGTTTTAATGTTAAGTATGTAGTGGTTTATGAATTTGTTAAGTATCTAATAAAGGGTGTAGGCTACTGTTTGAGCCACTGTTTTATTTATTGTAATCTAATAACTGAACAACAGAAACCTATAGAAGTATACAGAGGTTTCAGTAGAATCCTCGTACGAAGCTACGGATTACAGAGTGTCTTGACGAGCTGCGGCGGGCCTGACAGACCACTAAAGTCAAACAGAATTGACCCTCCTTTGAAAGTATAGTTTTTTTTTATCTCTCGCGCCCCTCTGTACCCCGCGGTAATCTATTGTAACTATTTTAGTCACTGTTCCATTAACTAGGATTGGGCTGTTACAAAAATGTTGTAAATATGTCAGAACTGATGTCCTAACTCCTTGTGCCAGAATCCATGATGAAAAAGCGGGCTTCTGTATTTACCTGTCAGTATAGGCGTATAGGGCTGTTAGTATAGGGTGGCGTGCTTTCACCAATCCTGTTCTCTATATTTATTAATAATATTACCTCCGGCCTTAGTTCATGTTGTCATCTCTATGCAGATGATCTTCAGATCTACACTCAATCGTCCCCAGACAACATAGCTAGTGCTATTAACATTATAAACTGTGATCTGGATCGGATTTCGGATTGGAGTACCACACATGGATTGAGAATTAACGCCTCAAAGACGCAGCTTATTATCGTCGGTAGTTCGAGGATGTTGGCTAGAGTAGACCCGAAAACGCTGCCTAACGTATATTTCGATGGTGTGCAGGTGCCCTTTAGTGAGTCCGTAAAAAACTTGGGTGTTATAATTGACAAGACAATGTCCTGGGGGCCACATGTGGCTGAAATCAGTCGCAAATTGTTCGCCTCTTCGTCCACAATGAGAAGATTGCGTAATTTCCTGCCTATTCCTACTAAGATTGCGCTGGTACAGTCCTTATTGCTGCCTATTTTGGACTACGCTGACACTTGCTTCATAGATCTCACCGAGGAGCAACTTAATAAATTGGAGCGTTTGCAAAACTACTGTATTAAATTTATCTTCGGTCTTCGCAAGTTTGATCATGTGTCGGAGTTTCGTGCTCGGCTACAGTGGCTTCCCATTCGCCAGCGACGTATTTTTCATACGCTTTCTTTCTTATATCGAGTTCTGTTCGATCGCTGTTCACCGCAATACTTAAAAGAGCGTTTCCAGTACGATTCCGACATACAGAGTAGATCTCTGCGCTCTTCCCGAGATCGGACGTTGGTAATGCCCCATCATGTGACAAGCTTCTATGATAATTCCTTTACCGTACAGTCGGTGCGCTTGTGGAATGCTCTTCCCCGTGAGGTGAGATGTTCGGATTCGCCGAGTATATTCAAAAGAAGATTGAAGGGTCATCTCCTTTCTACCCTTAACACATGATTTCATCGTCTGTGTCTTGTATAGCGGTTTTGGATTCTAATTAGTATTGTTTTTGTTTAGTTTAATATATTTGTATTTGTTTTTTTTTTTTGGTCCTTTGTATAGTATATTTATTGCATTTCTTCACTGTATGGTGATTGTAACTTCTGTAAGGAATCTCAAATGTACATTGCCTACTAGTTTATTGCTTTCCGACCTCCACTATATCCATGTAAATGGTTGTCTGGAAGAGATCGCTATTGGCGATAAGACCGCCCTTGTACTTGTCATAATCTTGCAGAATCTGTGTTAATATACTGTTAATGTACAATAAAGTGTTAAATAAATAAATAAATATAGCTATTCAGCCACATAATTGTCACCAAAAAGAAAGGTGACTTTAATGTGGCTGAAAAGCAAAACTGCCAAGAGGATGTAAGGCAGACCAGTTTTTTTTACTTATAGAACCCACACTAGAGGGTATGTAGGTATTATCGCAAAGAAAAATCGAAGTTTGGGTACTCATCTAAAAAAAATTTTTTGGGCCCGGTTGTGCCCGGGCAGACCAACGCTTTGTGGGTCTTCTAAACGACTACTATCGCTACAAAGTGGAATATTTCTTGTACTCGGTGATGTAGGATAACCTACGGTGCCCTCACAGTCTAATGAGGAGTTTTCCAATAGGTATCTAAACCATTCGTAACCACTTACTAGATGGCGGCCCGACAATTTTGGAAATTGATAATCGCTTGAAAAAGGTTCTTAGCAAAGGGGATATAAACACTGGGTACGTTGTATTGGATAATATTGTATTTATCAATCGTTTTCAACCATTTTAGAGGTTGTAATAAAATGGAACATAGTGCCTATTCCAAAAAAATATGTATTTGTACATTTCGTTCAACCTTTAAAAGTTATGTATCGATTAATAAACATTTTATTTTTAGGTTTAGTATTAGATGCCTGCATGATATCATACAGATTTTTAGAAAATTACCAGAATCTAGCCATCCATCGCCATCTATTGATGTTTTTTGAAACCAACTGCCAATACCTACTGGAAAACTCCTCATTGAGTATTGCTTTGAAAAAGTAAATAAGACAGGATACATTTGTTGTAGAGTTCTGTAGGCCTTGTGTTGTATGGTGTTGCGGAGTATTCCCCTGCCCTGTTATTGGTAGTTGGGTTCCTAAAAGCAAAACCAGAGGGCTTACCATGAACGCTGATAGCAGGACCTAAACAAAACTGCCTTGCTTAGAACGAGACAAGCTTATGTGACACGTATAGCGCTGTCTCGTTATAAGCGGGGCAGTTCTCTTTAGTTCCTGCTATAAGAGCTCATGGTAAGCCCTCTGCAGCTGGGCTCTTTTGCACAACGCCGGTGGTTTATATTACTTCCCCGTTTAGGTTATATACTAAGTCTTAGTATGTATAGTCGTTAGATTAAAGTTAGGGTCTTAAATATTGAATTTATTGGTATTGGAAATCAGGATTGAAGTTGTTTGATCGTGCTGTCGGTATGGCCGGGCTTTAGGATTATGCTTTATTTGAGCTAAGTTTTAGGTTTGGCTCTTGAGTCCCCTGGGGTGCTCACATTCGTTTGGCGTGAGTGCTTCGGTTAGGTAGTTTTTTTTTGTGTCATACGGTAGGCAAACAGGCAAGCGGGCCACTTGATGGAAAATGGTCACTACTGCCTATAGACATTAGCAACACTAAGAGTATCACCAATGCGTTGCCCACCTCTATAACACGTTGCTCTGGCAGAAACACAATACTATTTAAAAAATGTTGTTTAGCTGCGGTATTCTGTAAGGTGAAGAAACTTTCCCAGTCGGGCGGCTCAAATTCGAACGGGATACCCCGCTATGCCCCGCTATGTTAATGAAACTACCGGGTCCGATTTTGATGTCATGCAGTATTAGAATAGAGTTGAAGGTATTCAACCCATGTACTGTAACGATACCTCCATTGGTTCATAGTATAGGGCACTTCCCATAGTAAGTCTGCCAAGTAAATCTGTTTTTTTAAAGAAGAACCGGTCAGATTTTGATGCCCTTCTCTACAAGGATGTATTTGAGGATGCTAAATGCAAATACTATACCGATGTTGTTATTTGGCCATAGTCCACTTCCCCTTATATACTGGATTTTTTAAAAAGCGTCATATCTTTTCAAAATCCATATTAATTCCTAATAAAAAGCCCGGAGCACACATTTTGGAGCTAACTAGCTCTACTAGGTTGTGAGGTTCATGAGATCTGTGAATTTTTTAGTATTCATTTCTTATTTCTTCTTAATTTTTTATTATTGGCTCTGATTACTGGCAATGAAATTTTGTAGACGTGATTCATAGGCCCAATATCTGTCTGTGGTTTGTCAGATTTTCGTTAAAATTATAGTTTCAAAGTTGCACGGTCTTTAAGATTTCCATACAAATTTTAAATCTCGTGCAACTTTAAAACGATATATTTTTACGAAAATATGTGGTCCACGGAATTGTGCGGACGTAGCCTTAGAGTTTCGTTTTACCTACACATCATACAGGCTATAACTAGGCTAACTGCTGGTAACATGGAAAAGGTGTAACTTGAAAGTATTAATAATTGGGCTGCCATTAGCTAATAGAGCACCAACTGAAACATGATAAAAAATTCAGTTAATTGTCCCTGTCTCATCCACCCACATATGCGAGAGTGTATATTACTTCTGAGTTTACTTGTTTATTGTTCAGTTATAGAAATTTAAATAGGTGGGCCAAAATCCTTATTAATAACTAAACCGAGCCAAAGATTTTCAAAACAAAATTTACATTTTATTTTCATTTTTTAATGTTAATATTTAATAGTTTAATTTTCTTGCATCGATGTTTTTTATTATGTAACCATATTTAAAGCAAATTATACACGATGCGGGCGTTAAATTAAATATCTGAGTTACTTTACAACATTAACTTTTTAATTTTTTATTTAACAATTACATCGTATACAGAAATTAAATTGCAAAGCAAGAAACTAACAGACTTCTAAAACAAAAGGAGTGATTTTATTTCACCGTTAAGTCTAAAAACCTTGTATTTATCAATATTTTAGGAAAAATATTCACCCTCGCTCAAGGACACCTTGAGCCCAATCTAGTGCTGTGCACATGAATCGACCTAGTATAGTAGAATTGATACCAAAAAGGAGAAGATTCTTATTTCGATTGAATGTTCTTTTATTGTAGGTACGTGTGTTCCTTAAAATTTTCGTCAATTGCGGACTGATTTTGATGTTAGTTTTTAGTAGGGGCATAGCAGTGTATTGTAAGGGTAGAAGTGAGATGCAGTTACCTGAACACTAAACAAAAAATAAATACCTAATCGTAGACAAATTCACACAGCGCTATCTAGCCCTAAACTGAGCAAAGCTTGTATTATGGGTGCTAGATAATTGATATAGTACTTATACAGTTTTTTTAAATACATACTTATTAAACATAGAACACCCAGACCCGTTACAGAAATTAAAATGGATCATTTCAATTTCTGCCCGGCCGGAAAACGAACCCGCAAACTCTTGTACGGCAAACTAGCATGTTAACCACTGAACTACTCAGGATACTACACACTATCGTACTTCTGACATAACTCTGCCGTACTCCTGCCATACCTTTACGGTAAATATACCGTACCTTTATGGTAAATATACCGTACCCCTACTCTCTCTATCTCCTCTCTACGCGTCCTTCAACCCCACCTCAATCCCCTCAATATAATAACTATTTCAATTAATTATTATTAAATATATATTAAATAATAAATACCATAATAATTGTTAGATAATAATTCGATTTTGTCAATCCCGAGCGTAAATGTAAATTCAGAGAGGATTTACAGCACACACGCAACGCAATGTGTGTATGTGGTAGTGACCGATGGACTAATCACAGTGCTCAGAAAAGAGTCATTGGTACATGGCCGCAGAGGGTTTCGAACCCGGTACCTCTCGCTTACGAGTCGGCTAGTCAACCGCCCGGCCACCGACGCTCCTCTAGACGATACGAGACGATTTATTATGTATCTCGAAAACGGCTTATACACATGAGTCAGCAGTGATATAAGTCTGAAGTTCTTCAAGAGAGCCTTATCACCTTTCTTGAATAACAATATCACTATGCTTCTGTGCCATGCTTCCAATGTTTTCCCTTCGAGAATAACGGAATTAAACAGCTTCTGAAGGGTCTTAAGAACAGGTTTGCCATCAGCTTTCAGAAGCTCAGCCGTAATTCCATGATCACCCGGCGCCTTGTTGTTCTTGAGGTGTTTGAGAGCTATACTAATCTCGTACAGGTTGATGTACAGGGATATCTTCGGTATAGTGTCGGGTTAACTTGGCTCTGGGGTCTTTTGCCTTTTCAAATCAAATCAAATCAAAATCAAAATTTCTTTATTGATTAGGACATTAAATATCTCTTTCAATCGTCAAAAAGGAGGGGGGTAGGAAAGTAGGAAAGAAACACACAGTGACACGCTGACCGCCCTATGTCTGTAGATAAACGTATCCCTCGCCAACCACAACCGAACCGGGCTCGACAATGCCAGACAGAGCCGGAACGCTATAGTATATTATGTACTCGTAGGTATGTCTAGTATAATTAAGAAAAACCACCTAAAACTACAGCAAGAGTAAGCCAGTCCACCAAGGCAGCACTCGTTCACGAGTATAACGCAGGGCCCAGCCATCGTCCAATTCAACCATATTTGAGGGAAAAGAGCGACCAGGCCCCCACGCCACCGCCAGACAGACTTTTAAGTGAGCGTGCATCACACATGCTGCATGTGATAGGTAGTTGCTCCCACCCTACTCTATCCTATCCCTACCCTATCGCTACCTTACCCCTACCCTATCCTAGCATTGCCTTAACCCTACCCTACCACTAGCTTACCCCTACCCTACCACTATCTTACCCCGACCCTACCACTATCTTACCCCTACCCCACCCTATACTACCTTACCGCTATCTTACTCCTACCCTACCCTACCCCTACTCTAACTACTACCCTACCCCTACCCTAGCGCAGACAGGAGACACCATGTGTGGGAGAGGAAGGAAAATTAACGCCGCTTCCAAGGTGGTTCTCTGTGGGGGAAAGAAACGGCAAGAAACCCACAGAGCCTACGTTAATCCTTTTTTTTTTAAACATGTCTTATGTACTAATACATTATTTGTCCTATATACTATCCTAAAAGTAAATACCTGCATAGAACAGCAGTTCAGTCCCATTGACTTTTGTCATGAAAGCTCGACTTTCTTCAGGACCTCAGATCTGGTCGTACCAACTCTGCTGTCATCCGTTTTTAGTCTCGTCACCTGGCTCTGTCCAATCAACAGATCTCTTTCAAAGACCTTCGGAGCGCTACCTTGAGGTACACCGTAAGTCACCTCTTCGTCAGAACTGACGCAGTTTCCTATTCTGACCCCATGGCTGCGATTCCGCAAATAATCATCCAGATAGTCCAGCGGTTTCCCTCTGATTTGTTCACAGCGTTATAATTTGCTTACCAGAGTGAAAAGGAGGAGAAGTGTACTCGGTACACAATCACGAATAGTATTTACTCGCTCTCGCTATTTGAATACACAACAATAACATTGACTTAATATCTAGTAATTAACACTTACATATACATTACTGAATAACATTTACATTACTGAACATCTGTGACAGTGCAAGTTAGTGTTGTGAACTGAAATACGCAAGAACAGAGTTATTTTGGCTTATAACTTTTTTTGTGTATATTTTTTTCTTAATTTAGTAACAATGCCCATCACTGTTAAATGCGCGGGATGTCTAGAGAGTGTTATTGCTCGGCAATCACTGCGTTGTCATAGATGCTCAGAGTCTTACGACTTGAAGTGTGCTAATGTTGGGCAGAAAGTCTACACTAATATGAGTAGGGATCAAAAACTCATATGGATATGGACACATGTGAGTCTGCGATGTCAAAGTTAGCTAATAGCAACAAACCGGTGCGCTGTGATGCTGTTAATGCTGCTGGACCTAGCAGGTCATTGGCAGTGGAGGCAGTGGAGGTGGTGTCCACAGCCAGCGCGGTGGCAGCGACCGGCCAGATACTTGTGGCAAGCGACAAGCTTTCGTTGGGAGAGAGGCTTTCTGTTGGCGGGATACCTATAGGTGACCATAGTACATGGTACGGCCGCCGAGGTGACCGGTGACCGAGGCTGGCAAATTGCCCACATATGCCAAAATGACTACAGTCCCGGAACCGGTCGAAGAGGTTCCTGTGGCTGTTAAGGTATGCCTGAGGTATGGTGGCCTTGCGTGGCGATGGCTCTGAAAGTTCGCCTTATGGCGCAACGCTTGACGGTGTTGGGTTGGCCGCCTTAGCTTCGCGAATTTTGAGAAGAGATGAGGGCCACTCGACTGCAGATGCAGGAGATGGCTGGTTTGTCCTCGAGAGTTGGTGAGTGCGACTAACGGATCGACCTCCTGTGGTCACGTGTGGATGCCGTAGAGCAGCTGGTTAGCAAGGAATCAGATTCGTCGCTTAAGCCAGAGATTGCTCACCTATAACTGGAGCTCAATAACAGAGATCAACAGCAGCTGCAGAATTATATTGATAATGCTTGTGTGTGTGAGGAAAAATGAGAGAACACAACGCACGTCGTCAAGACTCTTGCCAATAAGTTAGGCGTTTCCCTGGCCGAGAGCGACGTGGTTAGTGCACATCGAGTGGGGCGTGTTCCTAACTCGGATGATAACAGCAGTTCGGAGAAGAGCACGCGGCCGCAGCTTATTGTCGTGCGGCTGGCGCGCCAAGTGGTGCGGGGCAAGTTGCTGCAGGCGGCACGCGTCCGTCGAGGAGTTACCACAAAGGGCATGGGGTTGCCTGGACCATCACTTCGTTTCTACATTAATGAGAGGCTAACACAAGACAACAGGGCACTCTTCAAAAAGGCTAGAGAGGCTGGTAGTTGCCTGGGTTGGCAATACGTGTGGACACGCGGGGGTAATATATATTCTCGCAAGTCCAAGGACGAAGGCTCTCCAAGATACCGGATAACCACCGAGGCAGATCTGGAAAGGGTTTTTGGAGTTAAAGAGGTTGGATCTTAATTGACACTTAGATGATTTCATTTATTTACTTAGGATGACTTATACCAACAAAGTTATTGCATCTTGTAGCTAAAAATATAGTACCGCGCCCGGTGCACATGCGCGGCGGTCGAGGTGGTGGGGTCGGGGGGTATTTTACATAAAGCGGGGATTGTCTGCGGTTTGTTTGACTGTGACTCAGTTTAGTTATAGGAACTACATACCGACCCCAGTGGGTAGAAGTCGATTTTCTTAATTACATGCAACTAAATCAAATAGTAGCACAACCCACACACTTCTCGACTGAAACAGAGGCTTGTCTGCACTGACCCGCATCTGGATGCGAAGGAGGTAGTGGTGTCTGATATTATTGGGGCATTGGGTCATGCCATGGTTAATGTTACATTGTCATTGAAAAAAGAGAGGTGCCCCCTTAATATAAACCTATAGACCAATTAAAAATATCGATTTGGAACGTTTCAATCATGATCTAAATGAAAATATTGCTTGGGAATCAGTATTGGGCTTGCCAGCCGTGGATTCCATGGTGGATAAGTTTAATGAATTAATTACCTTACTCTTTGACTGCCATACGCCATTAAAAACCATTAAAATAATTGAAAACCGTTCATCGCCAAGATCACAGAGACGGTTTTACTTATGATTGACCTACGAAATAAAGCACATAAAAAGTACAGGGCATCAAAATTAGAATTTGACAGGGAACGGTAGAGGAAGGTGGCCTAGAACGGGTAAGTTTCGCGCGAGGATAAAAAAAAACTAGAAATGAGAAGAATATGTTAGCTTGATTTAGTTATAAGATAGGATGTTAGCATAGCATAATATACCGAGGTATTAAACTTGAAAATAAAACACTATTTTACAGCATTTTTATCAAATATTTTAGAAATGGAAAAAATTTGAAACCTCTAAAAAACCCGTTTTGCCCGCATATAAGCCGGGTATAACGGGTTTCTGTTTTGGGCAAAACGGGTAGACGATATTATTTTTAGGATAAGTAAATCAAACTTTAAATCTAACAAGTAGGAAAAACACTGTACCTACCGACTATAGTTTATCATTTCGACTGTAAGCATTTAACATTATAATATTTACTGTTAAAATGTTCAAACATTAAACCTCAACCACCACCACCACCACAACAAAATTAACCTTTCTAATGATGTAATATTAATAGCTATAGGAGTTGTAGAACAATATACCCATACTCCTTTGAGGTATTTTTACAATATAGATTATTATTTTGTATTAAATTTTTCATACGAAACCATACCCGTTTTGCCCAACCCGTTTTGCCCAATAGCACATATTCTTGTAAAGTAATTAAAGACTGCGAAATGAAGGGTAATCCGAGATAACTCTTTGTCTTACTTTATTATTATTATTATTAAGCAGGCAAGCAGTTGTCAAAACAACTGATAGATGCCTGTATCTGGTTCTTCTCTACTCATCAATCTGTATTCAAATATTTGTCGAGTATGTTTTTGAATTGGTTAGTATTTTCTGCTGTCACCACGGATTAATTAAATCGGTAATTTAAAGTAAGATAGCGCTAAAACATAAGCGTCATATTAACAATGTGCTAAATATAAAGGTTTTCAATAAATCAAGGAACACATATCTTAATTTTTTTTAAGAAAAGCACTAAAGCTCTTTCGTTAAACATACATCCGCCATTAAGCAGTCCGGTGCCCGAGCAAAACGGACCGAAACTCGTAAATATTTGGCTATTTTCGGAACATGCACACGTCGGTAATACTTATTTACAAGGCAGATTGGTGACCAGTAGATAGTATATATAATGAAAATCATGCAAATTATAATCACTATATTAACTCAAACTATCAAGATAATAAGTCACTGTGGAAAAATGTTTAAGATAAGATATTAACCAATCCTAAAAAACAAGAATATCTTCCTGAGACTTTCAGTAATGCTGATGATATAAACAAACATTTTTTAAATGTGCAAGGGCCGGACAGTGTTCCTGAGTCCTGAGTTCCTGATTATTTTGTGGGCAATTCAGCGAAGCCACTATGAGTCTTGCCACTGTTGGTGTGTCTGAAGTATTTCGATTTATCACATCTATCAAAAGTGATGCAATCGGTGCCGACGGCATAAGCCGAGACATGATTTCGCTCACACTTCCACGCACTTTATCTGCGATTACACACAATATTAACTGCTCTATCATGGCAGGGGTTGTTCCAGCTCCTTTGAAAGTCGCAATCGTGACTCCTTTACCAAAGGTTGATCATCCCACGACCCTTAAAGACCTATTAGCATATTGCCCTTTTTATCGATAGTTATGGAGAAGGTATACATGCTCAATTGATTAAGTATATTGGGACAAATGACATGTTACACAAAATTTCAGTCTAGATTTCTTAAGAATCGTGGGAATATACTATACTATCTACGCTTATGGGAGTGACAAATAATATCCGGCTCAACAGGATGTTGGCCGAGGTACTATTTTAACACTTCTTGACTTCTCGCGGGTGTTAGATAGGGTGTATAGAGTGTACAGATCTCGCGTGTGAATTTAAGTATTTAGAAGATATTAATAATGGTGGTCTAGTATTTTATCGAAAACTAAGGGTGGAAAGCTTAATGAAATAAAAATAGGGCACATTAGTTAAATATAAATAGCTATTTATTCCAGACAGGAAAAGCACATTTAAACACACATATTGGATCAAATTAGATAAGTTATTATATCATAGGATAGACAATCATAGCAAACAAAGTTACATGGGAAATATAACAATATATTCTGAACATAACAATACATGGCAAAATACAAAATCCCTAAAAATGGGACAATAGTATTACGAATGATTCAATCAATAACCGATTATATAGATAAATAAAACTAATACAAAATATAAAGCAACAATAAAACAATGCAAGTTTGTACTTAACTCTGTGCCGGGTCTGGAGAAAAAAACCCCTCCCAGTCTCTCGACTGGGTTTATATAACCAACATTCAAACGGAAGTTAGAAGCCGTTACATTTCAACCAATGACAGCGCGTTATAAAAATTCTAATTAACTATGAAATATTGTGCAAAGATAATAACCAAATTCATCGAAATAGTTCTTAAAACTATTTTAAATAATTATAAGATACATTAAATATTTGGAAACCAAACTTTTAGTTAATTAGTACTGAATGTGCTCAAAGATTAAACATCGTTCAGGAGTTTCGTACATTCGTTCTGAAACGACTATAATTTTATTTAGCAATATTATTTATAATTAATTACGATAGTTTTACTTTTAAATAACAATTAAAAATAGACTATAATACCATATAATATAACACGGGCATTAGATAGTATATTTTTTTTCATTTTTTTATTTATTTGTATCAGGCTACAGAGGCCCATAGATATAATACATATAACATACAAAATAATAAAACAATAAACAATACATTATAGCCAAACAAAATAATATAACGTATACAACAATACCACTTATAAAATTAACAATAGACTAATAGATAATATAATAATTTTCAAAACTAAATTCTAACACTTTTCACTTAATCTCTGAGCGATACCTAATGTCATTTCGGCGGCACCGGAAATTCTGGGTCGCCCACGGAATCGCCGTAATAATCGTATAAACATACCACTTTTACTGTCAAAACTGATGGGCTTGATGGAAACTCTATTGCTTGATTTAGAAGCTATTTGGACAATCGTCACCTATCAGTAAAGCTTTTGAGTAAACTGTCAAGCATGCAGAATGTGCAGCGTGATGTCTAAAAATCTAAAATTCTAAATTATATAAATTATTTTACAAATAAATACGAATTTAAAAATAAAAAACTTGTCCCAAGTCTCTTGTTGAAGGAATTGTTCCCAAAAGATTGGCCGCATTGCCTCGCTGTAATGCAAGGCTGATTCTTTGGCCAAGGTATTGGCCAGCCTTTTGGTCGTGCGAAGCGTATTTAAACATATATATTTATTATATATTGATATGTCGTTTAATATTGTTAATTGACTAGCCGTTAGTAGTAAAGACAAGTGTGACAAGTTTTATCTGAGGGTGCATGTTCACGTCCAAACCAGGTAGGCATTCGACTTTGAGTCTTACTCCTAAGGCATACACTCTAGTCCAACTGGCAGTGGCGTAGCATAGGTCACTAGCACCCGGTGCGGATTCCAAATTTGCCGCCCTCTTATTTTTGTAATCCATTATAAAAAAATTGGGGCATGGTAAAAAGAGTACTTTTATTGATTAACACTAACCTGAAAAGTGAAATTAACATTTTTTGAGATAGAGTAAAGTTTTGTAAAGTTTGGTAGTTAGATATTATATATTTATTTGGCATGTTACTATTTTCGTTCCGATTGTACCTGCGCGCACCGGCGCTCGCAGCTAGGTAACAACAAAAAAAAAATGACGAAAAAAACACTGAAAGAAATTAACTTTTTTTTTTTTTAATTTTTTTTCTAACTGCCACCTCCGCAGCGCCGCCCCCGGCAAAGTGCCGCCCGGTGCGGACCGCACCCTCCGCCCCCCCCATGCTACGCCACTGCCAACTGGCATAGTTTAAATTGAATTTATGAGAAAAATATATATTAGGTGCATGATTCACTGATGTGATTGCTATGCATGAGGTAGATTTTATTCGCAAAAAATATTGTTAGTGCAATAAAAACTATTTGTGTAGTAAGTTCGTAAGTGTTTTGAGCTGTGAGTACTAATGACATGGTTGTGCTGTTAATCTACTTTAAAGCTTAATGCAATAGAACTTACTTATCGGATCCTGGCAAAAGCCGGGATAAGCGTTATGATGATGATAATGACTTACTAAATATTGTGGGAAATACACAGTGTCACATATAAAATGGTCATATCTTTTAGTGTGTTGACTTTAGAAGCTTGTTTCCTAAGGCTTAATGGGGTCACCGACCTTAGTATTTGGTATTAATTTCAACTTAATACATTTACCTTGTCATGAGTATCCGCTAGACACCGTGACAAACAGACAGACAGACAGGGTGTCAAAAAGTTTTCCTATAACGGTTCTATTTTACCTTTAGATGTCCGGAACCATAAAAAGGGTCTTGAGTGTTCGACAGACAGACACTTAACAGAGTTTGACACACTAGCGTAGCAAAAGTGTAGAGTCTAAATATAGACTTAATAGCACACTTTGCTAGTAACAACAATGCAGCGGTAGGGGAAATTGCCTTTCTTATAAAACCATTCTACCAATTGTAAAATTGTCAGCAAATGGCTTATTATGACGTTCACACCAAGTCGTGCCCGAGTATGATTTTGTTATTATTTTCTGGCGTTAGTTGTAACTTACTTAGTAAGTAGTTACTTACTAAGTACCTACCCAAGTACCCACTCCTTTTACGAGAAACTATGTAAAGACAATTATTATTAGTACCTAACCTTTTTTTATAAGTACGAGTATAGTAATATGTAATTTGTTTTATTTTCGAAATTGTAGCTTCACTGCTGGATGCTGCGAAAATTGTCTGAACTCATATTCGGCCAGATGGCTGAAATCATATTAAAACATAAATAAGGCGTTGCATTAGGTTCCCAATAAAGCTAGTTTCATTGATTTTTAATATATTTTTCTTTGTTATATTTCAGTTTGAAATCCATTGAAAAAATAAATAGAAAAATAAGTCATCGGTTTTCATAATATTTATTTATTTATTTTTGCTTTTTCAGACATAACTTGCCTAGTATAATACCTAAATTTTCATCTTTTCTAACTTTGAATGACATTAAATGTAAAACAGACAGACGCTGGGACTTACTAAGTGATTTACAAATACCTACGGAGTTCTTTTTTCAAAGGAGACCACTTGAATGATCACTCTGTAAAAGCATAACCTTATTAATATGTTGTCTCATTTAAAAATTAGATGCTTCAAGGTAAGTGAATTTGAATTTATTTTTGTTGATTAATATTAATTAAATTAATGCATGGGCCGTGTGGTGTCCGGCAGAGTAGAATAGCACCAACCCCTTACACTCACGGGTGCCGTACAAGGCGACTCATGTTTTCGAGGCAAAAGATCAAGAGTCTCCGTAGTCTGGAAAATGGGCAGCAGCATTTTCCATTGTTATATTTAAACACTGCGATCTCCGACCCGCCTGCCAAGCGTGGAGATTATGGCAATAACCTCCCCTTTCGGGGGAGAGGCCCTAAGTCCTGCAGTGGACTGTTACGGGCTGTGATGATACAATTAATGCAGACATATCAAAGATCTAATCTACCGCTGCTGATTTTTAAAGAGTGAGTTCGAACCCGAATTATAAAAAGTTTGGTACTTATCCATGTCAATTAGATATGAGCTTATAGTATGTAACATCAGTATTTTTATTAAGTAAATAAACAAGAAAAAGGGTAAATTTCAGATGTAAATAAAAGTTTATTGAAGGTATAATCAAACAGCACCTACTTAATTTAATACGTTATTGTTGTGTTACAGTTGCGGAGACCTATTAATAAAAACCGCCCATCTAATAAAAACGTAGAGCATGAGATGTGGAATATAATAAAAATATCTGGATTACTACAAGATTTGCCACCCGCGTCATTCTTGTTGTTAAATGCAGTTACATTTTCTTTCTTGACTTTGATAACATTCATGATCATCGGAGTCTATACGAACAGTGGAGATATGGAGAATGCATTCGAAGCATTCAGCCTGATCACTTTCTGCATGATGGCGGCTATAAAACTGGCCTCTTTTCGTCGATATAGCCATCATTGGCGTGATCTTGTACAACGGGTCACCGCTCTAGAGAAAGAACAGTTGGCGGAAAACAACGATCCAATGGAATACGAAACGGACGAAGAAGACCACCCATCGTCCAAGAAGAACAAATTTTCACCACACATAGAAAAATACACAATGAGTTTTAAATCAGTGTCGTCAGTTCTCACAGTAATATACGGTTTTACTGCCACCATATTTATAGCAACACCTTTCATACAATATGGGTTTCTGGCATTTAATGGTCACAAACTGGACTACCCTCACTTGATGCCAATATGGTTTCCTATTGATAATCTAAGTGTTTATGAACACTGTGTTATCGTAGTACTTCTTGAAATTATCCCTTCTATATTTTGTGTGATGACCCACATTGCGTTCGATATGACGTTCATTGGAATGGTCACATTTATTTGCGGTCAATTCTCTCTACTGAAGGATTACAGCGCCAGCATCGGTGGCAGCGGAGGCTATACTATATCCCAAGACAGAGAGCGACGGGCTCATTCGAGAATTATAAAATGTAAAGAGATTCATATGTTCCTTACAGAGTAAGTTTCAACACACAAAAATATTTTTGTATAGCCAGGTCGGATGAGAGTCCTGCTTTAATTTTATCACGTCTATATTAAAATCCAGTTTTAAATTAAATTAAAACATCTTTATTTCAAACAATATATCTATCACTTGATAATATTGTACTTAGCTATGTTAGTTATATTAGTAATATAATTTTGTAGGTATTGACATTATTTGGCGCCCAAATTTGGGTACTTATTTTGATTCTATGGATTTTAATTTTATGCAAGATAGTTTTGTGTATATAGGAATTAGGTGTTTTCTTAATTGAATGCGTTTTAAAAGTGGCTTTCCATATATTTTATTCAATTCTACTTCACTCCGTTCCCTTCTACTTGTATCCGTTTATTTTGCAGCTGTCTGTCACTAATATTGACCGTTTTAATTTCAGTATGATTTGTAATTTAAATAATTTGACACAGAATATATTGGGAGTCTATTTCGTAATAGCGGTTATGACAGTGTGTTCTATTGCAGTGAGATTAAGTTTGGTGAGTAACCGACCTGTCGGCTAATTACGTGACGCAGTTACTAACAATTCTCTGATTTCAGTAACTGAAATTGTTACTTTTCCGATTGCTTATCATTGGTTTCATGGGTTCTGCTGCTGACAAAGTTCCATTGCAATAAACTGAAATTATTAAACCGATCATACGTAGTGGCAAAAGTAACAATTTCAATCATTGAAATCAGATAATTGTTAGCAACTGCGTTACGTAATTAGCCTACTGTAATAATAGTTTTGTTTTGTACAACAATTTTGTATTTCAATGCATAGATTTAGAACATAACTCGGTTGTTTTTACGCAGGAGGAGCTGGGTGTGATGGAGACATTATCTTTGATCCAATACATGAACGGTGTTCTCATTCAGCTGTTCTTATTCTGTTTTTACGGCGACAAGATATTCCATGAGGTAAGATACCTATCCCACCATAAGATAAATGTGAAAACAGCGGAAGGGTTCAGGTACAAATTTTGCCTGAACCCTAGTAACTCCGTAATGCCTTTCGAATTCTCTCGCAAGACTCTATGCGTAAATTACCTTCCTAAGTCCTTCACCGTATGCTCCTTTTACTGGCAATGATATTACGTGCCTTTTGAAGCCTCCGTCTGATCTCAACTGTTGTCAGGAACCAGTATTTCAACAATTCAAGACAACCAATTTTAAATTGTTTCACTACCTGGTCGTCGTGAATACCTACAGTTTAGTCTTACAAAAGTGCAAATCTTAGAGTGTTATGGGTATAGAATTGAAGCCATCTCACGCAGAGTTTACCCTAGATTGGTTAACAAGACCGCTGAGCAATTGAGCAGCAGAACGTGTTATCTATATCGATATTTGCTGGAATCGAGATAAACTATAAGTTAATTAATAAAGCATTTAAACTTACATCTCGAATTAAAGTTAGTTCTGACACCCATTGTTGGAAAAAGTTAGTCATAGCACATTTAATTACCTCTTTAAATAACTTAAACAGATCCCTTGAAACCTACTCGCATCAAAACATCTCATATCGACCATTAGTTTGTGCGATAAGCACAAGTCCAAGTACAACTTACACAGACCATTTGGAGCCTTTTTGACCCCATAAACTCAAAATCTATTTAGCATAAACACATACAATGGATTTACTTTTACAAATATTCTGCAAAACTAGTAAGGGTAGGTAAATGCTGGTAAATGTAATTCAACATTTCCGGGAATTCGACATCGAGTAGGATACGTAGGACATTAAAAAAACGAGCAGCGCCCGACAATGCCAGACAGAGCCGGACCACATCATACATAGCGGGGCCGCGTCGGACAATGGAAATAAACGAAATGTTTGTTTTGCGGTTATTTTGACAAAAAAACAGAAATATTTCACTGCTTCGGCGCTCAAAACACACTCGAGTTTCATAATACCACTCCGAAAAATTCAAGCTTCCGTGTGCCATGCGCTGCTCCACCGTCCTCGTTCGTCGCAGGGAACCCCGGTCAATAAACCCTATCAATAAAACCTCCTTGCGATCGATAGGCGTTCTTTGGTGATAGGAAAGCGGCTGATAATAATTCATATTCTCTTTGTGGTCCCAGAGTTCGGTGGGGCCAGGCGAGGGCCCGTTCGCGGCCGCACTGTGGGGCCTCAGCCCGCGAACGCGGAAGGAGCTACACCTGCTCTCCATCGGCATGGTAAAGGGCCACAGCCTGCGCGCCGGCCCCTTCAGCACGCTCAACTTGCCTTCGTTTGTTCTGGTATGCTTATTTTTTGGCAACATATTTGAATTCTTTATGAAAAATAAAACTAGCGTGTATGTAAAGCTGCATCGGAAATATTGCAAGTGATTAATTTGTTCTGTTTCAGATTATACGATCTGCTTACAGCTATTACGCAATTCTTAATAAATAATTCATAGGGTATTATAATCGTCTAGACTACAACTAGACTGTCTAAAAAGTAAAGATAAATGGAAATTATAAGATTGATTGAAATCAACAAATAAGCAACCAGATTTTTAATAATGAAGACGTCCCAGCTTTTACCTACTATGTTGTTGTATGGACATCTTCAATAATTAAAATCATTGCTTACTTGTTGATTTCATTGTAGATTTCACGGAAGGATCGCGTTCCCACATTTGGGACATTCTTGACGTCTGTGACATTACAGATAAGCTGCAAAAGTGGTACGGTATGGCCACGTCTTGCGTATACCGGTAAATTACGTGGGCAACAGTGTCTGGCTATGTCGGCCCTGCCGGGCACAAGAAGGAGAGGCTGGCCCAAGAAGCGATGGCTATAACGCCAAGACACTTTACTGTTTAGACAGAGCCTACATAATGCACTGCACATTGCACACACAGCTCGAAAGTCTCATCAATACTCAGCTGGTTTAAAAAAATGTAGATTATATGTGAGCTTAAGTGATAATTAGCTTGGAATATCTGCCGATGAAACTGTAACGAGTAAACGAGTTCTTGAGAGGAGACCGCGACTCGGCAAGCGTAGTATGGGACTTCCTCCGGCCAGGTGGAGTTACAACTTGCAAAAGGCTAGCAGTGGACTAGCATAGGCTAATGACAGAAGATTCTTTATTTTAGAATAAATTTTAGCAATTTAATATAAAAAAAATAATGGATAAGTAGAAAATAATATTTTTCATATTTTGGTAAGAATGTTAGGAAGTAAAAGATCGATTTAAATGTATATTACTTAATTTTACTCTAAATTAAATTGAGGTGAGAGTTATTGCATTGTATAACAATAAGATAGGTACCCTAGGATATACCCTAGGATAGGGATTCTAAAGCTATGACACCCCCGACATCGTTTATTTCTTACTCTGATTAAACATACGCATCCGCGATATACCTAAATAGTATCAATAATAATAAATAACTTATAATAACAAGATTAATCTATATGTATAGCTAACGAATAGTAATGTTAAAATAACAACGACAGTCATTAGACTTGTGTGAGATTTATTTTCACACTTATCTATTAATATCTAATCTAAAGTTTCACCCTTAAGAAATTTCGTTTTACTTCTGTTAGAAGAAGTTTGCCAACAAGTTATTCCTCTTTCGCAGGATTGATTATGGTCGCTCCCTCTTTCTCTTCAGACGGAACATCCTTGTCGTCCCATCCCCAGACGTTGTGGGAGCCGTCTCCCGTCCTCTTCACTCGCTTCTCGATGACCTCGTCCGAGACGGTCTTCAGGTCGTATGCCCATCCGATCTTGGCCATGGCATCGATGAAAAGCTTGGAGTAGTTCAAGGAGTAATGCCCGAGTTCGGCGGTCTTGTAGTCCCATGGGAACGTGTGGTGGTAGTTGTGGAAACCTTCGCCGAGAGCGAACAATGCGACGGTGTTGTTTTCCACTGGGTTGATGGTCTTGTCGTAGGGTTTGGTTCCGAACATGTGGGCGGCGGAATTGACGAGCCAGGTGGCGTTAAGGACGAACACGTAGCGGAAAAGGGCGCAGATGAAGTAAGCGTTCCAGGCCGTCTCGCCCCACAGAGTGGGGATGTAAGTTGGCAGGATGAAACACGCCAGCGGCATCAGGACTGTGTAATGACTGAAACAAAACAAGGCATCTTAATTACTACATCTTAATTTTAATACTCAAAGGTCATATAGATAGTATGGTCACGTAGACAAATATTGTCACGGTCGCGACATGGTCACAGGTCACATGAAAATTATGATACGGTGACTTTAAACATTTTTATGAACTTTGGTCTATCGATACTATATGAAGTGGCACTGGCTAGCAGTGGCTAAAAACGACTAGACCTATATGTCATAACAATAGGTACATAAGTATACAAATGTCATTCTTAATCTACTCTTTATCTAGTCAAACAATCCATTCCCAGTCGCCCCCGGCGAAAAGGTACCCATCAGATATCCTCTGTAGAAGGGACGATCCGCAGCGAGGATCACATCCTTTATAAGAACTATATAGTTATTACTTAGGCGACTTTTATTGAGGTCTGCGTGGTCCACTTCTCCTAAAATATTTTACGTGACTTTAAGGGCGCCAGGCACCAAATTCTTAAACGCATTTAATAGTCTGCGCTGACTGCTTACCATCAGGCCGTAAGCTTGTTTGCTACCTTAGTGGTATAAAAAAAATACGATACACAACAAAACATTTCAACCAAAAAAATTAAATGTCATTCTTCGCCGTGTTTAAGAGTTAGCTGCAAACCGCGCTAAGTGTTATAAATATAAAAAAGTAGACTTACTTCTTCTGGAATCTGAGGATTGGATCGGCCCAGAGGTCGCTCATGTCGATGTTGTGCCCCTTGGCCTTGATCTGTGCATGTTTCTTGACGAGAAGCCAGCCGACGTGCGAGAAGAAGAAGCCACGCGTTGCGTTGTGAGGGTCGGCATCAGTTTCGGAGTACTTGTGGTGCATACGGTGGTCGCGCGCCCAGTCTATCGCTGCGTCCTGAGAAAGGAAGAGAGGATCACTCTAAGTCTTATCTCAAACGTCAATATAAGTAAAATCTACCAGAAAATTATCACCCTATAGTTGGAATTCAGTTGCACGCTATGAAGAAACAAGGTCTAATTTCCCTTGCAATGGCAGTTAACAGTCTTAATCTTAGCGATATTTTGAAAGTTGAATGAAAGTCAATAGCCAAGGAGTGGTAATTGCCTGAGCAGCTGTTCCCCGAACAATATAATCTGGTCTATTTAAATGAGTGAATAGGCAGTAGTTACCTATTTACGTCATCTTCTATTCTACATCATGTCCATCGTCCCGTATTCAACTAATTGAGGATAAATTGACTTGGAGCTTGTTATGAAAATGTAAGTCCTTTACTTTCAAGCTGATTAAGTAGTTGCTAAAGCACTTATATATCTATCAAAAGTATGAGTGAAATGAAAAAAATCGCTTTTACTCAATAGGTTATTAGTTATAATTACCTAATACTTTATAGTACTTAATAAAATGTTGCAATAACTAATTTTGATGTTTTCATTATTTATTACCATTTTTAATTACTTTTCCCCCGGGCCGCGAGCTAAACAGGGATTTAACGCCTGGATGATGATGATTCATTACTTATTTATATTTGTTACATTCAGGTTTTTCTCTAACTGCCTATATTATATATCTTTGTGACTTACTTATATTATGAATCGTGTAATTATATAATTTTCAATTATAAAAATTAAGCAATCTAATCACTACTTTTAGTTGTGATATTTTATCCTCTTCCCAAAGCCATATTTGCGCGAAGTCATACATTATTGTTTTTGTTTTGTATATTTTTGCCCTTTGCTCTGTGCAATAATGATTTTTTAACTTATTTACATTTAATATCTGGAAGAGATAACGAGAACATCGGATGTTAAAGTACACAGGTTATCTGAAACCAGTTTACTTAGTTTGATGAAACATGGTTGGTATTTTCCAAAGATTGAGTGGGCATTATTACGAATCGTAATGATAGATGTTAATTCGTGTCGAGGGGTCACCGATAGCTCGGATGGCGCATGCGTGAGACCCACGTGGCGGGGCATCGTGATAGCATTTGAATGCATGAAAACATGTGCTCAGGAGGATGACCGAGATTTGCCCTCAGTGCGCGTCAACGGCCAAGCAACGTTATGGCCAGTTCATTAGCAGTGTTTTCTTCTTTATCTTTCGTCCTTATGTCACATTAGGTGGGGTTGCCTCTCCTTATCCTAAACAATAAATCATGTTTTTCGGGTCGCGTATTGGAATCTCTCCACAAGCTTTGTCATACTAGTGCATCAAGTCCAAGGAGGCCGTCCTGTTCTCAGTCTTCCGGAAGAGAATTAGATTTAGTTAGAGTGATAATGCGTACATATATATTTTTTTATTTTTTTAAATATGGTGTTGTAAACTTGTGTAACCCAGTGGGTAAATCCAGAATAGCTGATTTCGTCAACATAAACTAATTCACAATCAAACTTCGTCCAAAATGAGGATAATTAATAAACCTCAAAGAAATGGAGGAAAAAGAAACGAGCAATATAATTATAATCTGCTGTGATAAGACACCGTCAAACCTATACCTATTTGTTGTTAACTTTGTGTTAATGATACTCAGCCAAGTAACATCCAACTGATGATATTTATTAGAAGTTAACGTACTATGTTCGATGTTCTATAAGTCCTTGAGGTGCTCATTCTGACGTTAAATTACAACGTACTTTACGTTACGTGATCGTAACAAAAATTTTACGATCGCATCCGAAGATTACACTGAGATTTGATATGTCAATTAGAATTAAGTAGGTACCTATGTATTGCACTTTTGATTCCACCCAATTACTGTTAAATGTTGCCTACGCATAATAATGTGCATAAAAGTGCCTTATAAATAACAACTGTCGATGAATATGACGTGTTCGTGGAAATAACTATTGTATATTTAACCGACTACGGCGGAGCCAACGAAGGGTAATGAAGTTAACAGTGTATGTATATGTCGCAGGTTTATGATAAAATGTGATTTTTAATTAAACACCTAGGCTTTGATCAAGAAAGAAATAAGACAAAATTAGTGCTTAATCTTATCATAAACGTGAGAAAATCCGATCATTCCCATTGTCTCGAGATCTACCTATCTCTTTCACACTTGTGGTAAGTTGTATTTATAACACTGCAATTTTTTAAATGCATAGCAACAGTGAAAACTCCCGACAAGCCTCCACCAATGTAAGAGAGCTCGCAACCGTAGGCTCTTGATGTGATATGATTCATCCTGGAGAGTTACCTGGAAGGCGAGGGTGTTGAAAACTGTGAGCAGCAGCCGTAGCGGTGTGCGAGCCTTGTAGGACTTGTGGGCGAAGAGTCTGTGCGCGCCCGCCGTGATTCCCAGTCCCGAGCAGATGTACAAGACGAATGCTGGAAGACATAACAGTACTTTTGAGAATCGCGAGAAATACACGAAAGCAACATACTCGTATATGAACAGGTTTTATCAGGTGACAGGACACTGACAGAGGTCAAGCCTGATGAGACGGCCTGGGTTAATACCATCACTCTATGTCGCCAAGCAACAATTTTGTTAGAAGGATATGAGGCATTTCATCTTAGTCCTCACAATGATAACGCACTTGCAGTGCCGTATTTTTTTAAACATGCTACCTAAATTCATAAATCGTAAATTTTGTGGGCAACAGTTACCGTTTACCATTAGGGGGACTGACTGCTCCTTTGTCATAAGTTGTAAAAATACAGACTATTTTTATTTTTCACTTTTATAAAATGAAAGATGAAATAAATAATCTAATACATGTTAAATTATCACAGTGAAACAAGTGTCTGTCAGCGAGATCGTCGTCAAGGACATCGGCAACCTAAAGGTAGCGGATGCGATGCCGGTCCTTCAGGTACCTCTAGACATTATAGACAGGCTGTAGACAGCCTTTTGAAGAACACTATGTCATGTTAAAGATAGTACAAAAGAAATGCTTCGGGAGGGACTCATCCCACACTACGTACCTTCTTACGCCAAACACGCCGATATGAAGTAACTCGATACTCTTACAAAGAAAACGTTCTAGATTTGATAATACTTAAGAAGCTTGTATATTATGTCAGCGTCCAGCGCCTCTCAAAATCTCATCATACGAGTATGATAAGATTCAGCGCCCATTAACCGTAACCAGACAATAAGTAATACTGAACTACATACAGTCGGCCCGCTTGCCTGTTTGCCTACCATATGACATAAAAAAAATGCTTGGACATTTCACACAGCGCCATCTAGCCCCAAAGTAAGCAAGGCTTGTGTTATGAGTGCTAGATAAAAAAGGTAGATGCCGCCAGATACTTACTGAACAAGCGCGTGGTCCACATAGCCTGAGTGAGAAACAGGTAGGCTCCGTAGAGCCCTCCAAGGTGCATCCCACCAATGAGTATGACGTTTCGCCAAACGATGATCTTGTGTCTGTTGTCAGCAGAGGGCGGCACTGGCGCGACTGTCTTGTCCTCGGTCGCGGCGTCATTCTCGTAGAGCACCCACGAGCTTTGACTTTGGGGCGGCATTGTGCTGTAGACAAGACATCCAGTTTATATTGAGTCGTTATTTAAGGTTGTGGAATAAACTATCTGGGAAGGTTTTCCCTGAAGAGACCAACATGGAGTTCTTCAAGAGAGGGGTGAAAGGTTTTTACGGGGTCAGCAACACGGGGGTGATGTCCCTGGTATTGCAAACGTCCATTTGCTGCGGTGACTGCTTACCATCAGGCAGGCCGTAAGTTTGTTTGCCACCTTAGTGGTATAAAAATAGCATAGTGGCAGCGTGCTTACGAGCCGATAATAAAAGTTAAGCAACGCACGCCGTTGCAAGTAACTGGATTCGTAACCGTTTCGTATTTCAGCACCGCAACCAGTTCGCCACTTGATAGGAGTGCCTCCTTATACACCGTTGGCGAAGCGAGGTGGCCAAGCTCTTCCGCTGGGCACCCTAAAACTGGTTGAACAGTCTCGGAAATCGATTGACACCCCGTGACGGTATATCATTATTATTTATATGTATTGAGTATTAACATGGCTGGTTCTTCTATCACATCCAGCGGCGTATAATGGGCTAGTCAGAAATACAAATGAAAACCAAACAAAAATTTCTTAATTGAATACTAATGGACCCGGCGGGACTTCGTTCGCTGAGTATCATTAACACCTACTTGACCCCTACCAACCTTTTTTCTTACTTATAAACCTTCCTCTTGAATCACTCTATTGTTGAAAACGGCATTTAATTTTTGATCTTAATGAATTATTTCAAACCGCTAATTGTAAATCTCGTACCGCAAACATTGTTAAATGGCTCCCCTTAAATGCAAGTTTCGATATTCCTTATCTCTTTCATTATTGTCGTGTACTGTGCAATAAACATATTTTACTTTAAACCTTTTTATTACAAGTAAAGTCCGTAACCGCAGTGTTCTGTTGACGCTGACGATGCTGGTAAATTAATGTAAAAAGAGAAATAGGTGCCTAATATCGACGAAGACAAAGTTGAATTGCGTCAGCTGTTTTATACTACAAGTTTACTTTTCCAGTACACGTCCACTATAAAGTCATTGCAGCTGCAATAACTTAGTACCTATAGTACGTAGAACCTATAGTACTACTATAGGTACCTATCTGCGGTAACTTGCAACTCATAATAGGACATCAAATGCGCACAGATCTTTTCATCTCCCGGCATTCTGCACGTTTTATTTATTATCCGCCATTATTGTAATCTACCCATCTCGACAATATTAGTGATATAAGAAAAACGTTCTATTATTGTAACAATGTGATGGCAGCACTTTACGAATTATGGGTTTAGGAGAACAATGTTTAAGAAGACGTAAAATTTAAATGGCTCATTGTGTAAATGCCAAGAAAACGTGATAAAATATGACATTCATGGGTATCATGGGGTATCATGGGGTATCATGGGGAAGACAAAATCCAACGTGTTAAAGTTAAGTAAATGAAGTTACCGAAAGTAAAATATAAAATAATCATCTTGGCGTTAATATCTCTATTATGCTCTAGCGCACGAGGGCCCGGAGTCTGTGTTGACCATGATCCTGGATTTAACAGATCAGGTAATTACAACAAGTTAAGTTTACGAAAGTGTAAGTGTTTAATGCTGGGTGGATAAGGCCATAGTTACATAAGTACTTAGAGCCCTTCGTAATCTAATATATAAAATTCTCGTGTCACAGTTTTCGTTGCCATACTCCTCCGAAACGGCTTGACCGATTTTGATGAAATTTTTTGTGCTTATCCGGTATCTATGAGAATCGGCCAACATCTATTTTTCATCCCCCTAAATGTTAGGGGTAGTCCACCCCTAAATTTTTTATTTTATTTTTTAAACAAAATTTTTAATTTCTATTTTTTTATGATACAACATACAAAAATACATACAATCCTCAATTTTCACCCTTCTACGATCAACCCTTATTTATATGGCAAAACAACGTTTGCCGGGTCAGCTAGTAGTATATATAATTCAGCTGTCTGACTCTCATGGCCACTTAAAATTTGGTAGAGAGTTTCCAAATTACCACGCTGTTCCAGGTTGGAGATGGCAATATTGATATGACAACTGCCCATTTTCTGATCTACAATAGTCCAAGATGTCTACTTACGTACCTGTGACCAAGAGACCAATATATCACTACTATATTATGATACTCTAGACTAGAGAGGACCTAAATAAGTATGTTGCTATGCAAAACAGTCCATAATCCAAACACCTAAATAGTATACGTAAATACTTAAGTATATAGATATGTTCATGACAAGAAAGGCGTTATATCCGAACATAGGATCATCGAAAACTGTCATAACTTTATAATACCCTATCATCGTGTATCTGACTCACGTTTCAATGGCAGAGGTTATCTTTTATTTCACAGAGGTCTTGCAATACACACTGACCGAGGCGTCACCGGCGGTATAGACATTCTGGCCGCACGTTTCGTTTGATAAGCAATGAATAGGCAAGTGCGTGCATTTATCTCGCGGGATGCCTGCATGATCCATCGCTAGGGTTGACTCGGGCGAAATATTACCTGATATTGAGGCCTAAAAAATGACGAACTTGAGATGTCACAGCGCGAGAATAGTCTTGTGCTAAATTTTTTCTAGACACAAATCTCTATTTTACGTCACTTAAATCGATCTTCAACATTATACGATTGTCAAAGATTGTTTAGAAAATGATTTTGGATGCAATAGACATTTCAGTGTCATTATCAATGGAAATTTGTGGTTAGACAAAATTTAGAATTCGAGATGTGACAGCGCAAGAATAAACACCGTAAAACCCGCTACACAGGATTCGATTCACATTCGGTCAGAAATTAAAGTGAACCTTAGCCTATTATGACCATATCGTTCAGAAATAATGTCATTGCAAACCATTTCGTATATTTGACAACTTTCCGATCGAAAGCGAGAGGTGCCGGGTTCGAATCTCACTGTGGCCACATACCAATGACTCTTTTCTGAGTAATGTACACTGGTTAAATGCTTACCGATGCTCGGTGAGGGAAAACATCGTGGTGAAACCTACATTCAGGCGACTGATCCAATCTGAATCTAATCTGGTCAGGAGGCTTATTTAGGCTAATCGCCGTGTTCCCGAATCGATCGCGGATAGACAATTTTGGCCCTCGGAGCCCGATCGCACACACAAAAATGAATGAACCAAATCCTATATACATACATGGCCTTGACATGGCAAACTCGTGATCGAAACTTTACGGTGATACGATTGACTCGCTTTTGCAGAAACGAGTAATAATATATAAGAATAATATACTATAAGAATATAAACCCCCCGGTTCCGCTGGTAGCAGGGTTACGGAGGTCAAATGGTAGTCGCTCCACTGTAATTATCTGATCTGTAAAATCCTGGATCATAGTCAAGGTGGACCCCTCGAGCGCGAGAGCCCATCCGGGACATTACCGCCAAGATTAGTGTACTGGTATCATTAATAAATTACCCATCAGTGTAGCTAAAGTGTGGCAACCCTAAGAACATTTTGCGAGGTAGTGGTCGGTGGCGTGATGTCGAGATGACATTGTGCCTTTAACAGGCCAATATTTCGCGCACAATTGCTACGTAAATAAATATCAAAATATTCTTTCGAATGTTTTTCTCATGAGTAGTTTCTCACGAAAACTACTAGTCCTTTTGTTAAGCACATAACCAGTTCATCTTTTTTGCATTCAATATACTACAACAATAACCTCAATTTTTTTTAGAATGTTTTCATATGAGTGACGTAAACAGTACTTGAGTTAATGAGTCCTTTTGTTCAAAACAAACCAGTTCATCTTTTTTGCATTCAGTATGACAAATATGTGATTATTTTCCATGTGGTTTTTGAAAGACCTTTGACCATGTACAGAGTCGCGGGCAACAGCTAATCTAACCTGAAAACTACTCTAGTGTAATGTAGCTAGTATAATGAGGAAAAGTTTGTAGATTTATGAGTTTGTATTGTGAGTAATCTCCGAAACTAGTGAACCGATTTTGAAAATTCTTGCGCTTATCCGAAGCTACATTATTCCCGAGTGACATAGGCTACTTTTTATACCGATAAATAAAAGGGTCACGCGAGAAAGTTGAATATTTACTATGATCCGAACTACGCGTGGATGAAAACCGCAGAGCACTGCTAGTATTTATGTAAAGAGGAACTAATACCTAATATAAATATAAATGGTTGCCATTGATTGCAGTTTTCATCAGTTCGGATTTCTGTTAACATTCAACTTTCCCGGGGAATCCTATTATTTTTAGGATAGATAATGTGAAATCTTAAAAAGCCAAAACTATATATGTTTGTGTTTTTTTATATGTTATTGTTATTTTAATTTTATGCGTTTCGTATATTGTTGTGTAGCATACCTATCTCACCCATCACAGTAGGTGATATATTTCTTGAGACGCCGAAAGAAAGTTTAAATCAATTAAAATGTTTCATAGCCTATCCTATAAATGTAACCTATATTAACATTATAAACTGTTCAATCACGTATCATAATGTAGGTAATTAATTCTAATTTAAATAAAGGCTTTAGTACATATGTATGAATAATTAATCGAACCGAAATGTCAATCGCACCAAGTGATCAACTAGATACAAAGCGGGCCTCGGGGCCTCCCGTGCTATAGCCCCACCGGCATATTAATTTTATTATTATTATAAATAATCCAAAACATTGAATGTAAAGTACCTATTGCCAAAAGAGGCGAAACCCGGGCCTTCGAGCGCTACAGCGCCACCGGAATATTGATGATTATTTTAATTAATACAAAATATTTATGGTCTCATTCATAAATTTATTTGACGTTTATTAAACCGATGTTAGAAAAAACATGTTTTGTCTTTATCTGTCACTGAAATTATTGAATTTGGAAAGAAAGTGATAAATCATATTTTAGTTAAAATGGGTTTAATAAACGTTTAGTGTTACCTAGCCGTATGGTGTCTGGCAGAGTAGAATAGCACCAACCCCTTACACTCGTGGGTCGTACAAGGCGACTAACGTTTTCAAGACAAAAGATCTAAAGTCACAATAGAGCTTTTTCCATTGTTATATTTATGACCCGCCTGCCAAGCGTGGAGATTATGGCTATAACCTCCCCTTTCGTGGGAGAGACCTTTAGTCATGTAGTGGACTGTTATGGGCTGTGATAATGATGATAATGATGTATCTAACGTCAAATAACTTTTATGAATAAGATACCAGTTTGGCTTTAAAAACTGAGTATATAGACTTAAACAATAAAATAGACAGTTCACGTTCACATTTAATGTTACCCGCATTGTTATTTGGCCCCTAATCCTCTCAAAGGTTATCGCATCGAACGGCAAGAACCGCTCTGAGATAACTTGTGGTACCTATTTAGTTGTCAATAATTAATCCAAGCAACATAGATTTTAATAAGTCGTAACTGATATACTTAAGTCATCCAAACATTGTATTGAGGAGGAGTGTTTATATTTTTTTGTGTTATACGGCAGACAAATCGGCAAGCGAGCCACCGCTGCCTATGGACATCGGCAACACCAGCGCTACGAATGCATTGCCAGCCTCTCGCCGCATTCCGTATTATACATACACCTACTTTACCCTTTTTTCTTGCTTATAAACCTTCCTCTTGAATCACACAATTTATTGTTGGAAACCGCATTAAAATTCGTTGCGCAGTTTAAATGATCTAAGCATCTATCTATGGACACAAACAAATGAATGAATACAAAGGGACAGACGGCGGGAAGCGACTTTGTTTTATACTATGTAAAGAAGATAAAGATAAGTTATGAAATTCCGTGTAGTTATGAAGCTATATTATTTCTTAAATATGTTGCTATTGTAGGGTCTTCCCCTAATTAATGGTTATATGTGTACTTACAGTTATTAGGATTTCTTTTCAAACAACTGTTCAGGTTCTTTATTATTTGAACCTGGCACTGTACGTGGGACAGTGTTACGTTACACTATATCCAAAAAGCCTTAACGCTCCGAAAAATGGAGCTTTAAATTGCGTGTTACCACAGCCAGGAGTCCAAAAAGCCCCTCTGGCTGTTTATAGAGGGTTCATTAAGCCATTTCGAAAAACGATACATCGAATTACAATACATCGATGACAGCTCGGCTATTATTTGTTGAAGCGATGCCTTAATTAATCGAATGCTACTCCGATGGTTAATTTCTGCTAGATTCCACTTTACGACTCATTCTCCTCCATTTCGCCCGGTCTTGGGCATCCCCGGCATTTAGAAGGGTCAGGTCAAGAGTACCTATCTACCCTGAACCGACGAGCAAACGTAAAAAAGTTGATGAACATGGAAAAAGCGACAGTGGTTTGTCAGGATGCAAGTGAAACAATGTGGTTTCTACCTACTCCTAATATATGGGAAAAAGGCATAATATATATCTATGTGTAACGACGTGTTGAAGTTTGCACTAGGGTAAATAGTTTTCTCAAAATCTAATTAGTCCATCAGACTGATTTTCAAAAAGTATTTGATATTTACTTTTTGTTTCATACAGAATGAAATAAAAATATACATCCAGTTGAAATATTGCAACACGAAAGATCGTTTGCACAATTATATACTACGGGTGACGTCAGCAGCTCCCAATCCCAAACATTGACTTGCTATATCTAAGTAAATATTTGTCTTTCATCATCACATATTTAAGAGTATGACTCTTGTCGGTGGAGCAATCGCCACTCTTCTCTCATGTCTGCCAACCTCTTCATCTCATTATAATCCCCAACGCTCACATTTTCCTTCACGTTCTTCCAATATTCAAATCCTTGCCTTCCTCTTCTTTTCTTTCCCTCAACTTTGCCTTCTATTATTATTATTTGTCTTTAGGCTACTTAATTAAAAAAATTTTTACGTGTCTATTTTTTGATAAATTAACTGACGGAATAAATAGGAATTATGGTTGTTACGGCTTACGGGCAGCATCGATTAGAGAATATCCCTGAGTTGACGGAGCCCCGCTCGGGGATTTCCTGCTCTTTGACAACACAAATTCAATAGTGAAAATTGCATAAATACAATACAAAGGAGACGTGGCGACTCGAAAAATGATCTCACTTATTACGTCACTTCCTGCCTATGAATGAGGTGATTTCAATTGACTTAAAAACAACCTTTTGCCCGAATAGTTACGCGTCTTATCTTACAGCCCGTAACAGTCCACTGCAGGACTTAGGGCCGCTCCCACGAAAGGGGAGGTTATTGCCATAATCTCCACGCTTGGCAGGCGGGTTGGAGATCGCAGTGTTCAAATATAACAATGGAAAATGCTGCTGCCCATTTTCCAGACTACGGCGACTCTTGATATTTTGTCTCGAAAACATTAGTCGCCTTGTACGACACCCATGAGTGTAAGGGGTTGGTGCTATTCTACTCTGCCGGACACCACACGGCCAACGCGTAAATAGTAAATATTGTGGTAAAATTCTTCCGTCATTTAGAAGAATCGAATTTCACAGATTACGGTGCTTTTATAATTAGATATTATTACCATAATCACCTATTATAATCCGTAATAGAGAGGCTACATACTTGATGGATGTAGTTAATTCAATCGAATTGCCAAACTATGCAGCTAATGATAATTCGGGCCACTTTACAAATTAACTATCACAGCGTCAATTAACGAAACTATCACGGCGAGGCATTTTTGCTAAAGAATTTGCATAGAGCTTGTAATCGAGTTAATGTAATTAACAGAACTGTAGACTCAGTGCTATTCTGTTAAATGTGGAAACCCTGTATTATTTATTACCCACGTCAAGCCTGGCTACCTACTTATTTGAGCAAAAATCATACAAAAGAAACTATAGTAACGTTTGATTCATAATTTATGTCGCTCAGTAGGGTCCAAGCGGAATAGGTGTTTGTGATGGCTGTACTTATAGTAGGTTATTGTATGAATATTTTTAATAAATAAAATAGAGTCGGTGGCCTAAGGTTTACGGGGTCTCACTCGTAAGCCAGGGGTACCGGGTCGAACCCCAGTGCCTCCATGTGTCAATGACTCTTTGAATTATGTATAAACAAACCAATGCTCTTACGGCGAGGAAAAATATCGTGAGGAAACCTACACCTAAATGTGTATCTAACCATCTGGTCAGGTTCCCCTGTTAACAGGTTCACGGAGGTCAGATGACAGTCGCTCCACTGTTATATCCTGATCTGCCAAATCTTGGATCATGGTAAAGGCGGATCCCGAGCCCTCGCGCGGAGCACAACCGGGATATTAACGCCGAGATGATTGTTTATTTGTAATAGGATGAATCAAAAATTACTAAACAGTATTTAAAAAATAATGTTGAAAGCTGTAGAAACCTACATTATTAGCGAGTAAAAGCCTACATTTTTATTTTAAAACATTGAGATCACTACGAAAATTGAAATAATGTGACCCAGTAACCAACCATGGTATCAAAACTTTTGCCTATCATAGTTTGGGCAAACTTTGGGTAATCTCCGAAACTTGTAAACCGATTTCGAAAATTATTTCACCAATACCAAGCTAAATTATTTCCAAGTTTACTTCCATATACTTTATGCGATCGCGCGGTATAGTCGATTGTTAGCAGAGATCCGAAATGCATGCGGTGGAAACCACGGGGAGTCGCAAACGTCTATGAGGGCGCGTAGCCCGCGCGTAGCATTCGTAGACGCGGGCCAATGAATTTCATACACTTGTGAGTATTATTTTTAAGACATTCTTGCTGTCTATGGACTAAAGAGCATAACATTGTTTTTTATTTGAAATTGCGATAAGTACTGTATACTGTAGTGTTTGTTCTACAAATAATCAGCAATAAGGTCATCTACTAACACATAAAGTGGCAATCCCCGTGTAACGCGGTTCTTGGTAATGAGGGCCCTCATTGATCAAAATTACCTGAGTTCCAAAATAAGGAATAAAATAGGGAAGATATAATTTTTCAGTAGCTTGAGAAACATTATTAGCTGTCTTAGCTGTAGATAGTATAAAATTATCTATAGGTACTTGAAATTATGAACGAAAACAATATTTTCAATACAAAAAAAATAACAAAACAAGTTAACGAAGGAAAGTACATACATAATTTAGTTTATTTTAATGTACTTATCAACTTCTTTATCTGCTAGAAATGACTAACTGCTAAAATTTTACTTACAATTTTTTGGCAAATTCCTGGTACTAGGTGCACTCACTGCGACGCGGGTAAAGCTAGCGGGCGACTGCAGGGAGCGCGGCGCAGGCGGCGCTATATAGCGCGCCATGTCATTAGGTGCGGACGCGCACGTAGCGACACGGCGCGATCAGCCCGAACAAAGTCCAAAAACGGCACCCATGGGGACACGTATGCGTAGGGGTTGGGATTCAATCTAGGTAGGTATATATTATTGTGTCTTTATATATGATTAATTTGTTGCGTAAAGTAAACAATTTACGAGTATCTCCATTCTTTTAATGAACATGACGTGTGCGACTCAAATGAATGAATGAATGAATAACGCTTTATTGCACAATCAAAAGTATATAATGGGTAACTTAAATTAACAGCAGGAGAAGCAACAGGCGGCCTTATCGCTTAAAGCGATTTATTCCAGGCAACCTTTTTGGGTAGTTAACTGTTGACAGAAGTGACTAGTGAAGTGGTAGTGTTGAATGAGTGTTGGTGACCTACCTAATAATATAATTACACTTTTTTACTGCAACGAAATAATTGAATTTTTATTATAAGGCCGATAAAGTGCTTAGGTACAATACAACTCAAAACAAATTAAGTATAAAATACAATTATTGGTGGAGTAAGCCACTCGAAGTCAATACAGCGAAAACAAAGGTAATCCCTACCCAACCCAATACTCTAACGAATTTCTCAGGTCTTTCGAAGACTTTTTGAAGGTCCACTGCTTCAATATGCAATCGATGGCGCATGGTGCATGATCCTAAAAGAAATGAAGACTCTTCTTGTAAATAACATAAACCATTAATGGTTCCTTACTGAGCAAACGGAATCCCTCTGAAGTGCTGTCACTTCTGTCTCACACTTTAGTAGATCATTTGTATGTAAAATGTGCTTTACCCATTTTAAAGTGATGGATATAAACTTTCAACCCCTAGTTTTATCCCCTTTAATATCAAATACTTATCTAGTCAATAAAATTATCCTACTGTCCATATTTTATCATCCTATTTTCAGCGATTTTACTACTCCATACTTTGAACCTTTGGTTTGCCCCCTTAGGGGTGGGATTTCCAAAAATCCCATCTTATTCCTTAGGAACCTACTATCCAACTTTCATTATTCTAGTTTCAGCGGTTTCTACATTGAGGAGTCAATAATTTTCTCTGTTTATATAATACTAGCGTACACCTACTTTACCCATACCTTCCTTTTTTTCCTTGCTTATAAATTTTCCTCACGAATCACTCTATCTGTAGAAAACCGCATTAAAATCCGTTGCGTAGTAGATCTAAGCGTACATAGATACATATACTGATACCAGACGGCGAAATGTGACGTTGTTTGATGGACAACATGGAGTTCTTCAAGAAAGGGGTAAACATGTTTTTACGGGGTCGGCAACGCGTGGGTGATGCCCCTGGTATTGCAAACGTCCATGGTTTGCAGTGACTGTTTACCATCAGGTAGGCCGTAAGCTTGTTTGCCACCTTAGTGGTATAAAAAAAAACTACGTATAGATGTAGAGTAGAAGTCATTATTATCGTCAACTTTCGTTTATTCCGCCTTCTGCCAGGGTCTGCTTTCCTAGGTACTCAATCTTATTTACTTTTCCCGGTCTTCGGCATCCTCGCGTCTTAAGTCATTGTTTTTTGGACTAGTTTGATTTGTCTTTAAGAAAACTCAATTCATAAAGGTTGCTAATGCAGGGTCTGATTCTGATGAAGAAGTAGGCAACAATATGAAGTTTCCGGTCCTAGCCGGTGCCCAGGTACTGGCGATGAGGGGTCGTTACAGGAAGTACATTTATCTCATCGCCGTGTGTTACTATGACGGATTTTTTTTAAACTTCTATACTAATATTATAAAGAGAAAAGATTTGTTATTTTTGTTTGTGGTAATGAATAAACTCAAAGACTAAAGTCTGATTTAAAATATTATTTATTTAATAGAATGCTAGGTTACTTGTTATCTCGGGAACTTAAATTGTTTATTTTTTACAGAAATTAATATGTAAGTTAATTATTTACAGAGATCCTTGGTGCGGGGTGGTTCTTGGAAAAATTGTTAGGTAGTTTCCAGTCGTAGGTTAATATATAATTAATGCTTAGGTATCATGCGATAGTACCTATAGATATTGAGGGTCAGTGATGTAGAAATGGCTAAACAGTACTGATAATTTTTATCTTTAATAATTCGTAAGAGGCCGTGTGGTGTCCGACAGAAGAATAGCACCAACCTCTTACACTCGTGGGTGTCGTACAAGGCGACTAATGTTTTCGAAGCAAAAGATCTAGTCTCCGTAGGTTGGAAAATGCGGTGTATCCCACTATTTCTATTAGGTATTTTTATTGATAGAAATACTGGACCTGATTCAGACTGATTGTTCCACTATTTCTATTGCTGTCGGCTGCGTCAAAAAAAACGCTGCATTATCACCTCTTATGACGGCGTGCATACAGAAATTATTTATTTATTTCCTCTTTAGATAAAACCTCTTGATCATAGTTGTAATTACTGTTATTGATTGACAGCTGCCATTACAATTGGAAATATAATTCTTAATAGAATATTGCATAGCCTCGTAAGATGAAGGAGGCTATGATTATTGCTTTACGAAGGTGTTGGTTCTGAATTAAATAGATTGTTAATAATGGAGTTCATAAAAAGGGGAAAGTGTGTTATACTATTTTACGAGGGTTATGAATACACTAGGCAGATAGTTTACAAGAATAATAATACGTTGTGGAAATGCAACAAGCGCCACAAAAAAAAGGCAAAGGGTCGATAACAGTATCCCCGGTAAGTTTCCATCACTTTACCAGAGGCTTTAGGTCGGTAGTTGGCGTAAGTACATTTATTGTGTCTACTGTATTTTTGATACTTATTTGCTATGCTTATTTGAAATTTCTTCTTAGGATAACACCATAGCGAGAACAATTGAACACTCTTCTCAATGTATTTCCGACAGTAACCAATCCGTAATAGAAGTTGCAATGAGTCGTAGTTTCGATCAAGCTGCAATGGGCAAAATAACAATACCCAAAGCTTTCAATAGGGGAATAAATTATTTAATTGACCAAGGAATTCCATTAGTTGGTAAACCATTGCCACAATACAACTCTAAAAAGTCTTCCATGTAAAGACGTCGTAACAAAGCTCTAAATGTTAAAAAGGTGTGTTAAAAGACCGTTCAAGAATTAAAAATTCCAGTACCATTTGAAGACTTTGTGCTTGCTGATTATATTGACTCCGATTTAAGAATTATAATATTTTGTCGTGAAGAAACCAGAAGCAAATTAAAAAGCGACAATTATTTCATTGACAGGACATTCTTTGCGTATCCAGCGCCATTTTCACAATTATTGTCAATCCACGCTGATTTTGGAAGTGACTGGAATCATAGCAAAGTGGTGCCAGTAATTTATGCGCTTTTATCGAGTAAATCACGGAAAGCGTATTGCATTTTATTAGATCTTATTAAAAAAAGGATACCTGAATGGAGCCCTACTAAATTCCCAGTTGATTTCGAAAGGACTTTGATTTCTGAATTAACAGCATGATTTCCTGCAGCTAAAATAAACGGCTGCTATTTTCATTTTGTGAAATCATTGACTAAGAAAGCTAAATCTCTTGGCATGAATAAATCCATCCGCATGAAATTGATAATACAACTTACCTGCAGACTGCCGACGCATAAATAAAATACAAGATGGTTGGAATTACATTATAGCAGAGATGGGTGACAGTGAACCCGAAAATAAATTTAAGAATTACATAGAGAACTACTGGATGAACAATAATTTTTCAAGGGTGTGGTGTGTGTTTGGAGAACGTCACCGCACAAATAATAAAACACGGTGATAAATTAAACGAATACTCAATAACAAATAATTCCCGAAAACGAGAAATAGCCCAACTGCAAAAGGATGAGATGATCTTTGATGAACAATTGAAACTACTCCAAGGCGATGAAACACCTGGACAATTCTTATTAAAGATGGCTCTTATATTTAAGTTAAGCGTTCGAAGTACGAAGGTCGACGGGTCATCTAGTTTTAAATAAAATCTACATGCTGAAATTTTGTTACTGCTTGGTGGTAAACAAAAAAAGAACGCTTCTTCTTCGTTGTTAAATATTAGATGAAATTCTGTAATAAAATTTACATAAATCCGCGAAGAAAAGTTAATAGTTTATATAATATTACAATGAATTATATGGCAAAAGTATTGAAAAATGAATTTACAACTTTCATGGAACAAGACGCAAGACTTTCAATGTTGGAACAAGTACGTTATCGCTCCGTATGCCATATTTACGAATTACCTAGTTTGCAATGTAACAATGTCTGTTTAATGTTTTTTTTTACAGTTGGCTTATTTCAATGACATCATTAATGGTTTCAATTTACCCAGTAAACTAGGAACAGAATTATTATAAATTTCGCTTACGGATTTAGTATGCGAACCAAGTGCGGAGAGTATTCGTATTTTAAGAAATTGTATGAAGTATAGAATAGAATAGAATAGAATATTTATTTGCTTTAAACATGGTTACAATGATAGGTCTTAAGATAATCATCACACAGTGGCTCTCACATGTTCAGCCAGTATTAACAGGCATGCAAACTTGTTCAGCGTTAATGAACATGCACCTTAGGCTACCTTAAACTCTAAAAAATCCTTGACAGAATAAAAGGAGTGCTCCAATAGCCATTTATACAAGTCCTTTTTAAATTTGTTTATAGGCTGTTCTTTAATTGCCAGTGGAATTTTATTAAATATTGATATAGCCATCGAATAACATTGCTTCAAATACAAAGTAGAATTTGGTGTAACTTCGTGTACAAGGCGAAATGGGTTTCGCGAATTTCTCATAAATATATCCTTTGCAACTTTAAATAAGCTGCGGTGACCACTAACAAACTTTGCGACCTCATATATATACAAGCATGGAAGAGTTAGTACGTTTAGAGATCTAAATAGAGGACGACATGGTTCATACGGAGGCACTCTACAGATAGCTCGTATACATTTTTTTTGGACAACAAATGCCTTATTTATATCTGTGCTGTTGCCAAAATCAACAATCTATACCGGAGCACAGATTCCACATAACCATAATAAGCTGTAACGGCTGCATTTTTTGATGCTGATAATAAATAAATAAATAATAAATAAATATTCGTGGACGAATTCACACAGCGCCATCTAGCCCCAAACTAAGCAAAGCTTGTACTATGGGTGCTAGATAACTGATATACTTCTTAAATACTTTTTTTTTTAAATACATACTTATTATACATAGAACACCCAGACCCGTAACAGAAATTAAAATTCATCATTTGAATTTCTGCCCGGCCGGGAATCGAACCCGGGACCTCTTGCGTGGCAGACGGCATGTTGACCATTGAACCACTCAGGTCGTGAATGATAAAACTAACTTGTGCAGCGCATAAGAAAAACTGTTTAATCTATTACAAACACTGTTTACATGATGCTTCCAATTTAGTAAATCGTCAATTGCTATTCCCAAAAACGTCACAACTTGAGTTTTTGTTAAAATTTTACCATCGATGTCAATATTATTCAATTCACTGCATTTATTAAAATTTATGAAATTTGATTTGTCAATATTAATGTCTAAGTTATTATCATTAGTCCATACTAAAATAGATTGAAGAACATTACGAATGTCATTTTTATGGTTATTTATTCCTAGTTTTTTATTTGTCGTCACTACAATCGAGAGGTCGTCAGCGAACAATATACTTTTATAATTATTTAATTCAATTAGGTCATTTATGTACAGGATAAATAATAAAGGCCCCAGTACGCTTCCTTGGGGAACACCTGAGTTATTACCCCTATAGTCTGATCTATGATTTTGTAGCACCTGTTTATCATTTAGTTTTGATATCTCAACGCATTGCTGCCTATCTTCTAAGTAGGATTTTATCCAACTTAGAGCTGGCCCTCTAACTCCATTGCTTTCTAATTTCGATAACAGCAATTTATGAGAAACCAAGTCGAAAGCTTTGGTCATATCGAAAAATAATGCACTGACAAAGTACTGTTCATTAAATGCTCTTAGAATTTCTGTTATGAGATCAAACGCAGCATGCGTGGTAGACTTATTCTTTTGGAAGCCATATTGACATTTGTGGATAACATTATATTTTCCAAAAAAACTTGTCAACCTGCTATGCATTACCTTTTCGAAAATTTTTGAAAAAATTGGTATCAATGTGATAGGCCTATAATTACCCATTGAAGTTCTATCTTTCTTTTTGTACAAAGGCTTTACAATAGACTTTTTAAGCCTTTCTGGGAAGACTCCTGTCTCCATAGACAGATTTACTAGGTATGCAAGTACCTCACTAATCTCAACCTTGCATTCTTTTATAATTTGCGTAGAGATACCGTCATAACCTTCCGCGTTGGTATTGTTCAATGACATAATAACTTTTGTAATATCATTTGCGGTAACAGGATTGAGATATATTGTGTCATTTACATTGCTTTTATTTTTTGTTAATTTCAAATTTGGATTTTGTTTATTACTCAAAGTTATAAAATAATTATTAAACGCTTCAGCTATGTCAATTCCTTCTAGTAATTGATTACTATTATTGTCAATTTTTTCTATGTACCTATTCCTAAGTGTGCCATTTAGCTCATTATTAATAATCTGCCATGTAGATTTACTTTTATTCTTACTACTAGCTAAGTATGTTTGATTTTGCTTTCTTTTTGAATGCGATATACATTTCTTGAACACTTTATTGTATTCGAGATATGTTTGTTTTGTCACTTTATTTTTGTCCTTATAATACTTATATCGCAAAAACCCTTTTTTTAAGGCTGCTTACTTTAAGTGCAGCAGGCTCAGCAATTACTATACAGATTTGTATACCTATATAAGTTTAAGCGACTTATATTGTCACTACCATGACTTTGTCGTAAAATTATTTGTACCCAATGAATAATGAGTGATGAAATAAGTTTGTATTATTGTTATTTGGGGACATTTAATTTCGTTCAAACGAGTATTTGTTTTCTTTTCAATACCGAGAATTCGTGTTTTAATTTTAATCTATTCATTAAAAGTGGTAAACTTTTCAAATACCTAACATAACTGCGTTTTTTTGTTGCAATAGAAATAATGGTATATAATTTGTAAAAAACGGTGGTCCAAAACCAATGAACAGCAAAACCGAGCATTCGAATAGTAGTCGTATAGCAGTCGGGCGGGTAGCGTTTTTTGTCGCAATAGAAATAAAGGGATAAAAATTGAAAATATCGCTTGTCTCACTATTTCTAATTTGTATTTCCATGGAAATAGTGGGATACACACGGAAAATGGCCAGCAGCGTTTTCCTTTGTTATATTTACAACACTGCGATCTCTAATTCGCCCGCCAAGCGTGGAGATTATGGCAATAACCTCCCTTTTTGTGGGGAGTCCGGCAGTGGACTGTTATGGGCTGTGTGGATACGAATAATTCGGAACCCATGAGCTGCGAGTTCTACTCGTGGGTAGGTGTCGCAAAGAATGGTCAATTATTTATATAATTAGGTATATATAATGGGAATTAAGGCCATAAAGAATTATGTTTACGGTTCATGATTTTAGTGACGATGAGTCGTCATGTTTACCTCTTTGTTAGTCTCAGTCATATTTCATATTTGTTCATAAACCAACAAAATAAAAGGTTTATTAAAATTTTTTTATAACACCGAGGTGGCAAACAAGCTTACGGCCTGCCAGATGGTAAGCAATCACCGCAGCCTATGGACGTTTGCAATACCAGGGACATCACCCACGCGTTGCCGACCCCGTAAAAACCTTTTAACCCCTTTCTTGAAGAACTCCATGTTGTACTCTCCAGGGAAAACCTCTCCAGGTAGTTCATTCCACAACCTTAGTGTGCGTGGCAGAAAGTTCCTTTGGAACCGCACAGTTCGCGACCAATTTGGCTCCAAGGTGTGAGGATGAACTCCCTGTCGATGGCGAGCGGTGCGATGGTAGAATGTAGCTGTAGGCATCATGTCAAACAGTTCTTCAGAACAAACACCGTTGTACAAACGGTATAACACACAAAGGGAGGCGAAATCCCCCCGCTGACTCAGCGGCTCAATATCACTTGTGAGCATAGTATCATCGACAATTCTCACAGCGCGCTTTTGGATCGAGTCACAAGGACCAAGCTGATATGCCAGTGCTCCCGCCCATAGATGAGAACAATACTCTAGATGGGGTCTGAATTGAGCCTTGTAAAGGAGAAGCCGTTGCCCCGGCGTGAAGCATTGCTTTGATCTGTTAAGCACACCCAGCTTTTTAGATGCGAACTTGACCTTATCTTCCAAATGACTGCGAAACTGGACGTCACTGGAGATGTCGACACCTAGGATATGTATGCTCTTAGAGATGGTAAGCGGTGTATCCTGGAACTAAGGAGCTACAACGAATGGAGTTTTCTTGGCGGTGAACGCGCATACTTGTGTCTTAGTGGGGTTGAATTGGACTAGATAGACCGTCAAAGCTTTTATTAGGAAGCTTAAGAAGTTACTCTTAGCTAAGAGTTACTATAGTTTAAATGAATTTTTTAATGAGAAAAATTTATATCTATGACTTATTTTGTATTAAGGCTCTGTATCTGTACTTGTTATGACTTAGAATATTTTTTATAATGATTTTTATCGGTTATTGACATTTAATTTAATAATGATTGATTGTTGACATGTACTTAAATTTGATAAGGTGAGATTTAACTTGATTTTATTTAAATAATTGACATATTCTCATTTTTGACGTATCACTAATTGATTAATTAATTAATTTGTTATTAATGAACATGTAATAATTTATGCAATATGGAATCTAGATTTAATTGTTAAGATAATTTTGTTTTCTATATTTTTTATTATTTTGCAGTGCCCTCACAGGGTCACATGAGATACTTACCTACTTTTAAGATCTAATGTTATTATATTATCCTGTGAAGCAATAAATAAATGACTAAAATGACAAAATTTAGTCGTCCCAAATCGGAGATTCTAGATAAAGTACTCTCGATTTTAGACACAAGTACCTACTTCGCGACTTTCCTCCACTATGTCACGAGGGATATTGGCACGACCCGTATAAAAGGCATCTCCAGTACTATCATCCGCATAGCAATAAATGCCGCCAATGGACAGCATATCATTGATATGAAGGAGGAACAGAGTTGGAGACAGCACCGAGCCTTGCGAAACACCAGCATTAATGTCCAAGCTATCGTAGCAACAGCCGTCAACTACGGTTTTGATGCATCTGCTGGACAAAAAGCTAGTTACCCACTTGCACAATCCGTTGGGAAGCCCGTATGATGGTAACTTCGATAGAAGACACCTATGCCAGACCCGATCGAATGCCTTCGCTATATCTAAACAGCCAGTGCCTCACCTTGACTCTCAACAGCTAAAGCCCAACGGTGTGTTAACTACACTAGAAGATCACCCGTTGAGCGACAATGTCGGAACCTATATTGACGGTCGCTCAAGAGATCGTGTTCTTCTAGGTAACCAAGGAGCTGTTGTTTAAAAGATGCCGTATTACTGCAGGAGGACCTGTCTCGCCTGAGTGTGTATTGTGAGCCAAACAGATTAAAGCTAAACGTATCTGTATATCGTACTCTATAAAACGATCTCTATTTGTTTATAACTTTACAATTAATAGCAATGATTTGGGTCGTGTGGATAGGGTTCGTGACCTAGGTCTGATTATAGACTCTAGTCTAATATTTGATTATCATGTGAGTCATATTATTAAAAAACCCACGCGAGCAATAGGATGTACTTTTCGATTGGGGCATACTTTTAAACAAATAAAAACAGTTAAAGTCCTCTATTGTTGCCTAGTAAGGATACATCTAGAATGCGCCTCACAAGCTTGGAGCCCAACCTACAAGAATTATATCAACCAACTGGAAATGATTCAACGAAAGTTTCTCAGACGCTTAGACTACAAATTAAAAATTTAATCTTCTGGTTATGAGGAGCGATGTAAGCGCCATCATCTCTTGCCATTGAAATTTAAACGTGGAATTGCTGATTTGTCATTGCTTTCTAAAACAATGATGGGTGCTGTAGTTTGCCCTGAGGTATTATCTGCTTTTGGGTTACAAGTACCGCCAGTAAGGCCATCCCCCCATGCCGTTAGCTTAAAGGTCGACGTGCCCCCCTGACACTGTAACTTTAAGAAAAAAAATTTTTTATTACTTTACTAGCCAGGCATTTGACCGCCACCTCACCTGGTGGTAAGTGACGATGCGGTCTATGATGTAGCATGCCTGTCTAGGAACAGCCTATTCACTCTAGCCTTGAAGGCATCCAGATTATATTGATCAGGGAACACACTCGCAGGCAACGCATTCCACTCCTTAGCCGTACGCATTATAAAAGTCGAGCCAAAGCGGCTCGTGCGGATAGTTGGAAGATCCACGACATAAGGATGAAGCGCGCATACTAGGCTGGTCCAAAAGTTTTTAGCCAACGGCTTGTTATACACCCTATTGTATTAATTTATAAATAACAAGAATCAACCCCTACGACGGTGGTAACGCGGGAAACATTTTGTTGTAAGATGTATTATGATTATAAATACGGGTTAACGTTTATAGAATCACATGAAAATTTTATTAGCCCCTTTGGTTAATTGTCCCTTACCTATGCTATTGTCATTTGTTGATTTGATGACTTTCAACGAGGTCAGTGCGACCTGAAACATGAACCTGGACCTAGGCAGCCGCCAAAGTCAGTCACTCCAGAAAACGTCATCAGGGTATAGTCGCTGATAAAAGAATATCACAATATTACTAGCTGTGAGATTCAGTATGAAATATAGTTTCAAACCCATGTAGTTTCTTTAATTTTTACGGACCATAGAAATTATGTGTCATGAATTGGCACAAAGAGAGGTAGGGCATAGCGGGGTATCCCGTTCGAATTGGAGCCGCCCGACTGGGGAAGTACCTCCACCTTACAGAATACCGCAGCTAAACAATACTCTTTTAAATAGTATTGTGTTTCTGCCGGTGAGTAAGGTCTCCAGTGCTCCATGGGGTGGGGATTTGGGGAACCGTGGCTTTGGCAGTGGAGGGCATTTGCCTATTTGCTGCCAGAGCAACGTGTTATAGAGGTGGGCAACGCATTGGCAATACTCTTGGTGTTGCTAATGTCTATAGGCAGTGGTGACCACTTTCCATCAGGTGGCCCGCTTGCCTGTTTGCCTACTGTATAACATAAAAAAAAAATAGTAACTTTCTGCTCTTCACTGAGAAAGGAGGCTATTATTCGACATACAACCTTCCTAACCTTAAGAAGTTCATGTAAAGTGGTGGAAACTACCTGGGATCTAATCCTCATTTCATCCTGAATCTCATGCTTGTTAATGTTGTAACATTTCTCTAATAACGACTTCACCCTGATGACGTTTTCTGAAGTGACGGCAGTTGGCGGTTGCCTTAGTCTAGGTTCATGTTTGAGGTCGCCCTGACAACGTTTGAACTTATAAAATCAATAAACAACAATATCATGTGATAGAGGCAATTCACTAAATGCGCTGATTAAATTTTCAAGTAATTTTTTACGATAACCCTAATAATATAATCATAGTACGTCTGCCACGAAATGCTTCCCATATTACCAAAATAGTATGGAATTGTATGGACAGACATGTTATTTTTAATATTCGATAAAAAAATAAGTAATGGTCGCCGGCTATTGATTTTTGACCAAGGAGTTTGTAATAAAATTTGCATTAAACGCACGGACATACCAGACTAAACACAAATCACAAATATTCCCTGTTCGCTCACTCTATAATGATTATGAATCTTGCTATAAATATTTTGATGCTAACAGGGTCGCATTTAGTATTAATTGTATAAAATTTTAATACTCAAATCTTGTAAATAGCGGTCCTCAATTTTATATGTATAAATTAGGGTTTCATACCAAAAATGTACGTAAATGACATTTTTAATGTTCTTTCATTTTATGAAACAACTTAACGGATTAATCGCGTATTTACGTTTATTTACATTTATTTGTTTTTGTAGGTTTCCTAAACACCAAACATGGCGATGTCTGGGTTGCAAATTGGAAGTATTGCGTTGTAAACATTTTGAAGAACAAGATGCAAAGTAGATGCAAATCCCTTCAGTCCTGGTGTATCATCATTATATGAATTTTTACTGAAAATAAAGAATATGCTGCCTGTTTAATATATTAATGTACCTATCCTTTTCATTTTTTTTTGGAACTATGTCCTCTAGAGGGCATCATATTTAATTTATTGTGAAGTCACATATGCCAATCTGTGGATAATGAATATACTTCTAATGATAAGTAAGTAGGCACCTACTTAGTTTAGAAGTTATGAGACAACAAATAAACATTTATAGCGGTCGAAATCCTCAAATCCCTCCTTCATGCAAAAGCAAGCACTACCGATTTACGGTATGTAGGATCGAGAGATCAAAAAGACGGTGATAGGAATCAGGGCGTGGGTTTGATTCACTAGACACCTTACCTTTTATTACAAGGTCAATATAAAATTATAAGGACTAAAAGTTTAAAAAATTACAAAATCATCCGGAGCGAAATATACTCACAAGTCAGATTTGTTTATATTCGTTACGAGTGGAAATTCGTAGCAAAATATAACATTGCAAATGCAGGGACGGAACAAGGCAGCCCTGCCTTGTTCCGTCCCTGCATTTGCATTAGTGTGTGTGTTTTAGCGATGTGTGACATTTTGTCTCGAATTGAAACTCGGTACGTTGTCTCTGCTTCTGTAGATAAATTTTTTTTCTCTATGTTTAAATGATACAAAAAATAAAACAATAGCATGTATAACAAGCCGTTGGGGCGCGACCATCAGTCCACCTCCGCGTGTGCGTAGCCGTTTGCAGTCCAGTTGGGAAATTCCTCGGAACTTCCTGCTGGAACGCAAGCGGTGCGCCGGTGCGCCCTGGAGGTCGACTAGTAACTATCCGGGGGCGCAAGGCATTAATACTGTTGTATTTGTGCATTGCGCTTACGGGGTTCTTGCTAGTCGAGTGCAAGGAGACTGATCCCAAGCCAAGGTGTAAAAGCAAACCGTGCCGAGGGCTGCGTGGCCGGGGGGGAGTCCGGCCTTTAACGGTGCACCTCCGATACCTGGGCACCTCGGGGGGTATTTATGCCCTTACTCTGGCATGCGGGGCTCTGCCGGACTGGACCTGTATTTCCCTAGCTACTCATGGGACTTGTATGGACTCTTAAAAAATTTCAAATAATCAGTCCGATGTCTCTTCCATGGAAGTGGTGGAGATTGATTCTGTGGGGGAGGGAGTGCTCTTGGCCTCTCCACTGCCCAGACAAAACGATGAAATTGTGAGGGAGAACCCTGGGGAAGGTTACAATGTGCCAAACCCAACAGGGAATACGATCTCTAAACCCATCAAACCAGGGGGCCGTAAAAAGCTCTGTGGGGCAGCGCGTAAGCGCTTCAAAAGGTTGAGGGCGGAGGACGTAAGTGTCGATGAGGCACTCGTCCTCTGTCGTCAACCATGGAAGGATATTCCTCAGGTTCCCTCTGAGTCGAAGGCGGTAAAGCGCACTCGCTCGGAGGAGGAATCGCCGAAGGGCCAGCTAAGGAAGACTCCTAAGACCACTCTGGAGAGTAGGATAAAACCGACCTTCAGTGAAGTGGCCGGGTCATCCAAAGTTGGAATCCGAGGCGAATTCCCACTAACTGAGGAACAGGTGGGGCTTGTGCGCCGCTCCCTTATACTTCTTATTCATAAGGAGAGTAGGGCGGAGGGGCTCAAGTTCGTTTCCTTCTCACATAAACCAGGATGGATCCTGGTGGTATGTGAGAATGAAAACAGCAAGGACTGGCTTACGAAGGTGGTACCAGATTTAAAACCATGGCCTGAAGCAAAACTCTCGGTTTTGCAGGAGAACGAATTGCCCAAGCCAGCGGTAGTCACCACCTTCATTCCCAGCAGTGAAGCCCAGTCCTTGGACGAGGCGGTAAGCCTGCTGCGTACCCAGAACAGGGGCCTCATGACTGAGCTCTGGAAGGTTCTCCACAGCAGGAAAGAAGAGGGGGGTGTAATCGCCACCTTTGCGGTGGACGACGCCTCTGTGGAGACTCTGAAGGGGAATCAGGGCAAGGCCGCCCTTGGTTTTAGGAGCATAGTCTTCAGAATCAAGGGCGACCAAAACAAGGAGGACCCTGTACAACCAGGTACCTCTACCTCCAATAATACGCAGGCTTCAGTGCTCGCGACACCGACGCCGTCTGAGCAGCAAGGAGTGTCTGGACCCCAGAACCTGGGAACTAGACCTCCTCTGAACTTTGCTGCCAGAGGGCGGGGTGCTCTTGGAGGTAGAGGATCTGCACGGGGAGCGGCTCGGGGCATGGTCCAGACTGGACGCGGACGATCTCGTCCACCGAATGGAAGGGGTAGGCCCGGATTCGTGGCACAACCCAATAAATATTGGCAACCCAGGGAAAAAAGTAGAGGTTCTTGCAGGCCAATCTCCACCACGCTGCGGCAGCAAGTGCTGTGGTTGAAAAATGGCTCTGCGAGGAAAGGGCAGACCTCGCCCTCATACAAGAGCCCTGGGTGTCACATTCCAAAATTCTGGGACTCAACGCTGCCGGTAAGATAATTTTTAACAAAGGCAGCAACAGACCCAGAGCCTGTATTGTTTTTAATAAAAACATTGACTTATTGACTGTTGCAGAGTTGTGTAACGATGATATTGTAGCAGCCATTTTAGCCATCAAAGGGAGCACGGCCAGAGTTCTTGTGTGCTCGGCCTATCTTCCAGGCGAGAAGGAGGATCCTGCTGAGGACCTGGCGCAGGTGACAGAGTCCGCCCGCCGACACAAGCTGCAGCTGCTCGTGGGGTGCGACGCAAACGCCCATCACACCGTATGGGGTAGCTCAGATCAGGTAGTCAACAGCAGAGGTAGTTGATTTTATGACTTTCTACTAACAAATGGCTTGCATGCGGTGAATAGGCGATGTAAACCGACCTTTGTAACCCGTGTACGTCAAGAGGTGTTGGACATAACCATTGCAACTAATGATCTGGCTAGACGTATTATAGACTGGCACGTTAGCAATGAGCCATCAATGTCCGACCACAATCACATCTGTTTCGATTTGTTAGGATCATTTACAAATCAGAAAATCAACTTTAGGAATCCTAGAATCACTGACTGGGCTGCTTTTAAAGACAAACTCAAGTTGTATCTAGAAGATGTTCCTAAAACAATCAAGACCAAAGATACTCTAGACATAGCAGTGGCGGTTACCTCAAATAGTATAATCAAAGCCTATGAAGATAGCTGTCCTGAGAAATCAATGTCTTTTAAAAGGACAGTACCGTGGTGGAACTCTAAGCTGGAAAGGCTCAGAAGTAAAACTCGAAAACTGTTCAATAAGGCTAAAAGGACCCTCGATTGGGAGGCCTATCGAAAAGCCTTAACAGAATACAATAATGAAATTAGGAAGTCTAAGTGAGCGACATGGAAAAACTTCTGCGAGGGGGTTAACAACACACCGCAATGTGCAAGAATCCACAAGTTCCTCGCGAAAGACAAACCTAACCAAATCGGACTGCTAAGGTACCCAAACGGGTACCTTACAGCAGACGAAAAAGAAACATTAAGTTTATTGGTATCGAGACCCATTTTCCTGGTGCTTCTGGTGGGAGAGTGCACTCCGCTCAACCACGTCGACCAAGTGTCGATGACTGGAGGAGGGCGTCTCTCATTATTAGACCTTCTCGGGTAAGATGGGCCGTCAAAACCTTTAAACTCTATAAGGCATGTGGAGAGGACGGCATTTTTCCCGCTCTAATGCAGCAGGGAATAGAAATTATACTCCCTATATATGGTAAAAATCTTCAGAGCAAGTTACACCTGGGGACATATTCCAGAAGAATGGGCCAAGGTCAAAGTCCTCTTTATTCCAAAGGCTGGTAAGAGAGACTATTCTCAACCGGGATCCCTCCGGCCCATTAGTCTAAGTTCATTCATGTTAAAGACTTTGGAAAAAATTCTGGATATTTACATTAGGGAAACAATAACAATTGAAAACCCTATTCATTACACTCAACATGCCTACATCAAAGGAAGGTCGACTGAAACTGCCCTATTGAACTTGGTAGACAAGGTCGAAAAGGCATTAGAGGACAAACAAATTGCACTATGTGCGCTTTTGACAATACCCCAACAAAGACCTTAATTCAAGGACTCACTGAAAAGAATATTGACAGCACAACAGTCAGATGGGTGGAAGCAATGCTCTCAAACCGAAAACCGAAGGTTGCCCTACATGGAAGCTCGCTTGAAGTATTTACTACCAGAGGCTGTCCACAAGGAGGGGTCCTATCTCCACTGTTGTGGACCCTAGCGGTAGATCAGCTCTTGCATAAATTGGCAGAGCTCAGGATAGATGCACAGGGCTATGCTGATGACCTTGTGATAATTGTCAGGGGCTTCTGCTAAAGTACGATTTCATACATTATGCAAAGAGCGATGAATATTATTGGTAATTGGTGCAGGGACAATGAGCTGTCCATGAATGCAGATAAAACTGTAATTGTACCATTTGCCAATAAAAGACAACTTGGCGGATTAGTCAAACCACGGTTAAATGGCAAAACTGTAGACTTTTCAAAGGAAGTGAAATGTCTGGGTTTAATACTAGATCAAAAAGTGACCTGGAACAGCCATCTAACTGCAATTTTACAGAAGGCTAAAATAGCCTTAGGCATTTCCAGTCGACTGGCAGGGAAAACCTGGGGCTTGACCCCAAAAATCTCTATGTGGGTTTATACAGCTATAGTACGACCCATAATTACGTATGCCTCTATAGTGTGGGATACAAAAGCCAACCAGGAGACTGTGATTAATATACTGAGCGGCTTACAGAGAACGGCGTGACTTTTGGTCACAGGAGCCATGACAACCGCCCCGGGAGCGGCCCTGGATGCAATTCTGGACCTTCCGCCGCTACATCTGCATTTGCAAATGGTGGCGGCGGCCAGTATGCACAGGTTAACCATCCAGGGGGAGGGGAAATGGCTCTCACAGTCTCTGAAGTCTTTTCAGGAAACGATCATGGGCAATAAAATACTAGGTATGCATACAGACACCATGATTCCTAAGTGTAAACACCAAAAACTTTACACTGTAGAGATCCCAGCCAGGGATGAGTATCTCAAAAGCCAAATTTCCTGGAAAAAATGGAGCCTGATCTGGTACACAGATGGATCCAAATCAGGCCATCACGTGGGGAGTGGAATATATGGGGAGCGACCTAAGAAAGTTAAGAAATTTCTGAACCTCAAGCACAGCAACAGGGCAAGCACGCCTCTATTTTTCAAGCCGAGGTTTACGCAATTTTGGAATGCGCTGATATTCACCTCCAAAGGCACTACGTGAACCATTGTATTTATATACACTCAGACAGTCAAGCAGCTTTATTAGCCCTATCATCAAACTCTGTGAGTTCTAGATTGGTGCTAAACTATGTGAATGTTCTCAATTCCTTGGGTGAGAAAAACCAAGTAATTTTACGTTGGGTTCCAGGACATGAAGGGATCGACGGCAACGAAATTGCAGACGATCTAGCTAAGGCTGGTGGTGTGACCACAACACATGGTCCAGAACCATTCTGTGGAATACCAAAAAACCTAGTCAAACTGACCCTACGGAAAAATTGCAAAGAGCAATCATTAGAGCACTGGAAGAAGCAGCCAGGCCTAAACCATTCTAAAGCATTAGTCAAGGCCTACAATAGCCTACATGCCAAAGAACGATTACTACTCAGTAGAAATAAGTTGCAGATCCTGTTAAGGGCGCTGACTGGTCACTGTGGGCTGAACAAGCACATGTTTAACTTGAATATCAGTAGTACTGTAGGGAACCTTCCTACACTTGGGTGTTAAATCATACACCCCAGTGAAAACGTTAATATTCGTTTCACTTAAAACTTAAACCTCATCATCATCACAGCCCGTAACAGTCCACTGCAGGACTTAGGGCCTCTCCCACGAAAGGGGAGGTTATTGCCATAATCTCCATGCTTGGCAGGCGGGTTGGAGATCGCAGTGTTTAAATATAACAATGGAAAATGCTGCAGCCCATTTTCCAGACTACGGAGACTCTTGATCTTTTGCCTCGAAAACATTAGTCGCCTTGTACGACACCCATGAGTGTAAGGGGTTGGTGCTATTCTACTCTGCCGGACACCACACGGCCGATTAATATCAATATCTAATATAATACATTATTTATATTTACATTTTATTAATCACATTATTTGTGTCGACACACCCGTGATGAGTATCAGTTTGTCCATATTATCGATATCAATCATATCGACCATCACTACATCTCTACTCCGCGCAACACACAATGTGTTACCACCGCCGTCCTGAAGGACTGCAGATTCTGTAAGGAAGACGAGGAATCGCCTCTTCACCTGATTTGCAAGTACGAAGCCCTGATGCGCAAACGTAGCATCCATCTTGGTAAATACCAGCTACTACCGGATGAGGTGCACGATATCATTGCTAAGAGCCTTTTACAGTTCATAGAAGCTGTAGGGATCAGCACTGAACTGTAAGCTAGAGGCGATCACAATAGATCAGTAATGGTCGCAGTGATACTAGGACGTTTAGCCTTGAAAAGCCCACTTAACAAATAATAATAACAAGCCGTTGACTAAAAACTTTTGGACCAGCCAACGTACCTTTGTACCACGGGTTTCAAAAATGTTTTATAAATACTCTTCAAGTCTATTCTGTGATAAACCGGCAAAAAATTCTGCAATTGTGTGCTTACATGTTTTTTGCTACTGGATGTATCCTTGATGTTATGAAGTGCTATTTAGGTGTTTCATTGTTTTTGTCTTTCAGGAAATTGTTAATGGCTCATGAGCATTCTTATTATTAAGTACCTACCTATATCATATGTTTATTATTGCTGTAAGTTTTCTGAATAAAATAAATTAAAAATAATATCGTGGTTATTGCTACTTGACCAAATTATTAAGTTTTGGTACTCATTAAAAAAAAAATATTAAAAAAGAGGTTTTTTGTTAGGATGCACGGTCAACGGACCGTATAAAAGTTAGCGAAAAACCAAAAAGAGTCCCAAAATGTCGCGGATTAAATAACTGCTTTCCAAGTAAACCGCGCTCATTTCGCTTCCAATATTATAAACAAAAAAATTCTGTTCTCAACATACCGATTTATAAACTATAATATACGTAGAAATTGTAGTCATTATTTAAATCAAGATAGAAAAAGTCTCCTGAAAGAATACAGGAGAGAAAAGCGGATAGAGAAGAAGGCGAATGAAGTTTTCAAGGAATAGAAGAAACGGCAAGAGAAGATTATGATTAACAACAGAAATAACGTACAAGGAAACAGCATATTATAGTCGCGTATGTACTAAGTTTATCTGAACATATATTTTATTTTGTAAGGACTTTCAGATTTTTATTTATTTAATGAGACTTAGTGGACGATTGGGAGAGGGAGAGGCATTTGCGAGCAGCAAGACACTGTTTGGCCGATGGAAATAAGATAATTATAACTGGGGTTGGTTAACCCCAGTTAATCTAGCTTACCAACCCTTCCTCCCATCTCATACCTAATACTGCTCCAACCAGGTTCTCCAAAATGTAGGTACGTAATCTACTTATTAGGTATCTACCTTTACATGATGTTGTAATTGCACCATGAAAGCAAATAATTAATTCTTTCACTTCTCTGGTTCACCAGTTCATGGTGACGCAATCACCAGGGTCACTAAGGAAACGAACAGAGGAGCACCAGCCACCAATGACGTTCAAACGCGCGTTGAGATCGCGCCGCTCGATAAATATTCACAATAATAACAGATAAGCAATGTTTTCTGCTTAGATGATGAATTCTGCCATGTTAAGGTCATGATTGGGTAAACATTCACACGTGGTTATACACGCTACTGTTTCAAACAAAATTGTCTTTGTCCGGTTACCGATGGAATTAGGTCACATCTCGCCTGGGTAAAATGTGCCCTGACGCGAGTTGCCACTATTGTAAATGTGTGTAAGTTAGGGTAATTCGAGGTGAGATGGCCATAGAGGATAGATGGCCAATCGAAATAATTCTAACTTTTTCTAGGAGATGGTAGCACGAGACAAGCTAATTCAGATACTTCTGCCCTAGTGGTGACACCTAATCAAAATTCAGGACAAATATAAGTATGAAAGTAAGTATATATATGCTGTTTATTTTCTAGCAAATATGAATTTTTTTAGGGTAATATGTGATTAAACTGGTGAAGTATTTTATTTATTTATTTATTTTTAATTTAATATTATTTATTAATTATTTAATTATATTTATTTATTTATTTTTAATATTGAATTTTGATTTACTTGTTTATTGTACACAATAATGATATACTGAGATGATTTTATTTTCTAATTTTTGGCGGATTTCTAACGTAAACGACAAAGACCGGCCTTAATCATTACCTTAAAATTTATTACAAATTGTATATTTTGGTCCAATAATTGCTAGTGGCCATTTCTTGTATACATTTTAAGACTGATGGTCTATATTTTTTGAGGTGAGATAGCTAATTTCTGTGATGTGGTTATACTGTTCAATTAAGTATTTAGGTACAGTTTTTGTTATTCCAGATGCATTACGAGTACTTACGTTTGACTATCTAGCAATCACGGTAAATGGAATGGACACGACATGTCACAAACAATTAAAGGTGCTCGTTTCAGAAATGTCTCAGTTTGCCCCTACTTGTCAGGCCCCATGAATCCTTCTTCCGTTTTTGGGACAGACCATAAAAAAGGCTAATTTTCAGTGTGTCCTTTATAAAAGGTATGTACACGAATTTTATGTTCAGCTTGATAATTAATATGTTAATTGTCAAATAAAAGATGTAAACAGGTTTTATATAATAAACACTCCCATACAAGGCCTTCTAAAAAACGATGGTCATTATTACATGTTCAGTTTGATAATGAATGTGTTAACTATCAAATAAAAAATATAAACTGGTTTTATATAATACACACTCCCAGACAAGGGCGTCTAAAAAGACGAAGGCCATCTATCCTCGAATTACCCTATGTGTAATGAGACTTACAAAATTACATCGAATTTTTTGCAAAATTAAAAAAATCTATATGTTGAACCCCGCCCTCCTCCGTCAAGAAGTTCTATTGGTCACGTCTCCCCTTGTATGAAAAATTAGGGTAAAATCAGGCTCGATTTTCTGTCCTTAAATGACTGTGTATCTACGTGACTTAGCTCTTGTAGGTAGGCATCTATATTAATTTAATTAATATACCTAATTGAGTAAGAACATTATCTAGTAAGTAATGAATTCCCATTTGAAGCAATTATGTGATTAAAATGTAATCAGCCACTCGCATAATGTATTATTTAGTTACCTAGGTAATTATAGATAAATTAATGAGTGAAATTGGAATTAAATGTCGGCCCCGAAACATAGTGTCTACCTAGTTACTACGTACTAAATTCCATTGAAATCGCCATTTCAGATGATGCGTTTTTCATCATTACTTTGAAAATTTCTTACAGTTTATATGAGTAGGTACCTAATATCTACGTACATGTTATTGTAAAGAAAAGCTGAAAAAACCCGTGCAAAGTCGGGGCGGGTCGCTAGTTGGTAATAAAGATACTATTATACATGCAAACCTTCCGGAATAAATTCTCTAACTTATGGTGAAAACCGTATTTAAATCTGTTGCGTGGCTTTAGAGCAGTTAGCGGATATACAAGCAGACGCGGAAAGCGACTTTAATCTGGATAAGCATATACTAGGTATAGGAGGCATATATAGTATATACGTGCATATTTCTTCATCACTTTGGCATTCATATCCCGGTTGTGCTCTCGTTTGTTGTGTGTTGATATTTTTAAGGCGTCCGTTTAGAACTCAAATCACAAAAGTAATAAATATGCTAGTTAACACACAATAAGAGTAACTTAGGCACCATTTATCTTTGTGGTCGTTGCCACACACCAACATGGCTATGCTGGCACCGACTTCAATAATAAATGATAAGTACCTAAGTTACTCGCATTGTGTTTTTACTAGCTTTTTGTGATTTGAAGGCGGTTACATTCTTTATATTATAAAAATGTTCAGCGGTTGTTGCAGTTAGGTAAAAAACGTAACAAAATAGACGTGCATATAATCTTCGAGGGTTTCCCTCGATGTCTCAGAAATTTCGTGATCACACCCTGGCCTGATAAAAATGAGACCACCTTAGGAAGGTATATCCTTTAAAGCATCACGTTACCCCTAGATATTACTAAGTAGTACCTGGCAATAAATACTACTATCTAGTACTATTGCAAAAATTTTAATTGTTTAGGAGTTCTGTGACTTCATAATCAGATGATGACAACCTGGAGCGAAAATCAAATCGGAGTTAGACATGATACGTCACTAGCACACCATACGTGCCCACAATTTTCGAGGATTGCCCTCAGTTTCACAGGGTTACCATCATCAGATCCTGACGGTTAGTGAGCAGGAATACACCCTAGGTCCTCATTATTAACAGCTTTCAATGGGTATTACGCCATGGCCGGTAACTTTCTCGTTCAAGTTGTTCTGCGTATGGCTCTATACACATATATATATATATATATATACAGGGTGTTTGGAAGGGAGCTGTACATACGCCTAGGGTAGAAACTAGGGATAGTCTGCTACCTACCCCCGCCCATTATATTGACCTTGGCCTCAAGGTTTTTTTTTAATTTATTTTTATTTTTTATTTGACTTTTTTGTGAATTTTTTACTAAAACTACCTGTAGCTCAAAATCTATCCATGGGACCGGTCTGCTAATAGTCTTGTTTTAATCGTTAGAGTCTTAGGGTCTTGCAAAAAATTATTTTACACCAGAAAATTGTGGAGAAGAAAAGTTATGGGGCCTAAAGTACCGTAGTAAGGTAAAGAAATAATTTTAAGGGTAACTTTCTATGGGGTTTAAAAAAAACTAACAGGGTTGGAGTTTTTTTGATTTTTTAAAACATCCTCAGTCCATGTCCTTTCTAACGATATGCTAAAAGTGTAATTATCACTTTTAGTTTTAAAGTTATTAATTAATTTCCGCAACTAGGGCACTTTTACCATCACGAGTCGACATTTGTAAGACAAATGTAATTTCCAGAATTTAAACCAGTTTGGCCTACAGTTGGCAGGTAAAATTTGTTGTCTCACTCTTACGCGAGAGACCAGAAGCGTAAGAACCGTAGTCCGGACACTTGGTTTAAGCGTGTGGAAAGTCTGGTCGGTTCTTCGCGAAAATGGACGTCATCCTTTCCTGTTCAAGGTAATTTTTTACATTAAGTTTTTGTTTTTAGCTCTTATGTAATGAACTAGCATGTGAATTTCATAGGCAATTTTTAAATTAACATGAGCATGTGTATGAGAGAGAGAGAGAAATGGAAAGAAAGATAGCAATCAATGTTACATAGCTACTAATTCATAAGGAAACCGCTAACGTTGATATTTTTTTATTGTTTTAGGCTTAGAGGATAACGACTATGCAAGAAGGATGCAGTTTTGCCGCCACTTGCTCCATACGGACGTGGAAGATAATAATTTTTTACGGAGTATTCTCTGGACTGACGAGTCCAAGTTTGACAAGGAAGGAATTGTAAATTACCACAATCTCCATCACTGGGCACGCAGAGATCAAAACAGAGGTTTTCAACGAAGGTTCTCCGTGAACGTATGGGCAGGCGTCATTGGTAATCGTTTGATAGGGCCGCACTTTTTGCCAGACAACCTAAACGGGCAAAACTACTTAGATTTCCTCGAAAACGATTTGCCCGATTTAGTGGAAGAAGTGTTTGACGAAGATCGGCCCACAGTCTTCCAGCACGACGGCTGTCCTGCTCATTGGAGCCTAGCAGTGAGGGAGCTTCTGAACAACTGCTTTCCTAATTCTTGGATTGGTCGGCGTGGGCCAATTCCCTGGCCCCCAAGGTCGCCTGACCTTACCCCGCTTGACTTCTACGTCTGGGGAAGGGCGAAAGAGTTGGTGTACGCAGAAGAAGTACCAACAAGGGAGGTTTTAATTAACAGGATCCACGCCGCATTCGATACAATGCGCGAGGAACTGCTGCTTAGAACGGTGACCGTGGAGATGAGGAAGAGGTGCCGAGCATGTTTACAGGTCAATGGTCATCAATTTGAACAAAATTTGTAATTAATTAAAATTAGTAATTAATTAAAATTTGTAATTTAATGACATTAGTCATTACCAAATTTTTTGTTTCATTAGCCATCCTTTTACGATCGAACACATTTAATATTCATTAGTTGAAATTTTTGCTTTAAGTGCCCTAGTTGCGGAAATTAATTAATAACTTTAAAACTAAAAGTGATAATTACACTTTTAGCATATCGTCAGAAAGTGCATGGACTGAGGATATTTTAAAAAAATCAGAAGAACTCCAACCCTGTTAGTTTTTTTTTAAACCCCATAGAAAGTTGCCCTTAAAATTATTTCTTTACCTTACTACGGTACTTCGGGCCCCATAACTTTTCTTCTCCACAATTTTCTGGTGTAAAATAATTTTTTGCAGGACCCTAAGACTAACAATTAAAACAAGACCATTAGCAGACCGGTCCCATGGGTAGATTTTGAGCTACAGGTAGTTTTAGTAAAAAATTCACAAAAAAGTCAAATAAAAAATAAAAATAAATAAAAAAAAACCTTGAGGCCAAGGTCAATATAATAGGCGGGGGTAGGTAGCAGACTATCCCTAGTTTCTACCCTAGGCGTATGTACAGCTCCCTTCCAAACACCCTGTATATACATATATATGCATTTAAGACATTTTGCGTTTAGACCATTATGCGTTTAGCGGAGCTATTGGCCATCGCAGTAGGCAACTGAATTTGACATTTGATAATCCTACACTACTCTAATTTGAGTGGCTAAAGTAGATGATGTAGTGTAGAATTATCAATGTCAAAATCAGTTGCCCACTGAATTAGCAAATAGCAATAGCCCGCAGGTCGTTTTGCGGTTTGGTAATTTTTAGTTTTTAGTCATTGTGCGTCGAGGGGTACTTACTTTGCGGCAGGAACGCTACACTATTTACGATAGTATTGTTTCGCTGCGGTATTCTGGAAGGTGGTACTTGCCGAGTCTGGCGGCTCCAATTCGAACCTGATGTCTCGCTAGCTATCTATGCTACATCTCTTAAAATTTGGATGTTTGAAGTAATTTTTTAAACCCCTGAAATATCAATTTAAAATTAGCTCGCATAGATAGCTATATCACTACATAGTATAAAACAAAGTCGCTTTCTCTGTCCCTATGTCCCTTTGTATGCTTAAATCTTTGAAACTACGCTACGGATTTTGATGCGGGTTTCAACAGCAGATAGAGTGATTCAAGAGGAAGGTTTATAAGCAAGTAGAAAGAGGGTAGGTAGGAGTAAAGTAGGTGTACGCGAACGAAGTCGCGCCGGGTCCACTAGTATACTATATAAGACACAAGGTAAAAAACAACAATGTAATAATACAACAAACCATTATTATTTATTAGACATACTATTTAGGTAGAATAAGTATCTACAAATATGTAAGTATTGCTTGCGTATTATTTTTATATTAGAAGAATATCGCCTCCATAAAACGATTCTAGCTACTAAGTAAACTAAGTTTCATTTTTAACTCACTTATGCGCTTATTAAACATTCCTAAATTCAGTGACTAAATTGAGAAACAAAAAGCGTGAGAGCAACTCAAAGTGGAATGTATTGCTCATTGACAGGTAAGGTGAATTTTTGTATCACTTATATTAAGTCAGATTTGCTCCGCTTTTCAAAAATTCGAGATACAAAAATGGACCTTATTCGATGAGCAATACATTCCATTTTAATTATCTCTTACGCTTTTTGTTTAGTTTCTTTCCTAAGTTTTTTTTGAAAACGATAAATGCGAGGATGTCACCGTTGGGTCTCTTTTGTATGGCCTAATTAACGAAAGTCCTTATGTCATTAGTTCTAATCGTTCGAAGTCCTACCTTTTAATATTCTATTCCTATATAAATGAAAGTGCCTTGCAAAAATAGGTTGGCAAAATATACAAGAATATGTTAGATCAGTTGGCGCCAGTTTGTGATTTGCTTCCGATTTTTTTTTAGATTGGGCTCTGATACTCGCCGGCCGCTGACGCAGCACGCTCGCTACGCTTGTGCCCGGGCCCCGGTGGTTTATAACAACAAAAATGCTCGTCGCAACCTAACCTCTTATGACTTAACGACGTTTTTGATAGATTCGGTTTTGTAGGTTTTCAAATAAAATAAACAGCGCGGGATGGTTGTAATACACATCCAATATCCTCAAATTCAAGCGACTGGTTTTTAAATCCACAGAGGAATCTACAGAGGATAATATTAACTTTGACTAATATTACGATTGATGATTTTTCGGAGGATCGATATTAGGACATTAACACTTTAGGATAAAGAACATTAGGACTTAGAAATATTAGGACTAAAGAAAATTAGGACAATGAATGCAATGAGATAATACATATTTAGGACAATCGAATTTAGGAAACTCATATGAGGACAATCGACTTTAGGTCTATAAACATTAGGACAAAAAAAGGCTACCATCATATTTGACTTACGCCATAGGTAAAGTGCTAGGCAAAATAAGTCAGCACTTGGGCGTCTCTGTCATTGTTTCAGCCGCGAGCAGAGTTATCTGACACGCTCAATTGTTCGTCTTTTTCTATTGAAACTTACTATACTAACCAACGTTTCATTATACTTTTACCCGCCATTACGTTAATTTTTCCTTGATATTAGGCATATGATTCTTTCTGGCCCATCAAAAATATGAAAATATAGTAAACAACCTGTCGTTACAACTCTTTACAAACAGTTTACAACTACTCGAAGTGGTCGCTTAGTTTAGAATGTAACAAAAAATATATTCATTTTAAATTATATCAATTTTCTGTACAAAATGTAACCAATAATTTTTATTGTTTTATTAATAAATATAGTCGTAAGCACTAACCTACATTAAATTGACCTACTAACATTGATGCCTAAGACACAGGTAAACTACTTACTTAGTTTAGTCATCTAGTTAATGAAAAATATATGTATCTATATATATGTATCTACTTAATTTACTTAGCTTAAATAACTAGGGTAATAAATAATTTCAAATTGTTCTATTTAAATTTTAACATAAGTAGGTACTTACTTTTAAATTTAACTATGTAATTTTAGACTTAAGTTTTCTTGAATAAATTATTTATTATTTATTATTATTATTCTCCTTATTTATTTTCATTCTTAGATCTAAATTTTTTACAATATACTTATATGAAAAATAAATATTATACAAAACCTAAACCTAGAGTACCACCAGCACCGGGGTGAGGCCCAAGCTACCGGCGGTTAGGGCTGCAGAGACAGGAACCTCCTGACAATACGCGCCGTCTCCAAGAGAACCGCTTTCTGAATCTGGCCCATGACCCAACCATCTAGCGAGAGACTCTTAGGATGTTGGTCGAGGCTCTTCGCTATGAGACCGTTCACTGACACGACTATCGGAACAATGATCGTCGAATCAACATCCCATATGGCGGTCACCTCGTGAGCCAAGTCAAGGTACTTACACTGTTTGTCCTTCTCGGCCTTCACAAGGTTTCCGTCATGCGGGATGGTGACATCGACGAGCACTGCTCGGCGCTTCGATCGATCTGTGAGCACGATATCAGGTCTATTGGCTACAACATAGAAAAATAAATAAGTAGTTAGAAAAGCTAAGTAGGCGGTGTAGTCGCGCCACAACTATGCGCAAATGGGCTAATTTCCTTCAAAAGGCGCGAACGCGCCGTCAGTCTCTTGCGGAATTCAACGGAGTGCGCATCAAAAAAAGCTGTGCCTAAAATGTTAAAAATATGCCATCTTGCGCAATAGTTAATTGCGAGCAAGAAGCTAACAGACTTCTAAAACAAAAGGAGTGATTTCATTTCACCGTTAAGTCTGAAAACCTTGTATTTATCAATATTTTACGAAAAATATTCACCTGCGCTCAAGGACACCTTGCGCCCAATCTAGTGCTGTGCACATGAACCGACCTTATCGATAAATTATTTTGTTTATCGATATAATATATTTGTAGTATAGTAGAATTGACATCAAAAAAGAAGAAGATTATTATTTCGATTGAATGTTCTTTTATTTATCTATTTATTTATTTATTATTTCTCAGTGCATAATGAACATTTTAATACCTCGAGTCCAAACATGTGCCCAAAACCGTATAAGCCAAATGGTATTTGAACATAGCAGGCCAAATAGGCCAGGGCCTGTGCTAGGGCTAACTATTCCATATAAAAATAGTGGGGTCGGGAACAGCGGCATCGATTTCGGTACTAATGGCGAAGATGCCACTTCTATCGTGTTCTGTGGGCTACAATAGTCCTGTCCGTGATCACAGATCGATCCCAATAGAGCGTGGCAAGACCATTTTCAAGAACTGGCGCAGGCACGTATTTATAATATGGCACCTCAGACTCCACAAGACCATATTGAAGAGCAAGTTGCTGGTGAATAATCCTGGCTACCAGGTTATGTCTGTGCAAGTACTCACCATTAGCAAGACGACCACAACCGGATGTAATATGCCTGAGTGACTCTCCAGGGCAGCGACATGCACGACAAATACACGTCAACCGTACCGTCCTTCAGGATATACCTCCGGTAGTTGTTCGTCATGATAACCTCGTCAGCAATTGCACAAACAAAACCCTCTGTTTCCCCGAAGAGATCACCAAAGCGTAGCCAGTTCACCGAGGCGAGCAGATCTACATCGGGTCCTGTCAAGGCCCTGTAGAACCGCCCATGTAGCTCCTTGCTCTTCCATACGTCCTTGCGGTCTATGGTGCTTAGGACCTTTGGTTTGCGCTAGTTCTCATTTGCCAAGGACAGCGGGGTAAGACCTCTGTCTACCGCCACCACAGCACGATGCATCCCACACTCGTTGTTAAGAAAGTAGTCTCTAAGACTGCACACCTCACGATTGTGGAGGGTCTTGGCGCTTAAAAAGCCACCACATTTACGTGGGATGTACAGTCTCATGACAGACGAGCGTGGGTGCAGCATACGGTGTGTAGTGAGCAGAAGACGGACCCTTCTATCCAGGGCGTCCAACTCTGTTTGAGTCCACCTTAGTATGCCAAAGGAGTATGTGAGCAGGGACATCACCCAAGCATTGAAGGAGCGCACCTTGTTGCCACCCGACAAAAGACTATTAAGTACTTTTGTTAGGCGACAGAAGAAACGCTCCTTCACTGCCTGTTTTACACCCTCGTCCACGATACCCAAAGACTGTGACATACCAAGGTATTTGTAAGTTTCTGCTTCAGAGAGAGATCTGAAAGACATCGTCTCAGAAAGTTCCAAATTTGTTGTATTTGCAACTTTCCCCCGCTGCACATGCCTGACCGCACACTTATCTACACCAAACTCCATTCTGATGGCATTACTAAAAAATTCGGTTATTTTCAATAACTCCATCAGATCCTGGCGTTTTGGTGCAAACAACTTGAGGTCATCCATGTACAGCAGATGTGAGATGACCTCGCCCTCTGTTCGAAGCCGGCAGCCCAGCTCTGAATGCTTAAGCAATGTGCTAAGTGGATTCAAAGCTAAGCAAAACCACAGTGGACTCAAACTGTCGCCCTGAAAAATTCCTAGAATAATTTTATCACGATGACATTTTGCGAAAGTAGTGTTCTGTGTGAAGACCAACTCACCTCTTTAAGCTTCACCTCCGTGTTGAATGTCTCCGTGATCCCCGGTATCAGGTTGCCCAAGTAGCGGCTGTTGAGCGAGTACCGGGCCACTAGCTGGGGCCAGCGCGCTCGCACGTCGTCCCACCCTAGGGCCGTCCCAGACGGGTTCAGCGATATCAAAACCAGCACTTCGAGGTAGTCCTGAGCGCAAACATTATCCTCGTCCCACGCTAGGACCAGGTACCTGTCGGTTAGACGTGTAGGTGAATGTTAAGGTGTCAAGATGGGTGAACGTGCAGCCACCCTAGGAAAAAGCCAGTTCTCGCCAAACACAATAATTATTAAAACTCTGCTCAAATCTCTATTCAATCATTTTTATCATTTTCCATATGTCTGAAAATACAGAGGTCTGTTTGAATTTTTTTAACACTGGTTGTACTTAATTTTAGGCATTACGTAATCTTTATCTACAATATACAAAAATGATATGTCTAATGAATCGGCCATCATCGATTTATTCGAAATCGTCACCAGACTCGGCTTTGCATCTGAAATGTTGCTACAACAGTTCTGTATTTTTAACCCCTACCCTCCCCCCTGTCGCGGAATGGAGGCTGGCTAACGGGCTTTTTGGGCTCAGTTTGGTCCATATAATGATCATGCCAAGTGGCTTTGTTCGACTCTAAATTGTAGAACTTTTCTCAATAACGACAGAGAACTATCTCTGTCGCGCTCTCTGCAGCTGCACCGTCTGTTTACACGCACGAGCCGCGCCTTTGATTCGTGTCGAAAAAGGTGAGAAACTCTTTTGGCGAGTTCGCTTTAACCTAACGGGCGCGGTCGGATGGTAAACGCTGCATGTAAAAAGAAAAAAGACCACAAGATAACAATGAAACGGTGCATCAAGGAACAGGGAGTCACCGCATGATGTTGAGGAAGAAACGTGAGAAGGAAGAGTGGGCAAGTAAACCGTGTTTGACCGTTTAAATGTTTTTGTGACTTCCAGGTAAATGTGTAGGTGTGTTCGGTACTACTTACCGGCTCAGCACTTCGGCCCGCGGCCCGGCCAGGGCTTGCCGTAACTTCGCCTGTTCGTGGACGTCATTCGTTTTCAAATACACCTGCCACAGCTGCACCCACTCCGATATTGATGCGTGTTTCATGTCTATAAATGTTTAAGTTTATTCAGCGAAAGTTATAAGTATTATAAAATCGACTGCCAATTGCGAGGTCTATAAAACGCGTTTAAAAATTCCTAATTTAAAGCTTTCCCTAAACCTCTAAAGTTCTGATAAAATACAGATTTTCATCATCATTTTGTCGCTCTGATGAATTTATAGCCAAAATTATAGCACATCCGTGTCATATTCGCAATCTAATTCAAATGCTTGAGAATCTTGACTAAGCAACGCCATCTAGTGAGGCACGCCGAAGTACAATTTTAAACGAGCTGTAAGAAAATTTGCCATTTTCGATGTCGTGGTGCATTGTCCACTCACGGTAGTATTGCCTACCCCTGTGGGATACGAGCGTGAGTTTGTAGGTATTTAATATATGTAGGTGACGTAGTGATAGGCGAGTACACGCAGGTCGGGCTCCAGGCGGGCGTCGGGCGCGGCCAGCCAGCGCTGGAAGACGGCGCGCGCGCGGGCCTACGCGGCCGGCAGCCCCGCGCTCGTCGCTAGCGAGAGGATCACCGTGCGGACCTGTCTAAGGATAACAGCGTTTCATCAACAAGCCATCGCACAACCCCCCGTGGGTTGGGTACTCATTCTAGTTACGTAGACCCTCTGTTGGTGTCCACGCCACGATTGTTTCCCTTTTAACTAATACAGGGTCCTTCAAGAGATACTTATTTTAAAGATCACATTAGAGGCGGGTGACGTATTTATAGCACCGCGATGGTGGTTTAGTAGTAAGAAGCAAACTGGGACAACAAGGCATGTTTCAAGAAATGGTAGCGAAGTAACTGCTCTTCGATAAGGGAGTGCACTTGCACGCGTGCAAGCACGCGTGGTTATCTCAACTGGTTTTGCTGTACGATGCGCTGATCAAGCTCATCTATCATCAACTGGCAAAGGCGCGGAGTTAAGTGGAGCAGTGATGGACGTGGCGATGTGTTGCCATAAAAGCCAAGATACAAATCGCTCCGTAGTGGCTCCGTAAGTGAAGTACCGACCGTAACTTGCCGGTATCAGGAATGAGGTTCCGCGGGATACTCAAGAGGCGATGGATTGACATCGCCGGGTCGGCTGCGCGAGCCAACAGTGTCAACATGTCGAAGATTGGGCAAAGTGGAGAAGAAAGGAAAAGGAAAGCGGACCCTGGCAGTGAACTCCACGCCAACGAAATGAAAATGCTGCGGTGTATGTGCGATGCGGCGTTATGCAACTTGACCAGTACATCCATAGCATCCTTGGCGTAAGAAAAGATAGAGGAGGATCGCCTGCGATGGTTTGGTCACGGGCTGCGTAAGCACCAGGGATATTAGGAAAGCGGCCCCACGGGAGACCCGAGACGCGATGAAATGACATCGCTGAGTCGGATGCGTAATGCGTAAGAATGCCGAAGATTCACAAAACTGGAGAAGAAAGGGCAAGTAAACTAGGGGAATCTGGGATTGATTGCTCGGATTATGATGAACGTATTGGTGGCGCCTATGATGTTGCTGATGTCCTTAGGCGGCGGTGGTCTCTTTCCATCAGGCGGCTCGCTTACCTTCTTGTTCGCCGTATAACGTAAAAAGACGAGATCGTTTATACAGAAAAGCGTTGAAACCTATTTCAACGCTTGTCTGTAGAAACGCACGTGTGACTGTTCACCGAAAAATATGACGAGGGAGTCTTGCAGTGCGAAGTGAATATCTGGGGTCCGCTAGGGGATTCTAGTTCATCGTCGCTTTCCATCTGATAAAATGGAATGGAATTTTTTTGGTCCCAACAACAACTGAAACACACATGAATAAGGAGTAAAATCCCCTTGGGCGCCCCGTCAACATCGCTTTTTCTGAACGACTGTTTTAGGTTGTTGCTGTTGATTTAGCTGTGTAGTGGTGCTACAGTGGATCACAACACACACATCTTGTACAAGTTGGCTGTTGGTATATAAATAATTTTTACTACCTATCGGCTAAAGAAGGGTATCAACAATGTTTTGTTACCCTTCAATGATTCCTCCGAAGTTAGCTTTCCAACGTTGTTTTATATACAGAGGCTTGACTAAGCTATGGATGAATTTCTGAAATAGAAAAAATAGTATATATGTTACTGGCCAAACCCGATTTTAGGACAAACTAGTTTTTACTAGGCCAAACCGGTTCATCCTATGTGCGATAGGATAAACCGGTACAGACTAGGCTAAACTTGTCCGTCCTATGGCCGATAGGAGAAACTAGTTTAACCTAGACTGAACTAGTTGAGCCTAGTATGAATATGTACACTTCAGGATAAACTGGTCTGGCCTAGCCTATACTCGTTTTGCCTAGTCAAAAATGTTTAAGCGAGTACGTATCGAGACCTGTGCATGCGGGAAATCCCCCGATCGTATTTCTCACGCTCTGCGCGCCCCCCGCGTCCTCATTTACCCCGCCTGCTCGTGGATTTTAAACGCTCATTCCGCTTTGAATTGATGACGTGTTAGTTGTTACGTGTTATTATTATAAATATTAGTAGAGGAATATAACATAATACGGTTTTGTTTTGTGTTATCATGGATGAGCCTTCTACATCTAGTAGACAAGCCGATCAAAAACAGTGGAGAGAAAAAAATTTAACAGAAATTTTGGAAAGTGAAATCAAAAAGTCTTCTCATTATAATGTGCTGCCATCAGATAAATATTCGGAGCTGGTTGAACAAGTGGAAGGCGCTGAAAAGTCGGCAAAAAGGACACCATTGCAACAAAAACGACTGAATCGGTTTGGTGTGCTAAAAATTGGAGATGTGACAAAACTTATAGCGCGGGGAGAAGGGAATATAAAATACTATCTACAGGCTGATGAGCTTTATGATGTGATTGATGCAGCTCATGTGGCGGTTGGACATGGCGGGCGAGACAGAATGTTAGCCGAGACATCAAAAAAATATGCTTATATCACAAAAGAAATGATAAGCCTCTATTTATCAATGTGTGATGTGTGTCAACAAAAGAAGACAAAAAAGAAGAGAGGATTAGATTCAAAGCCTATTCTTCACTCTGAAATGAATAGCAGATGTCAAGTGGATTTGATCGATTTCCAGACACAACCAGATGAACAATTTAAATTTATTATGGTTTACCAAGACCATTTAACAAAGTGCGTTAACATCTAAGAGAGCAGCAGAAGTGGCTTACAACCTGAATGATATATTTTTGACTATAGGAGCGCCGTGCATTCTCCAATCTGACAATGGTAGAGAATTTGTTAATAATGTGATTAGTGAGCTCGCTTCTCTTTGGCCAGAACTTAAAATTGTGCATGGAAAACCAAGGCACAGTCAAAGTCAGGGTTCCGTTGAACGTGCTAATCAAGATATAGAGAACATGATAAGTTCTTGGTTGAAGGACAACGATTCAACGAAATGGTCGGAGGGCTTAAGATATGTCCAGTTCATGAAAAACCGCGCCTTTCACTCAGGAATAAAACAATCACCTTACAAGGCCTTATTTGGGATCGAGCCTAGAGTAGGGCTTTCAACTTCATCGTTGCCGCAAGAAATAATAAATGACATTCAGGATGAGGAAGACCTTAGAAAAGTTATCGAAAATGATTCGAATTGTAACCAGAGTGAAGATGGTGATGGTTGCGTTATGGAAATTGACACACAGAATATTCAAGAAGCTAGAAAAGCGGCGGCAGAAAATCTTGAAAAGCAAGCTAAAAAAATGAAAGCTTCTTCGGACAAATCCCACCCACCTGCCAATATTGGAGACAATATTACTTTACCTATTCCGGACGTAGACAAAGGCAGAGGTGAACTCAGAAACATCATTGGAGTTATTCTTCAGAGAAATGATGAGGGCCTTTACAAAGTTGGCACCAAACATGGTGCATTGCAAAAATTATATTGCAGGTACGGTACAGTCCGACAAAAAAGAGTAGAACTTAAAAAGTAGCAACTAAGTAGTGTCGTTTATTTAAAATCAAAGCGGTTTTGCTAATTTTTAAAACTACTTTTTTTGTCGAACTGTATCTACTTTAGAAGTATTTTTTACTCCATTTTTTTTTTTGTAAGTGGGGATTGTTTTTTTTTTTTTCAGAACTGAATTCGACATTTGCATTCAGAAATTTTTGGAGGTGGGCGATGTTAAGCAAGACATTGAAATATCTCTGAGGACTGCAGCCACTAAACATTCGGTTGGATCAGGGCAAGGTTTCGTAAGGTGCAGCTGCGTAAAGAACTGTTCAACAAACAGGTGCTTGCAAGAAAAAAAAGGTGCTCTGCAATTCCAAATGTCATCAGAGTACACCCTGCAAGAATAAGTGAAATTGTTGTTGTTTAATAAATAAATGCATCATGATTTTATTAGTTCTGGTGTTTTATTATTCCCTTTTAGTATAGGCTAGGCCAGACCAGTTTATCCTGAAGTGTACATATTCATATTAGGCTCAACTAGTTCAGCCTAGGTTAAACTAGTTTCTCCTATTGGCCATAGGACGGACCAGTTTAGCCTAGTCTGTACCGGTTTATTCTATCGCACATAGGATGAACTGGTTTGGCCTAGTAAAAACTAGTTTGTCCTAAAATCGGGTTTGGCCGGTAACATATACAAGTGAATGAATTTTGGGATAAATTATGGTATATGTGTTATTCTGGAATATGAGCAACAGCGTTGCTAAATTTCGTTAAAATGCTATCGGTAGGTTTTACGTGAAGGGGTAACGAATATCCATCTTGCATAGAAACTTTAGGTAAGATAAGACGAATGAGTTTACATACATACATACGAATATTTGGGTGTTCGTTACTTCTTCACGCAATAATTACTGATCGGATTTTGATGAAAATTGGCAGTGTTGTAGCTCACTAGAATTTATCTTTAAAGTCAAGCCCGCGAGAACATGGCATAAATCTATAAATTATGCGAATTGGACCAACCGCGAAAAGCATCTTTGAACTAGAGTTCCCGCTACGCCGGCACGCCGCCGCCGAGTTACCTCAGCGCGCCGCCCCTCCGCCGCCAAGTCATTGACAAATTCGCGGCGACTTCAAAATTTTATTAAAAATCGACGAGAATTTGTTTTTTTTGTAGGTATTCGTCACAATATCCAGCAACTATTTACACATTGTTGCCTAGCAACCCACTAAGCCCAGCAAGTCGGTGGCGTCACCGACTCGCTGACACAGCGTACTTTTAATGCTCCAAAGCTGGTTACACTGCTGTATCCATGCACCTATAAACGAGATGCTCACTAAGATTGGTCAGAGTGACATTAACATTTATGCCGAATAGTGGAACAATATTTCGAAGACTTAATAAAGTTTCTTAAACCTTTCTAGAAGCTGTGGGAATATTGTCGTCGCAAAAGGCGTCGTCTCTTTTGGGGCTAATATCCGCCTAGTGAAAGGGTTTTTTTCTGTTGCTTGGTTAGTCTTGCGTAGAGATCGCGTTTAAATCCCGGAAAACTGAATAAATTAATTTTTATTACGACAATTATAAAATTGCTCATAATTAGTTTGATTTAAGTACTAATTTAATTGTAATAATTTACACAAGGTAAAAACAATCCCACGTCGGCGACGCCGCGTCGCGTCGGTTACGTTTACCTACCAGCGCGCCGCCGCCGACCATCTTGACCGCGGCGCGGATTTCTAATTTGAACCTATTGCGAATTAGATCAATCGCAACAATAATTCACAAATATACCCCAAAAGTTGCTACAAATTTTATTATCGGAGATTTTTTTACAATAGGTAGGTATTTGATTTATTTTACAATGTGATTTTATGCCCTTGAAGAATTGGAAACATTACCCTATTTTTAGCCGACTTCCCTTGATATTAAGTTTGAAAAGTAAGTACACGACTAAAACTTTTTTATTTTTTCCGATAACTATCACGACTTGGCCGTTTCAGGTTTGACGTTGATTTACGGGTCATTCTGTACATTCAAAAAGTATCTTGTAATAGTCGAGGAAACTTGTATTTTTTTCGGGTTATTAGGTTTAATGGCCTTTGATTTTTCCGATTGTCCTATTCAGGTCGTAAATTCTGATGCTTAGGTACTGTATACCAAATTTTTTTTATGCCACTCAGTAAGGAACGAGCAGACCACCCGGTTAATCGCCGCTTCTACCAGGGTCCGCTTTCCTACTCTTTTTTATTACTTTTTATTTTTATGTTTTGTCAGGCGCACGGGTGGGACGAAGTAGGCTGAATATGTCATGATCCAATTCAAAATTCAAAATTTCCTGTTTATGTTTGTGTATGTATGGAATTATTTTCCCGCTGAACAAAAATTTTTTTTTAATTGTTGTAATCTGTGTTTGTGAATGTTTTTTCTTGTTTGAAGCAAATTAATAGATAAATGTGAAAGTAGTGAAGTGAATTGCCCGCCGCTTGATATCCTCGACGCGTAGGTACAACTGAACTCATAACTGACTCGTAGCTTACTTCTAGCAAAGTTGAAAAAATGATAGGAACGAAATTTGCACACGATATTTATTTAGGTTATAAAACACGTTTCATGTTTTAATACCAACTTTTATACTTATGCGAGTTTCGAGTTTCGAGTTCTATAATTTCGAGTTTGTATATATTATATATATTGGAACATATGATATGAGTGTAGATAAAAATAATTTTCGATTTGATTTATTAAGTATACCATTAAGTAATGAAGTAGTAATATCGGAATGACTCACCACTTTTGGCTGTGTCAGGGAACCATAAGATGTCTTTGTTGACTCCTTTGTTGGTCTCGTATGTGATGGGTAAAAACCAGCGGTAGCTACCAAGAGCAAAAGTGGTTAAATTGACTCAGTATCAGTAGCGGTAAAGCGTCGGTGGCCTAGTGATTAAGGTACCCGATCCGTAAGCGAGAGGTACCGGGTTAAAATCCCACTGCCGTCCAATCAATGACTCTTTTCTGAGGTGTGTACATTAGTTGAATACTAACCGATGCTCTAACGGTGAGGGAAAACATCGTGATGAAACCGGCACATTTAGGCGACTGAATGTGTAACCATGATCGTATATGGTTAGGATCTGCTGGTCGCAGGATTGCGGAGGTCAGATGGCAGTCGCTCCACTGTAGTTATCTGATTTGGCAAATCCGGAATTATGGTCAAGGCGGACCCCTGGCCATCGTGCGCGAGTGCACAGGACATTAATGCCAAGACGATTATATTATTATAGAATCAGTAGCAGTGAAATCCTTAAATAAAAGAAAATCTAAAGTCATCATCATTATCGTCCTAGCGCCTATCCCGGCCTCCGCCAGGGTCCGCATTCCTACTCAATCTTCTCCACTTCGCCCGGTCTTCGGCATCCTATCGTTGTAAGACGTAAAAAGAAATCTAAAGTACTTACTTGAATTCAGAGTCATTCTTATATTCGACATTTGAATCCAGCAGGAATCTCTTTTGCCTAATGGTGTAAATGTTCTCATTAGCTCCTTTAGAGACCTCCAGCACAGGATAACCCATTTGTCTCGTCCACGTGTCCAAATTGTAACTAAAAAAATGGTTAAGTTTACTTTATGATTTACTTATTGGTGATAACTTTTTATTTTTATTTTATACCACTTAGGTGGCAAACAAGCTTACGGCCTGCCTAATGGTTAGCAGTCACCGCAGCCTATGGACGTTTGCAATACCAGGGGCGTCACCCGCGCGTTGCCGACCCCGTGAAAACCTTTTAACACCTTTCTTGAAGAACTCCATGTTGTACTCTCCAGGGAAAACCTCTCCAGGTAGTTCATTCCACAATCTTAGTGTGCGTGGGAGAAAGTTCCTTTGGAACCACACAGTTCGCGACCAATTTCAACTCCCTGTCGGCGTCGAGCGGTGCGATGATAGAATGTAGCTGTAGGCATCATGTCAAACAGTTCTTCAAAACAAACACCGTTGTACAAGCGGTAGAACACACAAAGGGAGGCGAAATCCCTCCGCTGGCTCAGCGCCTCAATACCACTTGTGAGCATGGTATCATCGACAATTCTCACGGCGCGCTTTTGGATCGAGTCACAAGGACTAAGCTGATATGCCGGTGCTCCCGCCCATAAATGAGAGCAATACTCCAAATGGGGTCTGACTTGAGCCTTGTAAGGGAGAAGTCGTTGCCCCAGCGTGAAGAATTGCTTTGATCTGTTTGAATTGCGTTAAGCACACCCAGCTTTTTAGATGCGAGATTGACATTTTCTTCCAGATGACTGCGAAATTGGACGTCACTGGAGATGTCGACACCTAGGATATGTATGCTCTTAGAGATGCATCCTGGAACTGAGGAGCTACAACGAATGGAGTTTTCTTGGCGGTGAACGCGCATTCTTGTATCTTAGTGGGGTTGAATGTGACTAGCTTTAGTCGTCTCCAATCGGAGACTCTCGTAAAGTACTCTCGATTTTAGACACAAGTGCTTCGCGTAATTCCTCCACTATGGCACGAGGAATATTGGCACGACCCGTATAAAAGGTGTCTCCAGTGCTGTCATCCGCATAGCAATGAATGCCGTCAATGGATAGCATATCATTGATATGAAGGAGGAACAAAGTTAAAGACAGCACCGAGCCTTGCAGGACTCCAGCGTTAATGTCCAAGCTATTGGAGCAACACCCGTCAACTACGGCTTTGATGCATCTGCTGGACAGAACCCAATTCCACAATCCCTCGGGAAGCCCGGATGATGGTAACTTCGAAAGAAGACCCTTATGCCAGACCCGATCGAACGCTTACGCCATATCGAGGCCAACAGCCAGTGCCTCACCTTGACTCTCAACAGCTAAAGCCAGATACACTAGAAGATCACCCGTTGAGCGACAATGTCGGAAACCATATTGACGGTCGCTCAAGAGATCGTGTTCCTCTAGGTAACTGTGCGTTTATTACTCACTTCATCACCTTAGAGAGAAGGGAGGTTATAGCGATAGGCCTGTAATTCGATGGGTCTGATCTGTCGCCCTTTTTGGGCACAGGGTGCACGTGGGCAGTCTTCCATGAAGAATTACTAACTTAATCAAAGATGAAAAGTCTATGTCATTTTTTTTAGTTATTATTGGGAAAACTAACACAATTACGTAAATCTATACAAAATCATATATACAACTGTAATTACAGTAAACCAATTATAGGTTTTCGTATAGATATAACAAAGCACTCTTGCGTATATGGTTGATTGTGTATCTGGTACTATGCGGCGAAATGCTTTTATCAAGCCATTAAACAAAACAACAACAGATATACATCCCTTCAGCAGTTTTTACGTGAAAGCGTAATAGACATCCAAACATACATACATCGTTACAAACTTTCGCGTTTATAATCTTACTAGCTGCGGCGCGACTTCCTAACGTACAGCTACCCTATCCTATTCTACCCTTACCACTACCTACACTTTTATTCTTTCATACAGACATTGTCCTGACAAATACAAACACAAGCAAAAATTGTCAAAAATTGCTGCGGTTCTAAATCTATGCGCGATATATTTGAATATTTTTAATATGTAGATAGATAAGGACACAGCAGAGAGAGAATGATAACCAATATTCGGAATAAATCTAGCCGTCTCTACTGCATCGTTAAAGAAACAAGTGTATCAGAGACAAGATAGTGTTGAAAATGCGAAGAGAAATGAATTGCAGTCGTTGGGCGAGAATGACCATGGAGTGAAGACCTCGTGCTAAATCTCGGTTTCCATTCCAACACGAATCGGCTTCTTCGACAACTAGTTCGTCTGGACACATGGTCGGCCCACTTCCCCTTCAAAGCACTGATCCTACACGCTTGTAGGACGCCCCAGGAATGGATGGAGATCGCTCAAGACCGGGAAGTGTGGCGCTCTTTGGGGAAGACCTACGTTCAGCTGTGTAACCCCAGATTCAGAAAGGGGTTTAATCATCAATAAGCATTGCCCTGTGGTGGTTTGTGCCACCACCGAGTGATTAGGGTATCCGATTCGTATGCAAGAGGTACTGAGATAGGAGTTCCAATAGTAGAATAGAATCCCACTGTGTGTGCCATGTACCAATGACTAAATTATTTACATTTGTTGAATATCAACCGATGCTCTTACGGTGAAAGAAAACATTGTGACGAAATCTGCACATTCCGGCAACTGAATAATCCAATCTGGGCAGGATCACCTGGTAGGAGGGTCGCAAAGGTCAGGCTCCAAATCCTTTTTTTTTTATGTTACTTAGCAGACAAACAGGCAAGCGGGACACCTGATGGAAAGTGGTCACCGCCGCCTATGGACATCAGCAACACCAGGGGAGTCACCAATGCGTTGCCCGCCTCTAAAGAGACCTCTAATATACCTCTTGAACAATCCCATGTCATAGTCCAAAGGAAACACTGTGGCTGGGAGCTCATTCCACATCCGAATCGTACGAGCGAGAAACGTTCTTTCGAACCTTCGCGTAGTGACCAACAGAGGGTCTACGTAGTGGGGATGAGTACCCAGCCCACGGCGGGTGGTGCGATGGCGGAATTGTGCTGTGGGCACCAGATCGAAAAGTTCCTCGGAACACTCCCCATTGTACAGCCGATAGAACACACACAGGGAGCCAAAGTCCCTTCGGTTAGCCAGTGGTTCTAACTTGCTTGTTTGTATGGGATCGTCGACAATTCGTACGGCGCGTCTCTGTATGGAGTCCAAAGGATTAAGCAGGTCGGCAGTTTCGCCGGCCCAAAGATGGGAACAATACTCCATATGAGGCCGCACCTGTGCCTTGTACAGCAGCAGGCGCTGCCCTGGGGTGAAGTATCGCCTGGACCGGTTAAGCACGCCAAGCTTTTTCGAAGCCAGTTTGGCCTTACCTTCTAGGTGACTCCGGAAGCGCACGTTATCCGATATGTCGACACCAAGGATCCCGATACTATTTGAGATGGAAAGGGGTGTCCCTTGGAACTGCGGCACTATGACAAAGGGATCCTTTTTGGCGGAAAATGCGCAGACCTGTGTCTTTGAAGGGTTGAATTCCACTAGGTTCAGTCTGCCCCAGTGAGCAACTTGCTCCAAGGAGTCTCCAATCTCTGACACAAGTCTTATTCGGCTTTCCGACACCACGGAACGAGGGATATTCGCACGGCCAGTATAACAAGCATCTCCAGTACTGTCATCTGCATAGCAATGAATACTGGGAATATTCAGCATATCATTGATATGCAGAAGAAACAGCGTGGGAGATAGCACTGAACCTTGGGGTACTCCAGAATTAATGGTCTTGGTATCGGAGCAGCATCCGTCGACAACGACTTGGATGCTCTGTCCAGACAGAAAGCTGGATACCCAATTGCAGAGCCCCTCGGGGATACCGTATTTCGGGAGTTTTGTTAGCAGTGCCCTGTGCCAGACCCGATCAAATGCCTTGGCTATATCAAGACTGACAGCCAGAGCCTCCCCCTTGCTCTCGACAGCCTCAGCCCACCGGTGTGTTAGGTACACAAGAAGGTCACCAGCTGAGCGACCATGACGGAAGCCATATTGACGGTCACTGATCAGCTGGTGATCTTCGAGGTATCCAAGGAGCTGGATATTGATGACCCGCTCCATCACCTTAGAGAGCAAGGAGGTTACCGCTATAGGCCTGTAATTTGATGGGTCTGAATTGTCACCCTTCTTGGGTATCGGATGCACATGGGCTAGCTTCCATGAAGACGGCACCGTTCCAGAGGTGTAGGAAAGCTTGAATAGGCGCATTAACACGGGAGACAACTCGGGAGCACATTTTTTGAGAACGATAGCCGGAATGCCATCAGGTCCACTGGACTTCCGGATGTCTAGGGAGAGAAGCACACGTTTTATGATTTTTTGGGTGAAACGAACCTCGGGCATGATGCCCTCACACCGTAAGATGGTAGGCGGTGCAGCTCCCCCATCATCCAGAGTTGAGTTATGAGCAAAAAGATCGGCTTTCTCTTTTGCTGTGTGGGCCAATTGGTCATCCGGCTTGCGCAAAGGTGGAAAGGTGGTCCGACAAAAGCTCCCCTCGACAGCTTTGGAGAGAGACCAAAAAGCACGGCTCCCAGAGGGGTAGTAGCTGATCAGTTTCTCACCAATTCCGCCGATGAAATTAAATTTTGCTCTGGCCATTACCCTCTTTGTAGACCTCGATACAGCATTGTACTTATTCCTCAAAATGTGGGTGTTAGGGTCCTTTTGGGCCCGAGCCACTGTCCAGGCACAAAAAGCATCCTGCTTGAGGCGAGTTGCCTCAGCACTAGACCTGTCGTACCAGGGCTGACTTTTGCCGCCGAGACGGACTACAGAAGATGGGATAAAACATTCCATTCCCTGCAGTATGACATCAGCTACAGCGGCGGCACAGGTGTTGGTGTCATTTGAGGAAAAGCAAAGCTGCATCCACGGGTACGACGCGAAGAATTCTCGCAATCCATCCCAGTCTGCTGAACCATAGTGCCATACCTTGCGTGACCCACTGGGGCGAGCCCGTTCGGGTGTAGCAAGAGGCACCTCAGATCGGACCAGGCAGTGGTCAGATGTCCCAAGAGGAGCATCGACGGACACCCGATAACCGTCTGGGTGGGAGGTCAACAGAAGGTCTAACAAAGAAGGATTACGGCCCACAACATCCGGTAAGTAGGTGGGTTCTAATACCAGCTGCGTGAGGCCATTGGCCAAAGCAAATTCGTGGGCGGATCTCCCGGCGGGGTTGGTAGGGCGGCTTGACTCAGCCACTCAGTGTGGTGACCATTAAAGTCTCCTAAAACTACCAACTCAGCCGAAGGACACCGCTCAAGAACCTTGTCGGTAGCGCATTGAATATGCTCGAAAAACCGATTTGTCTCACCTACGCTGTGGCGGTTGTTGTATAGGCATGCGTAGACACGGGATGAACCTCCCTGTTCCACGCACACCCACAAAACAGATTCGTCACTCTGTTCAATGGCAAGACGTCGACAGCAGATATCACTTCTGACGAATAAGCACACACCAGCGCGAGGAAGAAACCTGTGTTCTAACTTGTACCCAGGATAGTGGAGGTACGAAGTGTCGGCCGGAGGTCATATCTGTGTTTCAGTCAGAAAGAGTAAGGCAGGCTTCGCCGTCTCAAGGTGGTGATGTACGGCGTTCAGGTTGGAGTGGAGGCCCCTAATGTTGCAAAAGTCCACTCGAAGTGTGGAAAGGGGTGCCGCTGAAAAAACCTTACTCTTTGTTTTACTTTTTGCCATGGTATTTTTAGAGGAGTAAAAAAGGAGTGCTGTAGCATTGGTATCCACTTATCCAGCAGGGCAAAGATGTTTTGCTACAGGACGCTGCAGAGGGATGGGTTGTGTGAAAAGCTGACACGGGGGACGGAAGGGCCCCCGATCCCCCCTGAAGATACCTGTCGGGTCCACTCCGGTCTCCTACCCCGGCACGACAGGAATCCCCAGGATTTTTCGCGCAGTTGGCGGGACAGCCTCCCGGGCCGGAGGTTGAAAGTGATGCCCGGGTTCGGGTCCCCTACTAACTGGCGGGCGGCCAGCGACGAGCCGTTTCATCGGGTCTCCCTGGCCCCCGCGCAAACCTGTCACGCCCACCCCCTATCATGTCCGACACAAAACTGGGACCTACAGAGTACCAACATTACAGCACTCGGACGAGGGGAAATGGCTCACGGAGTACTCTGGCGGAACACAGCCCATGGCCTGCTTAGCGCCATGCAGACTCATCTCCGTGGGTGGTCGCTAGCCATGCGGGCCGAGGCCCTACCACCAAGCAATTTCGGCTGAACTCTCCGCACCACCCGGGGGTCACGTGTAGGGTCTCTAGGGTATAGCCTACGGACGTGGTGCAGCAAGACCCCCAAATCCTGAAGCATGGTCAAGGCGGACCCCGCGTCAGCCGGGACATTAACGCCAAGATTTTTATATATTATAATAATTGCCGTGTGGTTCCGGATAATAAAATAATTGCCGTGTGGTATCCAATTATAAAAAAAAATGCTTTTCTACTGGAACTCCATCGGGAGGCTCGGGAGGAGCTTTGATATTGTTTCTTTCGATGAAAACTGTATCAGACTCGTGTGGCAAAAGGTTGGTAGGTACCAATAGCATGGAAGGACCAGGAGAAGGCCTATGTTTTGACATACCGTATACCGTACCGATTTAGGCACACCATAAATCATCCCACCACTTTACAGTGACTGAAATGAGTATTAGTGATGTTTAGGTACTAAAGTCGGTTTTACACGATGTTCAATCCCGGAAACAGAATACCGCCCACTTTTGACTATTATGAACAAACTCACAATAAAAGAGGTTTAAAGATAGATTAGTGGCCTATGACCCACCCACCAATTTATTTTTCAGAAACATGTCGCACGTTAAAATCGTGCGTTACATGGAAGTAGCCTTATGAGTGTTGTGCATTGTGACCTGTCACGTTCTTTTCTGAAATTTGTTTTGTCATCGTAGCTGGAATATGCCATTTTTCACACAATATAACACAACAGTCAAAACCACAGCCACAAACAGGTTCTGTAGTAACTATTTTAACACCCCTATGGATGACGGTTAAAAATCTATCTATTACACTCAGGTTAATGAAATATTCATCATCTTCCAAGCGGTTAGTCCCTGCCTTTGCCAGGGTCAACGAATAAATCTCCATTTCGCCCGGTTTTCAAATTCTAGATCATGCTAATTTATATAAAATACTGAAATATCTAAAGAAATCGTAAAAGTTTAATATATCTGAACTCAAAAGTGAGAACGTGAAACGCATATTGATCTGAGTGCTTTCTACAGGTTTCAAGGTGCGACGTTTTTTATTTGGCGGTTAGGCAATAGACCACCTTCTCAACTTACAAATAACTTCAACAAGTGATAAGGCTTCTGTAGAGTAGGTATGCACTCTCCTCACACACCATAGGCTTAGGTTACAATAAAATATAGCCGTAATTTGAGTATGTTGCACTTCTCGGGGTGTTGAGGTTGTTTTGTCTCAGTTTCTATGACTATACAGTAAAGGAAACAGAAGGCTACACAGGAATTTCTCAGTGTTCTGTTTGTTTAACTGTACCTACAGTTTATTTATTTATTTGTGATAAACACAGTCATAACCCCTAGATATCCCATTGGATTAAAGGAAAAAGACACGTAAAATAATCAACAAAAAAGGGTTCACTATTAGAACTGAAACTATACATACTATACATACCAAGGTTTCCAAACCACATGTGTGCGAACTCATGTGCAATTGTATTTCCTACCGAAATCTTGTTCTCAGATGAAGCCTCCATGGAGTCAATTAGAAATTTAGTTCCTCTATATGTGACCAAGCCCCAATGCTCGGTAGCACCAGATATGTAATCTGGGATAGCCTATCATATCTGCAATTAAAATAATATAATTAGTATTCTCTAATGTTTATCTTAACCTACCTTTGGTTTATATCAACAGCTTGTGATAGTCAACGCTGGAACCCTCTCCACATTAGACAAGAATTTTGGGAAAATCTCAATGCTTGGCAGGTGGATCTAAAACCCATCTATCAGTGGAAGGGATCTACTTTGTGGAATTCAATATGAAATGCAAACAGTAGCCTGACAGTAGCCTCAATCATATGACTGCAGACTGTTTTACAAAAACAGGTAGAGCTCGTCTAATCTAAAATGACGCACCCCACTATCGCATTAACGCACACAAGCAAGTTTAAAATATGGACGCAATACAAATGCCGTTGCAATTGGTCATTCAGTTGCCGGTGAGACATCATCGTAGGAGCTCGCGTCGTTCGATTGGAGCAGTCGACCCCAAACAGATGAAGTGTCGTTATTAATATTTGCACTCACACATCGAAATCAACTAACTAAGTAGTGGGGCGCGTCATTTTAGACTCGACGAGCTCTACTTTATAAATAGAAATACTTTCTATGCATACCTTCCTATCTATCTTCCTACCCATTTTTTACCACCGAGAAAAGAGGGGTGTTATAAGTTTAACGTATCTGTCGATCTGTGTATCTGTCTGTGGCATCGTAACTCCCGTACGGTTGGACCGATTTTTATGTCATTAAAATCGGAACAATAGTTTAAAAAAAAATTGTGTTATATGTAAACTGGATCTGGGGTGGGAGTTTTTCTGTAGGTTTGGTTATCTCCAAATAGAAACACGTAGATTTACATTATTTTATTCATTAAATAAATGTTAATGTAAACACAAAATAAATATTATCAGCAAGTACTTACCTAATTTTGGAAGAGGAAATGGAACATTTCCACATAGAACATAGTATTTGATATAAAATTCTGTTGCTCTCCTTTCTATATCTTGAGCAAACTCAATTTTATGCATTTCATCTTTTTGCGCATATGATCTGAGTATAAAATTCTTACCAATATCATGAGCATTGATTTCATGTTCAATGAAATGAAAATCACATATTACAAAGCAAGCAAGGTATGTTGACATCGGCACACTTCTGGCGTAAGAAACAGACTATACTTTATAAACAGTTTATACTTTCATGAGTAAGCTTCGATATTACCTAAAATAAAAGGTAATTGATAAGATTTATTGTTTAAAACTTAATAATCGCCAATATTGTTTAAGTAAGAAAATGATAGCTGTGTTCATATTTTTATTTTGTTTTACCTGCATAGTTAGAAGTTATCTTACATTCATGTTAGAGAGTGCCACAAAATTTGCAGGCTTCACCAAAGTTATGTCGAATGTAGCTTTGAAATCCGGTTCATCAAAACAGGGGAATTAAAAGTGCTATTAAAAGAAAAGAAAAATATCGCACAATGAATAGGTACCTACAGGTAGGTACTCCTGCCTGATAATCTTAGGCAATAGGAAAGGAACTAATGAACTTTAGCCACATTGTAAGGACCACTTAACAGTGCAATGATTGTTAATATTTAAAGTGCATGCACTTTAACTGCACTACCTATTGTCATTCAATCTCGAAGAAGAATGTGTTAAATCGACACTATATTCTTTCTTTGTTTCATAGCTTCCAGAAGCAATATCACTTTCGAAATGTATCAAAAGTTGATCTAACTGGTTGACTCCAACGAACTTGGATACCGGTACCGTACTTCTTAATTGGTTAACACTTTAACACTATGTATATCTAGAAAATGCGAATGTAGAGCAAAGTAATATGTATAATCTTTCAAATTAACCCTAATCTTAACGTTTCCTTTTATAGTGTTGGCTTTGAAATCAGGCTGGAGGGTCAGATTGTAATGAGAAGGGCGTATTGAACTAGATAATCTTTCAGAGTGTTTCCAGTCAATGATAGTTAATACTGAAACCGTCGTCAAACCATCGTAAGCCATGCTAATCCTTTCACAATTACTGTAGTTGTTCATCAGGTTCACTGTGCAAAACAAGTAAGGGCTCAGCCCTTACTTGTTTTGCATTGTGCTCGATGCCCTCTGAGCGGAAATTCTGATAGAAGAACCCCCTCCACTACGCCTTATGGATGGAAGGACGGAAGTGAACAGTGGAAGAACAGTGGAAGGAGTTGGTATAAGGGAGCACCAGCCTATAGGTGAGAGCACTCCATATGGGACCGAACCTGTGCTTTGTACAGCAAAAGTCGATGACCGCCGTCGTGAAGCACTTTCTGGGTTTATTAGGTATCCCAAGGTAGGTTTTGGGCTTATTAAGTCGCGTCTGTTTGTGTGGGCAATTAGAAAAACTGAATTTCGGTGCAGAAATGATGAAAGAGTAGGTACTTACTTTCCACTTTTTAAAGTACTGGCATATATTCCGACCAATCCTCGATTTAGATTCACACTGTATTGTATTTCAAGATCATACGTCCCTAATTTCAATTCTGAGTCCATATTCACATACATAAACTCTATGCTGTCAAAAGTATTTTCTATATTTCTAACTCGAAACTTTTCACTTTGTTTATTTGTAACTATTGCGGAATTAATAGTCAAGTTTTGAGAGTGCAATTCAATGATTCGAGTCGGAAACAAAATTTTTAACGATATAATGACTACGGCTTTATGATTTTTTTTGTTAAGGTCTGGTTGTAATATAGGTAAGTTTCTAGTTTTCTGGTATTATGTGCCTTGGTAATCTATAATTGATTTATTTTTTATTTTATTTAGCCATTTATTATGCACAAAGAAAGTTACAATAACAACATCTAACTCAACATGGTTTTCTGAAGGGACGCTCAATGGTTTCGAACCTGGTTCTTTTCAACGATTTCCTTACGGCGGCCATGGAAGGGGGGAAGCAGGTCGATGTCGTTTACACTGATTATAGCAAGGCTTTCGATAAAATTAATCACCACATGCTTTTAACGAAGCTTTTAGCGATTGGAATATGTGGCGACTTGCACCGTTGGATTTCATCCTATATTGAGAAACGATCCCAAGCGGTGGCCTTGCATAATTACACATCTAGATGGATTGACATCCCCAGTGGCGTGCCGCAAGGCTCTTTGCTGGGTCCTCTACTGTTTATTATATTTGTGAACGACATCGACCAGTGCCTACGGTCATCCCACCTTCTGTGTTTTGCCGACGACATGAAAATTTATACAACAATTGCATCGCTCGCTGACGCTGAAGCCCTCCAAATAGACTTGAAACAGCTTGAACAATATTGTAGCGAAAATTTCTTAGATTTCAATGTTTCTCAGTGTTCAATTGTAACGTATAGCCGTAAACACAACCTAATTGAATACAAGTACACGCTTAAGGGTCATGCGTTGCGAAGAGAGTCATTGGTGCGTGACTTAGGTGTCTTTCATGACTCTAAATTAATTTTCGATATCCATATCGATAAAATTATATCGAAGGCTTCCAAAGCTTTAGGGTTTGTACTGCGGTGCTCTAGGGATTTTCATAGAGTTAAAACATTGAAGATCCTTTATTGCACATTTGTAAGAAGTAACCTTGAGTATGCATCACAGATCTAGAATCCTAGATATATAACATATATTACTAGGTTGGAACGCATCCAAAAGCGTTTTATAAAGCATTTATGTTTCCGCACTAAGGATACGTATTCTTCCGACAACTATATTGACCTATGTAGAAAGCATCACCTGATTCCCCTTGAGCAGCGGAGAGAGACTGCTGATTTAATCTTTATGTTGAAAATAGCGCAAGGAATGCTTGATTGTCCTGATCTGCTCTCGCTTTTATCCCTATCAGTTCCGCGCAGGGTGTTAAGATTTAACGTATCCATCAGTCTGGGGAGTGCATCCACCAATTACAGACTTAATTCCTACATTTGTCGTGCTAGCAATGTTTTCAATAGGGTAAGTATGGAACTCGATTTAGATTTGTTCAACACTAGCGCTATGTCAGCAAGGCGTTTGTTGAGTAACAAGTTTTTTATTAAGCAATGAGCGTTTTCTATAATTATATCGGAGTTTATAATTGGCAAAAATGTAAAGTTTATTTTATAGATATGGATTATGTACTTATAGAAAGATAGACCGATTTCTGTCATTTTTATGTTAATTGAGTGCTCACTTTATTTTTTTGTTGTGTTGTATTATCTGTGTTACTTTGATACCTATATGTGGAGACCTATAATTGGCATTCTATTTCTTATATGAATAACTATTGTATTATGAAGCTGTTGGCCTTCCTAATAAATAAAATAAAATAAATAAATAAATAAATATGAACACAAAGATAACAATCACAAAAGGTACAGCTTATTTCTAAAAAGAAATGTCTTACAGCAGACCTACCGAAGAGAGAGGGCTAGAATAGAGGCAGATATGACGTGCACCCAAATACATAATATAATTGAATTACTTAAATAAGTATCTATATATATAATAGTAATATTACCTACATATATAATAAATAACGCAAATACTAAATAAATTGTCAATGAAAGAAATCATCAAAGAAGGTGGCCTAGAACGGGCAAGTTTCGCGCAAGGATAAAATAAAACAGAAATGGGTACCAGTCGGGCGGCTCCGATGAACAAGATGAACAAGATGTCTCGCTAGCTATTTGTGCTACATCTCTTAAAGTTTGGATGTCTGGAGTTTTTTATCGAACCACCAACCACAAATTTTTATTCAAAATTCTTTCACATAGGAAGCTACACTACATAGGACACAAGGTAAAGAAACAAACATGATTATTACAAACAATTTTGATTTATTAGACATAAATAGTGCCTATTTAGGTAGAATAAGTACAAATAAGTATAAAAGTATCTAAATGTGCAATACTTGCATATTATTTTTATGTTATAAGAATATCGCCTCCATAAAATGATTCAAATGCTCAAACTTAGTCTCATTTTTACCCTTACGTACCTACCACCAACGAAAAATTAAAACAGCATTTCAAAACCGGGGACAATACATGTTTAAATAAAAACACGCTCAACAATTTATTTCTTAAAGTTTTCTTTTTTCAAAACGGTAAATGCGGGGGGATGCGGGGGGGGGGGGGTCTTATCTTTGACTTGCGTGGAAGACAAGTCAGAACTTAGGCATCCCTGTCATTCTTTTTACTTTGCGTGGCTAAACTTGTTGGCTGACTGTAGATCCATTTTCAGCCGCAGGCAAAGTTATCTTGCTCGGTCAGCTGATTGTCTTTTTTGTATTGCAACTTACTTTACTAACCAATGTTTCGTTTTAGCTTTTACCCGTCAATGCGTTCATTTTTCCTTGATAGTAGGTACATCTACGACTCTTCCTGGGCCAACGAAAGCAGAAAAATATTGTAAACAACCTATAGTTTCATACAAACAAAAAGTTTTGACAGTGTCTGGCTGCAGATTTATGTTCCAAAATCGAATTAAAACTAATTCATAAAAGTTATTTGACATTTATTAAATTTATTTTAGCAAAAATACTTAAGTTTTGTCTTTATCTGTCACTGACTGAAATGATAAAATTTTAAAGAAAGTGACAAACCATATTTTAGGTAATAGTAGTTTATGCGACTCGCATATAAAAGTATTAATACCTAATTATAAGCAGTTGCACAGATACACTATTTTGTTAATGTTGAAATTTCGTAACTATAATTTTTGCAACTTTGCTGCGTCGTGGATATTAAGCGGCATGACTTCACTTCACTACTTTCATATTTATGTATTTATTTGCTTCAAAGAAAAAATTCACAAACATATACAGCGACAATAAAAAAAAGTTATCTATAGCGGGAAATTATTTCAATGCTGCGCAGTTCACACACCCACAGATAATGGTAACATACTTCGGTATTCAGACCCCGCCCGACCAGAAATTAAAAAATAAAAGTGTTACATAATGATTAAAAAGTTATTTCATGATACAGCTGTAATGAAAATAGTATGGAAAATGTTGTATCATAAAATACTTTATCTACACTCATAGCGTAATGTTCCAATTTCATATTCGAAAACAGTTGTTTAAGGAAACACTTTTTTCACGCCAGTCTATAACATTTTAAAAAATTACTTTTCGATACAGCATTCCCCATACTAATTTCATTACAGCTGTAACGTAAAATAACTTTTTAATCATTATGCAACACTTTTCCTTTTTAAATTTTTGTCGGGCGCCGAGACACGGCGAAATGTAGGCTGAATACCTAACAGTCTTTGACAAATTCAAAATTCAAATATACCTGTTTATATCTGTGTGTAATTATTTTCCCGCTAAACAGAATATTTTTTCTAATTGTTGTAATTTGTGTTTGTGAATTGTTTTTCTTGTTTAAAGCAAATAAATAGATAAATGTGAAAGTAGGAAGTGAATATCCCGCCGCTTGATATCCTCGACGCGTAGATACAACATAACTGACTCGTAACTTACTTCCAGCCAAGTTGAGAAAATTATAGGTACGAAATTTTAACATGAAAATATGAGTGTAGATAAAGTAGTGTATGCAACTGCATATAATTAGGTATTAAAACACTCGTGTCAAACTCTCATGTTTTAATACCCCCTTTTATATGACATTGCATAAACTACTATTATCTACACTCGTATCGTAATGTCCCGATTACATATTCGAAAAAAGTCGTTTAAGGAGACACTTTTTTCACGCCAGTCCATGAAATTTTAAAAAATTAGTTTTCGATACAGCATTTCCCATACTAATTTCATTACAGCTGTAACGTAAAATAACTTTTTAATCATTATACAACACTTATATTTTTTAAATTCTTGTCGGGCGCCCGGACACGGTCAAATGTAGGCTGAATAGCTAAATGTTTTTAACAAATTCAAAATTTAAATTCAAAATTTCCTGTCTATATTTGTGAGTAATTATTTTCCCGCTAAACAGAATATTCTTTTCTAATCGATGTTAGTTGTGTTTGTGAATGTTTTTTCTTGTTTGAAGCAAATAAATAGATAAATGTGAAAGTAGTGACGTGAATTTCCCGCCGCTTGATATCCGTGACGCGTAGATACAACAGAACTGACTCGCAGCTTACATCCAGCAAAGCTGAAAAAATTATAGGTACGATATTTTAACATAAAAATATGAGTGTAGATAAAGTAGTGTATGCAACTGCATATAATTAGGTATTAAAACACTCGTGTCAAACTATTATCATACTCGACTACGCCTCGTATGATAAACAGACACTCATGTTTTAATACCCCCTTTTATATGACAGTTGCATAAACTACTATTTTCAAATTGTACTTATAGGTTTTCGTCTAAAAAGATCATCCTTAAACGACTGTTTTCAAGTTGGAACATTAAGCTTTAAAATAAGTTCAATAAACACCAAATAACTTTTATGAACAAGACGGAGTCTTGCAGACAATAATCGAAACCAAGCATCCGTTTTACGCGAATCGTTCAAAATGATATATTCAATTTCGAACGGCAACGCGGAAATTCGCGACAAACGTCCACTTTTTAAGCGATTGATCGCTATTGGGCTGACTTTAACAGAGAGATTACACTAATCATTCGCGAGCTTTTCTAGTCTTCAAGGTAAACCTTCGTCGTGAAGTGAAATACAAACACTGTCGAGAGTTGTTGTTTACAATACTTTTTCTCTATTCCGGGCTTGCTTGGCCAATAATTGTAGCTAAGCTTGTTGTTTTTCCAATGCGTTGCGCAGCCATTCGCTGACCGGCGCCAGGTGCTGGGCGGCCCAGCGAGCGTTGGCGCGCGCCGTCTCCAGCGCCCGCGCCCGCGCCGCCGCGCCCGCGCCCGCCTCAGGGTATTGCGCGAAAAACGCTTCCATCTGACGACACGATAACAATGTCACACCAACAGCCTGGTTGTCTACCCGCTGGTAAAGTTCCTGAAAGCCTATAATCCAGAAGTTATATGATAAATGTCTGATATTTTGTTTCCCTACCCTCTGACATCTTTATCTGGCACACCGGGTATCCGAGAGCAATGAATCAAAATTCTGATATCTATCAGATAACTTTTGCATAGGCTATGTGGAACTTTATTAACGGGTGATGTAACAGCCCCTAAATCTTATCATAAATCTAGAGAGATAGGCTGGCACCTATATTAAGAGGCTTCTAAACGGGCAATATTTTCACCTGTAATAATGGCCAGGCAATGTAGGTATGGTACATGGATGTGTATCGTATGCGTATTAAATCAATAGATAACGAAAAAAGTGGTGTCTCAGTGTAAACTTCAAATGCAGTAGAAAAGGATGCACAATGCCATAACAACAGAAGAACTATAATGACAATTGAACTGGCTAGGCACTATTGCAGTATTTTCGATCACTCGTCGATCGTGCGGCAATGTAACAATTATGCATCGCTCATACGAAACATGTGTGCCTTTATAATGGCCACACTAAGAACTTACTGCAATATTGCATGACCTGGCTGGTATTACAAAAAATATTGCCGACCAATGTGTTGCAGCTACATGTTGCAGTAACAGTAGGTATTACTCGTTTAGACACACCTTGATTTTTTAAATTAACATACAGGCAATCAACGACAAGCCTGAAACGAGTGATAGTCGTGACAGTTATTATAAACAAAAGAAAAATTGTCTTGACCTTGTTTTATGGGACACCTGTATATGCCATCGAGTACGAGTCGGTATGTAATTTTTTTATTAAAACACATACAAGCGAAGTACGCCACTATGACTCACCTCCTTAAGCTTCACATCCGTGTTGAATGTCTCCGTGATCCCCGGTATCAGGTTGCCCAAGTAGCGGTTGTTGAGCGAGTACCGTTCCACTAGCTGGGGCCAGCGCGCTCGCACGTCGTCCCACACTAGGGCCGTCCCAGACGGGTTCAGCGATATCATACGCAGCACTTGGAGGTAGTCCTGAGCGCGAACGTTGGCCTCGTCCCACGCTAGAGCCAGGTACCTGACGGTTGTATGCGTTGGTGAATGTTAAAGTTGGTTTACTATGTTTGGAAGATCAATGTAAAAGTGCGGTTGAACGGCGCGTCATAAGGCGATGCTACTACCTAGCCGTGCACCGCGTCGCCAGTTTGGACAAAAAGCTCTGTTGCGCACACAACATGGACTACTATCTCTATCGCCCACACTGCACCATCTATTTACGTTTGGCGCACCTCTGATTCGTATCGAAAAAACTGAGGAACTCCATTGGCGAATCCGCTTTAACCTAACGGGTTGCGCGGGTCGGATGGTAAGCGCTGCACGTAAAAAGGAAAAGACCACAAGATAAGAAGGATACGGTCCGGTGGGAATGCATCAAGGGATAGGGCGTCGCCGCATGATGTTGAGGATTGGACCAGGTGAGAAGGAAGAGTAGGCAAGCGGACCCTGGCAGAGACCGTGATTGACCGTTTACATGATTTTGAGACTTCCAGGTAAGTGTGTAGGTGTGTTGGGTAGGTACTGCTTACCGCCTCAGAACTTCGGTGTCCCGCGGTCCGGCCAGGGCTTGCCGTAGCTTCGACTGTTCATGAACGTCATTCGTTTTCAAATACACCTGCCACAGCTGCTCCCACTCCGACATTGACGCGTGTTTCATACCTATAAGTGTTGAAAGTCTGTTCAGCAAAAGTTAGTAAGTTATAAAGTAAGTAGTAGATAGTTAGTAAAATCGACTGTCAGTAGCGACTGACGCTTAGAGTTACGCAATTTGAAAGTCTTTACAATGGTGGTACAGAGGTTTTTTGACAATCGATTACATACATAGAAAAAAGATTTCAAATAATTATAAGTTAGGTATAGGTAACAGACGACGTTGAATAGACATAAATTAATTTTTTTAAATGAGACCGTTAAATGTACAAAAAAGTCGACTTTTTAAATATGTTTTGTTCGGGAATTAACTTACTGTCTTATTCATAAAAATACCTTACCCATTTATAAAACGTATACCCAGGTATAAAACGTTCATTAGCTAAAACACTCATTTGGCATTTAAAAATCATTATAAAATTCCTTAATTCTGAACGTTCCCTTAACCTCCTAAGGTCTGATAAAATACAGATTGGCATCATCACGTTTTCGTTCAGATGAATTTATGGCGACAAAACAAAAACTCGCTTGTAGCCAAGTCTTAAAAATAGTATAGTAGTTTATGCAACTCGCATATATATGCAGTTGCATAAACAACTTTATCTACACTACTATTTTCAGGTTAAGTTTTCATACTTATGATTTTCTCAACTTTGCTGAAAGTAAACTGCGAGTCATCTTGTTGGCGCGTCGAGGATATTAAACGGCGTGAAATTCTATCATTTATCTATTTATCAATTTATTTGCTTCAAACAAGAAAAAACATTCACAAACACAAATACTTACAATGAGAGAATTTGCTACAATTCTCCTTTGGTGCCCTAGATGGCGCTGTAACTGAGAACGACCTATTTTTTCAACTGATTATGACAAATGGATAGTTTGTTCAGCCCAATCTTTGGCAAACATATTTGTGCTGTGATGATTAGACGAAAGTCAAAATTATGAAAGACGCACCCGACCCGAAACTAAAATATAAACGTGTTCCATAACGATTAAAAAGTGATTGTATAATACAGCTGTAATGAAAATAGTAGGTACGGAAAATGCTGTATAATAATAGTAGTTTATGCAACTGTCATATAAAAGGGGGTATTAAAACATGAGTGTCCGTTTATCATACGAGGCGTAGCCGAGTATGATAATAGTTTGACACGAGTGTCATCACGAGTAATTACATGCAGTTGCATGCTACTTTATCTACACTCATATTTTTATGTTAAAATATCGTACTTATAATTTTCAAGTCAGTTCTGTTGTATCTACGCGTAGAGGATATCAAGCGGCGGGAAATTAACTTTACTACCTTCACGTTTATTTATTTGCTTCAAATAAGAAAAAACATTCACAAACACATATTACAACAATAAGAAAAAATATTCTGTTAAGCGGTAAAATAATTACACAGAAATATAAACAGAATTTTGAATTTGTTAAAGGCATCTAGGTATTTAGCCTACATTTGGCCTTGTCCCGGTGCCCATCAAAAATTTAAATAATTAAAGTGTTGCATAATGATTAAAAAGTTATTTTTCGATACAGCTGTAATGAAAATAGTATGGGAAATGCTGTATCGAAAAGTAATTTTTTTAATTTTATAGTCTGGCGTGAAAAAAGAGTACCCTTAGTCGACTGTTTTTGAATATGTAATTGGAACATTACGCTATGAGTGTAGATAGATAAATCACTTTTTTAACATTTTATAGACTGTTCTAAAAAAGTTTATCTTTAGACAACTGGTTTCGAGTATATAATTGGAACATTAAGCTATGTAGTGAGTGTAGATAAAAAAGTTTAATATGCAGAATATCAAGACGGAGTGCCAAGGAAAATTACAGAAAGCATGGCTGTATTCATGATGCATCCACTTTGCCTATCCTCTTCAGGATAAAAGTCAAGAATGGAGAAAATAACTTTCAATCACAAAGCGAATAAAATCAGGTGTTTGATTTTATTTAGAACAACACCATATTTGGCAAGTTGTCTGTTCAGAACTACTGAAAGGATTTTAATGGGGCAAAGCAAAAGCTACTTATGATTATTCTTAGCGAGATAAGCAGTTTTACGACCATAAATGTATCTTTTAACAACATCCGCTATTTATTTCAAATGCTTGAGACTTCTGGCTACGAAACGTCGAAGTACACTTTTAAACTAGCTGTCAGAAAATCGGCCGTTATCAATGTCGTGGTGCAATGTCCACCTCACCGTAGTAGTGCCGACCCCTGTGGGATACGGGCGTGAGTGTGTATGTATGTACGTAACGTAGTGGTAGGCGCCGGTCGAGCTTCAGGCTCGGTTGTTACAACTAGTGTCAAATAAGAAGAGACATGGCGGGTCACGTGGTTCGACTTGTGCTGTATACGATTACCTGCGCGAAATTCCCTCCACTGTCATTTGACAAATCTCTTCTTTCGTGACGCAGGTTATACCATGGGTGGCAGCGCGGCGTGCCAGCGCTGGAAGGCGGATCCACTCACCGTTGTGGTAGACGAGTTCGCGCAGGTCGGGCTCCAGGCGGGCGTCGGGCGCGGCCAGCCAGCGCTGGAAGGCGTCGCGCGCGCGGGCCTCCGCGGCCGGCAGCCCCGCGCGTGTCGCCATGGAGAGGATCTTCGTGCGGACCAGTCTGAGGGCAACAGCGATTACATGTATAATAGTGTGGGCGCCTCATATAATATTTTTGCCTATGTATCATGTATTTTTCATAGTATTTCATATGTATATACTATTTAAATATTTACATTAATAAAATATTTAAATATATATTTATCTAAACTACAACACATTCACACTGACAAACACACAAATCTACATTCTCAACATTTTATATAATCAAAATCACTCAAAAACTACTCGACCAATAATTCACAAGCAGTCGGGTGAAACCCGTGCGCTTGCACTCGCCCGCCCGTATGTACCTACATTTATATTGTTCGGTCTACCTTCATATCGTTCGGTCAATGAATGAGTGTATGATTACGTTGTAAAATGGCGATTGTTGTTAACTTCGAAATTGATCTTCTTGAAATATTAATTGTTTTAAATAGATTATCGCAAACATTGTGAAAGCAATAAACTTTCGTGATTTGTTTTGTGAGTTTATTTGGATAATTCCCGCTGAGAATACTGCGATATATAGTGGCGAGTTGACTACATACCCACAATAGGATGATTACTGATACTTACAGAATATTATGGGTTATTGATGAACAAAATATGAAAATAGCTTTTATCCACACTCATATCTTAATGTTAAAATTACACTCGAAAATCGTTGTAAGTACTACCTTATTTTTTTCAAGCCGTGCGTCGACCCATAATATAAAAAAAATTGTTATTTGTTATACAAGCGACCATAGTTATTTTTTGCTGCGAGTGCCGAGTGTCTAAATCACGATTAAGCGAAGTAGTACTTGTATCACTATTTATCAACATTAATATTTCAATTACATACTCGTAAACAGTCGTGTAAGGCTGAACAGTTTTCTATAAAGATTTTAAAGTAAATTATTGATTTATTGTACATTTTCCATACTATTTTAATAACAGTTGTAACATAATAGTAGTTTATCTACACTCATATCGTAATGTTCTAATTACATATTCGAAAACAGTCGTTTAAGTATACACTTTTTTCACGCCAGTCTATAAAATTTTAAAAAATTACTTTATAGTACAGAAGGAAGACCAGGAAAGCTGGCGAACCCCCTGGTTAGTCACAATATTATTTAAGGTGACTTGGATCGTATTGGTGAATGGACACAAGATTGGCTGCTCCCCAAATACGAATAAGGATTAAAGCCCCTTGAGCTCTCCGTTAACTTCGCTTTTTCTGAACGATTTGTTGTTGTTGTTCAATCGGCTAGAGTAGGGTATCAAGTATCAACAATGTTTAGTTACCCTTCAATGACTCCACCGGTGTTAGCTTCCCAACTTTGTTTCTCGTACAGAGGCTTGACTAAGCGTTGGATGAATTTCTGGAATAAAAAAAAATTATTTACTTATAGCAAATAAACTCAATATAGATAAAAAAAATAGATTAAATTAATTAATTAATAATAATTGATTTAATTTATAGATTTAATCCTTTTAAAAATCACTTCTATCATTATAACAGCGATATCTATACATAGTATAAAACAAAGTCGCTTTTCGCCGTCTGCCCCTAAGTATGCATCTATGTTTCTCTACGTACACTTAGATTTTTTAAACTACGCAACGGATTTTGTTGCGGTTTTAAATAATAGATAGTCATTCAAGAGAAAGGTTTATCAGCAAGACAAAAAGGGTAGGTAGGGGTAAAGTAGGTGTACCAGAACGAAGTAGCGGCGGGCCACTAGTTGTGTTTAAAGCATAAGGTACAAAGGTTAAGAAATTATAATGATAACTCAAAGAGAGAGACAGGGAGAGAAACATCTAACTTAACTTCCACATTAATTGCTTTAGTATAAAAATATCTCGGTCATACACTTTTCAAACTATAAGTAACAAAAACGAAATCGGAAAAATAGACATCCCGTGATGGTCTTTCAAGTCCTGTGACTAACTACTGTATATTTTCTGGACCTTAGTCACGCCTTCGACACCTTAGACCATGATCTGCTGTGGGAGAAAATGGAAAGGGAAAACATTCCGAGTGGAGTGGTTGGACTGATGCGATATTGGTATCGTAATCAGACCAACACTGTAAGGTGGGGTGGTGCTGTGTCCGATGAGTTCAGACTGACATATGGTGTTAGGCAGGGTGGACTTACCTCTCCCGACCTGTTTAATTTGTACGTCAATGACTTGATAGTGGAGCTGAGCAGGACCCCCGTAGGCTTAAGGTTGGGCAATCGTTACGTAAACAACCTTAGCTATGCTGATGATATGGTACTGCTCAGCCCCTCTATTAAGGGCATTAGAAGGTTGCTGAAAATATGTGAAGGGTATGCTGAGGCTCATAACCTAATGTATAATGCTAAAAAAACAGAACTTCTAGTATTCAGGTCGGGAAAGGGACCCCAGGACATTCCATCAGTCACTGTCTGTGGTCGGCCTGTTAATGTGGTAAACAAGTTTAGGTACCTTGGCCATATTCTTACGTCAGACTTAAAGGACTATGCCGATATCGAGCGCCAACGTAGGTCGCTTTCGGTGATAGGCAATATGATTGCCAGGAAATTTTTTAATGCTAGTAAAACTGTTAAAATTAATTTATTTCGAAGTTATTGTCAGAGTTTTTATACGTGTCAACTATGGACGGAGTATACGGTGGCCTCTCTGAACAGCATTCGTGTCCAATATAATAACATTTACAGGCACTTGATGGGATTAAAATATCATTGCAGTGCGTCTGGAATGTTCGCGGAAGCGAGATTGGACACATTCAATGCAATTCAGAGGAGGCGTATTGCTTCATTCCTGTCCAGGGTTGGCACGTGTAGAAACTCAATTATAAAAGAACTGGCAGACAGACTGCATACCACCTGTATGTTTAAACGTTGGCTGTCGATAGCAACCTAAGTGTAGATAGTAAGTTTACATTGTTATTGTTATAATGTAACTGTATTATTATTATTTCAGTTTATTATATTATGTTTTTATAACTAAGTACTATTGTACACATATGGATCATGAGTCTGAAATAAAGAACTTTATTATTATTATTATTATTGTTATGTTATCTTTACATTTCTCAGTATTAAAGAAATACTGGTATTTTGATGAAACACACGGGCCTAAGCCAAGTGTGTTTCATGTTAATCTACTGTAGCCTGTAAAAACTTCCGAACTATTCTGCAAGTGTTTAATATAACCGCTTTTTGCATTAGAACGTACGAGGATGAGGACAGGGATAATGTTTTTATAGAGGTATGTAATTGTTTCGGGATGACACCTGTAGAAGACAATACAACCGGCACTATAGTAACGGTTTTTAATTTCCAAATTCTTGTTATCTCGTCTTTTAAGTCTGTATATTTGGAGAGTTTCTCAGCGATTGTACTTTGTAAGTTATGGGTGTTCGGAATTGCAATGTCAATCAGGAAGGCTGTTTTGTTTATTTTATCTACTACAGTGATATCAGGTCGATTGAAATGTGTTGTCTTATCTGTTAAGATGGCTCTGTCGTAATACATTTTATGCGTTTGGTTTTCTAGAACACTATCTGCGATATACTTATAGTAAGGCTTGGCTGGCTGTGAAATTAAACTATATTGAAGGGCGAGTTTTTGATGGATTATGTTCGCAACTTGGTCGTGCCTGTGCTTGTAGTCTGTCTGAACTATTGCGCTGCAAGCTCCAGTAATATGTTGGATTGTCTCAGGTGATTTATTGCATTTCCTACAAATGTCGGTTGGTCTGTTTTTCATTATGTATTTTTGATAATTACGGGTTTCAATTACTTGATCCTGAATAGCCACCATGAAGCCCTCGGTCTCCGGGAAGAGTTCGCCGCGATTCAGCCATGCGTTCGACGCCATTTTGTCGACATTAGGTAGACTTAAATCTTGTCGGTGTCTTCCGTGTAGAGACTTCGCACTCCAGTCAGCTATCTTAGTTTTGTGATCGGTAATAGCTACGTTATTTTGTGTGTAGCGGTCCACTAAATTCAGGGGTGTAAAGTGTAAATCGTTCTGTTCTATGGCTTTATGGATGATAGATAAATTCGATTTTTGATGAAAATATGATCTTAATGTTGCAATTTGTTTATTATGTAAGTTAGCGATGTCAATTATTCCTCTACCGCCTTCCTTTCTCGGCAAGGTTAGTCTCTGTAGACAGGATCTAGGATGGTGTTTGCGGAATTTGGTCAATGTAGTATTTACAGTACGTTGAAAGGCTTTAATATCTGATTTTGTCCAATTTAATATGCCAAAGGAATATGTTAGAATTGGTATTGCAAAGGTGTTAATTGCTTTTATCGTATTTCTGGAGTTTAATTGGGTTTTAAGGATTGTGTTAAGTCTGTGTTTAAATTGTAATTTTAGTTTATTTTTAGTTTCTCTGTAATGTATTTGTTGTGACTGTTGATATCCTAAGTATTTATATCCTGATTTTTCATCCAGTGGGTCAATTATTTCGCCAGATTCTAATGTATACGAGTGTTTGTAGACTTTCCCCGCTTTCATAGAGTTAATTTTGCACTTATCAATACCAAACTGCATTTTAATATCACGAGAGAAAACTTCTGTTAGGTTGGCTAGTTTATTAAGATCTGTTTCATTAGACGCATAAAGTTTAATATCGTCCATGTAGAGCAAATGGTTAAGCTGCGTTTCTTCTGCATGTGTTTGTCTGTCATTATGAGTGGGTGGTAGGTATTTCAGTCTGTATCCTATGTCTGTATTATTAAGCAAGTTAGAAAGGGGGTTAAGAGCTAAACAAAACCACAAAGGGCTAAGTGCATCTCCTTGAAAGATGCCACGTTGTATTTTTACTTGGTTCGTTTCTATTGTATCGGTGGGTGTACTGAGTTTAAGTCGTGTCGTCCAATTCTGCATTGTTGTTTGTAGAAAAATCACAATCTTTGGGTGTATTTTATATAGTTCTAGCACCTTAATTAACCATGAATGAGGTACCGAATCGTACGCTTTTTGATAATCGATATACATTGTATGTAGGTCAGACTTTGTTTTATTATTATTACTGAATATTAACTTTTCATCGTATTTTTACCGCAACGTAACCATGAATAACTTTCTGTATACAACAGTTAAAAGCTCGTACGGTAGGGGAAAATTTTCTGATGAACCCTGAACATTCAGGCGACTGAATGTAAACTACTGTATATTACTGAATATTAACTTTTCTTCGTTTTTTTACCGTAACGTAACCATGAATAACCTATCTGTATACAACCGTTAAAAGCTCGTACGGTAAGGGAAAATATGGTGATGAACCCTGAACATTCAGGCGACTGAATGTGTAATCTAACCATGATCCAATCTGGTCAGGTTCCCCTGGTAGCAGGGTCACGGACGTCAGATAGCAATCGCTCCACTGTAATTACCAGATCTGCTAAATCCTGGATCATGGTCTAGAGGATATGTAAGTACTGTCGAAGTTTGGATCACCAAAAAAAGTTTTGGGCTTGATTGTGCACGGGCAGACCAACGTTTTGTGGGACTCCTTACCGTCTTCTATTGTTACAAGGTGGAATTTTTCTTGCACTCGATGACGTAGAGTAACTCATGGCGCCCTTATAGTCTTTTACGTTTATAATTAAAAGCGATTCGACAAACCGACAAGTCGCCTTGCGCAAGTGTGCCCGTCAGTCTTGCGTCCAGGTCTGCAAAGACATTGGCCGCCGTGCTCCACGGCACATAGTCCTCTTCCACTGTGAGGTACGTCGTCAACTCCAGGGCGACTGCGTATGGCAACGAACCCGCTTCGGCCAATGCGAACGCGTCGTTCATCAAGTGGGCACGGTCTGATAGGGTCAGCTGCGAAATATAAATTGAGGTTAGCTGCGAAAATAAATAGGATAAGGGTCCGTTACAGGACGCTCGGTAGATGTGACAAATCAAAAGTAAAACATATAATAAACGCTCACAATACCCCCGGGTATCCAATATGCAATAACATGTCAAAAACTGTGAAAATCCTGAGCCGAAATTCGTTCATTGACATCGAATCACCAGAATGAGTGTTGTCCCGACCAGCCCAATCCACCAGGTGGCGCTACTGAGACAGGTCCGTTGTCAAAATAAAGCTGTGTGATTGGGTAGAATGGATCTGACAACTTACAGCTGTTGTGTCTGCCCAATAGCGCAACAGTATTGTGACAGCAGACCTTATGCCGCAGTAGCGCCATCTGGTGGACTGGTCTCGTCGAAAAACCCTTCAATCGCAGATTAATACCTCTAGTTATTAGTAAAGCTATTAATCTGATTGACTCGTACTGGTTATGGATAATGGATAATTGATTACGGAATGTAGATTGGATAGTTGAAAAACAATGCGGAGACTGCAACATCTGAGATATTTTGTCGCTTGTCGTAGTCTTAACCAGTGAAGAAAACCAGCAGGGGATAGCACCGAACATGTACTATTTTTACCCGACTACGGCGAAACAAAAATGAGCGTTTTTAGTATATTTGAAGGACTTCTTCGCCAGTGGGAGTAATCCTACGCAACTTAGACTTCTGCGTGTCTTCTGACGAAAATCGGTGACAAGTGATTAGAACAAAAACACTGTGAGTCGCTCTCCAACGGTTAAATTGCTCTGTACTCATAGTGGTTTCTCTACTCTGATGGACTCTTACTGGTATAGCGCGAGTGAATGGGCATCTTCAGGGTAAGCTCGCCCCATAGTCGATCTTATCTTAAATACGTGTCAAAAGCTAATAATAAAAAAAATATGTCTAACAAATATATTATTATTTTACCTTGTCCGATTTGGATTTCAACTCATTTATCAAAGTCTGCCACATATCGACGGTGTAGGTCACTCTGTAATATCCCATTTGGTTGTTGTTTATCTTCAGCCAGGTCTCGTCGTCTTTTAGCGTCAATGTTACTGTAACAACATTTGACGTTTATTTATTCTATACACTATGTTAATTTTAAATGTCCTTTTACACTTATAAAGGACTTGCTTTTGCCCACGACTTCGTTTAAATCTAAATCATGCGGCCAAATTTTTTACTGTAGCGTATCCAGGTTCTAGTATAGGCATTTGGATCAATGAGTGAGCGCACGAAACTTTTTGATATGTAAGTGGTTACATAAAAATCTTGACTGATAATATGATGTGTAAGAAGCCACTGCAACAAGCACGAAATTGGAAATACTAAGGAGATAAACAGACACACGTGTTTTTTATATTAGAGTTGATGTTTATTTATTTATTTGAAACGAATTTACAGTATTACAGTAAGTGTTAACCAATTCACTGAAAGCTATTGATATATATTATAGCTTATATTATTATTCATTAATTTCATTCCTCCCGCAGTACTTCAGGCATTCTTTGCATACATCCATACATCGCCAGGCAAATAAGTCACACTCGGGCGCCGATGCCAATAGCAAGTGCTTATTTTTTATTTAATTTATGGATTCACTATAGATTTATAGGACATAAAACTTTTTCGAGTTTGTTTGTAATTGGAACATGAATTTATGATACAGAAGGCTTACCATGAACTCTTATCATCATCACAGCCCGTAACAGTCCACTGCAGGACTTAGGGCCTCTCCCACGAAAGGGGAGGTTATTGCACTATTATAATCTCCACGCTTGGCAGGCGAGTTGGAGATCGCAGTGTTTAAATATAACAATGGAAAGTGCTGCTGCCCTTTATCCAGACTACGGAGACTCTTGATCTTTTGCCTCGAAAACATTAGTCGCCTTGTACGACACCCATGAGTGTAAGGGGTTGGTGCTATTCTACTCTGCCGGACACCACACGGCCAAATAATCTCTCAGCAGAATAATACAGCGCTATATGTGTCACATAAGCTTGTCTCGTTCAAATCGAAAGCAATTCTGCTATAACAGTTCATGATAAGCCCTCTGGTCACGGCACGTAAGTCGAGCGGGATACATTCAAAGAATTTATTTGAAAGAATGAACAATCGATCGATTACAATTATAAACGCGACAGTAGGTACACACACTAGAAGTCCGAGGGGCGTCGTATCGGTGCAGGCGGGAGACCAAGTGCTCGCGGGGATCCTATGCGCGCTTACGACACGACACATTATTTTTGAATTATGCGCATTAACGGTCACCGCTTGGCTTAGGTGCTCCGACCTCTATGAGTGTAGATAAAAATCATTTTCGGTTTATTATGTGAGATTTCACAGTTCGATTTAAGTTATTAAGTATACCATGAAGCAATGAAGTAGTAATATCGGAATGACTCACCACTTTTGGCTGTGTCAGGGAACCATAAGATGTCTTCGTGAACTCCTTTGTTGGTCTTGTATGTGACCGGCACAAACCAGCGGTAGCTACCGAAAGCAAAAGTGGTTAAATTAACTTAGTGTCGGTAGAGGTGAAATCCTTAAATAAAAAATATTTAAAGTGGCACTTGAACTAAAGTACTTACTTGAATTCAGAGTCATTCGGATATTTGACATTTGGATCCAGCAGGAATCTCTTCTGACTAATGGTGTAAGTGTTATCATTAGCTCCTTTCGAGACCTCCAGCACAGGATAACCCATTTGCCTCGTCCACGTGTCCATAATGTAACTAAAAAAATTGTTTCGTTTACTTTATTATTTACTTATTGGATGAAAAGTCGTTGTGTCACTTTTTATATATTTTGTCCAGCGCGACTTTGTTCGCGTGGTGTCCTACCCCTACCCTATCCTACTCTTTTATTCTTTCATACAAATATTGTCCTGACAAATGCTAGCCCACATCAATATAGCCAAATAGGTGCTGCCGTTCTGAAAGTATGCGCGATACAATTGGCAAATTGTTTTTTTGTAATATGTATAGGTAGATAGGGTACAGATCTACACCGCAGAGAGAGAGCGATAGTCTCTAATGCATCGTAAAAGAAACAAGTGGATCAGAGACAAGACAAAGCTGACCATGGAGGGGAAACCTCGTGCTAACACCTGCGGGAGAGGCATACCGACCACCGATAAGGTGGACCGCTGGGATTCGCCAACAAGCGAAACAAGAATCAATTGGCTGTATCCGAATAATTAAAAGCCGGTACACACACAGACAGGCGTAAAAGCGTGGATACACTATGAACTGATAAAATTATGATGATTATTCAAAACAAACCTTATATTTAAATTGGGGTTACTCTTCTTGAAATAAGGCTCGAGGCAGGCCAGCAGATCCTTGGTCACAGTGTTGCCGAACTCGAATTTCTTCAAGTAGTCTGAGACGCCGCGTCTGAAGTTTTCGGCGCCCGTAAAATCCTCCAACATACGCAGTATAGAGGATCCCTGGAAAAGAATATTTACGGGTACTTAGCTACACACCGCTTGCTGAGTCGCGGTTTCTATTCCAACACGAATCGGTTCCATCGACCACCAGTTCGTCTGGAGATATGGTCGGCCCAGTTCCCCTTCAGCGCACTGATCCTACACGCGTGTAGGACGTCCTATGGCAGTGAATGGATGAAGATCGTTCAAAACAGGATATAGTGGTGCTCTTTGGGGAGGCCTATATTCAGCTGTGGACGGCAATAGGCTGATCGATCGTTCGAGGGTAAACCCAGACTCATAAAGGGGTTTAGTCTTAATTAAGCATTACCGTGTGGTATCCGGCATTATGGGTGTCGTGTAGGAGAAGACCAGCTAAGACCTCCGTCTCATAAAATGATCAGCATCGTGTTCTGTTGTGTATTTTCAACATCGCTATCTCCTATCCACTTGTCATTCGCGGAGATGGGAAAGCCCTCTATCTAATGTGGGAGACGCTCAAGTCCAGCAGCGGTCTATTGAAATGCTTCCATGAACCGTGAATTGGTTTACAAATAGCAGTTTCTAGGTGACATGCTTACCTTAGAATATGTGATAGTGTCAAATATCGAGGTGATCTCGTCCGGAGTAGAGACTACTTGTACTATTGGGTGGCTTGAGAGCTTTGCGTCTGTCACCAACACTACGTGCAGGGTTTTAATCAGGAACTGGTCCAGCTGTAAAAATGTGGCGATTTAATACAACTACTGTACTGGAAAAAAACATCGTCCATTTGTACTGGAACTCCGTCAGGAGGCTCGGAAGGAGGGTAGATTTGCGTAGTTATTGTTGCTTTCGTTAGATTTACATAAACATGAAAACCGTATCAGACTAGTGTAGCAAATGCAATGGAAGGATCTGGAGTAGGCCTATTTATTTTATTTATTTTATTTTATTTAACATTTATTGTGCACAATAAATAGTATACAAAATAGACATACAGAAAAAATCACAACAGGTACAGCTTATTTCTAAAGAAATATGTTTTGACATACCGTTTATAGGCACAAAGTAAATACATAAACACCTATTGTATAATTATAATGCTTTGACGTATAAAATAACTAGGTAAATAAACGTAGGGAGAGTTAAATGTCTTACCATTGTCCAAGAAGGCTCAATAGCATTCAATGCTTTTACTTGCATATATGATGCAAAACCTTCGTTCAGCCATAGTTCGTCCCACCATTTTACAGTCACTGAAATGAGTATGAGACATAGGTAATTTAATTTTCGTCATGTAGATAAATTAAAGTCGGTTTTACACGATGTTCGCAGAAAGTGAACACCGCCCACTTTGACTACATTATGCACATATTCACAATTAAAGAGGTTTGATTAGTGGCCTATGTCCCAACAGCCGTTTTGTACATTTTTCAAAATAATATTCGCACATTTAACCCACACTGAAAGTTACAAGTAATTCGGGCGATAAAGCCTACCATGCTTCTCATAGACCTCTCATTTTTTCCCTTATCCCTTTTATTTTTGTCATTATATTGCAATTCTTAAAGCGTTGAGTGGGTTTGTCTGTTTCCCCGATTATACAGTCGAAGAAACAGAAGACTACACAGGGATGTGTCAGTATTCTTTTTGTTTAACTGTACCTACAGTATTGATATACACAATCATAACCCCTAGATAACCCTAAAAGACAAGACTTATAAAATAATCACAAAAAAGTGTTTTCTGTTAGCACTGTGACTACATACCTAAGTTTCCAAACCACATGTGTGCTAACTCATGCGCAATTGTATTTGCCACTGCAATCTTGTTCTGAGATGAAGCCTCCATGGGGTCAATTAGAAATGATGTTTCTCTATATGTGATCAAGCCCCAATGCTCGGTAGCACCAGATATGTAATCTGGGATAGCAATCATATCTGCAATTAAAATAATATAATTAGTAACATCAACTGCTTGTGACATTCCACTGCTGGAGCCCTCTCCTCATTTGACAAGAAAGAATTTTGTGAATATCTCAATGCTTGGCAGGTGGATCCAAAGATAAATCTGATAAGGAAGGTGTCGGCGCCATATTCTATTCCGTGGAATTAAATATGATGTACAAACAAATCTTTGACAGTGACCTCAAAATACGACTGCAGACTGTTTGACAAAAACAGGCACTTTGTAAATAGAAATACCTATCTATACCTACTTCCCTACCTATTTTCCTATCCATTTTTATTTTATACCCCCAAGGAGAACAGAAGGGTGTTATAAGTTTGAAGTGTGCATCTGTTTTCCTCTTTGTGGCATCTTAGCTCCTGCATGCATGGACCCATTTGGATGCAATATTTACTTAAAAGCTAGTTTAATTGTAATGGTCCTTAGCTTTGTTTCATTAAAATCGGTTAAGTAGTTTAGAAAACATTTAAGTATGTATATGTAAACTTAGTGGGGGGTTGCCTGTCTTTTTCTGTCGGTTAGGTTATCTGCATATAGAAACACCTAGATTTACTTACCTTATTCTAACAAATAAATGTGTAAATGTAGATATAGTCAAATATTTTAGTTAAACACAAAATACTTACCTAATTTCGGAAGAGGAAATGGAACATCATAGTATTTGATATAAAACTCAGTTGCTCTCCTTCCTATGTCTTGAGCAAACTCAATTTTATGCATTTCATCTTTTTGTGCAAAAGACCTGAGTGTGAAATTCTTACCAATGCCATGAGCATTGATTTCATGTTCAATGAAATTAAAATCACAAATTACAAAGCAAGCAAGGTATGTTGACATCGGCACACTTGTGGCGTAAGTAACAGACTCTGTGTTACTACTTTCATTAGCAGTTTTCGATATTTCCTAAAATAAAATGTAAATGATAAGATTTATTGTTTTATACTTAATAGTCGCTTAATATTTAAGTAATAAAATGTTAGCTGTGTTCATTTTTTTATTTAGTTTTACCTGCTTAGTTAGAAGTTATCTTACATTCATGTTAGAGAGTGCCACAAGATTTGCCGGCTTCACCAAAGTTATGTCGAATGTAGCTTTGAAATCCGGTTCATCAAAACAGGGGAATGCTTGCCTAGCATACGTAGGTTGAAACTTGCTTGCAACCATAGTACTATGAAAAGAAAATAAAAATATAATCTATTGCACAATAGGCAGGTACATACAGGTAGATGCCTAGCTTGTATGGTAATTAAAGATTGATTGGTTGATTAGTTCTCTTCCTATTGGTAAATAGGAAGAGAACTAATCAACTTTAGCCATAATGTAGAAACCACTAAACAGTACCATTACCTTAATGCTTAAAGTGCTTATAAGTAAATTAATACATCTTGGACTAAATTACCTATTGTCTTTCAACCTCGAAGAATAGAATCCTACAAGGTTACGTGTTAAATCGCCACTATATTCGATCTTTATTTCATAGATTCCAGAAGCAATAACATTTTCAAAATGTATCAAAAGTTGCTCTAACTGGTTGATTTCTGCAAACTTAGATACCGGCACTTCTTCTTCGTTTTTGTACACTTTAACACTATGAATATCTAGAAAATGCGAATGTAGAGCCAAGTAGTTTTTGTCATCTTTCACATTGACCCTAATCTTAACGTTTCCTTTGAAAGTGTTGGCTTTGAAATCAGGCTGGAGGGTCAGATTATAATTAGAAGGGCGTACTAAACTAGATAATCTTTCAGATAGTTTCACTTTTAATGGAGGATTTTCCATGGTGTAACATAAATTAACAATTTTCAATAGGCCACAACGTAACGTTTTCCTGTTTTCCACTAAGACGTTAAACAGTTTATTACTGTAACTATACATAGAATAATGTAACAGTAAAGGATATATCCACGCTGAATTTACACAATCACAAATTGTAGACGGCAAGTTAGTCAAAGATGTGACAAAAACAGACTCTTTGCCGCCGCCGCCTGCCGCCAGCTGACTGACTGACACTTGAGTTGACAGTGACAGTGACATTTGCTTTTTTTTCTTGGCTTGGCTTTGGCATCAGAACCCATCAGCCAACAACAAAACAACTCCGTAAAATATCACGACGCGTCGTGACCGACGCGTCGGTTTTCTGTCTAATAGGTACATTTTTAAACCCTATCTTTGCATGTTTTGGCTTGATCCAAGTTCTTTGGTTTTTAGTGGCTGCCAAACTGTTGCCAACAGAGCGACAATCCAAGGTCAACGAAAATTTGCCAACAAATATTTGACTTCAATTATTTAAATTGTTACTTTGTCGATTACGTATTATCGATTTAATAGTTTTAGTTTTTTGCAATGGAACTTTGTTAGCAACTGAACCATGTAATCGATGATACTGTAGGTACCTAAAGGTAATAATTTGAATGAAAGTTTCATCCCGCTATTAAACTTTATCGCTTCGACAGAGCACTATAGGTAGTTAATTATGGTTTCAAACTTTGGGCGCTTTGAGTCTTTATTTTTTATGCATTTTATTATATGTAATGCTGATGTAAGTAAGTAAAGATGGTGACAGACCTGCGCGATTATATCGGCTTATAACGGTTTTTTATACCTTTTAGAAATATCCTTAAAACTTTGTACAAATACGTTATATAACCTACAAAGAGGTAGGATTTTCTGAGGTTTTTTGCAATTTATTTAAACAGTAATGAACTTGGAAAATTTATTGCACACTATTCGATTTACGCTACAAACATAAATTAAACTCACCATTAACTTAAAAATCCAAAGCACCTAGGGCTAGTAAAATAATTATTGTAACTCAAAATTTTTTCGCCGATTACTCAAAATTAGATTTTCGAAGTTATGCTTTTATTATTAGAGCGGCATATGTGTGTCACATGTACCTAGCTGTAGTGTGTGATGTATTAAGGCTGTGTAGGCAACTACCTATACAGTTGAAATTAATTAAAAAGGACATTGTTACAGTGAGTTGTTAGTTTGCCGTTCGTGTAATTTTGATTGAAAGAAAGTTTACCTATTACGGGAAGAATGCGTTAGGTTTAGGTACTAAAGAAACATTATTGAAAAGGTACTCACTTTCCATTTTTTAAAGTACTAGCATATATTCCGACAAATCCTCGATCTAGTTTCCCACTGTATCGTATTTGAAGATGATACATTCCTAATTTCAATTCCGACGCCATGTTTACGTAAAGAAACTCTCTTTTGTCAAAAGAATTTTCAATTTTTTTCACTTGAAAATTATCTCTTTGATTATTTGTAACTATAGCAGAATGGATAGTCAAGTTTTGAGAGTGCAATACAATTCTTCGAGTTCGTACTAAAATTTTAAACGATACAATGACTTCGCCCTTAAGAACTTTCTTGTCAAAGTCTGGATGTAGTACAAGTTTGTAGTTTTCTGGTATTATGTGCCTTGGTAATCTGTAATTGACGTCCTGTAAATGAAAGAAATCATCGTATTAATCCATGAAATAAACATAGCTACCTACATAAATTCATAATGTCACGCCTTTTCCCCGAAGTACCTAGATAAAATATAAGGACCTAGTAAAAACGTAGGTACCAAAAATACGTTTTAATAGCAAAACGCAAAACTAGAGCACGTAGCACAGAAATCTAACTAAATTGATTTTTTTAAGTATTATCCACAGAAACATAAAGAAGATAATAGGTACTTTTGTCATTTTCTGTTGAAACGAACATTACCTACTACTATTACTACACTATACGCGATATCAAGAAATTCTAACTCCATTTAATAGTCACTTGTGGGAGCTAGCACTAACCAAATTTTACCCCATTAGTGGACGCTGTAAGAACCTATATCTACGTTTTTTTTTCTACAAGTTTGCACAAAATTTGTGTGTACCTTCGTGGTAGCACACGAGTAAAGCTCTCCAAAACGGGTACCATATGTTGCGCGATAATAATGTAGGCACTCCTTTCAACACACAGCTGCGCATGATTCCCCTTTCTGCAGCAACCACGCCATTCGCCGTTTATATTTAAACTAGTGGACCCGGCGCTACTTCGTTAGCGTACACCTACTTTACCCTACCTACCCATTTCTTTGTTCCTTTTGAATCACTCTATCAATTGTTGAAAACCGCATTAAAATCGGTTGCGTAGTTAGAAGATGCGTAGGGACAGAACGGCGGAAAGCGACTTTGTATAGATGTGCCTACCTAACAATCTCATAATTTCATTGGTTGTAAATCTCATTAGACATTGTAAACATTAGACATCTCTGATTGGAGGATACAGAAACGCAAACATCTTACTTGCATTTCTGCGATAATATCGCAGCTGCGTCTAAAATCGCATAAGTCTTATTGTAAGGACCATTTCATTGATATAGTGTAGAGGTAGGTAGGTACCATAGGAGCGTAGCGAGGCAGAGAAATATACTTTTAATAAGCAAAATCGATTTAAGTTATTAACGAAAAACCCAGATCCAAGATTGGAATGGCCGCCATATCCTACAAAGTACGAAACCCCGAAAAATCTACTCTACAATACATGATTCAACTAATTAGTTGACCCCCCGACAATATGGAGTATCTAAGGGGTCAGCTAATTAGTTATATGAGTGTACCTACCATAAACATATTTTATCTACACTCATAGCGTAAACAGTCGTTTCAGGGTACAGTTTTTTCACACCAGCGTATAAAATTTTAAAAAATTACTTTTCAATACAGCATTTTCCATACTATTTTCATTACAGCTGTATCGAAATAATAGTTTATCTACATTCATAGCGTAATGTTCCAATCACATATTCGAAAACAGTCGTTAAAGGGTACACTTTTTTCTCGCCAGTCTATAAAATTAAAAAAAAATACTTAACGATACAGCATTTCCCATACTATTTTCATTCACAGATGTATCGAAAAATAACTTTTAATCATTATGCAAACCTATTATTTTTTCATTTTTTGTCGGGCGCCGAGACACAGCGAAACGTAGGCTGAATACCTAGATGTCTTTAACAAATTCAATTAAAATTAAAATTTTCTTTTTTATATTTCTGTGTACTTATTTTCCCGCTAAACAGAATATTTTTTCTAATTGTTGTAATTTGTGTTTGTGTGTGTGATAAATGTGAAAGTAGTGAAGTGATTTCCCCGCCGCTTGATATCCTCGACGCGTAGATACTACAGAACTGACTCGCAGCTTACTTCCAGCAAAGTTGAGAAAATTATAGGTACGATATTTATACATAAAAATATGAGTATAGATAAAGTACTGTATGCAACTGCATATAATTAGGTATTAAAACACTCGTGTTAAACAGACACTCATGTTTTAATACCCCCCTTTATATGACAGTTGCATAAACTACTATTATGTACAGTAATGTCATAATGTTCCAATCAGCGTTTCATCTTTAAAGTCCCGTAGTTATTAGGGTTGATGAGGTTTCCTCTTAATTATCCTCATAGTGCGGAAATTCCTCATCATATTAGCCAGAAGACGCCCACTGCTGGCCAAAGGCCTCCCTCAGAAAATTTTCACAAAGGCCGGTACTGTGGTGCCTTTCGCATCCAGCTGGTACCTGCGATCTTTGCCAGGTCGTCGGTCCACCTTGTGGGAGGCCACGCTGCGTCTTCCGCCACTTGAGAACTTTACTGCCCCATCGGCCATCTGTTCTTTGAGCTATGTGCCCTGCCCACTGCCACTTCAGTCTGGCAATCCTTAGAGCTATATCGGTGACCTTGGTTCGCTTGTGGATCTTCTCATTTCTGATTCGATCGCGCAACGAGACTCCGAGCATAGCCCTTTCCATTGCCCTATGGGTAACAGTGAGTTTTCTTATAAGGCCCACAGTGTGAACTATTAACCACACAGATATTCAAACACCATGTTTAAATGCTCTTTTTTTCTGTAATTTTTTTTATAAAATAAATATTTGTCTTGATTGTGTCTAATACCCCCTTTCATATTCGAGTTGCTTATAGTTACTAGCAAGCGGGCCACCTGATGGGAAGTGCTCACCACTGCCTTAAGACATTAGCAACACCAGAGTATCGCCAATGCGTTGCCCACCTCTATAACACGTTGCTCTGGCAGCAAAAAGGCAAATGCCCCTCCACTACCAAAGCCACGGTTCCCCAAATCCCGACCCCATGGAGCACTAAAGACCTTACTCACCGGCAGAAACACAATACTATTTAAAAAAGTATTGTTTAGCTGCGGTATTCTGTAAGGTGGAGGTAATTGCCCAGTTGAGCGGCTTTAATTTGAATGGGATACCCCGCTATGCCATACCTCTTTTAAACTACTACTATTTTAAAATACCTAAGTAGATACATATTTTTTACAGATTGAAATTAAAAAAGGAATTACCGTAGGTTTCTTATGTGTCGTATGTCTGGGCCAATGATAGGTCTGAATAATTTTAGTTTCTTCATTGGCGGTAACCATTAATTTGGACGAGGGCTTCCTGAGGGCCAGGATCAATGTAGAAATAGAGAAACTGATCACGCAAATTATCAAAAAAATTGTAAGCTTGTGTTCTCGAATCCATTTTAGTGTAGATTTCATTATCTTTCACGGCAGCCTGTAACGAAATAATTGAATGAGTATGTACCTGGGGTTTACCAAGGAGGAGCTATTATCCACCGCTCATAGAATATATTTGACGCTACCTACGTAGAGTCGTTCGGAGCGTCGGTGGCCGAGCGGTAGAGTATACGACTCGTAAGGGAGAGGTACCGGGTTTGAATCCCGCTGCGGCCATATACCAATGACTCTTTTCTGAGTTATGTACATTAGCCGAATTCTAACCGATGCTCTTACGGTGTGGGCAAACATCGTGATGAAACCTGCAAATACAGGCTACTGAATTTGTAACTATGATCCAATCTGGTCAGGTTCTAATGGTAGCAGGGTCACGGACATTTGATAGTAGTCGCTCCACTGTAATTACATGATCGCCAAATCCTGGATCATGGTCAAGGCGGACCCCGGGCCCTCGTGGTCGAGAGCACAACCGGGACAATATTTACTTTATAATTTTTATGGAGAGTCGTTCAGGGTAACCGTACGCAGTAGGTAAGTGATCGCATTGCCTATATCTAATAATCAGGGCACGGGTTGTAGGGAGAATGTTTTTGCAAAACGTCAGTGCGCCGCACCACGCTTCGTTGCTTATTTATTTGCCAAAAACTGTTTGTCGATTGAGCCGTAATTTTTTTAGTACTTAAGTATTTGACATTTTATTTGATATTTTATTATCAAATCGAAGTTTAAGAAAGGCGACAAGGAAATAATGGGGAACTATAGACCAATTGCCTTGATATCCATCTTTGCAAAAATATACGAAAAAGTCATGTATTATTTAGTAGAAGATTGTCCTACTTCGTTGAAAAGAACAATTTAATTAGAGGAAAAAAGGTTTCCGTAAAAATAAAAGCACAGCCTTGGCGACATTTAAACTAATATAAACCTTTATAGATTGCATTGACGAAAAAAGGCCGTATCTGTACTCTTGGACATAAGCAGAGCATTTGACTTTGTTTCTCACCATCATCTACTAAACAAACTTTATAAATATGGCATACGAGATCCCTCTCTTCAATGGATTGGCTCCTACTTAGAGAATAGCACACAATGCATGGAAATAAAAAAGTACTCGCCTAATACCAAAGGCTTGGAAAAATACACATATGCCAACAAAGTGAATAAGTAAACCCCTCAAAGTAGTATCTTAGCGTCGCTATTATTTCTACTATATATTCATGACTTACCTCCAATAGTGTCGCCTCACGAATACATCCTATTCGCTGACGATGCGACGGTCATTATCAAGGATAACACCCCTGACTACGATTGTTCATAACAATCATGGATAGATAAATACATTGTTACATAATAGATAACTCTAGAGCAAACAATAACAAATGAGAAAATATAAATAGAGAAAAAAACAACTGCATATTGAAAAAGTGAACTCATCCGCGTACGACGTTTATTTACATAACATAACATTTTTATTATTTCAAAATGAATAATTTTACAGGATGCTGGGGACTCTGAGACTGGTTTTACAGTCTCGGGAATCGATTGGCACCCCGTGACTGTGCGTCCGACTTTGAGGAACGACTTCGGAGAATTGCACCAGAGCCCATTGGTTGTTTCTGTTGCCTCAATGAATTACTGCCTCTAGTCTATGAGAATCCAACACAAACAACATTTAGTAAAATTATGTTCCTGCGGTGAGTAAGGTTTCCAGTGCTCCATAGGGTGGAAAATTGAGGGACTGTGGCTTTGGCAGTGGACGGGCTGCCAGAGATGCGTGTTATAGAGGTCGGCTCCGAATTGGCGATACCTCTAATGTGACTAATGTCTACGGACAGCTGTGACAGCTTTCCATCAGGTGACCCGCTTGCTTGTTTGCCTACCATATGACATAAGAAGAAGATGTTCAAAAAGGCCCGAAATAACCCGAAAATGTTCATAGACGAGTGATCGTTCACACATTAATGTCTGGATACGAAAGTCGGGTATGGATAAAGAAGCCCGAAATAACCCGAAAATGTTCATAGAGGAGTGATCGTTCCAACATTAATGTCTGGATACGAAAGTCGGGTATGGATAAAGAAGCCCGAAATAACCCGAAAATGTTCATAGAGGAGTGATCGTTCCAACATTAATGTCTGGATACGAAAGTCGGGTATGGATAAAGAAGCATGAAATAGTGTTAAGTGAGATTATAGTGTTAAGAACAATGGAAGGAGTATCAATGAAAGATAAATTAGGAAATACGATAATAAGGGAGCGTTGAGTAGATGTAGCGACTAGAATTGAGAAATGCAAGGTTAGTTGTTATTACACTCGTTTTGGGAATGTAGAAATGAGGCTAACGAAAAATATACATATCTATACAACTGGAGTGAATGGAATGGTCGGAAGGGATGTCTCTATATAAAGAAAGGTCAGGTCAATAGTTCCTTATACCTAAGTTCATAAATGAAAAGGTTGATGAATGTGAAAAAAGGGATAGAGATTTTTCAGGATCGTAGAAAGTGCAACAAAGTGGTGTCTACCCACTTCTAAAGGAAAAATGCATAAAGTTATGTACGTCTGCATGGGAATCGAACCAGCGATCTAACTGTCTTGAACTACACTAAACCACAAAGGAAATAAAATATCATTCATATTACTAGAACTAGATCAATATTCACTTCACTAGAACTAACCGGAATTCAGTTAGTTAGTCTCTAATACATTTTGAAAGCTAATTGATAAAAAATTTCATTACTCTATTATAAACCTTATATGTTTATAGTTATTGTGTAAATCTTATCTGCGTTTATTTATCACATCTCTCTTTTGTAAGCGTTATCTTGTGTTAGTGTGGGGGGGGGGGGCTAAATTTACTATTTTTAAGTTATTACAAGTAGATTACAAATTCAGACAAATAAATTGGGTATTCTTCAAAAACTTGTAGGTTACATAATTGAATGGTATTGAATCGAATCAAAATTGACGCTCTTCATAGCTAGCTAGCCAACCAATTCCTTGACCTGAGTGGTTTACTTGGTTAACATAGTCTACTACTCAGAGGTCCCAGGTTGATGAATTTTTGTTACGGGTCTGGTTGTTATATGTATAATAAGTATGTATTTAAATATATAAGTAGTTTATCAGTTTTCTGGCACCCATAACACAAGCTTTGCTTACTTTGGGGTTAGATGGCGCTGTGTGAATTGTCCAAGCATATTAATTATAATTATCGTTTTTCAGTCCCTACCAAAGGACTATTGATTTGATTTGATTTATTTTACGTAATTTAAGTTGTCTGCAATGAAGATTCTTGTCAAATAAGAGGGGAATACCGTTTTATCACATAATCGAATCGAACTACGATTATAACACCAATCGAAAACCAATCGAATTTGATTGTTCTTTTAGTAGTAGAATACTAAAAACGTGTCAGACTACGATTGCGACGCGTTCCGCCTCTGCCTGGCATTGTCGAGCACGGTTCGGTCGTGGTTGGCGAGGGATACGTTTATCTACGGCCATAGGGCGGTCAGCGTGTCACCGTGTTTCCTTCCTACTTTCCTACCTCCCTCCTTTTTGACGATTGAATAGATATTTAATGTCCTAATCAATAAAGAAATTTTGAAATTTGAAATTTGAATTTTGAATTTTGAATTGAACACCAGTTGCGATCCAATTAAAATTCGATCGTGGCATTAGTTAATTTGGGGACTCGAGGTCTATCGAGGCTCGTCTTTATAGAAACGGCCAAAACGCGGCTTTCACTCTTGCGCAATTTTTGTATTTATGCGCCAATTTAACAATTAACTACAACTGGCTACATGTAATTTCGCGCCATAAATTATAAGCATATCGCAATTATGGCGGCCTGAAAATTTCACTAAGTATGTTCAAGAAACGATCCACCTGCGCGTTATTATTCATTAAAGCTGTGCTTTGTTATAGAAATAGCCGGCCATATTTGGTACTTTTAAAATTATTGTAGCATTAAATCAATGTATGGAAAACAAAATAGTTTTGTTTTATATATATTTATATTATACAAGACAGGCATTTGACCGCCATCTCACCTGTTGGTAATTGTTGGGATATTTTTGTTTTATTTTGTTTTTTTGTTATAGTGGGGTCAATTTCCTTTGCTCATTGTTATTTTTTTACTAGGTACTTAAATTGCCGGCTTAGGTGCCGACTATATTAAATTAAAAAGTTACAAACTCTAAAAGTATTTTATTTTATTAAGTATCTAAAAAAAAAGTATTTTATTCTGTATTTAAATACATTTTAAAAACTATTTTGCACATCTCTGCACACTAAACCATTTTCGCTCATTTTTGTATCTAAGTGCCTACATTGCATAAGATCTGATATCACAAATGTATTAAAGTAAACATATATGTGTTTGATTAACATAATTCCATTTCAAAATTACCTAAATCCGTTGAAGAAAGAAAATAAAAACAACATGAAAACGGTTTCACTGACCTTGCTCCGTCCCTTTCACTTTTAGAAACTTCGCCTGCACCTAATAACTGTACCACAACAAAATTAATTCACTGCCTCAATCTGATTAACTGCTGGTAGGTAGGAATTCGCATTACGTGTTGGCATGTCCAGTAGAACGACATGTAACGTAGAAGTAATTAGAGAGACTGATGTCGCTTGACTCTCGGGCAATGGATCGGACACGGTATTCGCTTGTTGCGACACTTCATTTAGTTTCACCGGCGTCGCAAATTCAGATCCAGTTCGAAACGAAAAGTCTGCGGACGAAAGGACGGTCATAATACAACGTAGGGTTAAGCGTTTTTCGAATTTATGGACCATTGGATGCTTTTTAGGTACCAGGACGAGGGCGGATAACGTTGTCGGTCACGCGGTAACATACGGTAAAATAAAATAAAAATCTTGGCGTTAATGTCCCGATTGTGCTCTCGCGCACGAGGGCCCGGGGTCCGCCTTGACCATGATCCAGGATTTGGCAGATCAAGTAATTACAGTGGAGCGATTGCTATCTGACCTCCGTGCTACCAGGGGAACCTGACCAGATTGGATGAAGGTTACATATTCAGTCGCCTGAATGTGCAGGTTTCATCACGATGTTTTCCCTCACCGTAAGAGCATCGGTTAGTGTTCAAGTAATATTTTCAAGTTCAAGTATGTTCAATGTACATAACTCAGAAAAGAACATTGGTACATGGCCGCAGCGGGATTCAAACCCGGTACCTCTCGCTTACGAGTCGTATACCCTAACCGCTCGGCCACCGACGCTCTAACATAAGATAACACACAAAATTGAATAGCTGCGCTCATATTTGTATATAATCATGCGCAAACAAAGTTTAGTGGGATTTTAGGTTTACCCTTACCTAATATGACTTATGTAGGTAAGTAGTCTATTATTTTATAATTCATAATTCATAATCATTTATTTGCTATAAACATGGTCTTACAGAGGTGGAGTTATTTGTAAATATGTACAATCACGTTTAGCCTGTCAGAATTACAGCATGCAAATTATATCTATATCTATCTATATTATTATATAATTATATATCATCAAACATAGAAGTGTAGAAGAGAGTAGATAGAAAAGAAGTAGGGCATAGCAGGGAATCCCGTTCGAATCGGAGCTGCCCGACTGGGGAAGTACCTCTACCTTACAGAATACCGCACAAACAATACTATTTTAAATAATATTGTGTTTCTGCCGGTGAACCGTGGCTTTGGCAGTAGAGGGGCATTTGCTTTTTTCTGCCAGAGTGTTACAGAGATGGGCAACGCATTGGCGATACCCCTGGTGTTGCTAATGTCTAAAGGCAGCGGTGACTACTTTCCAGCATGTGGCCTGCTTGCCTGTTTGCTTACCGTGTAAAGCAATTTATAATATTACAAAGCAAATTCATCTCTATGTAATTTTCTATTTAGGTAGCAGGTTCGTTTTCCTCCGTTTTATTTTATTATATTACACATACCTATTTAGACGTAGCTTAAGGTAACACACAGTAACATATTTTGAAAATCTGCCGAAAACGGTAACACACAGTCAAAAACCTGGAGGCACGTTTCCTATTTATAATACGAATTTGACTCTAATATGAATCATAAAATGAAACTCTAATGTGGCCTTTTTAGACCGCCTGATTGGCATACAATTCAAACATCTATATTTTTTTACCCGTGTTGATGTCACTATAGGGCAAGGTCTTACTCTGGTCGCACTCATCCCACACACGCAATTTATGAAAAACTAACTATGGAATATTTGCACTATGAAATTTGTATGCCTAAAATCACACTTATCCCATGCAACGTACGCAGCGCTGTCACACGTTCTCAGATGCTGTCATTCGCACCCGCCCACAAAGACATAAATTATACCTATATCAGTTCTAGTTTTGGCCATCAGGGGGCGTACCACAATCTTTTCAAAACAAGGTTAAAATAACCTTGTTTAGAATAAGGTTATTATAATGTTATTGTATTCTTACTTTGATCCGTACCATGACCTCCTAAAACAAGCTTGAATTGTTGCCACTACAATCTTATCTGACCCAATGACGGCGTCGCATTTGTTAAGTTTTGTATTGCCGTCAAATTTTATTTGAATTAGCACACACTTAGTTCCAATTTCGGTCACCGGTTTGTGGCACTAGCATAGAGAGGTGCATGAACGAATGTTTTGTGGTTATTTTAGGCTAGATTCATTCACTCAAACAAGCTTACTTTCTAAACCGTACCATGATCTTTACGTTTTTGTTTGACAGTAGGAAGTTTTGTTTGACATTATTATTGTTTTTATGTCAAATCCATCAATCTAATAAAAGTCACTTTTTCATGGTGGATATAATGATGTTTTACGATTTTTAAAGATTTACGACATATATAATACCGTTATGTTCTCCCAAAAAGCAAGTGAAATGTATTTATTCTCACAAAAGTTTGAAATAACTTAATGCATTGATATTTACGTCTTCAATACTACAACAACGGTAATGATTTTTAGACGGCCAACCAATACGAGATATTCGGGATTGTAGAAGCTGTTATCGCTGATATAGCGTGTGAAACACGAGCCCTTCGACGTTGAGAGTCGATGAGATGTGGGTGACTATACTGAAGAGCTCACACACAACCTATGCGACGTGGTAACTAAAGCCCACACTGGGAGAGTCCTACCAAATCGATTGATTTATCTGTAGGGCCAAGGACGTGTGCACCTATCTACTAAACCAAGCCAATACCTCATCAGGGTCTAGCTCTTGGCATAATACCATGAACGTAACTTCAATTTGTTCGTGGCATTGGTTCCCGTAGCAAATTCGGAGATCTTCGTGAGAGAAGATTATGGGCTGAAGGGTTTATCCGATTCCGTGGCCGGTCTAGGATTCCCGTTGACAGCGAAACGGGATTAAAAGTGTATACGATAAAGTGATGTGTTTCTAAGGTGTTTAGAATTTTAAATTATAATTTTTATGTTATTACTAGTTCATAATGTTGTATACATGTATTTTTAAACATGTGCCCCAGTTCCCTGAATTAAATAATTACGTAAAGTAGAAAAATAGTGCTTTTTATTAGCTGAAAACCCTAAAAAGGTCCTCTAATACTATCACAATAATTATTTAATATTTTAGAATTCCGTAACCATAAGGTAAAAAGGACTCCTATTACTAAGAGCAGATGCAGATTACTATTACATATGCGTTCTGTGCGTGTTGTCCTAAATGCTTAAGCTATTTTTTATATAGGTACTCGATAACGTAGATAACCTACGCCCCCCGTACTACATATTATGAAACAAAGTCCCACGCTGTGTCTGTATGTCGGTCTGTCTATCTGTTCGCTATATATTCATAAAGTACTGAACGGATTTTCATACGATTTTCAGCAATAGACAGTGATTCATGAGGAAGGCTTAGGTGTATAATTTGTTAAGAGCCGTCCGTCTTCGCACGAACTTCGCACTTACTACCCGTACCCGTACCCAAACCTTTACAAATTATACACCTAAACCTTCCACATGAACATGAATCACTCTGTCTATTGATGATAATCGCATGAAAATACGTTCAATCGTTTTTTAGTATATCGCGAACAGACAGACAGATGCGACGTGGGACTTTCTTTTATAATATACTAGTGGGCCTTCATTCGCGTGGCGTCCCCCCTACTCTATCCTACACTACACCTAGCCTACACTTATCTTACATCTACTCCACACCTACCCTACACCCAGTGGCGTGCACAGAGTTTTTAGACAGGGTAGGCAGAATGAAATGCTGCATGTTAATGTTGAATCATAAAGAGTTGTTCAAAAATTTAAATTCTTAAAAATTTTTTTAACGGGCGCGATATTTGTTTGATATTATTTCTACAATTTCAATAAAAATCCGCCTAAAATTGATTTTTGAGCACCACCCCCACTCCGTTGTTGCCAGTTGATTAAATATTGTATATTAGTTTATATTAGCCAATGTATATTAGTTTATAGTTTCGGGATCTATTGCCTCTCCATTGAGCCTTTTGCAGGAAAGCCATTTCCACGTAACACTGGAAGAGTATCGCTTTCCATGGTATGGCATCGTCTCGCACAGACCGGCAAATTAAGTAGGGAAAAAAGGTCATACCCCTGCCACGCACGAGAATAAGAGGCTGGCCCAAGAAGCGATGGCTTGACGTTTTTAGAAGTGGCATGCATGTTAGTTAACAAACTAATCACCAAAGATACTGAAGACCTACCAAAGTGGAAAAATAGAAGTTCCTACTTCTTTTGCACCTTTTGCACCGTTTCTACTTATTTTTTAAGATTTGCACCGCCCGGCCCGGGGTCCCCTTTTCTAGGGAGACCCCGGGCCGGGCGGTGCGCAAAAGCACAACCGGGATGAACGCAATGATAATGAAAATGTTCTTAATAACCTAATATTAAATTAAGTATTTAAATACAATAGTAGTAAGGAACCCTTTAAATGCCTGTTGTACTCGCCCTTGACCAGTTCCTAAATATATATTGACTGCACTGACATTTTTACACGCCAACATTTCCGTTTGACAAGATTTGCAACCGCCCCGTTCCACCCAAGTTATTCGTGTTTAAGTGTTTACAACATTATATTTTGAGGATATTACTATGAATAAAATTATATTTTTGTTTAGAAATCTACATTTTAGTATCATTTTCTGCTATGAAGTAGATTTGTGATAAAATTGTATTTAAAAATAAGTTATAAAATCAATCAAAGATCGCAATATTAATGCGTGATCTGGAGTAAGATACGAAAAAGATAAAGCTATGTAGAGCTACAAACACAACTGGCCCGGTGATAGCGTCACTGTTGTTATGATTGACATGACATTACAATATGGCGACACTTAGTTCCAGCTTTCGCTACCGGGTCAGATAAGTTTGTGGCACTGTATGAACATTATAACGCTGTCTCTTTTTCGCATATATTTACAATAGACAATACATTCGCTCATACCCCTCTCTAAACAATATTATTATAATGTTGTTTTTAAGAGATCATGGTACCAATAAATTCTAATAATACTTTGAGCTTGCTAAAAACATGATAGTTTTCCCATAGACCTAGTCATCACCCATAGAGTAAACCGAAGAGCCGGTATATCAGCGTGCCCCAGCAATTAATATACATACAGGAGGAAAATGCATGGCTAACGCATAGACTCGTCGGCAAATATTCTACACCAACTACGCTATAACCCTTTGATATTCGGTGAAAACCCGACACGTAAATATTTGAGCCATCACTCCAATAATACCTATCAAGATAAGCATACACCCCACTTTAATGATGATATTGGCAAGCGTGTAGATGTAGACATAAGATGGTGGTAGGCTTCCCTTAACGAAAACTAAAATGTTACTATCTGTTAAGCAATTATTAAGTTATTAACTACGTAGACCCCCTGTTGGTCACCAATAATATTTAGATGCCAAAGCAATATGTTCAATTGATTTCGAAATATTGGTTCGCGAATTCGACGCAGACTTAACCGGTTATAATTATATATTTATTGTTGTTTTTTTATGATACGCAGTGACTAATCCACAGTCAGCCCACCTAACAGTAAGCAGTAAATGTCGCCCATAAAATTTATGATTCATGCATTGCACAAAAACGGAGAAGCGCAGGTGCCTCTGCACTGAGAGGAATAAGATGAAATGCCTGAGGCCTGTAATTGCGATGGCTGGTACCAGGACACGACAATCCAGGCATAATTGTTTGGCGGCAGAAATGGATAAGGCGTTGGTACTCACCCAGGCGGACTCCACGGGCTCGATAGTGTCCTAACACCTGATAAAACCTGTTGCTCACCTTGGTATTAGCACTATATTTAATCAATCAAATCTTTGCTTGGAGCATCAGTGGCCTAGTGGTTAAGTATCCAACTCGTAATCGAGAGGTACCGGGTTGAATCCCACTGCCGCCATGTACCCATACCTCTTTTCTGAGTTATGTACATTTTTTTATGTCATACGGTTGGCAAACAGGCAAGCGGGCCACCTGATGGAAAGTGGCCACCACTGCCTATAGATATTAGCAACACCAAGAGTATCGCTAATGCGTTGCCCACCTCTATAACACGTTGCTCTGGCAGCAAAAAAGCAAATGCCCCTCCACTGCCAAAGCCACGGTTCCCTAAATCCCCACCCCATGGAGCACTGAAAACCTTACTCACCGGCAGAAACACAATACTATTTAAAAGAGTATTGTTTAGCTGCGGTATTCTGAAAGGTGAGGTACATAGTTGACTACTAACCTATGCTCTTATGGTGAGGAAAAACATCGTAATGAATCCTGCACCTCCAGGCGTCTGAATGTGTAACCATAATCCAATCTGGTCACGGAGGGCAGATGCCTGTCGCTCTACCGTATTTACTCGATCTACAAAATTCTGGAACATGGTCAAGGCGGACCCCGGGCCAGTACGAAATATTTAAGTGTTTACCTATCGGGAAATTTACAACCGCATTAATTCGGGGCTTGCTTAGCGCCTAAAGCCTACTTTATAATTGTTGACATTACCTCGTAATAAAGTGAAACGAAACCATTTCACACTTACGGAACTATAAAAATATTCAAGAATTGTTGTAATTTCAGGCAATAAAACCATTAATACATGAGAAATGTTAATATGCTAAATTTACATCTTTATTTAAATACTTCAGGCAACTGAGGCCAGAGGTATACGTGTATGTATACCTAAATATACAAATATACAACATTATACATTTGTTTACAATAGGTACTTACATAAAAATATAATTTAAAATCTACACACTTCGGACACACATTATCACTTTCTGACACTCCTTTAATTTCATATCGACATCACCGATAATTCTAGGTCGCCCACGAAAACTCCGGTAAAGCATCACTTGGCCTTCTTTGGGACAATAATATTCCCTTATGAAGAACTCTATATCTTCAACGCAACGCACAAATTGTATGTACGTTCAAAGCGTGATTCCATGCGCTGTTCTCCTTGGCTAACTGGACGGTCCTCCACGTTCTTTGTTGAACAGACAAATCTGTTGAATTTAACATGTAAGCTTCTGTGTTTGCATCTGTTGACGAACTCCTCATCCGACGCATCATCTTTGTTCGCCGATGGGGTCACATTTCTCATACAATGGCTTTTGACGCTATTTCCTGGTTGAGTTTAAAGCAAAAGCCTATCAGCTCTACAACCGCGAATTCTTTGGCCATCTATGACAAAACATCACAATTGTTGTAGTATTGGAGACGAAGACATTAAATTGATTACTTAAGTAAGTATAAATATTTTACAAAATAACGTTTTAATATTACCTTCTCTATAAAAATAAATAATCAAAATTGCAATTCATGAAACATCTGACACAATATAAACAATGCTTTCCGTCAAATGGTAGCTAGGTGTCACTGTACTAGTCAAAGTACTAGAAAAGCGTCGCTGCTTTTGGTAACAAAATTACATTTCAAAATAGTCACACTTAGTTCCAGTTTTGGCCACCGGTTCAGATAAGTTTGTGATGGCTTTTAGTCTCTGGTTTGAATGAATGATTTGGCTGTGACGTCACAAAACTTCTAACCAAAACAACATTTTTTTAACATTATTTTCTTTGAGGTCATGGTACCAATTTGAAAACAAGGTTAAAGTAATCTTGTTTGTAAGGCTTGTGGTAGGCCCCCAGGTTAGATAAGTTTGTGGTACTGTAATAAGATATACCATCTGCATTGTTTAAATAGAACCATACACGTACATTGCGTAGGACAAGTGTAAACGCCTTTCCCACGTTGCATCGCATAGGTACATTTCGTACGTGGGAAAGATATGACTTTACAATTATTAGATAGTCTTTCGCAAAATTCGCTATAGACCACACTATGAACTATATATCGCTAGTAGTTTAGCTAAAGCCACTGTTTAAATAGAAGAAGTTTTGTTTAAGTGTTTTCTTGTTTGAACGTAATTACAAATAAAAAGTAAGGCATGTGTCGTGTCAACCTGCATGTCCTCCTGTATTAAGTAGGTATTATTCTGAGGGCGTGACGTGCAGGCGGTGTCTGAGGCTTGCCTGTCATATACAATTTCTTTTCAAGATGCATGAATGTTCATTATGGGCCGTCTCACAATAGAGCAAACAAGGAGGGGTGCAGCATTAAAATTAGAATTTAATACACATTGCTGACATGATATTTTTTATATCGAACACGCACATCTAACTTTTACGTTAAAAATGACCAACCTTAAGTGATGCTTCTTCTTATGTTGATTACAATCAGAATTAGCATTTACCTATATTGGTGTACCAATAATTAAATTAGAGGGAGGTAATTAAAATTTAAGAAATCATCCCAAGTTCAAATTCCACCTGTACTGACACTGTAATAGGATCATACTGATAAAGATAAATAATTAGATGTGCTAGCTAGTTCCTCGAGCAAAGGACAAGTTTTGCTTAGGCAAATAGCTTTCTGACCACAATTCCGGAAGGTAGTATGGATGACTCCATATTTTTGTAAAAGTAATAATAATTTATTACATAGTTACAGAAAAAAATTACAATGGAAAAAAATAACACTAATACTAAATTATTCATCCAACAGTGTTAATGGTGCCCAGAAAGCTAGCTGCATCGCCTCGTTGGATAGCAATACTTATCCTTTGTCCGAGGAACCAGCCAGGAACGAATAAATAATTAGGTTATAAAAAGAAAATATTCATCTCCGTATTAGATCAGTAAAGAAAAGAAATAAAAATAAAACATTACTTAATCTTTTAATCAACAAATGCCTAAGGATGAACTATAATAGTTAGGTACTTTAAAAATTGATACAATTTTATTTACAAGACTTACTCACTAATAAATAAATTACTTAGGTAGGCTAGATTTTATAATTAGTGACATAGAATAGAATTAAGAATGAGTATTGGACCCGTCATCTTGACCAGACCTAAACATGTTGGTACCTAAGTATATCTTTCACCCAGACAATCTAAAACGTTCTTATGGATCACGAGGGAAAAGGCTAAATATTCATTGATTCAGATAAAAATTTTAAATGAGTCTGAACCATATTCAAAATTACTTAATAACAATTGTAAGTACGTATCTATTAATTGTTAATCAGATCGGAATGACTAAAATAAGGAAATCGCAAAAACAAAATAACAAATACAAAACAATTTAACATCTTACAGTTATTCACATTGCTTATATAGAATTTGAAACGTAATTGTTTAGGTATTTACCTGGTATTTACTTAATTGGTTTTTCACACTTCCTGCTTGCACGCACCCACCCGCAGGGAGTTCATATTGTATGATACTCCCAACGGAATAAAATGACTTGAATTTAATACGTTAAATTCGTATAATGTTTTATATTGTGTTCTGTAAATTGAATTTATTCCCAGTGCAAAGTAACCAAAGAATTTTATGTAGGTATATAAAGCACCTAAACTGACCACCATAAGTAAGAAACCGTTGTTTATTGTAGGGGATAAATGGTTGTATGGTGGAGGTAAAACAATACCTACTAACCGTGGTAAAAATCCCGATAATATGTGTACCTAGTGAAAGTGTGGTAAATTACCACGAGAGTTTTGAAACCTATAATGGTTAAAGTTTAATTATTAATTTAATTTAATTTTAAAATGGGTAATTAACACCTATTCTTATTTCTTGTAGCCCTCGCTGTTTATTGTCTCGCAGGTGTGAAAAGTAGAGAGAACTCTGGCTTAAAGCCTGTTTTAGTCTTGAGCGGCTTGAATCCCTTGCTTCACTCAGGACTCTAAATAACTCCCTCCCTATCTTTCTTTATAATATTATACCTTTATTAAGTATATCACCGATGTAAGTCACCCGAATTATGAATAGGCGTAGGTATCTATACTTCATCATGTACGAGGTTGATTGGTCTGGTTGGATCGGGTATACTCAGGTACGGCGTTTGTACTCAAGTTAAGCGTTAAGTTACACGCAAACTTTGGACCTAAGGCAAGAGAAGGCGCAGTTGACCGTCGTCCATAAGGCTGGTATTATACGCTAAGACTGGTACACTTAGTCTATCGTCAGTCAGACCGTCAAGGCTCTGGGTAACGCGGTCAGTCTAGTTTTGCGTTTCTTTACTGCACGATCTTTAACAGCCCTGAAAACCTGACGACTGAAGACTGACGAACTGGAATGACCCCAGACTGAGTGTATCCGATTTATGTCGTAGAATCCTTGGCAGGTTTAAATAACTGTGTTATGATGTTGGCAAACTCGGTGACGCCGGCGTTGTTGTTAAAAAATTAAATTAAATTTCAAAATCTCGACACTTAGCTCGAATTTGTGGCGCTGTATTGCCAACATAATATTCTGCTAAGGATTCTACCAACAGCTTGAGTTTTAACTGTGCAGTTTATTCTGATGTATGTTTGCACAGATGTCAGGCATATCTGACAGTTAATAAGACATCACATTTGTATTGCTAGCTGTGCTATGAGAACGTAACTGTGTAATATTGTTTATGACCATATTAGAATATCTCTTTATGGCCTCAGTTCATGTAGGCGCCGTACTCCATCCCGTTACTATGGTAACCATAATGGACGTCAGCCATTTGTTCGTCGTGTCGTCCTTTCACCGCATTGTGGTTCTTGAAGGCGTTGAGCAGGATGAGGGCCAGGGCCAATTTCCCGACCATCAAGGACTTGAAGAGCATGAACTTCAGCATACTCAAGAAGAGCGGCACGATGGTGGACTGGATGAGGAACGGCATGATGAACATCGGCAGGATACGCTGCATCAATTTTTTCTGCTTGCCGCGCCCTGGAACAACGTTGAGTGTGCATTACAATCGAGATTTTTTTTATGCTACGTTGTGACAAACGAGCAGACAGCCCACCTGATGGAAAGTGGTAACTATCGCCAATAATATGTATGAGTCATGCATTTAGGTTGCAGGCAACAAAAATGCAGAACCGCAGGTGCATTGCCACTGTGAGATGAAATGCCTCATGCCTGTAATTGCGCTGAAGTATAAAATAGAAAAATAGTGTTTAAGTATTATTATTTATTCAGATTCAGATTGGTTCTATTACGCACTACAGAAACGCGTATACGCGAATAGAAAGCAAAGGCCTAATGCTGCTGAGTGCCAGTAGGTATTTATGCGCTCGATTTTCATACCAGATTTTTCAACTGCTCGCTGCAACTGGCTCGACTCGTAGGAGAACGAGGACCCGGGGTCCGCCTTGACCATGATCCAGAAATTGGCGATCAGGTAATTACAGTTAAGCGACTACCATCTGAACTCCGTGACCCTGCTACCAGGGGAACCTGACCAGATTGAATCATGGTTACAAATTCAGCTGCCTGAATTTGCAGGTTTCATCACGATGTTTTCCCTCACCGTAAGAGCATCAGTTAGAATTTAACTAATTTACATAACTCAGAAAAAATACATTGATACAAGGCCGCAGCGTGATTCGAACCCGGTACGTCTCGCTTACGAGTCGGATAGTCAACCGCCCGGCCACCGACGCTCTCTTCGTACGCCGACCACGATTAGTCAGAAATAGTTAAAGCGTTCCTACCTCCCCCACCTACTGTGAATCAGTTCCTTCGAACATCTCCAAAGCTATGTTAGTAGTAATATTCTATGTATGATGTACCGATAAGTAGCGCCGCGGGTAATGTTGTAAACAAACAACCGCCAAACTGGTAATAACAAGGTACCTTTGTATGTTGTTATCAAATGTACGCGGTAGGAAATCCTAAACATACTTTTATAATTGTTAACATTGTACCTAATTAATTTTTATTATTATTGACATAGTAAGTAGGTAAAAGTCGTTTGTAACGCGTAACGACTAAGTGGTATGATAATATGACCTTTTTGCACTGAAACATAAATTAAAATGTTACACTTTGAATATATGGGTTTTCCCTGGAGAGTACAGCATGGAGTTCTTCAAGAAAGGGGTTAAAAGGTTTTTACGGGGTCGGCAACGCGTGGGTGATGCCCCTGGTATTGCAAACGTCCATAGGCTGCGGTGACTGCTTACCATCAGGCAGGCCGCAAGCTTGTTTGCCACCTTAGTGGTATAAAAAAAGATATATATGTAAAAAATATTTTAATGACCACAATGTAAATAAAACACACTATAATTAACAGATACAAATGCGCCCTATATTGCGTTTAGTGAACAATTGCAGACAACTTTTGGGAATATGCTAAGTGTCACGGCAGTCAAACTAAAGGACCTGCCTACAGCATGTGCAATGCTTACAACGAATGGGTTTTTATAATTGCCTGGGTAGGGAGGGAAATTAATAGTAGACACAGCGCACATTGATAGTGTAAAAACGAGAGTAATGTGTTAGTAACATAATTCCGTAGATTGTTAATAACAATGAATTATATAAGTATGTAGGTACCGCCACGGGGTGCCAATCAGCTCCCGAGACTCAACCACCCTTCGGGTCCCCAGCGGAAGACCTTGGTCGCTTCCCTAACGGTATTAGGAGTGTTAGGAGCTTAAAGTTCGTATTTTTCGTACGAACGTACGATTCGTATCGGTGAGGCCTAAATATGTGGAGGAAAACAATGTACGTTATTACTATAATTTAGATACTTTCACCTCATTCATACAGTGTAAAAAATACTTTAACGCCGAATCTACCAGCTAACTGATTATAGAATACGGTTCGTTATATAATAATACTGCTATTGGTGAATTGCCTTTTACAACAAAATAAAAACGAGATAATCACGTAAGTTGAGGTAGGTAAATAGTAACTCATGGTCTTATGTACGTTATTATGGCATCAACATTTATTATTTGCTTGCGCGCGCCTGAGAATAACATTAATTAGAGATGATGATATTGAATAAATTTCTTATGCCACTTCCAAGCAGATAAATACAATGTACCATTTATTGAAAACAATTTACCAAAACACCGCTATATGCATGACAATGTGCCTCTTTAGGTACGTTTGTACCTACCTATTTGAGGTATTTTCTGTATCTTTTCCATCTGACTGATGAAAAAAGGTATGTTTTGTTTGATCTTCGCAAGTGTTTTCAAAAAGGTCGTATGACACTCGTGTGCATTAATATATAGACTCCCGCTAGCACACTCGGATCATATCGTATTCTTTTATACAACTACTACGTAATTCTTGTAGGTAGTCTAAATAGACTAAGATAACACTCTAGGTAGAGTCAGTTACCACTTACTAACAGGTGGACTGTCTGCTCGTTTGTCACTGAATAGCATAAAAAAGTGAGTAGATACTCTAGTCCGCATCGAATATAGCTTACATGATTAACAAACAATTGGAGTCAATTCAAACATGATTTACTCAATTTTAGGTTTACAAACAACACTTATGAACGTCAACAATTTGTGAAACGTAACAAAAATAGAACAATGCACAACTTGGAGTCAATTAGGTAAAAATGTAAGGTGAGAGTTTCGACGCTCCGATTACCTGACACTTTGGACTGTAACGTAACAGTAACAAGCGTCTTGGCGTTATTAACAACTACAGTAGTGTTGTTCTTATTTTTCGGTGTATTTAAATTTAACTGCTAGGTAAAGTAACTAGTATTTTGACTCAAGTTTCTTGAATACTACTTATTTACTTCGCTGGCTCAGCGACCCAAACCGAAATGGGTCTTGGCCTCCGACACAAGAATTCGCCATTAGACCTTATCCTGCGCCGTTTGTTCCCAGTTCGTTATCTGGAGGTCACGCAGGTTTTTCCGGACTTCGTCCATCTCTGAGCCGTCCAACCGGGTATAGCCGGCAAGTTTCTTGAATTAATTATTTATTTATTAATGTCCCGGTTGTGCTCTTGCACACGAGGACCCGGGGTCCGCTGATCAACATCCAGGATTTGGCCGGTCAGGTACCTAATTACATGGAGCAATTGTTATCTGACTTCCATGGCCCTGATTAGATCATGGTTATACTTTCAGTCACCTGAATATGTAGGGTTCAACACGATGTTCTACCTCACCGTGAGAGCATAGGTTAGTGTTCAACTGATGTGCCTAAATAACTCAGAAAAGAGTCAAGGCTGTATAGCCGCACTGGGGTCCGACCTTTCGCTTACGATTCGGACACCTTAAGGCGCTGTCCTAATTAGCAACTGTCGTACGAGCGGTTTTAAGGTCTCCTATTGATCGGGCGAGCGCGTCGTACGGCCATGGTCGCACTATCGTTACTAATTCGGACAGCGACTCCTAGGCCGATACTTCGAGTATACCGAGCTAGTGAAATCGCGAGCGTTCAGCTCAATAGTACAGGCCGAAAGAAAATAAAAAAGCCACGGCGTAGTATCTATCGGCGGTCACTTTCACGGCGACCATCTGGACATACTAATGAACATTGTAGGTGTTCCGATACGCGGCTGCCGTCCCCGCTCTGATTAATACGACGCGCCATTTCTCTGTCACGCGAGATTTCTTCATATATGCCTATCTGTAGCTACCAGGTGCCACATATGTGGCAGGTGTATGATGAAATCGGGTTTCTAATGAGAAACTAAGCCTTTTGTTGAAGAATTGGGAGAAGACGAAATTGTTTCTTAATTTTATCAAGAACCTAAACTTGTTAAGGTTTTTGATGATAAATAAATCAATGTGCTTGGACAATTTAAACAGCGCAATATAGCCTCAAAGTAAGCAAAGCTTGTGTTATGGGTGCCGAAAAACTAATAAACTACTTATATACTTCTATAAATGCGTCCTTATTATACATGCAACACCCAGACACGTAACAGAAGTTAAAATTCATAATTTTAATTTCGACCCGGTCGGAAATTGAACCCCAGGATCTCTGCGGACAGATCGGTATGTTAATCACAGAGCACTCTGGTCGATAAAACCAGATCGAATGGATTTCCGTTGATGGCGATTTCGTGCAATCTCGCTTCGCTACGAAAACTGACGAGCGGAGTACTTACCCGATTTTCAGTGCGATGCGGGGATGGTTGAGAATACGGCAAAAAATTATCATGTACTACCAACAGATTTTGCGAGGAATGTCTTAAGTATAACGATTTATAAATAACTACACAATTGATGTTGAGGAACCCTAGCCCTAATTTGTCCGTCCAAAAGGCACTCGTGCGCGTTACGGTGTTTATTTTGTGGCCTAATTTTCTTTGTAACTGTCTTGTGTGTCTCTAACGTACAGTCAGCAGCAGAGTGAGTGATGCAACTGCGTCGACATATCAGGATACTCGTAAACAAAAGTAAGCGGTAGGAAACCCGGAACATTACTTTAAATTGTGCATTAAATGTGCTCTGATGATGATGAGAAAGTCTCTGCAGCTGACTGTACCTACCCTACACCGAAAATGTAATCCTAAGTCTAAATGGTAGCGCGCGAATGTCTATTCGATAGGTTAGAATAATGGTCGATATTGAGTAGTGAACCTAATATTAACATTGGTTATCAAAAAGACATTATAAATAAAGAACAGCGGATACTTTCTAAAAAACCAAACATTCTACACTCGGTAGTTCCATTATAGCCGACGCTATGTTATAATTGACGACCTGAGTGGTTCAGTTAGTGAACATGGGTTCGATTTTCGGCCGAGCAGAAATTTAAATGATGAATTTTAATTTCTGTTACGGGTCTGGCTGTAGTTTGTATTATAAGTAAGTATTTAAAAAACAGTATATAAGGAGTAAAATCGAAATAGGGACCCCCAGATACTTTATTTGCACTTTGCACCTAATTCGAGCAGCATAGTGGTTTGCGGTTAAGATGCCAGCAATTGAAATCATAAAAATCCATTTCTGTTCCGTGTCTTGGTGTTTGTTAGGTGAAAAATATCTTAGTATCTACATAGGTACCCATGAGAGAATTAATTTGATATAATTTTTAACACATAACGAATGCTTTTATGACAAACAGGCATGCGGGCCACCTGATTCAAAGTGGTCACCGTCGCCTATAAGTTTATTGAACGTAATGCATAATTACAATTTTATAAATAAATCTAACCTAACACTATACAAATTACAAAACAACGACCTAAATAATACTAAGCAGAACAACTGACACTAAATTTTAATTACTTACCTGTTACTTAAAGTACCTATGTAACAGAATACCCCAGATCTGATTCTAAATGGGCACATCACCACTTATCCAAATGGATTTAAATCCTGTAAATAAATAAACACTTGAAATAGGTTACACAACCGACCCATTATTCCCGGATCGGAACTATTTTTAGGATTAGGAGTGTGGAGACACTGTATAATGGCCCATACAGACCGTACATGATTTCTACACAATTTGTCCCAAAATATTTATGCAATTTTGGTTTTTATACTAATTACGAAAAGCTTATATGTAAAATGCGCAGCGCCCACACGCCACACAGTCCGGTTGCTACGCGGTGACTACGCGGGCACGACGCGTAGGTACGCGTTTACTATCCGATTTGTAAGCGGCGACGTATAAACGGGCTCTCAGCAATATCACAGGAGAGCTTTTTCAAAACGATACATTTTGTCGTATTTACCTACTGTTTTATGTAAGTAGTCTACTTAAAGTAGGCACTTACAAATATGCCATTTTTTATTTTGTTCCAATAGCGCCTTTACGTATAACAATAGAATTGCAAATAATTAAACGAAGTACCTAATAGCGGTTTTATATTTATAATTTTATCCTAAAAAAGTAACCTCGGGTAAAATGATAAATATAAAAGCCATTAATCCGTTAAAAGTGTTTTATTTGGAATGTCTGTGCATAATAAAACAGGAGAGCAACAAACTCTAAAAAGTTACTAATTTAAATTGGATGAATTAATGAACTCCCACAAGGTGGACCGACGACCTGGTAAAGATCGCAGGTACCAGCTGGATGCGGAAAGCACAGGACAGACGTTCGTGGAGATCTCTGAGGGGAGGCCTATGCCCAGCAGTGGCTAATATGATATATGTTGATGATAATAGGTATTAAAAAGAGAATAGATTTGAATATACTCAAAAACTTCTGGACCATTTTTACGATTTTAGGTCAACAGGAAATACCCGATAGGTTTTAATTCCCTTAAAAGCGTAATATGCAGCATAAACGGAGCATATGTTGACTTAGAAGTTTGATTTTTCCGCTACTGAATTCCTTTTTCGCTACTGCTTCGCTACTGAAATCCATTGGGGATTTCAGGCCTGAGTATTTGATTTAAATTTCAGCTTGACACCTCCACGCGTTCTTGGCAGACAGATGGACGGACGGACGGACGGACGGGCTACAAGATAAACCCATAACCTTCCCATCTGTTTTGCCTTTTGAGGTACAGAATCCTAAAAAATTAAAATTAAGGAGTGTCTCCATAAAAGGAACTTGCCTTTTTCGGCATTTTAGCCGTTTTGTTGTTATTTTACTCTATTTTAATAACGGCAATACCTACACATACATAAAACGTTGTATGATTATAGTGCTAAAATACTAAAGTATAACAACAAATACTAATAACCAGTCAAGCGCGAGTCGGACACGTGCATCTAGGTTTTGGAATCTATTAGAATTTGACAAATTACGTGTTGCTCTGAAATCGTCATAATCTGAATCTTGCTGCTACATATCAATCATCATCTTGGCGTTAATGTCCCGGTTGTGCTCTCGCGCACGAGGGCCAGGGGTCCGCCGTGACCATGATCCGGGATTTGGCAGGTCAGGTAATTACAGTGGAGCGACTGCCATCTGACCTCCATGACCCTGCTACCAGGGGAACCTGACCAGATTGGATCATGGTTCTGCAAAATCTTGCTGCTACATATCTTAAGAATTAAATATTATTTTGTATGGATGATTCGGAACACTTTGTACGCATGTTCGATTCGCGCTTAGCCGTTTTTCCTATTGGAAATGAGAATAAAGCTTCTAAAGCTAGTCATTTTTGAAATCTGCTTTTCCTTTGACGCGCATACGTGGTGTTTACTCATGCCAAAATAATTCAGTCACAATTAAAATCTGCTCTTATTGGAAATATGGCCTTTTGAAAAGAGAAAGGGGTACAGGCTTTGTTCGCATCGAGTTACACCCCTTTGTATAACATTAAATAAATACTACCATGTTAGGAAACAATAATAGATAGAATAAAGATATTATTTTATTACCCATTTGCATTTTTCAAATTGAACTAGGGACATAGGTACAGCTGAACCTCGATAGAGCGCTAAATATCTATCACGGAAATCCGTGATCCTTGAAATGTAATTGAAATTTAGGTTTTAGACTTATATGCTGATAATTTTAAATGACCTAAGAGTACATTCATACCTACCTAAATAAAATTATACTTGCTTACATGTAAGTAGTGAAGTGGTGATTGCTCCACCGACAATAGTTATACTCATAAATATATCATGATGACATGTAAGTATAACTGTATACCCAATTTATTATTTATTTTAATAATATTTAATTTAAATTATTTGATATTGTATCCGTATTGTATTTGGCACTAAAAAACGGGAATAATGATTTGATCTAATTGCTGCGCTTCCATCGATTTCCAGTTTGTTAATCTCAAGCACAGAATATTAATTGGAAAGATAACATCGTTATTTCAGTACTTTTATCAAATTAGACTTTCAAAGGACTTTTAATTTAAGTTCAATTCAAAACACAAAATCCAACTCACCTGTTTCTGTCTCCTTATTCGTGTCAATCTGGAGCGACATCAGTTTCGTCGAATTATCCTCCGGCATGTTCACTGTGATGCCGTCGAACAGTTCTATCTTTTTCGTATCCAAAGTTTCTTTAACTCGTAACGTGTCATCGTCAGTGGTAGCTGATGCTAGGGTTATTAGTACGAGGAGGCATGCGCAGACGGCGCGCGCGTGCGGTGCGCTCATTTTGCAAGTCACACTGTCTTGCCGCGCGGACGCCCCACCGGCGGCTCTCGACTGGATGAACGTGCTATCACTGATGAGCGACCGAGTGGGCGGGATATCATGTTTTGGATTTTGATAGGAGGGACCTTATTGTGATGGTTTGATTGTTAGGTAGTTTCGTAGACATGTAGCCTTATTCAAATTATTGAATAAATAAATTTAATTTAATTGTTTTTTTTTTGTTTTCAAATGTAGTGCCTACATGTTTAGGTGGATCATTATCATCATCATCACAGCCCATAACAGTCCACTGCAGGACTTAGGGCCTCTCCCAGGTTATTGCCATTATCTCCATGCTGGGTAGGTGACTTGGAGATAGCAGTGTTACAAATAAAACAAAGGAAAACACTATATTTGAGCCAACAGAGACTTCGATTTTTTGCCTCGAAAACATAAGTCGCCTTGTACGACACCCACGAGTGTAAGGGGTCGGTGCTATTCTACTCTGCTGGACACCACACGGCCATTAACGCGCATTTTATTTCGACACTAATTTAATATGAATTTAAAATAACTTGCTTTGACGCAAATAATGGAACAATGCGGCAAATCTTTTCCTTCATTTTACCTACATCATCCTGAAAATAATCAATTTAATTCCGAACCCGTCACACGCTTGACTGGAGATTGTCTATAAGGAATGATTTGTTACCACAGCGTAATTTAAGGCGATTTATATAAATCACTTACCTACCTACCTATTAATAGATACTAAGAACTAATCGTTTCTTTACCTACTGTACCTATAGTGCAAGCGATTATGCGCAGATAATCTGCGAAACTGGTTGAAACTGGTTAGAAACTGGATTGGAGGAGGTGCTGCCGATTGACCTAGCCCTGATCCATGGTTCGACTGGTTTCACTACCATACCCCCTTTCTAAAACTATTGAAATGGACAAATTCTACAGCATACCAACGTTTATTAAAAGTACTATTTCTAGTGATCGTAAACAATTTAAAGTATTATCAACGTTTACGTTCTACGGCGTAAAGCTAAAGATCGGTAGGTTAAGTAGGTACTTTTGTAATGCTGCCAGCAAAGACTTCTATTTATCAATGGCTGCCAGACGTTATAATATTTGTAATTAATTTGTTGTGTAAATTCATCGCATTCAGTTTTGTCCCAGTTCCTAGAAAGGATTTGAATTAGATTATCTACTTTATAAACCTATATTAATAAACCTATTATAGCTTTATTGCAGATAGGTACTACTCATTTTCTATGAAAACTTTAGAGAACTGCTAATTATTTAATTATTTCCTGCGACGCCTGCCTCAACGGCGTCGGGGTCTTGCCAGTATCAACGTGCCCTCCACACTCGAACCCTCGGGTCTGTTTCGGGACCTTGAGAGCTGGGTCTGCCATTAGTATGGGACTCTATTGCGGGGATATTCTAGAGGCCAGGCGCGGCGGCTGTATCAACCGAGACCCTGAAAAGCCGTAAATACGCAAATAGCGCTGATATTTGCGTATTTGCGGCGTTTGCTGTGGAAAGTTTGGGGCCGTGGGCACTGAAGCTAAAAAGTTATTTGCCAAATTAAGAGTTGGTTTAATTCGTTCCACCGGTGAGCGCAGGGCTGGCTCGTTCCTCGGCCAACGAATAGTGATAGTCGTCCAGCGGGGGAATGCAGCCAGCCTTATGGGCGCCATCCCAAACAGTGGCAGCGATTTAAGTTATATTTGTACTTATACATTTCTAGATTAGGGTTTTAGGATAATTTGATTTTAGTTAGTTATGTTTTCATCTTTTTTTAGAATGTATTATTTGTATGCATTTGTTAAATAAAAGTCTATAAGGTAGCAAGAAATTATCTAGACACCTAAAGAAAGACATGGTTTCCTAGGACAATGGTGCCGTCCATAAACTGTGTTTAGGTAGGTGTGACAGTTTTCTTGTAATAGGTATAAGTGTAAATTTACCAGTGGAGTGTTGTAAATGGGAAAATTTATTATTTGTTATTTATAGTATTCAATGACCAACGAGCAGACAGGTGGGTACCTGACGGGAAGCGGTAACCGTTACGCATAAAATCTACGATTCATGCACAGAACCGCAGAACCGCAAGTGCGATCTCACTGTTAGGAGTAGATATCTAGCATTTATTGCCTTCTTTAGGTGGGTATCCTTCAACCGTAACAACATTGTTGCTTGGCGGAATAAATCATTATCTACATAAACTGTTGATATCCGGTAATGGACGTCTTGCGACCGAATGAGGTTGATGACGATGCCGAGTAGGTGTTATAAATGTCAATGTTTATAGGTTGGTATAGGTATTTGTTTTATTCTTTGATTATATACCTACCACATAATCTTAGGTTTTGTCAGATCGCAAAATGAGAGTACGTATAGAATAATACACTTAAATAGTAAAATATCAACATGTTTAGGCGATGAGCTCGAATTACCTTTGGGGAATTACCTTGTGGGCGAAAATTAAAAAGTACTCAGTAAGTTTCTCGTCCAATTGTGTTAGATCAAAACTTACATTTATATAACGTATTAATCTGTTTATGTAACCAGTCGTGTGTGTCGGCTATAAAATTTACATAAACGATAAACTATACATCTAAACGCCAACCTGCATGACCAATTTCACTTGCCTCTACTAGAACGACTTGAGAATGTAATCCGCATTCAGCCTATCAAGACTATCGGTTACCTAATCTTGCATAACATAGGATGTTACTAAGCTATGTTTTAATCTTATTTTATTTATTAGTTCGTTAGGATCGTTCAAGAAGTATAATAGAGGTTGCTTTAAAGGTGTGCGTTGCAGCGGTGAGTCTCTTGATATTACTGATGTCCTAGGCGGCGGTGGTCACTTCCCATCAGGTGACCTGCTTGCACGGTTGTCTGCCGTTTATTATTAAACAAAAAATAGTTGATCTTTATAATATGCCGTACAAATATCGCTTAAATAGCTTTATGTATGTATCTAAGTGTATGTTATTTAATGTGAGCAAGTACGGATGTGTAAAGCTCGGAAACAAAATACTAATATCAATTCGCACCACACCGTTTCGGCGAAAATTTAAGGAATTTCAAGTCGAGTGAAACGTGTTTGACTAATTTTATAAAAGTGAAAGTTTGCATGTATATTTAAATCGATTGGATGTTTCTAAATACCGTATAGGAATACGTAGGTATGGAGTGTCCCTTTTCAATTTCTGGGCGTTACGACCATGGATATACCAGTATTATTTCTATGGATAGATATATTGGACAATCTGGAGCCCTACTTTGAAACCGCTTGCATCCACGCGTGCGCTACCTATCTCTTTTACACTCGTGGTAAGTTGTAAGAGATAGAAAAGACAATCAGTAGAGGGCGAGCGTTCGCGTGGATGCGAATGGTTTAAAAAATAGGGCCGGATACCTTGTCCTTCTAGCCAATGGTTTTCTTTCTGGCATCTGGATGTTATTATGACACATTGGATGGTCTAATAATCCCGAAGGGGTCCGCTGAATTTCTGTTTCGAAATTCTAGACCGACAGCTATCCGCACGAGGCTCGACTTTTATAATGCAAACAGCCAAGGAATAGAACACGTTGCCTGCGAGTTGTTCCCTGATCAATATAAACTGGATGCCTTCAAGGCTAGAGTGACTAGGCTGTTCCAAGACGGGCATGCTCCATCTTTGTCCGCATCGTCATTTACAATCTCGTCAAATGCCTATATCCTCAAATATAAAAAAAATAAAAAAATGCGTTGTTGGATAAGGTCGTGAGCTCGCGAGTTATACTTATCTAAAACCGCGGGTTCGCAGCCGCCAAGTCGCCGATGAGTGTTGCACTCACTGGATGTTCGTGTATCAGAATACGTAGAGTAATTTGCGTGTAGAACTATAGGTATAGGGTGTTCATTAGAAACTATTTTATGATAGCTAAAAGAAAATATAGTCACGAGAACATAGGTACGAGAACTAACACAGCAAGATTAAAAAAATATTTATTTAAGGAGCTTTGTCCGCAGAGAATGTCACTCCATTATAAAAGTCAACAAAATGGAAGCTTGTAAAACGTGCAGTAATCTGATAAAGAAGGGGAAAATAGCCCAACAAGGCAATAATGGCGAAAGTTCTTTTGAAAGATATCAATGACTGAAAGAATCTTTGTGGAGGATCGCTAATGTCACGAAGCCGAACGTAGTTGGTTTTGTCATGGTTTTGTCCATCAATCACGAAGTAGGCAATTCTATTTTGATATGTGTGTGAAATGTACTGGAATAAGGTCTGCGGGAAAAAGATTCAGGCCATAGTTATCTCTATGTTCACAAAACAAAGTCGCTATTTGCGACGCGACATATTCGTAGGTATGCAACGAATTTTTGAAAGTAATGTTTAGGTTGAAACTTAGTTAACAATCGACTTTACGTAAGGGTACTGTAATGTACCGAGGCATAAATTACACCATGATAGTCGCAAAGAGTGTAGGTTCCTATAGAGAAACAAACTTCAAGGTTTCGGAGTTTATCGGGTTCAGACAGAGAGACGCGTCGAGTGGACTTTGTATACTCGCAGAAGATATGGATTTGCATTGTATCTGTGTGAAGCCCGAATAGTTGGATCATTATGTACATCATATTATTAATACGTTATCCATGTTTTGGTATAGGTTTACGGTTTAATCCCTAAAATTATTTACATACATTCATATAACATAAAGCTCACGCCTGTGTCCCACAGGTAGGGTAGGAAGAGACTATGGACCGTTACTTTACTCTGTCCTGACATAGCCTCGCATATATCCACAACTCTTTTCATACTTCTCCTTTTATTTTATTTTAATGTTTTGTCACTTTCTTTTAAATTCAATCATTTCAGTAACAGATAAAGACAAAACATATTTTAGTTAAAATAAGTTTTAATTATTAATCTACGAGGCTTATATTTTTCCATTAAAGATTATTACGGCAGACAACGACAGGTTGTCATGAGTATAGGCCGTGTGGGGTCCGGCAGAGTAGAAAATAGAGCCAACAGGTCTCACAAGACAGAAGACAGCATTTTCTGTAGTGTTTCAACACGTCGATTTCCAGCCCGCTTGCTAATCGCGGAGATTATGAAAAAGCCCTCCAATTATGAGGAGAATTTAATAACCTGCTTAATGAAATTAACAATTTATCGGAACGAGAGTTACATAATATGCAAATTTTCATAATAGGCTAGGCTTTTAAATAATGTTTTTATTATGTTAATGAGCAGGTATATGAAGCATAGAAATATGATACCACCGTTCAATCATTACTAAAGTTATGATAAAAGTGAATAAGTGTTAGTTATTATTATTTATTTTTGTCGTGCTACAATTATAATATTTGTATGCCCATAATTAGTGTTAACGCTGAGATACTCACAAACATACTTATTAATACCTTTATCAATCTGTATGGCCGACCTATGTGAGAAATGTGCTTTTGACTTTGACTTGAAAGGCTCAAGTCCAGCAATGCGCTATCATAGGCTGTTGGTGTGATGTGTGTTATTATCTGTAATTTCAACAAGTCGCCGTTTTTAAAAATTGCCGTAGCAAGAAGTCGTCATTAACAGCCGAAAGTCGGCTTGACAATGCGGCCGCTGCCTAACTAAGTAGGTACGTAACAGTAATTATCTAAAGCCCATCAGTGTATGTCAGTATGTGTATTTAAAAAAATAGAAACTGCCAAGTTTTGAAACGTACACCTACTTAGTTGTAATAAATAAAATGTGCACCGATTCAGTGAGCGGTTCGCTTTCACCTTTTACAATCGGCCGGATATAGTTTCGGACAACGTTATGTTTAGGAATTGATGCATTAGTATTATATCATAGATTGATGTTTTGGAGTGTTGGTGGCCGTGTGGTTAAGTATGGCTTATTGCCTATGTTTCGAACTTGACAGGTGTTATCAGAATTTATATAAATATATTTCACGGGGTTCATATTGTGTTTCTATATTTCACGATATTGTCACGGATCAACTGTATCGTCAGTACTCGGTAAGAACTCAGGGCAAAATAAAATAAAAATTGTAATTATGTTTGAGATGGCTGAACATGTACATAATAAGGAAGAAGTAATGGGTTTTATCAACCCGGGGGCACGGAGTTCTGGTAATTCAAACCGGTTCGCTAAATTCGCATTTTCCCAACTCTTACAATTTGGCCAACATATACAATTCCTCATTATATTTTTACAAGTTTGAAATCCCTGGGGCCGTATTTTTGAACCATTAGAATTCGTTTAGTGTGCTTTGCTACTTGAATAAGCTACCAAGGTAATTAGCTTTTAAAAATACGGCGCCAGTACTGTTAAAATAGATAAATATCCCGTCGATGTGTGGTTAGATTGGCTGTTGGAGGCTCGATATTTGCTAAATCTTTCGCTCTACGGCTGCCATACTTTGGAATGCTCTTCATCGAGAGATTAGGTGTGCGGAATCCATAAACACTTTCAAAAACAATATCAAAGAATATTTTTACAGTCTGCTGGGCTGTAAGTATTGTGGATCATAAGTTTGTGAGAATACCTAATAATAGTTATTATGGATACTGTGATTTTGGTGACTGGCCTTCTTTTTTGTTTTGATTACTCATTCATTATTTATAAATCGTAAAAATTATACGGTTGTGCTTTGTAAAAATTCATTATTTTCTTTCCAAACCAAAGTTATTGATAAGACCGCTCCTTGTGCTATGCTTCATCCGTTCGTTATAGTGTCCGGTAACGGGATAATGTTCCACCAGCCTGCGGCATTACGTTATTAGGTGCCTGCCGGTATTAATACCTAACGAGTGGTGAGCTCGTTGCGGTGCTCAAGTGCTAGCTTCAAAGTATGAAACGGTCATCCAGTTTCCGCATTGCGAGCATTACGTTATCTCGCACGCACAACGCCAATAGACTAGTGCAGCTCTCGAAAAAGCGAGCAATGGACAAATCCTACCTTCTGGGTAATACGAAAAGAGACCTCTCTCTTCTTTCTTAGAAATTATTAATTTAGAATGGTTAAAAAAAATAAAAATAATCATCTTGGCGTTAATGTCCCGGTTGTGCTCTCGCGCACGAGGACCCGGGGTTCGCCTTGACCATGATCCAGGATTTGGCAGGTCAGGTAATTACAGTGGAGCGACAGCCATCTGACCTCCATGACCCTGCTACCAGGGGCACCTGACCAGATTGGATCATGGTTACACACCCAGTCGCCTGAATGTGCAGGTTTCATCACGATGCTTTCCCTCACCGTAAGAGCATCGGTTAGTATTCAACTAATGTACATAACTCAGAAAACAGTCATTGGTACATGGCCGGAGCGGGATTCGAACCCGGGACCTCCGGCTTACGAGTCGTATACTCTAACCGCTTGGCCACCGACGCTCCGAGAATGGTTAATTTAACATTAAAGGACATAGCACGGTTTGTAGAGTTAGGCTTTGTAGAGTTTGGGCTTAGCTCTACGCAAATTGTGAGCTGATAACTTATTAACATCGTTACGAGCTTTGGTAACCTGCTAAGTGGTTTCTGTAAATACATGAAATGTTTTTGGTGGAATAAATATTACTTGTACTAGGATCTTCGTAGGACCTTTAACGTGACAGTACATTGATCGAATCGAATGAGAATGATCGCGTTTAACAGACCTCATGACGATAAAGTACTGTTATGACTGTTGATCATTTTCAGCGTAAATTGGACGACTGCGTCACCATGGTAATGTACAGAATTGGCATGTAAGCAACAACGGTTTGGGTTACAAGAGCGAGAGATTCCGGCCTTCGACGACTCGCTTTTTTTCATCTTCACAGGGAATGCGTTAGAACACCAAAAAGATTGGAAAGTTAACTACCTTCATGGCTGATAAACTCTTTTTTTTTGCTCTGCGGATTACACACTCTCGAACACGCACAAGACTTTTTTTACGTAACTACCTACTCTTTTGCAGCTGCGTCCCTGATACAGCGTAATAAGTTTTTTGTGGTACCTACAGCACGAAGCATACCATAGTGAGGCAGGTTAGTTATGCAGGTACTACGAAGTAATAAAATAATTAATTAACTAATAGCTATCATGAATAAGAAGTTTTTGAATTGATCTTCAATTAATTTACCTTGTATTTGCCTGCATTTAATCGTAATAACTACTTTGTCCACAATTTATAGAAAGTCCATGGATGTGAGAAATATAATGCCTTTGTCATAGCAACGCAACTTTTACTGCACAAAAAGAATCATGTTTTCCGTGCGTAATATTATGCGCACTGACAATGAGAACTTTTTATTACGTAAATCATTGTTCTGTAATATAATTGTTGGTCTTAAAGGTGTTTTGTACACTTTCATTTCAAGGTTCTCAGTTTTTCGTGACATCATGCTGGTAAGAGAGTGCGTCTATTATTGTGTTATGATACTAGCACGTTTTTACCTAAACAGGGTTTCTTTTTCTGGGTTTGGATTTTTGTGAACTTTATGTATGGTCTCAGGCTCTCAGCACTTCTATAGTAGCTATACTAAGCAAGAGTGCCAAATCAAAGCGGCATAGACCTATAAATTGTTTGAGCACGTGGTGAGACTACGGTTAGACGACTATATAAGTATAATATAGTAACCTACTATATTTCTGGTCCAGATACTACATAGCTCCTGTTGGTAAATATATAATATCAAATATATTATAGGAATAGAGTAACAACATTCGTCGGGTATAACAAAAATCACTTTTTACATTAAAAAATTAGGTTACATAAGTAAGTAAACCTATTTGGTCATGTGGGCTCCAGTAGTAGCATGATAGTACCAATCCCTTCGACATAAGGGTGTCACACTAGTTGAGAAAACCATAGAAATACTTATAATAAAAATATATACTTAGAGGATACTTTTTTTTTGACACCATAAGTGATTATCTCCTATATTCTTCTTGAAAATTTTGGCAACCCTAGGTGAGACGACGAAAGTTGCTGGGCCGCTGGATGCGGCTACAAGTCATGCAGCTGTATGCAGGTTAGTAGCCGGTGTAAAGGACTCGGTGTTGTAGCGAAACTTGCGACTAAATTTCAAAGATTTAACTACCTCCCTTGGATTGGAATTGATGTGTTATTTTGTAAATTCACGTAATTTCACGAGTTTCATAATATTTGCCTGCCTATCCCTGTGGGATGTATTGACATCTGATTTACCTAGTACCTAACCTATTGTAATTATAGAAACTCATGTTAATATTATTTGTATGGAATACAATATCTAACTAAGCTCATAATATTTTCATTATACATTCCGTTATATTGTAAGTCATTCATCAAACTAGGTGTCAATCTCCTGTTCGTAGTTTTGAGCCGCCCAAGGGGCCTCGTATGTGGCTTTCCGAGCGAGCACCCGAGAGCTAAAAGTACGGGATAAATCGCAAGGAGGGATAACAGTGACGTCACTTTAAAAAAAAACAGTTCTCTCTAACCACAGTAGTGATAAGTAATCTGCTCAACTCAATATCTAGAAATAGCAAAAATCTATGATTTAATACATAAGTTTTGACAAATACCGTCTCAGCTAAACATTTAAGTTATGCTAAAAACGGCAATTTATAGCAACAATTAAACGTTATGGTGCTCGACCGAAGTCATTACACACATGGAGATAATTATCTGTACCTACCTACGCGTAGGTGGATATTAGAAAATAACTCATTAGTACTAGGGTTTCAACGCTTGACGGAATGACGGACGCTTCCGCCAATCAGCCACCTCGGCCAAAAATTAAAAAAGAAATAGAATAAAATAACGATTTCTAAAGATAATAATTTAATATATGTGAAATTCTCAATCGATTTCGTCGTCAGTCCTTCACAAAAACTTTAGTTCGCGAAAGACAGACGAAGCGGTTTAATAAATAGGTACTTAGGCATAAAAATAAATAAATAAACACTTTTTAATCACAAATTAATACTTCTAAGGAGGTTCAACTAATAAGCTGACCCCTTACTCCATAATATTTAGTCATATGGATTATCATGACGTCCAAGGTCAAATAATTAGTTGAATGACTCGTGCGAGTGACTCGTATAATTAATTAAATGCATAGAGAAATTGACTTTCCCCTGAGGTAGTTTTTATAATAAGCTGTCTGTTGTATCTACTATAACTCTGGTTTTTAAATTCCTTATTGTTTCATATTCATTTGTTTAGTTATTTAGTACAACCAACAAGACTTACACTAATAAAACTTGAAACATCATACAGCTAAAATTTCTTGCTAAGTGCAGCAGTAATTATAGGTTTTCACAACAAGATTGCAAAAGACGACACATCATCTAATATTAGGTACTATAAAAATTTGGAAAAACTATATAATAGAAATATTATAAGTGCATCATAACACTCCGACACAATATAAAAAAATATAATGGAGAAAAACTATGACTTTTGAAATTCGTTGGCCTCGTGATTATCATCAAATGCTCTATTTAATTAGATGTAATCGAACGAACGAATCATGTATGACCTGTCTAATTATTAAAACCATAAGACAGCGATAGGACTTTTAACGTAAAGTTTTTAGGAACGATTTCCAGCTTTTAACGACGGCGTGATACTTCTTCTTCTAGTCAGAAATGGTAGCGTCATTGTCAGAACGGGCCCAGGGAGACAGGACCGGTGCAGGCGCCGGCCAGGGAGCCACCGGGGAGGGCAGAAACTCAGCGCGAGGGTGCAGATGCAGCAGCGAGGACGGTGACGCGGCAGTCAGGAACAGCCTCGATACCGCCTGCAATATCAAATAAGAAACGATGAAGTGAAACGTGTTGCCTGCGAGTGTGTTCCCTGGTCATTGTTATCTGGACGCCCTCAAGGCTAGAGCGAATAGGCTGTTCCTAGAGAGGCATGCTCCTTTTTCGGCCGCTTCGTCGTGAGTTGGCGGTCATATGCCTGGATAGTCCAATAAAAAAAGAAGAAGAAGAAGTCAAGAGGGTGGACGATGGCATGCGTGCTAACAAATTCACCACCAAGGATACCTAGGACCGAGCGAAGTGGCCAAGGAGCAGCCCCCTGGCCAGCGCCCCAGAGCACGACTAGGATTGACCACAGGGAAGAATTTAAACTCCTTCATGGACCTAATTATGTAATTTTATAGCGAATTGTATTTAGCCCACACTAACATATAATATTACCTGCCTGTCACATTGCCTGAAGATGAGTAATTCGAAACCGGTTGCAATTTAATAAAATTTGTATAATAAAGTGGAACTAGTGTACACAAAGTGATTTAATACATATAATATCACTATTACTATCATTACTACATATTATAAAACGAAGTCCTAGGCCGCGTCTATCTGTCTGTTCCCAATAATCTCAAAAACTACTAAACGGATTTTCATGTAGTTTTCACCAATGGACAGAAAACTACTGAACAAATTTTCTTGCGGTTTTCACTAATAGACAGAATAATTATAATAGAGTTACCCCAAGAAAACCCGTCATCTCATTTTGAGACATTAAATAAATAAAATAAATATTCGTGGACAAATTCACACAGCGCCATCTAGCCCCAAACTAAGCAAAGCTTGTACTATGGGTGCTAGGTAACTGGTATACTACTTAAATACTTTTTAAATACATACTTATTATATATAGAACACCCAGACCCGTAACAGAAATTAAAATTCATCATTTTAATTTCTGCCCGGCCGGGAATCGAACCCGGGACCTCTTGCGTGGCAGACCGGCATGTTGACCATTGAACCACTCAGGTCGTCAAGGGCATTCGAGGGCCCGGGGTCCGCCTTGACCATAATCCAACCTGATCTGCCAAATATTTAATTACAGTGGAGCGACTGACCATTCAGTCGCCTGAATGTGCAGGTTTCATCATGATGTTTTCCCCTCACCGTAAGAGGACCGGTTAGTGTTCAACTAATGTACATTATTCAGAAAATACTCATTTGTACATGGCCGCAGCGAGATTCGCACCCGGTACCTCTCGCTTACGAGTCCTAACCGCTCGGCCACCGACGCTCCGAGAAAACCCGTGCGATTTATATGTAATATGTGCGCTAGTTTGTGTGCAATAAATAGTTTTGTATTTTATTGTATTGTATAAAATAATAAAAATCAAATAATTTTAATTTATATATAATAATATATTTGTAATAATACTAACCGTGGTAACCAACCCGATAATATGTGTAGTGAAAGTGTAGTAAATAACGACGAAAGTCTTAAAACCTGTAATTTTAATCAAATGCCTGATTGGTCTTGAAAAACTGTTATTCCCTTGTGAATACGAGGTTTAATACACGAAACATATTTATTATACGCAGAATTAATACGCATCTAATATTTCATCGCAGTTACAATTTTACATCATTGTTACGAGACGACGTCATTGGGATGAGATTGAATAATGCTGATTTCAACGCGATTAAATACTGTTCGAATACAAATCGGATACCTATACCTAAATCTAAATTAACAATCTTTTCAATTGACGAATCTCCATTCATCAGATAGAGTGCACATTTCAGATTATGGACCATATGAAGCTAAATGTATTTGGTATAGAGAATCGTATTCACAATCGTGGAATAGCAAAAAAAATAGTCATTAATAGGTTACTAGTGGACCCAGCGCGACTTCGTTCGCTTACAACCTACTTTCCTTTTTTTTTTCTTTTTTTACTTATTTAAGCCACTTCTGTCCCACTGTAGGGCAAAGCCTAACCTATCCATCTTCCACGACTTACGGTCGGATGCTTTTCTCGGCCAATCCTTACAAAAGGCGTCTAACTCGTCCCGCCATCTCCGTCTGGGCCTACCGCGCTTCCTTGTTACGTTTTGTGGGTTGTTACTTTACCCCTACCTACCCTTTTTTTTCTTGCTTATAAACCTTCCTCTTGAATCACTCTATCTATTGTTGAAAATCGCATTATAATCCGTTACTGAGTTTAAAAGATTTAAGCGTATGTAGATACACACATAGAGACATAGGGACAGACGGCGGGAATGGACTTTGTTTTATAGTATGTAAAGATTTATATAGATTAACTTTGATTTGAGGGGAGACATTGATCACTCACTTTTCTCTACTAATCAACATGTCATATAAGTACATATAAGTACAAGACAACACTGGTAAGTGGACAAACCGAACATCAGCCATCTTACCTTTAGAACTTAGTAGAGATAAGTATCTGATCAAATCTAAGTAACCCAAATTTACTAATGTCCTTTGAAGTTGGTTTTCATATATTTTATTTAAAGTATATAATAAGTATATTGTAAGTATATTTACATGATTGTTTAAAATTACAGCAAAAAAATCTAAAACTAGGTAATTGCCTACATGAACAAAGGAAACCTTACTTTCTAATATTAAAGGTACAAAGTTTGATTTTGATTGAAGATTGCGGTAAAGTGCCCAGAAGGCTGATGGCGTTGCCCGCTGGATAACGAGGCTTATACGCTGACCCAAATAGAGGTCAGCCTTCTGGTCATTACTAATTGTAACATTTGAAGTGGGTTTCTAATTAAGTGTGGTTGGATCTTTGAAGTATGTATTTGTAATTCTATTAATTCTTTATTTCTGCTTTTTATATAAAGAAATGCTTCGGGCGATTTTGCAGGTTTTGTTAACGAGACAAAGTGAGTTACGCATTTTCTTTTTTGCTAAATTAGCTCTATGCAAGTTACGCTTTCAGGGCTAATGATCTTTATTTCAAGTACCAGTACTCTTATTCAGTTATTATTAACCTAAAACTCCAAGCTGGGGTCCGAAGTGGCAAGAATACAACTGTATTCGATTTATCTTCGGGCTTCGAAAGTATGACCAAATTTCTGAATACAGGGAAAAGCTGGGTTGGCTAACCATCCGCGAGAGAAGGAAGTCCCGTATCCTCTCAACACTTTTTTCCATTCTTGATAATCCTTACTCGTCGGATTATTTAAGATATCCATTCAACTTCTTACATACAGCACATGACCGTGATCTACGTTCCTCCAGTAATTTGCGTCTGGTTATTCCACCTCATCGCACTAATTTCTACAGCCATGCATTTACAGTTCAGGCAGCGTGTCTCTGGAATGAAATTCCTGAGAATGTCCGAAAATCACAAAAACCTTCAAAAAGCTAGTAAAAAATTCTTGATAGATAAAAGGCCTAACAGTAAATAGTATTTGTATTGATATAGTATATGTATCTATAGTATTTATGATAGGTATATTGTTTGTATCGTATTGTATTTATTGGAGGGTTATGGTATATCATATTTTATTTATTACCATATCTTGTATTATTAGTATTTGCTATTTAGTTAATTAAATATACTTGCTCTCTGTTCCGCTTTTGGCACCTACTCATTGGCTTTACGCATGACCTACTGGTAGATAAAGCCTTGATGGCTTTAAGTCCGCCAATTGTATTATTTTTAGTGCAATAAAGTTTTTAAATAAATAAATAAATAAGAGTAAAAGAAGATGTATGTAGGTATGTATATAAAATACCACTGCACCGATTTTAATGAAATACGGCGTGGAGACATTTAAGCATCTGAGGATGGACATAGGCTACCTTTTATTCCCCTCCACTCACGTGGGCGCGCCACGGGCGAAAAGCAAGTCCTCAAATAATAAAATCAGGTGTGAACTACGCTGGATTCAACCTAGAAGATTTACACAAACTACATTTAGCAGACTTTTATTATTATTATTGGTAGGTAAACTTACTTGACTAACAGCTACGATAAGCAGTATGACTCCAATGGCGAGGTTCTTCACGGAGATGACTGCCAGGGCCATTAGCAGCGTGGAGATCACTCCAAGCGTGAACATTACCGGCAGGAAGATGAACGATAGCCTCTTCAGCGCGTTGTGCCCAAAGGTGCGGCCCACTGCCTCTGTTGATGAGAACCCCGTAGGCTGTTTATCGCACTAATAATAATCAAATCAAATTTTCATTTATTATTCAAGTTAGGTTTACATAAACACTTATAAACGTCATTTATAAATCATAACCCTTCCTTGGCAGTCACTTATTAAAAATTTAAAATATGTAACAAAATGTCCTGTCCATTCACGAAAGTATTTTTAGAAAATAGGTAAAGAAATGATCAATTATCATCATCATCAGACCGGCAATCCCGGCTTCTCTACCTTTTCCACTTCGCCCAAAGTAAAAACATTTTTAGAAAATTTCAAACATGAACTATTTGTTTAATATTTTCCTAAGTAATTTAGATTCACTATTGGACCCGACAGGGGGCTGAAATCGGGCAGGACAACGTCTGTCAGGACCGCTGGTACAGAATACAGAACCTCTATCTATCCTGTTTCGTCTTTGGGCCGTCTCCGTTTTGTAAGTAGGTAAATCGTTAGATAGTATAAAACATAGTCGCTTCCCGCCGTCTGTATCTATCCCGCGATCTTTTAAACTACACAACAGATTTTAATGCTGTTTTTAACAATAGATAGAGTGATTCAAGAGGAAGGTGTACGCGACATCGTTCGCGTCCTACTAGTCCACTAGTAAATTATATAAAGGATAAAAAATATGTTTTAGGAATTTATATGAAAAAGAAGTGCTAGCTATCTGATATTATGTGGAGAAGGCAGAGAAGGAAAGCTGACCCCCTATCTACCCTTTTTTCTTGCTTAACTCTTGTACCACTCTATCTATTGTTGAAAGCCTCATTTAAATCCGCTGCGTAGTTAAAAAAATCTAAGCGTACACATATACACACAGGGACAGACGGTGGGAATCGAATTTGTTTTACACTATGTAAAGATGTACTTTGTGAAGATGCAGTCGATGATGCGGATTGCGGACTATATTGGCTTTAGCCTTGAAGGTCCGGATTACATATTCCATAACCGTATGCATTAGAGCGCCCGAATCAAAGGGCCGACCTTAATAAAACAAACAAGTATTCGAATATTCAAACAGTGTATATCTTCAAACTATGTATCTTAATTCTATATGGTATGCGGTGCTGGGTATCTGGCAGGTATTATGTTACAATATGTTCGTATTTTGCATAAACATCCAATATGTATATTGGAAGAGGTACTTATTTCGGTAGAGGTACTTAACCACTCCTTATTGACATACATGAGGGGATGATGTATTGCAAATAGAAATAAATTACTATGAATTAGTAAGTACTTGCGTGGTGTGGAAAAAACGAAACGGGAAAAATATAATATTAGCGTTAATGAAATCGACTTCGTCCAAGATATTTCGTACATAATACTTTCTCCCACGCACACTAAGGTTGTGGAATGAACTACCTGGAGAGGTTTTCCCTGGAGAGTACAACATGGAGTTCTTCAAGAAAGGGGTTAAAAGGTTTTTACGGTGATATCTCTGGTATTGAAAACGTCCATAGGCTGCAATGACTCCTTACCATCAGGCATAAGCTTATTTGCCACCGTAGTAGTATAAAAAATATATATATTACTGTGGATATAACTACATAGTGAAAAAAGCTCAAATTTCGATTTTTTTCGGGGGAATAGGTACCAGAATACTGGGACTTGCAGAATATATTTCATATTAACTTTGGAAAAGAACTCATGAAATCAATATTAAAAACTTAAGTAAGTAAGCCAATTCCAGTGTCGCCAGTGAATTATGTAGTTAGAAAATATAAGTACCTAACCGAACCGAAGTTCTGATGGTGAGGGAAAACATCATCAGACTACTGAACGTGTAACCATGACCCAATCTGGTCAGGTTCCCTTGTTAAAATGGTCATGGAAATCAGATGGCTGTCGTTCCACTGTAACTACCTGATCTGTTAAATTCTGGATCATGGTCAAGGTGGATCCCGGGCCCACCCGCACACCGGGATATTGACGCCAAAATGATTATTAATTATTATTATTACTATAAAATACCTTTCCCAATAATATCCATAACGCTCGGCGTCTGTCGATCCTCGCACTTCACAACCGCCACAAACACGGCCACGTAGACCAGCGTTAACAGAGTGACCTTCTGACACATCTTCGCGACTGTTAATTGTCTTTGTCTCGTAGTACGTAGTAATAATTAATGGTTGTGCAGTCTGCAGCCGCCACTCATTGACTGATGGGTGTATCGCCGATTGGCAGGATATAAAGTGTCCTGACGAAGAACAATGGGCGGCGAGACCAAACGATCGCCACGACAAAAGAAAGTGCAGCCAACGTGACCACGGTGGAGAAATGGCGCCCCCGATACTGTCTATAAGGACTAATGTTGAATCATTAACAGGCCCAACTCCCTGGACACTGCATTGATTCTTATCGTCGTAGGTGAAAGTGTCAAAGTAACACGTCAGGATACGTCTATCAATTCGACCTAGACGCGTCGCTGCTTTGTCGCTACCGAATATGGCTCCTAGATGTCGTTAAATGTGATATGAATAGACTAAGTAATAGGTTAAAATACATGCGAAAGTGACTTCGCCTGTTACGTTTTTTACGGCGATAGTTTAAAGCCAAAGACGGTGGTATTATCAGTATTATCTATGGTGGTGGTAAGATTAAGCGACAGGACAAATATTTTCAAAGTAGGTTTTTCCTCAGCTGTGATTAATATTTTCACCTAATCCTAACATTGGAATACGAATAAATACGTTCAGGATTTATGTAGGTTCAATCTTAGTCTTGTTTATGTAGGTTCAATCTTAGACTGGCTCCGCCCGCGTGGACGACATGTTATTTCACGCAAATGGAGGTAGGGGGGATTAAAGAAGCCTATTTGTTATTTCAGACCCTAATCTAGCTATCTACCAAATTTCATCCAAATCTTACATTCGTTTAGGCATGAAGACTCAAGAGGTAACAAACATACACACACATACTTTTTTAAACAAATTAGTGGTGTTTACAGATCTAAAGATCATTTTAATTTATTCTTGTAAGATGCCGACGGCGCGGCGATGCGATAAGTTAACGGGCGGTCGTCACCATATGGCGATGATCTTACAGTGTTTTTTTAAGACATGGAGCTAATTATCGTTTGAAACTGCTAAATAATGAACGAACGAATATCATGTCTCGGTATAGTTACCTCAAAGGCCGGCACCGCATTCGCTTTCCTTAGGTTGCAGATGTCCTGCTTTCCATCAGGTAGACCGTCAGTTCGTGTACCTCCCTAAGCGATAAAAAAATGAGGTGAAATGTTTTGATTTTCACCCAATAATGGAACTTGTAGACCGTTTTTTGTCAGTCAGTTCACGTTTTCTTTTGTGCAAGGCGCCGTGGCACGGGCGTGTAGCTTGTTGACTGTTTAGTGTCTGCTTTTTGTGTATAAAGTGTTTATATTGTTTTTTTTGTTTCTCAATATGAAAATGAAACACGTATATGATGTATTTCTTTCATATGGACAGTTTTATTACAAAAGGTCGAAATTCACACTCTAATGTAATAGGGTAATCAGGATTGCTCTTGAGCTCAAATGTTAAAATTCTAAGCACGACTGAACGACTGCCTACGAAAACAACCTACCTCCAGCAACATTAGTTTTCAGTAAATTTAAGTGCTTCAAAGAACGCGATAAGTAAACAAGTGCTGACGCGCGGTGTCAAATTACGCCGTGTCAAGTGTACGTCCCAAGTAGCAAAAATAAACATCCGCGGGCGATTCGTGCAAAAAAGGTGTAGATAAGTAAAGCAGTTTATAATATTTTTCATTTATTTTTCTACAGTGACAATTTAAGAGGGCATTGACCCCCATCTGCCATTACTAGTAATTAGAAACGAAGTTAGGCAACCATGCAACAATTCGCTAAAACTGTTCTTTGACAAATAAGTTCTACAAAAGCTTTTTTTGTCAAATATCACCCTTTTAAGTATTACAACAATCGCTCTAACTACATACGAATTAGTTCCGACAGAGAGTTAAACGACTATTTGGCACGTAACTAGGTAACTACTAAATGACTTTATCCTGCAAATTTAACCATACTCGTATATTGGTTGCAGCGCTAGAAAGATAAGGTCTTCATCAAGATTTAATAATTTCTTCGGCAAATATTTCGGAACGGGCTCGTCTCCTAGCCATTTTAGAGGGAGAGTTGGGGTTCTGGCTGCAAGCAGTCCTGTCCTCCAATATCGGCACCATGGTGCGTCCGTATATGCGCTAGGTCACCAATCTTTCGCAGCGCAGGCCGTGTCTCCAGGCACGCAGCAATCAATGACGTCATCCGTAGGGCACCTGTCACCGTCTATATTGGAGCCGAATGGTGCTGTGGCACTCTCTACTACTGAGGACCTCAAGCGACGACAATATGAAAGCCTTTTTTAATTTTTAATGCTTATTAGAAGAGGAAAAATAGACATCAAAAAGCACTATACTTTTTTTTTCTTTTTTCATTGTAAATACACTTCTTGTCTGTTTTATGAATAATAAATAAATAAAAATAAAAATATTCTTTATTTTCTCTTCACAACTGCCAAATAACCAACTCAAATAATATACACAAAATGTGAGAGAACTGACGTCTGTAGTAGAATAAATATAAAGCTCCTGTAATTTGTTCTTGGCGCCCATTTATTTATATCTAAGGTCTTGGGTGCACTAAGCACTACTTTCGAAACGTGGGGATACGAAAAGGAGTATATCCCACAATGAGGATTGCACGTGAGCAGTCTTTCATGGTGTCTTTTCCATTTTCCCATACGTTAGCAAAACAGTGTAATGCGTCGCGCTCTAGTTGAGTACCACTCTCGATATGTCCACAACTATTTCGCGCTCCACTTCGCGAGAAAAGCACATAATCTCCATGGGCGGGTGGATTTTCCTTTTTCCTATTGCAATAACAAATTCAACTGAACGAGAACAACCACCAATTGTTTGGGCGACCATTCTAATAGTGTGTTGTTTACTTCAATTTATTTATACGATGTAATTCAGTTTGACGCTATTGACCCTTAAAAAAAGGAAAAGGGGAAACATAGAACGTTGTAAAATAAGTTTTACCAACCCTAAGTTTTTATCTTTACTATTAACAATATATAGGCTAATGTATACTTAGTCAAGTTTACTTGTTGGCTGAAATAAATATTATATTTTTACTTGTTTGTAGTGGTATGAAAACAATAAAAAACATATCAGGCCACCTAGAGTTTAGTGAGTTACTGCTATATAGATTCAATTAAAGAAGATCTTAAGTTTTTCTGGTTCTACGTACTAGATGTATGTAAATCCCCTGTTTCTATTTTGATATTGGTTAATGATTATTTTACTGGATCTATTAATCATTATCCATCAGACTGATGTTATATATACTGATAACAGTAGAGCATTTGATAGGATCGACCCCAAACTTCTATTAGATGAGCTTTAGGGTTCAGGGATAAGGGGAGCCTTGCTCATATGGTTTAAGTTTCACATTGAGCTCACTGGCAGTGGGTATTAATAATCACGTATCTGGTTGTGATGAAGTGCCTAGTAGGGCGCCTCAGGGATCTTTGCTGGGACCGTTGTTGTTTGAATCGTGTTTTTTGAACTTGTATGTGATAACTTTTGCTAAGTGATAATGGTTTGTATGGCTATGGAAACTCCTAAAACAAGCAAATAATTGTTTAAAAGGAGTTTCCAGAAACTGCAAATGTTTAAGTTACCGAAACAAACTTTTATTTATCAATATTTATTTATTAACATCATTTGGACCGGTTTAGCCTCTCTCTCCCGGCTCAAAGAAGTACGTGACTCTAGTACATAACTTTCTGTAGTACATAACGCAAAATTACTTTGACTCCCACATCGAATCCATTGTGAAGAAGTCATTTAAGTCGTTCGGCTTCCTCATGCGAATGTCACGGGAAATCAAATAAGTCAAAACATTAATAATTCTATTTTGGGCGTATGTCAGGAGCAATATTGTACATGCGTCACAAACATGGAATCCGCAATATAGAACCTATGTCTGTCGCATTAAAGGAATACAAAAATATTTATTCGTTACCTCAATTACCGCTCGAAGCAAAGGCACTTTGACCGATAAATGTATGCCTGCAGGAGATACCACCTTCTTCCTCATGCAAAATGTCGAGAAATAGCTGATCTGGTTTATAACAAAATATTTTCTCATAAAGTGGACTATACTGATATATTAGGCAAATTTAGAATGTATGTGTCGACCAGGTTTAAGCGATTGTCGCCTATTTCTGAATTCTGCTACAATAAACTACAGACAGAATTCTCGCCTTCACGACGAGCAATTACTGTCATAACTGTTATATCTGGACATATCTGCACTAGCACCACCATCGTATTCGTTAAGTTTTTCTCTACAAGTTCTCCTTGACAGTCTTTTCGATATATAACGGTTTAGGATATATAACTTTCAGAACTGTCGTATCTGGTAAATTTTTTGGAACAAAGTTATTTTTAATTGCGCTACTACGCGTACACTGAGACTGTTACGACAGTTACGACAGTTGTCAGAATTTTTTTTTGCTGAAAAGTTGCAAAATGCTAGTTAAAACAATTAGCAAGAAAGGGGACGATCTCGCGGCGGTGTCTGTAGCCTCTATAACAATCAAAGTAAAAAATATCCATTAGATTTACGCTTGACTGAGCGAAAAATCATAAGAATATTCAGTGATGAATTCTTTAATATTGAAGTAGGTAAGTAATTGGGTCGTTGCGAGGTATAGGTAGTAATTTGTGACTGGAAATTGTTGGCGCTGTTCTGCTTATTATTTACTTCGTTTATTATTTTACTTTTAGTTGTCAATCTTGTTTGCAGGTGTGCTTTCGTGAAGCTTTTAGTTGTAGTTTTCTTTATATTGGTGCGTATTAGTGGAGACTGGTTATTGGCTTTTTGATACTCGAATAGGATATAATAATATTATGTTATTTGAAAAGCTGACAGTTTCCTGAATAAATAAATAAATAAGTAACTGTAGAGGGGATTAAAGATAAAAGATTTCACCCGCGCGTAGTTCGTATTTTCTTTCTTCTTCTCATTCCTATTAGCGAAAAATTTTCAAAAATGGTCCAGTGCATTTTGGGTTCTTTCATTATAAACAAAAATAAAAATAAATCTCTTTATAATATTAGCATACCTATAGATACTTGCATAGCAACCGAAAACCAGAGAAGGCCGGCAAACTTCATCATCATCATCATCATTGTGGCGGTTGCTTGTGGCACGTGTGCGCCTAGACAGTCGGCAAGACATAAAGGCCGTGACCTTAATGGTATAAAAGAAAACCATATGAAATCGATTGAGTAGCGGAATTTACCCCCAACATCCAAACGTACAAACAACATTTCCATTTTAAAGCAGGAACCTAAATGCGTTTTCTGTTGTGCTTTTAACTCAAGAAGGGTGTTATAAGTTTGAATGTGTGTATCTGTAGATACAGATCCACACAGCAGAACTACTAGGCCACAGACAGCTATCTGTGTATCTGTCTGTGGCCTAGTAGTTCCGGACGGATGGATTGATTTCGATGCAGTTTTCTTTTTTGACAGCCAGTTTAATCTGATGGTTGTTAGCTTGTTTCATTAGAATCGGCCTGACTTTCAGAAAAAAAACTCACTACTCATAATCAGATAAATACGTCATTCAAAAGTTACCTCGCAAACCGGATATACCTACCTAATACATGGCGGTGACTCCACGCAATGCTTACGTAAAAAACAAGGTATTAATTTTTACGAATTGTATTCAATTTCTACTTTCGTTCCTATATTATTTTAAATATTGAGTAGGCCGTGGTTTGCATAATTTATTTCTTCTATAGTTATATTGGTATTATTATCCTATTTATCCTATAGTAGGTATAAAACGTTAGAATTAAGTAGATATCTAAATTTAATGCGAATGTTCGTTAAGTATCTCTTTCAAGTAAAAACTACTGAACTGATTTTGATGTAACTTTACGACGTTGTAGTTTATAGGTACTTTAAATAACACTTGTCATAATATTTCCATAAACGGTCCTAATCATCATCAGCATCAGCATACTGCAGGGGTATACTGCTCCACTGCTGCACGCTGGACATAGGCCAATGAGCGCTATTCCACAGAGTATCGCTATCACTATTCGCCTTTACCTACCCTTTCGCGAATCGCCCCTCAACCAGCATGGCAAGCACAGGTCTAGCCGCAAAAGAGCGTTCGTTTCCTTCTCCCAATACTAAGATGAAGGAGATAGAAGCATCTATGTCGCGTCTTTTCTCGCTTATTGCGCGTGAGAGCACATTTGTGCTAGCGTGTCCTCGAGAGAGTGTGCGAGAGAGTGTCGTCCACTATTATTTCCGAGTCGTGGTCTCCGCTTAATAACTTGTTCACCTCAGTCTTCGGTTCTCCGGCCAATATTACCAACCAACTGCCACAAACACACCACGTATATCAAAGTCCGAGCGAAATGCACACCCAGGATTGGCGCCTAGATTATGTTGACTGCCTCTAGCTATGTTCTCTGGTTCTCTGTCTAGATCGTTACCCTATTATGGGTACCTAAACTAAGTTAGGGACTAATCCAAGAGTGCAAACTGCTTAGTACCTATCTACCTACTTGGATATATCTTTTAGATAATAATCTTCTTCTTTTTCTTTGCGTGTCGACTAGTGGCAGTGGATAAACAGCCCCCTTTTAATGCGAGTTCCATAAACTACTATTAATTATTATCTAAACATGTCATATAATATATCATCATCATTGGCCTTAGACATAATTTAAACAGCGTCACTGTCAATGTTACGGCTCTTTCGATTATCTACCTTTAATATAAAGGTCCCCTGCCAGCACATGTTTTCCCTGAGCGCTACAACTTGGGTCTCTTTAAGACAAGAGTACTTAATAGACAGGTATGCGCCATCGTAGACTGCATCTGCACTTAACATCAGGTGAGATGGCAATCAAATACCTGACAATTTTCTATTGAAAAAAAGGTTAGTAATAACTCGTATAACTTACATAACTATACGATGACATAACATAACAATGTTAGGATCGTAATCAGGAAAGCAGAGTACGATAATCTGCAATGCGTTAAAATAGAAATTTCATAACACTAAAAACCTTTAATGCGTTACTGAATGCTATATATTAGATTGCTTTTTGTAGTCACGTTAGTAAGACTTCATAGCACTTCATCAAATAAAAAATAACTGGTCAAGAAGTGTCGTGCCACGTGCAGTTGGGTTCCGTAGTTACCTGTCATAATGTGCGTGAGAGAGAGGGCTTTCTGATACTATAAACTCATTAGGTACACAGTTACAAATGCAGCTAGCTAAATTTTTTTCCACACAAATTGTATGAAATATATGTTGATAATCCAATTACATTTCATAAGTTAATCGTCTATCTCTCGTTAACTGAAAGAGTCCACTAGGCTATGACAGTGCTCCTTTTAACATTATTATAAAGAGTCTTCCAATAACGGCGAGTCGATGTTGAAATGAATGAATAAGTATGAGGTACCTATTATTGCATTTTTTTAAATTTATTTAAAAGGCCCGAGTATGCAATTAGGAGGAGTGTTCCCGAGCGCGCTCAATATAAACGTAGTTTGATTATACAGAGTGTTACATAATATATGTATGAAGCCGTGAACTGGATGCAGTGCTAAACGTATGAAAACGATAGGTACAATTATATCTGTCGTACGTGGAATAATAATCGTTTTAATACATTTGGCACTCCATCCAGTACCTACATGGTTTCATACACATATTATGAAACACGTATATTCAATATATCGCTATCAAAGCCAATGAAATTTAGTAGACGTGATCCAGAAAGTAATGTCTATGCTTGTAGTTTATGTCAGACTTTTGTTAAAATGTATCGTTTTAAAGTTACACGAAATTTAATATTTCCATACAAATTTTGTAAATACATAAAAAGGTACTTTATACGTATCCACGTATTACAGTTTAGCTGTTAGAGGAGGGCGACGGAGATACACACGAGTTACTAACAAAAAAATCCACTTTGAAGCTAAATATATCGGAAACGAAAAACTTTATCAACGAATAGATTTTGAGATAAAATGCGGACGGACGGACAGACCACGGCCATGGCGAAGCTATAAGGGTTGCTTGGTACGGAACCCTAAAAGTTAATCGTCTTGACGTGGCGTCGTCGCACACGAGTAAGTTTATATTTGGATAGATAATAGTTAGAAAGCGCCCGGAATGCTAATGGTTTTGCAGAGTTTGTCTTAAGCAATGTTATGAATATTATAGCTCAATATCATACTCAGTTGTAGCGACTACGTCAGCCGCTGACGACATACCCCTGGAGCCAAACTATTTCGTTGTATGAAGATTCAATATTAATCAGGGAGATTGTGTTTGTTGTTATGATACAGTTCTACGTAGGAACTTAAAACTACCATTAAAAAAAACTAATTAAAAATTTTACACTAAATAAATAAATTACACATTAATGTACCTACTTATATCAGTAACTTTTTTCATAAAACATTCGATATAGAATAATTCATTAGTAGTCTATAAAATATTTACGATAGCGCAATTAAAAATAAATACAAAGCCATTTAAATTCTATAAAAATGGGAGAAAAATGTAAAAAATAAACTTAATATATATTAAAGAAAGGTGTAAAGAATGAATTTATTAGGAAATAATATTTACATGACAGATACTAATTCTAATGAAAACAAATTTATATAGTAATTTGATACAAAAAGTAAAGAAAGATTAACCTAATAATAAAAATAAATAATTACAAAAAATAAAATAATAAAATAAAATAAATAATAAATATTAGTGGACAAATTCACACAGCGCCATCTAGCCCCAAAGTAAGCAAAGCTTGTGTTATGGGTGCTAGATAACTGATAAACTACTTAAATACTTTTTAAATACATACTTATTATACATAGAACACCCAGACCCGTAACAGAAATTAAAATTCATCATTTCAATTTCTGCCCGGCCGGGAATCGAACCCGGGACCTCTTGCGTGGCAGACCGGCATGTTAACCATTGAACCACTCAGGTCGTCAAATAACCCGCCCCTGATTGTTCACGGCGCAAAGGTACCCATTACAATGGCTATCCTCTGCGCTAGGAACCAACCAGAGCGGGGGTCACCGCTGCATGGTGGAAATGAATATTCACACCATATATTAAGTTTTTCTTAAACATGGATGGATGGACATTTTGATGCATTTTACCCATCTTAAAAGTTTAGTAAATCAAATTTACATTAGTTCACTTTTAGAGCTGACATAAAGGTATTTTAAAAAAAAATTATGTAGTTTAAGCGATTTTGTTCATAAATCAAATAATGTGATTATCATAAAATATATTTGTCTATACATAGGTAAACTATTTTATCATCATCATCATCATATCAGCCAGAAGACGCCCACTGCTGGTTATAGGCCTCCCCCAGAGATCTCCACAAAGGCCGGTCCTGTGCTTTCCGCATCCAGCTGGAACCTGCGATCCTTACTAGGTCGTGGTTCTACCTTGTAGGAGACCTACCCACTCTGCGTCTTCCGGTACGTGGTCGCCACTCGAAACCTTTACTGCCCCATCGGCCATCTAGAGCTATGCCGGTGACCTTGGTTTGCTTGCGGATCTCCTCATTTCTGATTCGATCGCGCAAAGAAACTCCGAGCATAGCTGTTTCCATTGCCCTTTGGGTAACAGTGAGCTTTCTTATAAGGCCCACAGTGGGCGGCCACGTTTTAGTTCCGTAAGTCATCGCTGGCAACACACATTGGTCAAAGACCTTCGTCTTGAGACACTGCGGTAATTGGGACGAAAATATATGGCGTAGCGAACGCTGCCCAACCGAGTTAGATTCGTCGATTGACTGACCTCTTTCTTGAATTTGGACCTACCTAGCTGAACTATTTGTCCTAGGTATGTATAGTCGACAACAACTTCAAGTGGAGTGCTTTCAACTGTCACTGGAGTCGGCACAACATGGACATTGGACATAATTTTTGTCTTGTCCATGTTAATTTATTTATAAACTACTTTATACTGCTTCATTTTTTTGTAAAATGAAAATAAAGTATAAAAGATAAATAAGGGTTACTAAGGATTTTTTCACTTATCTCACGCATCAACATTTGACAATGAATGGTTAAAATTTCGAATATTGGACGTTATACTCCATCTATTAGCATTAAATTTAATGTTATGAATTTAGTAAAAGCAATGACAAATTGTTGTTATCGAGTAATTAATGATAATCGCATTAGCCCCATATACGCATTTACCCCAGGTGACCGTAATCCTCCTATAAAAAACAATGAAACATAAAAAATCTATAATACGTTATACAAAAAGTTCGTGAGACCAATGATAAAAATGCCATCAGATAAATTAAACGGTGGAAACGGCGGGTGCATGGAGTTAAAAGGCTAGGGTATTTATTCATTAGCCAGCGGGTCGTTGTCTGCGGGAGAGTTTGGGCCCACTTTCCGGGGCGGACCTTTTGCAGAGAATATCCTTGTCACAGCGTGGCAATGTGGCTTCGATAATGGATACTTTTGAACGGTGCTAATTGGGAAGGGGTGTTTCAATAATTATTTGACAACGCCTTATGCGCAGTAACGTTGCTGGGTTTTTTTATCCTCTTCTTTGACGTAAGTTGAAATATCTATCCACCCTTATTTTGGACAAAGCTTTTTGTGAAATCAGATAACTTTTTGTAAACTTTTGTGTCATTTATGTCTCTTAAGATATTGAACTAAATCCTACTAAATATAATAGAAATGATTATTGAAAATAAATTTAAAGTAAAAAATGTGATAAAAAGTTATCTCTTATCCAAATAAAAACAATGATGAATTTGTGGGAAAAGTTTAATAAAAACATTTGTTGTTGACAATTAACAAAATTAGGGTCTTTTAACATAACTAACATAAACACGATTGCATTTGCACGATAAAATCACTTTTGCACAAATTGCACTTTTATAATTACCCCCAAAACTGTTGTTCGTAACTTCCAGTGTATGATTTTGTTGCATCCAACAATATAGTCTTTTAAAATGTTATTTAGACAGTTTACAAAAATTTGGCCCTATATTGAGTTTTTTCCAAAAATATAGAAATGTTCTTAGGGCTTACAGCTGGCGCGACGTCTGTCTGCACGTCGCCGGGAGTCAACATCACGCGAACGGCGACTCCTCGCAACTCTGGTGTCTTGCGTGAACTCCAAATAACGGACTGGGAACAAATGGCGCAGGATAGGGATCAATGGCAAATTCTTGTGTCGGAGGCCAAGATTTACTACTGGTCGCTGAGCCAGCGAAGTGAGTAAGTATAGGCATATATTTAATCCATAGAGCTATATTTACCGTTACCAAAACCTGGCCTGTCTGTTTGTTAGCCATTAGTAGTGTTGTATAATTAAAAAACGATCAACGATAAAAATAACTGATGCATAAAACGATCCCGCAAAAACCTACGGTAACCGATACGGTATTTTTGTATGCATGCGTTAATCTATTAACTACTTTTAGTATCTTATGAGTTATTAGTGAAATTATAACCGCTGTTGCGGATCCAAGTATGAGTGGCATATAATTGACTTTTTATTAGTACGCGTAAAACGTCACCTGTGGAGAAATTCGAGCAGTCAACCAGTGCATGCGGCCAGTGCCGGATTCAGGGCGAGCTTCGATCAACTATGGCGAGAGTCGAGAGCAGCGAGGACACGTAGATACACTTCTTTCATCATGCTTTCTAGTTAATGACTTGAGTGGTTCAGTTAGTTATCATGCCGGTCTGCCACGCTGAGGTCCCGGGTTCGATTACCGGCCGGGCAAACATTGAAATGATCAGTTTTAATATCTGTTACGGGTCTGGGTGTTATATTATGTATAATAAGTTTGTATTTAAAAATGTACATGTAGTTTACCAGTTGTTTGGCACCCATAACACAAGCTTTGCTTACTTTGGGGCTAGATGGAACTATGTGAATTGTTCAAGCATATTTCTTTAATTTGATGCTCATGACTTAAGGTTACATAATATACCTAAATTTTACCGTAGAGGTAGGCAGAGAGACCACTGTTCTACTTGCTGCGTTATTCAATTTATTTTTATTTATAACACTTTATTGTACATTAAAGGAGATCGTAAAAATACAGTTTAAAACAATATAGGTACAAGGGCGGTCTTATCGCTGAGAGCGATCTCATCCAGGCAACCATTTACACATAAACTAATCACAGAATATTAACATTTTAGGCAATGTACAAAATATAATACTAACATAAACAATAGCAACTACTTAGATACATATCCAATACATAACAAATAACTTAATAATACAATAAATAACAATCTATTCCATATCTACTGACAAACTTTTCGTAATACTTACACGCCGGTTTGGGATACCTACTTGACCCATCTCCACCTACATACATTACCTAGGTACATTTCGTTAGAGTCCATACAGCTGTAGCTACGTGATTTCTGCACAATTTGTCCCATATGTTTGTTCAATTCTGGTTTCTCTAAACGGTACACATGTAAATCTAATACCATCAGATATTATACATAAAGGTAGTGATATAATCCTATATTTTTTCAAAATCAGAACGACGCCACGTGGTTGGGAAAAACCGCGGGGGACTGCTGGTTATTGTACCTAAACCTCTACAGACCCTACAGCCGGCTCTGGGTCCGGCCGGCACGGCGTTGACACCAACTCACGACGCGTATGCTAATCAGACCTCGACTCAGACACTGTATTCGGCAATACAGGTCATTTTCTATCGGCCACACTGAATGCAAAAATAATCCCAATATTGACCCAATGAGATTTTTAAACGAAAACGGTAGAAATTTTGTAGCTTTTCGAAGACGCATTTGGCACTGCGCCCATTATGTAGGTTCATGAACCAGTTCTACATAAGAAAGCAAAGAATCAAATCAAATCATTTTGGTAGTACCTACTTACATTCTACCGGCGCGGATAACTTTCATTGAGAGTCTCGTAAACGTGTGCCTTGTAACATTGCTATATTACCTTGCTAGGCATACAGGTGTAAAATTACTAACGAGACAGCAGTCATATAAATCGAATCATGCTTTTGCGGAATAATTATTCATCGTTAAAAATACACATCAACATCAACAGCAACTCTTCCACAACAGTCTACAATAGATCTTGCAAAAAGTAGATATTTATTCACCTGATAAGTGCACCTAATAAAAAACGGTGTGTTGATTTCGCTTTCGCACTAGCATAGAGAGGCAAGACAGCGCGTCCCTTCCATTCTTGGAGCGGGTCGTTGGCTCTGCGTGCGGCGTCGGCGGGACGGCAGACCGCAGCCAGTCCTGCGCTAGCGATGCGCGCGCTCGCTGTCCTACTCACGGTCGCCGCGTGCGCACTCGCCGCGCACGCGCACGACCACCCGCGCGCGCTACTCTCGACCCTCGGCCTAACGAAACAGAGCCCATTATACAACCTCTACGAGTGTACTCGATCCCTCGGCGCGGCGAAATGCGTCAGCGCACTCAGCGCCTGGCGCGCCGAAAACGCGATCGACAGCGGATACGAAGCCAGATCGAATCTGGTCGCGGACGTGAAAGATTTCCCTTGGAAGCGCTATAGCAATGTGTCGGACGACGCGCTCTATTCGCAACTATGCGACGGTACGGAGAAACTACTCCGATACAGATCGCTAGAGCTGACCCTCGTACCTGGATACAGGTTTAACTTGGAGTCGAAAGGGAATGGAACACTGAACATCGATGTTTTGAAAAGTACGTACTTTATACTTTCATAGTCAATGAAATTTAAAAAATCGATAAGCTTTATCCTAAATTAATTTAGCAAGACGGGTGCGGCGCTAGCATCAATTGAAATACCCTACATTGAAATAAATACCTTTTACGTACGTACGTTTTTCACGTATATCAGAGCATGATTAGAACTTTTTCGACCCAATTAGCGTTGAACGTTGAGAAAGCTTTGATGTCTATATAGGCTTGAGGGCTATGCCCAATTCATTAACGTGATAATGTCCATCGAGTTTTAGTTAATAATTACCATTTACTAATTCATTAATTACGTACAACCTAGTCAGATTATTGACATTAATTACGTAGGGAAGGTATTCGTTAGTTATCTAAAACAGCAAGTGAAAATCAAACTCTCATTTCCATTACAGACGATGCCTCAGCCGGGCGTTCCTCGAAAAAAATGCTGAAGCAGTTCTACAACATCCTGCCCATGCTCATAGTACCAGGACTGATAATGTCCGCCATACTGCCCTTCGTACTGCCGGCCCTCAAGCTGATGACCGTCGGCGTGGGCATCATAAACAACATGGCACTCTCCGGCGCCGTCTTCACGCTACTGAGAAACAACGCCTTCAACGACCGCTACGAGAAGAAAGTGATCTACTTAAATGACGGATACGCGAACGAGAAGCATTCGCACATTTTCTACAAAGAAGTTCCAGAACATTCCGAGGTGCAGTACAGTCCGAGCGACTTACACGCGGTGATGGACGACAACGACGGCTACATTGTAGAGGAATACCCCACCAACGAGCAGTGGATCGCGCAGTACTACGGTAGTGACGACAAGACAAGAAGAAGCCAGTACGGTAGTGACGACAAGACAAGACGAAGCCACTACGGTACTGACGACAAGACAAGACGAAGCAGCCAAAGAAATACTTACGAGAAAATTAAGCGACCCTCATCATGATACTCTTGCTCTAATTAGCTTTAATATGCCACTAGTCTGTACCTGCCTTATGATAAGTAGTTAAGTTATTTATTGTAACGATATTCCGTTTTCAATCTAACTTATTTTAGCGTCGTAATCGTAATTTATTGGTTCTTAACTTAAATGAGTTGTTTTGTTGGTGAGTTGTTTTAATTACTAACATGGATTTCGTTATTATTTTTATTTAACTTTAAAGTTGATAATTTTATATCGATGTTAGCTACAAGTTCCTTCTTTTCATCGAATTCTATGCAGAAATTAACCAAAATAATCGCGTGCCTCTCTCTCGCATAGTGGAGGGTTTATTGCCAAATGTAATGTTTACATTTGGCAGAAGGGTTGGAGCATTTTCTTATCTACGAGTACAAAGTAAAAGTATTATGGATCATTTTTGATCAATGCTAGAGTCGAAGGGTTATAGACGATTTGTCATGTTTCGCCTTGAAGAAGCCTTGAACGTATTTATATAATGTATGCTGGTGGTTTTATTTCAGTATTTGGGTATTGGTTGGCCATTTTGGGAATTGGTCCTTAATCGAATTTAAAGCATTTAAAAAAAAGTCCTTCGCAGACTCTGTACTGTTCTGTACTCTGTACTGAACTGTTCGCCAATTACTTTAAAGACACGCCAGACACGACATTAAAGTTTCCATAATGTTTTGAACACTCACAAATCCCAAAAAGCAACACCGACTACGTACTATAAAAGATCGTCAGAACTAAGAACCACGTTAGACTAGCTTTCCAATTAAAGTCGTTCCAAATCAATGACGTCAATAGTCTTTGCACCGATAGAAGCAAAAATAAAATTCACTATTCTTACATCAACAAGATTTATTAAGAAAAGAAATTGACTACATTAGGTTTGGCAAAGAGAACACCAATACACCAACTACAAAACGTCTGATATTATAAATGAGTTCCTGATAGGCACATAAAGAAATTTAAGAAAAAAGAAAATATCTGAAAATTTCCCGCAAATTGAATAAATAAATAGCTTACCAAATAATATTTACAACTTTAACTACCAAATAATTTAATAAACATAAATAACAATAAAAACACAACCTCATAGTACTTAATATTAAGTAAAGTATGTACTCACTCGTGCCCTTTTGTACTGGTGCTGTGTCCGATGGTACATACTTATTACAAACATTGTTGATTAAATTGAAGTAAAAAACATCCTACTAGATCAGACTTAGGTATATCTATATAACTACCAATTAGGCGTATATTTTTACTTTAACCAGTTTAATAGAAGAATTACTATAGATATATACCAGAACCGTACAGTTCTAACGAGCATTGTTAGTATTTGAGTAAATGATATTAGTTTGGAAGATAGGTACCTACCTACATAAATTTTGGCAACATAGTTATGGTGAAAATATAATTATGTGACAGCTATTTTGAGCTGAAATTATATATTATCTTCTAATTATCCTTTTGCCTATTACCTTCGGACTTTGGATGCGTTTCGATTGTTCCATACCCAAGTTTTGTGTTTTTCATGATCATCATGACAATGATGATGTTTTTTGTGACACGCACCTGCGTTTCTTTTTTGTTACCTGCAACCTCATGAATCGTATGAATAATTAATCGTAGATGTTATGGGCGACAGTTAACGCCTACCATCAGCTGGGCTGTCTGCTCGATGGTTACTATGTAGTATAAAAAATCATCTGAAAGACGCCCAATTCTTAAGCACCCGCAGAGATTTCCACAAAGGCTTATCTTGCACTATTCCCAATCAGCTGGTCCCTGCGACCTTAACCAGGTCGACACACCACTTGATAACTTTACTGCCTCAGGAGCCATCTGCTCTGCGAGCTATGTGCCTTTGGTTGACAGTGAGTGAGCTTTGTTATAAGGCGTATAGTGTGCGATACTACCCTATTCCGTAACATGACCTTTCCGATCATCACTGGCAAGGCAACATTCGCATTTCAGACATGTAATTTAAGTTATATGGATTAAGATCGCATCTAGAGTGCGAGGTTCCAGCGAACTGAAATGGTCAGGGTTTGATTGTCTACAACGCCTCAGTGTTTAGACAAGTATCCGCTATATTTTTTCCGTATTTAAAAATTCAACCGAACTCTTAAGAAACCCTCAAGCCATGTAACCCCTTGGCGAATTGTGTAACTAGATCTGTAATTATGTAGGGAAATAAGAATGAAAGTAGGGTTTCCTGGACCACGGAAATATTTAAGAAGATGACTGACTCAATAACTCCTTGCAGAAGTAAATCCTAGTACTCTGCACCTGTATTCCAGGTTAATAGTCAAGTTATATAAATATTATTGTTACAACCCACATCCCAGTGTTAGTGTTTTCCGAACAATATTCAAATCCCAATAAATCATCCTTGTTTTCTTGACTCAATCAACACTGTAAAGTACCTATAATTATAGGTAATACTTTATATAAATTAAACTTTAAACACCTGCAAACGCTATTCTACAATTCTTATTAATTATTATACACCTAATCAGGGAACTATTCAGACTTTCTGTGCACGATTTCGGCGAATTTCTTATCCTCTTCTGGCATGTCCTTGTCGTCCCAACCCCACACGGGATTTTCGGGGTGATGATGGGTGTCCTCGTTGTCGTTGGACTGCTTGTCCCACGGGTGGGACCCGTCCCCGGTCCTGGCGACTCGTTTGCGGATCATCTCCACTGATACCGTTTTCAGGTCGTATGCGAGTCCTGGGAAAGAAACAGACTTAGTTAGGTACCTATTTGTTTTATTCACCTCTGGTCCACTCAGCAGAAGCCACGGGTAAAGCTAGTTAATGAAACTTTCGGTTGAAACTGTCATTTTGTAAGCAACGAGGTGACTAATGGCCAACGTTTATGCGCGAGAAAATATGGTAATATACGCGACAGAATAGCCATTTGAGCAACACTGCAAGTGAAACGTAATTGGAAAGAGAAAACTTATGTGTTAGCGGTTATGTAATACCTATTTATACCTACTTTTACTTATAATCTATTTAGACGCATAAACAGGCCGTAAAGGAATAAATTACTAGGGACGTAGAAAGTGTTTTTGTGCCTTGGAGGCGCGGCGTTTTTTACTTTGTGGCCATGTTTTTACAATCGTATATTCGGTTATTATAAAAACTTCATACTTTGTATTATTATTCTTACGCATAAAAATGAACGCTCTGGTTAACTTCTGTTAAATTGAACATCAGTTGTTTAGTCCATTACATTAGTTGTTTGTTGACAATGATCACCAGTCTATTGGCTAGCTCAAGACACTAGTCACTAGTTCAGCTAATTTAGGGTTAAACTCAATCATATACTGAGACTTGCCAATTGATACGTCACTGTTGAAACTAATATACCTAATAACCTTTGGGCAATGCCCTTATAGGGCCCGGGGTCCGCCTTGACCATAAACCAGGATTTAGCAGTGGAACGACTGCCATCTGACCTGCCTGACCTGCCGAGAACCTGGCCAGACTGGATCATGGTTTTCAGTCGCCTGAATGTGCAGGTTACCTCACGATGTCTTCCCTCACTATAAGAGCTAACACGTAGAGGATTGTCAGTGCGTAAGCGCTCTGACTCCCATAAGGTGGACCGACAACCTGGTAAATATCGCAGGTACCAGCTTGATGTGAAAGGCACAGGACCGGCCTTTGTGGAGATCTCTGGGGGAGGCCTATGCCCATAGGCTTCTTTCGGCTGATATGATGATGATGATAAATGCTCTGACTTACCCAACTTGGCGGCGGTGTCGATGAGCAGGGTTGAGATGTTGGTGCGATAGTTTCCCAGTTCCGCCGCCTTGTAGTCCCAAGGGAACACGTGGTGGTAGTTGTGCCAGCCCTCGCCAAAGGCGCACACTGCCACAGTCGCGTTGTCCGTTGCACCTATGTTCCTGGGTGGGTAATTGGCATGCTTTTAAATTTCGTTGAATTTTATTCATGGCTTTTGGATTACTAGACAAGCTGTAACTAAGCGAAGAGGTGCGCTTACGCCTAGCTCTATGTCAAAAATCATGTTGTAGTCAAGCGTGAATAAGCTTTTAGTAGCTAACTTTCGATCTACATCGCTTCATAGGGTTTCAACCACTATTTCAACATTCAACAACCTTTTTATCCTTTTCATACATTCTCGTCCGTTTAGGGAACTCTTGACCTGACATTTCTCTATAATATCTCCGATTACACCGTGAATCGTACGTCTCGGTCTTTCCCTTCTAAAGCTTCTATTCACTCCCGCCATACATTTTCGTTAAACCTCTTATTCATCCTCTCTACCTGGACAAACCAACTCAGCATTCTTTTTTCTATTCTAGGCACTACGTCTTCTTCACTCCCTGCGCGTTCCCTTATTGCACTATTCTGTATTTTATCTTTTATTCACACTCCTTCCATACCTACCTCTTAACGCTCTCATTTCTTTCGCCATAACCATCTTTTGCTTCTGTACCATGTTTAAAGGAGCATCCCTCTATGAACAGTCAGACGGGCTTTTTGGCCCCTGGTTGTTGAAAATGATGAGCTATCTATGGTATTTTTGTTATATTATTTTGTATATGTACGGCTCTTTCATTTCATTATCTCTATCTGTCGTTAGATGGGTACCAGATCCTCCTTCAGATAATTGAGGCTAGATAATAATTTTTAATAAATTTGTCAAATTGAACTTGATGGCGAGGATTTTTATGATTTAAGAAATTAAGTCTTTATGGTTGAAATCACCTGGAAGTTGGTCTTGGTTGAATGTAGCCGCAATTTCAGAGTTGATATACGCTAAACGAGTACTTACTTGTCATACGGCCGGTTCCCCCAAACATGTGCGGCGGAGTTCACCAACCAGGTGAAGTGCAGGGTGATGGTGTAGCGCGCGATGGCTGCCACGTACCACGAGGTCCACGGCATCTCGCCCCAGAGCACCACCGGCGTCGCCGCCGGCAGCAGGAAACACATCACGGGTACAGCCACAAGATATGTTCTGTAATTTGGGATGGTTTTCAGTTTAGGAGAGAGTCGGCAAAAAATTTGGGTATTGTTTATGTCATAGGTAGGGTATGCAACGCCCCACGCCTTATACTCGTACAAGGCGATTAAATGTTTACGAGGAAAAATATCTAGAGTCTTAAAAAGATCTCGTAGGCTGGAAAATGGGCAGCAGCATTTTCCATTGTTATATTTATAATACTGCGATCTCCAACCCGCCTGCCAAGCGTGGAGATTATGGCAATAACTCCCCTTTCGTGGGAGAGGCCCTAAGTACTGCAGTGGACACTTATGGACTCAGCAACTAAGGCAACCAATCAGCTCAGGTGGTGACCTATAAATAAGGTCTAGTAGGGGACTATTAATAAGGTCACGGAGGTCAGATGGAAGTCACACCACTGCCATTACCTTATCTGCCAAATCCTGGATCATGATCAAGGCTCGCGCGCGAGGGCAAAACGGAGACATTAACGCCAAGATCACACATCGAAACGCTAGACTAGTACCTACATAAGTACAAATGATTTTATACAAATGCGATCGCGTGATTGGTTGCAGCTAAACTACATGCGGTACCTATCAAAGCGCATCAATAAATGTTTCACACGTCAATAAATCGGTTTACCAAAAAATAAAATGTAAGAGCAAGTTGTTTGATAATGTAATAACTGTGTGTTTCCGTAAGACTTTTCGTCCTAAACGGCGTTGAAGGGTTTGAAGCCGCCTATGCAAACACATCGAGCAAACACACGGAATGGAAGTTTATAAATATTTGCCTGTCGAAGTTTGTTTGTTCCTCTCATATTCATTAATGTCGTGACTGCGGTGCGTACAAGGCGACTAATGACTCAGAATGTCCCAGGCAGACCATCTAGGACCTCCGAAGACCAGAAAATAGACACCAATGTTGTCTGTTGTGTGTTTTAAACACTGCGATTTAACGGAGATTATGACACAACCCTCCACTCCTCATGTGAAGGAAGCTCCAGTCCAGTAGTGGACTGCTATAGACTTTTTATGTGATACTCATTACTATATAAATACTTATTGCAACATGATAGAGATGGTATTTTTTGTACTAGAGGGAGGCAAGAATCGATGACCTGAGTGGTCAGCCACGCAAAGGTCCCGGGTTCGATTGCCGGCCTAGCAGAAATTTAAATAATGAATTCTAATTTCTGTTACGAACCTGGGTGTTATATGTATCATAAGTAATTATTTAAAAACATATAAGAAGCTTATCAGTTCTCTGGCACCTATAAAACACTAACTTTGGGGCTAGAAGCTGCTGTGTGAATTTTCAAAGTATATGTAAGAATTAACAAAGTTTTCAACGTTGTGAAGTCCAACCTTCCTGTCAAGCGTCAACAATATTACAAATGCTCCACATAAGTGGCTGAAGTCGCTGGACTTTGAAGTCAGGTGGTCAGCTGATTGGTTTAATGCCAGCACTCGTAGCTATGTTTTCACTTACTTTCTCTGGATCATAACGATGGGGTCCTTCTCGAGGTCCGACATGTCCACGTAGGCACCTTTCTCGAACACCTCCTTGTGCTTCCTCACCATCAGCCAGCCGATGTGGGAGAAGAAGAACCCCCGCCGCGCGTTGTGGGGGTCCGCGTCCGTTTCTGTGTATTTGTGGTGAACTCTGAAAATTAAGAGAGTTTCTTTATTAACTACCTGGGTTGAAGGGCTCGTTTATACTTCAAATTCAAATCTTCAAATGCTTTACCTAATGTATGTGTTAGTATGGCTGCTACAACAACAAATAATTAAATATGTCAATAATTTAAAAGTAAGAGGCGTCTGCATATATAAAACGTGATTGTATGGCGTTTTTAGAGGTTCCTATTCAGCATGTTTTCTATAGGTTACATTAATGGTTAAATTTCCAAACAACGGCAATGTGATTGCGAAACCGCTAACTAAGCAATGCTTACAATGTCCGGGAACTGTGTGTGACTTCCGTTTTGTACTTTGAGGCTAGTCGAACTTCAGGACTACAACGAGTTCGATCCATCTATAATTATCGTAAATTAGCGGACTCGAAGACCTGAAGTTCGACTAGCCTCAAACTACGACACAGTCACCCATCAGCTCTCGGACATTATGATCATTGCTTATCCTTTTGGTCTCGCAAGCGAGCGTCACTATGCCTCTGAGAATGCCTTGTATCACGTTTCATGCATGCATATTTAATTGTTTTATTATTTGTTGACACATCGGTTACAGTAAAAATACTCTGTTGAAATTTCAAGTGTCTAACATTCTAAAGACAGTCACAAAGGGTATGTACGAGTGCAAGGGTAGCGGCGTTATGGCGGCCAGGATCCTGGCCTGGTGACGTCACGCATAAACCCGCGCTCCTGTCGAAATTATTCTTACAAGCGCAATTTTACCATTTTGTTTCAATTTAAGTATATAAATTTATATATTTACATAAACTCACACGGGGCACTCTTGTCATAGATAGCTATCCCCATGAACCGCTTTGCCCTTCCTTATGCATAAAGCTATGGAACAAATTGCCTGCCAATGTGTAGGTACGAAGACCGTTATCACGTTTGCCACCTTAGCTGTATAAAAAAAACAACAACAATGGTATAATCTGGACTCCTTCAAGGCCAGAGTGAATTGGCTGTTTCTAGACAGGTACCTATGTTCCATCCTTGGCCGCATCGCCACTCACCATCAGATGAGGGCGATCAAATGCCTAGTATAATATAAAGAAAAAAATTGTCTGCTAAAGTATGTCTTTTTACTATTTCTCTCTCTAGTTACCTGTGATCTCTGACCCACTCGTAGATATGGTTCTGGAAGGCCATGGTCTGCAGGATGGCGAGCATCAGTCTCAGGGTCCAATGCGCCTTGTACGCGCGATGCGCCCATAGTCTGTGCGCGCCAGCCGTCACACCCATTCCGGACATTATTGAGAACAAAACGCCTGCAATCAAAATTGGCTCTAAGTACAATTTTGAGGTGTACGGTTTTTTAAACAAGAGCTATCTTGAGTAGTTGGCTTTCAATAAAAGGAAAGCTATACAAAATCGGTTCATCTATATTGGCGACTATACATGTTATGTAGTACCTACATAATATTATTACAGACCAAATTAAATTGACTGATGCAGCGGCTTATTATATATTTGCTGTATGTCCTATAATAAACGTGGAGTAAAAACGCTTTTTAATGTATAAGTTAATTGCTGCCCTTTTTTCGACAATGTATTTTTTAAATGAATTGGGTCTATAAAATGTTTTAATTAGACACCTACTTACATTTAAAGACACACATTTTATATTGGGAAAATATAACTTTGCCAGATTACAAAATAACATGAACTTTTCGATTCGATGTTCTTGACAATTGTTTTTCTTCGTATTCGTGATTCTACACTAATGGATTCCACACAACAAGAAAAGCGGTTGTAAGAAAGTAAAGAAAAACAAAGTTAAAAACGGCTCGCCCCAAGCAAGAACATCGAAAAGTTCCATTAACATCAGTACTTACCGAATATTACCGTATAGCTTATAACTTGACCAGTGAATATTAAGTAAAATCCATATGTTGCCGCGCCGTGCAGATACACAAATGCTAGTACGTTCCTCCAGACGATTTGCCATCTGAAATCAAAATGAAACACATGTATTGCAGTGATGGGCAACATAACGGAACACATATTTTTTTTATGTAATACGGCAGACAAACAGGCTAGCGGTCCACCTGATAGTAAGTGGTCACCGCCGTCTATGGACATCAGCAACACCAAGGGAGCTACCAATGCGTTGTTCGCCTCTTAAACGACCTCTAATATACCTCTTGAACGATCCCATGTCATATTCCGCACGAAACACTTTGGCTGGGAGCTCATTCCACATCATCGTACGAACGATAAACGTTCTTTCGAACCTTCACGTGGTGACTAACAGAAGTATACATTATGTACGACAAATAATCAGTCTCTCTTTATTGATAATTTTCTTGAGTTTACTTATATTAAACTTATACGTGAATCGGATAATCTTTTTAAGATAAGTATCGGTTACAATCACGTTTAGCTTCGACTAAACGTGGAGATAACTAATAAGTAAATGAAAAGTTCTTGCTAACCTGATTATACATAAGTAGAAGCGTTTTCTAAAAGGAACTTATAGTGGAAAGGTCACGTAACTACGTTAATGTTAATGAAGGGATACCATTTTTTTAAATAATACGGTAGAACGGAAAACAGGCTAATGAGCCACCTGATGGAAAGTGGCCCTATAACAATATAATCTGCAAAGTACATTGAACTAAGACCAGGTCCTATTTCGTATTGTATTTCAAAAACTCTGTAGTCCGTGCATATAACCGAAAATGTTATTTCATCTGTGCTTTCAAGTAAAGAGTTAAAATCGAATTAGACTTAGGAGATCCTAAAGTTTTTAGATAATGTCATAACGTGTCAATTAATTTTAATTTTGTAGTAATCCTTTATAGTATTGTGGTCCTGCCGGTGAATAAGGTTTCCAGTGCTCCATGGGGGCATTTGCCTTTTTATTGCCAGCGCAACATGTAGTAGAGGTGGGCAACCCCAGTGTTGCTAATATCGAATAGGTAGCAGTAACCACTTTCCATCAGGTGGCCTTGTATTTGATTTTCGAAGAATGATGAATAGATCCGACCCCTCACACGGGGGTCGAACACCTTCGGATCATGACAATAGTCATTAAAATACGATAATCAGCAAGTGTAATGTGTGGGAAAACATTTAGCATTGTTTTTAGAAATGCCGTCTTGTTTGGCTGTTTTATTAGGACATGCTTGAGTGATTGTAATCACGCTATGTACGTCTTTTGTTTAGCCTTTCTTGCCTAGAAGGAGTCCAGATTATACTATTGTTGTTATTTTTTTTATACCGCTAAGGTGGCAAACGTGATAACGGTCTTCGTTCCTACACATTGGCAGGCAATTTGTTCCATAGCTTTATGCATAAGGAAGGGCAAAGCGGTTCATGGGGATAGCTATCTATGACAAGAGCGCCCCGTGTGAGTTTATTTGAATATATAAATTTATATACTTAAATTGAAACAAAATGGTACAATTGCGCTTGTAAGAATAATTTCGACAGGAGCGCGGGTTTGTGCGTGACGTCACCAGGCCAGGATCGTATGAGCGAGCAACGTTCTTTCGAACCTTCGTGTGGTAACCAACAGAGGGTCTACGTAGTGGGGAGTACCCAGCCCACGGGTACTGCGATGGCGGAATTGTGCTGTGGGCACCAGATCGAAAAGTTTTTGGAACACTCCATTGTACAGCCGATACAACACACACAGGGAGCCAAAGTCCCTTCGGTTAGCCAATGGTTCCTTGTTGTATGGGATCATCGACAATTCGAACGGCGCGTCTCTGTACGAAGTCCAGAGGAATAAGCAGGTCGGCAGTTTCGCCGGCCCAAAGATGGGAACAATACTCCATATGAGGCAGCACCTGTGCCTTGTACAGCAGCAGGCGCTGTTCTGGGGTGAAGTATCGCTTGGACCGGTTAAGCACTCCAAGCTTTTGCGAAGCCAGTTTGGCCTTGCCTTTCAGGTGACTCCGGAATCGCACGCTATCCGATATGTCGACACCAAGGATCCCGATACTTGTGTTCCTTGGAACTGCGGCACTATGTTAAAAGGATCTTTTTTGGCAGAAAATGCGCAGTCCTGTTTCTTCGAGGGGTTGAATTGGACCAGGTTTAGTCTGCCCCACTGAGCAACTTGTTCCAAAGAATGTTCGATGTTTGACACAAGTCTAATTCGGCTTTCCGACACCTCGGAACGAGGAACATTCGTTCGGCCAGTATAACTAGCATCTCCAGTACTGTCATCCGCATAACAATGAATACTGGGGATATTCAGCATATCATTGATATGCAGATGAAACAGCCTGGGAGATAGCACTGAACCTTGGGGTACTCCAGCATTTATAGTCTTAATATCGGAGCAGCATCCATCGACAACGACTTGGATGCTCCGTCCAGACAAAAAGCTGGATACCCAGTTGCAGAGCCCCTCGGGGATACCATATTTCGGGAGTTTTGATAGAAGTGCCCTGTGTCAGACCCGATCAAATGCCTTGGCTATGTCAAGACTGACAGCCAGAGCCTCCCTCTTGCTCTCGACGGCATCAGCCCACCGGTGCGTTAGGTACACAAGAAGGTCACGCTGAGCGACCATGGCGAAAGCTATATTGACGGTCACTGATCAGCTGGTGGTCCTCTAGGTATCCGAGGACCTAACATTAAAATAGGTATGATAGTGGTAATTCACCACTAGTTTAAGATGCTAGGGTACAAAACGATCTGCAGGGAATTATAAAATGATTAAACCGAATTGCACGAGTGCGGTTAAAATACTGATTTATTTGTCACTAGTGGACCCGGCGTGACTTCGTACGCGTACAACTACTTTACCACCTACCCTTTTTTTCTTGCTTATAAACATTCCTCTTAAATCACTCTATCGATTGTTGAAACCCGCGTTAAAATCCGTTGCGTAGTTTAAAAGATCTAAGCGTACATAGATACATAATGACAGACGGCGGTAAGCGACTTGGTTTTATAGTATGTACGAGGATATATACAGAATTAGTTAGCAACAATGAATTTGAGACAGTGCATAGTATGCAGTTTGTGCCGTTCGGCCGCCCATAGTACAGTCGTACGCATTATTGATTATACATGACAGTGAACCTGTACAAGGTATTTAGGTATTGTGACTCTAAAATGTTGTATAAGTAACCAAATACTTGGTGATATATTTTAAATTAATACTCACTCATAATCCCTTCTTTTACCAGCTGACGTGCTCAGGGCAACTTCTGGTATATCCTCGTCCACTTTCTTCGTGACGAAGTTGTTCGCCAGCGTTAATGTAGAGCTCGGCATGTTGGTGATTTTCTGTCCTGGAATAAGTAAGATTGCAAGTTTAGATTGTGAATTTAGTAGGTAATGTCTTTGCCCCACCGCTGCAACTCCTGTGTAGCCAGGTTCTACAGCGGCATCCACACACAGGTCCTGAGTTATGACACTCGGGCGCGCCCGAGGAAAAGCTAATACTGTCTTGGAACCTGGTAGGAGTAGGAATGTAGTAGCTAAACACTAAATTTAAACTACTGAATTTAATTTGAAATTTCTTACACCAATCGGAAGCAACATTATTTCCAAATGTCTTTTTTAAATCCAGATAAAATAACGAGATAGTTTCCGCAGGGCATTCGAAACAACATTGCAGGTACACATTCTGTATGAAATGGTAGACAGGATAAAGAGTTGCCATCTTCCTCTCTTAACAGCTTCCTTAGAAAAGTTGTCGACTCTCTCATTACCTAATACTCTACTGGATCCACTGTAAATGAATTGTTTTTGTAACTCTAATATAAGGCAGGCGGATTGGAGATCAAGTTGTTAAGAATTCTGAATAGATAACGCTGCTTTGTTTATTTTTTGGCCCTAGTTTGTAAGTCTCGAGTTACTTATTCATGTTTATTTGAGGAATTACATTATCGTTAGTACTTATTTTGGAGTAGACCAAAGCCTAAGATGAACTGTTAACGCGGTGTTCTTTACATTTTGATTACTTTTCAGTAATCGTGGTCACGGGTGTCTGCGGATTGTCTGTGTCCCGCCGTCGAAATAAAATGATTTAAACAGATTAAACGTTCGGAGTTGGAGTGGCTGCTTGCACATAAACTTTTACGGGCAGTTGATCATTTAATAAAACCAAACGACAAAAACTAAAATTAAAATTTTATGAAATACCCATATTTTAATGAAATACCCACGACGCGACGGCTCAATTGTTGTAATGGAAAATAATACTAAATATTTTTTTTAAAACCCGTACTAACAGCTCGCTGGAAAAATTAAAAGTCTACATAGCTGTACTTTATGTACTGTAATCGATAAGCGTGCGTCACAATATTTAACTGCAATATTTATGGAGGCAACTAATTTGGTCTGTCTGATTACCTTCGCGGAAAATAGTCGCCATTCAATACTCGTAAATCTCATCTACATGTCTAATATCCCATCTGGGATACGGGCGTGTGTGTATGTATGTTTACTATTTACCTATCGAAATAATAACATTCTGGATGGGCATAATCGCGTATTACCTATATGGAAGTAATTAATTAACGGCAATTATGACGCAGATTATTAACAATAGCAAAATCATACAACACCGAATGTTATTAACGATTTATACTTATATCTATTACCTACTATTCTAAGAAGAAGATATTATTTAAAAATAAGTAATAGAACATACTATAAAATAAACATTACTTTTTTTAGTACAAATCAAAAGTAATAAATCTTTGACTACCGTAGGTACTATTAAGAATAAATAATTTTACATTACGATTCAAACATTATAAAACAACACTACGCCTTGTGAATAACGTAAGATATCTAGCCGATCTTAGCGAAAATTCTAGAAGGTACAATTCCTTGAACCGTCTCCTCAGTTCATGGTTAGAGTCGTTTGTAACTGCAACATAATATAAGGTGGCGATGCCAAATTTTGTTGTGGTGGAGCCACGCTATTGACAAGTTATGCCGGGGAATACCACCCTCCCACAGAAGACCAACGTGTGATTAGCATCCAACCCCCCCAACCTTCTCTCCCCCTCTTATAGTTATGGCAGCGTCATTAAAATATAGACTATCTCAGGGTACCACCATCAACTATGTTGGAGGATCTTTTTTTAAGCGTTTCCGCTCAGGCCGCTATCTTATCTGGTCATAATTTATGGCCTGGCCTTGTTTTTTAACGGAAATCCAGATGTCGTCTCCGGCGAATACGTCGTATTTGCAATACACTGGCTATGAAATTTAGCACGTGTGTCATGTCGATATATGTGTATACGTTCTTGACGATATCAGTATCCGTCACCTTCCGGCGACAGATTACGTGCAGTATCAGACTCCTTCCGCGGAGTTGGTGGTCCTAGGTGATTTTAATGCCTTCCACGTGCAGTGGCTATCCTAGGCACTACGTCTACTTTCACTCCAGCCGTTCCCTTATATACCATTCCGTGTTTTTTTAATATTTCATTGATATTCCTCCCATGCTTCTTAAAGCTCTCGTTTCTACTGCATTTATTCTACTTTCATATCTCCTGTGCCATAGCCAACTTCTGCCAGGTAGGGTCGCATTCATAAGTGCATTACCACTTTAATATTCATATTCCTGCGCAGCTGTAGCATGCAAGTTAACATTATGAGCAAATATTTTTTAATTTATTGTAACCATACATTAATACTTACTAAATTAAAAATAAACTTTTGAGGCTGTATTATCTAAAAATATTTTTATTTTTATTTTTAAGACAAAGTATGGAAATTCTATAAGCAACTTTCATTTATTAATTTAAAAAAACCTGCAGTTTAAGAATTAGTTATTGATGGCTGCGGGACAGCTAATATGCTATTTTTTAGACCAATTCCATTTGTTTAACAATGCACATAATATCCTGTATGTGGCAGTAGATTTAAAAGATTTTTTCTAAAAATGAGCGTAGGATAAATAAACAACACCACACGTTAATTTTGGACGAATTTTGTACACCCAGCTCAAAGTAACCGAATACCGCTTCAAAATAAATTTGAGGGTGGAAGATCCGGGAATACAACAAATAGTCGATACTAAATTGTCTTCTACATATTATTCAGCTACTCACTAATAAAATCGAAGGTCTCGATCACTTTGTAATCGTCTAGCATCGTCGCTACACATTTCCTTTATTGGTGGGAAGTATATCCGGCACAGCACACTTTGATCAATCCAGTACGTCCATTAAACCCACTTCTACGACCAGTAACACAAATCCACGTAGTTCAATAACAAAGATGAACAGAAACTGAACCGACAAAAAGGAAAAGCTGAAATCTGTTCAACTAAGGGCAAGATATTGCGTGTCTGCGCCGACCGTCAATAGTTGCTTATACGGGATGTTTCATATCATATTAGCATACACCTATATAATTAAAATATATTAAGCAGGTGCGCGAAATTATTTCAATAATAATACAGGCTAGTGTTAGTACGATTCAGTACATCGAAAAGAATGTTGTGTCTAATCAGTGGCCTCAAGTCCGCTAATTTAGTAATGGAGCGATTGAATTGTGATTGGATCGCAATAGCTGCTCAATGGCCTCTATCAATACCTAGTATCAATTGTAATTGGATTGTATTCGCAGATCAATGTTTGTATTCTGCTGCAATTAGCTATTTCGCTAGGTGCATTACGTCAGCGCCGCCTTTCGGTCGTAATTTTGTGGGCTCTAACATTTCTGTCAAAATGTGACATAAATATAAGTGACAGTCATGTTATGTAAATTATATTAAATTTCACTGTATTTGTTTAATTTGTGCCGAAGCGTTTCGTCTTAAACTGCTTCCAGTCATCATGGTCTCTTTGTTGTAGGACTGCTGGAAGAAATTTCTTTTCAGAAATAAGTAGTGCCTTTTGTGTCGTGTATATATTTGCCATATCTTTGTTACCATTTTTGTTTGCAATAAACTATTAAATGAACAAATAAATAAAATGATTCGTTTAACAAATAAAATATATCTCAGTCATAATCGGGTCTTAATATCGATTGTCCTAATATTTCACGTCCTAATTTCGTTATTCCTATAATTTATGAAATTGTGTCTTTTTCCATCCTAATTATCGGAAATCTATTAACATTAGGACATACAAAAGACTCCCGTCATAATTAAATCAAATAAATATCAGAAATGCATGAATTTTTTATTGGCTTATGGTAATGGTAGTATATTAATTGACACTACAAGGTACCACTGAGTTATGAGGTAGAAATATTATATCCAACAGATTTAGCCCCGGTCTACCGGCAGCTGCTCGCCGAACAAAAGTCAAGTACGCACTCCGATGCTGGTAATTGGATGGGTGACCGTTTCGTACTTTGAAGCTAATCGAACTTCAAAACCGCAACGAGCTCGAGGTGTGCCTAAACAATACCGTTGGCGAAACAAGATAGACCAAGGTCTTCTGCTGGGATTCCTGAGGTCGATTGTGTCTTTATAGCATGCCGATTAGCCGGTACATAGTCACGGCATATCAATAGTATAAAACAAAGTCGCTAGTCGGGTAGAGCTCGTCTAGTCTAAAATGACGCGCCCCACTACTTAGTTGATTTCGATGTGTGAGTGCAAATATTGATAACGACACTTCATCTGTGTGGGAGCCAATGAACGACGCGTGCTCCTACGTTTGAATCTCACCGGCAACTGAATGACCAATTACAACGGCATTTGTGTATGTATTGCGTCCATATTTTGATGACGACCTGAGTGGTTCAGTGGTCAACATGCCGGTCTGCCACGCAAGAGGTCCCGGGTTCGATTCCCGGCCGGGCAGAAATTGAAATGATGAAGTAGTAGTTTAAGTATAAGTAGTTTATCAGTTATCTAGCACACATAACACAAGCTTTGCTTACTTTGGGGCTAGATGGCGCTGTGTGAATTTGTCCACAATTATTTATTATTATTTATATTTTAAACTTGCTTGTGTGCGTTAATGCGATAGTGGGGCGCGTCATTTTAGATTAGACGAGCTCTACCCGGGTAACCGGTTTTGGGTTTACCCTGCAGTGGGAAACCAACCTCCCATCAAAACATTTATTTATGAATATTTAATCGTGATGTCTTTTATGTTCTCGTCAATATATTGAAAAAGAAAAACGTTTTTAACACTTCCATACGAAAATTTATAAGATGCTTTCATAATATTTGCGTTGTGTGCGTCACCAATTATGTTCACTGTCGCAATTACTTATTTATGGATATTTTATGTTCCATTTTTAGTTTCATACTATATTTGCATCAATCAAAGTAATTAAAATAATTAAATCTGTTTAGCTTTTATGTGCATGCGTGTGCGCTTAGCACCGAAAGAATAATGAAGAGCTAAGTTCTGACCGCATGAGGTTCATTGTTCAATATTGGGTAGTTATAAATACCAGTATGCTGTAATTATATCGGCTCGGTGCAGCGCATGCACGCAGGGTCTCCAGCATGACTATCACAAGTGTGTCCGCGACACAGCTCGCGCCGCGAGAGAGCGTTTGTTTTCTTCTCTCAATACTAAGATGAAAGAGATAGCACTATATTTGTCGCGTCCTATCGCGCGCACGAGCAATTCGTGCTAGCTGTACTGCACTGAGAAATGTCTCTCATACTCATTTTTAAAAGAAGAATGTCTAATTTAAAAACGTAGTGTGTAATTGAGGTTTAAATTGATAAAGACATTTAATAAAGCTTTCACAATTATGGGCGTATATAAATTTTTCCCTTGCGTATGTTTATTACAATTTTTCTCGTGAGTAATATCTATGATCATAATACAAAAAAAATACAAATGGCTATATTCACGCTCAAGACTGCTAGATTCGCGAAAACAATAAAATTTAATAACGACGATTTCTCATTAAAAACAACAATACAGACGTAGATTTTGATTTCGACATAGGTATCGATGTACCCGATTGCACTTGACCACACCTTTGCCTATTCTAGAGCTGTAATCCTGTTGCAGGCCATGTCTTTGCCACATTTATTTTGAAACCGCCGTTCTTTAGTGAAAATGAAAATGGAAAAAAATATTAATTGAATTGGGATTGCGTGAATTATTTTCTTTTCAAACGTCAAAAATCTAATGGAAAGCAAAGAAAAAGCGAGCTCATCCAGGTAGGAGGCGATACCTGCAGACCGATCAGCTCATACGAGTGCTTACACCGGCGAGACACCGGGCACAGATACAGGTCGCGCCTGAGCTCGGAACAAATAAGTAAAAAAGTCTGTCTGTCGGTACTGTCATGAGCGTCTGTGACTCGGATAACTGTAAACGGCTGCTTATGATAGACTCGGATTCTGGCGGACAGAACGTCTCATATCATGCTGACCACAAATGGTTTAAAACGAAGGATAAGGTTATAAGGGTCGGTGTCTCATCAACATAGTGTTAAAGTTAACATAGCCCTCAGACATCTCTTTTCATATATTTTTTTATTAATTAGCACATGTACAAAATAGTAGGTGGCCAATTAGACCCATATTGACGAAAAATATTACAAATGAAAAGAAAAATTAACGTGACCATACCATATAATATTTATTTTTTATTTCGGAGCATGACATCATTTGGAGATCTGTAGTACAGGTATTCAGCCTTTTTCAGACTCCAGGTTCCCACAAAGGCTATTTATTTTAGTAACTTGTATTGATTAAAAGTGAAATTATGTATTCTTTGTGTGAACAAATAAATCAAATTTATTTATTATATTCGAACAACTTTAAACAATACCAAAACAAAATCATAAAAAGTGGGAAGGTCAGTGGCCAAGTGGTACCTCGATGGCTGAGAGGTTCGAATCCCACTGCAGCCATGTACCAATGACTCTTTTCTGAGTTATGTACATTAGATGAATGCTAACCGATACTCTTACGGTGAGGGAAAACACGTGATTAAATCTGCACGTCAGGCGACTATCTAGTCATATATTTGTCACCATGATCCAAGCTGGTCAGGTTCCCCTGGTAGCAGCGTCAAGCTGGTTAGATGGCAGTCGTTCCACTGTAGTTATCTGATCTACCAAATCCTGGATTATGATCAAGGCGGACCCCGGGTCCTCGTGCGCGAGAGCACAACCGGGACATTAACGCCAAGATGTTGTTTTTGGTAGTACACAACAACAGAAAACAATTAGAAAACAAAATAATAAAAACCAACAAGCGCGGGTCAGGCTGACTCGCGCACGGAGGGTTAGATTGTAATTTTATATCCCGTGCAACATTGAACCGACATTTTTTAACCAAAACCGAACAAACCACAAGCATAGATATTGGTTTCTGGATAACGTTTACAATAATTCATTGGCTTTGATAGCGTGATATTGAAAATATGATAAAAACGAAATACGTTTCGATGGAGTGCATTCGGGAAATACTCGCCTTTAGTAGTGTGCTGAGATATTTGACTATGACAGACGGACAGACAGGTGGAGGAACTATCCGTCCACAGAGCGTCTAAAGAGCGAGACCTTAAGAGTTCCTTTTCCTGAAAACTTTTTTGGCCGGCGGTGATTACTTTCCATCAGTAGGTGACCAGGTCGCTCGTTTGAGTATGTATAAAAAATACTAATACATCATCGTCTATCGGACGAACGTTTCAGTTGCTCTTTGAACTGCTTAATTCTTTTCTTTTGCTCCAGGCTACAGGTTTGCTCCGCCCTAGATTGTATCTACAGTTGAAAAAAAATTACCTCTCCAAACAAACATCCAACAACCAACAAAGCGATATGAACGAAATGACGCACGAACTACGGATGGTGTATATTCGATAATTCGCTTAATTACAATAAACACGCATCGGGTAAACCCAGTATCTACTCGTACATGTAATTGGCATCATTTCCAATTCTCAAGACTGTTGGACTCATTAACAGTCGGTATTACAATAGGCATTATTTTGTTTATCGAATAATCTAGCTACTAGACGAGCAATTGCACGCATATTTTTCCTTTAACAGTTATGAACAGTCCTTGTGTGAAGTACTCTCTTGTTGCAGAAAGAATAAACAACATGCTTATTTTGGAAGCCATGTCATATCTTTGTTCAATAAGTAACAATACTTAAGACCGAATAGAAAGTCTCACCTGCGGGCACTACCATTGCCATGGGCTTGAATCGGGGTTATCGAAAGTACATGACTGTCGAATTTCTTATTGAAAAAATACAACATTTCTGGGTCACTGTGTGAGGCTATTGTTCACTATCGGTGAAAAAAAACACTCGTGCTCGATAACTGCTAACGAAGTAGTGTTCTAATATTTTTGTGCTGTCATCATAATTTATGAATTAAATCAATATACTTTGATATTTGGATTGTAAATTCAATGAATTAAATTGTAGTGTTTTGGTGTATGAGAGTTATGGTAGAGTAACCCACTGTATGGTTCAAAATGCACTTTCTCCCACGCACACTTAGGTTATGGAATGAGTTCCATAGAGAGGTTATCTCTGGAAATCACAACACAGATTTCTTCAAAAAGGGGTGAAAAGGATTTTACGGTGTCGGGAGCGTGCGGGTGATAGGTAGCCCTGGTATTGCAAATATCTATAGGCAGCGTTGCTTATCATCAGGTAGGCCGTAAGCTTGTTTGCCACCTTAATGGTTTAAAAATATATGTAAGTCTGTACTTAGGGTATGGCGGGAAGTTAAACTACAACACATTTAATGTTTATCAGCCATATAAATGGTAATTTAATTTATTGTCTTAGTATGTTGAGGTCCAGTCAGTGCGGCCCACGGTGCCAACGCTACTAAGAATCTGCTAGTCATTCTAATTGTAATTTTTTTTTATATTTCATAGACCTTTTTGCAGCAATAGAATTCATTCACAGTTAACGAGTGGCGAATGTCTAATTTATATTCAATAAAAGCACAACAAAGAGATCTATCGACCACACACAGTAAATATTTCCACAAATGTTTAATTGCCTAACCCTCTACTATCGCTGCAAAGTGGAGTTGATGATGCAGGTACTCGATGACGTAGGATAGGTACCTGCGAGCGCTTTCACAGTCTAATATTCTACCAGTGACTATCAGGACTGTAAAGTACTCATACGAAACACTTCAATAGAACGCGCGAGTAATCCGTTGAAATGTAAAATACATTTTGTAATAATTTGAAATAGGTATGAGGTAACGTCAAAATGGTACAAAACCAGTTGATTATCATTATCCTGCCAAATATTAAAATGTTTGAGAAGCAATATAAAAAGACGATGACGCGCAGTAAATGATGGTCAATTCAAGCACTGGATTGCGGTTGAAACGGAAAGTTGGGAAATGCCGCCTGCCGCCGCCGTCGAGACATTCATATAATATCGCTGGAAACTCTCACTTCAACCTTGCATTAACAAGCGATAAAACCATAATTCCTGTAATTATTCCTCACGTACATACACACACATCCATATACAGGCTGTTAGATACATGTACTACTATACGTTAAAATGAAAATGGCAGATTGTACCATTTCTACATAGCCTGTTGCGACATCAATCTTTTGGCATCTGATAGCGAGTCTTATTTCTCGCGCGTTATTTCTTTTTTTATCAAGCTGACTGAGTTATCTCGTGCCGAGAAATAAAGTGCCTACAACAGAACTAATGAGAATGTAATAGTTTCAGTATTCTTTCACTACACATGTTATCGGGTTTGTTACCATGGTTAGTATTGTTTTTACCTCGATATTGTAGTGAATACCAACGAAAGTCTTAAAACCTAGTTTCAGTGTTTCCATAAAAATTAGAGTGGAACGAGATAAAATAAAATATTGAGCTAAAAAAGTTTTATTAGTTGCGCCGGGACCACTGGAATTAGTGACAATAATTGTATGACTAAGATTCTCGATACCGGGCTTGATTTTTCTTGTTTTTGTTTCGATTAGATTTTATGAATTTTTAGACCTTACTTCGCCGCTTACAAACCGGACAGTAAATGCGTAACGTCGTGCCCACATAGTCACCGCATAGCAACCGGACAGAAAACGTGTAGTGTACCTTTTTGGCATAATATAAAGAACGGCCCGCCCCATGCAGAAAGTCCACTGAAAACAAAGCGCCATTTCCGTCACGCATGCATTGACGTTACGTTTACAGGCATTCTCAAACAGTTTCAAGCAGTGCTCGGTCGCGATTGTTAGCGCGAGAATTCGTTGTAGTGTCGACTTAAATTGAATATTATTTAATTAACGATATTATTATTGATAAAATAAAAGTATTTGTACGTAACTAAGATTACTTAATAACATACAAGCAACGCACGCAGAGTCCAAGAACTGATGGGTGACCATTTTAGACTTAAACGTTAGTCGAACTTCAGCACCGCTACGAGTTCTAATGCCGATGGTGAAGCGAGGTCTTCCGCTAGAGACCCTAGGACTAGTTGAACAGTTTCAGGCATCACGTGACAGTTTTTAACAGAATAACAAACCGTAATGGCCACCTTAATGGTTTCTAGTCGGAAATGCCTGTTTAGTCTAATATAAATAAAATCGCTGACCACCTTATTTCTCCATCATCAGATCAACTGACTAATACCATAATATTGCATTTTCATCAATTTACATGTGTATAACATTTTCAATTCAAATTAGGTCAAATCCCAGGACAGGGAAAGGTTATTCTCAGGGTCTGATGATATAATCAGGTGGCGATGAATTTTTTAAAAGTAAATAAAGTGTAGATTATTATTACGCCTGCTAAAGGCATAATGTCTGAAGCTGGTATGGAATATCCAATACACTTGAACACAGCTTGGGAAGCAATTATGATCATATTATGGCAAGGATTAGATATTGGTCCTTTGCAAGGCACACGTTATTGTAAACGATTTTTAAAATTCTATTCGATCTTCTAAGTACTCTTTTCAAAATTCAGAATAATTACAGTAACAACCCTAGTGAGTCGGCAAGTTTAGGTAATAATTTTCGAAGACGACAGGAGTGGACCTTCTGTTAGTTTTCTATTTTGTGGCTTAACCTACCTAAAGGGTACACCTAACCGCGGAAGAACTGGGTCCCGCGACACACTGGTAAAGTTCTCAAGTGGCGACTACGTACCGGAAGACGGAGCGTGGGTAGGCCTCCCTCAAGGTGGACCGATAACCTGGTAAAGATCGCAGGTACTAGCTGGATGTGGAAGGCATAAGACCGGCTTTTGTGGAGATTTCTGGGGTAGGCCTATGCCTATTTTTTTTCACTTTAATCTGACCTATTAATCCGGTCATGCTAGCTCTAGAGCTAAAGCTAGCTTTATCAGTGGTCAGTCATCCGTAGCGTTTATTGTAAACCAAAAATAAACAGAGTTGATAGAGTAGTAGAAATACAGTGCTACAAAAAAGAGTAGACAAAAAATGAGGGCGCCACTGTCTGTGCAAACTTATCACAATCACGTGCAACTATACTGACAATATTTGTGACAAAAATGTTATTTCCATTTCATTTAATTTCTACTCTTTCTTGTAGCAATATAATGTATGTCTTGTCGTGTTAACTGTAATTAAGGACAATAAAAGAGTATTATGTTTGCATTTATCTACACACATCTGCCTCATATTTTAGAAAGTAATGATTTGAAATGAAATTAGTAATTATACATTAGAAGTACATTTGATGTGCGCGATAGTTGTAAATGTGAAAATCAATTTACTGTAATATCACAGACACTTAATATATGAAAATAAATTTACTGTAATATCACAGACACTTAATATATAACTGCATTTCGTTTTTGTATATAACACAGAATAATATACAGTAAACATGTCTATATTTTACTATTAATTTCAATGTTTTGACGATTCATCCGAGTTGTTAGAATTTACGGGGATATTATATTAAAAGTAACCATTCATATTAATATTTATTTTGGATTCAAACTTGGCTGAATATACCGTTGAAGTTATTAAATAAAACTCTACTAGTGAAAGCTTATTTACTATATCTTCTATGCTCATAAAATAATTGTCTCGGATAATAGACCTAGACTGAACACAATGGGAAAGAAAGTGACGCAAAAGTAAACCAATTACAACCCGGGTGTACCAACAATCGACGGGTTAATTAGTACGCTTGTTTGTACTTCAGTGTTTCCACACCAATTCTTGGATTTGGTGGTAGGAAATACATATTACATTACTATGTCGCTACTGCGTAGATACCATTTTATTATTGGTGGATACTTTTTTAATTGATGCCTATAATTTTTTTTTGAAAAGAATCCTGATGTGATGAGAACTTCGCTTAGGTAAAATAACACAAAATGTGAAAAATTTATATCTCATATAAATGAAACTGTTTAACTACGCTCCTTGAAACTTTAGGGGTAGGTTAATGATAAATTATTATGACTATAAAAAAAATCACATCTGAACTCGAAGGTAAATATTGTACAGTTAAGCCGCTTTTTTAATTTACGTCTGTGTGTGTCTGAAACTAGAATGTTTAGCCGTTTTGGCAAGCAATTTTATTTATTATTATATTTCCTCAGGCGTTTGGACCTGCAATTAAAAATTTTATAAAAAATATGTTTTCTCTGACTGGACATTTTTAACTGCGCACCCAAACGCCTAAAGAAAAATATCAGTTTTAATGCATTAGTCGTGTCGGCCCGCGGGCCAAAACCAGGCCGGACTGAAACGTCTGAAAACTCCTAGGCCGTGAAAATGGTGTCGAATCAACACCGTCGATTGTGTTTTTATGAACTATTTTTTAAACAGTTGTCTGAAAATCTCCCATACAATTTTTTATTACGAAATATGACAATGAAAAGCGTTTAGCATATTTGGCAAAAGCTGCGTTAACGTTCGTAAGCGCATCAATATTAATTTATGCGTCACACTATCGCGGTCGCCGACATTTTGTTTTTGCATGGCACTCAATGCCAGATTCGTGTTTTCGCGTTTACGTAGTTGAATATCATCTGCACTTGAAAAGGCGACTTACGACCTATTCTATTCTTATCTAGGGTCTCCCTCTACAATTATTATATCTATACGAATTAGCTTACTGTATGTTTATTTTACTGTATATTGATCTACCTACATTAAACAGTAGGAATAAAGCGTAAAAATCTCTCAAAAACATATCGCAGTAAATCTAAAATATATCTGAGTAAATACAGTTAATCGTCTTTTTGGTTATACGAATAGATACTAGATAAGGGTTCCAATACACACATACTGAAATTTCACGTATCTAAATAATACAGCTACCTCAGAATCGGTATTCAGAAACCATAAAAAATTAAATACGACTTCTACTCTACTCGTATGCGAGGGGTATCGAGTTCGACCCTCAGTACCGCCGGCACCTGTATCAATTACCTTTTTCTGAGATATGCACATTAGTTCAACACTAACCGATGCTCAGACAATGTCGGAAAACATCGTAAGGAAACCTGCACATTCAGGTGGCTCAGGTTTAGGTTCAGGTTCGGAATGCACATTTTGGTATAGCCATAAATCAATCTGGTCATGTTAACATACGAGTATCTACGCACGGGGCCACTAACTTTTCTGACCCAGTGACGATGTCCCTGTTGTTGGCATTGACATTTGACTAGTCATTTTAAAATGATGTGCCACCAATTTGACACTGTCCTTTTGGCCACGAGCTCAGATAAGTTTGTGGCACTGGTAACAGGAGTAAATAATGCACATGGGCTAGTTTCGGTTTCGTATTGAAATACATCCGCGTGCGGCAGAGACGACGGCTACCAAGCCTAGCGAGCCGATGTGTTTTACAGCCGACATCGAGCTAACGAGTTAATGGAAACAACGATCTCTCTTTCAAGATGTTCGGAACAATGACCTTAATCTTATGGTAACTAAGAAACATATGCTCACATAATCTTAAGTTGTACATAGCCTGCAGGTCCATTGTCTCGCAAACATATCGAACTACGAAAGTGCGACGTGTGACGTTCACCTTTACGAACATTGTGTGTGAACTTTCTAGAAAGGTGTGACACTGCGTGAAGCTTTTGTGCTTCATTGTCATATTATGGCGCGAATGACGTTTGATTTATTATTTTGCGAACTTCTCTGCCCTTTGGATCGAAGAGGTCATTTTATTTCACACCTAGGATCCACCGATGGATATATTTAGGGATATCATTGGCGGTTTTTGCTGACTTCTGCCAATAGAAAAGCATGTCAAAACATATTTTTGATACATATAAATCATATGTATATGTTATTACAAGGTTCCTGTACTTAGTTGAATACGATGACTGATAAACATGGTATAAAATGATTTAAAATTGAATAAAATCTATAAGTACATAGTATAAAACAAAGTCGCTTCCCGTCGTCTGTATCTATGTATCATCTTTTAAACTACGCAACGCATTTTAATGCGGTTTTCAACAATAGAAAAAAGGGTAGCTAGGGGTAATGTAGGTACACGCAAACGAAGTCGCGTCGGGTTAACTAGATTAAATAAATACGATTAAAAGTTGGCTACAAAGAAGAATTGGCAACAAATCGAAATCGGTGTCACGAGACATCATACAGTGACGTTAAGACTTTTTCACATTTCAAACAACCTACGAGTGCTATTGTAAACGATTCTCTCCTCAAATAAAAGTAAAAACGGGACTTGTCTTTGAGCTCGACCTCGAGAGCTAAAGTCAATAACTTTGCAACAAGTTGAGACACCGCGCACTTTCTCCGGTACGACACTGACTGTGGATCATACGCATTGTGAGACGCACGACACCTGCGGACTTTTGTATGGTGTGTGTCATACGGTAAACTTATTGGCGACCAGTATTTGTAGGAACGGCGGTGGCCGAGCGGTTAAGGTATCCGACTAGTAAGGGAGAGGTACCGGGCTCGAATCCTGGTGCGGTCATGTAATTGACTTTTTTCTGGGTTAAGTACATAAGTTGAATTCTAACCGATGCTCTTATGGTGAGGGAAAACATCGTGATGAAATATGAAATCTGCGCACTCAGGCGAGTGAATGTGTAAACATAATCCAATCTGGTCAGGTTCCCCTGATAGCAGGGTCACGGAGGTCAGATAGCAGTCGCTCCACTGCACTGTAATTACCTGATCTACCGAATTCTGGATCGTGGTCAAGGCGAACCTGCGCGAACCTAGGCCCACGTGCGCGAGAGCACAACCGGGACATCAACGCCAAGATTATTGTTTATTCGCTTTGGCTTTGTGTAGTTCCAGAAACTACGTTTTAGTGCTAAAATATGGCTTCTCAGTAATTTTATTGTACGAGGCGCAGCAAGTGAGAAATTAAAGAGCCGTTATAGACTGTAAAGGCGCCGTTGGCTATCCTACGTCGTCGAGTACAATAAAAATCCACTTTATAGCACTATGGTTGTGGAATGAACTACCTGGAGAGCACAACACCTGGAGTTCTTCCAGAGAGGGGTGAAAAGGTTTTTACGGGGTCGGCAACGTGTAGGTGATGGTATTACAAAATTTGCAAACGTCCATCAAGCAGCCCGTTAGCTTGTTTGCCAAGTGAGTGCCATAATAAATTTTAGAAGTTTAGGAGTTACACAAAACGTTGGTCTGCCCGTGCCCGACCTCTTGACAGTTTCTCTTTTCCTAAAGTCACTTTTCTTTTTGGTGAATATAATAAGTTAGTTCCAGGTTGTGCACGGGCAGACCAACGTTTTGTGGGTCTCCTAAACCTCTTCTATAGCTACAAAGTGGAATTTTTATTTTATTCCATGACGTTAGAATAACATACTACGCCCTCACAGTCTGTTACAGATAGTCAGCTTTATTGCTTACACGTGGAAATTGCCCGTACGACTGAACTGTCAGTCATCCATCAATGTCAATAACTTTTTTGTAGAAATGAAAAATAATTGTAGCACTAATACTTAATGAGCCTGACCATTACATGCAAGTAGGTGCACAAGGTCATGTTCCGATGGGTACATTGCAGTAGTAGTTTGAATTTAGCTGCTTTAGTCGAAGTAATTTTGATAAGATGACATTAGGCTCTTGAGCCAAACATAAATTAAGTACACCCAAACATACATACTCACACCCGTATCTACTTTCATCATCGGCCCACAACGGCCCACAACAGTCCACTACAAAGGGGAGGTTATTGCTATAATCTCCACGCTCGGCAGGCGGATTTTAAATCGCAATGTTATAAATATAACAATGGAAAAGCTGCTGCTCATTTTCAGCCACAGATACTTAACATATTTTGCCTCGAAAACAATAATCCCTTTGGTCGACAACCATGACTTGGGTTGGTGCTATTCTACTCTGCCGGACACATACGGCACATCTACATCTATCTACTTATATAAGTACCAATCTAAAAATAGGTAAGATCCCCAACAAGGCGACGTCCACAGCAAAACATCAATTTGCTCTTAAATTGGTCTATTACTGTTCGCGATTTAATATTTAGGTTACAATTGGATGTGACGTTTAAATAGGACTTTGTTTTCTAATATTTTACAACTCGGCGCTAGCAACAGTTGGCCATAAAACGCATTCAGTCAATACATTGAGGTCGGCAACGCGCTTGCGTTGTGTTACCCAAGCTCCATGGTGGATGGGCACCAGTATGTACCGCCGAGGATTGAACCAACTCCGATTAATTTTTGGACGACCTGAGTGGTTCAGTCAACATGCTGGTTTATCACGCAAGAGGCCCCAATTCGATCCTCGGCCGGGAAGAAATTTAAATGATGCATTTTAATTTCTGTAACGGATCTGGGTGTTCTATGTATAATAAGTAAGTATTTAAAAGTATTAAAGTAATATCAGTTAGGTGCCTAGCACCCGTAGTACTACCCATAGTAGTACCCATAGCAATTTTGCTTTGTTGGCGGCTATAACTAGATGGCGCTGTGCGAATTTGTCCACGATTATTTATTTATTTATAAGCGTACCACCTAATTTGCTCTTGATGAGAGTTGCGATAAGTACGTTTGTGCCTCATTAATAATATGCTTACGAATAGGCTCCTAATACTGATAACAATTTCAGGGTCCCCAGTGAAAGACTAAGTGAACCTTGCTTCGCCAATGGTATTAGGAGGAACAAGCGGCAAGCTTGCAAGCAAGGAGGCAAGCTTGTTGCTGAAGCCTAACTTTATATTCACGTCTTATTTTTCAGTATTGTATTTATGTTTAAGTGAACAGTTAGACCCGGAAAAACGGTTGCAATTTTAATGAGTAACTGCCATTCAAACAAAAATGCAGAACCACAGTGACATATCCGTAAATGGATTTTCCCCACGTAACAAAAAGGTGCGTGTCACTGTGAGGACTACGATGAAAAAAATACGTAATGCGTACCTACCCTACACCCAGTCTACAACTAACCTTCATCTACCCCACCCCTACTCTACCTTAGCCCTACCCTCACCTACCCTACTACACCTATCTTACACTTACACTTACTCTACCCTTACCTAATTGTATTTACCTAACAAAACAAAATATAATTAGTTGGGGGACAAAATTGATTTTTATGTAGATTCGGAAACAAACATTGCATCGCCATATTTTATATTTAGGTGGCCCCAGCAATGCGTGGCTGAACACGACCACCATAGCCAGAAAGTCATAAAGCTGAGTCGTCACATAGGAGGAAAACCTCAAGCCGCAGTCCTAGCAGCCGAGTGTTTCTAAAAATGTCTGCTCGCTTTTGGCACGATTCTAATACGCCTAGCGGCACGTGTTGATACTTGACGTCGGATATATACATATTTTATTAATATTTGAGTGTAACTGCTATCTATCTACCTACATGTCAATCTACATGTGAATTAGTTTAGTTTTAGTTTTTTTACAGTTCCGTCTGTCTCCTATGGACACTTTGTCTGTCCGCGGTTAAACTAAGAGACTATTTTGTATTAGAGAGCTGAAATATGGTTTTATTTTTGTATTACTATTTTTACAAAGCTGTAAAAAGTATGCTTTTGGGTTCCTACCTCCCCACACGTAAAGCGGAAAACTATATTATGGGTATTGCACTTATGATACCAATGCCACTTTATTACTGAGATTCCGCCTAAACGGTGATAAATAAGTTTGGATTTCTGACTCTTTCAGCAAACTGTCTACATCGGCTAGTTACGGCTACGTATTTACTTACACGCGTGCGACAGAGACGCCACTCTACGAAGCCGATCTAGTCGATTTGCATTATTTTCGGCCGATACCTGTACCTATATACATATAGTAGTTTGCTGAAAGAGCCAGAAATCCAAACTTATTTATCACCGTTTAGGCGGAATCTCAGTAATAAAGTGGTAGGTACAGGTACCAGCCTCTTTAGACAATGATTATTATATCATATTTTGTCTAAATATAGTGGTAACTGTGATCTAAATATAACGAAGGAAACATAATAAATTATTATTCAATTATTTTGAAAAGAGCATGTCGAGAGTTCGCCCCCTCAATCGGCGTATGTATATATGTATGTAAAATAAATTATGAAATATATTGGTGCATGCTGCTTCTGCACATGTATTCCAACTCCATAACCTAACCGAAAGAAGAAGTCGAATAACTCCCGAAAAGAATCATATCGATTAAACTCATTCACATAAAGAAAACCGCATCCAAATCGGTCCATCATCGGTTCGGAAGCTACGATGCCACAGACAGACACTCAGATTTACAGATACACACGTCAAACTTGTAACACCCCTTTTCATTCGTCGGTGTTTAAAAAGGGAACGAAATAAATTCTATAGAGCAGCAAAGCAACCATCAAGAAATGTTGGTCGTGACGGAGTTCGTGAAGGATCTCCGTCTAGGCGGCCGGGTTGCGCGCGCGTTGCGGTCACATCTCCATTGATTGTTAGGTTGCATTTTGGCCTTGCTTGCGTGCTTGCGCTATGGTACTGCTACAAAGAAACGAGATGGGTAACTTGGCTACGTTTCTGCGACCGGAATTATAACTTGGATCCGGTTTTGGACTGATTCAGTATTGAGATTGAAGTAATTAATCCGAGAATTGGTTTAGGTTAATATTGTCATTTTGGGTCTCCATCACGTTATTGCAAAATAGAAACATTGTTGGTATAGTGAAATCCCCTATCTTTTAATTTTATCAACTTATTGTCATACAAACTCAAGCCTGGATCCCGAAGAAAATCACTTTTGCATCTTCCACTTTCATACAATTACGCTGATCGAGTTTACGTCGTACTATTACCCTCATGCAAAACATTGCTTATATTGTTCGTTAAATTATTTGTTTCTTTTTAATGAAGATGTAAATTTGTACTACAGCACTACACTATAGTAGCAGACGTTCTGATACAAAAAAAACGTAACCCGAATAGTTATTCGAAAACTGATTTAAGTACTTCAAGTATATATCTTAAGTAATAATAAATTAATAAAATCTCAGATGGCTTTCGCGCGCAAAAGCTCGGGTTCCGCCTCGACCATGATCCAGGAATTGACAAATCAGGTAATTACAGTGGAGCGACTGAAATCTGACCCCGTAACCCTGTTAACAGGGGAACCTGCCCAGATTGGATCATTGTGATCATTAATGTGCAGGTCATCACATTGTTTTCCCTCACAGAGCATCTGTTAGTATTTAACTAACTACCACATCCAATGTAATGGCAGGTATTCTACCCGTACCCTCACCGTAAGAGTACTAATATTATATACAAAAAAATAATATTTTAAGATAAAATTGTTCATATAAAATATTCAATTAATGTAATTACAAAATATCTACTTGTACATGAGTAATAGAACAATGATTGCACGATTAGATTGATTAGATAAGATTAGACGATCAGTTTATGTGCTTTTGCGATAAATAACTGCGTAGGTAGGTATGTGATTCAAAAGTAATAGATAAGGTAGAGACCAAGGGAAGTAAGTACTTACTTACACCACCCTTACCGTTTTTCAGTTTCAGAGTTATGTAACCAGGTGGGGTTACACCTAGTGAGGCGAAAAACCAGCTGTTCGTATATATTTTATGTTATTGAAGGATTATAGAAGACAGATAGCCCGCGCCACGGTAATCGCCGATGGAGTTCGGTAAACATTTAACTATCCCGCGGGATCCTATTATTTTTCCGAGATCAAAAGTATTCTATGACACTCGGGAATAATGTAGCTTTGACGTGAAAGAAATGTAGTGAAAGAATTATCAAAGTCGGTTCAGTAGTTTCGGAGAATACCCCCAACATACAAACTCATACACTTTTCCTCTTTAAAATATTAGTAGTCTTGTTGCAATGTTTGGCTTTTGTTGCCTTATTTAGAAAGCAAAAGAGTACAGACGAAAGAGAAAACAAAATGGTTTTTAGATAATAGATTTTTGTTTTTATTTAAGTTATTGTACAATTAGTTTCGATCTATATCTAGCCAAAGAGGTTACTTTCTTGGCTAGATAGAAAAAGACACTGAAAACTTTACGAATGTAGGTCTGCGTTGCATTTTGATACCTACTTATATTAGGTATTTTCTTTTAATTCAAGTCAATCATTATCATCATTGTATTATTTTCTGTTCTCGCGAAATAGTAAATACATTTTATATTATCTCGACGTTTCAATCATTCGGTTGTCATGTTTACGGCATTTTGCCTAGAATATTTATATTATTTGCATTTGCTCTCAATTAGCATGTCTATGGGATGGACTTTCCAAATAATATAATCGCTAATTAAGATTTCGTATTTTTAATTAACCGAATCACGCGTCAGGTGAGTCTACCGTTGACGAAGCGCGGTTGACCAAGGTCTTCCGTCGTCCCCAACGTAACTGGTTCAACACTGAGACATTTGGAGAGGCCAATTAGCACCCCGTAAGGGTATATTGTTATTATTTTATTATTTTGAGTTACATCTCCATAAAAGTCTTTACTGAATTATAAATTGATAATTATAAAACCATATTAGAACGTCAGTAGCCGAGCGGTTAGAGTATACGACTCGTAAGCCAGGGGTCCCGGGTTCGAATTCCGCTCCGGCCACCAATGACTGTTGTCTGAGTTATGTACATTAGTTGAATACTAACCGATGCTCTTACGGTGAGGGAAAACATCGTGATGAAACCTGCACATTCAGGCGACTGGATGTGTAACCATGATCCAATCTGGTCAGGTTCTCCTGGTAGCAGGGTCATGGAGGTCAGATGGCAGTCGCTCCACTGTAATTACCTGACCTGCTAAATCCTGGATCTCGTGCGCGAAAGCACAACCGGGACATTAACGCCAAGTTGATTTTTTAAAATTTATTTAATAATAAAACCATTTTAGTAGATAATTCATGACAATTTCAATTGCGCTAATGAGGCTTAAATGATAAACTTTCTCGGATGCATCAGCTTACCTTTTGATATCCGCAGTTTACGAGCTTGCTCGAGGTACCATCCAGTAATCACACACTGTCGCGGCACTGTCACTACGTCCGTCACACTGCGCTAGCCGCGAGAAGAGAGCTTTGTCGGCGCACGCGCATGCCTATACTTATAGCTTCACCGACCTCCGCGCACTTTCCCCACCAGTGCATCTTCGTTTGCGCGAATGAAATTTCACTTTTCTTCCTCTGCGAAGAACTTTTAGCTGCGGGCAAGTGTCAATGCGATTTTGAGGTAGATGTTACAAGTTCCTAGGAGTACTTATGTCGGCATCGATTCGCAATTGTCGCGGTTAGTGAAGAGGAGAATGGTCGTATAAAAATATGATTGAACTACTGTGTCCTCTTGAATCCATAACCTATTTTCTTAACCTTGTATGTTCAAAATTTTAAGACGAATTTCTATGATGCTGACACAATTAAAATATTAAGTTACAGCTCAACCAACTTATCTGTGAACTGACATTGTCGCCACCGTCGCACTCAAACGAAACTAATGACATACCAACCATAGTTTCTAATTTCCCCATTTCATAAATGGATAAGTTGGTGGCACTGTATTTGTGTACGCATTTTTGGTATTCTGCAACAATTATAACTGCCATTGAGCTGCTATTGCGATCCAATTACAATTCAATCAAACCAAGTAAATTAGCGGACTCGAGGCCCAGACCAACATTTCGCGAATAGGGCTGCAGTCTCGAAATGGGTAGCGATAGCGTCGTAAAGTAACGATCATTAATTATTCCAAAAATATTCGGTTGCCGTAACGATCGTTCGTTTAAATTTAAGTTCCTACAGTGAAGATAAAGTGCAAAATCGAAATAAGTAATTTTCGTAGGCTAACGAAAAACCGTATTCATGGTTTCGTCCTTCCATGAAGAAATGATGCCATTTAAAAAATCTCCCTGAAGTTAAGGACAAAAATATGTTTTTATCAAAATGAATAAGAAGCTACTAGAAACAGTCCTATCTATTGTTTTGTTAATTTTTTTTGGTTAAGCGTTTTTGTGTGGTTAATGTCAAAGAGAGAATAAAATTTTGTTTGTTTACTTGTCAATTCACAATTTGTTAACGTCAACTTTGTCAACTTTGTGACTTCTCTGTGCTAACGATTTTGAAGCTTTGAAGGCTGTCAAATTTACTTGTTATATCTAACGTAGAATCGTTATTTTGTCAGCTGAATTCGTAAAGTTACCTATCTATATCGATAGCTTATAGACATAACGACAGAAATTTCTATCGAGACTGCAGCCCCAGGTCGTTTTGCGTTTTGGTCAATTATTGGATTTAGTTTAAGAGCGTCGGTGGCCGGGCGGTTGAGTATCCGACTCTCAAGCGAGAGGTACCGGGTTCGAATCCCGCTGCGGCCATGTACCAATGACTCTTTTCTGAGTTATGTACATTAGTTGAATTCTAACCGATGATGTTACTGTGCAAACCTGCAAATTCAGGCAACTGAATGTGTAACCATGATCCAATCTGGTCAGGTTCCCCTGGTAGCAGGGTCACGGAGGTCAGATGGTAGTCGGTCCATTGTAATTACCTGATCGCTAAATCCTGGAATATGGTCAAGGCGGACAACGGGCCCTCGTCCTCGAGATCACTACCGGGACATTAACGCTAAGATGATTATTTTTTTATTATAAATGGATTTAGTTAATTACGTGTCGAGGGAGATTTTACGTTTGACATAAACATAAACATGTAGACTTCTATATATAACGATGAATGTAGCAAGATACCTTTTCGACTAGTCTGTTACAAGCAGATAACCGGGAAGTTGAGTTCAAACTTTTAGTGACGTAATTTTACAACCACGTAACACTTAAAACAAGGGAAAAAGTCGATTTTCTTTTGTTGATCCAACATTTGTAATCCACGTCACTGCAATCAACCACTTCCAGGTGATAATGCTAATTTAAAACGTTGTCATGTGGACATTAAACGATGCTGATACATTTTTCGCCAATGCATGATAATAATCATCTTGGTCCGAGGTCCGTCTCGACCATGATCCAAGATTTGGCAGATCAGGTAATTACAGTGGAGCGACTGCCATCATCATGATGTTTTCCCTCACCGTAATAGCTTCGCTTAGTATTCAACTAGTGTACATAACTCAGAAAAGGGTCATGTACATATCCTCAGTGTGATACGAACCTGATACCTCTTATTTACGAGTTTGATATCTTAAACACTCGGCTACGGACGCTCCAATGCATTTCTAACACCCATAATACAAGCTTTGGGACTAGACCGCTGTGTTAATTAATAAAAAAAAATTGGTCGGTAGGTAGATCTTTTTTGTATTTTCTTTTCTTAATTTAGTGTACTTACTAAAAGTATGGGGTCTGACTACTTAGTGAGAGGTACCGGGTTCGCTCCCCAGTGTTTTGCTATGTACCAATAACTCTTTCCTGAGTTATGTACATGTGGGAGTAAGTGTGTGGAAATTAAACAAAGAAATATGAAAAATAATTCATGTCTATTATTGTAAATAACATATAAAAATGACAACAACAGCTCGAGAGGATATATTTTATCTATTTAAGCAATGTACTTATAATTATCAAAATATAGATAAAAATTAATAAACAATAATAATAATCGTGGACAAATTCACACAGCGCCATCTAGCCCCAAAGCTTGTGTTGTGGGTGCCAAATAACTGATAAACTACTTATAAATAAAACTGTAATTTCTAAAGATAGCAAATATAATACAGAAATAATATAAATAATACAAGATATGCGGACACGGCTCAGCGGTGCCGTGTCCGCAGTCGGACAACGTCTGACCTGTCGAGACTCATAGACTGCGGTGTACCCGCATGTGTGGTTTTTAATTTAAGAACACACCGGCATTTTATATCATTAGTTAGTACACATACATCGTGATGAAACTAAATTCAGGCGACTAAATGATTCTCCTGTTTACAGGATCACGGAGGTCAGGTGGCACTCGCTACATGGTAATTATCAGATCTACCAAATCCTGGATCCATGGTCAAGGTGGACTCCAGGCCATTGTCCGCAAAAACACACCGCACCGGGACATTAACGCCATAATTTCATTTATATTGATGTTATTCATCAACATAATGCTTAAGTACCTACTCCTCCAAGACAACACATATATTAAAAAATGTTGTTTGAACGTTGTTGAATGTAGCATTGGGTTTTATTGAACGACGTATTAGCTATTCCGTGCTAAATTACATTATCATCTGACGAAATAATTACTAACTAGTTATCGATTTAGAACCGAGGTTTTCTGAAGTGGACCCTGAGACTGGTTGAACGATCTAGGGAGCCTTTTAACACACTATGACGATTTTTTTTTACCACTAAGGTGGCAAACAAGCTTGCGGCCTGCCTGATGGTAAGCAGTCACCGCAGCCTATGGACGTTTGCAATACCAGAGGCATCACCCACGCGTTGCCGACTCCGTAAAAACCTTTTAACCCCTTTCTTGAAGAACTCCATGTTGTACTCTCCAGGGAAAACCTCTCCAGGTAGTTCATTCCACAACCTTAGTGTGCGTGGGAGAAAGTTTCTTTGGAACTGCACAGTTCGCGACCAATTTGGCTCCAAGGTGTGAGGATGAACTCCCTGTCGATGGCGAGCGGTGCGATGATAGAACGTAGCTGTAGGCATCATGTCAAACAGTTCTTCAAAACAAACACCGTCACACCGTCGATATATAGTTTTATAATATTATAAGATAAATGAGTACAAAACATTATAATAAATGTATTGACTCTCATCTGTAGAAGGTAACTGATGTGGAGTAAACAGTTATGTTGTTATTAACAACAGAACAGAAGTGGGGGCTTATTGGGACTTATCAACTGTCGACCTTTCGTAATCCCCCTGCTGAATCGGCTACTCTACGGGTTGTGCGGGTCGGGTGGTAGTCCCCGCACGTAAAAAGCCAAACCGTTTATTAGAATGAAAAGGTATGCTATACACAAACGTGTATAGCATACCATCATCGCCGATTAACGACGCGCAGGCATATCACCCTGCACCGGCGATAAGTAGGTAAAGGGCCTACCACACGCACAAACTTCACCGCAGTTTTGCCTGCGCAGGCCGGTTTGTACACGGAATACCGAGCGTGTAGTTGGTAAAAACGATCGAAAAACATGCATGTGCGTATGGTAGGCCCATAAGGGCTACCCTGTCATGCGTGGCCAGGGTTAATGAGAAAACGCATAGCAGAAGGATCCGCTTTACCTCAATACACTTTGGCTCATTTACTGGCCGATCTCCTAAACATGCGCCGCGTACCAGTGCTATTCCTGCAGGAGTTTAGATGGCAGGCTCCAGGTCAAGAGATATCAGCAGAAGTTTTACTTGCTTTTCTCTATGGCAGAATGTAGTGGTGTGCGACGAGCTACGGAATGGCATCATACTGGTGAGCAAAAAAACCGCTCAATGTTTCTAGAAAATTAACACTTTAAAATGAATAATCTTAGATAAAAACAAATATAAAAGAAGAATCAGCATGCCCTCACTTGCATTAAAAGAGACTCCTTCGTCGTTCGGTTGTGACGTGTTCTGGTAAACACAGAGGCAAACGACACTTTTGATTAGAGTTAGAAAGGAATTATTCAATTTATAAAGTAAATAAACTAATGTACATGCTGCCCATTTTTAGACTACGGTGACTCTCTTGACTCTCTTGACGGTTGATCTTTTGCCTCGTAAACATTAGTCGCCTTGTACGACACCCATTAGTGTAAAGGGTTGGTGCTATTCTACTATACCGGACACCACACGGCCAAGGTATGCCAGGTAAGTATTGTAACATTTATTAAACCAGAAAATTCATGTCTAAGTATTGCCATAATGATTTTGTGCCCTGTTTATATCATCATCAACATATCAGCCGAAAGACGCCCACTGCTGGACAAAGGCCGCCCCCAGAGATCTCCATAAAGGCCGGTCCTGTGCCTTCCGCATCCAGCTGGTACCTGCGATCTTTACCAGGTTGTAGGTCCGCCTTGTCCGCCGGGGCCTACCCACGCTGCGTCTTCCGGTACGTGGTCGCCACACAAGAACTTTACTGCTCCATCGGCCATCTGTTCTACGAGTTCTACATCTGTGCCCTGCCCACTGCTACTTTAGCCTGGCAATCCTAAGGGCTATGTCGGTGACCTTGGTTTGCTGCTTATATCGTCTCTTTTAAAATGTATACGAAATCGAAATTATTGAGTTTTTATCACAGTATTTATGTAAAAAAGGATTTACGTTTCTAAACTTCATGTTTAAAAAATATGTCACATATTTAATTTTTTTTTTTTTTTTTATTACTTTACTATCCAGGCATTTGACCGCCACCTCACCTGGTGGTAAATGACGATGCGGTCTATGATGGAGCATGCCTGTCTAGGAACAGCCTATTCACTCTAGCCTTGAAGGCATCCAGATTATATTGATCAGCATTATAAAAGTCGAGCCAAAGCGGCTCGTGCGGATAGTTGGAAGATCCACGACATAAGGATGAAGCGCTCGCCCGGATCGCGTCTCCCGGTGGCGGAAAGGGGCCGGCGGAATGAGGTCGTGCAACTGCTTCGCACACTCTCCGAAGTGCAACCTGTAGAAAACCGACAAACGCGCAACCCTACGCCGATGTTCGAGGCTCTGCAGCTTAGCCTCAATTAACTGCGGATCACAAATTAATCTCTTTGCCCGTTTTTCCACCGAATCCAAAGCAGCCAGTTGGTATTTGGCTGATCCATCCCAGAGGTGGCAGCAGTACTCCATGCAAGATCGGACTTGTGCTTGATATAATTGAAGCAACTGCCTTGAAGTGAAGTACCGCTTGACCTTCGAGAGGATTCCAAGTTTTTTTGCAGCAGTCTTGGCTTTTGATTCGATGTACTGTCCAAAGTTGAGATTCGTTGATAGCTCAACACCCAGGAGCTGTAGGTTGTCGGTAATTTTCACAGACACACCCCGGAAAGTCGGAGCTAGATGAAATGGACTCCGTTTAGCGGAAAACAAACACGCCTGTGTTTTGGTGGCGTTGAACGACACTAGATTGGCTTCGCCCCAATCGGACACTGCCTTGAGAGCCTCGTTCAAGCGACCAACTCTCGACAAGACTGAGCATCGCGCCTGCTAGCTTTTGCATCTGACAGATATCTATCCGTTACTGTGCTGTCGTCTGCGTACCCAAAGATACCGGGTCCAAGCAGATTGTTAATATGCAGCAGGAAAAGAGTCGCGGACAGAACCGACCCCTGAGGAACTCCCGCGTCGATAGCCTTAAGTTTAGATGTGTAACCGTCTAGAACTACACGGATTGATCGTTCACTCAGAAAATCCGATATCCAGGTGCAAAAGCCAGCAGGAATACCATATGAGGGAAGCTTGCTTAAAAGGGCTGCGTGCCAAACCCTGTCAAAGGCCTTGGAGATATCGAGAGACACAGCAAGGGCCTCGCCATGGCTCTCAATGGCCTCACTCCACATATGAGTAGCATACACCAGAAGGTCCCTAGTTGACCGACCACAGCGGAATCCGTAATGGTGATCGCTGAGGTACCTTCAAGATGCACGAGGAGTTTCTTGTTCAGTGCACGCTCCATAATCTTACAGAGTATGGAGGTAACCGAAATAGGGCGGTAGTTGGCAGGGTCTGCGCGGCTGCCCTTCTTGGGCACGGGCTGTACATTGGCAAGCTTCCATGTCTTCGGTACAATTCCAATCTCTAGTGAGAGGCGATACAGGCGCGTGAGAATAGGAGACAACTCGGGGGCACAACTACGCAGGACTATTGCTGGTATACCATCTGGTCCACTAGCCTTGTTCACGTCTAGACTCCGCAGGATTTTTAAAATCTCTTTCTAATGTATACGCACCTCTGCCATAGTGCAGTCAGCGCGGGGTGAGATAGGTGGAGTTTTACCTGCAGTATCCAAACGTGAATTCGCCGCGAATTGAGAAGCAAGTAAATTTGCTTTCTCTTCCGCAGCATGCGCCAGTGTCCCATCCGGTTTCAGCAATGGTGGTAACGAAGATTGACTAAAGTTGGATTCGACCGCTTTTGCCAAAGACCAAAACGCCTTACTTCCAGGAGGGTAAGAGGCCAGTTTGGTGCCAATCCGACCTATGTGGTCGAAACGAGCCCTGCGTATCGTCCTTTTGCAAGACTTGGCGGCGAGGTTAAATGCTTTCTTCAGTTTGCGAGTATCCGGAGACATATGCGCTCGAGCCTCAGCCCAGGCAGAGTATGCCACTTGCTTCAGCGCTTCAGCGCGACTGCAGTCATCACTAAACCATGGACGAGACTTGCCATTCATCGCTACGTCAGAATATGGAATGAAGTATTCCATTCCCTGCCGTATAACCGCGGTAACGGCTTCAGCACAACTCGAGGGATCGCCCAAAGAGAAGCATGCCTCCCGCCAAGGATAGGACGAAAAAAGTGACGCATCTCATCCCAATCTGCTGATTTGTATCGCCACACCCGTCGGGGGTTGCATGGGCTTTGGTCGGGTGGGGAATACACGTATACAGATTTCACCAGACAGTTGTCGGATGTACCCAGTGGTGCGGAAACCGATACTGAGTGCCTGTCTGGATCAGTTGTCAGCAGAAGGTCTAAGCAATTGATGGAATGGGAGTCGACATCCGGTACCCTCGTGGCGCAGTTTACTAGCTGGGTGAGATCTAGCGACAGAGCTAGTTTACGCACCTCTCTCCCAGCATGATTGGTCACTTGGTATGGGAAAAGCCACTCTTGATGGTGAGCATTGAAATCCCCCAGAATGACCAGCTGCGCCGCAGGATAACGTTCCCTCGCTTCATCCGCCGCTTCAATGAGATGGTCACATAAACGAGTCGTCTCCTGGACCCCGCTGTGGGATCGATAAACGCAGGCAAACAAGATTTGCTCTTGACCGGTATCCACTAGAAGCCACAAAATGGACAAACCAGACCCTTCAAAGCATCTGAGACGCCGAATGCAGATGTCGTCGCGAGCGTACACACAGACTCCGGCACGAGGAACATACCTGTGCTCGAGAGTATACCCTGGGTAGCTGAGGTACGCCACGTCAGCCGGACTTCTGATCTGCGTCTCAGTGAGGAACAGCAGCTGCGGTTTTTCAGTCTCGAGGTGGTGGTGGACTGCATTGAGATTTGAGTGCAGGCCTCGGATGTTAGTGAGATGCACTACAGTGATACAGTGGGAGGGAGTGCAGCCGCTGTTTATCGTTTATCTTTGTTTTTCGCTTCATGTTATATTTGAGTGATAGGTTGTTATAGGAGGACGGAAGTTGGACGAGGTAGCGCTCCGCCGACCAGCTACCATACTCACCATTTCCGCACGGGAAGGTGCCTGACGCGGAGATCGCGGGGACGCCCGAACCCCCCCAGATTGGTTACCTGGCCCTCCCATCCGGTCGCCAACCGGCAGGGTAGAGCAATCTGGGATTTTTCGTGAGATGGCGGGGCAGCCTTTCACTGGTGGCTAACCAGCTACTTGGGCCCCCAACTATCTACGGTCGGCCAGCGGCGGCACCGTCCTTCGGATCCCGCTGCCCTCCGAAGCCAGGCACCCGGTACGGGAGTGGTGAGCAGTAGAAAACACGGTTACGCAGAGCGACCACAACTGTCCAGACCCATCCTCCTATAGGGCTACTCCAGGCATCGCACCGAAACACAGCCAGGCCGCTTGACGACGCGTTCTCCTGGAGGGTGGTAACCAGCCACGGCCGAAGCCTACCACCGGAGAGAGTGCTGTCCATTTTGCACTACCCAGGGATCACGTGTAGGGTAACTAGAGTCATGAAGCCCAAAAAAAAGAGCTTCGCCTACGGACGCGGACAGCATTGATCCCCTAAAATTATAATTATAATATATATAATTAGAAATAGAGTTCGCACCCAATCGTTCAATTTCAAAAGTGCCAGACGAAGACTGCAGGGGCGATACTTAAATGTCCCAATACATCCAGCTCCGACGTAACTAATGTGATCGGGAGTCGAACTCAGAACTTTCGGGTTACGGTCAGATAACTTAATACTGCGCCCACGGGTCAAGGTGGATGAAGTTTATATCCGGTAAGTGTATCTTTAAAATAAATAATGAAAACTGCAAAGTTAAATCTTAAAAAAACAGTCTTCTTTTATTAATAAATTATGCATCAAGGGCAGAAAGCAGTGTCTTGGGTCACGGGCGGCTTATTGGACTCTAGAGTTAAAACTTTTACTCCTGAGCGAAGCGAGAGAGTTTTGTAGAGTCCTGAGTGAAGCGAGGGGTTTAAGCCGCCCAAGACTAAGACACCTTATCCCAGAGGTGAATACCGTACTTTTCACACCATCTGTGAGACAATAGATAAATCACAGTAGGCAACAAACTCTGGAATCACATAATTTTCGTGTCAAAATAAAATAAAATTTGTCTTTGTATGTCCTGAAACACGTTTTGTAATTCACATTCTTCTGCTTTTTTTCTTTTGATTAATTTGAGAAGTTCTTCGTCACAGTATTTTGCATTCGCGCCTTTTTTCATTATTTATTCCAAAAAAAGGTGCGGTTTTTTGAATAAACTCTCTTTACAGAGTTTTGATACGAATTTTAAAGTTCCAAATTCAAATCACATTATTTCCCTGATTATATTACATATAATTGTACATTGTCGAGCAGGAGGTGTATAAAAACCTTTACTGAGTTTATTCTTTTAATATACTTTACTAAGGATTTCTAGTAGACACGTTTTCATAACAAAATTTATAATATACCATATTGCTTTATTCATTTTTACATAATATTTATTTTAGTACGTGCACAAATAAAAATACACTTTAAAATTTGCATATTTTTTAATAAGTGTCGAGGCAAATTAATTTTGAGAACAAATGTTTTTTTTTCAATTTTATTAAAAAAGCTGTGCCTGGCACTCTTTACTAGAGCGCCTTTTGTTTGATAACCGCAGGGCGACCAGGGGCCGGCTTTCAACCATTGAATGAAATTACCTGTGGTCCGTAATATTTTGTTCTAGAGATATTTGCATTTTTTAAAAGCATATGAGGGCAATGTTTTATTGTTTTCCAGGAAGCCTCGGAATATTGCTATTGTTAAAGTATTGTACGTAGTTACGCTACGAAATGCGAATTAAGAATTACAATTAGAGTACGCTTCTATATGGAATCCCATTTACGACGTTTACAAAACAAGACTCGAAAGTGCTTAAAATTTACAAAAAGTTTATTTGAACTAAAAATGTATCATAAGTCTGACCTATATTTAGTAGTAGGCTACAATTTTTGTATCCCAAGCATCTACTAATTACAGGCAGAATTCGTATCTTATTCGGGAGAGTACGAGTTTTAATTCACTATTGGAATCGGGCATTCGTCTTGATGTTTTTAATATAAGTTTTCACGTGGCGCGAAAGGTGCTAAGTAGCGTATTCTTTGTGCAGTAAGTATTGGGAGGGTGTTTTGTTGTGTCATTGGGTTGCTAATTTGTTTTTAAAGTGCAAAGTATTTACAATTTACATGTCATTTGATATTTCTTGTGTTTACGGATTTGCTACAGCTACGCTAAGTTTATTAACTATACAAGATCTGTTAGTGAAGATTATTATTAGCTAACAGTTTTATAGCATTAAGTACTGATTTGTTTGACAATTATGAGATTTAATGGTAAGTCACGATATTTTATTAAATGAAGGCAATAAACTATTTTTATTCTATAAACTGATGATCTTCCAAATAAATATGAAATTTTACAAAAATTAAATATTTTCTCTTAGACACTATTTTGATCATTTTATAGATAAAAAGCTAAAAAATCAGAAAAAAGTATTATTGTGTTTTCGTATTTTAATATAGATATGGTGATTGTTCTAGATATATTTGCATTTTTTAAAGCTCACGAAGGCATTGTTTTATATTTCGATCAGGAAGCTCTGAAATATTGCTCAATAGCAATATTCGGGACTACAACAACAGCAACAATACAATAAATTGTTATTTATTGTATTTTTGTTGTTGTAAAAATAGTTTACAATAAAATTTTATTGTATTATTGCTGTTGTTGTTGTTACGTAGTTACATAAGATACGCAACCGGGGGATCGAAAGAAACCAAGAAATGGTTTATAAACTTATTAAATACAATTTTAAAAATTACATTTTATTTATTGACCACTTAACCAACGACTAGGTGACGATATCGAGGCGTACGTGCGTGCAGCTTCCGCAGTCTTGGTAGCGCCGAATGTGGAATGTGTAACACACGACCAATTCATGTGACAGACTTACGAAACGATAATGACGCAGCCTTCTCTTTGTTTTTGTGACTTAGTGAAAAATATTTAACACAACCAAGGTACAGTATAACTGTTCGCAAGGTTACAACAACCTGTATTCAATTCATAATTTTTTTTTGTTTCAGTGAAAGAAATATTTACTATTAATCTATCACAGATAACGTTATTTTGACTTGCATCAATGGTGACCCCGGGTAACGCACTTAAGTTTACAGCGCGAATAATCTTTTTGAGGTTTTGTGTTTTTCCGTTGAATTCATCTCGGATATGGGTATACGTTAGGTGCACTAGGAAAGTACTGAGATTATAGATTTTTTTTGTCCGTCAGACAAACAGGCATGTGGGCAACCTGATTGAAAGTGGTCACCGCCGCCTATGGACATCAGCGACACCAAGGGTGCTACCAATGCGTTGCCCGCCTCTTAGTAAACCTCTAATATACTTCTTGAATGTCCTAGTCCAAAGGAAACACTGTGGCTGGGAGCTCATTCTACATCATTTATTACTTTTCAAAATATTATGGTATACAACGATTCATCCGTCTAACTAAACTATGCTTTGAAGCACTGGCGATATTTTTCTTTAGAGAAGTCCTCATCTATCTATCTATCCCCTCCGACCGGTTTCGGCCATGGCGACCCCTTCAACCCCTAATCAGATCTGCGCTGATGCGCACGAAGATGGCTTGCATAACCAATCTTCGCGGCAAACTCCCGTGCACAGAGTGGGCACGTCAGTTTGCCGATTATAAAATTGTAAGTGATGTCTGCGGGTGTACGGGCTTTTACTTTCCTCTGTACAAGCCCGTGCCATTCAGACCGTTGTGCTGCCAAATCCTCTCACAAAGAGGGCTGGATGTAACCTTTTCATGTGACGTTTCTGAACATCTTTTTATCAGGGGAGTTGTCCTCAACTGCTGCTGTGTAAGCATTACGAGCGTCTTCAGGGCTATCAAATGAATTCCGTGAAACTGATATTCAATTTGATGAGTTTTAGAAAAAGAAAGAAGTCACATTTTAGAATAATTTCCTTGCACCACGTCACACGAGGTAGTTTTTGTTCAGCAGTCGGTGCTAGAAGGCTGGCAGACGGTGTACAATTTCATGAATGGTTGGCGATGATATTTTAAGTAAGTAAATAAATAAATAAATATTTGAATGAATATTCGTGGACAAATTCACACAGCGCCATCTAGCCCCAAACTAAGCAAAGCTTGTACTATGGGTGCTAGATAACTGATATACTACTTAAACACTTTTTGAATACATACTTATTATACATAGAACCTTGGCCGTGTGGTGTCCGGCAGAGTAGAATGGCGCCAACCCCTTACACTCATGGGTGTCGTGCAAGGCGACTAATGTTTTCTAGGCAAAAGATCAAGAGTCTCCGTAGTCTGGAAAATGGGCAGCAGCATTTTCTATTGTTATATTTAAACACTGCGATCTCCAACCCGCCTGCCAAGCGTGGAGATTATGGCAATAACCTCCCCTTTCGTGGGAGAGGCCGTAAGTCCTGCAGTGGACTGTTACGGGCTGTGATGATGATACATAGAATACCCAGACCCGTAACAGAAATTAAAATTCATCATTTCAATTTCTGCCCGGCCGGGAATCGAACCCGGTACCTCTTGCGTGGCAGACCGGCGTGTTGACCATTGAACCACTCAGGTCGGCAAACACACTTCAGAAGATTTAAGTGTGTCTTCTATCTGCTTGTAGATCGTTTTTGGGTCTTTGTGTAACATTTTTTACAGCCTCGATGCTTTCATCCGTTACTGAAGTCCGGACGACCACTTCTGTCATCATATTTCAAGGAAAATGTTTCTTGTTTCAATTGAGAAAATCATTTAAAAAAGTTGCACGGCGCGATGAGAGGTTCTCAAAAACGGATAACAACCTACTATGACACTCAGTTTCATTTAAACCAACTTTAAAATCATATAGATTGCACGTAAATGCTAACGTTTGAATTCTATTGTTGCCAGGAAAAACGAGCGAAATGTAAAAATGATATAGTCACATTTATTTGTTCTTTTTTGGCTTTACGAATTCGAAATATGTATATAAAATTATGTTTCAAAAAAGTTTTAATATTATAGAGATCACTTTAAAAAAAATTGTCCAATTAACGCCAACGAATGGATTTTGTTAACATCCGTTTGTCCTATTTGGACGGATTAGCGATCCCTTTGATGTTACCGCCGAATACGCCAATAAACTTTCGTTGACGAAACGAAACCCGTTCGTTGGCGTTCGTTGAGCCGGTGTGTACCTACAAAGCATTAGAAGAGTGTGTAGCTTCTACTATAAATAACGCCTGTACAACATAAAAGTTTGATTTTGTGAACCACAGATACATTAAAAGCCTTTTTAATTACTTACTTATTAAGTTGATTGAAAGAATATCTTACCAATTTTCCAGCATACCTACAGTCACTGTAGGTCATTGTATAGAATCTGACAATCATGTATTAACGTCGCATGTTGGCCTCTGTTTGGCTATAACAACGATAAATGTGATTTCATTTAATCGTATCATAAAATAAGTAATTCTAATAAGCGATTTAACGCAGTCTTCTAGCCAAAGCATTGTTTTTTTTTATTATCAATAGGCTTGTCCGCCTCAATTATGGCAATTGTGTCCGGCTTCTTAAGAACAAGCGAGCTGAAGCCCGAATTTATTTATTAACCTAGGGAATCCAACCGTGTTTAGTGGATGGGTCCAAACATTAGCCTGAGGCGAACATTTCTAGTTCTATTGACAGCGTACGCTCAGCTGTAGCTTCGAAAAGTTAATCAGAATATTTTTTTAGTAAACGAGATACTTTCTCGAGGATACTGGAAATCGGAGGATACCATCTGAAAGTTCTATAGACGAGAAGTTAGATACCAAGTTAATATAATAATCCTGTAACAGAACTTTTCCCTGTTTATTATTTTTGTATCGTTTTTTATTCTTGTTAAAGATATATCATAAATTCGAAGCCTTCCTTCATGGGTCATAAATATATATTACCCTATGTACCTATTTAGATACACATAAGTATGATTACCTAAAGATTACATTTTTCGTTCTGTGTGTTTATGGTTTGTGATTATAGAAATTTATTTCTGATACAATAAAAAAAAACATCTTGGCGTTAATGTCCCGGTTGTGCTATCGCGCACGAGGGCCCGGGGTCCGCCTTGACCATGATCCAGGATTCGGCAGGTCAGGTAATTACAGTGGAGCAACTGCCATCTGACCTCCATGACCCTGCTACCAGGGGAACCTGACCAGATTGGATCATGGTTACACATCCAGTCGCCTGAATGTGCAGGTTTCATCACGATGTTTTCCCTTACCGTAAGAGCATCGGTTAGTATTCAACTAATGTACATAACTCAGAAAACAGTCATTGGTACATGGCCGGAGCGGGATTCGAACCTGGGACCTCTGGCTTACGAGTTGCATACTCTAACCGCTCGGCCACCGACGCTCTTACTGATACAATACTCATTCATATTATTACACGGTCACGGTCACGTGTTCATGCGCTTTAACTGAAAAAATATTTTTAACAAGCTTACGGCCTATTAAAATGCATATTAAATACATACCTTATTTAAAGTTTAAAGAAGCTTAACTCTGATTCCTGCTTGTGGGGTTCTCGACTGAATTATAAAAAACCGGCCAAGACTTGTCATGCCTAAATCCTTGGTTTACTACGGAACCCTAAAAATGAGTTGGAAGTGAAATCCCCTACTCTCTGACTGGCATAGAGAATATGTCCTCGATGCTGCCTTGTGATGACGTAAGGCAAAGAAGGCTTACTATTAGGGTACAATGAGATAAGATAAAATGGGAAACGGAAGTGCCTATTTCAAACTGTAATGCTTTAAGCAAGATAAGTAATTACCTAAGCATCTACGGCAATGGCTAGTATCTTTCTCACCTTTAGTGGTAATGGCAGAATCTCTGGAGGAGCTAAGCTCGAAGACCTCAGTAGAGTATTTCAACAGGTGGGTCTTTGATGGGTTTTTAAAAGATTCTAAGCTAGTTGTTTGATTTAGACGCTTGAAATTTTAGTGCCTATGTGTTTCTTGGAACCCATAGCTAATATTTGTATACAAAAAAAAACAGCATTAATTGAGTTTTCTTTGGCAGAGATTATTACACTTTTCTCCTAAACCACGTAATGTACATATATGAAATAAATACCATTAATAAGAGCATATAGTAAGCTAAAATTCGTATAGAGGAATTTTGTTTAAATGGTTTCGAGTTCCTGTAATTCATAAAAATTAATAAAATACACATAGCACAGGTCGCATTAGCGTAGGTCGTAAATCGATTTTCAAGTACAAATGATATTCAACTTTATGAAAGCATACGTAAAGGCGAATCTGGCATGGCACGTCAAGCAAAAACAAATGACGCGACGGCGTCCTCAAAAATTAACATGACAAGATGAACTTTATGCCGAATGGTAGGTAACACCTTACCCAAGTAATGGTTCGATCTTTTCTCGAAGTTGTTGACGAATTTGTCTATCTGGGGACAAATGGTTAAATTAGTTTAATTCAACTTCGAGAAAGAGGTCAATCGACGAATCAACGTTGGGCAGCGTTCGAGAAATGGAGAAAAACGTTCTTGTCCAAACTACCGCAGTGTCTTAAGATGAAAGTCTTTGACCAGTGTGTGTTGCCAGTGGTGACATACGTATCATAGACGTGGTGCTTCACAAAGGTCCTCATTAGAATGCACGTCATCATTGTAGCGTGCGATGGAAAGAGCTATGCTCGAAGGGTCAGAAATGTAGTATGCGTAGCAGAACCATGGTCAAGCGGCAATGAAGAGGCCACATAGCTCAGAGAATCAATCGCCGATGGGCGGAAATGTTGCCCACCGGATATCGCAGTGAAGGATGACCCCCACGAGGTGGACTGACGACCTTGTAAAAGTCGTAGGGAGCGGATTGAAACAAGAGGCGCAGAGTCGAGCGGTGTGAAATGCGTGGGGGGAGGTCTATGTTCAGCAGTGTACGTCCTGCGGCTGAGATGATAATGATGGTGATGATGATGTTTTGGTTTAACTGTAACTGTAAGTCTGGAAGTATTCGGATAAATATTCATAATCATCTTGTCGTTAATAACCCGATTGTGCTTTCGCGCACGGGGGCCATGTGTTTCAGAATTCATCCATATTTAAACAAAATATTTATTTTCAAAATTAGGTGGCCCTTGTTAGCCTAGCCGCCAGTACGGTCCAGTACCTTATTTCTTCAATCTTTGTTAATCTTATAAACAATACACCGCAGCATTCAGTGGTTTTACGAAAAGGGTTTCTAAGAAAAGGATCAGTAAAACATTTATTTATTTTAACTCCCTCTGCCATTTTTGGTTCTGGGTATTTGTTCCTGTAGCGACGCTGTTATCTCGTATGAGAGGAACCAACAGAAGCTCCAAGGACGTTTGCCGGTAACATAATGACTAACGTTGTACCTGACAACACATTTAGCTTTTGTTTGCCGAGTATAATTAGTGTTTATTTTATTTCCTAGGTCCTGTGTAGAGCCTTTGTACTGTTCTTTTTCATTATTATACGGTAAGTACTTTCACTGCGTATTTCTTAGAAATACGCAACGAATTTATTAGCAGCGTTTTACTTGAAACAAATGCTTAATTAATTTTTGTTTTATCATCCAAAAGCTTCCAGATTTACGGCGAGGGAAAACATCGTGATGACAACCTACACATTCAGACAACTGAATTTGTAACCATGATCCAATCTGGTCAGGTTGCCCTGTCAACAAAGTCACAGAGGTTAGATGGCAGTCGCTCCACTGTACCTGATCTGCTAAATCCTGGATCATGGTCAAGGCGGATCCTCGTGCGCGAGAGCACAACCGGGACATTAACGCCAAGATGTTTTATTTAATTATCATGACAGTAAGATACAAAAACACCGAGGGCACAAAAAACGGTCAAGTTCGAGTCGATCACACTTACGTGTGCTAAGTAAAGACAAACGTTAATGAAACTTAGCACAAGCAGACCTTGTTAGGTCCAATACAGTAACATCGATTAGTTACGATAATTAGGACTGACCATGTAACGACAATCAGCGCAGAGACTACAGTGATAGCGTGATGTGAGCGTAGTCACGTATAGCGCATTTATTGATGCGGTGTACGACCTTGGACTTATTTGAGGACTTCTGGTTGATACTTTTTACTACTCTATTTCCTCAACTAATTGGCATCATCTAAAGCCTAAATGATAGTAAAAGTTTTCGAAAGATACTAAGTTAAAGTTGTATGTTTGTACGGTGCGAACACCGTCTAGTCAGCGCTGAATTTTATTTGAATGAATGAATGAATGAATAACGCTTTATTGCACAATCAAAAGAATACAATGGGTACTTAAAATTAACAGCAGGAGAAGCAACAGGCGGCCTTATCGCTTAAAGCGATTTCTTCCAGGCAACCTTTTTGGGTAGTTAACTGTCGACAGAAGTGCAAGATAAGGAAATAAGCTGAGAGCCCGTTCAACAAAAAGACATATTGGTGTAATTTTAATTAATACTAATAAAACTATAGATAAATTTATATACCTAGCATAATACTATAAATTAAATACATATTTAAAAACAGAATAGAAGAGAGTAAGGTTTATCTGGAATGATATATACTTCCTAGTTCACATATTGTTATAAGTTAGTTGTCTACTGCGCACCAAACAGTGAACATCTCTTACCATACCATATACGTAAATCATTTACCATTGTAACTTACTTAGTATATCTATTTAAAAAATAATTGTTCAAGTTAAAGTGTGTTAACACCATTTAACTTATCAACCAACCTCTACCAACCAACAATGAACACTTTAGGCATGCTCATGCCGTAGTGCATGAGCCGTTAGTAACAAAAGATCGTAATCTATGTTGCCACTTTTTTTACCACTTACGTACTAAGGTGGCAGAATATCTTACATATTGTTGATATAATATTTCGTTTACTTGGTGGAACACTGTCATCAAATTATATGGAAAGCGAGAAAGTAAATAAGTCGGTGCCAGGCGAACAATCATCATCATCCAATTAGCCGGAAGACGCCCACTGCTGGGCATAGGCCGCCCCCAGAGATCTTCACAAAGATCGGTCCAGCTTGTACCTGTGATCTTTACCAGAGGGCCTAGTGTGAGTTCCGCTTCGATTTTACTTAACCATCGCGTTTGCGTTTATGTCGAAATTAGTATGAAGAAAAAAACTTCATTTACGTACCACTAGGCGGCGCTATATATTCTTTCATACTAATTTCCACGTAAACGCAAACGCGATAGTAAAGTAAAATCGAAGCGGAACTCACACTAGGCCCTCAGATCGTCGGTCCACCTAGTGGGAGGTCTACCCATGCTGCGTCTCAGCGTCAGGCAAACAATCGAGACCTAAACTACAAGCATCTCGCATAGTTCCAGAAACTCCGTATCACTATAACATCCGTACCTAAGTCATAATAATTGGGGCGGCGATAAGGAATTATCTCTGAAAACATTTTAATTGCTTCCTTGTAACAAAAGTATGTCAATAATTATTATGTTGTAGCTGTTTTAATCTGAATAAAACGATAGGTTGGTCATGCATGTGGTGATTCAGATAGGTATCTAGGTGGATACATGTATGAATTATCGGATGTATGACTGTTAATTTTATATAATCTTTTTTTGGCTGGTTTTACAATAACTAAAATAATTTTTGTAATATATTTTGATCTACATACATTGTAAAACTGTTTGTTGTTCCTAATAAAGCCAACGTAATTTTAAAATAAAATAAATGTTATTAAGTTTAAAAAATAATCTAGTTATTATTTAAATCTATCTTTGTCCAATTACGACTCTGTTTGTTATTTATTTATGCTTGATTGAAAGTTTTGATTCTTAGTTTGTTGTAATGAATAAACTCAAAAATTTCTTAACCGACTTTAAAAATTATTCACTAATAGGATGCTGCATTATTCCCGAGTGACATATAATTTTTTATCCCGGGAAAATAATAGGATCCCACGGGAACATTGCATGTTTACAGAGATCCGAACTGCGCGTGGGTGAAAGCCGCTGTGAACATCTAGTTATTACCATGAAACTCTTCGAATCCATTAATTGGTCCTCCATAAATTTCCACGAGTGGAATCTCTTGCCGGATTAATTATTTCTTGGAACATTTTGGAGCATCTTAAAATGATTATAAACTTGTGAACGAAAGCGGCCCTGCTCCATTTCGTTTCGAGAGAGGCTTACATCACGACGTTACAATCCTTAGAAACCGGGCTATTTATCATCTATTCTAATATTTGGAAAACAGGCTGTTACGTTTCGTGTTACTATACACATTACGTGCGTCATGGCAGAACTTGGCCTGGCGCACTGACCTGGTACTCATCACCAGGGACCAGGTATTTTACGTGTTCACGACGTCCAGTTTTGGTAATTTTAGACGTAAATGACGTCGTAATTGTTGTCATATTGACGTACTAAATGACAGCCCAATGTCATAGCTTCACAACGTCTCTGATGACGTCGAACAGGACGTCTATGACGGCCGTTAGTGGGACGTCCTGTAAGAAGTACTATGAACGAGCACAGCAGATGTTAGGAAAACGTTTTATTAACTTTGTGACTCTTTTACAGTCGTGATTTTACGTCGTCATGTCGTCCAATTAGGGTCATTTTACACGTAAATGACGTCTTTATAGTCGACATATCGACGTTCTACATGACGGCACAATGTCATAGCCTCACGACGTCAAACAGTACGTCTATTACTGATATCAGCAGAACGTCTATCTTGGGATATAATCCATGTAATGGCCTTAACCCATACATGCTCAACTTTATTTTTTCGAAAGATTATTTTTATTTGTCTTATTTTAAGTATATGTAACATAAATAAACATGTTATTTAAAAAATAGTTGTAAAAATAATACAGTTTTGGAAATTTTCACCGCCCCAATATAGGGGCGCTGAGCACGCCCCGCCACACATAAAATTTATTGTTTCCGCAATATTTGGAATTAAATAACTAATTTTGAATTATTTTTATTTATTTATAATTGTTATTTATTTATTCATTATGCAGAAATTACCAATATTTTATTACATTGCTAAAAATATAACACTTAGTTTTTAGGATTGAAATTTCTCAGAACTGTTAGTATGGCAACCTACATTACATTTTCGACACTGGGTTTTAAGGCGAAAATGGGGAAATGGGAAATTATAATGGAATGTAAATTTAAAAATTTAAGTGGGGTTAGGAACTCAAATGCCATACGATAAATAAAATAATGGAATCAGAATAAAGAGAATCTATCCAGACGAACGCAATCAAAAATCTCATAGAAAAGGAGGAGAATCCTTGAGATTGGCTTCAATGGACGGCTCAAATACCGATTCGACGCATAATTTCCCAAATAGGTTATTGCTACAATCATGATAGATTATAAGAAATGTTGATGGCCCTTCTAGCCCAGCTGATGAAAGCCTATATAACTGAAATGCGTTAGAGGTATTCATAGTACCATTCAATGGCCACATAAAAAAATTGTCAATACCACTTCTTCTTACTGATATATCGTAGCAACCAATATTTTGATGAAGGCGATCAACTGTCGAAAATGTAATGTAGGTTGCCTTAGGTACTATTTTCAGAAATTTCACTCATAAAAACTACAAATTTTATATTCCTAGTAATGATTTTGTTATTTCCACATAATTTATAAATGAATAAAAATTACTTTAACATTCTAAATTAGTTATTTAAATCTAATTATTTTCCAATATAGCGGAAATAGAACTATTCTGGAACAAATTTTACGCGTGGCGAGGCGTGCTCAGCGCTCCGAAATTGGGGCGGTATAAAAAAAATCCTTTTATATCTATATGTCACATTGATTTATTTTACAAAACCCATTTAACATAAACCAACCAATAAGAAAAGCCACTTTACACATACATAATAACATATAAACTACTTATAAACTTAGATTTTTTTCCGCGACATCATAAACACAAATCAAATTATCAAATTACAGATGAAACGATGCGAAAATAATATTTATTTTGTTGGCGCATGTTGTTAGCAATGTATTTAAACGTAATAGTGGCTTGTAAAAATAAATGAATACTTTTTACATGTAATAAATACCAAAAAATCCACAGTTTTAAAATTGGGGCAGTGAGCACATACGGGTACTGATGTTAGTATTTCGTACGCCTGGGGTAAAATTTGGTACGTCCTGGTTCGTAAACTGACGTTAACATAACGTCTGTCTTGGTCATCATCATGTCGCTCAACGGGTGATCTTTTAGTGTACCTAACACACCGTTAGGCTTTAGCTGTTGAGAGTCAAGTTGAGGCACTGGCAGTTGGACTAGATATGGCGACGGCGTTCGATCGGGTCTGGCATAGGGGTCTTCTTTCGAAGTTACCATCATACAGGCTTCCCGAGGGATTGTGCAAGTGGGTAACTAGCTTTTTGTCAAGTAGATGCACCGTAGTTGATGGCTGTTGCTTCAATAGTTTGGACATTAAGGTGCCCGTGGTGTCCCGTAAGGCTCGGTGCTGTCTCCAACTCTGTTCCTCCTAAATATCAATGATATGCTGACCATTGACGGCATTCATTGCTCTGCGGATGACAGTACTGGAGACGCCTCTTATACGGGTCATGCCAATATCCCTCGTGCCATAGTGGAGGAAAGTCGCAAAGTACATGTGTCTAAAATCGAGAGTACTTTATCTAATATCTCCAATTGGGGACGACTAAATCTAGTCCAATTTAACCCCACTAAGTCACAAGTATGCGCGCTCACCGCCGAGAAAACTCTCTTCGTTGTAGCTCCTCAGTTTCAGGATACACCGCTTTCCATCTCTATTTATATAGAGACATTTGGAAGAAAAAGGTCAATCTCGTATCTAAAAAGCTGGGTGCGGCGTGAAGTATTGCTTTGATCTGTTAAGCACTTAACAGATCAAAGCAAAACTTCACGCCGGGGCAACGGCTTCTTCTATATAAGACTCAAGTCAGACCCTATTTGGAGTATTGCTCCCATCTATGGGTGGGAGCACCAGCATATCAGCTTGGTCCTTATGCCTCGATCCAAAAGCGCGCTGTGAGAATTGTCGATGATACTGGTGCTTACAAGTGGTATTGAGCCGCTGAGTCAGCGTAGGGATTTCGCCTCCTTTTGTGTGTTCTACCGCTTGTACAACGGTGTTTGTTCTGAAGAACTGTTTGACATGATGCCTATAGCTACATCCTATCATCGCGCCGCTCGCCACCGACAGGGAGTTCATCCTCACACCTTGGCGCCAAATTGGTCGCGAACTGTGCGGTTCCAAAGGATTTTTTCCCATTCATACTAAGATTGTGGAATGAACTACCTGGAGAGGTATTCCCTGGAGAGTACAACATGGAGTTCTTAAAGAATGGGGTGAAATGGTTTTTACGGGCAACCTACTAAAGGCGTCGAATATCTCAGAATCGTTATTGGCTTCTAACTTAAATCTAAAAGAAAAGTCTCAGCATAGCTTCTTTCTTCAGCCAACGGACGAACAAGAAATTATTTCGGTCATAAACTCAATAAAACTGGATAGCGCACCGGGCGCAGACGGCATAAAGGCTGAACTGATTAGGCACATCGGCAGGGAAATAATAACTCCACTCACCTATATATTCAATCTTAGTTTGTCCACGTCGACCTTTCCTAGTGAGTGGAAAAAAGCAACAGTTATACCAATTTACAAATCTGGCGGAAAAATATCTCCCTCAAACTACAGGCCTATCTCTCTGTTACCTATTCTCTCCAAGATCCTAGAGAAAATAGTAAATCTTCGACTGAGGAAATACCTGGAGAAATTCAAACTACTCGCTGACAACCAATTCGGCTTCAGACGCAATCGCTCCACCGAAGATGCTGTGAGTCTCCTTTTCGGATCGGTATCCGACTATCTCGACAAGGGACACAGCTGTATAGGTGTCTTTCTAGACCTAGCTAAGGCATTTGACACCATTTCAGTGCCAATCCTTCTCAAGAAACTCGAGGCCATTGGTATAAGAGGAGTGGCGCTGGAATGGTTTCAAAGCTACCTTAGTAACAGATCCCAGCGTGTGAGGGTCGGTAACCAAACCAGTGCTGATCTGCCAATTGATTTTGGTGTTCCCCAGGGAAGTGTGCTCGGACCAACCTTATTTATTATTTATATGAACGACATTCACCACCTTTCTTCTCAAGATATGAGGCTGATCTGTTACGCAGATGATACTGCCATTGTGTTTCACGCTCCCTCCTGGAAGGAAGTCAGAGAAAGGATGGAGCTCGGTATGGGAACTGTCAAGAGATGGCTCGATAACAATCTGCTGACACTAAACCTCCAAAAAACAAAATATCTCTGTTTTTACAAGACTTCAGCATCAGCTCCACCAACTCTAGACGAAATTCAAATTCACTCCTGTTCTGTCTCTCCCTGCAGCTGCGAAGCGGTAACAAGGACCGAGTCCATAAGGTACCTGGGAGTTCAAATGGATGATAGGCTCTCCTTTAAGCACCACATTGGCTTGCTCGCCACTAAGGTAAGAAAGCTAATCAACATCTTTAGAACCCTCCGCAACTCGGCCGATCCCACGCTCCTCAAGTCCATCTATAGAGTATTATGCGAGTCGATCCTTACTTACTGCATACCTGTCTGGGGTGGGGCTGGTGTATCTACAATGATCTACGTTGAAAGAGCGCAAAGGTCCATTCTGAAGGTAATGTATAAGAAGCCGTTTAGATTCCCAACCAAGGATCTTTATTCGGAGGCCGGTGTCCTGAATGTCCGCCAACTGTACATCCTTAAGGTGTTCTCAATTGCTCACCGAGACACTCTAAGATCCGCTGAGTATCCAGCATTACTGGCAAAGCGGGTTTACCGTATTCCACCAAACCCTGTAAAAACTGTCTTTGGAAATAAATATCTCACCTTCAAAACTCCCTTTATATATAATTTAGTTGCGCGTAAGTGCGACATCAAATCCTCTTCAGTTTGGGAGGCGAGGAAACGGGTAACTGCGTGGCTACTTACATTATCATACTCGGAGACTGAAGATATTTTGAAAGTAATCCAATAAAGACAGTACACACACGCACGTACGATTCAAACATACACACGCACACGCACACACGCACACACACACACGCGCACACACACACACACACACACACCATAATCTTAATTTAAGTACTTATTGTTAAAGGCGGTTGATATCGGTTATTTCTTTTATACGAGGCAAATTAGATGTGTGTTTTTCGTTTTCGATAATCTATGTCAGACTATTACAAGTAGGTACTAACTTATTAAAGTTACCTATCAAATTAAATTTAATTACGTATATATTTCATTTGTCTATTATTCTGCTAGTACTTATTTATATTTCTTCTTTTTATTTTTAATTACTTGAATGTAACCCAATATGAAATTGTTATGTTGCCCAAAGTATAGTTTTCCTAAGCATAGATGAATCCATAAATATATTCCGGCCCCACGATACAGGCCTGCCCTAGTGTGGTGGCTAAAATAACCTCTCAATTTATCTGTAAATTTATCTGTAGCATCGCGTAGGTGTTGTCCCTGGTATTGCAAACGTCCATAGGCTGCGGTGACTGTTTACCATCAGACAGCCCGTAAATTTGTTTGCCACCTTAGTGGTATAAAAAAAAGAGATCATCGTCATCATCATCATCGCAACTCATAATATTCCACTACAAGTCTTGGGGCCTCTCCCACAAAAGGGGAGGTTATTGCAATAGATAATCTTTAAGCTTTACAGGCGTGATGGAGATCGCAGTGTTATAAATATAGCAATAGAAAATGCTGCTGCCCATTTTCCAGGCTACGGAAACTCTAGATATTTTGCCTCGTAAACATTAGTCGCCTTGTACGACACCCTTGAGTGTAAGGGGTTGGTGCTAATTGATATTTAATTGAGTTAATACAACTGGAGTCACAGTTGCGTGAAATCTCGACGAACAAACGACCGACCTTAAAATGACCTAAGAATATTATTACCCATACCGACGTCGCTCACGTCACCCTGCTACCTGTGACGCTTCGTTAGTGCTTATAAAATTTAAGGGGGTCTCTAAAATTCCATCATCAGATACTGATCTGGTGAACATAGAATCTCCTCAATTTTATAATTCAGTTAAAAATATTGGAAGATGTGTGTGGTTACCCATTAATGGACTGTTATGGGCGATAGCTGATGACTGTAAAGTTACGGTGATGTCACATATTCGTCAGCAATCAAAACAGTGTGCGTAATAAACCAAGTACTTGCATCATTGCTATTTCCCAGAGAAAAATATAAATAATTATTGTGTTTACTCACCTATATTGCAAACAGACATAGGTACGTAAATATAAAAAACTCAATTCACAATACGAATAAGTACCCTATTAATAAATTCAATTTATTATCGCAATATCTATGATGATCTTCCATTCGAAGATACAGTGAAAAAGTTACAGCCGAATATAAATTACAACCATTTGTTATCGTAAATTATAGCCGCCATTTTGAGCCTCACTATGGCGAGTATTTCCACGTCTGTGTCTAGAATTTCTGATTTATAAGCTGCAAAATTTCATTAAAATGCTTTCAGTAGTTTTTGGGTGACAAAGGAACATACTTTCATCCCTGGTGGCCCTTTAAGCCACGCTGATTTGGTATTATACCTTTTATTCCTCTTGGGCCTCGAGCCCGATAAAATTGTAATTGGGTCGCAATAGCAGCTCAACGACAGTTTTAATTGTAGCAGTTCTAACGTTGAATGCGTCGCCGAATAAAGTGTAAGTCAGAGTTTAGTCCATCGACTCGATAAGAAGAAGAATTGTAGCAGAATACCAAAAACGTGTCAAACTGCCCTTGCGATCCAACAAATCGATCGAGATATTTGTGAATTAGTGGACTAGAGGCCCCATTTAGACGCATAACCATACTCGTCTTCATACGGCTGAAGACACATTTAGATTCCTGTTTCAGTGCCTATAATAAAACTTGTATCATAACATCTCCTATCGATTTTAGGGAATAATTATTATACATATCCTCGGCGACATATTATAATACATTTTAATTACATTCATATAAAATACATCAACGGGGGCGTCACCCTCGTTGAACTCTATTGTGCGAAAAGTAAACATTAACTTGAATAACATTCATTACTTCATTACTCATTACTTCATGTGGTTATGAACATTGGAGTGTTGAAGCTTTGTCAATTATTTATATGTCAATAATTTATAAATGCGCATCTTTTGAAATAGAAATAGAAAACATTTATTTACACACAATAACACCACAAATACATTACATATTGGCTTAGAAAGGGTTCGAACCACTGACCTACAACATTATACAGGTATTATTTGAGGTCAGTGGTTTCATTCCAGAGCCATGAAAAAAAAAAATGCAAAAGTTACTAAAAAATGCACAAACAATACTAATACAAACAAACAACATGAAATTATGAAACAGCACAACAAGCTACATATTAAATTAAATAAATGTCAAAGAAATAAATATAATATAATTATGACAACCTTGTATTTTTCAGATGTCTATCTACCTACCTATGGCTAACCGAAGTCTTAAGTAAAAGTAGTTCAAAGGGCGACAATTACAATGCATTGGAAAACACACTGGAGCAACTCACACTAAAAGGAATTTAATCATATTAATAAAAGAGATATACAATTAATGATATGATATGGCCTCTGGTATTGGTCAGTCGCATAATGTGGCACGATACCACCACTATCCACGCCATGAGCCTTCAACCCTTGTGATGAGTACAAACATAATAACCCTCCTTCTGCCTATCCTAGATTACGCTGACTCTTGCTATTTGGATGCCACAGAAGAGCTACTAAACAAACTTGAGCGTTTGCAAAATGTATGCATAAGGTTTATTTTTGGTCTACGAAAGTATGATCATATTTCTCTTTATCGATCGCAGCTCAAGTGGCTACCGATTCGTTATCGCAGGAACGCTGATGTCCTTTCTATGCTCTTCAATATCCTCAACAATCCCTCTGCTCCCTCCTTCCACTTCTCCCGGGCCCAAGACAAGCCTTGTTGGTCCAATGTAAAATCATTGTTATCCATCCCTATCCATCATTCCGATTTCTTCTCCTATTCCTTCACTGTCCATGCAGCGAGACTATGGAACTCACTGCCACATAATGTGCGTGACAGTCAGTCACTGTCTATATTTAAAAAGAGAGTCAAGGAATATTATCTTTCCCTGTCTAGTCCATAATTTATATATTTATGTATTTTATATCGCTTGTTTTAATAATATGTCACTTAATTTATATTAGCTTTATATACCTATATATTATAATATAATATATATATATATATACAATTATTGTGCACGTCGTATCTGCGTTACTTTAGTCTAACATCTCTCTTCTGTAGGCCTGCTGGAAGAAATTTCTTTTAAGAAATAAGGAGCGCCTGTTGTGTCTCTTGTTCTGTAATATTTCTCTGTATATCATTATTGTGTACAATAAACATTTAAATAAATAAATATTCGTGATTTTTTTGTTTGTTCAAAAGAAATTCCTTTACATTTTTATTAAATGAATGTAATGATTTCAGGCTACGAAGAGGAGGTGGCAGATAATTCCAGCATTTTGTAGCTGAAAATCGAAACGCTCCGCGAAATCCAGCTGTACGGTCACTTGGCAGCAGGAGGGAATACTGCGATGCCCTAGTGATGTTCTGGATTTCGCTAGTTCACAACAGTTTATCTGCGAGGTATGGCGGTATACTATATCTGACTACGCCGAACAGGAGGTTAGCCAAATGCAAGATCCTACGATTGTACATTTTCAAAGTATTTGCATTATTTAAACACGGGGTGATGTGCGTGCCGGGAGGTACAGGGAATCAAAATCTAGCACAAGCGTTTTCTCTAGCAACCGAGGGCCATAAACAATGTCCATGTAATTCGTTTGGATAAAACAAGTGTCTCACATAATTGTAATCTTATCTTGGTAGTGACGAAGGGTATTTTTTGGTATAATACCTTTAACCTAGAATAGCACTGACTCAACACTGTCGATACGTGTTTTTCAAATCAGAGTTGCTCATCTGAAATTAGGCCCAGGTTTCGTGCCTCACCAACACGCTGAATAGGTTGATTTTGGAATTTTACGTTTGCGCTGAAATTTTTTAATCTGTTTTGTGGTACCCAAAATCATAAACTTACAGTTACACTTTGCCCGTTACAGGAGTTACACTTCGCCCATTGTGCTATTCTGTCCAAGTCGCCGTTTAACTTTGCAACGGCCGAGTCCACGTCGCCGGGTGTACATGGGATGTAAAGCTGTACATCGTCAGCATAAATGTGGTACTTGCAATGCTGGATGGCTCCTGTGATGTCTGCGGTGTAGATGATAAAGAGAATCGGACCCAGGATCAATCCCTGGGGCACGCCCTGTGTAACAGCAGATGGTCTTGACCTGTGGTTCACCACCTTTCCATCCACCATTTCGATGTGCTGTTGGCGATTCTCGAAATAGCTGGCAAACCATTTCACAGTGTGGTCACCGAAGCCGTAGTACTTAAGTTTAGCCAATAAAAGTGTCACGTCTATGCAGTCGAAGGCACGTGAGAAGTCGAGGAGCGTCATAAGGGTACCCTGGCCACTGTCTTGCGCTTCCAAGATGTCAGTTTACGGATTCCCGATTGTACCACAGGCAGGATATAATTATCCTCCAAATATTTCTGGACTTGGTCTCCCACCACTCTTTCCAGAATCTTGGAAGCACAAGGAAGAATGCTTATGGGTCTCAAGTCGTTAAAAGTAGACGGGTTACTATTTTTGAGTAATGGTCTAACTATAGCGTGCTGCCAATCTAGGAAAATGCCCGTTTCAATGGAGTTATTGACAATAGCTGTAATAACTGGCAAACTGTAAGGCATAGTCATTGATAACATATCTAATGATATGTCATCGATTCCAACTGCATTCGATTTTAGGCTTTTAAAAACCTTAAGTATAGGTACATTCCTCCGTCACCTTCCTCAGCTCAAATCGGCTAAGGTTACCACAATGCGATTTAAAATACTCCAATACTCCGTACTTTTGATACCATTTTAATTTTTTTAACATAATAATTTATGCTAAAAAGTTATTAAATTAGGCCATCGGCGTTGGCGCTGATCCTTACTGTACAATCTTCTAAACCCAGCTAATCCCTAGAGTGAGACCCTGGTGCTACTGGTCCGGGTGCCGAGTTCGCTGTAAAAAAAAATTCAAAGTTTAAATAATTTTATTCAATTTAGGTTTATACAAAAACACTTATGAATGTAAACACTAATAAATTTTCTTGTGGCTGAAAATCGAAACGCTCCGCGAAATCCAGCTGTACGGTCACTTGGCAGCAGGAGGGAATACTGCGATGCCCTAGTGATGTTCTGGACTTCGCTAGTTCACAACAGTTTATCTGCGAGGTATGGCGGTATACTATATCTGACTACGCCAAACAGGAGGTTAGCCAAGTGCAAGATCCTACGATTGTACATTTTCAAAGTATTTGCGTTATTTAAACACGGGGTGATGTGCGTGCGGGGAGGTACAGGGAATCAAAATCTAGCACAAGCGTTTTCTCTAGCAACCGAGGGCCATAAACAATGTCCATGTAATTCAGTTTGGATGAAACAAGTGTCTCACATAATTGTAATCTTATCTTGGTAGTGACGAAGGGTCTTTTTGGTATAATACCTTTAACCTATAATAGCACTGACTTACCACTGTCGATACGTGTTTTTCAAAGCAAAGTTGCTCATCTGAAATTAGGCCCAGATTTCGTGCCTCACCAACACGCTGAATAGGTTGATTTTGGAATTTTACGTTTGCACCCTCCGCTGAAATTTTATTAATTTGTTTTGTGGTACCCAAAATCATAAACTTTGACTTATTTACATTTTTAACCAAAGAGTAACACTTCGCCCATTGTGCTACTCCGTCCAAGTCGCCATTTAACTTTGCAACGGCCGAGTCCACGTCGCCGGGTGTACATGGGATGTAAAGCTGTACATCGTCAGCATAAATGTGGTACTTGCAATGCTGGATGGCTCTTGTGATGTCTGCGGTGTAGATGATGAGAGAATCGGACCAAGGATCGATCCCTGGGGCACGCCCTGTGTAACAGCAGATGGTCTTGGCCTGTGGTTCATTCCTTTTCCATCCACCATTTCGATGTGCTGTTTGCGATTCTCGAAATAGCTGGCAAACCATTTCACAGTGTGGTCACCGAAGCCGTAGTACTTAAGTTTAGCCAATAAAAGTGTCACGTCTATGCAGTCGAAGGCACGTGAGAAGTCGAGGAGCGTCATGAGGGTACCCTGGCCACTGTCTTGCGCTTCCAAGATGTCATTGACCACCTGAGCCAAGGCCGTAGTAGTACTATGTCGTTTACGGATCCCCGATTGTACCACAGGCAGGATATAATTATCCTCCAAATATTTCTGGACTTTGTCTCCCACCACTCTTTCCAGAATCTTGGAAGCACAAGGAAGAATGCTTATGGGTCTCAAGTCGTTAAAAGTAGACGGGTTACTATTTTTAAGTAATGGTCTAACTATAGCGTGCTGCCAGTCTAGGAAAATGCCCGTTTCAATGGAGTTATTGACAATAGCTGTAATAACTGGCAAACTGTAAGGCATAGTCATTAATAACATATCTAATGATATGTCATCGATTCCATCATTCATTCTGCATTCTGCATTCGATTTTAGGCTTTTAATAACCTTAAGTATAGGTACAGTCCTCCGTCACCTTCCTCAGCTCAAATCGGCTAAGGTTACTACAATGCGATTTAAAATACTCCAATACTCCGTACTTTTGATACCATTTTCATTTCTTTAGCATAATAATGTATGCTAAAAAGTTATTAAATTAGCCCATCGGCGTTGGCGCTGATCCTTACTGTACAATCTTCTAAACCCAGCTAATCCCTAGAGTGAGACCCTGGTGCTACTGGTCCGGGTGCCGAGATCGCTGTAAAAAAATTCAAAGTTTAAATAATTTTATTCAAATTAGGTTTATACAAAAACACTTATGAATGTCATACAATTAAATACATTAATTTTCTTCTACAAATTAAGTCAGTATACAAAATTCAATTCAATGTATCCATTGTTCTATTACATTAAGTTAATCATTATCAATAATATAATGTCATAACTTTTACATATCAAACTATAATTAATTACAATATTGTGGACTAAATTTATCAGTTTAAAACATGTCAAGGTAATATTCAGGTCAAGAACATTAAAATAAACTAGGTACAATAAAATAAATAAATAACAGCATCATGGTTTGCCTTCGGAATCATACATTCAGTTCCTGCTTATATTCAACAAAGTCAGTGAAAAATCATTTATTAATAAATAATAGTATAAAATAACAAAATATCATATTGATAAAGAAAAATGTAATGTCAGCTTGTAAAAAGTAGATTATTGATCAAAAAAAGTAGAAAAAGTAGATTTAGATGTAGACGACGCAGTCCAACCGCCACTGAAACTCTGGTCCCCAGCGCAAGTCTGACTCTCAAAATCTTTTGAGGGTCAGTTTTAGATGCATTTTATATGTGTTCGTTTTGATACATTATTGCTGATACTGTTCGACACGGCAGGATGACTTAACTGTATGGTGGTAATTTCGATAGAGTGGACCTTTTGATACAGTGACTTTTCTGTAGGATGGACAGAGTGGACTGCATGTTTCCTGCTTGCTTTCGGGTTAAAGATAGTACCTATACGAACGCGCAATGTGTTTAATAAGCTGGAAGTTCACAGAAGTTAAAGACAGTACAGTGCCACAATAGTATCTGATCCAGTGGCGAAAACTGGAACTAAGTGTACCATTTTAAAATGTTATTCTTTTGCCAAGTAAAACCAACAACAGTGACACTGTAACCGGGTAAGATAAGTTGTGGCACTGTGTGATTGAATCCTCTTGAGGATGAACCAATAACAAAAAAACGCCCTAGTACGAGCCGAACACGCATACGAATGGTTCCGATAGTTTACGGTCCTTACAAAAAACCTTTTATTTGATAGTCACATGATGCAGTTTACAACTTTTTTTAACTTAATTGTCGAATAAAGAAGTCCGCGTTTGGGTCACAGAAACTGATTGTAAACTTCATCGATCAAGTGGTTTCGAAGAAAATTGGCTATGACACACGAACAGACAAAAACCTGGGTGGTTCTATATCTGAGGGATCCTTTTTTTTTCGGATGTACGAAACCCCAAAAATGATAAAAGTCAAGAATATACTCACAAGCGAATAAAATCAGCTGTTCGTGTGAAGTCGGCCATGGTTGTTACTGAGAAGAAGGGATCAGCCTTCTATAACCTATGAATTTTACCTTCTTTAACACTTATTGAGCAAAAATATTTTTTTATGTGTAGATGGAGGCAAACGAGCAAGCAGGTAACCTGATGGCAAGTGATTACCGCCGCCATGGACAATCGTAACACCAGCGTTGCCAGCTTATGAGCAAAGTCTAGATTCCAATGTAATACCGGTTCGGGAACATCCATTGCATAGAATGTTTGTACGCTGCAGGAAGGTGGCAGAACTTGGCAGCTGAGGTATATACAGTAGAGACGAGAGACTCTATGTATATGTCAAAATCTTTGCAGTAGAGTGACTGCCGCCTAGCCCCTGTGACCCTGTTAACATGGGCATATGACCAGATTAGATCATGGTTATACGCTCAGTCGCCTGAATGTGCAAGTTTCGTCAGGATGTTCCGTCACCGTATCCCGTTAGAGTTCAGCTGCACTGGCGGTACTGGGGATCGAAATTCGTACTTTTCACTTATGAGTCGGCTAGCCATTAGGTCACGCTCTATTTAACAGATTGAGAGTTTTAGCGCCATTATGAATATTTTAGCAAGCGTAAAAACCTATAACTTTTTGTGAATGAGACCGTAGTTATTCATTCACGAACGTATAATCAGGGACGAAATGCGTTCATCATAATAATTATTATGATTCATGGCCGTTTTTTACTAGATTTGGAACTTGGATGATGTAAGGATATGAGCGGTTGTGAAATAAGAATAGACAAACATCTTAGCACTGGTTCCTATGACAGACATTAGGTATGATTATGACCGAGAAATGTAATTCCTCCAAAGTAACCATATTTCTTGGCAAATCAGTCTGGCAACAGTGTGGCAAGAAAGTCGTGAAAGGAAAGTAAGCACTGCTTTTCCAACAATTAATTTCTGTGAAACTGAGTACTTCTGCTGTCAAGTGGCATCGTAATTTTTTTTGTCTTTCTTGCCTTGCCAGACTGTAGTTGTGTACCTAACAAGAATAGACTATTGTCTTTGGCAACTGGTAGCGGTGGTAGCGGCTGGTGGAAAGCAAGATTATTAATTTAACCTTTTTGGCAACTGGTTGCGATACACAGTTGCCATGGCGGCCCTCTAACATTTAACTGCACAATCATTATATTCTAAAATTGTAGAAACCGTATAATGTTGCCTAAATTGGTTAATTTATATTATGAATATTCACTATCCACTTGATTTGGAAAAGCTAGAATTTTAGGGTCTACATATTATTTCTTCTAAGGTAAGTTTCTTTGTATTCCGTAATGTACAAGACGCTTATGCTTCATAGGCGTTTCATGGGCACCTGTGTACAAAATGACGACTATTTTACCTGATCTTTCTTTTGCGCGTACATTAGCTCAAGGCGTCGAGTTTGATAAAGTAGGATCGGCGGATCGATATCATAAAGATTATTGGTTTTTTATGCTATTCAGTTGTTGACTATCAGACAGCCCACCTGGTAGTAAGTGGTAACTGCCGCTCTGAAATTCGTGCATATAGGTTGCATTTGCACGTGATAAAAATGCAGAACCACAGGTTTGTTGTCACTATGAAGACTAAGATGAAATAAATGTCTCATGCCTGTAATTGTGCATTAATATCAAGTAGGTATATTAGTATTTTATGATGGTAATTCATATTTATTAGATACTAGCGATCCGCCTCGGCTTCGCACGGGTACCACTACGGGTACACGGGTTACTTTCAAGCGAAAATTATTTGATTCCGCACACGACTCTTGACATTGACTCCCCTCCCGTACCCCGTGCTGCCTAGATAGCCGAGCGGACTGAGCGGCGAACACGCGACTTTTTTCTAATATTCACATTTTTAAACTCGTGATATCTTTCGAATGGAATGTCTGAATTGAATAATTCAAAAAGTTATATAAAGGTATTGAAGCAGTCGTGAATATGAAGTAATTGATTTCGGTAAGGATTAATACCAAGGTACAAATAAAGAGGGTTTTTTAGCGGCGGCATTTCAAATTAATTTTGAAAATAAAAAAAGTTGTTGTAGTGACATAACTACAATAGTTGGACATATGCTACCGCGGAGTTTTTTGTAGACATTATGATGTTCTTCAATATTGTTGTACATTATTTTGTTCTATCGCTAATAGTTTCGGCAGCGCATTCGACGAAAGACATTTTAAGACTCATTTTTCTACACCTTCGGTTACATTGTTCAAATTTTACCAAGGATCCCTAATTTTTTTCAAAATGAAATGTAGCCTATGTCAAATTGGAAGAATGTAGCATTCTATTGATGAAAGAATTTTTTAAATCGGCCCAGTACTTTTTGAGCCTATTCATTACAAACATACAAACATACAAAAATAGGTACAAATCTTTCCTCTTTATAATATTAGTGTAGATTTTATTCGGCGAAGCAAGATAGTCCAAGAATTTTCACTGAGGACCCTGAGACTGGTTAAACAGGTTCGGGAGCCGATTTACACTCGCGGTTGGCGATATATAATATGGAAATCTGATCGTTCACGGCGGTTTTGTTTTGGGTTTGGCATTAGCTGAAGGCGAAGAATTTTTCCGGTTATGAATAGCTGCTGATCTGACCGTCGTGAATGAGTTCTTTCAAAATAAATCCGCACGTCTGATCACCCACAAGACTGGTAAGAGAGCCAACCTGAGCTATTACTTTGTCCAAAGACTATATCGGCAAAGTGGCTATCTGTAAATTCATAATACGAGGAGAGAGTCTCACTCAACTTTCCCCTACCAGTAACATTTTCATGTATAATTGGTTAGCCAAGCCTCGTTATCTCTTAACTCTCAAATCTGATAAAGGGTCAAGCTCATAACTCTACAAAGTCTAACTCCACCAATACACATATTTTGGTCAGAAAGTATGGCTTGGCCGTTTCATAGAACTATTGCATGACACATAGGCTATATTCAGTGCACGACTGACGCGACGGTCGAGGCTGAAGGGGCTGATGTCGTCATAAATGCTAACCTGCATACCAAATTTCATATTGCTAACACTTCGGGAAGTGTCCGTTAGATTTTTTTTATATACAGACATGCACCACCCTTTTTGGGGGTTGTAGGCTAAAACTTAAAGAATCCTTAATGTTCTTATTGTTTGTGTGTAAATCTAAGCTTGTGTATCAAATTTCAACTTCCTAGAACTTCGGGCAGGCAGAGGTTTTGATGAGAAGTGAGTCAGTGAATCAATCAATCAGTGTCGAACGCGCCTAACTTTAGGTGCTAATAAAATCCAAAGTATAAATGCCAGATAAATGAAAGTTCATATTATTATTATGATTTATAAGTCGAGCTGTCTAGCATTAAATAGCCCGAAGATATGAGGGTCTGAAAATTCGACGAAACGTTTCGGGAAAAGGTAGGTAGTGCCCCCTGATTTCAGCTAATGAGAAATCAATAATTATTAGTCTTTACAATTAATATTATGAATGGGAAAGTTTGGTTGTGTCTGTGTTTGTTACCTCTTCACGCCTAAACGGATGAACGGATTTGGATGAAATTTGGTAGGTTATAGATTAGGATCTGGAATAAGATATAGGCTAATTTTTGTCATATATTTTTTGTAATTAGCCCTAATTTTAAACTTCATCTAAAAACGATTATTACAGGCGAACTTTGTAAAAAGTCGATTGCGGCGAGATGATGTCATGCCTGCATGGCGCGCCTGCGTGAATTATTGGAATTATGCCGGCCACTCACTTTCATGCTTCTTGATAAAAAATAGGCATGTCTAGCCAAACTAATCGTATCTGATGAGAAATTTTAGAAGGTTATAATGCCAATTGATGGTCATCATCATTATCATATCAGACGAAAGACACCCACTGCTGAGCATAGGCCTCCCCCAGAGAGCTGGTACATGCGATCTTTACCAGGTCTACCACGGTCCATCTGCGTCTTCTGGTACGTGGATACCACTCGAGAACTTTACTGACCCTCGGCCATTTGTTCTTCGAGCTATGGGTCCACTGCCACTTTAGCTCGGCAATCCTTCGGGCTATGTCGGTGACCTTGGTTCACTTGCGAATTGACGGTGTGTGGAGTAACATGGGCGGGATCATGCCACTGGATCAAACGGCTTGATAATTAATGGCAGGCATAAATCCAAACGCTGATTGATCAAGTGGCATCTTAAGAATAATCAAGCCAAACTGACCATTTGTGGGGATAAATTTTGGAAGGATGTGTGAAGAAGAAGGTTGCCCTCAGGACATGCCTTGGCGCTCTAGCGTCAAGGCACTTCTCTTCATTCCTCCTCATCATTCTGAGTGTTAGTCCAATTCGTTCTCTGTTCATGCGGCTTAATTGTGGAATTCGTTGTCGCATACTGTACGTATTAGTCCTTCGCTTGATACCTTTAAAAGCGAGTTAAAGAGTATTTTATATTACCTTTCCATTTGTTATCCCAAATATATATATACCTATGTATTTATGTCTGTAGCTATGTATTATAATTCACATTTGTACTACCTTATAGTAGTATTTCAAATAGGTATAAAGTATTTTTAAGGAGCACACCGTCTACGTCTAAGATATTTCTTATAAAATAAGCTGTATCCGTTGTACTGTTTTCCTGTATTACAATATTGTTATCCTGTTATTATGCACAACAGTAAAATAATGTGCAAGGTAAGTTAGGCTTGATCATGCCACTGGACCCGATTTTTGTAAGTGTTACAGTTATAGTCAAATGTAAGCAGCGTTTCTGTTATAAAGACTCGAAACCATTCATGTACAGCTGCTACACTTTTATTTACACAGGTGGTACATGTTACACAACCGATAATACAACTGATATCTTATCAGTACGTGAACTGGATAACAAACGTCTAGTCATTTAGCCAGAAGTGTTACTTGAGTCGTACATGTTATTATCGAATCTTGATTTGTAATGGTGATGGAATGTATAATAGGATGTGGATAGAGTAGATAGTAAACTTGTTGTTAATAAAATTAGCGATGTTATTGTCTTTTTAAAAGCTTTCATCGTGCAGCTTTGGATTGAATATCATAGGGTATAGTCATCAGACTTTAAATGTAATCTAGAGGTATAGTACTCATCAAGTCCATTCCAAATAGCCCAAACACGATTGGTTTCTCTTATGGCGTTGATTAGTTCCTGTGACCATCTTCCGACTATATCATCAGACCAGCTTCATAATACCATTATCATCCAGGTTACATAAATGACTGGAAGTGGGTCAAGTTAGGCTTGCAAGATTATAAGGTCTCAAGTCCCCTAATTAAATTGCAATTGGATCACTGCTTAACGGCAGCTTTAATTGTAGCAGAATAGCAAAATCGCGTAAAACTGCCATTGAGTTGCGGTTGTGAACATGTCATAAGTAAATTTGCGGACGTGAGGTCCTGGACATAAAAGTGAACTTACGACTCCATCATCAGACCCAGCTCCATGATACCATATTAATACATTGTCATCCAAGTTCTAAAGTAATTCACAAATAAATAAAAATATCCATAAAATTATTTAACAAGCAATGTAATTTCTTTTCTTTTAGTGTTTTTTCCCAACTTATTGTGATTTTCTTGCTGAAATAAAATAAGTACTTATCTGGCCGTGCTTTCATTCTATCCGCACGTGCCGCTTTGGTTCAACTGTTATGCATCCGTATCCGTATTGGACGCCTTCAAGGCAAGAGTGAATAGGTTGTTCCTAGACAGGCATGCTCTATCTTCGGCTGCAACGTCACTTTGCACCAGCTGAGATGGCGGTCAAATGACAGACTAGTCGTATTAAAAAAAGGTGAGCCAAATGCCTCGCAATTATAGTCGAAAATCAAACGTGGTGCCGCGCCACATTAGCTGGGCAGAAGATAGTTCAAGGAACATCAAAGGGGACTAAAAATCAACCTCAAATCAAATCAAATCAAATAATTTTTATTCAATTTGGGTTTTACAACACTTATGAATGTCAATATCATCAGTCCTATGTTCCTCAGTCAATCCGGCTGACAAAAAGATGGCCTTCTGTAGCCGTATTCACAATGGCTCGGAAATCGGATTCGGATACGGATTATAGAGAGTAGAGTTTCCGTGGAATCTATCGGGATTCTGAATACCAGTTTTCGAATCGTTCGACACGGATTCGCCACTCACGAATTTCGTGTCGTATCGTTCGGAAACGGTTTCGAATCATTGTGAATACGGCTACTGAACAGATCGTGGTTGGGAGGACCTCGATGACCACAATCCACATGGTCCAAGATCGGACTATATGGGAAAGAAAACGGATTCTGCCTGACAGATAATTTTATAATTTAAACATGAAAATTAAGCACTATGTTTTTAAAATAATTATTAATATTTTAAGTAAAAGAATTCAATAAATAGTGATTATATCCAACAAAATCACAGTGAGGCGTCTATCCCCGCCCGAGGCGACTTTTCCCCCAATCCTTTTGCTACTATTCGCCACAGTAGGCAACTATCCCTTTTGAGAGAACAAAACAGGATTTGCTTAAAAGCAATCATTATCATCATCATATCAGCCGTAAGACGCCCACTGTTGGGTATAAACCTTCCCCAGAGATCACCACAAAGGCCGTCCTTTTGCCTTCCGAATTCAGCTGGTACCTGCGATCTTTACCAGATCGTCGTTCCACGTAGTGGGAGGCTTACCCACGCTGCGTCTTCCGGTACGTGGTTACCACTCGAGAACTTGACTGCCCCATCGGCCATCTGATATTGTGTATTGATATCTACCTGTATTGATTAAAAATACATCATAGGTATTTGATTATGCTGTGTGGCGTCGCCACCCAAAATAATAGCACCACCCCATCTCTTCCCGTGGGTGTAGTAAGAGGCGACTAAGGGAATGTACCCGAAAGATGGGTCGCAGCATATTTCTGGGTACATTTACATATACTGCACTGCGATCGCCAACCCGCCTGCCAAGCGTGGCGTTTATACCCCTCCCCCTCCCCATGATGACAAGCACACACAGGCCACGGTCCCCCGTACCCGGCGGCCCCGCTATTTTGGACTATGGTAACGGCGGGGCAGGGGGTGCGAAGAATCACCGGATGCGAAAAGGCTACCACAAAGTACGACCACTGGCCCTGGCCACATACAATGTCCAGACACTGCGGACTGACGAAAAGCTCGTGAAACTGGAGGAAGTGGTAAGCAGATTACATTGGGACTTTATAGGGATATCTGAAGTCCAAAGAAAAGGGGGAGGACTCGATAATCCTGAAGTTCGGAAATCTGCTTTACTTCCGGGAGGGCGACCAACTGTCCCTAGGTGGTGTCGGGTTCCTCGTCCACAAATCCCTCGTGAACAATATCGTCAAAATCGAGAGTGTGTTGTCTAGGATAGCGTACCTTAAACTCAGAATTACCAAGCGGTATTCGTTGAAGGTCATACAGGTCTAGGCACCTACTTCGACTCCCTTCGACGATGAAGTGAAAGCTATGTATGATATTTCTACAGCCATACATACCTCCAAGACACATTACACCATTGTCCTGGGGGATTCAACGCAAAACTGGGCAAACGAAGCGGAGACGAGTTGAGAGTGGGGCAATTTGGAGTTGGAAGTCGGAACGCTCGCCCAGGTGCTGGCTGGATTTATGGAGAAGGAGGGACTCTTTATGATGAACTCATTTTTCAGGAAGCCGGATCATCGCAAATGGACGTGGGTTAGTCCCGATGGTGTCACAAAAATTGAGATTGACTTCATACTATCTACGAAACGACTTATATTCAATGATGTCACGGTGATCAATAGCGTTAAAATTGGCAGTGAACACCGCTTGGTAAGAGGCACATTGATTATTGATCCCCAGCTGGAAAGATCGAGATTGATGAGGTCCACGCTCCGGCCTATACCCATCCAAATTTAAAACCCCGAGAGCTTTCAACTCGAATTACAAAATCGCTTCGAGTGCCTAGGAGAGTGCGTCGACGTGGATGACTATAATAACAGGTTCGTGGAAACTGTCTACGGTTGGGTAAAATTTTTATAAAGCCTGCCGTATAAACAGAACAAACAAAATCTCTGATGATACCCTCAAACTCATCGAAGAAAGACCCGGAATGACTCTGCAATTCCCTGATGATGTCTCCCAATTTAGGCGACTTAATCAACAGATCTCCAAGTCTCTGAATCGTGACATACGCCGCTTCAATACTACCAATATTGAGGCGGCGATCGAGCTGAACAAAGGCTCTAAAGTCTTTGCGAAAGATCTGTCGAGTGGACAGAGCCAGTTGACTAGACTGAAAACGGTTGACGGCAGAGTTGCTTCGACTAAGTCCGAGATTTTGAGGGAAGTCGAGAGGTTCTATGGACAGTTATACACGACAGCACGGGCACCTGTTACCAGTATGGCAAAAAACCCCAGAGCCAAGTTGACCCGACACTACACCGAAGATATCCCGGACATCAGCCTGTACGAGATTAGTATGGCGCTCAAACAGCTTAAGAACAACAAGGCGCCGGGTGATGATGGAATTACGGCTGAGCTTCTGAAAGCTGGTGGCAAACCTGTGCTTAAGACCCTTCAGAAGCTGTTCAATTCCGTCATCCTCGAGGGAAGAACGCCGGAAGCATGGCTCAAAAGCATAGTGATACTGTTCTTCAAGAAAGGTGATAAGGCTCTCTTGTAGAACTTCAGACCAACATCGCTGCTGACCCATGTGTATAAGCTGTTTTCGAGAGTCATTACGAATCGTCTCGCACGCAGGTTTGATGACTTCCAGCCTCCCGAACAAGCCGGATTCTGAAAATGTTTTAGTACCATAGATTACATACATACGCTGCGGCAGGTTATACAGAAGACCGAAGAGTATGACCGGCCATTATGCTTGGCGTTTGTGGACTATGAGAAAGCCTTCGATTCCATCGAAACTTGGACGGTGCTCCAGTCTCTACAGCGGCGCCAAATTGACTATCGATATATCGAAGCACTGAAGTGTTTGTTCGAAAACGCCACTATGTCAGTACGTCTCCAGGATAAGACCACATAACCTATTCAGCTGCAGCGAGGTGTTAGACAAGGTGATGTCATATCACCGAAGTTGTTCACCGCTGCACTGGAGGATATCTTTAGGCTTCTGGACTGGGACGGACTTGGCATCAATATTAACGGTGAGTACCTCACCCACCTCATGGCTGAAACCCTGGAAGACTTGGGCAAAATGCTCGATGACCTCTGTAGTGCCTCTCAACAAGTAGGTCTTAAAATGAACATGGACAAGACGAAAATTATGTCGAGTGTCCATGTTGTGCCTACTCCAGTGACAGTTGGAGGCACTCCACTTGAACTTGTTGACAACTATACATACCTAGGACAAATAGTCAAGCTAGGTAGGTCTAATTTCGAGAAAGAGGCCAATCGACGAATCCAACTCGGTTGGGCAGCGTTCGGGAAGCTACGCCACATAGTTTCGTCCCAATTACCGCAGTGTTTCCATCAAGACCAATGTGTGTTGTCAGTGATGACTTACGGAACTGAAACGTGGCCGCTCACTGTGGGCCCTATAATAATGCTCACTGTTACCCAAATAGCAATGGAAAGAGCTATGCTCGGAGTTTCTTTGCGCGATCGAATCGGAAATGAGGGGATCCGCAAGCGAACCAAGGTCACCGACATAGCTCTAAGGATTGCCAGACTGAAGTGGCAGTGGGCAGGGCACATAGCTCGAAGAACAGATGCATATGGCCGATGGGGCAGTAAAGCTCTCGATTGGCGACCACGTACCGTAAACGTAGCGTGGGTTGGCCTCCTACAAGGTGGACCGACGACCTGGTAAGGGTCGATGCGGAAAGCACAGGACCGGCCTTTGTGGAGATCTCTGGGGGAGGCCTATGCCCAGCAGTGGGCGTCTTCTGGCTGATATGATGATGATGATTTGATTATGAGCTGTTGATGTGATGTGATTGAGGTAGAGATCATGATTTACATTCTAATTTGTGAACAATAAATCGACAATCGAATAACGATATCGACATTTATTGACATTAATTTAACGTGACATGTATTTAATGCTTAATGATGTTGAGGATTTGTAAATTTTTATTCGTAATACCAAAAAGGGTACATGTATTGCATAATAAACACGTAAAATATTATCAACCTGGTGAATATTACCGAGAAGAAATACAAAATTCAAGTGGTATACTTGATCGCAAAATTAATTATTATTGCTACTTAAGCCACAAACAATTTCTACGAAACAATAGCCTCAGTTGGCCTTTCTGGGCAAAGTGAAGGTTGCGTTGCTGTTCGTCTTGGTTCCATAAAATATGAAACTAATCGAATAAACGCTGCGCTGTAACCCACTTCCACCATAAAGTGTTTTTAAACAAAACCAACCGGAAAATTTCTTTCATATCAGGTTACATTCTAATACACTGCAGTGAACAACAACGATGACCAAATCGCTCGAAAGCCTTATTGCGGCACATAAAACATAATGTTGTCGTGTTTCTCGCAAAGCCTTCGACGCATACCTAGTTCCTATACGTATCGTGTAGACGATGTCGTCATCGGCGTGGGATGGCTCGCAGTTACCAGAGTCTTGGAGAAAGTAAGTATACTAGTGCCGCCGCCGGGCGCCGCGTGGGCCCGGCTCCCGCCCCGCCCGATGACGCACCGCACTAAGCGTGCACGCCAGTCTAAAGATATCTCTAATGTGTTAAGAAAAACTAATACTTTTACCCAGCTGACAGCTGAGTGCTAGTTGCTAGCACTAATTGCGTCCGGCGCATTCATATTTAGGTAGCTACTTTATTGTGGCAATGAGGAGCATTGAAAGTAGGTAAAGTGGGAATTAGAAATGTTTCTTCTATTATAGGTTACAGTTTCACAAACAGTCCGAATTTGTAAACCTCATAAATATTACATTCGAATGGAATCATCCTCTGCAATATTTATGAGCAATTGTTGTGAAACAATAGTTGTTTTACCGCACCGTTGAAGTAATTCCATATACCTACATCACATTGCATTTCAATTTTATGTTGTTGATATGCCTAGCCTTGACCATATTTAAATACTTGCTGAGGTACCTGTATGTACTGATAAATAACAGTAGAAAATACAGTTTCTATTCTACTATATAGATAGTATTATAAAACATAAATTACTCGTTGTTTTAGATATTTTAGATATCCCTTTTAGTTTGTATTTATCTATGACACTATTAAGTTCTAATTTGTTGGAAATGGAATCATTTATTAGGTATCGCAGGTCGCCGTTGGGGGGGCGTTTTGGTCTAAGGTTATCTATTGCCTACTAAAATGTCTGTGAGGTTGTAGATTATAGTGAATTATACAAAAAAGAAACAGCTTAAGACGAATAAATCAACAGAATAACAAGTAAATAATAAAATTGTAGGTACATGTCGTTTATAATAAAGAAGATACTTATACGACATCCCAGATATGTAGGTATATGAAACTAATAAAAAGCACTAACAACAATTTAGCACGACAGAACCGTTGTGAAACGCACCAACTATTTCTATACCTAAAACAACTATCCCAAAAATGGTATAAAAAAAGGTGTGCCACAAAAAAATATCCCGCGACCAGTTGCCGCGAGCGCGCGCGTGTCGAAAGGCTATCACCGAGATACATTAGTCAGGCCAGGGTAGGTAAGTTCGTGCAGCGTTGTTTGGTCGGCCGACCCCATCCCATCAGTTTATGGCTGGCTACCAGCCCACTAGTCCACCATAGCGAGTCGCGAGCGCCGCACCGTGCGCACTACGCTCCGACGCGTTAATAGACACCAACTAAAACAAAATTTTGTTTGCGACAACGAACGCTTGTGAAAACACCGACTTTAATCTTGTCCGAAAAGTGAATGAGTGAGCATGCTTGAGTGGCCTTAACAGTGTATCTCGTGGCTTCAATTGGAAAGATTAACGTGTTTTGTTGTTCCGGATCACGGACAGACAGTAATTGGGTAAGTTTGTTTTTTGCTTCGTTCTTTTTTCGACTTGTGCAGGTTACTCTTTAAGTATAGAACGTGTGTTGTTGGTCAGTAATTCGCGTACCTAGCATATTTCAGATGTTCTGTCGTTGCTGGCTGGAAAACGGTCTCGGGTTGACACGTTTTCGCCAACCGGGCCAAGGTCACGATCGGCGTCTGCCCGCCGCCGGCCGGTATAAACTTACACGAGTTTCGTACGAAATATTGGCGCGAATTTTGACTGAATTATGCGAATTTACTTAAAATAATAACAGTAATAACTGGACTTGACCCCTTACTGAGGGTTATCCTCCCTTAAATATGGAGAATAGTACAATAATTTCTCTGCACAATAATTAAATGGCACTGTTACGGGGTGCCAACCGGCTCCCGGCAGTCTCAGAGGAAGATCATGATCAACCTCCAAGGTTGTTCCAAAACAGGCATGCTCAATCTTCGGCCGCATTGTCACTTACCAACAGGTGAGATGGCGGTCAAATGCCTGTCTCTCGTATATAAAAAAAAACCTCGCTAGTACCGTTGGCAAAAAGAGGCTGCACGAGACTCATTATAAAAATGAAACTAAATCAAGGCCTAATAGGTTATGCCCATTTAAATAGTGGACCCGTTAAAGTAACGGCAATTGAGACAATTGAGCCGGCAAGCGCAACATTAAGTTGACAAATACCTACATATTTACAGCTATGACATCTTGTTTCCTTGTTTCTAAGTACCCACCCAACACTGTTTGTCCCTATTGTTCGTTTGACACCATACTTACCTACATATTTATATACCTACATAGGTAATTAGGTACTGTCATGTGTTTTTCCCGTACGGAAGAACCCCTACGACAGAAGTCAGCCTACCGCTTTGTTGACATTGTTCCTAATGCAATGGTCATGAAAGACCTCTGTCGTCGCTTCCATAGTCATCGACATTTTCATACGTCGCTTACTGGGTTTAGGATACTCTCGAGTTGACCCTTCGATTGATCGTGATTTGTTATCGGTTAACAATCAGAATACAATTGTATACCTTAGGTTGTTGACCGATTGTGATATGTTATCGTTTGATAGTTTTGGTTGAAAATGAATTAGGATTACGTTAATAAATCTCATTTCAAAAGTCAAAAGTTGTTGGTCATTATCGTGATAGCGGCGTGTTCGCGAGAGCTGGACGCATCCACATGTTTCTTCTGCCGAACCCATACACTTTCATACATAAGCGCTGCCATCATTCACCAGCCCATCATCATAAAAGCGTTTCTAGCATCAACATAGGTATATATTACTCCGCATTCGTGTTTTTTGTGTGACAGCTTGGAAATTAACTACTAAATTATTAAAAACTAGTACGTAGGTTGTGAAAGAGGCTTAAGCGTGAGGTGATCCTCTGATGAACATTGGATTTATGTCATACATAGAACCTGTGGCGGGAAAAACACTACTTTTATAATAATTTATTAAAGATACATTTCTGTTAACTACTCAAACCTAATAATCCTTTTAATGCAGAAAATCGCAAAATTGCACTTTATTCCATAGGTGTTGTCATCGCACAAAATAGAAAATAGCCAGAAGGACTAATCCCGCCGTCACTGCGCCCAAGCCATCTGAAAATAATAACAATTGAAATGGTTTCAACTTTAATCAAGACAGGAAACACAAAATGTAAGCGAAGTTTCTAGGTAAATGACTGATAACAAAATGTAGGTCCAATGGGTCAAATTTTTTTGATACTTTATCCCGCAATGTTTTTATTACGGATAAAAGAATTCGATATCAAAATATTAATATTATTTTTATTCTGTACTGTGCACGTCGTATCTTCTCTTATGTAACATCTCACTTCTGTAGGCCTGCTGGAAGAAATTTCTTTTTAGAAATAAGTTGTGCCTGTTGTGTCATTTATAATTTCTTTTTTACCTGTATGTTTTACTGTGTACAATAAATAGTAAAAGAAAAAAAAAAAAACGTTCGTGCGTATAATACATACAACGTCCGAACCTCCTGAACGATTCGTACCTACCTGTAGGTAGGTATCTCGGCCAAAAATCAGAGTTATTGCATAATATGCATAAAGGAAGGACAAACTTCCTTTGGTTGGAGGTTGAATTGAGAGCATCGGTGACCAAGTGGTTCGTAAGCGAGAAGTACCGGGTTCGCACCCCAGTGTCGCCTTGTACCACTCACTCTTTTCTGAGTTGTGTAGGTACATTAGTTGAACACTAACCGGTGCTCTTACGGTTATGAAAACGGTGGTAAAACCACATTGACGTGGCTCACTGTGTAACCGCTATTCAATCTGGTCTTACCAGCCGGTACCCTTGTTAACAGGGTCACGGCGGTCAGATTGTAGTCGCTCCACTATAATTATCTGAACTTCCAAATCCTGAATTATGGGCAAAGACGGACCTCGGGCTCTCGTGCGCTGGAGCACAACCGGGACTTAAGCGCTGTCATAATTGGCAGCGGTCATGTGACCATGGTCGTACAACGGACGTCGCCCGACTAATAGGAGACCTCAAAACCGCCTGTCACGACCATGGTCCACGCCTGTAGCCATGATGATGATTATATTTTAATTCTAGGGCAAACAAAAATACAGACATACGGATTTCACTTTATACCTACAGTATAATACGATAGCTAAGCTAGTTTCGGCTTCGTACCTATTTACTCACACGCGTACTGCAGACACGACACTCACGAAGCTAACTTTTAAACAAGGCAATTAAGCATGATAACAAATATGTGAATGAACCAACCAAAATTTCTATAGGCTTCCTAATAGATTTGCTCATTAACCTAGACCTACTGTAATCACCAGCTAAATTATAATTAGTAATTAATAGGTAGGTACTATTACAGACAGACAGACAGCTTCTCAAAAAAGCGCGCCATATTTTGCTAGTCGCCCACGCAATATGTTCCAGTATTTTTATTATTAAATGCGGTTAGGGTTGCATTCTTGGAGACGAGTTAAAGTACCAGTGACACTCAAGACAGAGATAATTAAAGCTATTGATATTTATATGAGTTTCACAGTTATTACTATCTGTAGTCTACGCGGCCAAGCCCCATTTCGCGTTAGAGTACTTAAACTAGTTTGGCCTAGAACCTTTAGAAAAACGTATTCTAAAGGTTTGCTTTAGAATACGTTTTTTTATACAACTACGGTGGCAAACAAGCTTACGGCCCGCCTGATGGTAAGCAGTCACCGCAGATAGGACGTTTGCAATACCAGGGGCATCACCCACGTGTAGGTAAGAATACTATAATTGATCAACGCAACGTTTGCAATTGAAGATATTTGAGCAACCAATACATCGGGCGCGGCACTCGGCGAACGTTTAGACTCTCGAGATTGTATAAAATGGCAAACATGTAGACACTTACCTACCTACTTGGAGGATGAAATACCATAGAATGGTGTCACCGCGTCTCCTAGAACTAACTGTTAGTTCGTATGGCACTTGTGTGTGATTTTCCTATCAGATAGGTGTATAGTGTACACGTAGTGTCAACCTCGACGTCATTATCGATAGTGTGAACCACAAGGTAACTAAATCTACTAAACACAATAGATAAAAACCTACTCATTTTAATTAGGCTTTATAGTTCTAGAATCTAGACACAGTATAAAACAAACTTCCCGTCTGTCCCTGTGTATGTATATATGTATGCTTAGATCTTTTAAAGTACGCAACGGATTTTAATGCGGTTTTCAACAATAGATAGAGTGATTCAAGAGGAAGGTTTACAAGCAAGAAAAACATTTTTAGGTAGGGGTAAATAGGTGTACGCGAACGAAGTTGCGCCGGATCTACTAGTCATACTTGTTACAGTGACTTCATTGACAATATTTAGGTACTTAAAAGACATATTTATACTAATTAATAAAAAATTGAAGACCCTGAACTTATGTGCTGATTGCTTCCATAGTAATGGAAAAGATAAGCGTTTAGGTATGGGTATAAATAAAAGTTTGGTAACTGTTTCTAGTTACTTCATTTTCATTTATATATGTAATAAAATAATCCATACGCTTTAGTTAATATTTATTTTTACATTGTTACGTATTATCGATAAAAGTTGTGTAGGTATAATACTTATATTTACCACTAATTGGCCCATGTAGGTATCACAAAATCATTTATTTTACATAAGTATAACTACTGTAATACACATGCTGTTGCTATAGGTACCATGTAAAGTAAAAAATAAATTTGTACAAAGTTAAAGCAAAGAAAGTTGATATTTTTGGAAGCGTGATCAAGAATCGAACAGCATTTCGACATTTTCGATGCTTTCAAGCGTTGAACGATGTATTCACTGTTGCATCACTAAAACTGGTTTGAGGCGGCACCGCCTACCGTCTACGTATTTGATAACATACATTCTTATGGACAAAGTATAGTATACGTCGTGGCCAGATCTTAGAATTGATCAATTCATTATGTGACTGACCATTTCATGTAATGGTCGTAAATTCATAAAATGCTGACCATTTTTTTAACAACTGAGTCTATCGATTAAAAGTCAACGTTTGATATTATGTCATTATCCTAGGTTTTACATGATATTTGTTGGGATATGATAATAGTTGTCCTCCGTTTGTGAATTGTGTAAAGTTCAAGTAGATTTATGTTGTAACTATATTACACTTCACTTTTATCGTCGATTGGCGCATGATATTATTAGCTAAAGGCGCTGATAAGTGGTTTATTTTTGTGATGCATTATGGCGGCAGAAAATTATTCCGATATAAATATCGATGTTACCATATTTTCTGCTGCCATGATTCATCACAAGAAAAAACCGCTTATCAGCGTATCTAGCTAATAATATAATGCGCCAATGTAATGTTTGACCATATCATAAAGTAGCGTGCGTTTAGCTGTTCATATCGTCAACCGCTGATTATTCATTGATCTGGCTAGACCATATTATGTACAGACCATATATGGTTGGAGATACTATGAAGTGATCAGTTCTAACATCTGGCCATGACATATAGGTAGATAGCTTTAAAAATGCTTCTCACAACTGTGGTACACTGAGGTAGGTGGACACAATTCACAGTACGGAAGTTTTAGCGCCAAGTAGTAACATACACCCATGTGATCCACTGGGGGTTGGAGGGACCCTATCAGGGACTACCCTACCCTAACTACCATCTCAGGGACCATGCCAATCTCACCTTATCGTACCCTTGGTACCTTGATACCGAAAGACCTATAATGTCGGATGCTAGTGTGACGACCTGGTATGATACCTATGATGAGTGGAGATCAAATCAATAATGGTGTATCGGCATAATAAAATGGCAGAAACCAGTATCTAAATAAACTCAAACTTTGAGTGAAGTACTAAAGGAGTCATCTAGGTAGAGAGGTTAAAAATAAATACTTCAAATCCGAACTATAGGTAACAATTATTTAAGTTTTAAATTGTATCATACTTAAGAACCAAATAGGGCGGTTGCCGCGACCTTACTCTATTAAACCATTTATATATGGAGAACCCCAAATTTATTCCAGCAACTGGTCGCAGCAGACATTAAAATGACACCTGCTATGAATTCATTAAAAGAGACTCACTTAATACTCGCCAAGGCGTACACACTAAAATGTAGGCGTACCACAGGGATATTCCTAGCTGTCAAGATACGCCATGTTTATTATTATAAGCCATAGGGTCATGCTGGACTCGTTTCGGAACGACGCCGCTTAAGTAATATGTAATCCAAGTAATACCATGCGAGTGGGGAGCAACGACCTTTTAAAATATATCGTATGTGTGTCTGATGCGCCTGGGCCGCTCCCCGCGGGACAGGCAAGTTGTTGACTTCCCGGCTCGACTCTAATTTGGGTAATTCGATGGGTGGGTCTCCTATAGCGCAATATAATAACATGATTCATTCTATTAGTGCCCCCATTTGGATAGAGCGGTGTTAATTAAGACCTCAATACGTAATTTTCTCATTTGGGAACGGTACTGATTATTTAGATAGTAATTTACTGTCGTTCTTAGGTTAGTAAAATGGGTTCCATATTTCGGCACTGGAACTCTAATTTGATCCTTCTATACATAGTATAAAACAAAGTCGCTTCCCGCCGTCTGTCCCTATGTATCTATGTTCGCTTAGATCTTTTAAACTACGCAACAGATTATAATATGGTTTTCAACAATAGATAGAGTGATTCATGGGGTGTACGCGAACGTACTCGCGTCGTGTCCACTAGTTGTACATTGCGTAAGGCGTGCTAATTTAGCCAGCCCAGCTCCCTCCCAAAAGTCTATTAGATTTTTTATCAAAACTACTGTTCTGATTTTCTTCGGTTTAAGATGTAGCAGTGTGTTGGTTAGTTTTGGAGATCGTTTGGTCACCACCAACTTTGACTATCTAGATCCGGGGCATGTTATGCTCGTTATGCGTGTGTTTATTCCCCCATGAGCGGAGTGTGTTATATCTGGATCCCTTTCTTGCTAGCTCGTCAGCGGCATCGTTCCCCATAGAATTGCTGTAACCTTTGATTGATTTGTTTGATAACTTACGTTCCAACGAAGTTACAGAAAAGATTTAAAACAAAAAAGAGCATTGACCTCTGTTGTGCCGTAGCTACCTGATGTAATGCGTGAAAAGGGACAGTAATTATTAGAAATACTTAATTATACGTGTTTAACTCTTTGTAGGTACAACTTGTGCTTAAAGAGTAGTTTGTATCATCATCACAGCCCGTAACAGTCCACTGCAGGACTTAGGGCCTCTCCCACGAGGTTATTGCCATAATCTCCACGCTTGGCAGGCGGGTTGGAGATCGCAGTGTTTAAATATAACAATGGAAAATGCTGCTGCCCATTTTTCAGACTACGGAGACTTTTGATCTTTTGTTTGTATCGTGGTTTGTATACCTACCTGTAATTTGGTTTGAAAGACAGAGTTCATTTAAAAAAATATAATCTTGGCGAACCTGATCATGGATACACAATTGTGCATCTGTAATCCTTCCATCCATACCTTAACCACTCGGCCACCGACGCTCCAAAGACAGATTACATATACCTCAGCGAAACTAAATACTGGATATTCTTCGAGATCGTCCTTAGTCGTGCCGTAACTAGTGAAAGTAGATTGAATCACGTGATCGGGCGTCTAGCTTCTGACGTCACGAGTGTTGGCGTATGTCGCCATTAACTGCATGTGGATTTTATCGAGGCATTAAATCGAGGTCTGAACAAAAATCCTACAATTGCCAATATTCAGTCACGCCATTGTAGTATTACTCCGGTATGATAAATAACTCCACAGAAATATTTATAGCTGCACGTAATTTCTTTTGTAGAAAATGGTCAGGTATTTGACTGCCATCTCACCCGATGTTAAGTACAAATGCAGTCTACATGTCTATGAAATACCTATTCACTATTGCCTTAAAGAGACATAATTAAATTCAATATTCGAGATGACAAAATGGTGGACGTTTTCATATAATTTTAATTAAGCAAGTACTTTTTTTCTTGGCGCTCAACAATTCATTTATAGTATGTTGCTTTTTCCAATGGCACTAGTAGTACAATTTTCATGCTCTCTGTATTTTTTTTATACCACTAAGTTGGCAAAGAAGCTTACGGTGTGTAAAGCAGTCACCGCAGCCTATGGACGTTTGCAATACCAATACCCAATAAAGAACGGAAAAAATATGCACAAAACCGCACTTAGTCACAATACAGTATAGGTATGATATCTAGTGGTTTATTGCATGGTCACCAGTGCCCCAGGCATCAATGGCCAAGACACAAAGACAAACAACCAATCAGACAGAGTTATATAGACTATAAATCGATATATAATCGATCAAGATAATAGGATATTTAAACTTTAGTACATAAGACTTATTTAAAAAACAATAAACACTAGGTATAATATACCTACATAAAAATACCAATTAAAGTCTACATAATAGGTACTGTAACACTTTATATATGTTGCCCGTATCGCCGCCTCAGCCGCGCCGGAAATCCACGGTCGCCCTCAGAATCGTCGGAAATAACAGTAATTAACACAATATTATTTCATTTTTATCCTGTAAGCGCTGTAATAGAATATTGGTTTCAATATATATATATATTTATAATATTAAGGAAAGTCTGCGCAATAGGCACTGTAATACTTCATGTAAAATTAACACAATATTCATTTATTTATTATCCAGTTGTAGAGCTGTAACAGAACATTGGCCACAATATACATATTTTTTAAGTTATTTACAGTACCCATCATCACAGCCCGTAACAGTCCACTGTAGCACTTAGCCTCTCCCATGAAAGGGGAGGTTATTTCCATAATCTCCATGGTTGTAAATATAAAAATGGAAAACGGTGCTGCCCATTTTCCACTCTACGGAGACTCTAGATCATTTGCCTCGAAAACATTAGTCGTCTTGTACGAACACGGGTGTAAAGGGTTGGTGCTATTCTACTCTGCCGGACACCACAGTACCGATTCCGATATAATCCTGGATTTTCCGGTCATCTGCCTGAGACTATCCTTGTTACACAACGGCTCCTTTTAAAAGTCTATCTTTAAGATATATTGATATGCAATATGCCTACCTATATGTATAACATAATGTCCAAACTGATCCACAAACACGACTCGGTTACCGTACGCGACGGCACTATATCTTGAGACGGCCTTGGCTGCATTATGACATAAGCGTCAGTGATGTCACCTTATGAGTATACTTTATCTATGTTACGTTGCGAATTAGAGAACACCGCCTTGGATTTTGGGTTGTATCATCGAGATTAGGTACTGAGTTATTTTCAAGGATTTAAAAGCTTTTAAGAATTGGTAATTGAATTTCTTAATTTATTTTAGGGCTGATTTTTTCAATTATCAGGTAAAACATATCAGTATTGTGCGACTAAAATAAAATCGTATAGAATTACTTCCTATTTAATAGAAGGATTATAGTTTGTTTTTATATCAGGCAGATAAATTCTATCTGAGAATTGAAAAATCGGACCTAAGTGACACTGATAACCAATAATATGAAATAGGTGCTGAAATTTTACTATTTATTGTAGGTACCTGAAAACAGAAAATATTTTAATAGAGGACTGAACGTTACACAAAATACATAAAAATATAACAAGAGAATAAAAAAATTGTTTACATAACTTCGACACATAAAATTTTAGTAACCTTGTAATGTCAAAGGAAAATAACTGCGGGGACTAAGCGGTGATCGCGTAAGTACATATGTATTTAGGTTTTTGTGTTTACTCATTTATTGAGGTTCGTAACACAAAAATTACGTGCTAACAGTTTCATATTCAGTCAGTTTCATTGTTGATAGGCATGTTAGCCTAGGGCTCCCAAATGTCCCGCATTTCAACCGTGCTCGACTAGTTTTTACGAAGTCCAAAGTCCAAAGAAGACTTCCAGATGAATAAAAAAGCACCTATACATCTTCTGATGATATAAGTACTTATATTTTATTGTTAATAGGCTTGCATTTGACCTCAACTCACTATCACTTATAGTTATTATTGCGTGGAAGAAATTCGTAAGTATAAAATTTATCCAATAATGAATACCTAACATATTTCATTGTAAGCTATTTATACAAATGGTGTTGATAAAATGTGTTTATCTGACCGTAACTGAAATCCTGTAATTTTGCCAATTTAAGTATTTGTCCCGTATAGGCCTTAAATTAATCTGGCAACGCTACACGAAAATGTCGATTTCTACGATAAACCAATACCTAGATACATATATCATATATCCCAACATTAATATCCCAACCGACAGAAAAAGTAGGCTAACCTCCGACCAAAAAAAAAAAAGTTTACTTGAAATCAAATATTTTCTAAACTATCAAAGCTAAAATAAATCAATGATAAGACCATCTCTATTAAATTGGCTTTGAAATAGAGAAAGCCGCATCCAAATCGGTCCATCCGTTCGGGAGGTACGATGCCACAGACAGATATACAAAGCCTAGATAACAGATACACATGTCAAACTTACAACACCCATCTTTTTCCGTAGGGTAAAAACAATGTCATACAGATCAGATTTAACAGAAACGGGTACGCGGCAAGTCGTTTGCAGAGTTCATTACTCACACCAATATAACTTCATTACCCATACTTACGGTATATTTTGGCTGCGTAACCAAAATATACCGTTACAGAGTGTTGACCTGTCCCATGATCTCATTGAAGCAGAGATTGAGGGAGCAAAGTGGTGGTTTATAGTGGACAGGACTACAGATATTGGACATAGAGCATACATGGAGCCTCGACTCATACAAAATATAGAGAGGCTGGTATGTACATGTGAATCTGTCACAACTCTGTACAAAAGACTGACATTTGACAATAGCAGTGGTTATGGAGATGTATTTGACAACTCATAGTCGCCCCTTTTGGACACGTTATAATTATGTACAATTAAAGAAGGTATATTTATTATTTACATTTAATGAGATATTTAAAATATTTACATAATACAAAAATATTGTTACAATTAGAAACAGAAACAAAATATAGATTGTGACTTCAGCTGTGAGTAGGTTCCTTCTATGCCTTTATGGCCAATTTCTTTGGGTAGGACTGACACTTTTAATATAAATAAATAGTCTTTATTGCAGATAACTTAGATCCATACAATGAAATAATAATAATGCATATTCATAAATTCTAAAGTTACCATAAACTACAAAGTGTAAAATTTACTTTGAAATTCAAATTTGAAATTGATATTGAAATTTAATGACAGCCGAGTCTTAAATAACTTTCTCGCCGTTCTTGGACTGCTAGCAGGCATCCGTAAATGGATTTTCACAACGAAAAAAATGGTTAGAGATAACGCCAATAATAAATCCTTTGTCCCAGTCTTCGGGGGTGTCTCTGTCTCGTGTAGTTACAATTTTATTTATGTATCTTGATATAGATAGATTGGTTTATTCTTACAGACGTTCCGTTTTGGCTGGAACCGACCAACCGTCAGTTCCAATTGAAACTAATCCTTACGTAGTATAAAATAAAGTTGCTTTTAGGTGCGGGGAACGTGGTCGGACGTCCGACCAAGGTCGGCTCGCCCGCGGAACCGAATTAATCCAAAAGCAACTTTATTTTGTACATCGTAAGGATTAGTATCGACTGACTGACAGTTGGTCGGCACCAGCCAAATCGGTGCGTCTGTGTATAGTTTTAGTAACCTTCGTCTTAGCTTTGGGTCCAATGCTGTAGTCAACGAGGGAACGACCCCAGAAGAGAAGAAGAAGATTTTAAACGCTTATTATGTAACCACAATTTTGTCAAACCTGTTGTTGTCATGTCGTTTGTAAAGCATTACCTATTAAATATAAAATTTTCCTGTAACACAACTTTAACAGGACAATTACGATGAAACAATGAGTAATTGAAACATTTTCCTTTGAATAGGTACAAACTTATAATGATAAAACACTGACGAATGTAATGTTATTGATTTAATTAACATAGGCACTAACTACTCTAGTAGATACTAATCATCATAGTATGGTATTTTATTTATTGATCGTATGGCATTTAAGTTACTACTGCTACTTAAATTTTCAATTTACATTTCGTCAAGTAGGCGAGAGCTTCGGTCGAAAGGGACTGAAAATCTTCCGCTTGCCCGCTGTACTTGGTATCCGGGTATGGTATGGGATGTATAGATAGGATAAAGAAAATCATTTGGGTGTAAAGTATGAGATGATTTGTCTGACAATGTATTCCTCGACAATCTGGACTCCGGCTGTTTGTAGACTAGTATGTATGTTCCATCCTCGGCGAGATGTAAGGCAAAAATTAGTCACCAAAATGGTATTAAAATGAAAGGGCATCGTTTTCAGCAACAAAATCTACTTCGTGTCCTTTAAAAACGCGAGTAAAACAATAACTAATACAAAATATACAGCCAGTTATTTTACTTAAACGGATGTTGATACAAAACTCTCAATCATAGAATTATCCTTCTGGCCTCTAAAGTCTTTGTCTGCTGAAAAATTGACACCTCTAAAAATTTAATCTGGGCTTTTTGAGTGAATATGGATATTCGCTATTGAAGCCAGTAATTGGTTTGAGCCCCAACCAAAAGGTCCCGTTTTTTGGTTTTTGGTAAATATCTCAAAAACAGTGGATTTTATAATCATATTCCCATTGGATGAATTACTAAATTGTCTGCAAATTACTTAACTCGCATTTTCAAATTCCTAACCATTTACGAGCAATACACTCTCGTTCGTAGCGGTAGGTCAAACACCCTTTTCTTAGGGAATTGTATGCAAAGTATAAAATATATGTATTTTTATGTAATATGCATGTAGTTTTGGGTTTTCACTTTGTACCTTTACTTGTGAGACCTTGCTACTTGCCAAATGTCATGATTGTATCATCGATAAGAATTACCCATACCTACGTCTTGATAAAGTTGCTTTATGAGTATCAAGTTGTACACATAAAGCAAAACTTTGATATTACTTTATCATGACTATCGTCTTTCAGTAACTCTCCCCCCGCTATCTATACACCTATATAGTGGTATATAATCTAGAATTATATACAAAGTATATAGAAACATAACCTACTTCTTAATGTACCTACCCACCCAATACACTTAACTTCAGTATATCGAACAATATTAATGTTTGAAATAAATTAATTTCCCAACTTAAATTAAATTCCCAACTTAACTCTCACTTTCACTTTCTTACATGTTGAATTTCGTTGAAATCCGAAACACGTCTTTCAGTAATTGTTTTGAAAAGCTCTTTTAAGTGAAAATAATCCTAAAAGGCGAAGTAGGTATGTACGTGTTTTATTGTTTTAAAGAGACATAAACGTAAGCTTCATTGCTAAGTATTTCAGTCTTTGCAGCTGCATCCTCCGCAGCAGCAGCTGGCGAGATGATCGAGCGACTAAGGTGACTGTCGGCGACAGTGCAAACACACGTGACGTCCCACACCAAGCATTTCCGGTTTTTCCAGGACAACAGAGTCTGCCCATCTTGACTCTTCCTATCAGACCTGCACAGGCTCTAGCTCCAGCACACAAGGGACATTGGCATATACAAAGGCTCTGCAAAATAAGTCATTCAGGGTGTGTTGATGTAAAAACCTACCTGCGCAGCGACGACAACTCAACCCATGATGGCTATCAGCCTCCACTACAGAGCCACAGGTGCATTCATGGGATTCACACACCTTGACGACATACGACCTTGTCGTCAAGAAAGTGCTCATGTAAGGTGACGGCAGAGTATGCAACCACGCCCCAAATTCTGACTGCGACACCGCCTTGAGCTTTGCCAAATTTGTCCCTGTGGCATTGTCAAAAAACTGCTTATAGACCCGCTTTGCACTGACGTCAACCCAAACTCGCTAGAGATGAGGGGATGATGAGGACAGCGCGCTAGGATTGCGGGCTCACTACGCTGTCAAAGTCGCACTGACATATACCCTATGCTTGCCCTGACGCAACGACATGCATCCTCCATGCGCCGACGCCAAGAGCCGCCAAGCCTATGTCCAGCATGCGCCGCACCCCGAGGCGAGGCTCCATTGCGAGTCGTCGAGGCATACGTTGAGGATCGACTCAACGTAGACTTCAGCGTAGTGTCGAAGGGAGCGACATACTACAAAAATACTATTAAAGCAAGATTTCCCATAGAAAACTTTAGGCCTCTTGATTTGCCTATTCATATTCCATTAAAAGTCTCTCTACGTGGGCACTAAGTCACAAAAGGAGTCTACTGGAAAAGGTCACGTTTGTTCTCCATTAGTTTTAGGCTCTAGAAACTGTTTAAAATGTTGTAATCCCTTTTCACTCCTTTAGATAAAAAATCAGAAACACGTGTTTTATTAAGGTCGTGAGAATAAAAGTTTCAAACCCAACCTAATCCAACAATATCTCCCGTACAAACTTTGCAATACCATTACACCCAGTTGAAGTTAAAAAAGTCGGAACGAGTGTCATCAAAATAGTATTGAAAATCAGAAATACTGGGCCCACATCGAGAGGACTATTTTCCTACAACCCACATTTTTACATCATAGATTTTCCGAAAATTGCCTAAAATAATAGACACTGACCAATAGGACAATACAAAAAATTGCTTAACTAGTAAGCTTAACCCTTCCGTTGTATTCGCCAGGTTAAAGAAACTATTGCCTATTGTCCCAATTTCCATTATAATATTCACGGCCCTGTAAAAGAGTAAAACTAATCGTCTAGGTAAGCGAATTTCTCGCACCAATGCCGAGGCCTTGGAATGGAAATCGACTATAACTACGTAATCTTTGAAATCTGTTAAATGATTTGTTGTTGTGAAGTATGACTTCGAGTATGACTAATCCGACTGTAATCTTTAACGATGATTAGTCACGTTTATTCCAATTTATAACATGTTAGGTAATAGAGGCTTCATGGAATACTACACATTGTTATGGCTTGGGGTTAACTAAAACCATTATTACGTAAACAGGTGAAATATTATTTGGACAGTGTTCTCAACAACTGACCTTATTTCACAAAACATAAGTGTTCTTTTATCTTTTCAATCCATTTTAATATCCCAATGGATTTGATCGTCTTGACTGCACTTTGGACTTGAGCTGCCAATGACATCACATACATTATTGGAAGTGACTGATTATGTGCGCACACTGGCCACACGCGACAGAGCAGTGGAAAAGAGATAGATGATGAATGAAAAAAAAATGTTTGTCTGTCAGGTAGATTAACAAAAACTATTGAACACGTATTTTTTCTTTTGTGACACAAACAAAAAATAACGCCGATACAGAGCGTTGAAATGCATGACGTAAAATCCCGAAATTTAAATACGCTTTATTTTTGTAATTTTTTATTGCTTTGTTACAAAAAAAAATACGTGTCCAATATATTTTATAATCTAACTGACGGACTAATTAGAATTTTAAAATGTGAACCCAGTCATCAATTGCGGTACACTCCGATACGAGTTATGGTAAAATTGTATACATACACAGTCTGACGTTCCAATGGCGTCTTCTACATAAGAAACACTATGTCTGAATACGAAATACAGTACTTTTAAAATTGGTTTATTACCTTGTCACGCGACATCTTTAGGTTGAAAGTCTGTAAAAAACTCGGACAGTCGAAATGCCTAGAATATCTAATGCTAACATAAAAATAGTACATACTCGGCTATCTCGAATAGCATTATTTTTAGATTCGGATTGGATGCAATGCGTAGGTATGTAAACGCTTTCACTATCGAATTTATAAATAAGTAAAAGATTTTACGTACTAGAGTAAAAGTAAGACAGCGATTCTTCATGAATCACTGTTTATTGCTGCAAATCGCATGAATATCCGTTCAGTAGTTTTTGAGTGTATCGCGAACAGGCGGACAGACAGACGCGGCGTGGGACTTTGTTTTATAATAGTAGTGATTTAGTAGGTAATTGCATATTGTAAAACTGTTACCAACACGATTTAGCGTTTACGGTGACCAGTCATTGTAAATATTGTGAGTAGGGTTCATATAGCAACAAGTAATTACTTGTTTTAAATACTAGTGTTAGTAGCAGTAGTCCCATTTCACGACTTTCATGCCACACTGTACCTATTTGTTAAGAAGTATTGTTACTTAAGAGAAATTCCCATTCTCAGTTCATAATCATAACTAATATAAACCGATGCTCTTACGGTGAGGGAAAACATCGTGATGAAACCTGCACATTCAGGCGACTATGTAAGCATGATCAAATCTGGTCAGGTCCCCTGGTAGCAGGGTCACGGAGGTCATATGGCAGTCGCTGCACTGTATTTATCTCACCAGCCAAATCCTGGATCATGGTCAAGGCGCACCCCGAGCTCTCGTGTGCGAGAACACAACCGGGACATTAACGTCAAGATTAAATACGGATGTTAGTCCGGGCTCATGTCAACGATTCTCAACCACAACCAATACACAGGATCACAACGTAACCCATCAATTGCAATGTAAACAGTACGTCAACGTTATGAAAATAATGAAAGTAAAACTACATGAAAGCAAAATGAAAACCAATCGAAAACTACAGCTATAACTACATAATCAGAATCATACCACTGGCTGTTTACGTACTAGATGAATTCCATTCATCATAGTTATAAAGAATAGATACTTACTAATGTAAGTAATACGTAATATTAAACTGATGTATTTATGTATCTATATGTGTCTATATGGGTATTTCCTAATATCTAATAAATCATCATAGGATGAAAATTGTTCTCTGTCGACTGTACGTACAACCATTCTCAGGGTACCAACGGAAGACCATTGTCATCTTAATTCGCCAACAGTAGCCGGAAGCACACGGTGTGCAGTCCACCCAATTGCACAGAGGAGTGACACAGGGAAATGTTGAACGTCTGATCTGTGGCTTACATGGCTATAAAAAAAAATATTATATCCCCGATACTGTTCACAAACGCATTGGAGGATATTTTATTTAATGTCATACAGTAGCCAAACAGGCAAGCGGGCCACCTGATGGAAAGTGGTCACCACTGCCTATAGACATTAGCAACACCAAGAGTATCGCCAATGCGTTGTCCACCTCTATAACACGTTGCTCTAGCAGCAAAAGGCCCTTCCACTGCCAAAGCTACGGTTCAAAAAGATTTCTTTTCATACAAAATAATCAGCGCGCAATGTATTATACTCATAGCGATTAATCCGTCTTACGTACACACCTTGACAGTTCTTTGTTTACATTAAAGCTATGTAATAAAGATCATAAATTTATTCCAACTAAAGTCACTTCAGTAACAATTCACACCCATTTACTTGGCTTACCTATTGGTACTCCCAGTCAGAATAATACTATGGCGACTAGACCTCGACTCGGTCCACGTGGAAGAAGTCGCTGTCATCATCATCAGCCGAAAGACGCCCACTGCTGGGCATAAGATATCTTGGCCTAGAGAGACAAAGGCCTGTTCTGTGTGGCCTTCAGCATCCAGCTGGTACCTGCGAATTATACCAGGTCGATGTACTAATGAAATATATTTGAGAATCGATGGTATAAGAGTTATTAAGTTAAGAGTTATTAATTCAGCCCAGGATGAATCTTTGAGCTGCCACTGCTTTTAATTTATGTTTATTAATTTCACAATTCGTCTTCGCAATACTGGTCTTCGGTCGTTTATTGATTGACATCGCTTGGTATAATAATGTATAAGGTCATATTGATTTAAAATAATGGCAATGTAAAAACAACGTTATAGTAAAGTAGTGTAAGGAACTTTTTGAATGGCAATGTCATGATGAATGATGATGAAATAACTAAAGTAGCTGTTTGAAATTACAAACGATGTTCTGCGCGTTTATCTGAAAACTTATTTCTGGTGTCGGAACACCAGAAACGATGTGAAATTTGAGCTTTTTTTGTGTATTTTAACTTGATACTATTTTCACAATCTTTGTTGCTGTTTTTTTATTGGTATGCAACTTCCTATCTATATCTTTACCACATATTTTGTCTCAACAACATTGTTTGTCTGTAAGTTAAATAGTCTCTATTATTTAGTTTAGTAACGTTATTTGCTGCGTTTTAATATTAATGCAAAATAAACTAGTATATTATTACATATTATAGGTGTATATAATTTACTTTGGGGCTAGATAGCGCTGAGAATTGTCCAAGCATTGAGATTTATTTATTTATATAAGAAACAAAATAATTGCTTTAGGAAGCTACTTAATACTCCTAATACTACTTACCTAAAGGTGAATATGTATTAGGTATCCGTCTGTGAAACAATAGCTTACAGAAACAAATTAAATGATCTAAACACAGAACAAGCTATTTCGCGTTAATTTTCATTCCGTCATGGATATGCAAGGAAGCTAATGCAATTAGGTACAAATAGTTAATAAACCACACCTAGCGATGATACATCGACTTTCGTGGCGGCTCGAAGCGCTAAATAACGTTCTAGGGCAACGTTCTTTATACTCCAATCAACGAATGGGTCATGAGGGAGTGTGGAGTGCGCGACTGGGTAACTAAGCGATTCTTTCAGAAACTTGTTTGGGATACTTTGGAAGTGAATATAGTAAAAGTAGTCCCCTCTAGGAGGGGTGCTAGAGTGAATGGAGGGGGTTTAGAGAAAGAAAGAAAGAATTAAAAAATTACATTCTAGAGCAACTCTATTTATACTCCAATCAACGCATGGATCATTAGCGAGCGGCCACACAGAAAAGACGTAAGACGCAGACACGTCGCAGACGCGGCGCCCGTCTAATTTACTTTCATATAAAATGTATAGAAACGTCGCGACGCATAAACGGCCTCGCCCGCAGCGTTTGCTGTCCTTGTCTTGCCTACGCTCTTGACTGGTCCGCGACGGCGCCGCGGATCAGTCTTTTCCGTATGTTTTAAGTCGCGTCCGCGTCCCGTCTGTGCCCCGTCCGCGACGTGTCTGCGTCTTTTCTGTGTGGCCGCTCGCGTAGGGAGTGTGGAGTGCGCGAGCGGGTAAATAAGCGATTCTTTCAGAAACTTGTTTGGGGTACTTAGGGGGTGAATATAGTAAAAGTAGTCCCCTCTAGGAGGGGAGCTAGAGTAGATTGAGGGGGTTTAGAGAAAGAAAGAAATAATTAATAAATAACGTTCTAGAGCAACGTTCTTTATACTCCAATCAACGAATGAGTCATAAGTTCTTTCATGTGTTCATGAGGAGTGCGCGTGGAGTGCGCGAGCGGGTAACTAAGCGATTCTTTCAGAAACTTGTTTGGGATACTTAGGGAGACATACTAAAAGTCCTCTCATCTAAAAGGTGATTTGGAGCGGGGGGAGGGCTTTAAAGTTCTCACTTTTGGGTCTTTAAAACGGTGCGTCGATAATAAAAGTGTACCTACTTCTACCGAATGAAAGCTTATAAACTTTTGCCTTAACATTTTTTAAAATGTCTTTTGCGAACAACTCACGATCGATTATGGAGGCAAGTAAAACGCCCGTGTTTTTGGAAGTTGTATAAAAAATATTGTATAAAATGTGTATGTACAATTTAACAGTTTGTATTTTTCCCCTTTACTTGAGCTATTTACCTTGCTTGTTACTAAATATCATGATTGTAGAGGTTATTGTTTTGTTAAAGTTACTTTATGAGAATGACATTTAGCAAACTTCGAGTAACACTCGTAGAGTATCAGTAGTATCTTTATCTATATTTTTGTGAAAGAATTACTGAAATTGGGCAGTAAATGACGAAGTTATAGCGATTTTAGTGTCGCATACTCAAAAACACGCTTTGCTCTGACATGCACGATTGGCTGACGACGTCATAACACTCACCGCCGATACCGCACATTCTACAGTTGCGTGCAGCGAGTGACTCGCATTACCGTAATGTGAATGAATGAATGTAATATTGATAATGAATGTCATCTACGTCTACGTCCAAATCCAAATCTAATTCCAGGGGACCTATTTTTGAATCGCTCGCTTCGATTCAAACGGGTCTCTATTTTGATTTTCGTCATGAAAAATTCGATATTTTGATAATTCTGATTTTACCTGTTTTTTAATCGTACTCTTTTGGAATTGCTAATGTGATTTAAAAAATATTGAATATTTCATGCCGAAAATAAATAAAAGAGTTCTGGTTTTTGTCCTTGTCGCAGGTCAAAGACCCAATCCAAGTCTAGTTTCTGATCGATACCCAGATCTATATCCAGTTCCATGTCCAGGCCCAGGGTCAGGTCCAGGATCAGGTTGTTAGAATTTCCATTCGATGACGGAAAAAAAATTACTGTGCGGTCGCATTTTGGGGAGTACAAATAGACCACTACTGTTTCCTGTTTTTAATTACAGGCATGCTTGGTTTTAAATTAATTCTTGATACCATGGGGTCTGCATGTGCTCGTGATAAAAAACAACTTTTACTATTGCACCAACTCTGAAATCCCGAAAAAAAAGCTGTTTCCATGGACTTATGCTGTTTCATATAATTTTGCCAGAATTCGCTTTAAATTTTTAACTGTACCATAGTAACAGTTGTTTGTGTCTACGAGCACATGCATAGCCCTTGGTTTAAAGGATTAATTTAAAATCACCCCATATATTGTTATAAAAGTACCAAGTTGAAACGTCGTACATTATGAATTTTACACAGAATTACAGACATCACCGGTCACTGTTCACCGGTTGGCTGTCCATATTGGACTAAAGATCTGGACCAGTATTAAGTGCAATTCACGAGTTATAACTATCTTAAATATAGTCACTTAGAAATTAGTTAAAATTTTGCTAACTACTTGACAATTTAATAAGGGCAAATCAGCCTGCATGCTAATCTCGTTAAACAAAACAAGTTAACACACAAACACAAAAACTGTAGGTACCCAAAGTTTGTTATTATGATTGAAGTGTCATGGCGTCGGCAGAAAGGTCACGCATCGACTTAACCACGACTTGTATAGCCATCTGTTTTAATGATCCCGGTAAAACTGCCTACCTTTTCGCTTTACATAGGCTTTGCTCAGGCCTCCCTAGTCTGGATACTTAATAAGTTTCGATCGACATCCATCAACAGCTGAACATCAATTTCGCTCTGCAATTTCGCTACTAACCCAAATATCAAAGAGTCAGGCGCGGTGTTAACAAACGCGGCCAGGTGAGTCGTGCGCACAGCTGTATGGCCGCCAGAGTTATACGCGTGTGCGGATGCCCGGCCAGCTGAGTCCATGTTGGCGCTACGCGAGTGCGCGGGCCGACGCCGGTTGAGTCCGATTGAGTTTGTGCCGGCTAGACGAGTCGTGCGCACTTGCGTAACACCGATTACGACTCTATTGTTTAGGCGGCCGCAGGGAACGAGTTATTTAAATAAAAGTACCAAAGTTGTAACAAATATTAAAATTGGATTTTAGATTGTAAAATGACTGAATGGGCAATTTCGTTTGGGCAGTTATCAAATCAAAATTATACGGTAAGAAATCTCATTCTAAGCAGTTGTAACGAACGAGATGATCAACTTTAAGAACCAGGGTTTCGATTCTGGTACGGAAATCGTCACAGTTGCAGTAACATTATAATTGCATCGCATGTCAAACGTGTGATTGTTATTCAAATGACAGATGTTGAGTTGCAATTTTCATGAGTTCGAACTTTTCCACAATTCGTTTTCTGGTACTTTAGTTGCATTATGGTTTTATATGGCTGTTGGTACTCCAATAAATAAATAAATAAATTGCTAAGTTGCATCATTCTTAGTTGTCAAACTGCCTTCAATTCTGTCAACGAAAACAATGATTTAACTGCAATTTAACTGGGAGGATGCTGGGACTGACTCGATACCTCAACGTAGTTATAGTAACATCACAGTTGCATTGCAGCATAATAACAACTGCATTGCACACCAGAATCGGTACCCTGTAGGTTATCCTACGTCATCGAGTATAGGAAAAAATTCACTTTGTTGCGATAGTAGAGGTTTAGAAGACCCACAATCCTTTTTACAGTTATGCTAGTCACCCACATTAAAGTCACCAAAAAGAAAAGTGACTTCAATGTAACTTACTAGCGAAACTGCCACGAGGTTGTTAGGCACCCCGTATATAAAAACTTACCATTGCCTATTTTTTGATGATTCATGAACTTGACAAACGCCGCGTCAGTGTCGTTCATACATTTCCATAATGCGTAATTAAATCGTTCTGCTGCCGCGTCTTGCGTCAGTCACCCAAGTCTCTTGGCTAGTACGGTCGCGTTCATAAATGCCTGACAACCTTTAAATTCATTTATGTGCAGGTGGTAAAAGGTTTTAAAGCATGTAGTATACTGTTCGTAAGGGAATAAGGTAGAAAACATTTCAAAATAAAAATAATATCAAAATCGCTGTAGTTATTTTGAAGCTATTGCATAACTTTTATAGCGGGCTTTGAGCGCGGCGACCGAATCAAGAAATTCCATAACGAAAAAAACCTAACGCCCCCCACTCCGACCGGCACAGCGGTGCGGCGTTGAAAGCCGTGCATCGTTTTACGTCGGTTCAGTTCGGCAGACTTCGGCACGGTGTTTGTGTGCGTGCGACTAGACGTATGCGTGTAGACTAGCTGGTAACTGCTCATAACTTATTCTAATTCTTTTAGACACAATGCTAGGTGAGACAGCGTGCTTTTTGGCCGCGTCCACGAGTGAGTTCGAGCCCGAGACTAGTTGAACCTTAACGTGTATGTATATGGTACGGCTGTACGAAGCTCGCATTAATTAGCTCGAATTAGTATCAAAGAAAAAAAAAACTGCATAAATAAAATAAATAAATAATTATAATTGCATAATTTGATAAAAAATGCTATGCAATAGCTTTACCGCGGCAGTCCCCGAGTGACACACGTATTTTATTACAATTCAAAATCACTATGTCAGTTTTTCTTTTAAGTCACAATGGCTTTTTGTAATAAAAAAGTTTACATATGTGCAAAAATTTTTTAATTTATCGTAACCGTACATTAATTAATACAGCAGTGGCGTCTTTCGGCTAATATGCTGATGATGATACATTATTACTTACTAAATTAAAAATAAAATTATGCAGTTGTACCTATTATTCAAACATATTTTAATTTTGTTTGTAAAAAAATTAGTTGGCTAATATGACTTTATTTTAGCTAATTTAATTTGTTTAACAATGCACCTAATATCATGCACGTGGCAGTACCAACAACAAGACATTTTTCTAAAAGTGGTCATGCACTTATAAACGCGACTGTACCTAAGTGAACCTTCTGGATGAGAGATCAACGTTATTTGGTAATTCGATTTAAATACATTTCCATACATTCCATAGATTCCTGGCCATGGCTTCGCACGGGTAAGCTTGATGACTTTCCATTTAGAGTATTTAGTAGGAATAGGCGAATTGGAAAGGAAGGAAAGGCGATAGTGGACATTCTCTAAGAGATTGAAATGGAGGTGTAAATAAAGAAATATGCTTGGACAATTTACACAGCGCCAGCTAGCCAGAAAGTAAGCAAAGCTTGTAATATGGGTGCCAGTAAACTATTTATATATTTTTAAATACTATATTTATTATACATACAACACCCAGACCCGTAACAGAAATTAAAATGTATGATTTCAATTTCTGGCCGGCCAGGAGTCGAAACCGGGTCCTATGTGTGGCAGACCTGTATTTTAACCAACTGAACCACTCAGGTCGTCAGATAGTTTTTAGTAGTTTAGATTAGTTATAGAGAAAGTTTTTATACATTGTAGATCTAGTATTCAAAGCTAAAGTTAAGAGTCGGGAGATATTTTTGGTCATCGATCAAAATTTAGTTAATTGTGCCTGTTTGTGAGAGGCATTAAAAAAAAACAATCCTCGCGTCGGTCATTCTCAATAATAATTGTTTGGCCTTGCGATTATTTACAGTTCTTACAAATCAGGTAAATAAATCACAAGTCCAAAAATTTATATTTTAATCTAAATTTTAACACGATATTGAAGTATTTTAGATTGAAAAGGATTAATACTTCAAATGTATTGAAGACCGGGTGAAGTGGAGAAGAATGAGTAGGAAAGCGGGCCCTGGCAAAGGCCGAGATAAGCGCTGGGACGATGATGATGATATTTCATAGGTATGCGTGTAAACGTACGTGGGCCCTTTGCCCAGCAGTTGGGCCTGTGAGAGGTCCAGTTCCGTTACATTTATTAGGAGGACTTAAATTGCTGAGCAAAGTTATCAGTGATAAAACTCTGTAGGATAGTAGATTGTGAGTCTTCATTTAATTACATAGATATCTTATCTTTTGAGTTACAAAAAATTCCTTGCTGTTAACATTATTATTTATTTAGCTCAAAATTAGATATTTACTTGGTCTACTGAGGCATTATTGGCGATAGGACGGCTCTTTCGCTAAAAAGTAATTTTCTGTTCGTTAATATTTCCAACATTCGGATAAAGAATAATGGGCGCTTTGGTATCCGATTTCTAACCAAGCTCAATAATGATAAGCGATACATCGGTGAATAGGTATTTGAATGTAAAATAATAGTTACTATGACGGCTCACTCCAATTATTTGGACTTTCGGAATTATACCTGTTTATAATTTCCTACACATAAATAGGTATAACTCCGAAAGTCCAAATAATTGGAGGAAAGCGTCATAGTAACTATTACTCTACATTGAAATACCTATTCAACGAGGTATGACTCATCTTTACCAAGGTACTAAGTCCCAAACAAATTGCACATCATCTTTGTGTATCAATTCATAGAAGATTTGTATGATTGATCCTAATTTGTTTATTTTTATGGGACCATCCTGGTCATACGGCACATGCGTGTTCTACATCCCAATCACAAATGTAAACATTCATGATAACAAGTTTATAAGTACCTACAAATAGTTGAGAAACCAAGGATTACTAAAGCCAAAAAATCGGTGTCGCAACCGCAAAATGGTAGCAGCGTTTTCTATTGTTCTGTTAAACACTGCGACCTCCAACCTGCGCGCCAAGCGTGAAGATTGTGGCAAAACCTACCATTGATTAAAAGGAGCCTCATGCCAAGCTGTGGTCTGCTGGCTCATATAGAATATTTTATTATATTAAACGGGACTTACACGCGACGTCCCTTTTCGATTCGTTTTCCCGACGCAGTCTTGCAGCCATGCAGTCACGCAGTCTTCTCGTGACAACGGTGGGTAACCCTACCGATACGTCGGGAAAACAAATCAAAAAGGTACGTTGCGTGTAAGTGCCGTCTATTATAATTATATGTGTAAAGAACGCGAGTTTAGTTTGAAATCATATGGTATAGTTTGACCAAAACCATTCTACCGCACCATACGCAGGTACTTAGGTATGATGGAGTCTATTCATCAAGTCAATACGTGGATAATTTTATCCGAATTTTAGACTCGCTATCGGTTAACTCTATTGTTTACTGTCAAGTGTGACCATTATTGTTCTACTTTAAGCGTACTAGTAGGTATTCGAGTAAATCCATTGATTTCATTTTTTCTTATAATTTGCGTATATTTTTTTTATTAAAATAGGATTTACATATTTCGTCGATTTCTGACAAAATGTGTAAATCTCAGCACTGATGTAGTATGCAGATAGTCCTTGGAGCCAACGTAGTAACCACATGACGCTGGTTCTCAATGCGCCCTAATAATATTACCTACATACTACTATTATATTCCTTTAATAAAAAATAATGCAATTAAAATAAAATAAATAATTTTTAGTACCAATCCTTTCAAATAATATCACTGCTTCAGTTTTACTTAGTATTCTTATTTATGGACTTACTTACTCCGTACTTTTCTACTCCGTACTAAGGTACGGAATCGGTTACTAATGAAAGATAAGTTATCATCGATTGATAACTTTTGGCACCACAAAATAAACAGTAACAGGTGTTCATAGTCTTATCTATAGGTACGACAACATAGCATTACCTAATACATGATAGTGAATTAACGAAAATATATGATCATTGCTGCCAAGATAAACGATAATATCTATAAGCCTGATTGTATTTGAAATCAGTCACGCTTTATTCCTACGTAGTACTTATCTTATCACTTAATTATAGTTTTTGCCGAAAACATTTAGTGTTCTACATAAACTGCACTTCATCGTTAGCCATCAAAAGTTCAGGTGGTAGGGCTCCCCGTCAAGCCTGAGGAGTCCGCATGGGTGAGTACCACCGCCTTATCTATTTTTGCCGCCACGCATCAATACTTGCATTGTTGTGTTCCGGTTTGAAGGATAAGGTAGCCAGTGAAATTGTAATTTGTATTAAAACCTGTAGGCCCAAGGCATTTTATCTTAGTTCTCACAGTGACAACACACCTGCGGTTCTACATTTGATTTACCTGCACCCTAAATGTATGAATTGTAGATGACATAGGCAACAGTTACCATGGGCTGTCTGCTCGTTAGCGTAAAGTAGCATAATAAAATTCCACCATAGTCTACTCCATAAGAGCCTCGCCCACAAAAATATAAATCAAATCAAAACTTTACCGTAACACCGCAATACGATACCTGCTATTTTAATTTTTTTAAATCATACGTAAATGTCTACCCACATAACCCCCTAAATAAATCAACACATTAATTCTCAAACTAATATTCCAATTATAATAATATAAAAAGTACATCAACTTTGTCCTATACACATTACACGCACACAAACACGCACACTCATATGCACACGTACACATTACTACTACACTACCTTATATTAGAAAACTAAAATAACAATAACTTCACTTATAGTGCCTACATGCTATAAAAGTTCCAACTTTGTAAATACTTATTACTTAGATATGTCAAATTATAAATATATTAATAATTTTCTAACTATTTAAGATAGATTTAACCATTGATTGATTTAAAATACCATAAGTACGTACAAAATTTATTACTTAACCTTTGTTTATGTATAATACTTACTTTTAAGTTTAAAATTGCAGTGCCCGTAATGTTTATGTAACTTATGATGCAATAAATAAAAGATAATCATTCGTTAATAATAATATTAACCATGGCGTTAATGTCCCGCTAGTGCTCTCTTGCGCGAGGCACCGGTGTCCGCCTTGACGATGATTCAGGATTTGGCAGGTCGGGTATTTACAGTTTACCGACTGTATCTGATCGCCGTGACCCTGTTAATAGGGGAACCTGACCGTCACCTAAATATTCACCCCGGCAGATTTCATCACGATGTTTTCCCTCGCCGTAAAAGCATCGGTTAGCATTCAGCAGCTAATAATATAATGTATGCAACTCAGAGAAGAGTCATTGGTACATGGCGGCATTGGGGATATTGGTAATATTATTATTGCTACTAATCTTCGCTTCGCAGGCGGAATTGCGATCATATGAGTCGCTAGTCTCTTATTTACTGACCTTATTAAATTTCACCGAGCAAGGAAAATACATAGACACCTATTTGATAAGAAACGATGTAGATTAAAGTATTTACTACACAGCTGAGCATCCACATGATAAGGATTAGAGTGGCAATAATAAACTGGTCCTTCTCAGGACCCCTCATCAAGGCCAAAAACTAGGCAGCTATTAGAGCCCGCTCTTAGAAAGGTTTTCTACTGATAAGGCTGAATTATTGGCAAAATAATTAAAAACAAATACCTATCTTCTTTATTTGCGACGTTAGTTCTGTATCCTAACTAGGTACTCGTACTTGGTTTAATATATTGGTCGCCGAACATATTTTTTATTTAGAACAGAAATATATCAAAATAAATACATTTCCCATTTATGCAACACTTCGCGTTCGAAAATGCGTGTTACAAAAAATAACCTTATTTTATGAGCATCATGTTGCGATCTATCGAACTTCCTCTCCTTATTAAATCAGTATATTTTTCAGTAGTTTGTTTACAAAGCCCCATTTTCATATAAGTTGATCGACTATTACTCTTAAACTTGAGGAGTCTACTTTGCTACGATAGTTCAATACAGGGTGTTACATAATATATGTATGAAACCGTGAACTGGATGGAGTGCTAAACATATTTAAACAATAGATACAATTATTTCTGTCGTACATGGATTTTTTGTACCTATCGTTTTCATACATTTAGCACTCCATCCTGTTCACGGCTTCATACATATATTATGTAACATTCTGTATAGTTACTAGATATATATTCCTGGTAACTACACTCAACGGTTCTATTTAACAGAATAAACTCTTATCAGAAACTGTTTGCAGTAAATATTATCTTTTTCACGTAAGTATCTCTTTATGAGGTAGGCACGCTCACCAAAATGATTCAATGTAATATTAGCGGTCTCCAACAACGGTTGCGAATAGCCACGAATAATTCTAATTTTTTTTTAGATATTTGTTAATTAAAGGTTAATATATTTCATAGATACATATGTATTGTATTCCACTCGTATAATGTCATATGCAGCCATGTTGTATCATGATAAGTCAAAAGTCAGTACTATCAATCGAGCAATAGCCGAAGGTTGTTTAGCACAAAGGCGTAGAGACCTACTTGGATACTAAGGCAGCATCATTTAATTTCATTTATTATGTCTTAATTTTCCTGTACAACACACAGGCAAATTTAGACATAATGTACTTTAGTTGGATTAATTTAAAAGTTAATTCGATGTATTTCTCATTGTTCCAGGTGATATCATATGCAAAAATGGCGCCGGGATGTAAGATTGAAGACGTCGGAGAATCTGTGATACAGAGTGAACTGAAAATGCGGCTGGTCCAGGAGCACGCCAAGAACTGTGACAATATCAATAACAATACAGTGAAAAGTGACGATATAAACGAAAAAGTTACCAAAGTGGAAAGCGATTTTGACCTCGCAAAGTATGAGGCTATGGACTTCAAACCCAAAATTAAGTGGCCAGACCTTATAGTGCAAGTGTCTTTACATACGGTGACATTGTATGGACTGTACTTGATATTTTCTAATAGTGTCAAGTTCTGGACAACATTATTCGGTAAGTTCATATAATTTTCTTAACTAAGTTGCATTTTGATTTGGTCGACTCCACAGCTTCAAAATGGCCGCCCTTAGTCTGTAAGGCATTTTCGAGGAGATCAATCTAAAACTGAGACTTTAGTCTATAACACCTTTAATTAAACAACAACAGACAAGTAATATAAACAAAACAGAAATGAAAACAACTAAGTTTAACACCTACGTTTCATAGATTTGATAGATAATGTCGAGAAACCACGTCCGACCAAGTCACCCCAAACAAACTCATAAAAAATCTGTGTAGTAGTTTGCCCTCCCGTGAGTCAGTTTCCTATATATCCACGTAATATGTGTTAAAAAGCTTATGCGAATAAGTATAGCGTGGTACCGACCCATAACAATCACAGAAAAAACTGTGCAGTAGTTTTAACAGTTCCCTATATAACCTAAGATGTGTTAAAAAGGTTATACAAAAAGTGTAGCATTGAACCGACCCCAAACAAACACAGAACAAATTTGTGTAGTTTTAACAGTTCCCTATATATCCACCTAAGATGTGTCAAAAATGTTATACGAAGAAGTGTAGGATAGAACCGACCCCAAACAAACAAATTTAACAGTACCCTATATATAAATAAATAAATAATCGTGGACAATTTCACACAGCGCCATCTAGCCCCAAACTAAGCAAAGCTTGTGCTATGGGTCCTAGCTAACTGGTATACTACATATATACACTTTTTTTTTTTAAATACATACTTATCATACATAGAACACCCAGACCCGTAACAGAAATTAAAATTCATCATTTAAATTTCTGCCCGGCCGGGAATCGAACCCGGGACCTCTTGCGTGGCTGACTGGCATGTTGACCACTGAACCACTCAGGTCGTCAGCCTATATCCACCTAAGATGTGTTAAAAAGGTTATACGAAAAAGTGTAGCATAGAACCGATCCCAAACAAACACAGAACAAATCTGTGTAGTTTTAACAGTTCCCTATATATTCACCTAAGATGTGTTAAAAATGTTATACGAAGAAGTGCAGCATAGAACCGACCCCAAATAAACAGAACAAATCTGTGTAGTTTTAACAGTTCCCTATATATCCACCTAAGATGTGTTAAAAATGTTATACAAAGAAGTGTAGCATAGAACCGACCCTAAACAAACAGAACAAATCTGTGTAGTTTTAACAGTTCCCTATATTTCCACCTAAGATGTGTTAAAAATGTTATAACATATACGAAGAAGTGTAGCATAGAAACGACCCCAAACAAACACAGAACAAATCTGTGTAGTTTTAACAGTTTCCTAAATATCCACCTAAAATGTGTTAAAAATGTTATACGAAGAAGTGTAGCATAGAACCGACCCAAAACAAACACAGATCAAATCTGTTTAGTTTTAACAGTTCCCTATATATCCACCTAAGATGTGTCAAAAAAGTTATACGAAGAAGTGTAGCATAGAACCGACCCCAAACAAACAGAACAAATCGGTGTAGTTTTACAGGTTCCTATATATCCACCTAAGATGTGTTAAAAATGTTATACTAGAAGTGTAGCATAGAACCGACCCCAAAGAAACACAGAACAAATCTGTTTAGTTTTAACAGTTCCTTAAAAAGGTTATACGAATAAGTATAGCATAAAACCGACCCCAAACAAACACAGATCAAATCTGTTTAGTTTTAACAGTTCCCTATTTATCTACCTAAGATGTGTTAAAAATGTTATACGAAGAAGTGTAGCATAGAACCGACCCCAAACAAACACAGAACAAATCAGTGTAGTTTTAACAGTTTCCTAAATATCCACTTGAGATGTGTTAAAAAGGTTATACGAAGAAGTGTAGCATAGAACCGACCCCAAATAAACACAGAACAAATCTGTGTAGTAGTTTTAACAGTTCCCTATATATCCACCTAAGATAGTAATATGTTAAAAAGATTATACTAAGAAATGTAGCATACTCGTAGAACCGACCCCAAACAAATACAGAAAAAATCTGCGTAGTAGTTTTAACAGAACCTATTCCACCTAAGATGTGTTGAAAGGATATACGAAGAAGTGCAGCATAGAACTCTAATATTTGAGTATAATGACTACCCGGACGCAAAATAAGGCACACCTTTAACCGTTACAACTGTTTCAATAAGGTTAGCCTTATTTTGAGTCCGAGTAGTTAGTATAATAAGGTAGAGTGGGTGTTGACGCACAGTGTTTAATAGCCGCCCAGTGGCCAGAAAAGTCCTTTTATTCAAATTAAATGCACATGGTTTCCGCTCATGAGGATACAAATAATAGGAATGCAGTTATAGGTTTTCTGAGACGCTGTCATACCTTTTGAAATTGTAAATATTTCATAATAATGCTACATTTATTGTATGTTGTATGTTTGGTATGTCTAATATTAAACAACATTGTGGTCTGGTGAAGCTTATAAAAATGAGCTTTTTTCAAGTTGTATTTATCAAAAGACAATAAATCAAATAGAGAGTTCCGTTGTGGTTCGTACAATAAATATTGAAGCAAAGTGATTTGGGCTATTATTCTTTATAATTTCGACTGTAAAACAGTGTCATTGCGCCAAGGCTCTCCTCGGTGGTGGAAAGAAGATGGGGGCAGTTCCATTGCAGTCTCCAAAATGTATGCGGTAACAAATGAATGATATACATACATACGCTTGAAAAACATAACTCCCCTTCTGTCACAGTCGGGTAAAAACCGATATTTTAGACAAAGAACAACTGATTGCAAAGATGTTCCAGCATTTAGATTTGTATCTAAGCGTAAGTAAACGTCTTACTCCTCGCGCATCCCTACCCGCTTTCTTTACTCTTGTCCCATTGTCGAATAAGTTTTGAATGGTAGGAATAGGATTTTCATGGATAAATATCATTTTATCTGACTTCTTCAGAGTGGTCTAACTTTGACAATAGTCCAATCAATAGACAAAAGCCTATACAATAAAGTGCACACGGCGCCAGGAAGATCGTCAGTGGCCGAGTGGTTAAGGTACCGGACTCGTAAGCCAGAGGTACCAGGTTTTTATCTAACTAGGGCCATGTAGCAATGACTCTTTTTTAAGTTATGTACATTAGTTGAATGCTAACCGATGCTCTTACGGTGAGGGAAAACATCTGAGGGACTGAATGTGGAACCATGATCCAATCTGGTCAGAGATCAGATGGCAGCGGTTTCACTAAAGGTAATTATCTCGATACCAGCAACGAACACTACGCTAACTCAAAAATGACAGGTATTTAAAGTAAAAATGTATGTAATTTCTTCGTTTTGGATGCAATTTTAATGAAATTTTCACTTTTTGTTTGTAATATATTAGTGCTAAAAATGGTATTATTACGTTTTTACAATAATCGATAGTATTAATTTTAGACCTAGGTAGCAACCTGGATATACGAGTAAATTATTACATTGTAAATTCGTGTAGGTACTCAACGCCAACTCACAGTTAGCGTATTATACCACTAAAACAAAATTGAGACAGATTGTATAAAAATAATACGACTTAATAAAATAACACAATAAATTATGACATACACAGACAAACTTATTTAAGAGCTCATAACATTTAGCGATGTTTAATCGGGACCGCAATAAAAACACTGGTTGTGCATTAAAACAATACAATGTCATAACGTTCTGTGACTTAATCAGTATTAGTGCTTAGCGTTGTGTTTTAAAAATATGTTCATTCAAATACATTTTTATCCGATAAGATTACGTTTATATTGCCACAAATAATATGAATATTACATATAACATGTTACAAAAATAATTAGCTAAAATTTTATCTAATTGCTCCTGATGACTATGGAATTATTTCACCGATTTTTTACAAGCCCGCATCCACCGCTTTAGGCCACTCTAAAAATTAGATTCCATGGTATTTTACAATAAAGGATTAATTTATCTGGCCAACGTGCTGTGAAGTTATACCTAGATGGGTATCTAGGTATAACCAAAGTTTTGTTAAGCTTTTAGATGGGTATCTAGGTAAAGCAAAAACATAATTTTATTAAATAATTTAAATAATTTTACAATATAAGTAAAACTAAATACTAAATATACAATATAAGTAGTCATCATCTTGGCGTTAATGTCCCGGTTGTGCTCTCGAGAACGAGGGCCCAGGGTCCGCTTTGACCATGGTCCAGGATTTGTTGATCAGGTAACTACAGTGAAGCGACTACCATCTGACCTCCGTGACCTTGCTACCAGGGGAACCTGACCAGATTGGATCATATAAGTACACTCCGCTAAGTTAATAAAGGAAATTGCCACCGAGGTACGCTACGCTAACTATGATTGGCGTATAAAGATACCGAAAGCGCGTGCCGCCCACATAGCGCAATCTCGGAGTTGGCAGATTGTACATCGCGCGATTACCGAAAATTATTTTTTAACTTAGCGTTTTTACGTCTCAAAACTATTTGTTTCTTAAATTTTATTTAGTATGGGAACGTAAACAGGATTTTTTTATAAAACAGCCACCAAAATGTTATTGAAGTAAATGTGTATATCTGAGTTAACGAAGTCTCTTTCAAAATTATTACAGTAAGAAGCCTGGAGGTATGTTACTGTTGTCTAAAATCTTGGAAAATTTTATGTTACGCGTTAATATGCATTATATTTACTCTTCTTTTTAATAAATAATATTACATGTAGGCATAGAAATATACATCTAGAAGCGGTTGAACGAACAAATAACTCTCGACGGTTACCATAGTAAATAAAACTGCGCCGTCTTCAGTGCCACAAACATGTCTGACCGGGTGACAGCGTCGCTGTTGTTGGCATTGATATTACATTTCACAACGGCAACACTTAGTTCCGGTTTTGGCCACCGGGTCGAATAGGTTTGTCAATAATCTTGTCAAGCCGTCAGATATTTGTTAACGCGTACAAGAATTTGTATGGATAGCGGTAACCATTCCAATAGCTATGTGTAATACGTCGTTGGATAGCTATTTTCGAGCTGAACAATAGTAACTATGGCGCTAGTTCCAAATATTAGTCCGTTCCAGGTATACTGTACTAAATATATCACAATATAGGGGTACCACTACTTCAGGTTACTTTGACACATTGCGGAAAAACGAGTACACTGAATTTATTTTACTTAATAATGACTCTTAAGTGTCCAGGGCGCTATTTAGTAAATGGGCGGTATTAAACAATAATTTTTTATTACGCCCTAACCAAGGGTTTCAAAAAGGTACCTTTAGAATGAAAATCATAAACATTTATATTGCGTTTTCCGGTTCTCAAATGTACGTTTTAACTTTTTATTAGGTTTAAACATATTTATTCTCATAAAAGATATAACACCACTTACATGAGAAAATAACTTACACAATTAATTTAGAATGTCGTTTCTCCCGCACACCAAAACACCAAAATAACCAGGAATCTCTTTTCCAAAAATACGACATTCTTTTAATATTTTTCTTTTTTTCGTTCAACATCGAATTAAATTCAATGTAAGTTTCCATAGTTTTTATATTGGACTATAACTTGTTAAAAAGTTGCGCACCCTCATATGTTAACATTTTTATGCCGTAGTTCGTTCTGATCTTCGGAGGTACAAGATAGTTAGCGCCTCTTGTGGAGCGCTTAGACATTTGCCCGACTTTAGTGAGAGTGATTGGTATATTAATATTTTTAAAGATTTTCCAGATCAATGTACACATATAGTAATTATATAGTTCCTTAATGTTCATTATGTTCGTTTCTTTATATATTTTGTTAGTGGGTGTGAGATATGAATTAATGAAAAAGGATTTTGATCAATTTGTTCTGTATGACTTGTAGTTCGGACAATTTTGTTTTCTATGCACTACCCCAGATCTTTATCAGATGTATTAAGTGTGACTTCAATATTGAGTTGTAGATAAGTATGAGTACTTTTTTGCGTTATTTACTCAATCAAGGAATATTTCATTATCATCGTCCTAGCGCTTATCCCGGCCTCTGCCAGGGTCCGCTTTTCTACTCAATCTTATCCACTTCGCCCGGTCTTCGGCATCCCCTTGTCGTAAGCCGTTGGCTCTCGCATTCGACTCAGCGATGTTGACCCATCGCTTCTTGTGTCTTTCCTGATACCGGCAGATTCTGGCACGTATTTCCCATGTATCCCTGAGGCTTACGCAACACGTGACCAAACCAGCGCAGACGAGCCTCCTCGATCTTATCTGCGATATCCCTCACGCCAATGCTGCCACGGATGTACTCGTTACGTATTCGATCGAGTCGCGTAACTCCGCACATCCACCGCAGCATTTTCATTTCGTTGGCGCGAAGTTCGCGAAAGTGTTTCGTCAGCGCTGGCCATGTCTCGCAGCCATAGAGCATCACCGGTCTAATTATACTCTTGTATGTAAGCCCTTTACAGGGATTTTAGGGTCACAGATGACTGCCGTGAGTTCCCGCCATTTGGCTCAAGCCGCAGAGATTCGAGATTTGACATCGGGGCTGATATCGCCGGACTCGTGCATCACGGATCCGAGGTATTTGAATATATGTGTTCTATTGACAGCTTCGTTACCTATACCTATGGATGGTGTCGGGATCCGCGCTGCAGCTGGTCATATACTCTGTTTTGGCGATATTCAGCTTCAAACCACCGTTTTCTAGCACATCTTTGCATGTGTTTAATCTGGTCTCAAGATCTTGCCTAAGCTTGCTCACCAGTACAATGTCGTCAGCGTACTTCATAAACCAATGAGGCATGCCTTGAATTTCCGCTGAGAGGGCATCAAGCACTATGTAAAACAAGTAAGGCGCAGAACCCTGGTGAACACCTACAGTAATCGGGAAGGGATTAGTATGGCCTACGATGGTTTTGACGACAGCTCCAATATTGGCATACATGTCCTGTATAATAGAAATGTACGCCTCGGGCACAGACTTTGCTCTCAGAGCCCACTAGATTATCTCCCGAGGGACACTATCGAAAACCCACTACAGGTCGAGAAATGCGTAATGCAACGGTTGATTCCTACTGCAATGGGACTCCTGGAGGACCCTGAGAGCAAACACTGGATCCATGGTGGATCCAGGAATATTTATGAGGAAAAAATGCTATCGAAGTTATTTACCCACTGTACCTTACATTAGAGACAACCGTTATAACGGTTTCAATAACCTGACCCTTATTTGTGTTCGGATAGTTATTATACTCGTATCTATAGTTCTATGTTGCACTTCTTTTTCAATCTTCAATTCAGTAAAATGTTACAATATCAACTGTTTCACTGATTTCTTATTGGTATTGTCATAGTCCTGGGCGTGCTCCTGGACCAACCGCATTTTCAATTCACTCCGTATCACAGATTCTCCGATTTCATCAATCTTATATCCCGGCGCCATTTTGTCATATGATATCCACATGAAAAAATGAGAAATGCCTTGAGTCACTCATAAATTAATGCCACTGAAGTTGCCTAAGTATCCAAGTAAATATCTACGCGGTTGTGCTTAACAACCTTCAGCTATTGCACGATTGATAGTGTTGACTTTTGACTTTTATGACACAAAATGGCTGCACATGACATTTTACCAGTAGAATACAATACGTAGGGCTATAATAATGGCCGACCGATTCATAAAGAGTGGTAATAAACACGTTATTTTGTAATTTACATATTCTTCTCTAAAAATATGAAGTTGTTACGTAGATAAGTTACACTCAAAATTAACGTCGACGGACGGCTTAAAATTTATGACCTGAGAAATGACCTGCAAAAAAGGCAGGTCAGGAGCACGGATCTGAAAAAAATACGGACGGATACTCTCTAAAATCATGAGTGGAGTATAAAATTACTGTACTGTGACGCTGTCGCTGGCGTGACAGTACGGTAGAAAATCAGACAAAATGGCGGCGGATTGTCAGGCCTGGTGTATCTATGTGAGTGTGTAAGTCACAAAATACATTGACAAGAAATTGTTATACCTTGCATGCTTCAGTTCTCTTTAATGTAATTACCTCCGGGTGGATTTAGAAATCGGTCGCCTGATATATTTGATATGTAAGGTGCTTTAGGGACCTCGTCTATGACCACCCCCAAAACAATTTCGGTTGCCAGAGTTGTGTCGAAATAATTTATTCTCAAAAATATTTTCAGGTCCATGCTTCCATACATTATGAGCACTGAAACTAAAGAAATTGGACATAGGGCATAAAAGGAGCCTCGACTTATAGGGAATGTACACTGTAACTTTGTCACTACGTCACCAGCCATGTCACTACAATTCAGTAGTGATGTGACGAAGCATGATCATATTTCGATATCGTTATGAGCATATAATAATAAATTAAAAAATAAATATAATAACACCCAGAAATTGAATTGAAAAATATGAGCAATTCAATTCAAGCCCTTCAAGGACCTGTGAAAATCAGAAATAGTGCAGCAGCGTTTATGTTATGTATTTTTGACACTTGGAGCCCGCCTGTCAAGCGTAACGGTTATTTCTTAACCCTCTACTTACGTGGGGGAGGCTTAAGTCTAGCAATGGACTAATATGGGCTATTGATGATGATGGAATTTGCATGAAGATTAAGAGTAAAGTGTACTGTAATTTGTAGTTGTACATAACAGGCCCCAACTAACTTTCGTGCGCATAGCATAGGTCAAATTTTACTCAGAAGTGTCGTCACCAGCCCCCACTCCCAAACTTCCCCCTCTCCCCCTTTCACTAAACCCCCAACAAAGGCGACCGATTTCAAAAATTTTGCCGTACCCTCACCCGGCTTAAATGTATGAAAAGATGTGTGAATATGGAAGAGGCAAAAGAGATGTGTCAGGGTCGTATCTTGTGGTACTCGATAGTCTCCGCCTACTCCTGTAGGATACGAGCGTGAGTGTCTATGTACATGGAAGTTTTTGTAGTTGTTACAACTTTCAATTTTTTAACCCAACGCCATCTATCGGCAGCGTTCGTCACGATCGTGACATCGGGGTTCGGCATCACGGCGGGCGTGCACCGGCTGTGGTCGCACCGCGCGTACCGTGCGCGGACGCCGCTGCGGGTGCTGCTTGCAGTGCTGTTCACCATCACGGGACAGGTAGGTTTATTCTTATGGTTTACGGCAGACAAACAGACAAGCGGGCCACCTAATGGAAAGCGGTCACCGCCGCCTATGCGTTGCCCGCCTCTGAAGAGACCTCTAATATACCTTTTGAACGATCCCATGTCATAGTCCAAAGGAAAGACTGCGGGTGGCTCATTCGACATCCGAATCGTGCGAGCGAGAAATGTGTTATACAAAAACTAAAGTATCGAAATTGGTCCTTTCGTTCAGAAGCTACGAAGCCCCAAACAGACACACAAATACCCATATTCTAATTGTTAAAGAGTTCAACATCAGCGCAGCAGTATGATGACTCCTATAAGTAAACTCCTGATTTTGTTATGATGTAGTAACAAACACACTACTCGATATTTTCTCTATTAATGTTGAAGACCACATCAATAAAAGACCTTAGTAAGATTGGTTTTTATTATTTCTTGTAAATAGGAGTGGGTGTATTTGGGATCTCTTTTGTGTACTCTATGCGAGCGATTTGTTAGTCTGTTGCCGGCGATTAAATTATGGCCTAAAAGTGATTTCGTACTTTTCTTATATCCAGGTATAAATAATAGTAGGTACACGTACAATACACACACCTTAAAATAAAATTACGCTGTCTGTTCCAGCGCGACATATACACCTGGGCGTTGGACCACCGGGTGCACCACAAGTACTCGGAGACCGCGGCTGACCCCCACGACGTGCGGCGCGGCTTCTGGTTCGCGCACGTGGGCTGGCTGGTGCTGACCCCCCACCCGGCTGTAGAGAACCGAAGGGTGGCCCTGCGGAAGACGTCGCTTGATCTCCTAGCCGACCCTGTCGTCAGGATACAGAAGCTGTAAGTAATTTCATGCCTTTGTATTCTAAGAACAGAATAGGAAGACGGGCGTTTTATTTTATTATAAGTCTGCCTAAGCCAGGCATCCTGATCGCTCCCAAATACAAATACAAAGTCTTTATCTTTTTCCAATAATGTCGCGTAAGCAACTAAGCTTTTAATTTCCATTCATAAATAAGTAACCACAAGAGGACAGAAATTTAATTTCTGCCCTGCCAACATTACCACATGCCAGCCTATCACGCAGGTCTGAACCACTCAGGCTTTCTACGAAATTATACTTAGATTAGATTTCATACAAAATCAATACCAGGCCGCACAAAATCAACGTTAATGTTGGGTTTGATGCTTCCTGGAGACCCTAGTCTTGCCCTAGTCTAATATTATAATACTAAAATAACTGTATGTCTCGTTTTGACGCCAAACCGCTGACAGGTTTGTCAAATAAGCAAATAAAAAAAAATGCAAGCAAACTGCAGACAGGCATAGGCTACGTTTTACTGGCCGAAGTCAAGGGTAAAAGCTAGTACCTACATTGTAAATCCTATCTAATATACTTCTGTAGCGATGGCTAGAGATTCAATACTATGGTATCCTATGTTATTTTCACTTTTATTGTGTTTCTTGCACAACACTTTATCAAGCCAGACCCTGAACGTGGGCAAAGCAGTGTCACCGTCCTCGTTGCTATGAGACGAAGGTCACTAGGTTGCGTGTCGTCAACAGGTGGGTTTACATGTAATTATTAATGTCGACACACTTTCGTGCTCATTTACCTATAATATGAGTGAAAGTCAGAAAGTTCCGGCGCATTATGGTTTTTCTTATAGGTACTTTTAAAGAATGACAATGATTTTTGTGTGAATCTACTTACTGGCCTTGAACGTAATACCGATGCCTGTGCCTTCACGTCACGGCCAACGGCGCGATGTTATCACACCTTCTTTAATTTAATGTCTCACTATACACACATCAATACTGTCAAGGGATATTTGAGTATTTCAAAAATAACAAAAAATCTACAAAGTATTACTTAAGACATACTTATATCAAAGTATACCTAAATTATTATAGGTCTGCTGGAAGAGATTTCTTCTTAAAAATAAATAGTGCCTGTTGTGTCTCGTCTTTAATTTTGTAATTTCTGTAATTTATTTGTAATTAATGTTATTATTATCTTGAAATTTATTGAGTGTAATAAATAAATAAATGAGCTCTGCTGGAGCATCAACACGTGTTCAACTAAAATTAAATCCGGAGACTGAACGGGCCAATCTAAAAGCACAACATCGTTTTCTTGTAACTTCTGAGTTACGACTCCAGCCGTATGTGGACGACTATTGTCATGCATCAATATAAAATCTTGCCCCATTTGCAATGCAAAGCGATCTACGGAAATGAAGGCCGACTTCATTCAACCTCCTTCTCACAGTATTGTCACATAACGTTACACCGTGTGCCTCCTACAGCCTTAGAACCAACTGAAAAGCAGTAGAATTTTTATTATTATTGGAACAACTCATATGTCTATATCTCACTATCATCAGCCTGTTTGGATTTGTTTGTCTTCAAGATGTAATTTGAAAAAAAAAATCGGTTTTGTCTATAACCCTATTACTGTAGCAATGTCGCTCAGCCACCTCGCCAGTGTACCGATAGCAAAGCTAAAATCTTAGAATTACGCCATGTCTAGAACCAAGGGTATCAACAACATTCTTTTGAATCGCGCCGCCCTTTAGCACACCTACTGCTGTACCATTACTAGCCGACTTAAATGTCGACATTGCATAACGCCAAAACACCAACATATTTAATTTCAAGAATATTAAAATAAAAATTTAAAATAACGCAAAATGTGAAAACGCAGTGCATTAAATATGACGAGGGAAAATTAAATCAAATCAATAAGGTGGCCGCTTTACATCAGGTGGACTGTCCGTCCGTGTGTGTCCGGCAATAAAAAAAATCACTACATAATAATATTATAAAACAAAGTCCCACACCGCGTCTGTCTGTCTGTCTGTTCGCGATAAACTAAAAAATACTGAACGTATTTTCATGAGGTTTCATGAACGTTCAGGCGTTTAATTTGTTAAACCCATGCGAAGCCGGCACGGGTCGCAAGTAAATGTTAAATATAGACAATGTTTATGTGTGCAGAATATCGATTCTGAGTGTCCTGTGTCCGGTGTGCTTTATCTCGAGTTTGAATATGGTGTCCCTCAAGGAAGTATTGTAGGGCCAATCCTATTTTTACTTTGTGTCAACGAACTTTGCGCAAGCTCAAGCAGTGCCGGATCAGGTAAAGACCTGGGGGCTCTGGGGCACTGCTAATACACTAAAAATACAGTCAAATTTTACTGATTATGGATGGGTCCCCAAGTAGCGTTGACAGCACAATTAAGCGTTGAGCCATGAATAAAAACAGGTACGTATCTGTGCTTTTTGGTATGTTGTTTATTATGTGAATGCGATGTTAATTCCAATTTGACCTCGCTAGACGACCGGGTGTCATTTCAAGGGTGTCAAGAAAATTTCAAAATTTTGTATTTAATTTCAGGTTTTTTATCCTTATAACTCTAAAACGGTGGCCTATAGCAAATATTCCTAAACTAAGTAAAAATTTCTTTAGTAACAGGTACGTTTGAGGAGGCGGAGTACTTTAAATTGAAATAAAACAAAGAAAAAGTATTTAGTATTAGTAAAACTAGCTTTATTGGAAATATAATTTTATGGAATTTATGTTTAAATATAATTTCGGCAACATGGTCCTGTCGTCACAGCCCCGGCACAGCGAGCTCGAAATTTTCGGTAATTTTGCTCTTAAAAGATGGTAGGCATAATCGTTATTAAAGTAATTTAATTAATTATTGACATTTTGAAGTTGTCGAAGTTTTGGTTTTTAAAAGCTGGGGGGATTTTCAACAATTTGTCACCCACTACTCTGCCCTACTTACCTATGTCGCAACTTTCAGCTTACAATACGTAATCCCATCATTCGTCTTTAATCACAACCAGCCTTTTGCTTCCCAAAGTGGTGACCTCAAAGAGTTTTTTTTATTTTAACAATATTATCCAAACTCCAACCCAGGGCTTATATCTATGGGATCTTGGACGTGCTGAAGCACAAAAAGTCATATACTAGATTGGGCCGTCAGCGCTAGATGATTTCTACTCTGCATCCCATTGCAACAAGATTAATGCACTTACACTAAATACCTACCGTTTAAATAAAGACAGTATGAAATACCTTGCTTTCGACATGCCATTTCTCTAAACATTCAACAAAACAGGACCAGCAGCATATTCGCCAAATGCCAAATTAGATACAAAGTCTAGCCCTGTCTTATTGACTAATTTAAGAAGTCGGCAAGGACGTAAATACCTATGACCAAAATATAGAATCTTCGAATTCTACCATTGTCTACGATTAGCCGCCACTTCTACTTACTACGTTACTATGGTTCTTACATTGCGTGAACAGAGCTTACTTTCCAACCTTTTTTTTGCAGGACATTTATCCCTATGTTCGGGCTGCTGAACATCTTTCTCCCTGTGTGGATCCCCATGCACTACTGGGATGAGAGCCTGGTGAACAGTTTCGTTGTCAGCTTCGTCACCCGTTTCACCCTCACTCTCAACATCGCCTACTGTGTCAACAGCTTCGCGCATCTGTGGGGGAACAAACCCTACGACAGGTATGTATTATAGATAATGAACAATTACTTATTCATCATCATCCTTTCAGCCGAAAAACGCCCACTGCCGCGTATAGGCCTCCTCCAGTGTTCTCCGCGAAAGCCGGTCCTGGTGATTACTTATTATGTTACCGGAAATGTGTGATACCTAGGCATTGTGTACATTTCCTAGGAAACGTAAGAATGTAATGACGGTCCAATTTATGAAATGTATAAAATGAACAAATGCTGAAACGCAATGCAAATGATGATGTGTCAAAGGTCTACCTTTTCTAGGAAATGCATCTATTTACTAGGCATTTTACGCAATTCCTAAATAGTAGCAAGCAATGTTGAACGGGACAGTCGAGTCATATCTGTAAGAGTCATTTTACGAACACGCGCCATTTTTAAAATGCCGTTCCTAAAAATTTTAGATTTGATTCCCGCTCCGCTCGCGTTTCTCGCAACGGCTCGTGGGCGGTGATTCACAACAACTAAGAGGAGAACAACTCTCGTGTGACATAACGACGTTTTTAATAGATTCGGTTTATTGACAAATTTTCAAATAAATAAAGTAGTGAAATTAAAACATTTCCGATTCATGTTTAGGAAATGTACGAAATTCCTAGGAAAGGTTTATTTCACACATTTCCGGCCGATTTATGGCCTTGTATAGATTTCCTAGGAATTCTATGTAATGATGGATTACATACAATTCCTGTAACATATAAATAAAGCAGCAATTAACCATTGGAACAGATTCGAATGGATATTAATAGATTCGCTCTAAACGGTAAAATATCCCTTGGAGGATAGCTGTGCTCTCTAAGTTTGTTATTCGAAGTTACAGTTACAGATGAAGTTCATTCGTAATTTCTAATGGTACGGAAGGGCTCAGAGAATTGCCTTCCCGGTAACCAATTACAAGCGTGGGAGAAAATGACACTTACGAACATTTACCACGAGGCAGGCCAAGCTTGGATACTAGAATAAAAAAGCCATATAAAATGAGCGAGATCAGCAGAGTTTATCCGAAAGTTGCCAATCACTCTGTTTTCGGTTCCTCTGTCTATATTCACAGCAATGCAACTCGCAGACTGTCTTTGCTATAAAGAAAGTATAAGGCGCTTTCGTTGTGCTGTATTCTTTGCTGATACTGACGCCGGCAGTAGCGGTCTAAGTCCATCAGAGGCCCGGGACGGTTAAGCTTAATAAGGCCCCCAGTTTAAGAAGTTTGATTTAATTTTACAAGCTTTTTATTCAGGTCACATTTGTATGTTTAAGTGTTTTTATTTATTTAATTAAAATTAATTCTTTGGCGGAGGTGGTGCTCGACCCTGATCTTAATAGTGATACGGCGATAGCTGCACCCCTGTCACAACTCCGAACCACCTCTTAGATATGTTCTAAGCATATTTTAAAGCCTTGTAGGATTTGATCAAGGCAACATGGAGGCGTTTGGAGCCCCCCCCCCTGGGCCAGAGGCCCCGGGGCTGGCCGTTCTTTCCGCCCCGTCTGTTAGTCCGCCTCTGGTGGCACGATGCTGGCGTTATGGGCGCCGTGCCGGCGCGGTGCCGGCGTGGTGCGAGCGCGGCGCGAGCGTGTTGCCTAGGCAACGCGCCAACATCACGCCGCGTCAGCGCCACGGTCGCGCCGAGCTTTATGAGTGGCAAAGCCATAAATGTTTTCGGCGACAGTTACCACTTTTCATTAGGTAGATTGACAGCTCGTTTGCAGTGAGCTGGTGAAAAAAATAAACGCTCATTCATGTGTCAGGTTCATTGGATCAGCGGAATGCCTGATGGTGTCCGTCGCGGCTCTAGGCGAGGGCTGGCACAATTACCACCACGTGTTTCCGTGGGACTACCGCACGTCGGAGCTAGGCAGGCTCAACCTGTCCACGGCATTCATCGACTTCTTCGCTAAAATTGGATGGGCTTACGACCGTGAGTGACTAAAATAACCTTTATTCCGTAGACTTAGCCGCTTTTCCACTGAATTATGGATGATGAAATGATGAATTTTAAATTTTGTTGCGGGTCTGGGTGCTCTGTATAATGTCTAAGTATATTTTTACAAATATAGGTAGTAAATCATAAGTGACGAAATGAAAATATTGCATTGTTTCATTTGTCAGGAGATTTGGAATTCCAGATCATTCAAATTCTTGTTCAACTATGTTGTTTCTCAAAAGGAAATTTATTTTTCATGAATTTAAATAAGGTGGTCATTTATTTCGTTTACAATAAGACGCTGTCCGTCATTATCGAAAAACAAGATTTCAGTTCAAGCACATAAGTATTTCCACTTTGTAAAATACCGTAATCGTTCCCATTGCAGTGAAGTCGGCATCTCCAGCCATGATCATCAGCCGGGCGCAGCGGTGCGGCGACGGCAGCTCGATCCACGCCGAGGAACCCGACCCAACGTCAAACGAATGTGTTACAAAGCTTTAAATAATTGTTACATAATTGTTAAACAATGTTACATATAAATACCATCGATGTAAGTAGATTAATTTTTTTATGTTGTAATGTATACGCGATGATGGCAACATGAACGTTATTGTAAACCAGAGAGGAATTATAATCCAGGGGCATTGCGTGAGAAACTACAAGCAATGTTTAGTGATTTACTAGTTATGGGGGATTTTCAGACAGATGCATTAAAAAGTAAAAAGTGTAGTTCGGCTGTGCTCACTAGATGGCGCTGCTTAGACAGGATTCTCAAGTATTGAAAGTAACCGAAGTTACTCGGAAAGGTGTTGCGTGAAGAGATCTTACCTGTTGTACCTTTTTTGAGAACAAAGTGCAGAATGTGTAAATTTTTATACATCTAACATATTGATTTATTTTTGAGAATTCTGTCTAATCGACGCCATCTATTATAATTATTTGAACTATTTATCCTTTTTAATCGGCTCTCGGAAAATCTCCCATTCCCTAGTAATCACAATAGTGGCGGTATTGGTATCGATACCAATTTTATTAAAATTAGCAAGTTATGGCTTTATTTACATACCCAATCTAGCTCTCGTTTCAACGGAAATCAATAGCAGAAAATTACAAGAGCGAATAAGAACTACTTCAAATAAATTGGCATGGCAAGGAATCTATAAAGGAAGCTTTCAGAAACGATTCTTGGGATCATTATTATCAAAACAGAATTGATGCTCGTATTAGCCGACATTAACAAAAAGAATCACTAATAACTTACCGTTCGCGTAACATAATTTGTCTTTTAACCTATTAAAAACAGCAGGTAGGTAGGTATTTGAGAATAGTAAAATATTGAAAAATGCAATACATTGTATCACGAGTAGGTACAATGAATGATTCTTGGATAGTTATGAAGAACTATAAATATTTTTATTGAAGAGAAATTATTACCAACTTTTAAAACTCGAATATTTGGCATTTTATCTCTTAAAATCTAAGATGTTAATAATAAATAAACTTAAATTTATAAAATGAGCAAACGTAGCCAGCTTGATCTTTTGAATTTCGTTCCAAAGGGCCAGCGAATTTTTAAAATTTGGTTTAATTATATTGCCCCACTGTGCTTACCGTGGCCAACCTCGAGAGCCTACCTCAGTCGTTATTGCGGCCATCCCTCCGGAACATAAACGTGTACAAGTCTAATTGTAACAGGGCTATATTGCATCTTCGTCAAAATGTACAACGGTCAAAATGTATATTAATGAGTAACCGAACTTACGTAGCGAGCGGGCAAATTTTCAATCGACACTCCTTGTGCCTGACCTTAATCATTTTCGTGAAATCTTTATAGCACAAATAAATAACAAATACCTTATTTAAACTCATGGACGTTTAAACTATAACTGTGGTCAGTTTTTGTGTTATGCGAAAATATGGCAGTATGTACATCGTTTACCAAAGATAAGGCTGAATAAACGAGTCCTTTGTTATACCTCCGTAAACCGTTGAAAAAAATAGGTCGTTCTTAGTTACAGCGCCATTTAAGACACCAAAGGAGAACTGTGGGAAACCATTTCATCTCAATCGTTTAACAATAGCATGTTTATCAAATTATATATCAAATAGCATGTGACTTACATCAAATTGGGCCTCAGACCTCGCGAACACGCCGTCGCGGCTCGCACGAGCTGCGCCTGCGCACGTACTTTAATTTGTTTCGTACGATGAAATGCGAACTCACCATTACAGAGTAGAAGAATACGCAATCATAAATGAGTGATGATGATGAAGTAGATTGTTATTTATAATAAAAATAATATACCATCACGGGAGCCAATCAGCTCCCATGACAACCAGTCTTCAGGGTTCCCAGCATTTGTTATATTTATGAATAAAAATATTCTAGAGTCGTATAATAGCAACGAAGGGATGTAATTAATTTTTCACATCTGCTCGACAATGTCTAAATGTTATGTCAAGAAAAGTCAACGTAACGCATGGCATTATTAGGTACACGCAGGAAGATAATATTGCATTAATCTCCCAGAGGAAAAAAGTTTTTGAATTTGGAGAGTCAAAATTCATAGCATTCCGTCACTTTAAAAAAAATTTAGGTATTCGAAAATCGAATGATAAAAAAAAAGAAACGCGCGAATGCAAAAAGCGGTGTGGCTGCAGAACCATAGACTGCTGAAATAAGGGATAGCGATAAAAAAGTGTAATAAAAAAGTGCTTCGTGATATTTTATTTTTAACAAATTCAAATTTTTTTTTTACGTAAATGTCGTTGATGCATTAATTGGCTTTGTTTATTGTCTAATCAATGGTGTGAAAAGCTGTTTTAGTCTCGGCCTGCGTAAGGTCGGAAACTCTTTCACCATAAAGATGGCCGTTTGTGCCACTGTAGTAGTTTAAAAAAGTGAGATAGATTACTTAACGGCTCCAACCTCCAATATCGCGATTCGGAGGTATTTCGTATAGGTACATTATAGGTACGTTCGACGTACCATATTAGGGTATAATATTAAGTACCTACCGTAAGAGTAGGGCTCTAGGTTGAAAACACGCTTTGTCACAAAGGAGTACAAATGTTGTATTGTAATCAAAGGTAGGAATCAGTGATGTGATGGAAGCCCTCTTTTTTATTTATAACAACTTATTTTTCAGCGTGACAGTTCAGAAATTAAGAAATTATTATTTAAAAATGGATTGTTAGTTATTCTATGACAAGCATGCCATAGTAGCCCTTCCCCACTGTCACCATACAAAGTAAAAAGAGGGCGCCAATCATATCACTTGAATTCGACCCTGGAATGACCGGCAGATTCCGACCTCTGAATTTATAATATTTATATTAAATTTTATAATTTAACATAGGTATATTATTGTGTATAATTACCCACCAACAATCTTTATAAAGAAATTAGGCCATTCATTGATTGGACTAACACAACTAAGTTACTCTTCCATCAGCCTGCTGATAAAGCAGTTATTATAATTTACAAACACAACTATTTACAACGCATCTAATTACTTTCAACTGTTTAATTACACAACCATGTTACATAATTTATGTGAGTTATTACTATTTTAGTATCTTCATAAAGCCATCATTCCATTACGTTTGACTAAATATTACTTTAGGTATATAACGAGTTGTTAATGTGAGATGCAAACCTATTTTTCAATAAATGTTAATAAATCAAAATGCATTTCAATAGGAAGAAGCAAAACAAAAGAGAGACACAAACACAAACACGTTAATGAAAGTGACATAAAATTAAAGGGACTAACACGCCGTCTATATAATAAATCTACTGATATAAACACAGACATTGATTCACGTTCATTATTGTTCTTGTCGTGCACTCTATTGTTTTGTATGTTTCTGTTAAAATTCAGTTTAACCCAATTTGTGATGTCTTATTTTCCTCAATACGGTTTCGTTGTTTGAGTTCTTGGTATCTTATCTCGGTTCCAAGAGTTCATGGTTTTCCTTGATTGATGGGTAGAAAGGCTTTTTATCATTGATGATTTGATGGATACGGTGGCCAGTGTTAACACAGGCATGGACACTTACTCTATGCTATGACCTTGTCGAGGTCATCCGTTCATCTGGTGGGGGCCGTCCTACGCTGCGAAGTGGTCTAGGTTCTTTCCAGTACAATAAAGTTCCTTCACGTTAGTGGGTAATTTGTTTGTACCGCAGCGTGTAATGCCGCACATCTATCGCAGCATTTCCATTTCGTTGGTAAAGTTTGCGGGCGTTCTTCGTCAGCGCCGGACAAGTTTCATACCTCGTTTATACATAATACTAGTCCCTTGAGTTTAATGGGGATTTTGGGGTCACAGGTGATTGATTTTGTTGGTGTGGATCGTGTCGGATGTGCCTTGAATCTTCCAGCTAACTGCACGAGCCGCTCTAGCTCGACTTCTATAATGCGTACGGCCAAGGAATAGAACGCGTTACCTGCGAGTGTGTTCCCTGATCAACATTATCTGGATGCCTTCAAGGCTAGAGTGAATAGGCTGTTCTAAGACGGGCCTGCTCCATCTTCGGCCGCATCGTCACTTACCAACAGGTGAGATGACGGTCAAATGCCTGTCATGTCTTACATAAAAAAAGATACCGGACTTGACAACGGAGCCTTTATTACCGGTCTCGTGCAGCATAAATTTGGGACATTTAAATAAAATAAAATAAACAATAAATTTTTCTTTCTGCAGCTAGCCACGTACTCTGTTTTGGTGATTTTCAGCTTTAAACCCTCGTCTTCTAGCACGTCCTTCCACGAGTTTACCCTGATCTCAAGGTCCTGTCTAAGCGTGTTTACTAGTGTGATGTCATCGGCGTATTGCATAAGCCAAGGAGGCGTATCTAGAATTATGCTGAGAGAGCATTAAGCGCAACATAAAACAGTAAGGGCTTAGGACACAACCCTGGTTAACACCTATGGTTTTGACGACGGTTTTAGTGTTCGCGTACATGTAATGGATAATCCTAATGTACGCCTCGGACACAGACTTTGATATCAAAGCCCACCAGATTACCTCCCGAAGAGCTCTGTCGAAGGCCCTCTGCAGACCGAGTAATGCAGAGGTTGATACTTAGTTTAGATACTTACATAAGTGGGACTCCTGGAGGATCCTGAGGATAAAGATCGGATTTATTGTGATTATTTAAACATTCTTGTGCATTGTCAGGATGAGCTACAGATGTCGGTAGTAAAAAGACAACATCGGCTAGTTTCAGTTTTGTATTTACCCGGGCGTGCGCGGAGGCGACTCTCTACGAAGCCAAACTAGCAGTTGTATTCTACACTATTTACCGCTGACATCTGTAGCTCATCCTGACAACGCATAGAAATATTATAGGTAAATAAAACATTAGGTAACATCTGGCAATCTTAAACTTATGCCTCAGTTACACATGCTAATTTTCGGTATTATTAGCGGTTTCATTAAAAACATTCATTCAAAGTCAAACCCGTGCAGTGGTAAATTTTTGGATAGGATGCCTTCAAGACCGGATGAGTGTAATCTAATGCGTGAATTTTGAAGCATTAATGAAATGCCGCTGAGAAGTGGTAAACAAATCGTTCATAAGACATGACAATCGATGGGTGTAGAAAGCATGGGGGGAGGCCTATGTTCGGCAGTGGACATCCAATGACTGAGATAAGAGTAAAAAATAAACTGTAAAATCTTTGCATAGATGTAGTTTTTAAAACTCAACTGTCCAATGTTTGATCTTAACTCCCATCACATCAGTGTATGGTTAAGTCACCGGGGGTTGGAGTTCGCAGTCTTGCTAATGCTTGCGTTGCCGCGTTGTGGTGTTTGGGTTGGGTAGGCGGTATGCCTCACGCCTGCTTGTGCCTGTGCTGTTGCCTGAGTACCTAGTTATTACAATGAAAATCATCATCATCATTTCAGCCGGAGGTCGCCCATAGATAGGCATAGGCTCTAGAGATCTCCACAAAGGCCGGTCTTGTGCCTTCCGAATCTAGCTGGTACCTGCGATCTTTACCAGATCATCTTACCTACCCACGCTACGTTTTCCGGTACATAGTCGCCAATCGAGAACTTGCCCCGTTGTTCTGCGAGCAATGTCCCCTGCTCACTGCCTCTTAAACTTGGCAATCATTCGGGCTTTTATAAATGAATATGAAATACATATATAATATATGAAAATAGAACAAAATAAATGTTCCCCACAATCTACATATGGCATGGGTTTTAATTTTAAAACTGTTGGAGGCATCAACCGAAACGCCCATGGTCGTATGTGTGAGTACGACTTCATCAAGAGAATAGTATTTAACTAAATACTACCATAGGTAAGTAATGAGTCATATTTACGAATTTCCGATGAAAATGAACGTGTCAATAAGAATCGTTCAAATCAGTACATATCCATACGGGCGTACGCTCATTGAGACAAGGTCAGGCGCTTGTCCCACCCTGGTCAAATATATAACCAATTTTTTACGTAAGTCTATCAATTACATGTAGGTAAGTATAAAATGTGAATTTAGGTAAGTAGTGCGGTGGTCAATAGTCAAATATAAATTATGCTACTGCTTACTAGCACCAGCCTAAACAATTGTTCACAGTCGTCAAATACGGATCTCACATCAGATCCTCCCCCATATCTTCGGGCGGTTGTGCTATTATCTCCACACCTAGCAGGCGATCTGGATCATCGTCCTAGCGGTCCATTCTGGCTTCTGCTAGGGGGTCCGCTTTGTTACTCTTCCTTCTGCACTTCGCTCGGCCTTCGGCATACAGTCTTGCAAAAATAAAGAAAATCACGTAATAATGACGAGGCTCAGACAACAGCCGCTTCTAGATCAAGCTGTTCTGACGGGGATGCACACAAACCTCTCTCTAAAGATACCTTATCGTAAATTAACCTGTGTAGATACTTTTAAGAATTTAAACTTTAGTGTTATTAAGTAGCTGTATTACCTTGTCTCTTGATTTGTCGGATGGAGCGTCAGAGCGGTAAGGGTATCCGACTCGTAAGCGAGAGGTAGGCAGAGGGCTTGACTTGAGAATGACTTTTTTCTGAAATATGTACATTAGTTTAATACTAACCGATGCTCTTACGATGAGGGAAAACATCGTGACGAAACCTGCACATTCAGGCGACCGAATGTGATCCAAACTGGTCAGGTACCCCTGGTAGCAGGTTCATGGAGGTCAGATGGCAGTCGCTCCGCTAGAGTACAATCGGGACATTGACGCCAAGGTGATGACCTTGTATCTTGACTTACTCCTGGTATTATTTTGGTCACACGGCGTAACTCTACACCATTTCCTAATAGCTGTCTCACTAGTGTAACGTGACACAGGGAGTTCATTAACTTAACAGTACCTGTACAGTTCTTAAGGAACTTCTTCCTACGCACACTGAGATTTCCTTTGAGAAGGGTTTTACGGGGTTAGCAACATGGAGTAATGCCCCTTCTTTTAACAGTTCAGAGGCCGTTTCATGGACGTCACATCAACACATATCGTTCATTTCAGTATCTTGTTTCCTGGATTAATAAAACGAACAAGCTGTATCGTTTAATATGTGCGGTTGTAGAGTCAGAAGCTTCAATCTACATGAGATTTTAACACAGTGAATTTTTAATATGCTCGTAATGGCAATCAGTATCGTATTTAATCATTCCTTTCAATTTTATGGAGGATATCCCTCGGTAAGGCAGGAGAGAGGAATCGGCGGCCAAATGGACTGATCTGTCATGTAGGTATATAAACTCTTTATTGCGTATAAATGCTAAATGTACAAAAAAAATTAATATACTTGCAAAGGCGAGCTTATCCCATAATGAGATTTATTCCAGCCTAGATAGTCGAAAAGGAAATATTATGATCGGTGGTGGCAAAAAATGAGTGTACTGTAGATATATTTAATGGACTTAATTTTAAGTTAACCTCAATATAAATACGAAATCCTGCGTATATACCTATATACTGATTTACCTACATAATAATTACAAATAGATATAACTACTCTATTCAATTCTATACATATATTAAATAAAAAATAAACTAAAGCTCTACTGAATACCAAGGAAATGTTTCTTCAGAAGTTCTTTGAAGGAACATAATTAGCAAGCATTCTGAATATCCTCCGGTAGTGCGTTCCACAGGCGCGCAGAAAATATTTGGGACGACTTTCCGTAACCAGCTTAAAAGGAGGAATTAAGTAAAGAGGTAAAGAGGAATATCATAATTCCAGTCTCTATAAATAGCCGTGAAGAGAAGTTGAGAATAGGCCGTTGGTTGAGATTACGATTGGTATGATCTCAGTAAACGTCATGTGCCAAATGGTCATTTAGGTATTACACATCGGGCTCCGTGAAGTTAAGGTTTACGGGGTACCCTGAAACCAAAGTCACGGCGTCAGTCGGGGCATGTGCTGAGTGTGGCCCTAATGCACTCTCCAAATGGCCATATAAAGTGTATCTACTTTATTCATGTCTTTGTCTTTTATATGTATATTCTTGTTTTTTGTACCTTGCCTGACTGCGCATCAGTGCGCATATGGTTTGCGTTGACGAACTGAGTGGAATAACCTAATTTTAATTCACATTAAAATACAACGACTGGACCCTATTTAGAACACTACTAAAATATGTTCTGGAAATTGTCAATCAACTATGGCTTTTATTCACTGAGGGTGTTGAAAACATAAAAAATGGGTTAGTACTTCAGTAAGTGATTATGACAAAAAATTGCAGTCTTATTTGGAAATTACGTCAAAAGCGTATTTCATAAAAAGTAGTTCTCATTGCACTTAATATGGTCATTGCTGTTTAATACAGGCATACGACTTTTTTTCGTCCGTAGCAGTAGGTTTATCTGGCCTATTTATTCGACCTATTTGACGAACTGAGAGGTTAAATATTCAATACAGAAGACCCGGGTTCAATAACCGACTGGGCAAAAATTTAAATGATGATGTATAATTTGTATTACTGGTCTGGGTATTACTACGTGGTAAAAAGCATACCTTCGTATATGGAGCGATCACAAAGTTTCCGGTGTTCAACATTACAAATTAGTATTTCACATCTACTGTCTATCTATACTCACCACATTTCTGTATAAATTAGGTAAACTAACACATCCGAGAAAAATCGCAACCTCATGACTATAGAGGTGTTGGTAGAGGTAAGAAGGAGGTATCTAGAGGTGTTTTTTGAGATTAAGACTACGCAAACTTAGTGTCGGTGGCCGGGCTGTTGTGTATCCGACTCGTAAGCGAGAGATACCGGGTTCGGCCATGGGTACATGGGTATCTCTTTTCTGAGATATGTACATTAGTTGAATTCCAACCGAAGCTCTTGCGGTGAGGAAAAACATCGTGATGGAACCTGCAAATACAGGCAAATGAATTTGTAAACATGATCCAATTTGGTCTAGTTCCCCTGTCATAGTATAAAACGAAGTCGCTTCCCGCCGTCTGTCCCTCTGTATGTATGTACGTACCCTTAGATCTTTTAAACTACGCAACGGATTTTAATGCAGTTATCAACAATAGATAGAGTGATTCAAGAAGAAATTTTATAGGGTAGGACAGCACGTGCACAAAGTCGCGGAGGACCAGCCAGTAAATAAAAACTTATACGTTTTACGAGGAGCTATCAAAAAAGTTGCATTTTAATGTTATAAAAACCAAAAGAACTACACAAGTAATCATTTTTTTTCTCAATTCATTTTGTAAGTTTCATCATCCAGGATATGGTGATCAGGTAATCACAGTAAAGCGACTACCATGTGACACATTCAGTCGCCTGAATGTGCAAGATCCAGAACTATGTTTTCCTTCACCGTAATAACGTCGGTTAGCATTCAACTAACGTACACAACTCAGAAAAGAGTCATTGGTTCATGGCCACAGTGGAATTCCTTTCGCTTACGAGTCGGATACCTTAACCTCTCGGCCACCAATGCTTCTCCTGGCGTTTGCACTTTTTTGTATAGGCTTTAAATGGATAGGCCTATTGTCAAAACTAGACCATTTCAAAGAAGACAGATATTGCCAAATGATATTTTTCCATGAAAACCTTTTTAGATTTTATATTAGTAGATTTTATATTTTAGATTTTATATTATATTAGTAGTAGATTTTATATTCCTTCTATTCTAAACTTACTCGCCAACGGGACTGGAGTGAAGAAGGTGGGTAGGGATGCACGAGGACTAAGACTCTTACTTATACGCTTAGATAAAACTAAATCTAAAACATCTCCGCTATCAGTCTTTCTTTGTTTATAAGTACTATCTGTTTTTACCCAACTGCGACAGAAGAAGTGTTAAGTTTTTTGAGTATATGTATGTCTATTTCTTTGTTACCGCATACATTTCAGAGACTGCAATGGAACTGCCCAATCTAATAAAACCAAACGAGGAAAGCCTCGGCGAAATGACACTGTTTCTGAGTCGAAACTACAAAGACTACTCGCACAAACCACTTTGCTTAAACATTTATTGTACGAACCGCGACGGACATCTCTACCTCAGTTATTGTCTTTTGATAAATACAAACCGGGAGTTTTTAAACCCAAAGTAAAAAACTTCTTTTTTTATAAGAGTGCTTCACCAGACTACAGTTGCTTAATAGTAGACACAAACATTCTGTAGTCCACGCGAACGAAGTCTCGGCCACAGCTAGTCATGAATATGAGTATGGCAAGATTTTTCCCAAAAGCTTTTTTCTTGTAGCTTTTCCAACCGCTAAATTTATTTAATCAATCTTCATTTTTTCTGTCATATTTTCCGCATTTTATTTTCCCAGCAGAAATAATTCCATCATCATAAATCTCGAAGATTAACCAAGATTCGATAATAATCGAGATAATCATCATAATTCCAGCCGCAGGACGTCGACTGTTGGTTATGTGCCTCCTCCCAAGCCCTCCAACACCAGATCTTTGTGTATCCGTATCCATTTATTACATGTATTAGGAACTGCAGACCTCGGTTAATGACGTTGATAATCATGCTTCACGCTTTTTACGCATAACGATTACGAAAAGCACCTACCACCTTGACCTACGCAGGGCAAGAATTATAGACACTACTTACACAACAAATGTCGATACTGATATAGGTAGTATACTTCAGTTAGGTACACGGTTACATGCATCGTACCTAATTGAATAAATCTCATTTTAGCAAACATTTTGGCACGATTCCAGAGGACCAAAAATATGAAAATATTTTTTTTGGGAACGAATATTTAACCTACCTATTTATTTCGCAAAACCGATGTCTTCTTGATCCTACGACTATGCAATAATGCAACTGGTGTAAAACTATCCACGAGAACATGCGGGAATTATCACATATTCATATTATTATATTCAGTTTCATTTATTCGTAATGAATGATAATCATACATCGTCATTTTTTATTAATATACTTACTAATACTTAATGTCAATATTAAAATACAATAAAATAAAATAATCAAAATCTAAAATAATAATAGTATCATATCTATTTAATCCGCAAATCCGATTTTTTTATTGACCCTACGACATAATCGAAACAATAATGCAACTGGTGCAAAACTGTCAGCGAGAACATGTGGGAATTATCACATAGGCGTCTTTCTACGCTCACTCGTAAGATGTTGTCTTTCCTCAGTTGATGTGATGTTAGGACGCGGGCCGGTCGCGCGTCGCGCCGCCGCCGCTCCGCCTCTCGTCGTAACTTCGTAACTCGTAACAGAGAAGTGCGTAAAACCTCGTTAAAACGTAACGGTGTCTAGTTAGGTCACAAAGTGTAAGTTTGTAAACTGGATTGATTTTTCCTGTACAGCAATACGACAATAATGGTTAGGGTAAGTAAATTTTTCTGTTTATAGTAGAATGTGTGTATGCGCGGGGTAAAAGCCCGCAAAAGCGAAGTTGTTTGCGTGAAATTCGATTAATAAGAACGTTCCGGACACGTTCCCGCGAGAATCGCAGTGAATATCGGGATCAATTATATCGTATGCTATAAGCTATACTACTATTCATCAAAATCTGTTCAGTAGTCTTTGCGTGAGATTAACAAACAACCAAATATCCTTACAAACTTTTGTATTCAAAACATAAAATTGGACTGTATACTTTGTTGTAAAAATACTATTCTAAACTGTTGCTTGAAATAAAAAATATATTATTATTATTATAACATAGCATGGTATGGTATGATAAGTGTCTAACACAGTAGCGGGTGCAGCTGTTATTTTATAACTAGAATGACTCTTATTATTACTAAATTGCTAGTGCAGTTAAAGGCTGCTAGTAATATTGATAACGATCTACGGACACTGTTAGACATTAGCCTTCAAGATTGGAGGACATTATTATTTTCTGCGTGCTTTTCAGATTAGGTGGCATTGCTCACAAAATCGGAAACTTTTTTATTTTTGAAAAACTAAAAGTTATGCATGAAATAACTAACATAAAGTCTACATAGGCATCAGCCTCACCCTATGCTCAACCCCTGACCCCCTTCTAAAGAAACTATTCCAATATTTTTCTTAGATTTCAACACCCTCGTAACACTAATACACTTATTCCATTGAAACTTTAGCATTTCAGTAGGCTCTAGAAATAAAGGTCCGATTAATCGTCGGATTATCTCCTGCGAATACATTATATTTTCTAAGGTCACTGGGATTTGGTTAATCTTATGAGACCTTTGATAACTCTATAGATCTCAATGCATTAAATGACAACTCCTCGCCGCCAGTGACCTTGGATGCAAGTGTTAAGGCTCATATTGTGAGGCAAATCGATGACCAAGCACGCTTTTGCTCTTTTTTCTTTACTACTGTTAGGAGAACGTCCCAAAGCATATACTTCCTATTTCTTTAATTGCTGTAGGTAATAATGATGATATTTCTTCCCGCATGATCTCCCTTCTACTTCTACAACTACTACTTACTTCAACTTTTCCTTGGTAACGAGGTAGGTTGTTTTCCGTCTCCAAAAAGGGTCCAATCCTATATTTCTCCAGTTTTCACCCCCTATCTTAGACATAGACATAGACATTGATTTATTGATAAATAATTTACAGGTCATTTAAATTAATAGCGCTTACCTTAAAATTATTTGCTTACCTTTCTAAAGTCCTCGAACACTTTGACCACAGGCAGTTATCTACTTTTCTTACATCTAATACCTAATATTGTTTCCCCTTTCCAATCCAGATTCCGCCCCGATCACACTACCTACTGTTACTGCTAGGTTACTTACGATAATTTTTCGCAAGAGACGATAAGTAGCTTAACATTCTGACGTTATTAGATTTTAGTAACGCTGTTAATCTTTTGCAGAAACTTACCATATTCCACTTCTTGACTACGCGGTCTCTATCTATTTGAATGCCACTGAAGAACTTTTAAATAAACTGGAGCATCTCGGCTGGATGCTGGTTTATTTTTGGCTTGCGAAAATAATTATGATCATTCAATTCCGATCACAGCTCAAATGGCACCCAATTCGCTACCGCAGAAATGCGCACATCATTCCAACTCTCTATTATACTCTATACCCGTGGCCGTGTGGTATCCGGCAGAGTAGCACCAACCCCTTACACTCGTGGGTGTCGTACAAGGCGATTAATGTTTTCGAGGCAAAAGATCTAAGAATCTCCGTAGGCTGGAAAATGGGCAGCAGCGTTTTACATTGATAATTTATAACACGCGATCTCCAACCCGCCTGCCAAGCGTGGATTTTGTGGCAATGATCTTCCCTTACGTGGGAGAGGCCCTTAGTCCTGCAGTGAACTGTAATAGGCTGTAATGATGATTATACCCTATACAATCCTTCAGGTCCTTCATACCTCCGTGATCTCTTTCACTTCTCCCGAGACCAAGACAAACCTTGTCGCTCTAATGTAAAGTCGTGGTGATCCATTCCCGCCCATCCGATTTCATTTCCTACTTCTTCACTGTTCATGCGGCTAGGCTGTAAAACTCTCACCCTCATGAAGTGCGTGATAGACCGTCATTACCTACGTTTAAAAAACGCGTTAAAGACCATTAACTATCCCTTTCCAGTCCAATATAAAATATTAATGTATGGTGCGCGACGTATTTTAATTACCTACCTAAAATATCTCGCTTCTGTAGGCCTGCTGAAAGAAATAAGTATCTAGTGGCTGTGTGTCGTATATAATTGGAAAGAGTTAAATAAAAAATAACATACAATACCGTCTTTTTGCGCAGTTGCCTAAGTTAAATAGAAATGTAAAATAAATAGTAAGTAACTCTTGAAGACACAAAGTAGGCAAGACAAGTAGGTTATACGTATTTTTGAAGCATAGCTGAATACTTTACTTTGACTGCTTACTTGATATTTAAAGGTTGGAGACGGCATGTCATCAGATCTTTGCCTTATAGCCTAACATAGTATGTTATAACGTCTAAGGATAGTATAGGTACTTATGCCTTCCATAGATATTTGCTTTATTAGCATTTAGCTTCAACTAGGTTAATTATCGAAATATACATACTAACTACTAAATCTACATTTTATACAATTTTATGTAGAGTAAACGATATTCTAATGTATATATTTTTAGCAATGTGTACTGGTGAATTGCCTTGCCGAAGCTCTTACCTCAATGGTAATTTGTGCCTGATAAATAAACATCCACTGATTAAAATAAACGTAAGTACCAGCTTCAGACCGCGATTTCCGTAGATATTTATGCGGGATATATGGAAAGATATCCAAACAAACACAATAAATATAGAAAATTATTAATTATATCAATAGTAATAAATGGTAAGATTGAAGAACCTCGAGGGACGGAAATTACAACAATTTTTTTTAGAGTTCTGTACTTAAAGGTTGGAAAATGAATCCTAAGCCTCCGCTGTCTGCCTGTCACATGGCTCTAAATCTTTAGAACCGTAATAGGTTTTGTAAAATATAACGGCAAATACTATTATAATAATATTAAAAGCGAAAGAAGTCCCCATATTATAATAAAACTTGCTTTTGTAATAACGTTAATATATATACAAGCATAAAACTATGTACGTACATAGTGTAGGTATAATAAATGATAATTATACTAAAGAATAACACCAAAATTATAATAAAATTGGTGAAGTGTGTGTCAAACGTGAAGTGTGTGTATTTAATGTGTCATTTGGAACGCTGATTGCTTTGAGAGGCGGAGGTGGGCGTTAATGACAGCGACACCGTGGAAGCTAATGCTGTTGTTACCGTACACTATTCGTTAATGTACATTGTCTTTGTTCTAATAAAGTTTTTTTTATAAACTCATTATTCAAAGTTTCTAAATCACATAGACTTATAATATAACACGTAGACTTATAATAAAATATATAAAATTTCATCTGTCTTTAAATTTTACTAGCTCCTAAAATACGTCGATTTCAACTCAGACTGACTGACTCATTCACTGACTTCTCATCAAAACCAGGCATTTCCTGAAACTATAGGAAGTTGAAATTTGGTACGCGGATTAGGATTGGTAAAGGTCTTGGCTATAAAAAAAGCCAGGGTCGCCAGGAATTTTATATACCTATGCCGTTATAATATTCATAATATGTACATCACACATATACAATAATTTACTGCAAAATCGATGTGGTATACTAGATATTTTGTTTATAAATGATACAATATCCATACAAATCAATCAATTGCTCTTCGTTAATCTCGCTATAACTTGAAAACGGCTAGGCAGATTTGAATAATTCTTCTTATGTTTTGTTAGTGATAATGCAGGGGTGATTAGTACGATAGAATAAAAATAACCCCTACATACCCTTTTTGACTTTGAGTTTGGTAGGTACGATTCTCATACAGTATAATAATTCCTATATTACATGGCTTAATAGGCTAATTTTTAAAAAAGATTATGATTTAACTATAGTGAACCCATTTTTATTCATTTCGTAGATGGCGATTCCGGGTTTTTGGTCTATGACTTTTTAGCCAAGCCCTTTGTGTGAAGGAAAATTAAGGAATGTGGAACTTTCCTCCAACTCCCTAGAAAGAGGGGTGCTGTTCTGTATATAAAATTATACCTCTAGGGTAGGGTAATCCTAAAGTTCTAGAAAACTGAAAGTTATGCACGGTTGAATTTGCTTTCAAATAATATTATTATTTCTTATTAAGAAAAATAAAATATCTTTGACTTTTAGCCCGCAAAGACTTTTAGCTTTTGCCTTATTACCCCCATAAAAAGGATTGAAGGTCTGAATAATAATTAATAATAATAATAAAATCTAAAGGACACTTTCCCAAGTGTTAGAAAGCTGAATTTTTTTTTCTATATCACAGCCCATAACAGTCCGCCGTAGAACTTAGGGCCTCTCTCTGGAGAGAGGAGGTTACTGTCATAATCTAAGAAAAAATTAGAAACGCTGCTGCCTATTTTCCATCCTTCGGAGACTCTAGATCTTTTACCTCAAAAACGTTAGTCGTTTTGTACGACACCCACGAGTGTAAGGGGTTGGTGTTATCCTACTCTGCCGGACACAACACGGCTTATATTGCACCGCTAATTTGGTATTTGCATTTATACATTAATAAGAAGAAATCTGCAACTTTTGCCCTCAAATCCCCAAGAACGAGGGTGCAGGTCTATGCATTAAATTAAACAAATAGGGCACTTCCCGAAGTGCTAGGAAGCTAGAAAGAGGTATTGCATCCATTCATTCTGTTTGGGGTTTGTCGAGTTAGACTTTATAGAGTTTTAAGCTTAGCTATTCGTGAGATCTGATAACTTTTTACAGTGAAATCGTTAAGAGCTTACGGGGCAAGCCAACCAATTTTACATGAAATGTTTTTTGTGGAATATAATTTTACGAATTACATTATTACCCGGCCTTGGCCTGTTTTTTAAATGTATATGTATATTGACTTTAAGTTATAGAAAATGTACGAAGGTACCTAACATCTAGAACTCCATGTTCAACTCACCAGGGAAACTAGTCTGCAGACACTATTAAATAGAGAATGTATTAAAATGTTACTTTAAAGTACCTACTTGTCTATATAACCCTGCAGATATTACCAAGTTCACATTGCAAAATAAAAAGTGAGTAAAACCTCGTAAGCTTCAGAGGGCTCAAGTTTAAGACATATTTACAAATGGATTCGCCATTTGCAAATATGACTTAAACTAATACTAAAAATCAACAAACAAACGCAACAAAAGTGGGCAACGCATTGGTAGCGCCCCTGGCTGGTCTGGTGACCAGCAGTGGTCCACACACAAGCAGCGGTCACCACTTTCCATCAGGTGGCCCACTTGCCTTGTTGTCTGCCGTATTGGAGTGAAGTACTTAATGCTTACACCGCTACTATTTTAGCCAATCGTGTAGTTTTTTTATCTTTTATTGTATTCAAAACACTTTACTGAAATCTCCCTATCGATAAAAGAACCAAATGTATTCCCATGTATCACTCTGTAATATCAAACATACCGCTCATTTTAATGGAATTCATACCCCGCCCATGCTCAGCTGTAAAATATGGCTGGTTATTTAACTGAAAGAGAAAATACTTGGCCGTATTTATTATAATTACGAAGCCAAATTACGATATTAATTATTTAGAATTACTCGGAGTTTTTTCAACGTTAGAAATGTTTTATTCGGGACATTAAGTTGGTTGAATTTTTTATCGCATGTCGATAACGACAACCACGTTAACTAAAATGGAGAACACAGGCACACGTGTGGTGTCCGACAGAGTAGAATAGCACCAACCCCTTACACTCTTGGGTGGTTTTCGAGACAAAAATCTAGATTCTCCATAGACTGGAAAATGGCCAGCAGCGTTTTCCATTGTTATATTTATTACACTGCGATCTCTTAACCGCTTGCCAAGCGTGGAGGTTATGGCAATAACCTCCCCTTTCGTGGGAGAGGCCCCGAGTCCTGCAATGGACTGTGCTGCTGATGAGGCACACGGACGGTCAGTGCACCTGATGGAAAGCGGCCGTTGTCGTGCAGGGCAGCTGCAATTCTCACGTTTGTAACAACTCAGCAAGACAGGAGGAAAATTTGTCTATTCGCTTTACATATGAGGAAATTCGGTGATTGAGTACGTAAATATATTCTAGGATTTTGAAAACAAGTTAATCGGCATGTGGGTCATTGTGGCTACAAGAAAGCTAAAAAACACCAAGACGTCGAGGACCATGTACGTTCAGTGCCAGACATCTGTATTTGCCGGTTACAACATCATTATCATCTTGGCGTTAATGTCCCGGTTTTGCCCTGGCGCACGAGGGCCCGGGGTTCGCCTTGACCATGATCCTGAATTTGGTTGATCAGGTAATTAGACTGCGACTGCCCTCTGATCCCGTGACTCTGCTGCCAGGGAAACCTGACCAGATTGGATCATGATTACACATCCAGTCGCCTGAATGTGCAGGTGTCATCACATGTTTTTACCTCACCGTAAGAGCATCGGTTAGTATTTAACTAATGTATATACCTACCTCCTCTACCTCTCGCATACGAGAATGGATACCTTAACTGCTCGGCCACCGACGTAGTTGCCTGTTATAATGTGTACTAAAAGAGGGACTTTTGATGCAATAAACACCTAGCCCCAACTTCTTTCTACACAAATTGTGGGAAATGTTTGCTCATCCTACTACACTTTATAAGTAAGTCGATCTTGAACTCGTTAACTTGAAGAGTCCATATAGCTGTAATAGTTTTCCATTTAAGCTGCCGTAGGAAACTTTAGTCAGTCGTCCCTTCCACCACTGCGTAAACCTGACGGTACCCTGGTCCATGGTGCAATAGAGAAAGCCAATTTATTGGGTGGTCTCTTTGCCTCAAACCCGACCCTAAATGACGGAGGCGCCGACCCGCCCACCATCCCTTGGCGCGGCAAATCAATGCCGGAAATATCAATTTCACAACGAAAGGTACGGCGGGCTATGCTCTTTCTATATGTTCGAAAGTCGAGTGGGCCTGATGGTATGGTGGTGCTTAATGTGTGTTTCCGGTACTAACGCGCCTCTTTGCACTTTCATACTCCACTGGAATAGTCCCGTCTTCATGGAAGACTGCCCACGTGCACCCTGTACCCAAAAAGGGCGACAGATCAGACCCATCGAACTACAGGCCTATCGCTATAACCTCCCTTCTCTCTATGGTGATGGAGCGACTAATAAACGCACAGCTTCTTAGTTACCTAGAAGAGCACGATCTCTTGAGCGACCGTCAATATGGTTTCCGACAATGTCGCTCAACGGATGATCTTCTAGTGTATCTAACACACCGTTGGGCTTTAGCTGTAAAGGTTTGGCACTGGCTGTTGGCCTCGATATGGCGAAGGCGTTCGATCGGGTTAGGGTCTTCTTTAGAAGTTATCATCATACGGGCTTTCCGAGGGATTGTGCAATTGGGTAACTAGCTTTTTGTCCAGCCGACGCATCAAAGCCGTAGTTGACGACTGTTGCTCCACTAACGCTTGGACATTAACGCTGGTGTCCCGCAAGGCTCGGTGCTGTCTTCAACTCTGTTCCTCCTTCATATCAACGATATGCTGTCCATTGACGGCAATCATTGCTTTGCGGATGTCAGTACTGGAGACGCCTTTTATACGGGTCGTGCCAATATCTCTCGTGCCATAGTGGAGGAAAGTCGCGAAGTACTTGTGTCTAAAATATAGAGTACTTAATCTAGAATCTCCGATTAGGAACGACTAAATCTAGTCCAATTCAACCCCACTAAGACGCAAGTATGCCCGTTCACCGCCAAGAAACCTCCATTCGTAGTAGCTCCTCAGTTCCAGGATGCACCGCTTGCCATCTCTAAGAGCATACATATCCTAGGTGTCGACATCTCCAGTGACGTCACTTTCGGAGTCATTTGGAAGAAAAGGTCAAGCTCGCATCTAAAAAGCTGGGTGTGCTTAAAATATCAAAGCCATTCTCGCAGTATGCGCTATGTGAGTAGGTCGTGTTGTGCCAACTTTGTAATATTAGTGTTTTACTGAGGCGGCGGTGCAAACCGTCGCGCGTGCGTCACTGCGTTGGCTACAAACAGCTCCTCGCGTTCTTACAGCAAAAATTAGACGTGATGGACGAGGTTAGTGCCGTTCAGATATGTAAAACCAACTTTTCGGAAGCGGACGTATCTGAAGTCAAGGTGTTACTGTACTCTTCACTCAACTTGATGGAGAAGATGGTGTCGCGACGGCGTGATGGGACACCGAGAAGCATACAGGACATTATCACGCTGCTGAAAGAGACAGATCCAGACGACGTGCCAACGTTTGTGGTGAGGGACCTGAATAAGCTCCCGCCCGTCACCTTCGACCACGTCGACGTCACCCGGTTGCTAAAGGACATCGTGCTCCTGAAGGCAAATCTGGCCGAAATGGGAGCAAAATTTGAGGCATCCCAAAAAACTGTAGTTGAGTTACGGGAGGAAGTCAACGCTTTGCGCAACTCTATAACAGTCATCGGGTCGCCTGCTGACGCTGCTAATGTGTGTATTCAACACGGCTGTGCGAGTGTCGACCTCGCGGGCTCGAGTTTCGAGTCAGCAGTTTTGTCGCCATCGCCTGCCGCATGGACACCCGACGCGTACGCGGCCCGCATCGGCGCGCGCGCTTCGGCCGGGCTCCACGTGACGCGCAACCCGCGCCCCGCCCGCCGCAGCCAGCCGAACGCTCGCTTGCGCCCGCCGCTCGAACGCCGGCGCCCACGCGCATCGACATCGCGCCAACATCTTCGCGTGGAGGCCACAACTCCGCGAGAATCGGCGGCATTAAGGCCACCATGCGCCCTCGACGGGGACCGTGATGAGGAAGGATTTGTCACGGTCCAGAAGAAGAGTAGAAGTCGTGCTGCTCAGAATTTTCGCGGCACTACAGTAACTGGTCCCAACTTCCTGCTGCGCCCTGCGACACCTACGACGGCGCTCTACCTGTCCCGTCTTAATTTTTTTTTTTTTTTTAAATGTCAAACGGTAGGCAAACAGGCAAGCGGGCCACCTGATGGAAAGTGGTCGCCACTGCCTATAGACATTAGCAACACCAAGAGTATCGCTAATGCGTTGCCTACCTCTATAACACGTTGCTCTGGCAGCAAAAGGCAAATGCCACTCCACTGCCAAAGCCACGGTTCCCCAAATCCCCACCCCATGGAGCACTGGAAACCTTACTCACCGACAGAAACACAATACTATTTAAAATACTCTTTTATTTAGCTAGAGGGAAGAATATTGGCCGAAGGGTGTGGCGATTCCGTGGGCGACCCAGAATTTCCGGTGCCGCCGAACGACATTAAGTGTCAGTTATTTTTTTAAGATATTAATAAATTTTATTTTTATATATTAGCTTACAATTTATAATAATTTGTATATAGGTATATTTTTTATCTTTGTCTTTATTTTGTATTTATGTTGTTAGTGTATTAATAAATATGGGCCTCAGTTGCATGAAATAAATGAATAAAAAAATAAAATAAAAAATTCACGCCGGGGCAACGACTTCTCAGTCAAGTCAGACACCATTTGGAGTATTGCTCTCATCTATGGGCGGAAGCACCGGCATATCAGCTTGGTCCTTGTGACTCGATCCAAAAGCGCGCTGTGAGAATTGTCGATGATACCATGCTCACAAGTGGTGTTGAGCCGCTGAGCCAGCAGTGGAGGGATTTCGCCTCCCTACTACCTCTACCGCCGTTCTACCGCTTGTACAACGGTGTTTGTTCTGAAGAACTGTTTGACATGATGACTACAGCTACAGTCTATCATCGCACCGCTCGCCACCGACATGGAGTTCATCCCCACACCTTGGAGCCAAATTGGTCGCGAACTGTGCGGCTCCAAAGGATCTTTCTGCCACGCACACTAAGGTTGTGGAATGAACTACCTGGAGAGGTTTTCCCCGGAGAGTACAACATGGAGTTCTTCAAGAAAGGAGTTAAAAGGATTTTACGGGGTCGGCAACGCGTGGGTGATGCCCCTGGTATTGCAAACGTCCATAGGCTGTGGTGACTGCTTACTATCAGGCAGGCCGTAAGTTTGTTTGCCACCTTCGTGGTATAAAAAAAATCTTTGATTTTCATAGTGAGATGTCGGTCAATTTCCCAATTAGTAATAACCTGACTGACAGAAAAAGTCGGATAACCCCTAAAGACCTACTTTACATTTATTCAAATATTTTCTAAACTACTTCTGCTAATGAAACAAAAATATAAAATAAAAAAATCTTGGCGTTAATGTCCCGGTTGTGCTCTCGTACACGAGTTCCTGGGGTCCGGCTTGATCATGATCCAGGATTTGGCAAGTCAGGTAATTACAGTGGAACGACTGCCATCTGATACCAGGGGAACCTGATCAGATTGGATCATGGTTACACATCCAGTCGCCTAAATGTGCAGGTTTCATCACGATGTTTTCCCTCACCGTAAGAGCATCGGTTAGTATTCAACTAATGTACATAACTCATAAAATTGTCATTGGTACATGGCCGGATCGGGATTCGAAACCGGGACCTCTGGCTTACGAGTCGGATACTCTAACCGCTCGACGCTCTTCTACTAATGAAACAAAGCTAAGAACTAAAACCGCATTCAAATCGTTCCACCCGTTCGGTAGCTACGATGACACAGATAGATACACAGATAGACAGATCCACAGATACGTCAAACCTTTAACACACCTCTTTTTTCGTCGTGGATCAAATAGTTATGAAATAGAGTAGATATGAATAGAGAGAATATTCGGCACTATAATAACTATAACCAATAATAGGTAAGTACTTGCCCTTGTAATATTGACTATAAATATAACGAAATAAAGTGACGTCCCTCGAAATTGACCTATTGAGAAGATGACTAACCCAGAAAATGACCAACCTCGGAAAAACGGCCAGTTTGGTACTAAATAAATGAAAACAAACAGCTCTTCTACGACCCATATGACTACGTAATATTCAAGAGTACCTAATGGGCTTGCGGGTCACGCGAAAAAGCGTCCTACGCCTGGGCTTGAAACTGTCGTTGCATGGATATGCCGACATCATATAGGAAGACAATATTATGCAAATTAATACTAATAAAAGTTAATTACTTAATACTATCACAGAACCCTTCACTACCTGTGTTACGATATACATTTAGTTGAACGTTGACAATGTATAGTGACCAAGGGCAAGTGACCTTTCTGATAAATTGTAACATAATAGAGAGAATATTCGGCACTATAATAACTATAACCAATAATAGGTAAGTACTTGCCCTTGTAATATTGACTATAAATATAACGAAATAAAGTGACGTCCCTCGAAATTGACCTATTGAGAAGATGACTAACCCAGAAAATGACCAACCTCGGAAAAACGGCCAGTTTGGTACTAAATAAATGAAAACAAACAGCTCTTCTACGACCCATATGACTACGTAATATTCAAGAGTACCTAATGGGCTTGCGGGTCACGCGAAAAAGCGTCCTACGCCTGGGCTTGAAACTGTCGTTGCATGGATATGCCGACATCATATAGGAAGACAATATTATGCAAATTAATACTAATAAAAGTTAATTACTTAATACTATCACAGAACCCTTCACTACCTGTGTTACGATATACATTTAGTTGAACGTTGACAATGTATAGTGACCAAGGGCAAGTGACCTTTCTGATAAATTGTAACATCGAATATTATTACGTACAATATTCCTGCAGGAAATACATTTAGGCAAAGACTATAAATATATTAAACTTTAAATAGATTAATACCTAAAAGTATTATTATTATACCTACGTTAATAAATAAGTAGGTACAACATATTATTATGCTAGTTCAGACAGCGGCAGCGCCATTTGACCCCGATCCCTCGTATGTATACAGACACAAGACATATACACAGGCACAGGGTTTCTGCCGTGTATGTAGAAACACGCAAGAATACTGGCCAAGTGTGAGTCGGACTAGTAGGTAAACGGAGTATGTCGTAGGTACAATTATCATCATCATCCCCTGCATGTACTTATCTCGTATAGGGTTGGTGAAATAGGCTCTCTTTGCCATTTATTTCTATGAATCCATACTATTCCACAAAATATTCTTATCTTTACATAGTATAAAACAAAGTCGCTACCCGCCGTCTGTTCCTATGTATGTGTCTATGTACGCTTAGATATTTTAAACAACGCAACGGATTTTAATGCGGTTTTCAACAATAGATAGAGTGATTCAAAAGGAAGATTTATAAGCAAGAAAAAAAGGGTAGGTAGGTAAAGTAGGTGTACGCGAACGAAGTCGCGCCGGGTCTACTAGTTAATAATAATACGTAGTCTGTGTTCACAATCTTTCTCAAGTAAATTTACCTTAATGTGGGTAACTAATTATATAGGATTATGGGGAAGATAGGTCACGACCCTCAAAAATGGGGAATACGAACGGAGGAGGAGGAAGAGGTACCTAATAGCGGTACTTAACCCTAAAATAGTTTATTAACTACATTAGTAGTTATGAAAGTATATTTGATTGATAGTGTTTCGTTTCTTATTTTTCAAAGAGTATTAGGTACCAACCTGAGTTAAAATGGCTAAGCGCAAATGGTTACACTTTGAGGTGTGTGCGAAGCAGATACATGACCTTATTCCGCCAGCCTCTTTCCGCCATCACGAAACGCGATGGCGTGAATCTTCCAGCTATCCGAACCCTTTGGAAATGTATAGATTGCGATTGTGTTCCCTGATCATCATAAACTTGGGGCTATTGGCTATCTCAGTGGATACTGAATTGACATAAAATAATCATACACCATTTTAATTTGGTAGGCGCTGTAGCCAATGGCCAACGTAGATGACGTAGTGGAGATTTGTCTAATGTCAAATTCAGTTGCCCACTAAGTTCGACAATAGCCCCGCCACGCGTTCAAGGCTAGAGTGAAAAACAGACTATTCCTAGACAGATATCGACTGCATCGTCAATTACCTACTACAAGATGAGACGGCGTTTAATTGCCAGGCTAGTTCTTTTAAATATTTTAAGCAACCTTGTTTACTTCTTTTTACATTATGGTTTTTCTAACACACATTATATCTACTACATTGCCTACAAAATTTTATCCCGACTTCCGTGTACCTTAATGGTTTTCTGGATGATATTGCTATTGGTAATAAGACTGCCCTTGTACTTTTTTAACTTACCTTATGATCTGTTTCCTTTTAATATTTACAATACAAGATCATAAATGATCATACCATCTTAAGAATCACATCTCCGTGCAGTAATTTACCTAATGTTTTTAATAGTAGGTAGGTATATCGTCAAACAAAGGACATAGATAACTTTAAAACGAACATCACAATCGCTTTTCAATCGCAGTTTCTTACAAAAGGGGGAGTTTCTAAGTGCGACATTTTTAAAAGGCCCGACGCCATGTAACATTTTTCAACTCAAATCCCTTTGTAAGTATAAACGCTAAAGAAAAGTGAGGTGGATACGGTCAGGATGAACGCTTGTACTATATATAATCATAATAATAACCTTCGCGTTAATGTCCTAGTTGTGCTCTCGTGCACGAGGGGTCTGCCTTGTCCATGATCCAGGATTTGGCAGATCAGATAATTACAGTGAAGCGACTGCCATCTGGCCTCCGTGACGATGCTACCAGAGGAACCTGACAGATTGGATCATGGTCACACATTCTGTCAGGTTTCATCACAAGGTTTTCCTCACCGTAAGAGTGTCGTTTAGCATTTAACTAATGTACATAACTCAGAAAAGAGTCATTGGTACATGGCCGCAGTAGGTTTCGAACCCGGTACCTGTCGCTTACTAGTCGTTACCTTAATCCCTCGACCACCGACGCTCCTATTATGCCTTGTATTATGCCACACTACAAAAACTTAAAATCTTTTAAGTGTTTTTCGTTATCTAATATAAAAGTTGTAATACAGCTTTGTGTGCAGAACTGCAAGTACAATATCACAATAATTACCTCCCATCCTTACTAATTACGTCTATTAATAGTCTGCCAAGTGTCTTACTCGTCAAACTGGAACATAACCACTCAAGCACTACTGATGCTTGCCGGTAGAAGACATTCTACAATGATGAGAAGTTTTTACCAGCTACTTCTGATACGAGTTAGTAGAGACAAAGACAGAAAAATTTTTGCTTTTTGTTAGGGTAATTTCTTAAACAGTGCTTATTATTTATATATAACGTAAAACGTTTTGACTAAAAAACGTTTTAGTCAAAACGTTTACCCGGAGTGATAAATTGGGATGTTACATCCAACTCAAGATGGATTCGAATTTCACAGCTGACAAATGGCGCATTCGTATACACTAGCCAACTACATTTTATCTAATTGATTGATAAGATGTGACAAAGTGCGTAACCACGTAATCGTCGAACCCGAAAGAGGGTGGATAGATATCACGGGCGTAGCCAGGTTTGGGTTTTGGGGGGGCTTAAGAACGCATAATGTGAATAAATTTCTATTCGTACCCCCTTTTAAAAGATGGGGTAATAGTAATAAAAATAATCAAATTCATATTAAGAGACTTATGATGATCGTAATAAAAGAAATTTAAATGGAAAAAGGAGCTAGCATAGCGAGCTCGAAAATTTTCGAAGTTTGGCTCAAAAGACCCGGGGTGAACATGATAAATGTAACATCAACCAATGACTGAGTAAGCGCAACGAGACGCACTTGTAATTTTGGGTATATTGGCCTTTAAAATCCGGATACGATTACATGCCGCGGGCGGTGCGGCCGCTCTAAATATGAGCGAGCGCAGCAAGCTCAAAGTTTTTTTAATTGTTGCTGTTTTAATCCGGACCCCCCCCCCTCGCTTCGCCCATGACAGATATGTCTGCCCTTAGAAGCGACTTCACACAGCGACATCTGTCTACTGTTGACCATAGGGGGATTCTCGCGCTGTGTCATCTCAAATTCGACTTTTACTCTAGCTAAAAAACTGTATTAAATCGTCACTGAAATTGATCTTTGATAATGTACGACTATCAAGGATAGTTGACAAAATATGTTTTGCCTGCAATAGACATTTCATCATTATTAATTTGATTTGTGATATTTGTGGGAGATTTGTGACTAGAAAAATCTGTCATTTTTTCGTGCGTCATTAGGCCCCATGACGCATGCAACTGCTTAAAAATTTCGAGGTTAAACTTTAACTTTAAACTCTATTTATATTATAAAGGTTAAAACAATACGAACCGTGGTTACAAACTTGATAATTTCTGTGGTGAAAATGTAGTTAATAACCACGAAAGTTTTAAAAATCATAATCTAGAGTGCGGCAACTACTGCGGTCAAACTTATGATGACTTCGCCACGAATGCTCCGTATCGGATTGCCAATACGGCCGGGCTGCAGCACAATCGATTCGACCTTTTCCCTCATGCTCCTCATGGAGGTCTATTGCAATAGGAATCAATCTCTACATGGCCGTATGGTGTCCGGCAGAAGGCCATGTGGTGTCCGGTAGAGTAGAATAGCACCAACCCTTTACACTCATGGGTGTCATACAAGGCGACTAATGTTCTCGCGGCAAAACGGTCTAGAGTCTCTAGATCAATATAATCAATATAACACTGTGATCTCCAACCCGCCTGCCAAGCGTGGAGATTATGGAAATAACCTCCCATTTCGTGGGAGATGGCCTAAGTCCTGCAGTGGACTGTTATGGGCTGTGATGATGACGTGTATCGTATTGTAATCCATACCAATCTGTTCCCCATTACTGTAGTGGTTCAGCAGGGTTCTGACTTGAGCAATTACTTTGCCCTCTCAACTAAAATTAATGGAATACGCTGATGAGATCACACCTGTGAGCAAGCTTAGAAAGGATGTGTATTTATTCATGTTTTTCCGCAACAGGTAATTTATACGTAATTACATAGGGTGATCAATTGATCATTACGGCTATTGTGTATATTTGGCCTGACAAAAACTAAGTAAAAATTTCCGTTCCTAAGAGGTAATCATTTTTAATTTTTTAAATAATCCCTTGTATTTACCTATAGTCGACTCTATTTTTGAGTAGCATCTGCCCCGGTGGCTTTGCAATTTTGCACCCGTTAACGAGGGAAATGGGACAAATAAGTTTGTCTATTTCTATTCGCCTTTTACGACACCCATCAACGTCAATGGACGGTGTTGGTGCCATATTCCACACGGCGAAGGTTATTATTTATAACTTACCTACTCAAGTTTGGCATGACATTCAGTGGCACCTCTCTCGCAGAAGATACCTACTCGTACAAGTATTTTTTGGCCGCCAATCAAAGTCAATTCATTACTTAGAGTCTCAGGTCAGGAGTTCCTAATAATTTGAATACAATCAGGCGTTTTTACCAATTATTATTTGAATACACGGCCAAAGTTCAATGTCGCTTCAAAACAAGTAGTTTTTTCTTGCTAAGTTAATAGTTAGACGTAGTGGGTGTAAAACATTATGAGAATTTTTAAATAAACATTTTAATATCAGATTAAATTGCCAGTCAAATTAAAAGTAACTCGAGTTTCGGATATAAACTGTACCTAATGGACTTTCTCAACTTTTAAGTACTTTTAATATTTTCGGTGTTTCTACAGTTTGGCTTGACGCAATATTGTGACGCTTGATGGATACCTAACGCCTAAAAGCTACAGCAGGTTTACAGGTAACTCTTGGTTATCTATTCCTCACTAATTTGTTAACATTGTATTTGATCTAGTAATTATTTACCACAGTTCTTGAGCCTTGGGCTTTGCCATAATCTCCACATTTCAAGAGCTCGCAGCTTACAACAAAATACGCCCTGACCATATTAATTTCCCGTTATGGGACGCCAATCGGCTCCTGCGACTGTAAACCAGCCTCAGGGTTCCTAGCGGAAGATCTTGGTCAACCACGCTTCGCCAAAGGTATTAGGAGGCACACCTAACGAGTGGGATGGTCGTCGCGACGCTGAATATCGAGTAGCCTTCAAGTACTTAACGGTCACCCATCGAGTTCCTGGATTCTAGCTTGCCTAAAAGGACCGTAAAAGGAGGGGAGGGCTTGTGATGGCACAAACTACTAACCCCTACACTCTTCCAAGTGTGTGTATGTGTCTGTGTGGCACATCACACAGGCACACACACACACATTATCACATTGTATGCCATCACAAGACCTCTATTATTGAATATGGATACAACTCTGCCTGCCAGACACCACACAGCCGACCTAAAAATAAACTTTATTAAAAAAGTTACTAAGATTAAGGGCCAATGGATTTTTTTGTTGATTTGGGCTGACAAACTCAGACGAGAAAAGACTAATTGTAAAAGTTTGCTTTTAGTTTGAATCAAACTCCTTAAGTATAACATCGTAGCGGAATAATACCCATGCCATCAAACAATGGCTTGTCACCATTGAAAATGACACTTTCCGGCTTCAGCATAGAGGTGGGTTTGATAAGTCGCAGCATGTTAATGACGGGAATTAATAAGATGAGCATAAAGTTACCGCGTCGCCAACGATCTGCTGGAGTGACTAAGTGAATTTGTGCGCTAGTACCTACATACAGCAAGGTAATGCAACATGTTTAGTACCTAGGTACTGGGTTTATATAATACTAGTGGACCCGGCCCGTTCTTTGTTCGCGTACACTTACTTTACCCCTACCTACTCTTTTTTCTTGATTATAAACCTTTCTTTTGAATTACACTATTTATTAAAAAAAAACTCATTAATGTTTGTTGCGTAGTTTAAAAGATCTAAGCATACATAGAAAGCGGCGGAAAGCGACTTTGAAAAAATCTTTTTGTTCCATTTTTTAGTTGAAACTCGTAGCAACCACGAAATGGGAAGTAATTTCCGCTTTACCAATTACGTTACCAAGTGGGAAATTATTTTGATATATCGCGGTTTCATTGGGGACCAATTTGAAAAAATTACCTAATTCCTAGTTCGAGAAATCGAGTGTAAGTCACGTGACTTGTGGATATCATTTCATTTGCATATACAATTATATTAAGCACATTAGAGCGTCGGTGGCCGAGTGGTTACCGTATCTGATTCAAAAGAAACCGGGTTCGAATCCCACTGCGGCACTTTTCTGAGGTATGTACATCAGTTGAAAACTAACCTTACGGTGAGGGCATACATCGTGATGAAATTTGCACATTCTGGCGACAGAATTAAGCATGATACAATCTGGTCAGGTTCCCCTGGTAGCGGGGTCACAGAGGTCAGATGGCAGTCGCTCCACTGTAATTACTTGATGTGCCAAATCCTGGATCACGGTCAATGCGGACCCCGGGCTCTCGTGCGCGAAAGCATAACCTGGACATTAACCACAAGATGATTATTTTAATTAAATTATGCACATTACCTACCTGTTTAATTATTGTCAGTTTATTTAAATTTAAATACAATAGTTGACTTATAATCGTGCCAATAAAATAGGAATCAATGACTTTGTACAAATTTAGGTAAACTAAACAAAGATTGATGATGAAAATCAACTTTACTTGCTACATTACTTTCGAAACCTAATAATTATTGCTTCGAACGGAAACGCATCAACTGCGTCGTATTACTTGCAAAGTGGGTACAATTTAATTCTCCATAATGAATTCTACCTATAGGTAGGCAAACGACTTGTTTAGAGTGAATAACATTGATCACATTAGGTATACTTTGATTGCTGTTTGTTTACATAACCTGTTCATTTACCCGGTTAAGAATAAGAACTGGTTTTAAGATGTATGTAATGTACATCACACATACATCCTATTAACTGCCAATAGATCACAATTTTTCTAGCGTCTAAAAAAAATGGCTAGAATGATTCTCATTCTGATCAATATTTTAAATCGAATCATCATTCGTCGACCATTTAGTTTCAATGGAGCTAAAAGTAAAAGTGAATGGGATAATGAAATCTTGTAAACGTGTTTGTGATATTAACTGTATATTCTTTATAATCTACACTTTACTGACTCCCTGTTGCTGCATACTAGGGCAGACCGTATGTCATGCAATTGTGATGGTACAATGTTCACGGCTTTTTAGCAATGGCAACAGTGATTTACAAGACAAATGAATTCTGTTTATCATTGCTGAAAACGCTATTAGACAGCGTTTCATATTTAAAGTCCCGTAGAGTAGGATAAGTGGGAAAGCGGACCCTGGCAGAGGCCGGGATAAACGCTAAGACGAAGATGACGATCTTTAAAGTTCCGTGGTTATTAGGTGGAACAACAAACATACAATCAATCAATCAATCAAATCACGTTTATTCAGTTTAGGCTTTTTACAAACACTTATGAATGTCAGAATCTTAAATATAAAAATAATTTTACATATATAAAAATAAAATGCTCCGGCGCCGCATTATTAAAAGTATAAGTATACCGAATCTAGAGAAAACAGCGCCACTCTTTAAAGTTACTAAATGTTAAAACAGATTATAATATAAACGAAATATAATTAAATATACGAAAATCAAAACGTTATTATGTGGTGACCATGATACATATCATAAATCTGCCTAAACATTATAAAAGCAAAATATTTTCTTCTTATGTCAACCCCGTAAGGATTGTTCAGGATGTACCTAAGGATTGTTAACAGTCCTGGCTTTGTCTTTCGACGACACCTATTTTATGGACGATAAACTGTAATGGCTTTCAGAACAGCCCGTGGGGTAAATTTTAGGGCGTTTTTGTGGGTTAAAGACGGATTAGTAGTCCTTGGACTACCAATATGTTGTAGCTACAGATAAGCATTATAGACTTGGTTAATAACTGGGCCATGTGGTGTCCGGCAGAGTCGTATAAGGCGACTTATAATGAGCTAAGGAGACCTGATAATGAGCAGCAGCTTTTTCTGACGGTTTTTATCCGTGCTATCTCCAACCCGCGTGACGCCGAGCGTGAAGATTACCTTATTCTTATCCTTGATGCACTGAGACTCTAAATACTCCAACTTGGTCAGATAATAGAGTAACCTCTTGGCTGGTGGGAATTATTTAGCCTATAAAACACCTAGTGCTCGATAAAATACCCAAAGCGGTCAATGTGGCAAACCCGAACTTTTTTTTTTCTAGTCTGGACAATTTCATGTCTCCTCCGTAATTCAAAATGTTTTATGCAAAAGGACTGTGGAATCAGAGCAGATATACATAAAGAATATCAATTCAAGCAATTCACGCAGATAAGCGTGAACATATTCTGGCGACCGTGACAGGATTACGAGCCCGTTTTGCGGACAAAATTCAAGAATTATTGAACAGTTTTCGCCGCCAAATTCAAAAGCCAGTACTAAGACAGAATTCTGCGAACAATAAATTGATGCACGTAAAACTACGCCATGCTGTGTGCACGTACTCGGTCACATCCACTCATTGACAATCAAAGTATTGACAACAAACTACGCCATGGCACTCATGTTTGCGAAAGCGGCTATATCACTATTGACAGCACGCCGTCTTTATTTCGTATTTGGTCTGAGCCGGCACTATAATTAAAATTTAAACTTTGACAAATTGCAATCATAACAAGGAAAGAGAGTTTGCCATTGCAGTGTGCACCGGTCTATCGTCAGCGAAAGCATCGAACTGCAGAACAGACCAATGCAGCTCAGTCGTTAATGAATCTGTGTTTTTAACTATTTCTTGTACAACAATCATTCCAATGGGGGGTAGTAGTAGAAAAACATTTTCAGAAAATTTAGATCGGCCATTCCTCAGTAGATGGTTGGTCTTAGACAGGATTCTCGAGTATTGAATGTTTCGTAAAAATATACTTATCTATTTATAATTATTAGAACAAAATTGTTTAAACTGCTTTTGAGAAATGCCCCATTGTTCATTTATTCATTCAATTTGTAGAATATCCCATCTTGTTAAAATAATTGCCATCGCATATTTCAACTCTGTAAGTGTATAATAGTTATTCATATTATTTGTAGTGAGTCCCCTCATTATGTGCCTATCTATTAATGTGATATCAATATTCACGCCATTGGCCATTCCAGGCATTCGGAAGTGTACCATCTACTCACGCGTGTAACTATCACCCGCGCATTAAACACTGCGGAGCCTTAACATATTTATGAGCTTACTACACGCACAAGTTTCACCACAGTTTTTCCTACACAGGCCGGTTTGTACAAGGATCACCGAGCGTGTAGGTGGTAAAATCGTTTGGAAAACGCTTACCTGCGCAGGCAAAACAGTGGTGAAGCTTGTGTGTGTGGGACGCCCATTAGATTACCCCGTGGTCAGGCATTGAAATTATTGTTGGATAGATACGTCAAATGATTAATCATCATTTAGATTAGTTGTTAAATGTTCAACGGTGTACTTTTGATTCAAAATCATTACGAACATTAATTGATCATGTCAATGAAAACTTACGAGCTTGGAACAGTCTTGGACAGCCTACACTAGGTGTCGCAGTAGGACACCTTCATAATAAGCATGATTTGATCAAAATTAGATGCCAATACATACTACCATACGTATATATTATAATCATCATCATCTTGGCGTTAATGTCCCGGTTGTGCTCTCGCGCACGATGGTCCGGGGTCCGCCTTGACCATGATCCAGGATTTGGCAGGTCAGGTAATTACAGTGGAGCGACTGTCATCTGACCTCCATGACCCTGCTACCAGGGGAACCTGACCAGATTGGATCATGGTTACACATCGAGTCCCCTGAATGTGCAGGTTTCATCACGATGTTTTCCCTCACCGAAAGAGCATCGGTTGGTATTCAACTAATGTACATAACTCAGAAAACAGTCATTGGTATATGGCCGGAGCGGGATTCGAACCCGGGACCTCTGGCTTACGAGTCGCATATTTTAACCGCTCGGGGCCACCAACGCTCCCTCTACATACGTATATATAATATAGGTACGTAAATGCCGTCGTATAAATCGTGTTATATTCTGTCATGAAGGGAATTCATAGTCTAGGTACATAAACTAAAGCTATGTCAAAATGGTTTGAAGTACGGCCACAACGTTAATAAACAGATGTCAATTGTGGACCTAAAGAAGAGCCTTGAAAGAAGTTAGCTTGTGGACGGTGAGGACGAGGATTTTCGCTACCGATATTAGCAGTTACCGATCGGCCCGGTGCCCTTAATTACTCCGTGAGCAACCTAGTTGCACAACTTCAGTTTTCTCAAAATTGTGTGTAATGGACTCTGAAAGACCGGAGCAAAGTATTGTTTTCCGATGAAGCTAGAATATTTTTATATGGTGATGATCAACGCCGGTGAGTACTACGATGACCAGGTGACCGCTATGCGGACGTGTATTTCGAGAAAATCAGTCCTTATGAGGAGGCTCTGTTACGTTGTGGGCAGCAATTAATTCAACGGATCGTACGGAGTTCGATTTCATAGAAAATGGAACATAGAATACACACCGAGGTCCTCATTCCACTCTCGGAAAATATTTAATTTTCATGGACGACAATACTCGCGTTCACCGATCTGGAGATGTGGAAGCGTGGAAGCAAGAAGTTGGGGGCCGTTTATATTGGCCAGTTCGAAATTCCGACTTCAATCTAATTGAGCAGGTTTGGGATGACCTAAAAATATGGGGAAGATACCCACAAAAAACCTGCTACACAAAACATCAGGAAGATAAAAATAATAATTGCAGACGTGTGGAAACGTATTCCTCATGATGTTATTAACAATATCGTAAAAATGCCCAAAAGGATGGAAACCGTGACTTTGGCAAGAGGAGGTCACAGTCGTTATTAGAACTTCACATTTTAACTTCATTTAATTAAAAGATCTAAAAACTGTATTGTCTTGAATTTATAAAAATATGGCCAGTAGGTATTCACTTCACGTTTACAAGATAAACCAGTTTATTAGTTAAAAGGCTACGTCAAAAAATTCAATTTAACTAATTAACTTACCTTACTTAAGTGATTAGTCTTGGAGAGTTAATCTTTGATGCCCGTTTTTTTTTCGTTTTTCGCCATCCGGAAGAAATTCTTTACATGATACTGAAAACATACAGACAAACTCGGAAAGCAACTTTATTTTATACTTGTACGAGCAAGTACATTAATTATGTTGCGGTTACTGTATCGCTTTAATTCCTTTAAATACTCCGCTTTTACATTATAATTTTAATAATAATAAACATATCCAACGGATCGCCATACGTGTCATTCCACCATCAACATCAACAAATTAAATGTAGGATTTAAGACCCGGGTATGCAAGGTTAAGGAAGGATAATTTCATATAATTTTTTTTAACATTCCACTGCCGGACTTAAGACTCCGTCATTCCCTCCGCCATAATCTCGACGCTATGGCAGGCAGGGTGGAGTATAAAATATATAACAGACAATGCTGCCCATTTCTGGTTTACTGCACATGAATAACCTACAACTTACCATTATCGGGCTTGTCGCTACGGTTTAAAATTAGATTAATTATCGAGGTAAAATAAAATAAAAAACCTTTGTAACAAGCATTGGCTTGGAATTTCATGTAAAATTTACGAATATGAATAGGTTAACAAATCGCACGAAAAGCCAAGCCTCTAACTTCGCAAACTTTTTGGTTAGAAAGTATGGCTTAAACATTTCGTTATTAAACCGTAGCTCACTATCTTAAATTATTAAAATAGAGGAATAGCTTTCGTAACCCCAATATCCTTTGTGACCATCTTGAGATGTCGAACAAAAGCTTGTTTAGAAACAAGACCGAGTCGCATTGACTACTTCTAATTGCTATTCACATAATCGGTAAGTGTACCAAACACCTGCACCATCCAGGTGCGTCGCTGCTATTTAAGAAACATGGAGACTTGTTTCTTGATACATTAAATTTTTTAACGGTTTAAAATTGCATTGTGTAATATTTTTTATCTTGATCGAATATCTGTACTACCGTGTTAGCTGATCCACTGTCGAGTCATATATTAGGCCGCAATTCATCATGCTTGCGCCTTGCGAGTTGGAAGGGTTAACATTTTTTTATTATGAAATTACTGTAACATATACAGTAATAAAGTAAATATATTTTATATGTCCGAGGTAAAAGCCCACAAGGACGATATTTTGTCTTGTCGAAAGATCATGGTTGGTCGTTTGAACGAAACTCTCAAGGCAGTCTCGGATTGGGGCGCAGCCAATCTAGTGGCGTTCACCGCTACCAAAATACTGGCGTGTTTGTTTTACGCCAAACGTAGCATTTCATTTAGCTCCGACTTTCCGAAAAGTCCCTGTGGAAATTACTGACAACCTACAGCTCCTTTGTGTTGAGCTACCAATCTCAAATTCGGTTAGTACATCGAATCCAAAGCAAACATTGCAGCCACGAAACTTGGTATCCTCTCGAAAGTCAGGTGGTACTTTACTTTAAAGCAGTTACTTCAATTATATCAAGCACACGTCCTATTCGACTTAGAAGAAGGTACTGCTGGGGTGGATCAGGATTAGAATGCATTGAGAATAATTTGTGCTATCGAACATCGTGCATAGGGTTGCTCGTCTGTCGGTATTCTACATGTTGCATTTCGTAGTGTCCGAACCAGTTGCATGACCTCATTCCATCGGCCTTTTTTTAATGCATAGATACGGCTAAAGAATGAAACACTTTGCCTAGGAGTGTGTTCCGTGATCATTATAATCTGGATGTCTTCAAGACAAAAATTTGGCTGTTCCTAGACAGGCATGCTCTATCTTCGGTCGCACTTACCACCAGGTGAGATGGCGTTCAAATGCCTAGTCTAAAAAAAATGAACGAGCGTTGAGGCATAATTATTACTTTAGATTTGACGAACTCTTGACGAACTGCTAGTATCTCACTAAGGAACTCATTCATTAATGAATTAAACTGCGTATATTCCGAGAATGATAGGCAAGGGAAATGAAAGGACTTGTTTATTTCAATAGGAAAGATGGCTGGCAACTTCCATCTGTATGGGATCCGGTAATTAAGATAATCAAGGTATAGAAATATCTAGCCGTATGATGATACGTACATCATAGGTATAAAAAATTTCAGCTCTATTGAATTCCGGGAATTGGGTCAAATTAGGCTTGAACATGTGAAGTTAAATAAAAGTTTTAAAAAAAGGTACACCAGTTTACAAAGAATTGTATACGTTACTGTACTCTTGTTTGTATACTATGTACTTCAACTTTAGTTGTGCGGACTTGCACGGTTGTTTTCTCAATTTAGTTTTTACAATCGATTACGATAATTCAATTCATAATTAAATCGAACTAACTATAGATTAAACTACACGCACTACTTACTATTCTATCTATTAATATAGAATCTATTCGTGAAACAAGATGAATGAAGTCATTATAAAATACTATTTATTCAGGATATAGGTTGTTCAAGCATTTTGTAGGCGGACCATGCGCAACCGGGATTTAACGCCAAGATTTAGCATTTAGTAAGACATAATAAGTAATACTTGAAAAAATATGTGATTTTCATAATAAATTTACAATGTACAGTACAGGATTCATAGTGATCCCATAGCTTGTGTTTTTAATGTAACAACTTTTAACGAAGTAATCGCCCTTTCATATGCTAACGTTTCAGTATCATTGTGTGACCATGATAATTGATAACTGATATCATCAGTTTTCAATAACACATTCACGCCTCTTTCTCACAAGGGTAGGCATTTTCGACTGTTAGTGCGCGTTGTATCAGCTGACTGAGTAACTTTTTCTGCTGATTACAACCAGAGCGCGTGGAGTCGATAGCACGTTTTTTTTTCCGTCCCATTCCTTTCCTCTCCGTCCCGGATCCTTCCAGTCCAAGCCTTAGGGACGGCGCAGACAGAACGGAATATCCTCGCGCACTTTTATGACGTCGTTGACAAACGAACCCCATCGCCATTGCCTAAAGTCTAAAATCGTATAAACAGTACCTCGCGTTCGTCGCGTGTCGTATGATTTTGTACTTTAGACATTGGCGATATGGTGCATTTGTCAAAATATTGTTCATATTTAAAAGTAACAAAGAATATTGCATTGAACTAATCCATAGATGAGACATTTTGATTCAATATGGGTTCCACACTGATGGTGCCTTCACATATGGCTTGAGATAGAATGGTGATTTGTGGAGTCCTCGATGATCTTTACTTACAGTACAGATGAAATTTGCCAATCATATTCCCTTTTAGAATCGGGTTGGGACTTAGAACATTTTTCAAATTCAAGCGATAAAAACAGACATTGCCTTTAAAATTCTGTTGTACAAACATTCGGTTGTAACATCTAAGAGTAAGTCATATAAGAGTAATGCAAGCCTATTAACAATAAAAAGAAATGTTTTATGGACCATCACACCTTCCAATGCTTGAAAAGTTGTTGCTTTTAAAATGTCTGAATATTGCAAACATCTTCAACATAATTGTAAAGTTCATACCCATTATAACCCATTTCAAATAATTTTTGAACTTCTTGAGCCTCCGAAAAGCATTCACCAGAGGTTGCTTCGACTATCATAGTCACAGAATTTAGTGAGGGGATATTAGACCGGATGCGTTGATGATTGTAAGCTGTCACTATCAATCAGTTTTATAAATATCGATTATATTTATTGATCTAGCTGTCGTGCTCACGTGTGACTATAAATAGAGAGATCGCCACCGTTTATTAGTAATCTCAATATTATGCTCCTCGTTCCGATCCCAATATAATTAGGTAAACTAAACTTTTACTCGCAAACTTCCGCTAACCTCGTAATTAAAACAAAAACATTATTGGCGTATAGATCTCCGTAGCTTTGAAGGATTTATGTGGTGATTCTGATTGTTTGAGCTGTGTAAAGTCGGGTTAAGCTACTTAGAAACTAATAATTGACTTTTCATATCGTGACGCATTGTGTGGGAACCCCAGGCCTAAGCATTAGGTATATTGCAGGAAAACTGTCTGGACCGATCGCTTTAGACCCGGACTCTACCAAAGCAGAGATGTGCAGATGTGCTAGGCGGAGAAGAGCGGAACAATAGCTGTAAAGGCTATATCTTCCAAAGCTAATTAACTCCTACACTGTGATCGAAATGAACGCTATACATAGATACATAAGGACAGACGGCGGGAAGCGACTTTGTTTTATACTACGTCTCGATTAAGATTCTTCCTCAGCTCACGAGTATTTGAAGCTTTGCATTAACTTTTCGTGCACGAGATTCAGCTCAAACAGTGTAATCCTCTGTTCTCGCGTTCCGGTACGATTACATGCAACGTTAAACCGACTTTACTGTCCGAATTAATGTCAGAGAAAGGTATAAAGCAGAGTGGTGTTTGTTAGTGTATAAAGTAGCACTTTCAGTATAAAGTTCCATTACCACACAAGTGTCGTACAACACGACTAATGATTAAGAAGTGTTAGGTTCTATATCCTTTGTAGACCGGAAAATGGGCAGCAGCATTTTCTGTTACATTTTCAACAATGTTTTCCCATCCATCTGCCATACAAGGGTGATTACGATAAAGCCCTCTATTGATGTACAGGAGGCTTAAGGGGCGCCATAACAAGTGATAAATGTATAAAATAATGCTTATTTTGGTGTAAAGTAAGGTAAAATATACTCTTTATGTACTCCACTGATCGTTAAGCGTGTAAAACTAGATCGCTGCTTACATAAATTTATTTTGTTATATGTACAAGAGCATGTGTGGAATGAGCTCGTCGATCGTTCAAGAGGTATATTTGAGGTCTCTTCAGAGGCGGACAACGCATTGGTGACTCCCCTGGTGTTGCTGATGTCCATAGGCGGCGGTGACCACTTTCCATTAGGTGGCCCGCATGCCTCTTTGCTCTCTTTGTCTGCCGGATAACTTAAAAATAAAGTGTGTATGGCCACCTTAAGAATCGTATTCCTTTGCAGTACTGTGCAGTTGTTAAATGGTTTTTACAGCATTATTTAAAAAATACCCAAGGGTTAATGAATGAGTTATTTGGACATAAAGGGCAGCTAATTAAATGTACCATAGTTTTAACATGTTATACCTATCATTGTTGATATTGTTACAACTTGTCTGATATAATTGTAGTTATTGCCAAATAAAATGTATCTCTATGTCTAATTCTCCATCTCTTGTTTTTGCTAACTGATTTTGGCTGAAGATGAACCAAACGCCGTGAATGTTGCTGTAGCGGCAAAGGAATATTTTCTCGAAGTGGTAATGCACTTATGCTCTTGTACTGTGCTTATGTAATATTAATATACAAACCAACCGACTCGCAATTGCATTTGTCATCATTATCATATCCGCCGGAAAACGCCCACTATTAGACATAAGCCTCTCCATAGAGATCACAATAGAGGTCCTGTGCCTTCCACCTCTATCATCCATTTGCTCCGCAAGCTATATACCCAGTCCACTGCCACTTAAGCCTGGCCATCTTACGGGCTATGTCGGTGACCTTACAGATATCCTCATTTCGGACTCGATCGCGCAAAAAAACTCGAACATACTCTTACGGTGAGGGATAACATCGTGATGTAATCTGCACATTTAGGCGACTGAATGTGTAACTATGATACAATCTGGTCAGGTTGCCCTGGTAGGGTCACGGAGGTCAGATGGCCGTCGCTCCACTGTCATTTTCTGATCTGCCAAATCCTAGATCATAGATCCAAGGCGAACCCTGGCCCCTCATGGACGACAGCACAACCAGGACATTAAAGCCAAATTGGTTATTTTCTTTTATTAATGAATCTTCGAACATAGCTCTTTTCATTGCCCTTTGGGTGACTGTGAGCTTTTCTTAGTTTTAAGGCCCAACGTCTCCGTTCCGTAGATCATCACTTTGGCGACGTACACTACGGCTATTTGTCCTAGGCAACTATGTATAGTCGTCAACAACTTTGAGTGGAGCACCTCCAACCGGAGTAGCCACAACAAAGCAATTTGACGTAATTTTCAGTTGTTATGAGGCTCTACAGCACCTGACTAAGCCTTGACCCTTGACAACAACATCTTTAATTTACCTGTACATTTTAGATTTCATAAGTTTAGATGTCGCTTTGCAGGCTATTTGTGTGTGACTGTTTATTCAACCCGGAACACATAACAACGCAAGCATTAGTATAAGAAGTTTTCTTTAAATTATTTAACACTAACGACTCAGCGTGGCTCCGAGCGGATTACAACCTTAGAAGTCCTCATCTAAACCTTACTCATAAATCACTCAGTCTATTGGTGAAAACCGCATGAAAATCCGTTCAGTACTTTTTGAGTTTATCGCGAACAGACAGATGGACATAGGCGGCGAGAGACTTTTATAATATGTAGTGATACCTACCTAATGCCTATGATGATGTTCTACATAGGTATTACGTTAAATTGAATAGAATCTGTTGTACCTACCCCTACCCTAATTTATTTCCGACTAGGTAAGTTTTCGAAAGATTGAATAATTTATGCGGCAAGCTTAAAAGCTTTTCGTGTGGATTGTGAGGATGAATTCTAACTACCTTCATGGATGTTTTCAAACTTGTATATTTCATTGTTCCATTTTTTTGTTAGTAAGCAAAGTAGATATAAGGATTTAGGATATTAGGCTTCCGACGTCAATCTGCAGGCGACTGTATTTTTCGAAACCTATAAATGATGGTATAGAATTTAATATTGGACAGCGTTTTATCTTATAGTTCTTATGTCTATCGTACCAATTGTGACGTGGTGGTGGCTCGGAGGGAGCTGATCACTGTCGTCACGAGTCTGTTTAAACCCTAGACGGACTATCTGTAGGGTGAGGGATCTTACCAAGAGAAACAAGCGATAGTACTAGTTCCCATTCATGCGTTTATTTGTTTCTACTTTGACCTAACACATTCTATAAGCTAACGGATTATCCTAACACATCTGGTTAGCTATAACAATTACATTTGTTATTTTAACATCAGTATTCATAAAAATAAAATAAAAAAATTCTATTCGATTTTCTTAAGTTCACAATTAACGATTACGGGCCTAACTTAACGGCGGATTCTAAACTCGTGAGGCCTTCCACGGATTTACATTATCATTATAGATTTCGGCTGGAACTCTAAACAAAACCCGAGACTTATCCAATTAACGCTGATTAAGGTTCAGCGTTCGTCGGACTCAAGTCAAGTACAGTAATATAACTAATTGGCTGACCCCTAATTCCATATTGTCGTATTGATTATCATAAGGTTTGGGGTCAATGTAATAGTTGAACGTATTGCATTGAAAGGTAAGACGGTTTCGCTGGCTTTTAACTCCTTGTGTCACACTTTTACATAGGTAGATAAAAATGTTAAACTTTTTGTATTTTCTGAGATGGGTTACAAAAATGAAAAAAATGGTAATTTATGGTTTTTGAGAACAAAATGTGGTCAGTTACGCAAACCACTGGCGTAATAATTTTCATGGCGTTAACGTTCCGGCTGTTCTCTCGCACGCCAAGGCCCGGGGTTCACCTAATTTCAAGGTACTTACATTAATTGGTCCAATTTAAACGTTATCAAACAAAAAACATACCTAAATTACAACTTGCCATAAAAAGGTCTTCACTTGGGAACATTTAATTTACTTTGAAGAAGAAAATTTTAATTTTTCCTTTGACGGAAATTTTCATTACATGGCAATAGAGATTAAGTTAATTTTGATTTACTTAAGACGGTGGGTTTTGGGGCCCCACCACCATCTCATGGGCTCAAGCCAACCTCACCTGCATGTGGTCCCGCTGCTGGTAGACGGACGACGCTCTAGCGAATTGGCTTTTCCCTAATGGGTTGTGCGGGTCGGATGGAAAACGATGCACGTAAAAAGCCTGCAACATTAGGAACGACTACAAGCTGATATACACAGGCTCTCCGAGTGGGACAACGGCGTGGGGGGGTGGGGGGGCTCTGAGGAGTTTCGGGACAGCGTCTTAGATGTGAAGCGTATAAGCGACCGCCTTATGGTTGTAGGAGTGCTTGTCGAAGGGGTCGTGGCCAACTTGATAAGCGCCTACGCTCCACAGGTCGATTGCAGCGATGCGGATAAGGCGCTGTTCTGGGAGCGTTTCGGGGAAGTACTACGAAACATTCCGTTGTCACACGGTATTGTTGTGGGTGGCGATCTAAACGGTCATTTGGGTGAGATGTGTGAGGAGCTTGGCCGTGTTCATGGCGGTTTTGGTTTTGGGAGCCGTAACGCTGAAGGGGAAGAAATTCTTCGGACGTGTGGCTTCCGATTTGGCCATTGTAAACACGTTTTTTTAAAATAAATCCGATCGTTTGATCACCTACAAGAGTGGGAGGAGCGCCACCCAGATCTATTACTTTCTCACTCGGAGAGACAATATTGGCAAAGTAGCCACCTGTATAGCTATACACGGAAAGAGTCTCACTGCCCAGCACCGGGTCCTTGTGATGGACCTGCTCGTTAAGCCCTGAGGCAAATACCGGGAGCAGTGCCGTCGCCAAACCCGGTGGTGGATGCTTGAAGGAACCAAGTCCCACGAGTTCGCCGCTGCTGTCAGCAACAAACCCACTACTTGTTGCAACAGACGGTGAACCCGTCCAACAACTCTGGAACAGAACTCAGACAGCTATCGCACGGGCAGCACGGACGGTGCTGGCTGGTGGTGAAACGATGCAGTCCAGAGGGAGAACAGGCTGAAGAAAGCCCTCTTTAAAAAATGGCAAGCGTCAGGATGTCCTGAAGACCACGCTGCATACAGGGATGCAAAACGTGCCAGCAAACGAGCGGTAGCCAGAGCCAGACGAGACCACTTACGTCCTTTGTACGATAAGTTGGAATCGTCTGAGGGGCAGAAACTCATTTACAAGTTGGCACAATCGAAGGTTAAAGCGGCACAGGACATTTTAACGTGCCGCTGTTTTAATGACCCTAGCGGTGACCTGTTATGCGATGACCGCGCGGTTAAGGAGAGATGGCGTACTCCCACGTGCTGCTCAACGAGAGGTGGTGCAGCCACCGGACCTCCCTCGGAACCAAGGACTCGTGCCACCGATAACGCCTGAGGAAGTCGAGGCGGCTCTTTGCCGCATGAAGAATCGGAAAGCCGTCGGACCTAATGGAGTCCCTATTGAGGCGTGGAAATCGTGGTGTGAGCATCCTTATCGACCTTTATAACCGCAATCTCCTCACCGAGAAGATACCCGACCAATGAAGGCTGAGTATTATTACTCCAGTCTGTAAGGGCAAGGGCTCGGTGCGGGAGTGCACCAACTACCGCGGTATAACGGTGATGTCTCACACCATGAACCTCTTCGAACGCATTGTGGACTCTCGGATCTGACGGAAGTGTACAATTTCGGAGTGTCAGAGTATGGGATTCGGCCGAGTTGTGGGACCATGGACCCCGTATTTGCCCTGAGAACTCTCATGGAGGGATACAGCTCTAAGAACACACCCCTGCATTTCCTGTTTCTGGACATGCAGAAGGCTTTTAACTGTATCCCTCGGGATATGATATGGTGGGCGTTGCGGTCCAAGTCCATACCTGAGGCCTATATTGACATTATCCGGGACATGTACCACGATTCCGATTCAATAGTAAGGACTGCCGTTGGTGACACCAAACCGTTCCCGATTACCGTTGGGGTACATCAGGGCTCTGTGCTCAGCCCACTTATGTTCAACGTGATATTAAACTTATTGTCAGACAGCATCTGATATTATCTACCTCCATCGCTGCTCATGTATGCTGACGATATCGCGCTGACAGACTCTGACAAGGAGCGACTAATGTGTAAAAAAGTGGAAGGGGGCACTGTGGCGAAGACAGAGAACATGGCCTGCAACAGTGCAGATCCCCTACCGGTGCGCATAGACGATGAGGAAGTCAAGTGCACGGATCAGGTCAGATACTTATGATCTGTGCTTAGCACAACCGGGGACAACGATGGCGACGTCAAGACCCGAATATCCGCTGCTTGGGCCAAATGGCGGGAGGTAACAGGTATCATTTGTGACCCCAAACTGCCGATAAAGTTGAAGGGACAGGTCTATAAGACCATCATTAGACCTGATCTCCTTTAACTATTAGAGCGACACAAGGAGAAGTTGCGCGTCACGGAAATGAAGATGCTGCGGCGGATGTGTGAAGTTTCAAGGAAGGATCGGGTTCAAAACGCCCACATTCGAGGTAGCCTTGGCGTCCGTGACATCGCAGATAAGCTGCAGGAGTGCTGCCTTCGATGGTATGGCCAAAACTTGCCGGTCTTGCGCAGACCGGCAAGTTGTGTGGGGAGCAAGTGTCTGGATATGCCGCCACCGCCGGGCACGGGAAGGAGAAGCCGGCCGAAGAAGCGATGGCTTGACGTAGTCAAGAACAATATGCGTGCCAATAAGCTCACCATTAGGGATGCCGTAGACCGAGCGAGGTGGGCCAAGAATAGAAGGAAAGCGGACCCTGGGCCCTCGCGTGCTGCGCGGGGGCGCAACCGGCACATAACGCCAAGATGATAATGAGAGATTACGTTAATTTAATACAGTTGGTACACCAGAATCAAAGGAAAAATATCGAGCTAATTAACTAACTTTCTAAGTAGCTGGGCGCCCTAGAGAAGGCTAGGCACGTCGCCGTGCGTAGAGTACTATTTCCATCTCTGGGCGAGACACCTCTGTATCAGTTGTATCCCTTTAACCGCGTTCAAATTCAAGCGACCAAATTTGTCAACGACGAGAATCTCATCTACCGTCCTGACAATCTGACGTTCGAAGTCTATAGAGGCGGATTTGGATGGTGCGTGATTTTGCGGACGGACGTGCCGTGGAAAGGGTGTCGTCCGTGGTCGTCCGTGATAGACATGTCACAAACTTATCTGAACCAGTGACGGCGTCGCCGTTGTTGACAATAGAGTGACATTTCAAAATGGCGATACTTAGTTTCAGTTTTGGCCACCGGGTCAGACAAGTTTGTGGCACTCTTCACGTGGCCGTCCGTGGTCGTCCGCCGTGCGCCAAAATCCGCAGAAGCACGCAGCGTCCAAACCCGCCTTCACAGCATGGGGAGTGATCTGAAGAATTTTTTTGCCTGATACCAGCTGCAGAATTTCACATTCGTACAACCCGGCGTAAATCGAAATTCCATCTGTACGGCCTTGATGAGTGGCGGTCGACCACCGTACAATTTTTACGAATTTTCTTGCCTCATACGCTCACATTTTGGTTTGAGCTTCCTGCAATCAGGTTTCCAAACTGAACGCCCATGACTCCATCCTTTTGCCCAAGACTACATGAGAAATTATATATTTTTGTTTATGGGCAACACCGAAAGCGAGAGGTTCTAAAATGAGGAGTTTTCCAGTAGGCATCAATAGATGGCGCTCCTACAATTTTGGTAATTTTTTACCAAAAGGTACAACAAAATATATTTTAATACAAACCTTTCATATTTGTATTGCGTCGATTCTTAATCCTAGTCTCCACAAAACGAATTGACTCAGTCAAATTGATGTTTGTTCTGTTTGTAATAATTTATAACAACCTCTAAAATGGTTAAAAACTATACAATATTATCCAACACAACGTACCCAGTGTTTATAACCTCTTTGCTAAGAACCTATTTCAAGCGATTATCAAATACCAAAATTGTCGGGGCGCCATCTAGGGAGTGGTTAGGAATGCTTCAGATACCTATTGGGAAACTGCTCATAGGGACAATAAGTGTCATGTGAATGACATGAACCGTGAAAAACGTTCGCCTCTCAAATGTACCAAAATTGGGCCTCCGAGTCTTCCCTTATTCTGTGCTAAGTATCCACTCAGCCGAAATTCCAAACACGCCCCCATAGCTCATGGAATATGCTGATGACATCGCACTGGTGAGCTTTTGTTCACCGTTTTCCCTATACGCTGTACTTAAGAAAGTTATGAATTACATTAAAAGTAAAACGTTGTGAAACAATTTAAGGGTATGTTCCGGGTTTGCTACCGAGTACTTTTGTTGACGAGTAGCCCGATACTTCGACGCACTTGCATGCATCATTTATGATAATAACTGCGTTAGTTTAAAACATTATGTTATGAAACAAATTTAAAAAATTGTGTAGCATTCTGATTCAATTGCCTCCGTTTGCAGTGCAGCTACTATTTTAATGTGACTTGTAATTCGAGACAGTGAAATTATATTTGTGATACGTTATGTGTGTGGAGTGGAGGGGAATATAATGTAGCTTCTATCCATCCTCAGGTGCTAAACTATCTCCATAACGAATTTCATCAAAATCGGTGTAGTGGTTTAACCGTGAAAGCGTAACAGATAGAGTTACTTTCGAATTTATAATATTAATAGGAAAATGGATTGTACTATATGGTATAATATTTGGTATAATACACATATATATTTATACTGATATTATTATTAGTTTAAAATTCAATTTCGGAAAATTATTATGTGGAAGCATTACTGGCTAACGTATAACTTATTCTTTTATAACACGCGATAAAAGCTTGCTATGAAAAAAATGTTTTTCATATAGGAATTTGTTTCAACATCGATTTTCGTTATGTTTATGCACTGTACTATATAGAGGAGAAGGCTTATGTATAACAGTGGACTGTATATAGTCAATTGAAATTGATAGCGATGGTAATATATTCCGTTACTGTATTAGCATCATATTTTTTATACTACTCAGCGCTCACCTGACGATGCATTTGGTTTCATGTAACAAAAATGCAGAACCGCAGCGCATGTGCGTTGTCACAGGGACAACTAAGATAACAAGTCTCATGCCTGTAACTGTGCTGGCTATGTTTCCTTTCCCGTCAATCCTATTCTTACACGATAAAAGAGCATACACATTATAATTTTAACTCTCTAGTAAATAGGTCCCAAAGTAAGCAAATCTTGTGTATTATAAATACAACATTTAGACCCGTAACAGAAATTAAAATTCAGGATGTGGTAGTTAGTTGCATACTAACCGATTCTCTGTGAAGGAAAACATCGTGACGAAGATTGAAATAAAAGAAGTGTAACCACGGTTTAATCTGGACAGGTTCCCCTGGTAGCAGGGTCGCGGACGGCAGATGGCAGTCGCCCCACTGTAGCTACCTGATCTGCCAAACCCTAGGTCTTGGTCAAGGTGGAACCTGGGCCCTTGTGCGCGAGACCACAACCGACACTTCCCCTTTTGTACTAATATTAATATTTTTTTAGCATTCCGTGAAACAAGCAGTCTTTAATAATTTTGCCATGTCTGTCTGCCGCCACATTAACTCAGATTATTCATTAGTACTATTAATCTTGGTGACAACATTTTAAATTAAAATCTTTAAAATATTTCTTGGGTAGGTACACGTAAAGCGGGGGTGACTTTTTGTCGTTAATACCTATTCCATTATTTACGTAGATATCATTGAATAGCTCTCTTAAAAAAATCCGGCTTCGAAATGCGTGAACGCTCACGGTTGTGCCATAGGAAATTGTACGAATATACAGAAGGTATTTTAAAGATTATGGTTCTCAGCAAATTTCATGAATGTAGGTTGCCGGTATGTACCGCATAAATTACCTATACTTACTTACACGTGATACTTACAAATGTTGTCAAAACTTACATGTATGTCACTTGTGCCTTGGGTATTGGATGGACTCTTAGTATGGGACGCTATGCAATATATCTAATACTAGTGGACCCGGCGCGACTTCGTTCGCGTACACCTACTTTATCCCTAACTACCCTTTTGTTCTTACTTGCAAACCCTTCTCTTGAATCACTCTATCTACCGCTGAAAACCGCATTAAAATCCGTTACGTAGTTTAAAAGATCTAAGCGTACATACTTTGACATTTTATATTGTGTATAGATTAGCGGCGTCCCTACGCACTACGCCGTTGAGTATAACCATAGGTATTGGTATTACCGTGGAAAATTTAGCAGCAGCCAAAAGCTATTCACAATAACAAAGATAAAGATAAGCCGATACCGATGGCATTCATTCCTCCAACGCATGGAATAATGCAGCCCAGCCTTACGAGCACCTACCCCAGTGGCAGCGATAAGTATGACACTATTAAATTAGAGTTCTAGATTTAGTTAGATAAAGATTTTGCGTTTAAGGTTTTTTTTATTATTTATGTTGTTGTGGAATATATTATATAGGAAAGAGAATAGTAGTAATAATATTCTTGAAATTGAAAATACAAACTTGAAGCCCGGCTTGCACCGAATTCTTAAACACATTTTAAAATGACGTTTATCTTCATTTTGTATAAAATGTTGTAGTTAGTTGAATCTTATGCGACTCAGAATTTGGTGCAAGCCATCTTAAAACTTACAAACTGAACAATACAAACAATAAAACTTACAAACTGAATACAAACTATACGCTTTCAAATAACCAAACCAGTTCAGTGGGTTTATCACTTAGGTACGGGTAAAATTTGAAAGAAGCTATTTAAATGGCATAACAAATCCTACACGTTTATACGAAGGATCCTTTTACGCAGCTTTATGTAAGCATTACCAGATTTACGTAACCGGAGAGTATTCAAATGTAATTTCTTTGATTGGATTGTTACGTAGAGACAATGCGATTATGCTGTCGTGTTCGGAATACTCGATATATTCCCAAGTCGCTCACCTTAATACATAGTATAAACCATAGTCGTTTGTTTGTTTACTCCAAAGCAGATACGAGGCGTATCATAATATTGTTGTCTAAAGCCTTCAGTACAGAACCATCCACAAACGCAAGTGTATCTCGTGCCCTATGTGTAATGGATTGGTGGTCCATATTGTGTACTAGGGGGTCATTTTGTTCTGGTGGTAACTTCGGTAGTGGCTTCTCATCGCCTGTTTGGAGTAGTTTGGAGAAGCCGTTCTTCTTCCAACTGCCAAGAAGAGGCGGTGAAACATTAGTCCGATCGATGATGACGTATTCCCACTCCACGTACAGTTTCCCCAGACCTCGCTCCGGAACACGGTGGAAGCTGTTTGGTGATGCGAATAGTCGTGACCAGCCACGGCCGAGGTTTACCACAGGAAGAGATTTACGCATTTGAATCACCCAGGATCACTAGTGGACATCAGTCATTTACAGAATATTTTAACAAACCTTTTAAAATCCCTTAGACTGGTGAAAATAATTGACGATATAGCGAAAATATTTATATATATATTTTCTTTATTTTCAGATTCAAACACTCGAAAATGGAAATGAAGATGAAAATTAAACTATTCGAGTACGGTTAAATTCTACAAAACAATTTTGTTATGTGGGGTTTTCTACAGTCTGAAAATGGATGTGTCGACTAACGACGTTATGAACTTTTCCGACGTGGACCCAACGCACATATTCGGTCCACCGAGGGACGCTTTGGAGATAGTGGTTCCTATAACCGTGATATATTGCGTGATATTTGTAACGGGACTTTTTGGAAATACTTTCACGTGCACAGTCATAATACGCAACAAGAGTATGCATACTGCCACTAATTACTACTTATTCAGCTTGGCAGTATCCGATCTGCTGTTGCTTGTAAGCGGTATGCCGCAAGAAATTTACTCCATTTGGTACAAATGGCCTTACGTGTTCGGGTACTCCTTCTGTGTGCTACGAGGGCTGGCCGCAGAGACGTCCACCAACGCCAGCGTGCTGACCATCACCTTGTTCACGATCGAGCGATACCTCGCCATCTGTCACCCCTTCGTCTCTCACAAGATGTCGAAGCTACCTCGTGCCACGAAGCACGTCATCCTCTTATGGATGGCCGCGTTCTGCCTAGCGCTGCCACAGGCACTCCAGTTCGGCCTCAGGGACCACCAAGGCGTAATCATGTGCCTTCAAACCAGGGTCATCATAGAGCATTCCTTCGAAATATCCACTTTCTTTTTCTTCTTTGCACCCATGGTGCTGATCACAGTATTGTATGCCCTAATTGGGTTAAAGCTGAGAAGAAATAGTATTACCACAGACAGCATAAATGAAAGGGAGCTCGGCAGAAATAGTTCTATACAGAAAATGCGGAGAAGAAACAGCCAATCAACAAAGAGGGTCGTGAACATGCTAGGTAAGAACTCTTATTTTATTACATAGATTGTATTATGAAATCAATAAATTGTATTATGATATTAGTGGCAAATAATAGATCTTTAAATATGAAACTGTAGTTTTTTCGCAAGTGTGCATTTGCTCAAGCGCATAAAATTCAATAAAAAATATGATTTTAAGTTTTTATGAATAAGTTTTCATTAGTTGTCACTTTTACCTCTTTAACCACATATAATTTAATTATGGACGTCGTTATTAAAATCTAATGATATACACCTTGTATTATATCTACAAAGATTTGACATTTCCAAGATATTTAAAAGCTTGCTTGTTTGAAAATTACAGTTTCCATCATTGTCGCCATTCGCAACGGCCAATATATATCTATGCAAGTACATTTTAATGAACTCAATAGTGGGAGCAAACGAGTAACTGAGTTAACTAATGGAAAGTGATTGAGAATTAGTACAATTGAAGTCTGCTCCAACAAGTCTGCAGTCGGCAGCTGAAATCGGCTACACAAGATAATGGTTCCGACCTGACAAATGAATAAAGGATGACCAAACAATAAAATAAGACTTAGCTGCGGCATTCTCTCGAGGAACAATGTAACAAATTGAAGATTTATTCTGAACAAATAAAAGAAGTATTCTGTAGTCGGGAATTCGCGAAATAATGACATTCTATACTAACATAGACACCCAAATAAGGACACGTTTTTAAACTTTAAAGAGACAACAAGCGGGCCGCTTGATGGAAAGTGGTCACCGCCGCCTATGGACATCAGCAACACCAGGGATTAGCAATGCGTTGCCCGCCTCTGAAGCGACCTCTTCAAAGATCTTCATGTCTTAAAAACCCAAATTAATAAAAAGTTATGCATAGTGTAAAGTTTGCGTCGTATTTCAAACATTGATAAATAAATACATATTGCTATGTGTAGCCCCAAAGAGCGGACCCAGGGCCCCACCGTGCTGCGCGGCAGCGCAACCGGGATTTAACGCCAAGATGACGATGATGATCTAGCCCCAAACTAAACAAAACTATGTACTAGCTAGCATAAGCTATGCTATGTGCCATACATATTTATGTACATTGTAACACCCAGACCTAAAATTTCTGCCCGGCCGGGAATCGAACGCGTTGCCTCTTGCTTTTACCTTATAACCTTTCAAAATTTGCTTTAACAACGTTTGTCACAATATAGTAGTTATAGTTGTCTTATACCTACACTCACTAATAAATTTAAACAATGTTTTTTCATCGAATGAGATGAAGTCAGCTATATAAAGAGTAATTTTAGGCGGTAGGGACTATACGAAGCGTTGCATGACAGGTCTTAAATCATAGTGATGAGATCGACAATTATCTTATTCTAGTACCTACTAATCGTGATCGCTTACTTGCGATTGTTGTAATAACTACGAATAATAATTAATTGATCGATGGTGTTTATACGGACTATGGACTGCAATATTAATTTTTTAGGGTTTAATGCGCAATAAGATGTGAGTAGGCAAAAAAAAGAAACAGCTTATCTGAACAATTGTTTAACGCGAAACATCTACATATCGAGCAAAGCTCAACACTCGTTCCTACCGCTGCACCTTCTATTTACTACACCCATCAAAGACATGCTCATGCAGACCCAGGAGATGTGTTCAAATTCATCTGAACACAGGTGATGAATTTGGAAAAATAGTAAATATAAGGAATATTTACTATTTTTCCAAATTCATCACCTGTGAGGAAAAAATAGAGAGACAATTACAATTCTAAATTAAGGGAGGACACATTCGTACAAAATATATTTTATACACCAAATCTTCCTTCAAAGTCTTCCTTAACTTTTATAACTTCTACACGGTTTAGCATAGAATTTCTGAAATGTGCGTCTCTAAAGTATATACTTTATGAATAACTGCCTAAATCAGCTTTAGTTTTGTGCAATTTATTTTCCTAAGTCTTGTAAGTTACAGCCCACATCGGATTCAAGGAATATCAAATTAAAAATAATATATTGGCTATAGTTAAAACAAAACATGGAACTGCAGAAACGGGTATTCTGAGTGAAATTAACTCCCATTTATAATGGTTTTAAGTTTCAGTTCTGGCATCCGAAATTATAACAATTATTACGTAGAGAAATTCATTATTTTCTTCCCACTTAAAATGGGAGAATAACCCTCGGAAGAGTTTCTAAACGGCTAATGGTCAGTACAGTACATCCGGAGGTAATATGCCTGAGGCCTGAGTAGTTCTCTAGGCTAGAGCAGGCTCTCCATACGTCTCATCCTTCAGTATACCTACCAATACTTTTGGTACTTACGAGTCATGACGAACTGATTGGTTCTGTATTGCACAGACATACCCTTCGGTTTCCCCCAAGAGATATCTCCGAAGCACAGCCAATGCACGTAGTTATTCGGATCTACTCGAGACTCACGTAGCACGTTGAAAACTTACAGTGAAAGATTTTTTTTTTTAATAATTTGTCTATCCAGGCATTTCACCGCCGTCTCACCTGGTTGTAAGTGATTATGCGGCCGATGATGGAGCTTTCCTGTTCACTCTAGTCTTAAAGGCGTCTACTCGTCACTCGCAGGTAACGCGTTCTATTTTAGATCGATATTAATTCAGAAACAATTATAACATATCAAAAGCCCATAATAGTCTACAGTCCACCAATTTGAGCCTCCTCTAAAGTAGTGGATCATTGGAATTATTGGAAATTATCTGGTAGCATGGCAGATTTTGTCGCGCTGCAGAGAGCGAGATAACTCTAACAAACCAAGCCACGTAGATAACTCTAACCTAAAGAGTTATTAGGCTGACAAAACCAACATAACGCTTCATCAGTATTATTCCACTTGGCAAACCTCTTCAACCGCCAAGCCATCTATACAAAGGGCTTTTATTACCTAATATTTTGCACTGGTTAGTGGTTTTCGATTATTCAAGATTCTTATTCGATTCATTAGATTTTTCATACACTGTTAGTTATGCGTGGCATAATAATTATGTAACGCAGGAAATACGAAGATCTCGTAAATAAAATAGAAATACAATTTTTTTTATTAAATCTACGACGTCTAAAATTATTGTATGTAGATACCTAATCGAAATATATTTTTAGAACCTTCGATTACCCTCGAAAAATTCGTTTCGGGTCTGCCATTTCCAGTCCTGTGAATTAATTAGATTTTCATGGCTTTGACATGAATATACTATTTAGTTTGCTGCAGCTACTGCTAACAGCTTATCTGTTCATATTTAATTAAATTAGTTGTTTGGTATTAGTAGCAGGGTTAAATATTTTATTAATAGTTTTAAGTTTATAAACAATCTTGAACCACTCTATATTGTTTAAAATCACATTAAAATTCGTTGAGAAGTTTAAAAGATCTAAGCTTACATAAAAACATACATAGATGCATAGGGGCAGACGGCGGGAAACGACTTTGTTTTATACTATGTACATATAGATTACCTTGTAACTGTAATTTTACCAAGGAAATAAATTGGGACCAGAATATGGTAAGGCAGCCCCGTAGGATTTTTAAAGATCTGCTAGTCGTGGGTTTTAAAAAATGTTTTATTGTCTTCTATTACGTACAATTATATAAACCGTCATGGGTATTATCAAAATATTTAATTTTAAGGTTAATTTTCCATGTCTACATATCGTAACAACACTGTCGAAAAGAACAACATGTAATTGGCACTACTTTTTATTCATTGAATTACAGTAAAAAATATTATACTTTAATAATTTTTCCGTCCGTCGCACTCAGAATCTCCCGAGCAAACGGACCAGTTTGTTGCCCGAATACTCCCGTTATCCGTCAGCACTCCGACAAAGTTTTTGCGCTTTTAACATCTCATTAATTTAAAACTTAACGTTCGACCATCCTGACATCGCGTGCATCCCACACGGCGCCCGTTGGCAACCTAAAATTCATCAATCGGTTTGAGCAGCGGATCCACGTAGCCCACATAGCATCGACGTAGCCCTAAGGATTGCCAGGCTAAAGTGGCAGTGGGCAGAGCACATAGCTTGAAGAACAGAAGGTCGATGGGGCAGTAAAGTTCTCGTAATGCGGAAGGCACAGGACCGGCCTTTGTGGAGATCTCTGGGGGAGGCCTACGCCCAGCAGTGGGTGTTTTTCGGCTGATATGATGATGGTGATGATAAGCGGATCCACAGAACAGGGAAACAAAGATCGATTGCTGGCTTCACTGTTCTGTGAGTGGATCAATCTAAACTTGATGCTGTACAATATTAGGCAAAAAGGAACAATAATAATGAAATTATAACAATTATAACAATCGTCAGTCTCGATACATTAGACACATTAAAATTAATGATAGTATATCGATTGTACTATACACGCTCTTTCATTGCTGAGTGCCGATTGATCGATTCGAATCGGTACTCCCAACGATAACCTTATGGTGACTCGAACGATCGATTCGCCGGCGGCACCATAGATGTCAACAAGCGGATCCATCTGCTTTGACTCTTTCTCTGAGTGAACTGGATGTCCAACTTACTCTCTCCCTCTCTCTGAGCGAACTCGATGTTCGACTCATTCTCTCTCCGTAAATGAACTCGATGTTAGACTGATTCTCTCTCCGTAAATGAACTCGATGTCCCACTCACTCTCTCCCTCTCTTTTGGCGAACTCGATGTTCGTGAGTTAAAGGAATAACGACAAGATTACATACCAGAAAGTGTCTATCAATGAGTAAGTAGCCCCAAAGCCCGCCACTCAGATCAGTCTTTAGCTAGATAGGAGTTGTATTTCAATATGTGGGACGATATGTAACGAAAAAATGCATATCCTACAATAGTATAGATCCACCCGTCAGCATAGGTGGAGATTTCAAGCACATGGACGCATCAGGAGACGCGATCCCGGCGAGCGCTTCATCCTTATGTCGTGGATCTTCCAGCTATCCGCACGAACCGCTTTGGGTCGACCTTTATAATGCGTACGGCTAAGGAATGGAACGCGTTGCCTGCGAGTGTGTTCCCTGATCAAAATAATCTGGATACCTTCAAGGCTAGAGTGAATAGGCTGTTCCAAGACGGGTATGCTTCATCTTCGGCCGCATCGTCACTTACCAACAGGTGAGATGGCGGTCAAATGCCTATCTTGTCTAATATAAAAAAAAAAAAACATGGATCACGTCAGATATCTGGGATCTATACTTAATGAAACCAGGGACATCGAAAGCGAGCGACGTTAAAGCCGCAATATCGGTGACTTAACACCAAATGGCTGAAAGTTACGGTACGCACAAACACCCGCAAATAGCATTGCAAGAATTAGAAAGACTAACACCCGGTTTCTGAAACGCTTGTCATCGCAAAAATTACGTAACAGCTTGTTAAACACTGATTAAATGCAGTTTGGGTTTCTGAAAGGGCCAATTGACGGCTTGTTAACAGCTTGTTAACGGATTGTCAAATCTTCAATTAACGGCTGATTAATGTAATTTTGGGTTTCCGGAAAGCTTTTTCTCATGTTAACTGTATGTTATCGCTTTGTTATTTTAATTGGCGAAAATCGACCAATTAACCGATTGTCAAAAGAAATTATATCCGATTTTCTTGGTCCAGGTCTTGGTCCTGGCCCTGGTCCAGGTCCTAGTTTTGGTCCAAGGAAAAGTCCAGGTCTAGGGTCCAGGTTCTGGTCCAGGTCCAGGTCCAGGTCATGACCAAAACTGCAACCTTGATCACAATTTGAGCTTGAACCAGAACCAGGACCTAGACCAGTGCCAGCCCATAGACCATAAACATTAGCTGGACCAGGACCTGGTTCGGGCCAGGACACGGACCTGAACCAGGACCAGGACCTGAACCACGGACATGTCAGGGTCCAGGACCTGGACCTGAACTAGGAGCTGGTCCGGGGCCAGGGCCTGAACCTGATCCAGGACCTGGTGCGCGGCCAAGACCTGGTACGAAGCCAGGACCTGGACCTGAACCACGAAGTGGTCCGGGTCCAGGACCTGGACCTGAACCACGAAGTAGTCCGGGTCCAGGACCTGGACCTGACCCAGTACCTGGTCCGGGGCCAGTACCTAGACTTGAACCAGGACCTGGTCCGAAGACAGGACCTGGACCTGAACCACGAACTGGTCTGGGTCCAGGACCTGGACCTGAACCAGTATCTGGTCCGGGGCCAGTACCTGGACCTGAACCAGGACCTGGTCCGAAGCCAGGACCTGGACCTGAACCAGGACCTAATCCGGGGCCAGGACCTGGACCTGAATCACGAACCGGCCCGTGTCCAGAACTTGAACCAGGATTTAACTAATGGGGTTATTGGGAGAAACTCACAGAATCGATAGCCGATGGGGCGGGCGGATGTTGTTGAGTGGCTTTCTCTGGATGGCCTCCCAAGAGATGGACGGACGACCTCTTTAAGGTCCTAGGGAACCGATGGATGCAAGATAACAGAGTCGACCAGAGTGTAAGCCGTGGGAGGCCTGTATTCAGCAGTGGACCGGGACCCACCTAACTGCCTAAAGATGATGATGATGGGATTACTGATCCACTGGAACCTGTGACCCTATAACATAAATATTGTTATAATTTCTCTTTTTCTCACTCTGTATATTTTTTTTTATAATATCAATTTCATCTAAAAGTTGAATATCCCGCCGCTATCAAAAGGCCGCTAGGGACAGAGACAAATCAATGCGTTAGACAGAAACAAAACATATATGAGTGAATGAATGTGACTGATTTTAGCAGGGGTAGCCAGACGAAAAAATTGATCTCTTGTTAATGGTCGATTAGCTAACAATAGATTGATTGGCCTTTCAGAAACCCACAGTGACTTAACAGCTTGTTAAATGTGACAGTCTGTTAGCTAATCAATGATTTGACAAGCGTTTCAGAAACCGGGTGTAAGACATCTTTAATCTAAAAACTTCATGCAACGCTTCGTATAAACAGGCATGGTCTGTTGATGTGTTATTTTTTTGGACTCCAGTAACTTCCTTAATTCTAAATATCCTTTTGGCAAGAAACTTTGATTTGGTACAGTCGAGTTCATTATATATCAATATCAATATGTGAGCATTGCCAAGGCTTCAAATATGTACATGGAAGGGTACTTATATATCTGAGCAGATGTACATATGTTTGATTGATGAATCTGCTCAGATATACAAGTACCCTTACATGTACATTTATATTTGAAGCCTTTGTAATGCTCACATATTAATGAACTCGACTGTACATCTACTAACGCAGCACCACGTCAAATATCACATCAAATGTAAGGCCCTAAAAATTCAGATCTATTACTGTCAAGTGTAGGTTGGCGTTGCCTTATGTTACTCCATTACATTGCGCACCATGAGTACGTAACTGATCACAAACGTGCAAAAAATTGTGGTTAATAAAATAAACTGTTAGTCGACAGATTGCTTGTGCGATTAATGAAAGGACGAAGGATTGGTAGTGAGTTAAACTGTGCAGCGATAGAATACTTCTTCGACGCTACGCTACGCTAGTGCGAAAGGACGCCACCTATGAACACAACGAAGAAATGAAGTCGGCAATAAATATCGTTATTAATTAAAAGAGTCTTGTGAACTCTTATGTGAATGGTTTTTTTTATTTCCATAGAATCTCCTTTCATTTCCGTGCATTGGTCCCGGATTCGAATTTCGTTAGGACAAAGTTCGTGTGTTGTTTGTGCATGGATATTTGCACACGTGTCATGGTTGTACACCATGACACGTGTGTACTTATCTATATTACTTTATCTTACGCAAAGTTCATCGCAAATGCCGCTTAAATAAACAGCAACCAAACCTAACGGAATTTCGAATCCGGCACCCGATGTTCCAGAAATAGTACTCCGCAGTCCGTCATCACAAATTAAAATAGTCCCCGATTGTACTCGAGACAGTACATCTTTCACATCTGTAGACAGTTATTTCCGTAATCACCACGCTTATCAGGCGGGATGGATATCGCAGCATTCAAATTACTCAACAGAAAATGTAACGGGGAAAGTCTGTTCCAAAGGTTATACACATTAGCCGAGCTTAAGTCTACGCAGTAGTATTAGCGCAATTACTGCTGTCTAAAAATTAACCGTATTGGTACACGCACGTATATAGATAGCACTGCCTCTATTAGGCGTGTGTCGACAAACTATGGCGATGTAATACAACACGCTGATGTTTGTCGTCACTTGCAAACTTGCTCAGCGAATTCATAATCCGCCTTAAGTCTCCTGGGCTTCGATTCTGGTACGGAAATCGTCTCAGTTGCAGTAACATGACAATTGCATCGCATGTCAAACGTGTGATTGTTATTCAAATGACAAATGTTGAGTTGCAACTTTCATGAGTTCGAACTTTTCCACAATTCGTTTTCTGGTACTTTAGTTGCATTATGGTTTTATATGGCTGTTGGTACTCCAATAAATAAATAAATAAACAAATTACTAAGTTGCATCTTTTTTAGTTGTCAAACTGCCTTCAATTCTGTCAACGAAAAAGGTCGAATAATGATTTAACTGCAATTTAACTGGGATGATGCTGGTACTGACTCGATACCTCGGCGTGGTTATAGTAACATCACAGTTACATTGCAATATAATAACAACTGCATTGCACACCAGAATCTGTACCCTGTGGGCCGATTCTCGCGCATTTTGACAATTCGACATTTTCTCTAGCCAAATAAACGGTAGGTATGAAAATATCATTGAAATTGATCTTCAACAATATACAACTGTCAAAGATAATTCAGAATTTTTTTTGGCTGCAATAGACATTTCAATATCATTACAATTGGAGATCTGTGGCTGGAAAAAATGTCGAATTAGAAATGTCACAGCACGAGCATAGGCCCCCAATCGCTTTGTAAAGACTCATCAGTGTAAAATGACACACGCTCAAATTCCTTTGTATTGTCCATCAACAGTAGCGGTGGTGGTGGCCTTCTTCGTGTGCTGGGCGCCATTCCACGCCCAGAGGCTGGTCTACATCTACGGCGTGGGGGATAACCACATCGCACGCTCGCCGCTGCTACACGCGACCTACCTCATGCTGACCTACATGTCGGGCGTGTTCTACTACATGTCCACCTGCATCAACCCCATATTCTACCACATCATGTCCAACAAGTTCCGTGAGGCGTTCAAGGTGATATATCTTTATCATTATCTATAGTCTATGCTACTAATATTATTAAGAGCATAACAAGAGATTAGCAACACCAGGAATATCACCTACCTCTACGTGTTATACGTTGCTCTAGCAGCAAAACAGCAAATGGGCCCTCACTGCGAAAGCCACGGTTCCCCAAATTCTCACTCCACGGCGCACTGTAGACTTTACTCACCAGCAGGAGCACAACAATATGTAAAATGGCATCGTTTGGCTGCGGTATTCTGTAAAGTGGACTTCCTCAGTCGGACGGCTCTGATTCCCAACTTCACTTTAAACCTCTCTCCCATGGGGTATAGCAACCACCTATTGGTTGGTGCGTACCAATACCAACTCCTTTCATTTGATTCCATCCAATGCCGAGTAATTTGTATTGTCCATAATCCCATTCTCACAAACGGTTTAGATCCCTTAGGCCTTTGGAGAGACGTTGGCTCTCAGTGTGTTCTCTACCGTCTGTACAACGAGGTATACTTCAAAGAACTGTTTAACTAGGTGCCACCGTCACTTTTCCGCCTCCGCACTCTCCAACGATGGTATAGATTTCATCCACACCATCTAGATGCCTGACATCTAACTAATGTACGGGAATCGCGAGCCTTTGCACCGTGCACGTGCAAGATGTGGATACAGCTCTCTCCCAAAGTCACTTGCACTATAACACACATCTTCAATATGCATATATTTTTCTTACTTTTCGTATTCCCACTTTATTTTTAAAAAGATAAAGCACTTTATTTTTTAAAGAACAATTAAGTGCAATCCAGTGGTACCCAAAGGAGGACCGGCAGAAATGTATGGACCCCAGCCTATATGACCAATATCGTTGAGCGATATGTAGTTGGAAAGGATTTTTTATTTTCTATAACTTTCACTATTGCGAAAACTCTCGTATAGCTGTGGGAAAAAAGTTATGGTCAATTAAATTGAACATCGATTTGCCATGGAAAATTCGGCCTTTATGACCAATAATGTATAGCGATATCTCATTGTAAAGGATTTTTCATTTCCTACAACTTTTACTATTGCGCAACTCTCTGAACACTGTGTTAAATAAGTAATGGTATCATCGTTTTCATAAGTTCAGTTGCTAACAAAGTTCCATTGCAATAAACTGAAACGCCAAGATATTTTTTTTATTAAGTCGATCATAGGTAATCGCAAAAGTAAAAATTTCAATCTTTGAAATCAGAGAATTCTATGCAACAAAGTTATGTTAGCCTACTAATGTGTTTCTAAAATTCAAGGTTTATGTACAGTAAAGAGTAAATAAAGAGGTTCAAACTCAGCTCAAAGATCGAAGCTAGGGGAGCCTCGATCGTCTCGTATCTACATCAAATAATTATCCTTCACCAGTAATTACATACCTGGTCATTCAATAGACGTATCTACCACACCAGTTTATTACACGTCACTCAAATGCCCACTAAATCGATCTCCAATATTGGTTTGCCTTTTATCGATTGATTTTTTATTTGGGTTAATTTAAGTTACAGTTTTTGTGTGGCATCAAAACTACATGTGAGCGAGTTTCCTGCAAGAGCATCGACAGTTTTTAAAGTTCATTACCCCTAGGGTAAAAATATAAGTATTACTTACTAAAACTACAAATTCCAACTGCTATCAAAAACTAAAAGTAATAAACAAGCTGATTGTTGTAAGTAAATAGGTAAATATAAAATGCAAATGTTGATTTAATTAAAACTTGAAAGCCTCCACAATCTGTATGTCTTTGGAACTTGAGTGTTAGTAATTTGGAATATGATCTGTTTAAACTGACTTGTCTTATTTGGTGGACAAACAATGCCCAAAATCACGACTTGCCGTATCAATCACGCTACGTATATTGTGTATAGATATCAAGAATTATATAAGAAACACATAGAATGTGATTTTCAACGAATACTGCTGAACATTATCCATTTAAATACATAATTTCCTTAACCAAATAAGACAAGTCAGTTTAGACAGACTATAGCCAGCCACTAATGAGGAGCGTCAATGGCCGACTGGTTAAGGTAACCGACTCATAAGCGAGAGGTTCCGGGTTCGAATCCCGCTGCGACCATGTAACAATGACTCTATTCTGAGTTATGTACATTAGGTAAATACTGACCTATGCTCCTACGGTGAGGGATAACATCGTGATGAAACATTGACGCGGAAAAGTTGATTGTTAACAGAGAAACGAACTGCGCGCCGGTAAAAGCCACCGAGAACGTCTAGACGTTCTCCCAAAGACTTAGTTAATACTAGTATCAACTATTTGGGCGATTTTTTTGGAAAAATGTGATCCATTCTTCTATTTTTTCGTGTGATGAACGAAGAAATCTAAAACAATGTGTTAAGTTTCGTAGATAAACTATTTTAATCATAAAATTGACATCGTATACTTATTACAATAATACATTATGATAGTAGGTACATGTCTTAGGTTTGAAAGAGGTAGGGCATAACAGGGTATCCCGTTCGAATAGGAGCCGCCCGACTGGGGAAGTACGTCCACTTTACAGAATACCGCAGCTAAACAATACTTTTTTAAATAGTATTGTATTTTTGCCGGTGAGTAAGTGCTCCATAGGGTGGGGATTTGGGGAACCGTGGCTTTGGCAGTGGAGGGGCATTTGCTTTTTGCTGCCAGAGCAACGTATTCTAGAGGTGGGCAACGCATTTGCGATACTCTTAATGTTGTTAATGTCTATAGGCAGTGGTGACCACTTTCCATCAGGTGGCCCGCTTGCCTGTTTGCCTACCGTATAACATAAAAAAAATGTCGGACCAGTAGAGTAGCTAGTATTCAGTAACTTAAACAAATGTTTAATTCCCATAGGTAAATCCAGAGCGTTGCCCCTTCTGTAGGTTTATTTTTCTTAATCTATGACCCGCATAAAAATGTCGGTTTAAACCAATCCAATAAAAATTGACTTATTAAAAAGGGTTTCAGCTAATTTTAGTAATAGGTTTTTATACTGACCGATGAAATGTTACCCTATTTTCTTTCTTAGTGGCCCTCGAATTATTCGTACATTTTTTAGGCTAAACTGTACAATAGAGGCTCACAAATTGGAAGTTGGCAATTTTTTGGTGAAAAGGTCTATTTTTAAGAAGTAATTATGCAAAGTCACTACCAAAGCAAACTTGTAGTTTTTTAGAAAAATATATTTAAAGTTATAGTTTTATCGTAATATCTGGCAATATATTGACAGATTTTATTCATGTTTTCGTTGTTTGTAGTCTATGTGACAAAGGTATGATATCAGACAGCCACAAATAAAACTAAATTATTGTTGGGTAAAACATAAATGGTTAATAAAATGATAATTACTGTATATTTTTTATAAAATATAGTTATTTACATTTAATTATAATGTTTAATGCTAAATTTATCGTTATCTCAGAGAGAAATTAAAGAAAAAGTAAAAACAGAAGTATATTTATGCTATTGCGAGAAACGAAACGCAACGGTATATAATCTATCAAAAACGTCAGTAAATTGCATAAGGTCGATAGCATAAAGATATCACGTTTAGAATATATGTTATTGTCGTAGTTTTCTACGAGGAAAAAATAATCCCATTTGATAACCAAGTTAACTAGAATGAATTATTTTTCCTAGATTCTACTATCCAGATTATTCCTATATTCTACTATACCAGTTATCAAACTTGGTTATCTACAAGGAAAAAGGGGTCACAGAGGGGTTAGGTTGCGAGCGAAGCGACGAGCATATTAGTTGTTATGAACCACCGCGCACGAGCCGAGCGAGCGAAGCGAGCGTGCCGCGGCAGCGGACGCCGAGTGCCGTGGGGTGGGTTTGGGGGGTACCTCCCATCCCCCTCCCTTCCCTCCAAACCTCGACGATCGTGGGCCTGTATAGTACAGTTTTACCATTTTTTAATACGCAAGAGGGCATTTTTTTGGATATCCAAGCTAAAGTCAGATAGGTCCACGTCGCGCAATGTCTAAGAGCCGACTGCGGCCACTGCGGTCCATGGATCGCAAAGCGTGGGGCAAAGAAAATACTTGTGGCGTCTCCTCTATTACGTTAGTAAATTATTTCTCTATGCTACCGACAGTCTTCGCAAATACATGAATTAGCTGCCCAGTGCATGTTCGTTCTCGTGGTTTCAATTTAATTAACTCTAACCCTACCCTATATCTGCTTCCACCCTAACCGTTCCCTACCCGTACCCAACCCCACTCAATCCACTAGGATCCACTGCCAGACTCCTCTAGAGGATCGGATCCCTACTCCGTCCCCAACACTTTTCTACATAGATTTTTATATAGAACCCGTATCCTACCTATACCAAACCACTACCCCATCTTCTATCCTACCCCGCCTAGCTCTTCCCCTGCCCTTTTCTACATCGATTTTAGATTTATTATATAAAACCCTAACCTATATATTTTCTGTTGATCCGATCATTACCAAACTTCATAGGCTCACCCGCTGGGCTTAAATAAAAATTCCCAGAAAGTTTAGTAACGGTCCAGCCATTACGGAGTCCATAGGGATTATATCTAACGCAAAAAGTTATTTTTTCTGTTATTTTCTGTTGATCTGACCTCCACCTAAATTCACAGGAGGATCATCCGATGGATTGATCTAAAGATTCTCTGAATTTATCAAAATCTGTCCAGACGGTACGGAGTTACAAGTAAGGCCAACCTTCGCTCCGTTTTTTGTCAATCTTTCACTTTATTGCTTCATCATTTCAATGGCATGATCTACACCATTTCTAAAAGGCGCCGAAACGAACTTTACGCTGATGGGTTTAACTTTTTGGCTAATAATTACCTACAAGTATTCGATAACTTCGATAACTAGTTTACTGGCGAGGACCTATAATTGGCTTACTGTTTTATACCAGAACTTTATACATTGTAATGTACAGCTGTTGGTACTCCTACAAATAAATAAATAAATTGGCAAGTAAATGTACACAATTTTTATGTCGCCCGAATTTCTGTCGTGCATGCCCTTTATGAGAAAGAAGACTCTAATCACGGATTATCGATTCCGTTCGGAAACCTTTTTGATATCTAACTCCGCTAAACTTGTTTGTGTAACTTTTTGCCAGACTTCCCGCATCCATTTCTCCGCATTTAGAATCCGTCGGTAAATGCTTGCAACACGGATTTAGAAATCAGAAATATGGAGCGTTTTAGAATAACCTAACCGACTGAAAAAGTTAGAATACCCCCGGATATGACCGGGGATAAACGCCAAGTTAATTTACGTGTCTAAACTGCTTTGTTTGTCTAATCGATTTTAATAAAGTAAAGCAAAGAACCTCCTCGATCAAACTGCCTTTACAGATACACAGATACACACGTCAAACTGTCTCATAACCACTTCTCCCTCTTATTCTTACCCCGACTGCGGGAAGCCCAAAAGAAGGGGTTATGTGTTTGACCTGTATCATATTTTTACTACATAGTTCTACATAATGTACCTATGTATGTCGGTTTCTTTGTTCCCCATAACTACCTATTAAATGAATGAACCGATTTTGAAAAGTACTTATTTTTCTTTTTGGTGGCTCGAGTATCACTAGGGAGACAAAAATTAAAAATCAATAAAAATCGAGCGTGATAATGTGTTTGAAGGGTTTTTTCTCCAAAACCCATAAAGAGGATTATCAAGGGCTTTGAAAACCGATACAAAAATTACAACTTATACACTAAAAGTTATTTGTAATGACAAATTGCATGTAAATTAAAATATTACAGAAAATGTACCTAAATATAAGTAGGTACTTACTATATATAGTACTAGGCAACACGAAATATTTTTACATATACATGGCAATACCGAGAGCTTTCAAAAATAGAGAAAATTAACGTCATACATCAAGAAATTTTCCTGCCAAAAATAAAATTTAAAACTTCGGCTCGAGGCGAGCGGTTTAAAATTAGAGTCTCTGATCAGGATAGCATCGCCTTTAGTCGCTAGTTAAAGGCTACATATAAATAAATAGCTCATTTATTATAACTAGAAACGTCACAACACAACGTAAACGTAAAAAAAGAAAAGACTTATATCAACACGTAAAATTACATACAAGTTGTTGCCATACTATAAAATAAAGAAACGTCATAACACAACATAAACAAAAAAGAAAAATATATATCAACACATTAAACATTAAATACAGACTGTTTCAAATTGTTGTCATACTAATAGTGTCGACATATTGCCGTGCGTAGTAAAACTGGAACTAAATTGACAGTTATAAATGGATTTTGTTGTTGTATGTAAAGTTTTCACATTTCACTGACCAGACGACCGCCTATTCTTTGTTCATTAAACGAAGCGTTACCTGACAGGTTTTACAGTGATGATTAATCGTTAATCGAATGTTGGTTATTCGATCAACGATTATTTTCTTGTACTAATCGGTATCGATTAGCTGCGATTGCTGTAATGCTCACGAACATTATAATGTGCATATTTAGTTATGCTAACGAGCATATAGGTTATTAATTAATAAATTGATACGTTAAACACTTTTTATACAAATTCCATTATAATTAAAAAAAACTTAATATATTGCGATCGCTTTCGAAAAAATCATCATCATCATCATGATCAGCAATATTTCAAACAATTAATTTTTGTAAACATTGGTTCATTTGTCATGACATTGCCTTAAGATTATTGTTTTTAATTTATCATACCATGAAGTTCCATCAATATGCATTACACAAAGTATTAAATAAGTAAACAATTATTGAAAAGTATCGACTAAAGCAAGCCAACTCAAGAGTTTTATGTTTGTGTTTTTATTTTTCCATGATATTAATCATGAAGACAAGACAATTATTTTAGAGATATGAATTAAATCACGTTTTGTACACTACTTTATCACTTTAATAATAATGGAGTTCGATCAGGAAGTGACAACATAAAGTGTTAAATATTTTAGAGATAAGTAAGTAAGTAAATAAAAACTCTTTATTGCACACACATTATAAGATAATATACAAGAATCAGCCTAACATACATGCGCACAAAGGCGGCGTTATCGTTTTTTAGATAAGCTCCAAATCTAATCAAACGTTACTGATCCGAATGCTTTTAGGAAATTATCAGGCGCTCCCACACGGGTACAATATTGGCATATGCACTATTACCTACTATTTAGGTTTATAAGCGCCTTTAGGATTATAAGCGCATTTACATCAAAAGAAGGTACCGCTTATCTAATCAGTTTGCATGACCATAAAATTATATCGAGTAAAGCTCACCACTCATTCTAACCTTTTTTTAATGTTATACGGTAGACAAACAGTCAAGCGGGCTACCTGATTGAAAGTGGTCACCGCCGCTTATGGACCTCAGTAACACCAGGGGCGCTACTAATGCGTTGCCCGCTAACGAAGAGACCTCTTGTATACCTCTTGAACGATCCCATGCTAACTGCTGCATATTATGTTTAACCAAACCCATCAAAGCAGCTTATGTAGCTCAAGGAGGAGCTAATACTGTGGAAGATTATCTAACGCTGTGGCATTCGGAACCTTGTCGCTACATTGTGGATTCATTTACGTTTGATAACGAATGTAGACACTAAACTGGACTGTGACTCTACTACAGATTACGAACCAAGTGAGAGGTAAAGGTCGACCGGAATCTCATGAAACGACAAAAAGGATTTCACCCGGCCGCAGGATACCCAATACCTACTGAGCAGCTTTTGCTGGTTGTTAGATAAGTCTCGCTAGCTCCCAGGTCATGATGAAAATAAACGACAAATATTATGCTTCCGTGACCTTCTTATACATTGAAAATGACTTTATCTACACTCATAGCGTAATGTTCCAATTACATATTCGAAAACAGTCGTTTAAGGGAACACTTTTTTTTACGCCAGTCTATAAAATTTTAAAAAATTGCTTTTCGATACAGCATTTCCCATACTATTTTTATTACAGCTGTATCGTAAAATAACTTTTTAATCATTATGCAACACTTTTATTTTTTAATTTTTTGTCGGTCGCCGTGACACGGCGAAATGTAGGCTGAATACCTGGATGGCTCTAAAAAATTCAAAATTTAAATTTTCTTCTTTATATTCTGTGTAATTATTTTTTCCGCTAAACAGAATATTTTTTATAATTGTTGTTATTTGTGTTTGTGAATGTTTTTTCTTATTTTATGCAAATAAATAGATATATTTGAAAGTAGTAAAGTGAATTTCCCGCCGCTTGATATCCTTGACTCGCAACTGACTCGCAGCTTACTTCCAGCAAAGTTGAGAAAATTATAGGTACGATATTTTAACATCAAAATATGAGTGTAGATAAAGTAGTGTATGCAACTGCATATAATTAGGTATTAAAATACTCGTGTCAAAATATTATCATACTCGGCTACGCCTCGTATGATAAACAGACACTCATAATACCCCCTTTTATATGACAGTTGCATTAACTACTATTATTTCAGTACGAAAGTTTGCTGTCACCTGAAATTTAGATAACGACTGGTACTATAATCTTTCATAAGTAACTGTTATTCTAAGAGCCACAGATTCTGAGTTACAATAGTTTTAACCTTAACAGCTGTCATCTTAAATGTAGATCTCTATGAGTACTATCATTTCTTTTGGTATTCTTGAGGCAATAGTGTTCGAGTTGTATTGTATTGTGTTTGACAGCCAAAATGTACTGAATAGCTTTGCTATCCCATTGCTTAAAGATGGCGACGTTCAATACGAGTTAGGCGGTCGCACCCCGGTCGAATTGCGCCCAATGACATTTGATATTATTGGTCCACAGAATACTATGATGGAGTGTTGCTGCCGGAAGAAACGCCGCCAAATTATGCAGAAGTCCTCCTACAACGCGCTCCCGCTCAAAAGTCCTCACGACCATAGCGGGGAGACCAGCCAACCTGGTAAATTAAATTAAATAATCATTTATTTCAGAATATACAATTCCATATCTTTTTAGGTACGTGAGTAAGTAGTTTTTAAATTCATTACCAAAAATATAAAAATAATAACAATGTCAAATTCCATAATTAGACTAGATAAATTGTGCGACGCGTGGATGCCTTTGGCGAAGTGAAGGAAAATGAGTCGTAAAGCGGACCCTGACAGAAGCCGGGACTAACCGCTCAGATGATGATGATGATGATAAGACTAGATAAAATGTTAAAATAGGATTCATCTTTTTGTTACTTTAATCGCTCTTTTCACTAAACTTAAATTTGCCTAAGTTCCATCTTAACTAGTTTTTAGCAGGTGGAGTGGCAAATTGAGATAAGAAACTGAGAAAAGAAACTTATATCAATTGAAAGTTTTCTCATAACGCCATTTGTGTAGTAAGTCCTACCTAACCACGAACGTCTAAAATATACGTACAATGAATATATCCAGATATCGGCTAATATTTAGAACTAGCTAAGTAGGAGCAGGTGTAGTCATCATGCTTATTCATCACCTAAAAGTTGCACAATGAAAAGTAAGTTTGTTTTTGCCCCGTCGCATGTAATTAAATGTGTGCATTACACAAAAAATAATACGAGAAGTTGTTATAGGTAAGAATATGGTTTTTATTAATAACCTTCTCTAAACTGGTTATGCTTAGCTGGAGTTCTAGGAAACTATTTTACAAATATTTATTTAACTTTACTTGTTTGTACTGGAATCTTGCAAAGTTCTTCAGAATCACCATGCACATCACGACGTAATAGGCAAATGATGCGCGCGTTAGCTTAATAATTATGGTCTGGTATTCTGGGGTATAAGCTAAAATACTGCCAAATTTCTTCAAAATTTGTATAGTAGATGCATTAGCAGTATTCCGTGAGAACCACTATGAATTTCAGAAAACAGTGAAATTAACACATTTCCGGTTCCTGTTTAGGAAATGTATGAAATTCCTGGGAAATGTATACAGGTGTTACATAATATATGTATGAAGCCGTGAACTGGATGGAGTGCTAAACATATTAAAACGATAGGTACAATTATTTCTGTCGTAGTGGAATTTTTGTACCTATCGTTTTCATACATTTAGCACTCTATCCGGTTCACGGCTTCATACATATATTATGTAACACTCTGTATAATAAAATTTATTTGACACATTTAATAAAATCAATTAATGTTTGATCAACCAAAGATTTCGGACATAGAGCATAGATGGAGCCTACTCACAGCTTAAGTAACAATATATATGTTGTCCCCTTTTTTATGGTGCATATTATAATGTGTCCAAAACAAACAGCTGTAAGTTGTGAAATAACTTTCCATAACCACCGCTATTCTCAAGTTTTTAACCAATGTAACCATAATAATTATACCTAATAAATAAGTCACCTAATCTTCTAGCTTTTTGTATAACATTGAGTTGTCTAATCATAGAAAAACACGCTAATAAATTGTGGTGACAGAGTGACAGTGTACATTCCTAATAGGTCGAGGCTCCATCTATGCTCTATGGTCAAAATCTTTGTTTAAAACTATCTCAAATCATTCGTTTTGAAATATTGTAACGAATTGCTGATTTGACATATAGTCAACTCGCGGATTGTTTTCAGGTAACTCAAAAAAAGGTACACATGCCAGCACCACCAGGATGGACAGCTTCGAGCGTACACGGACAAGTAGCAACCTTGGGAAACGGAACTCCTCATCTTCCGAAGGCAAAGGCAGGCCGCAAAGAACACCTACACTAACGTCGCTTAATCTAGAACTAGATGATCATAGGCTCAAAACAAATTCTGTCTCTGTAGTGTCCGAGAGACATTTATTTAATAAATGCTGTTGTAGTCTAGATTCACCCTGTGATGGAACGCCGATTCCGAATGAGGTATTCAATGAGAATAAAACCGAGATATTCCCCTCAGTCCCTGCGAAGTACATGAAAGAAATAAAATCGCGAACCCAGAAACGCGATAAAGACTGTCGCTAAGTTTAAGGAAAAGTGTATATATATCTACTTTAAGTTTAAAGATTTATATTTATTTAGATAACAAATGTTAATAGAGACCTATTCCCCTTAGCGTATAAATTTATGGGTACAGAAAGGTTAGATTTTATACAAAAATAAAAGGATCATGATTAATAAAAGTATTTATCTTGGCGTTAACGTCCTGGTTGCCTGCCTTCAAGTACGAGGGCCCGGGTCCGTCTTGAATTTGGCAGATCAGATAATTACAGTGGAGCGAGTGCCCCTGTTAACAGGGGAACCTGAGCAGATTGGATAATGGTCAAAAATAACCTATATTGACAATTTTTTTTGGGTTTCTGTTTATCTGTACGGGATTTAATATTTCAATAGAAATCTCAAATTCCGTTTAACTTTGAAACGATAATATATTTTAACGAAAATCTGAAGACCACAGACAGATATGAGTTTTCAAATCGCGATTACAAAATTTTAATTTTGTATATATTATGTTATAAATATACAAAAATAAAATAAAAATTATATGTTATAAATTATGATCAAACTTCGTTTGTATGGAGCGTGCCAGCTTCGGTAAATGCCATATACAGTTCCAATGCTCTGCGTCCGGGACAAATAAAATGTAATAATAAATCATATTTATTTAGTTTTATACAAGTACAATACCTACTGGTTGTATTTACCTTTATAGTGGAGTGGAGTCCCTGTTTCCCAAACTAGGATTACCTGTGCTATGGGAAACAGAAACCCCAACCAACCAATAACGTGAATATTTTTCTAATTATATATCTCGTCCATCACAATTTACCGGTTTTTAATATTTGCTGTTATACTTTGGTATTGGTATTAGCACAATATAATATGTTAGTAAGTAGTAATGGTAATCTTCAAAATTATAGAACAGATTTCGAAAATTCGCTCATTAATCCGTCTGTCCGTTGGGCTTCAGTATTCCTAAGTGAAATAGCACTTTTGATACCGGAAAAATAATAGAGTATAATAAATAGTAAAGTAATAATATAGTCCAGCGGGGTAGTTGAATAATTATAGAGATCCGAACTGCGCGCGGATGAAAACTCCGTAACTCGTAAATAATACTTTGTCGCGCCAAACACCGCAGCGCTGCGACCCACAGCGCCCCTCCTAAATAATATGACGTCAATCCTATTGTGGGTAATATTAATAGTAATAGAAGTCTGCTTGGGTGGGTTTTTACAAGCTTTTATTTAGTTTCCCCATGTCCCCATGTCTGTTTATAATAAAATTTTGCAAGTCAAAAATGACCCATTTCCCGGTTTCCGATTGAGCTGAAATTTTGCACGATTTTGATTAGTCTTAGTAGTGTTATCACAAATACTCTGACTGAACGGTTATGACAAAATATTTTTCATTTGAACTTATTTGTGTAACCGAGCTACTGATGGAAAGTGATCATCGCCGCCCATGGACACCCATAACACCCGGGAAGTCGCGAATGCGTTGCGGGCCTTTCAGAGAAGTGTAATATGTTAATTTATAGGGTATCCGGCATTTTGATGCATGTTACTTTAGACGTTACAAGAACAATAACCTTTTTTCTCCCGACGAAAAAGAGGGTGTTACTTATTTTACGTGTGTATCTGTGGCTTTGTGTACCTGCCTGTGGCTTCGTAGCTCCCGAACGGATGGACCGACTTGAACGCGGTTTTCTTTATTTGAAAGCCACTTTGATCGATTTGATTCTAATTAAGAAAATATTTGAGTTTAAGTAAACTTGGTCGGGGTTATTAAACTTTTTTTGTCGGTTAGGTTATGTTATTCACTCGCGAAGATCATGGCGGACCTACCCTGACGGATATACCCTGACGAAGATCATGGTGGACCCTGGGCCCTCACACGCAAGAGCGAAACCGGGATATTCACGCCAAGATGATGACATTTTCATGAAAGAAAACGTAAATGTATGAAGAAATCCCTTCGGAGCATAATGTATTTGACAAAACGCAAAATGAGCACAACCCCTAATATAAAAAGGCCCTAATTTAAATATGCCCATAATGTATGGATCTATCTGCAATATTAAGCTACTAGCTGGCCCGCTGTGACTTCATCCGCGTGTTGTCCTACTCTATTAACCTTCCTTGTGAATCACTCTATACTCGGAGATTAAATTCAAAAGTGTACCTATATAAATTACCACTATAAAAATAACCCCTAGGGGTGAATTATTTAAAATCAATGATATATTTATAAAAGTTATTACATTCAAAATGAAATAAAATCGTATGAATATTATAAAAACAAGTTTATCTATTGTTGACAGCCGCATAAAAATTCGTTGCGTATTTTAAAAGATTTAAGCGTACATACATACATACAGAGCGGAAAGCGATTTTGTTTTACGTATACAATGTATAATGGAAGTATCTAGCAAGGAAGTATCGACGTTAAAAATTACAGCTGTTGATCTCTATTAGTGCAGTGTCTAAATATATGTTAAGGAATTTTGACAGCTACGGCCACATGTCTTCAACAGCCACTTCCCTCAAAAGGCCACTTCTCCAAATGGCTACTTCCCGTAAACGACCAGTTACCTGAACGGACACTTCCTCAAATGGCCACATCCCTGAACGGCAATATTCCTTAATAAAACATGAAAATACCTAATCAGCCGCTACAATATTTTAGAAGAGTATAATTTATAGCTACTGGCCAGAGACATGAAAAAATTACTCTCCTTCGGAAATTCCCAGTAGAATTGTGCTACTCTGTGTTGCTGATTCCAATAGAAGTAAGTTGGTTGTTATACGTTTAAACCGCAAGGGAAACCGAGGCGAAAGCATAAAAGCGCTACAAATTTTGAATATAAATATATAATAAGATTTGTATCTTACAATATTCAGTTTATTACTACAATAACAGACAATATAAAACACAAAATAAAAAAACATGTTTGTTTAGAGATAAAGGTTCCTATTGCAATTGTACTGTTTCTTGTTCCTATTGTCGTCGTCAAATTACAGCTGACGCAATGAAAAACATTAGACAAGTTAAGTCATAATCTATAAGTGGTCAAAGTGGACGTCGGCATTGAATTCATTATTGGCAATACTTTGCTAGAATTAGACACTCAGTAGAATACAAACGATTTTGACGAATATACAGAGACATAATACCTAAAACGGGAAATACCAACACGAGATTTAATGGCATTATGCGATGTAAAAAAGATTAATCGAACATGCTTAAAACTAAAAACATAAGTAAGTGGTCGTTCGGGGATATGACCGAACTGGGAAATGGAGAAATATGAAGTTTGGGTGGTGGCAGTCCAAGGAAGTGGACGTAGCTGACCGGAATAGTTATAGAGTTGTATAAAATTGTACGCGTAATTTTGTTTATTGCACAGGGAGGCATGCGGACGATCGTTCCACCTGATGGAAAACGGCCACCGTCATCCAGGACATCTGCATCCTAAGGGGAGCGGATGCGCTGCCGGCCCTTGAGGTACGTCTACACATGCCGTTTGAAGAACCCCATGTTATGTATATTGCGGTTGAAGCAAATAGACACACCGACAAACTGATGGCGCAGGCTTGTGAGGGCTACTAACCAAATAGGTCCAATGAAAATCGTTTGAACAACTAGTATTAGTCGTTGAATTGCCTCATATATTAGAGAACTAAAGATGATATGTAAATTTTCCGGGAACAGGGCTATTTAAATGAGATGAGATAAGATATAGGTGTCATCGTAGTTCGTAAATATCGTTCAGAATAAATTACAATAATTTATTAGATTGGTGTGTCATTTATTCGTGTTAATAATATCTTCATTACATTTTATTCTTAAATTACATTATTAATGTCAGAATTTTACCTGATACACTCCTCCCAATTACAAAGTGAAATACTTAAGTACAACTTAATTAGTAACTGTTTAGCTTACAAAGATTTTAAAACTTAGTATGGTAGTTTGTTATTGCAGTTTAATTAAAACCGGATTAAAACAGAGTTTCCACTCTTTTTAAGTATTTGTGAATGTACCAGTAGGTTTCACAACAGTTAAAGCTAATTTAACAGTTGCTTCAGAAAGTGGATGACAATATCGATAATATTAGTAAATTTTCCGGAAACAGGGCAATTTCAATGTACATTATAAGAAAAGCATTCCCGTAATGTTTATATTACATTTCTGTATAAAATGTTGAATAAATAAAAGTAAAAAAAAATCATGTTAATAATATAATATGATATTTAGTTTAAACTGTGCAATTATAAATAGGTACCTATCTACATTTTCTAACAAATACCCTATCCGATCCGTGTATAATGGTATTTCAATCTATTCAGAAAATATTAAATGAAGTGCTTACCACGAAATAAAAATTAAATAAGTAATAACATAGAAGAAAAAATAGTTTCTATGGTATGGTAATGAGTTAAAACATTGAATCTATGTGGCGATGTTTGTGACAGTAGGTATGCGTGCGGTGCTATGTTTGATTGATAGTGTTGTTAGTCGTTTGCTGTTTTAATTGACTCTACACACTAAAGCCGCCGACAACACGCATTTAGATTGTCAAATTATATTGGTTATTGTCAAAATAATATGTCCGTAGTATAAAACCAAGGTCACCGACATAGCCCTAAGGATTGCCGGCAGTGGCAGTGGGCAGGGCACATATCTCGAAGAACAGATGGCCGATAGGGCAGTATAGTTCTCGAGTGGCGACCACGTACCGGAAGACGCAGCGTGGGTAGGCCTCCCACAAGGTGGACCGACGACCAGGTAAATATCGCAGGTACCAGCTGGATGCGGACGGCACAGGACCAGTCTTTGTGGAGATCTCCGGTTGAAGCCTAGGCCCAGCAATGGGCGTCTTTCGACTGATGAAGATGATGATGAATATCTCGACGGCATGTATTTTATTATTTTATGTACCTACCGGCATTGGATTGTAGCCCATACTTAGTCAATCTGTTAATAGTTTTCACCATCAGTCCTGTTCACAAAGATCTTAGTAGTTGTGTTTTAAAACTTAATTAATGAATATTGTATATTTTGTATCATTCTGTGTAAAAAAGTAACTGTCTATACTGCTAATGATTGCTGTAGTAGACAGGTGTTTCCCCTCTCAGCCACGGGCAAACAAGAACAACTATTGTTTGTAAATAAATTGGAGCAAATGTGTCCTAGTGCGATGTGGGAGTGGGCAGTGTCTTGAACATTTGTACCAAAGTGTACCAGGCGTACCAGTGGTTTAAAAAATACTTGGGCACCTAGTTGTTGATTCAAAGTTGCCTCAGAAAGTAGGGGATCGAGAATGATTTGTAAATTTTACGGGAACAGGGCAATTTAGTTGTAAGATACGTAGTTCGTAAATACTTGTACTTGTAATAATTAGTCAAGAATCTTAAAAAGATTTGTTAGGTGTACTTTGAATTAAGTGATGATATAGTTTTTGAACGGGTATTGACAAGTTTGTTGTTTGTTGAGGATGTTGTTAGATTACCTACGTACCTATTAATGTCACAATACTGCTCTGCTTGTTATCAAGGGTCATATTTTTGAATCGCTCGCCTCGATTCGAACAATTTTCAATTTTGATTTCTAACATTAAAAATTCAATATTCAATATCACATTGGTAACACCAAAAGAGTACGTTTTTCTACACCATCATACTATGAAATAATGTGATTTCCTTACTCTATTATTAAACAAGGATGTTAATTAGATTAAGTAGATTATTTATTTTACTTTTTAACGACGTAGGAATATATTACGTGCTTGTCTTATATTTTATAACGTGAGATTGCTACTAATGATTTTTCTCAATACCTCAATCAAAGCTATCTCAAACCCCACAAACAATTGTAATTGTAAGTCCTACCGTCGATTTCGCCATTTCTTGCAGCTTTATGTCAATTACCTTAGTAAAACATTTTTTTAATATAAAATTTGACTTTTATTATTTTATATTAACTTTTATTCTACGCAGTGAAAAATGACCAGATAGCCTGAAGGTAAGCGGTAACCGACCCCATCTACATCTACGATTCATTCATTTAGGATGCAAGCATGATTGTTTAAGTTGATATTACTCGCTGGGATACTATCAACATACCACTTACTCGATTGCGGGATGATAATACTCGCTTTCATGGTTTTTATCCTTGTAACCCCACAGGTGAACAAGACTCGTGGTCGTAAACGGAGCTTTTCTCGAGGAACTTCGCCTTCATTTTTTTTATGCTATTCAGTGACAAACGAGCAGACAGCCCACCTGATGGTAAGTGGTGACTGTCGCCCATAACATTTACAAATCAAACATTTAGGTTGCAGGTAACAAAAATGCAGAAACTCAGATGCGTTGTCACTGTGAGGACTACGAGTAAGATAACCAGCTAATGGAAGTAATTAATTGTAATTTTTCTGGCTACCTTATCATTCAAATCGGAACACAACAATACAAGCATTGTTGCGTGGCGGCAGAAATAGATAAGGCGGTGGTATTCACCAAGGCGGACTCCTCAGGCTTGACAAAGTGCTAACACCTCATAAAGAATCTACAACGGAGTGGCAGCGGTCGAAGTTGACTCAGAGTGGACTCTGTGGACTATGTGGGTGTAAGACACTTCTATCACAAAATAGAAAACAAACAGAAGGTCCACTCGCATCGTCTTTGAAAATTATTACCTAAACTTGCCGACTCACTAGGGTTGCTACTGTATTTATTCAGAATTTTGAAAAGAGTATTTAAAAGATCGAACAGAATTTTAGAGATCGGACCAATATCTAATCCTTGCCATAATGTGATCATAATTGCTTCCCAAGCTGTTTAGATTGTGTTCAAGTACTCGTATATTAGATTTTCCATACCAGCTTCAAACATTATGCCTTTAATAGGCGTAATAATAATCTAATGTTTATTTACACTTTTTAAAAATTCATCGCCACCTGATTATATCATCAGACCCTGAGAATAATCTTTTCCTGACCTTGGATTTGACGTACCTCCCGGTAATCAATTGAATTGAAAATTTCATACACATCTAAATAGATGGAAATGCAATATTATGGTATTAGTCAGTTGATCTGATGATGGAGAAGGAAGATGGTCAGCGATTTTTTTATATTAGACTAGACAGGCAATTCCGACTAGAAACCATTAAGGTGGCCATTACGGTTTCTTATTCTGTTAAAAACTGTTACGTGGTGCCTGAAACACCTTCAACTAGTCCTAGGGTCTCTAGCGGAAGACCTTGGTCAACCTCGCTTCACCATCGGCATTAGAACTCGAAGCGACGCTGAAGTTCGACTAGCCTCAAAGTCTGAAATGGTCACCCATCAGTTCTTGGACTCTGCGTGCGTTGCTTGTATGATAATAAGTAATCTTAGTTACGTACAAGTGCTCTTATTATATCAATAATAATATAGTTTAATTAAATAATATTCAATTTAAGTCGACACTACAACGAATTCTCACGTTAATAATCGCGACCGAGCACTGCTTAAAACTGCTTGAGAATGCCTGTAAACGTAACTTCAATGTGTGCGTGACGGAAATGGCGCATTGTCCACTGAAAAGTGGACCTTCTGCTTGGGGCGGGCTGTTCTTTATTTTGTGCTTCTATTGAAGCTATAGGTCGACAACGTAACTGGTGTATCGTCTTCGGTATGAGGGGGGCAAAATGGGTGACGTCATGTGACGTTTCGGGGCTGATCGCGGGGGCGCGGGGACGCGGGCCAGGAAGCACAAGGGACGTTTCTCAGTGCGCCCGCGGACTCCGCACAACGCGGTTGGATAATTTGCTACGGAGTCTCGGAGTAACGCACACGAGGTTAATTTGCCGATGATAAATCCCGAGGTGGAGGCTTGAAAATGTTTGCTAAAAAAATTCATAGAAGCACAGGGGTTTCCAAATTATGCGCCGTGGAGAGGAAGGAGGGGCGCTGTGAGGCGCACCCATCCTCTCGTCTAGAAACTAAACTTAGATGTTTATTTGTACATATTGAATCATCATCATCATATTAGCCGTAAGATGCCCACTGATGGGCATAGGCATCCCCCAGAGATCTCCACAAAGGGTATTGCGCCTTCCGCATTCAGCTGCACCTGCGATCTTTACCAGATCGTCGGCACACCTAGTGGGAGGCCTACTCACGCTGCGTCTTCCGGTACATGATCGCCACTCAAGAACTTTACTGCCCCATAGGCCATCTGTTCTGCGAGCTATGTGCCCTGCCCTCTTGGCAATCTTTCGCAATAGTTCGCTTGCAGATCTCCTCATTCCTGATTCCATCGCTCAATGACACTCCAAGTATAGCCCTTGCCATCGTCCTTTGGGCGACAGTGAGTTTTCTTATAAGGCCCACAGTGAGCCATAAAATAAATATGAAGAAAAACTTACTTTTTTGCACCGAATGAAAAATCGAGATTTAGTTTTAAAAGCCATTGGCAAATATTAGGCCCGAGCTGCACTCATGCAGTGCAGTGCACTGCGCGGCGCACCGCGCGGTGCCATGTCACGGTGACAACAAAGAAAACGGTGGTGTTATTTTGGTTTATCAAGTTAGGCAACGTTTGCACGAGAGATTTACGAAAGATTGTGAGTTAGGCAACGTTTGCACAAGAGCTTTTTCGCGCGTTATTTTAAACGACTCGCATGATTATTGACCATATGTCTTCGACTGTCTGTTCACACGCAGGCGTAAAAAGTGCACCAGCACACAGGTTCTATTATTTCTTACTATGGTGCCAAACCAGGACGCCCACCACCACCACCACTATGTTCCACCGGGCCTACAGTAGGTACTAAGTATCGCTTTTCTAAAAGCCAATAATAATCGACCATCGGACGTACAGATTTGACGTCACAGTAAACAATGTTAAGAACTGTTTTCTCTATTGGAAACTAATAATTTTGTTCTGGCCGATACTTAGATTTTTGATACAAAAATGTATGAAACGCGAATGTTGCTTTTTTTTTAACTAAAAAGTATAACAAAAGAAATATGTGAAGAAATTGGACCACCTCGATTGATCTTCCTCGAATACTATGAAACTGATATTTTTACCCGACTACGAGGGAGCCATAGGAAGGGTAATGAAGTTAACAATCTATGTATGTAAAGTTAAAAAACGTGGAAGAATCGACAGAGATTTGTCAGGACCATAGCAAGTGGAACAATGTCGTCTCTACCTACTCTTGCGAGAGAAAGGAGTTTGCATGTATGTATGTATGTGGATATGAATTTTTGTATGGATGTTAATTCTAGCTCAAAAACTACTTGGCCGATTTTCATAAAAAGCGCTCAGGCTCTATGATAATACATTCAATATATTATCTTGAAGATATAAGAACATAAAAACTTCAAAATTTTTCAATTCAGAAGATTGATTCTGTCATGTTGGGTATTTATTCACATTGATTGATTCTGTTGTGGCACTACCGTTTACCGCACTACTTAAAAAGCATGGAACATTTACTATGGAAAAAATCACCACCCACTTTCCGCCATTTTGAAAAAATATCGATTTTGCGGCCACTCATAAAACTTATGCCAATCGATAGGAAACGGTCACCCATTCAGTTAAAGGACGCTACTATGAGTAGACTTAGTAGGAGGTATTTGTTCCCCATGTGTCGGTAGATAATGTACATTTTTGACTTGCGATATCTCGCAAGGTATACCGTTTTCGACATTTTTGAACATAGTGATCGATAGATATTAAAGTTTCCTATCGATTGGCATAAGTTTTATGAGTAGCCGTAAAATCGATATTTTTTCAAAATGGCGGAAATCGGGTGGTGACCGAAATGTACTATGCTATTTGTCCTCAACTGGTTGAAGACATGATTTTGGGACAATATTACGACAAAATGTTTTAAAACGTAGTTATTTCTGTCCATTACGAATGTTTACTTAAACTGAGTGTATACCATGGTGGCTCATTCAAAATTATAACTACAATGTATAACATCAGTAGTAAGTATAAAGAGAGTGTATAAAACTTAAATAACTCGGAAACCATTGCTCTTAGAAAACTAGATCCTAAAAAGAAATGATAGTGCCCGTCGATATCTAGAGTATTTGCTGTTCTGGAACAAGCAGTCAATAGTCAATGGCCAATAGTCTCAGAGTTATTACAGTTTTAAGATTGACAGCTGTCAACCAAAATGTAGATCTCGACGAGCACTATCATTTCTCTTCAGGAACAAGTGTTCTAGGAGCGATAGTTTCAGAGTTATTACAGTATTAAGTTTGAAAGCTGTCAAGCAAAATGTAGATCTCGACGAGCACTATCATTTCTCTTCAGGAACTAGTGTTCTAGGAGCGATCGTTTCAGAGTTATTACAGTATTAAGTTTGACAGCTGTCATCCGGAATGTAGATCTCGACGAGCACTATCATTTCTCTTTAGGAACTAGTATTTTAGCACCAATAGTTTCAGAGTTATTACAGTTATAAGTTTGACAGATGCCATCCAAAATGTAGATTTTTACGATAACCAGCATTTCTATTTAGAAACTAGTGTTCTAGAAGCAAACATGCCTTATTTATAATTCGGGATGAACTGAGAAAAGAATGACGACAGGATCACGAAAGCGAAACAACTTCGATAACGTTAAAGAATCAGCAAAAGGGGAGGGGCTTACGCATCAGCGGTCAAACTTTCTTTGACAAGGTCGGTTTCTTATTTCATTCACACGCGTTGTACCTGTACTAAAAAAAGTAGACAGATATATGTGTGTGAACTGTGTCACATAAAGAGGAAAGATTCGAACTTTTGGTAAAAAGAAACAGTCAGATGTGACGTTTCATGTTGACATCTGCTGACATCGCGCCGCACGCTGCACGATGGTGCCAAATTGAAAAACGTGGACAAAATTCATACAGAACTGACATTTCGGGCTTGGATTGCGGGTTTTGCCCCATCATACAGTGCGCCGGCGCGCTGCACAGTGGGACATTTCGCCATCTGTCAATGTACTTGCATACAAATTGCTCGGCGTGTATCAAGTTTTGCCACATCGTGCAGTGCGCCGCGCGGCGCACTGCATGAGTGTGTCTTCAAGCTTAGATTTCACGTCTCGGGATATTATATTTAATCTTGGGACAAGTTGGGGCATAATCTCCAAAGAGATTGGAATGTTAGCGACCTTCATGGTTATAGCAAGAAGGTCGCTAACATTCCAATCTCTTTGATAATCTCGTGTGCATTATTTTTCCGAGGAACGTCATCAACTGACGTTTCGCGGAAGAAAATGCTCACTGCCCCGCGCCCCGCACCCCCGCGTTCATCCATGAAAAATCACCCTCCCGCCTACCTTACCTACCGATGGCGATATACCAGTTAAGTTGTCGACCTATAGTAGATTACGGACTTTCCGAGGAGTTATGGAAGTGGGTACGCCAGCTTTAAGTTCGGGCGGGCAAGTTCGGCACAAATACGAAAATGTTAAAGAATATCAAGATCTTTGGCGTCGACATTACGAACGAAACCCAATTTAGGGATAACTTGGAGGCTAAACTGGCTTCAAAAACTTCACACCGGGGCATCGACTTTTGCTATAAGGTGCACAAAGCACAGGTTCATATGGAGTACTGCTTCCACGTATGGTCTGATGCACCCCAATACCAACTCCTTCCACTTGATTCCATCCAATGCCCCATCCCCTGCATCCCCTGCTCATAGGCGATGGTTTGGATCCCTTAGGTATCCGGAGATACATTGACTATCTGTGTGTTTTATACCGTCTGTAGGTCTATACTACGGGGAATGATCCGAGGACCTGTTCCGTTTGAAGCCATCATCACTTTTCCGCCATCGCACCCCGCAGATACCCATCACCCATCAACCATCGGGGAGATCTTTTCATAAAAAAGGAGAAGTATCATTGAATATTTTCTATTATCTGAATAGATCCTTAGAACCCTTTCTACAACTTGTGAACCACAAACATAATAAGCCTTATCATGCAAAACATTAAACTAGAATCGATCACCAACACCATGGAGCCATACATTTTTGAGTTCGTCCGAAAGAAAGAGAAAAATTATTGAAATTATAGAGAAGCACTTACACGAAAGCATTGCGATAGTTACGTTACCTACTCTAGGGCGATATTCCGTGACGTAGGATAAAAATGCCACCGACTAACTAGTGACCTTTGATTATTATATTTAGCGTAGAGCTCCAAATTCTTTGCCTGCGACATTGCTGTTTGACATTTCATAATTGTGATCGATTCAGTTCGACGTTTTGTATGTTATGACCCCCGTTGACGTCAACCGGAACTAGGTAAGTGTCACTGCCGTGCGATGGACGTAGTGCGTTAGTGGCGATTTTTTACAATGTGCGATTTTCAAGAGCCATTGAAACCAACAAGTAAGCAACACTGATTGAATAATGGAGACATCCGTCTGTATTCAAAAGATGGTAGGAATAGTGTGATTTCGTGTGAACAGGAGATGTCTTATCTATGTGAGCTATGAAAAGAGATGGATGAATCCTTGCCCCTAAACAGTGCCGGCACTACACGGTAACGGCATCGCTGTTGTTCATACTTACATAGTTCATATTTGTTGATACTAACTTAGTTTCTGCTTTAACAACCGGGTAAGATGAATTTTCGGCATTTGAACACACTTCCTTAGACGACTTCATTTCAGGCGAAAATTTTCAGTGATAATCACAGACAATGTATATTTATTTGCTTCCAAAATCTGTCGCCTTGCTTTTCAGACAAGATTTACGAAAATTAATCGTATTCTAGATGACATTGACGATAACCTACAAATCTTGATTATCAATTGAATAACAAAACAAGTCATAATGGCGGCCACTATTTCCATACTACTTCAAACTAACGTACGTAACTCAGAAAAACGTCATCGGTACATGGCGGCACCGGGGTTCGAACCCGGTGCCTCTCACCTACGAGTCGGGCCCCTTATACACTAGGCAAGACACTTTCAACAATTTCTATAAATAATTTATAAATATTTAGTTAAGATGAAAAATATGCTTGAAATAAAAAATATTAAGTTTTAATAACTTTAAAGTTCAATATCTGTTTTCTTTTTGTGATACTGTTTTTATTTTAATTTGTTGTATATTTAGCATGAGGTAATTAGATTTATTTTATAATAACGTAGTTTTAGTTAATATATTATCGTATTGTATATATTGTTACTGAAATAAAGTAGCTAGCCGGAGATAGAAGCTAGACGGAAAAATGAGCAGGAATATTTAGCGCAATGAAAAGGATATCATATGGAAGGTTGCTGGGTAAGTATGCGATCTGGGCGGACCACAGAACACGATAGAAGTGGCATCTTCGCCATTAGTACCGAAACCGATGCCGCCGTTCCCGACCCCACTATTTTTACCACTACTCATGCAACTTAATATGCTCAGGCTTACGCACGCACACGCAAAGTCAAACGGAGCGCTGTGATTAGTCAATCGGTCACTACCACATACACACATTGCGTTGCGTGTGTACTGTAAATCCTCTCTGAATTTACATTTACGCTAGGGATTGACAAAATCGAATTCTTGTCGATATTAATATTTCGATAAAATTCTAACTATTATTATGGTATTTATTATTTAATAATAATGAATTGAAAATGTTATTATATTGAGGGGGGTGAGGCAGGGTTCAAGGACGCGTAGAGAGGAGATAGAGAGAATAGGGGTACGGTAGATTTACCGTAGGGGTAGATTTAGATTTAGATTTATTTATTATCTCATTTTACAGCCTTACATTTATCAATATTATATTAATTATATAAATCTATAAAAGAGATCGTCAATTTTATAATAAAATCATTTAAGAATATACAATAGGTACTTTCATTGTGGAAAGTAAATTAAATAATTTATATTAGTAGGAAAAATAATAATAATGACATGACAATATAATAAAACACTATACAAAATTACACAGTGGTAGGTTATTGGTATGGCAGGAATATGTCAGGAGTACGATAGTGTGTGACGTCCTGAGTAGTTCATTGGTTAACATGCTAGTTTGCCATACAAAAGGTTGCGGGTTCGTTTCCTGGCCGGGCAGAAATTTAAATGATGAATTTTAATTTCTGTAACGGGTCTGGGTGTTCTATGTTTAATAAGTCTGTATTTTAAAAAAAGGGTATAAGTACTATATCAATTATCTAGCACCCATAATACAAGCTTTGCTCAGTTTAGGGCTAGATGGCGCTGTGTGAATTTGTCTACAATTAGGTATTTATTTTATTTTAGTGTTATGTAACTGCATCATACCTCTACCCCACCTGTACCCCACCCGTGCCCCTGCTGTGCCCCTACTAAAAACTAATATCAAAATCGGTCCGCAATCGACGAAAATTTCAAGGAACACACGTACCTACAATAAAAGAACATTCAATCGAAATAAGAATCTTCTCCTTTTTTGATGTCAATTCTACTATACTACAAATATATTATATCGATAAACAAAATAGTTTATCGATTAGGTCGGTTCATGTGCACAGCACTAGACTGGGCGCAAGGTGTCCTTGAGCGCGGGTGAATGTTTTTCGTAAAATATTGATAAATACAAGGTTTTTAGACTTAACGGTGAAATGAAATCACTCCTTTTGTTTTAGAAGTCTGTTAGCTTCTTGCTCGCAATTAACTATTGCGCAAGATGGCATATTTTTAACATTTTAGGCACAGCTTTTATTGATGCGCACTCCGTTGAATTCCGCAAGAGACTGACGGCGCGTTCGCGTCTTTTGAAGGAAACTAGCCCATTTGCGCATAGTTGTGGCGCGACTGCACCGCCTACTTAGCTTTTCTAACTACTTATTTTTCTATGGGACGGACACTTTGGAGGACACTACAGTATCTACTACAGATATAATATAAGTACCCTGAACGAAGATGGTGGACGAAGTGAGAGAGGTATGAGGAAGACTGAGACAAGTGTTAAACCAAATATGTTTACTCTATAGTTTGGATAAACGCGAAACTATATATATTTTTTTGTGTCATACGGAAGGCAAACAGGCAACCATCCTGATGGAAAATGGTCACCACTGCATATAGCAACACCAAGAGTATCGCCAATGCGTTGCCTACCTCTATAACACGTTGCTCTGGCAGCAAAAAGGCAAATGCCACTCCACTGCCAAAGCCACGGTTCCCCAAATCCCCACCCCATGGAGCACTGGAAACCTTACTCACCGGCAGAAACCTGTTTAAAAGAGTATTATTTCGCTGCGATATTCTGTAAGGTGGAGGTCCTTCCCCAGTCGGGCGGCTCCAATTCGAACGAGATATCCCGCTATGCCCTGCCCTACCTCTCATATAAAATGCTTTATGAAAAATAGCTACACGAGAAAGACGTTAGTGATAATTAAATTTGCGACCGTGAAAAACCGCGATGTGAAAATTGGCTACTACGAATAAATGCTTTAGGGAAATAATCTAACAAATAGACAATTTACATTATAAAATGAAAAATGTGTGCTCTTTCTGAATATATTTTTATATCACCGTTTATGGATAAGATTCAATGAAAATTTAAGATTCCGTGCTGATATGTTGTAATCATGTAGTATCCTAGTATATTTTAGTAATGATTAAGGAGGAGGAGAAGTACCTAAGGAGTTCCCTAAGTCTTTGGTGACTTCGACCATGTACTCAAAACATTGACTTTATCAAATTCAGTGGTAATATTTAAATTGTAAATTGAATAAAATAAAATAACAATTTAAGAATTTGCCCATTTATTCCAAAAAAAGTATGCTTTTGTCGTAATTACAGCTACGTGCAATATAAAGACTCTATGCAAACATTTACGAACCTGTGTTTCAATCCAATAATCCATATTTTCATAAGAGTGTACCCATTAAAATATGAATATATTATGAGGGAAAGTTTGAAAGTAGCGGCAGTGGCGGAAAATTTAAGGAGCAAGTAGGCTAGCTAGCGTGTTATGCGGAGGGATGAAAGTCATGTGACAAGAAAGGTCGTGAATATGAATGTATGCTTCAGAAAAGCAGACCTAAGAAATAGAAGAAGTGTACCGAGATGACGAGTGATAGAGTTAAATAAATAAATAAATATTCGTGGACAAACTCTCACAGCACCATCTCACCCCAAACTAAGCAAAGCCTGTAATATGGGGTCTACATAACTGATATACTACATAAATTCTTTTAAATACATACTTATTATACATAGAACACCCAGACCTAGTTGAAAGAAAGAAAGAATGAAAAGAAAATTGCCGACCACTTCTAGGGCAGGTACAATACAATGGAATAGACACCGCCGCTGTTGATGAGCAAAATGTCATATCAAAATGGCGACACTAAGTTCCAGTTTGTGGCGCTGTGCCACCAACATAATACGGTAAGTAGGCTGAGGGCCACGAGACTTTGCTGACAGGTGATTGCGGTTTTTGTTCGTAATGATTGGCTTTACGGCTCTAGATTCTAGGTTATTTTATCCAGTCATGTCAAAAAGAGTCCCTATTATTAGTTGTCGTTCGTTGTCAACCACAGTAAACAGAAACAATCAGTAAGTCATCTTCGCCAACTACTCAAAATATTGATTTACTCAAATAATTAGTGTATAATTAGGATATTAATGTTTAATTGATTAATTAGGTAATGACCAGTGTCTATTTTCGCAACTTTTTTCGATTTTATGTTGCTTAAGTGCAACAATGAAACATGCTAACATAACAGCACTTATGTTGCAAATTAATCGCCCACATATTCATAACAGTGTTATAATTCAACCGTAAGTTGAAGTTATGTTGTACCTACGTCATAAAACAAGATTGATGATTTTCCCTTGCAATAATTGCCTAGTCTCATCCTGAGCGACATTTGCCAACGGGTATCATCAAAACTAACAGACCCCTTTTTTGGCAGGCCGTTCCTTTCTCATAAATATCATTAAATATATCTCCTGTTATCTAACAATTTGACATAGTCAAATGACATAGTCAATATGTTATTTATAAATTCATTTTATTTTTTAGATAGTAGGTATTTATTTGATGTAGGTATTGCTTGCTTGACGGTGCAGTGTCGGTGGGATATTACGGGGCCAACTGAAAACCAGCGTAGTGGTTCGCGGCAAGCGGCCACAACATTATGCTGAAGAGGGTCTATTAACGCTGAATGCCCACGAAAAATGCCACTGGTAACCATATAATTGTGTCCGTGTTTTATGTACCGTTTTTTTTTTGGGTTAAATGTAAATTATTATGTCGTGGCGTCCCTTGTAATAAATATTTTCTTTCTTTCTTTAGTTTTCAATAGAGATGAACCTTATCTCAACATAGTTGTTTTGGTCATATTAATGTCAAATAAATAAAATGGGGGTTACGAGGCCCACCATCATTTCAGGAGCCCAATCCAATCTCACATTGTGCTCATGATCCCCCCGTCGTATGTACAGGAAATAAAAATACAGTTTATATTGCAAAGGCGAGCTTATCCCACAACGGGATTTCTTCCAGATTCTTGGTACTGACAGACAGGCGAGCGAGGCTCTGGCGAAGAAGCGTTTTCCTATCGGATTGTGCGGATCCGGTGGTAGGGAGCGAGGAGGCAGTACTCACGTACTGACTTACTTCTTACTGAGTTCCACATTTAAAAAATACATAATAGCATCAAAAGCCTTGGAAAACATAATACAAGAACTACAAAAGACCGTAACAAGTCTTATGAATAAAGTCACAGCACTGCACTCCATAATTGACGAGCAAAATACGGACATTAAGAATAAATCGAGACTTATTCATCAGCTGCCATAACAGCCTACCCACGAAGTTGCAAGTAAAGTTGCAAGCCCAGCTCTAGCCGCTGCAGATCGCCCGGTGGGAGCGGCTCATCTAAAGGCTGTCGCTGCGCTCAGCGGTGGACTCCTACCCTCAACAAAGAACTAGCGGTAAGAAAACAACGCTTCACCCATCCTTTTCTGACGAAGCGCGTCCCGCCGAAGCGAGACGACAAGCGACTATCTCACCTCCTTCCACTGCCATCCACGAGAATACGTGTGTGGCCCCGAAGTTAACTACTGATAAAATAGACAGCGCGCGGAACCGAGTGTCGCGTAAGCGAAACAAACAGGGTGACACCCGCTGACCAGCGTGAAAAATACGCATTGCTGTCGTGTGTTGTTTTGACAAGTATTGTTTAGTATAACATTTTTTCCAAAGTCAATTAAGGTTTATACTGGATAAAAATACAAATTTCTCTATATTTAGAGGTAATATACGATGTCGTTTGTCCTCCGATGTGTATGCCCGTATTTCGAAACTCCGAATACTTTCGAGGTCGAAAGAATTGTTCAGTTCAACGTTCAAATTATTCTCATTGAAGGAAGACTTGAAATCACGTAAACACATGCAGTCTTCTAAAGTCCCACCCCACGATTACAGCTTGCACAAACTTATTCAGAGACTAAGTTCAGGCGAATATTCGGCCGTCGGATATCCGGCTATCCAGCTAAGAGGCTGGCCGGATATCCGGTATCCAGCCAAACCACTAACCGTTTCATCTCTAATAATTAGGTACAACAACAATAAAAAAAAACAAGGAAATAAGAGTAAATAAAAAAAATAAAAAAAATGTTAGAAAAAAAGGAATAATAATAATAAACGTACCTACCTACAGTTAACTATTCCCAGGGCTTCGATTCTGGTACGGAAATCTGCTCAGTTGCAGTAACATTACAATTGCATCGCATGTCAAACGTGTGATTGTTATTCAAATGACAGATGTTTAGTTGCAACTTTCATGAGTTTGAACTTTTCCACAATTCGTTTTCTGGTACTTTAGTTGCATTATGGTTTCATATGGCTGTTGGTACTCCAATAAATAAATAAATTACTAAGTTGCATCTTTGTTGTCAAACTGTCTTCAATTCTGTCAACGAAAACGTATCAAAGGTCGAACAATGATTTAACTGCAATTTAACTGGAATGATGCTGGGACTGACTCGATACCTCGACGTAGTTATAGTAACATCATAGTTACATTGCAACCTAATAACAACTGCATTGCGCACCAGAATCGGTACCCAGTGGCATTGTTTAAACTCCGTGTCGCGGCTTCCAGTGCAAAAGGACCTCACCAGCATAATGTTGTGGCCGCTTGACGCGTACCACAACGCTGGTTTTCAGTGGGCCTACCTACCACCGCACAGTCAGTAATATTTTGTATACTGTGTAATTTGATAATCAATATAATAAATATATTAATAATTTATAAATACATAATAAATCGTGAAATATATAAATATAAGTGTAAGCGGCTTTATATGACAAGATCAACTCGCCGACGGTGTATTCACTTTACCGTGAGACAAAGTGTAAACAAAGAAAACAATGCCAAACTTACAACAATATCACGTTTGTGACAATATCACGAATTCTGGCCCAACTTTCTTCTACATGTTTGAATATGTTAAAAACAGTCTCCTTATCAGAACGCATTGGAGTATGCCTGGAACGCTTTTTCTTCGGCGAATAAAAGTGCATGCATTGCTCGGACTAGGTTCACTGATTTTGAACCGAATTAACGTGCAGATAAAAAAAGCTCAACTATAACAAAATGTAAAAACATAATAAAACAATAATAAAACTTAATAAAACATTAACTTTCACAGAGAATAACAACAAAATATGAAAATAATCGGAAAGGAATCGCACTCGCGTCAACAAGTTGATCAAGAGTAAAATTGGCGGACATTACCCGGCTAAATACGAGAGCTGATAATTCAACGTTCATTATTTGAAATAACTCTTTATCTTCATTTGGTGGTATTAAAATGCGTTCATAGTTTGATATTCACAGTGCTTTTAGGTATTATATAAGACCAACAATAATGTAAAGAATAATCGGTAAATATAATAAATATTTGATGTTTCTTTTTTCATAAATGATTACTTTTGGGCACCTTAAGAGAGGTAGGGTATAGCGGGGTATCCCGTGCGAATTGGAGCCGCCCGACTGGAGAAGTAAGTACCTCCATTATAGAATACCGCAGCGAAACATTACTCTTTTAAATAGTGTTGTGTTTCTGTCGGTAAGTAAGGTTTCCAGCGCTCCATGGGGTGGGGATTTGGGGAACCGAGACTTTGGTAGTGGATGGGCATTTGTCTTTTTGCTGCTAGAGCAACGTGTTATAGAGGTGGGCAACGCATTAGCGATACTCTTGGTGTTGCTAATGTCTATAGGCAGTGGTGACCACTTTCCATCAGGTGGCCCGCTTGCCTGTTTGCCTACTGTATGACACACAAAAAATGCCAAATGCCACTCCACTGCCAAAGCCACGGTTCCCCAAATCCCCACCCCATGGAGCACTGGAAACCTTACTCACCGGCGGAAACACAATACTATTTAAAAGAGTATTATTTAGCTGCGGTATTATGTAAGGTGGAGGTACTTCCCCAGTCGGGCGGCTCCAATTCGAACGAGATACCCCGCTATGCCCTACCTCTCTTAAAAGGTAGGTAAATCGATTTGTTTCGTTTTCGAAAGTTTACCAGCCATTGCACACTGAAAAGTGTGCATGATGCATAACCAATTGGTTATGCAAACCAAAGGTTTTATATGTACCCCTGAATAGTCTCTTTGACATTGACAGTTGTGTGTTTACATTTTTGATCTTTAATTGCATAAGGTCTCTTGACAAAAAAACTCTGCGTCTTGAAGTGTTAGTGCAAGGCGAGCTAAAATATGTCGTGCTTGCTTTAACTGAACATTGGCTATCAAGCGATAAAATAAAGTCTGTGACAATTGACGGCTACAATTTACAATTTATACGGCTACATAACCAATTGTGGTGTAACGTCTTCGGACTTTTTAATATACCTGGAACGTTTGTTCAACTACATTATAGAACGCAACATTATAATTATCGGAGACATGAACATAGATATGTTAGAAAGGTGTTCTTCCGGCAGTAAAAAACTGATATATTGTCTGTTCATAATTTCCGAAATTGTACTAACTTTGCCACACGCGTTGAGAATGACTGCAGTAGTAGCCTAGACCACTTGTAAACCGATGCACCTCGCGACTGCATATCGGTAATGCCTGTGGTGACGAATCTCAACGATCACTGGGCGGTGCTCGCCACAATGCACGGTAAGCGAGTCGCTCCGAGGCACCGCGCACCCGCCTCGCTAGATCGTACTCGCAGCAAAATTACGCCAGTTTTGCGGCGGCCGTAGGTAGTTACGACTGGGACGCTGCCGAAACACAAAGTAGTAATTCGGTAGATACCTTTATTACCAAGGTAGTAAGCGTAATGACCTACTGTGTCGATATTTGTTTCCCAGAGAAACGTATGAACAATCGTACACTGACAAACTGGTTATCGTCCCGAATTCCCCGTAAAAATTAAGCAGAATATCGCCATTATTTAAGGGTAAAGGCAAAAGGAGAAAATTGATGGTTACAGGCCTGTTGCTGTAATCCCAATGGTAGCGAAGGTGTTTGAGAACGGTCTCTCCGAGCGGCTGACGTCATACCCTAGCGGCCCGAACGCTTTATCGGAGCGACAGCACGTGTACCGGTCGGGACGCAGCACGGTGACGCTGACCCGGGAGGTAGTGCCGCCTCGTTTTGGATGGCTGCGATCGCCGGGAGCAGGTGGCAGTTTTGTGCTGTGACCTGTCCAAGGCGTTCGATGCAGCCGATTACGACGTTTTGTCTGCTAAAATGGACCATTACGGAATCCAAGGTCCTGCGCGCGCAGTCCTGATGGGCCTACTTCGGAAGAGATTACAGATTGTAACAGCGCAAAGAGGAAATGTGAAATCTGAGAATTGCGACAGATATAGGCGTAGCTCTGGGATCATCTGTATCTAACAAATTATTTTCTTTACTTCTAAATGATCTTCCATCACCGGAGACGCTTTCGACGATGCCGACAATGTGGCGATAATCGTAACTGATCCATCAGTTGAGGCTCTGGAAGAAAAGCTTACCGACACCGCACCACATTTGTCTCAGTCGTTTCAAGCAGTTACAATAATCGTAACTGCTCCATCAGTCGATGCTCTGGAAGAAAAGCTCACCGACACCGCATCACATGTGTCTCAGTGGTTTCAAGCAGTTACAATAATCGTAACTGCTCCATCAGTCGATGCTCTGGAAGAAAAGCTCACCGACACCGCATCACATGTGTCTCAGTGGATTCAACTTAACGGTTTCGTTTTAAATCTCACAAAGACGCACTTTCTGCACTTCGACCTATCAGGTAGGCAAATGAAGCCACTGAGGGTACGCGCTTGCGGTACGTGTATTGAGCAGGTAGAATCCAATATAATAGGTTTCCACCTGGATAGGCGCCTGACCTGGGAGCAGCACATATATGGGCTATGTGGCAAGCTGATTGGCGCGTGATTTGTGCTCGGGAGATTGTAGCGCGTCGTGTCGTCGGAGATGGTGCGCACGTGTTATTTTGCTCTGGTATATTCGATGCTACAGAGCGTTCAGATTTGAAAAGCAAGCTGTACGCGCGATCGCCCGTGTACCACAGGATACGTCTACGAAGCCATATTTTAACTCGCTGAAAAATCTTACCCTACCATCGTTGGTTATTTTGCAAATAGCGTTTCATATGAGGAATAATCTCTACCTCTATTCGAGGAATGAGGAAATAAACGCATAAAATAAGCGTAACAAGACGAACCTGGCGTCATCGTCAAGTAAGGTGACGCATGTGATGGGCCCGTCGGTGTACAACCGCATTCCTAAACATTTATTTATTTATTTATTTCACAGTTTTACAGTTTCACATATAAATTATTATTCAAAAAGGTTACATTATTAAGTTGTAATGCCAATTACAAAACTGCAACTTATAATTTTGGTAATTAATATAGCCAGTACACCATTTAAAATACAAATAGAAAATGAATACTAAAACTAAATATAAACTTCTCTCTAAAATCTTCTAATATATAAAATTCTCGTGTCACAGTTTTCGTTGCCATACTCCTCCGAAACGGCTTGACCGATTTTGATGAAATTTTTTGTGCTTATCCGGTATCTATGAGAATCGGCCAACATCTATTTTTCATCCCCCTAAATGTTAGGGGTAGTCCACCCCTAATTTTTTTTTTATTTATATGGCAAAACAACGTTTGCCGGGTCAGCTAGTATAATATAAGTTTCTCTCTCTGTATGGTTGTGTGTGTTTGTGTGTGTGTATGTTTATGTGTGTGTTCGTGTGTTTGTTTAATGTATGAGTGTGTTATCCTTCACGTGACTGGAGGTACTGTATAACCCTTTTTGTAAATTGTGCTCGGCTAAGATGGAAGACATCAGCACTGTCGGAGAGGCACTTTTCATACCCGTCTATAGCCCTATTGAGCGGGGCATAGGGCATGCCCAGGGCATAGCCGCTGCGAGCGCGGCGGTGGTCAAGTAGCCGAGCTGTTCTCCAAAGACATGATCTTATGTCTGTTCAGATCGGCCGCATAGCCCGCCGGTACCGTGCCAGAGAAATAATTAAGCCTGTTGATGAACGATTTTTGTACCGACTCCAGCCTTGTGCGATGGATAGCGTAGACCGGTGACCAAACAGGTGACGCATACTCTAAGACACTCCTGACATAGGCGTAATATAGACTTTTGAAAGCCGCAGTAGACTTCAGGGGCTTAATAGATCTAAAAATAAAACCTAGCATCCTAATCGCTTTCGCAACAATAGCCTCATAGTGAGCACAGAAGGTCAGTTTGGAATCTAGAATAACTCCCAGATCCCTCACTTGATCACCGCGTTCAATTGCTGCGTTGTTAAGCCTATACGTTGTGCGAATTAGATTTCTCTTCCTGGTGAAAGTGACAGTCATGCACTTTTTCACGTTGAAATCCAGGCTGTTCTGTGCACAGTATGTCGATACTCTGTCAAGATCTTCCTGTAGTTTTACGCAATCGGTTGAGCATTTACTGGGCATGAAAATCTTAGTATCGTCGGCATACATTAGGAATAACGCATTACGAAAACAGGACGCATAATCATAAAGGCAGATGTTAAAAAGAAGCGGTCCCAAATGGGAACCCTGAGGAACTCCTGAGGGAATGCGTGCAAAACGAGAATGATAACACCCGACCCTGACAGCCTGACTCCTATTTCGGAGATAGGATTCGAACCATCGAAGGAGGTCGCCGTGCACACCAAACTTCCTCTAGTTTGCGTAAAATCGTACTATGGTTCAATCTATCAAAGCACTTAGAGTAGTCGGTGTACACGTCATCCACCTGATAGCCCTCATCCATGTAACTGGCGACGGAATCTACAAACCCAGCCAAGTTTCGTCATGGTGGAGCGCTTGCGCAAGAATCCGTGCTGAGTCGGCGGGACGCTACGGGCAAGCAAAGGGTAAACCTGATTGTAAACAATCTCTTCAAAAACCTTGCTGAAAGTGGTCAGAATCGAAACTGGGCGATATTGTTCAGCAAGGACCTTTGAACCACTCTTATGAATTGGCACAATGAAGGCCTGTTTCCAAACTGTTGGAAAGACGCCCTCCGCAATCGATCTTCTGTATAATATACTTAGTGGTAAAGCTAAATAGCGAGCGCAGTAACGAATGAAGATCGGGGGAATGGCATCACAACCCGCGCCTTTGTTTATATTTAATTTTAAAAGGTATTTCTGTACTATGTCGCAAGTAATCTCCAAAGTGCCTATATTACATAAATAATTAACGCGTGAAGATATCACCAAAGTTGCCAGTGACAATGTTTTCAAAGGGAAATTAAAGTGTAGGCTAATTGAACAAACGTAATAACTAAGATAACTACACTGACTGATCTTCATCCATTCCAAAACACAATCATTGCCTGGATACAACCAACCTACAAATAATAAAGTTTATGACAAAGACACAAACAAATTTTTTAAATCTTTAAAATGTCTGCTCATAAGCAATATCCCGTTAGTAGTGTCTCGCATAAATAGTTCGTAATACCTTTAAAATATTTGAACTAAAAGGGTAAACTACACAAAAAAAATTAAGTGTAAAAAAAACATAAAATCAAAATGTCACTAAGGGAGATTCGAACTCGGGTCCTACGATCACAAGTCGAACGTTTTCTCAGTCCAGCTACCGAGACTTGTAAGGCGCTGTAGCACCGGCTCGAAATTACGATACTGTTGCATACGAATCCATGTGTAAGCACCTACACAATAAAAGGGGTCGCTTACCTACAAGTTGATTCGAAGAATTTATAACATAAGGCACCGTACATATTAGACCAAATACGTGAAACATGTTACAAAGAGCATTGAACATTTTGTATGGAGAAAATCACCACCCTCTTTCCGCCATTTTGAAAAAATATCGATTTTGCGGCCACTCATAAAACTTATGCCAATCAATAGGAAACTTCAATATCTATCGATCACTATGTTCAAAAATGTCGAAAACGGTATACCTTGCGAGATATCGCAAGTCAAAGATGTACATTATCTACCGACACATGGGGAACAAATACCTCCTACTAAGTCTACTCGAGTCTACCGCGCGTGACAGGGTAGCCCTAGCCCACTTATCGCAGGTGTAGGGCAATATGCCTGCGCGTCGTTCAGCGGCGACGCCCTAGCATGGTGTTTACTTCCAACAGAGGACCTTTTCATTCAATTTTTTGCGGTGTTTTGGCTTTTAACAAGCGGCGACTACCATCCGCCCGTCATTGATACATGGATGAGATTTGAACCCGGCATTGCAAGTCGGTAATTTACTTGGGTAAATATGTCCCAACCCAAAAAAAAGAAGTTGTCTAAAAACACAGAAATCGATTTCTGGGATCTGGTCACATTATTAAGGCGCCGCGTTCAGGTTGCATTCCTGCAAGAGACGAGGTGGCGTGGCTCCAAGTTTAGGGAAATCGGGCAGGGATACAAGCTGTTGTACACCGGATCAGCAGAAGGGAGGAATGGGGTCGCTATTGTGGTGGGCGATGAGTTCCGGAACGGCATTCTGGAGGTGAACAGAGTGAGCGATCGACTCATGGTGATCAAGGCGCAAATTGAGGGTATAACAACCAACCTCATTAGCGCCTATGCTCCCCAGTCCGGCTGCGCCGACACCGAAAAAACTGCCTTCTGTAACAGTTTCGAAAATACCCTGTCACGTATACTATCCTCCGCACAGATTGTGGTTGGTGCGGACCTCAACGGTCATGTGGGCCAGAGGAGCGAGGAGTTCGGTTGGGTGCACGATGGATTTGGTTATGGCTAGCGAAACAATGAGGGACAAGATATTCTCCGAACCTCACTGGTCAACACCTTCTTCCAGAAAAGACCAGAACACCTCATAACCTACAAAAGTGGCCCGCACCAATCACAGATCGATTATCGGCTGATCCGAATACGTGACATTGGTCACGTATCCCAGTGCAAGATCATCCAGGGGGAATGCCTCACTGCACAGCACCGAGTCCTTGTCATGGTCGTCCGCGTGAGTAGTTGATGGCCTACAGGAGAACGCTGCGTGCCGTCTATTAAGTGGCGGACTCTGAGCAGCACGAGCCAGGAGTTTATGGAGGCAGCCGAAAGCCTCGATTGTAGCGCAAAGGGTGAAACCTTCAATGAGCTCTGGTGTCACTATCAGAAATCCATCCTCAAACTCGGACGAACAGTACTAGGCACGTCGAAAACGTCCGACGAATTGACAAGGATACGGGGTGGTGGAATGGTGAGGTGCAGGAAGCGGTTAGGGACAAAAAGGCATGATTCAAGAAATGGCAGCACAGTAACTCACTATCGGATAAGGAAGTGTACTTGGGAGCAAAGCGGTGATCTAAAATAGCGGTGGCAAAAGCGCGGTCGGCCCAGCTGGCTCCGCTCTACGAAACTTTGGTTTCTGTGGAGGGGCACAAGCTCGTCTACAAGCTGGCAAAACCGTGGAGTCGAGCCAGTCTGGATGTGACGAAGTGTGTTGCCATAAAAGGTACGGATGGCGTTTTGCTTACAAGTGCAAACTCTATTAAAGACCGGTGGTGCTGTCGTTTCAAGGAACTGTCTAACGATGCCAACAACTACGTACCACCACAGCTTCCTGCAAACCTTGGCATGATAAGCCTGATCACCCCTGATTAGATGGAGAGGTCTCTGGTACGTATGATAAACGGAAAAGCTATTGGACATGACGGAATACCCATAGAAACCTGGAAAACAATGGGTACTCTTGCCCATTGAGCTATTCAACAGGATTGTAGCTACGGGGCTTATAACTGACGCGTGGCGCGTAAATATTATCACACCAATCTATGAAGGAAAAGGCAGTGTGCAAGATAGCGGCAACTATCGAGGTATCAAACTTATGAGCCACACAATGAAGCTATTCGAACGGATTGTTGACAAGAGACTTCGCCAGGAATGCTCTCCTTGTCGGAATGCCACTACGGCTTCAGGCCGGGCTGCAGCACCATAGATCCATTTTTGCTCTCAAGGTCCTCCAGGAGTCCCATTGCAGTAGGAAACAGTTGCATTACGCATTTCTCGACCTGCCGAAGGCTTTCGACAGTGTCCCTCGGGAGATAATCTGGTGGGCTCTGAGAGCAAAGTCTGTGCCCGAGGCGTACATTTCTATTATACAAGACATGTATGCCAATACTGGAGCTGTTGTCAAAACCATCGTAAGCCATACTAACCCTTCCCGATTACTGTAGGTGTCCACCAGGGTTCTGTGTTAAGTCCTTACTTGTTTTGCATAGTGCTCGATGCCCTCCCTGCGGAAATTCAGGACATGCCTCCTTGGCTTATGAAGTACGCTGACGACATTGTACTGGTGAGCAAGCTAAGGCAAGATCTTGAGACCAGAGTAAACACGTGAAAGGATGTGCTAGAAAACGGTGGTTTGAAGATGAATATCGCCATAACAGAGTATATGGCCAGCTGCAGCGCGGATCCCGACACCATCTGTATAGGTAACGAAGCTGTCAATAGAACAGATAAATTCAAATACCTCGGATCCGTAATGCACGAGTCCGGCGATATCGGCCCCGATGTCAAATCCGGAATCTCTGCGGCTTGGGCCAAATGGCAGGAACTAAAATCCCTGTAAAGCTCAAAGGGCTTATATACTAGAGTATAATTAGACCGGTGATGCTCTATGGCTGCGAGACATGGCCAGCGCTGACGAAACACGTTCGCGAACTCCACGCCAGCGAAATGAAAATACTGCGCTGGATGAGCGGAGTTATGCGACTCGATCGAGTACGTAACGAGTACATCCGCGGCAGCCTTGGTGTGAGGGATATCGCAGATAAGATCGAGGAGGCTCGTCAGCGCTGGTTTGGTCACGTGTTGCGTAAGCCTCAGGGATACGTGGGAAATAGGTGCCTGAATCTGCCGGTATCAGGAAAGAGGCCCCGTGGGCGGCATAAGAAGTGATGGATTGACATCGCTGAGTCCAATGCGAGAGCCAACGGCTTACGACAAGGGGATGCCAAAAATTGGGCGAAGTGGAGAAGATTGAGTAGGAAAGCGGACCCTAGCAGAGGCCGGGATAAGTGCTAGGACGATGATGATCCGTCTATCCGTAGCTCCCGAACGAATTAACCAATTTTAATGCGGTTTTCTGTATTTGAAAGGTCTTTTAATCTAAATTATTCCCATATTTATTTAAACGAAATCGGTTTAGTAGTTTAGAAGATATTTGACTATGAGTAGACTTAGTAGGAGGTATTTGTTCCCCATGTGTCGGTAGATAATGTACATCTTTGACTTGCGATATCTCGTAAGGTATACCGTTTTCGACATTTTTGAACAGAGTGATCGATAGATATTAAAGTTAGCTATCGATTGGCATAAGTTTTATGAGTAGCCACAAAATCGATATTTTTTCAAAATGGCGAAAAATGGGAGGTGACCGAAATATACTATGCTACTTGAAAAACCTTGTTTTTATAGCACCCATAATAATCCACCTGGCCGGGTGTTGCGACCAGGGGACCAAGGGTCCGACAGTTGGTCGTCGGAAGTTGTATACAGGGTGTCCCGTAAGTCGACGTCAAGCCGGAATCGGGTGATAGTCCAAATCATAATAGTTACTAGAAAAATAAAAAATAAAATCTAAGTCTTGAATTTTTTAAATTATAGGCATTTCTTTTTTTTTTCGAGAAAATGTACACCCTGTGATGGTTTTTTAGCTCCTGTTGCTACAAATCTTAACTTTTTTTCAATTTTATTTTTCTTATGTAATCCCGAATAGTGCTAATCTAACCTATTACTTAGAATTCCAAGTCAACTGCTCCAGCTTGGAAGAAAGTGTCACATTATGCCGTACAATGAATAGACAATTAATATTTCGTCCAACTTTAACGGACTGTACTGAAAAAAAAAGTACTACGCCAGGTTGGCAAGTAGCACGAAAAGTTGACGCATTTAATAAGGATTCTAAAATGGTATAATACTTGCTACATTATTTCTTTGATTACGGGGAAAAAAAAATCCTTCAAGAAACCCAGTTTCGAAAATTTTTTCATTACCTACTAAAAATTATTCTAGTGCGTTCAAAGCTTGCCTAAGACCGAGTGAGACGGAGAGTCATTCATGAAGTGTGAGTGAGACAGGTAGTGACGCTTTCAAGTCAGAGATGCTAACTTTTTGTTAAATTTAGGACAAATTTTCCTTAAGTTTAAAATTAAACACCAATTAGATGCAAAGATTTATTATTTACAAAAGATGTTCAAACTGCCTTCCTTCAACTGCAATACAAGCTCGACATCTTCTTAAAAAAGATCGGATTATCACACGGGCAAATCTTCCGTTGTTGACAAATTCAGCTGCTTCCGTAATTCTTTGCCGAAGCTCAGCTACATTTTCGATTGGCTTAAAATAAACTTTCTCTTTCACTGCTCCCCAGTAAAAAAAATCTAATGGATTTAAGTCCGGTGAACGGGCTGGCCACGAGATCGTACCAGACCGACCTATCCATCTGCCCGGATATTCTTCATTGAGAAATGCTCTAACTGAGCGGGCATAGTGCGCTGGGCAGCCATCTTGTTGATACCACATCTCTCTGTAAATACTGAGTGGCACGTCTTCCAGTAAACTAGGTAAACTGTTTTGTAAAAAATCTAAATAAACTTCAGCAGTCAAGATCTCTGGCAACTCAAAAGGTCCTATGACTCTTCCATTTAAAATTCCGGTCCACATGTTTATTTTAAAACGATACTGAGATCTATCTTGTCTCATTAAATTCGGATTCTCTACGTGCTACTCGTGTAAGTTGTGTAGGTTCATGTATCCGTCTTTTTTAAATGTCGATTCATCCGACCACAAAATTTTCTCTAAGAATCGCGGATCTTCCCGGTGTCTTTGTAGCATCGTTTGACAAAACGTAACCCGAAGTTGATAATCCTGAGGATGCAGGGTCGTCACTACCTGTCTCACTCACACTTCATGAATGACTCTCCGTCTCACTCGGTCTTAGGCAAGCTTTTAACGCACTAGAATAATTTTTAGTAGGTAATGAAAAATTTTTCGAAACTGGGTTTCTTGAAGGAATTTTTTTTTCCCCGTAATCAAAGAAATAATGTAGCAAGTATTATACCATTTTAGAATCCTTATTAAATGCGTCAACTTTTCGTGCTACTTGCCAACCTGGCGTAGTACTTTTTTTTTTCAGTACAGTCCGTTAAAGTTGGACGAAATATTAATTGTCTATTCATTGTACGGCATAATGTGACACTTTCTTCCAAGTTGGAGCAGTTGACTTGGAATTCTAAGTAAAAGGTTAGATTAGCACTATTCGGGATTACATAAGAAAAATAAAATTGAAAAGAAGTTAAGATTTGTAGCAACAGGAGCTAAAAAACCATCACAGGGTGTACATTTTCTCGAAAAAAAAAGAAATGCCTATAATTTAAAAAATTCAAGACGTAGATTTTATTTTTTATTTTTCTAGTAACTATTATGATTTGGACTATCACCCGATTCCGGCTTGACGTCGACTTACGGGACACCCTGTATATGCCGCGAAAGAAGACACACTTCTTTAGGGAGATGTAGGACGGTCAGCGACATCTATGTGCGGATGCTTGCCAACCTTGTGTTCATGTACTCGTAATGTAAGTATCGTTGAGTTTCCCTATTGGAGCGATAGATGTCGCTACACAAATAAATAAAGTGCGCGAAAGTGAAAGGTACGTTTCGACCGTTTCTATGAAAATAACCTACTGATTGTTTTGTGTACTGCGGCTTGACTGGACATTGTCAGTCAAATTTAGTTCCACTTTCAACCGGGCACAAAATCTCGTGGCCCTCACTCTATTTATCTTGCAAAGTATAATAACTGTCTTAACCTTATCTCAATTTAACTACATGGACGTTGTTTATGGTCCACGCCTTCTAGCTCGCACTCAACAATTAATACAGCGAGTTCAAAATGCATGCGCGCGATATTGCTACCCCATACCGCCCCGCACGCATGTCACTCCTTTTATTAACCAAGGCAATATGCTGAAAATGGAATCGCGCAGGAGACTTCACCTGGCTTGTCTGTTGTTCAACGTCGTGCATACCGATGTACCGATGTATCTTGCCAAAAAGTTGATGTGGAGCAGTGATGTGCAGAACCGTACTCGTGCATCCAGCTTCAAACTAATACTGCCGCCTCATCGGTCTTCTGCCTTCGGGGGCAGCTTTAAATACGCAGCGACAAAAATATGGAACGACCTGCCTCCGCCGATCCACCCTCTGCAGACAATCTACACATTTAGGAAAGCCTATAAGTCTTATTTACTGGACGTCCAAAAGACTTCAATTGGGTAGGTACACAAATTGAATCTACTGTGAACATTTTGTTTAAAGGAGGTTCCATATGAACATAACATTTAACAAAGAAATATCAGTCACCCTAAAGGCTGCAGACGGACAACGTGACGATCTTCGCTTATTACATCATTAAAATATTACGCACTTTTTTTTTGCTGTGACTTGTAGGTAGGTCGGTTATAATCATCTCGACTTTACACGTAAATTGAATCCTGCCATTGAATGTTGTGTCGATAGAATATAATGTTAGAATAGAATTTAATTTAGGTACTACTGTAATTTTTATTAGAACATATATATTAAAAAGGACAACACAAACAAATTATAAACTAAATAAATTAACTTAATTATCTAACTAAAATTAAAATAAACCTACAACCCTAATCTAAAAATCTATATGTACAAATATCCCCTAAATCACTGCCACTGCTGGGTATGGTGCCCATAAGGCTGGCTGCATTCCCCCGTTGGATGGCTATCCCTATACGTTGGCCGAGGAATGAGCCAGCCCTGCGCTCGCCAGTGGAACGAATTAAACATGATTTTAATTTGGCGAATAACTTTTTAGCTTCAGGGCCCCACGGCCCCAAAGTTTCCACGGCAAACGCCGAAAATACGCAACTATCAGCGATATTTGCGTATTTACGGCGTTTCAAGGTCTCAGCAGATGCGGCCGCCGCGCCTGGCCTCACAGATGTCGAGCCAACATGGGACGCCGCTAGAGTGTCAACGCATGTGGCGTCCCATACTAAAGGCCGACCCAGCTCCCAAGGCACGAGAGACATCCCGTCAGGTCTCTTGCCGTCGTCCCTTACAAGCCCCGAGGGCTCGAGAGAGGAGGGCACATTAATGCTGGCAAGAGCCCGACGTATTATGTCATTCAGGCAGGCGTGGCGGGATAGACGGCCGGAACTTTTGCAGCATGATAGCCCGTGGTGCCCTGAGCTATCCACTGCAGCGCCGCAGTGGCAGCGATGGGGTTCAACTAAGTTGCAGCCCAGACGTAGCCCAACCGCCAACCTAAAACTATTATTGTCTAAAAGGTTTCCATAGTTTATAGATGGGTATGCCTGCAGCCAATATCCAGACTCCCTTTCCGATACTGCAAGTAACCTAGCCCTCTCGATCGGTGACGGGCAGGTCTCGGAAAGGTGTTCGAATACCCGACGGCAAATTGGATCGTCCCAAAGCCTTTGGCACCCCTTGTCGGAAGGAGGAGCTTGGCTAGGGCAAGCCATCTTCCAGGCTTCTTCGGCTTCGGTCAAGTACGTTACCTCGAAATCATTAAATGATGGGTTTAGAATTTTACCAACGAGGGATAACGTACTGTGAACAGAAGCCAAAAAAGCCGGGAGAGCCACGCTCGAGACTTGGCGGATGCCGAGTCCACCATGTCTGACCGGAAGGGTAGCCAAAAGGAAACTCCTGCTGTCGAATTTAACGTTAATAATTTTTTGGATTTGCGCGAATAGTAATTTATCAATTATCCCACAAAAATTTGGAAATTTCCAGAACGGGCTACAGCGCATAGCGTAAGTGAATTTTGGTACGAAAAGGCAGTATCTTATAATGAACATGGCCATGTGGGAATGAATTTGGAGGAGACGATCAGCTGTGTCGTTAAATTTTGAAATATTTTGTTGAATGAAGCCAGGGATTGAATCGCTGAAAATTGGAGCGCCTAGGAGGAAAAGCGAATCTTTGGTGATAATTTTCATTCCGGGACACAATGTTTCAAATTCCTGAATTAAATCGTTTTTATTTTGGAAACTGTCGTCTAAATAAAGCTCACACTTCTTAAAATTTAGCTGAAGACCAATTTCATTAAATTTGGTCTTAACAAAAGCCAAATCTTGTAAGATAGTACTAGCTTCTCCTCCTAGGGTCCCATCGTCAAGGTACCAAACATTAAATTTTGACTTTAGTTCGGATACGATTGGGTGGATGGCGAGGCTGAAGATGGCAGGCCCTAGTGGATCTGCTGGCAACCGACTGAGGAAGAAATTTTGTGGTTACGAAAAAGTAAGTCGGATGGTGAACTGTAGCATTGCCAGATGTAGGGGTAAATGTTTGGGACTACAGTTTTAATTTCGCTTAACATAGCAGAACGGCAAACAGAGTTAAATGCATTCTTTAAGTCCAATTTAAACAAAATATTATTCTTGGAGTTATGAAGGTAGGTCCGGCAGGCATGCACAATTGCTTCACAGCCGCCTTTGCTGCCGAAACCAAGCTGTGTAGGTTGATATTTTGATTCCAAAATTGGTAGAATCTCTTTACAGCAAATTTTGGATGCAAGACGTCTGAAGGTAGAACCAATGGCTATGGGGCGCACGCTCCCGTCCTTTTTTGCAAGGGCGCAAAGGTTAGCACCATACAAAGTCGCTGTGACTTGTTCAGTTACCTCACCTCCAAGCATCAGGTTCACGAGCTTGGTCAGGCTTGTGAGCAGACCAGCGTGTAGACCGGTAGGTGCACTTTGTAGTAGGTCTTTCAGATGTTGTGGGGATATGCCATCCAGGCCGCCGGCGGACCCATTATTGAAAGACATAACTGCGGCTAGGACGGCATCTTCCGATGCTTGGAGATGTGGTGGAGAGGTGCTTGGAGGGTCAGGTAGGACAGTCAAAGTGGCAGGCGGGTGTTTGCTCTGCAGGGCCGACAGGGTATCCAGTGAGTCTGGAGCTGCAGTGTCACTGGAGAAAAGAATCCGAGCAGCGCCTCTAAGGTCTCCATCGTTAACTTTTAACTCAACCGTTTTACTGAGGGTGCGAGGTTTACGGGTTAAGGACGGATTGCAGCGGGTTGAGGTAGTGTTGGGATGGTGAGAGCAATTATATTTTATCTGTGAGGTGACCGACCGATTTGAGTTATTTTTGGAGAAATGGAGAATATCATAGGAGAAAGTAAAAAGAGTTTTCCAACTAGAGAGTGAATTTTCGGTCACACAAAAGTCTATAGTCTTGGCTAGGCTGGAGGCGACTAAGAACCTCGCACGACGGGGAATACGTTTGATTATGGGAACGGAATTTTTTAAATTACCTAAAAGCGATGATAAATTTAGTGTTGGCAATGGTGGTAACAAATTCGGCAATGATAATGGTAGTAATTGATGGGGGCGAGGCGATGTGGCTAGGGATGGAGGAGGCCTGGTAACTTTGTGGCACTTACCTATGTGAATTTGAAGGCCTCGACGACCTTTCAAGAATTTGGGCGCTGCACATTGAGGACACTGTACGAGGACATCCTGTGACACTGCAGATTGGCTGAGCTGTGGTTGGTAGTTTGCAGGCCTGGGCAGCATTCTTACAATATATACCTACACTACTAAATAAAAGTCCTATAAAACTTATAACAATTACAAAAAACATATTTCTTATTCTTGTTTGACATTTGTTGAAACTTGTTGACATTATGACAGCCACGAAAATTATTTATTGTCATGTGACGCTTTACGCGCATGCGTGCTTCGCACTCGCGGCATAAGTTAGTTGCAGCACTGCTGCGCGCGCAGACCGAAAACTCAACGTATCCAGGCAGCGGTTGCTGAGGTAACAGCGGCGGCGTGGCGTCTTGTCAAAACAACTTCAAACTTCACCCGAAAAATATATTTACAAATCGCGCTATTCTAAGCGCATGCCTGGAGCTGACTACACTCGTACAACAAGACAAGAGTATGGTTTAACTATAAATGCATGAGCAAATTGGCCCGGAACCGTTAGGCAATTTAAAAAATATTATTTATTGCTTAGCATATGATGACGTGCTTAGCCGAGTTAGACTTTCATTAATGTTGAATCGTTTTATAATTTTAATTTATTGCAATTTTCAATTTTTAATGAGAACGTGATATGGGTGCATGGCGACCGGGAAGAAATGTAGGTAGGTACACGGATGTGGTTAGATGGCTTTGTTCCGGACCGACGCGCGACGTTCGTGTCTTTTTAAACTAGTCGTATAATTTTACACACTCCGCAATACGTAGACACTCACCACTATACAAACTACAATTCATTTATTTAGAATTTATTTATTTATATTATGTACCTATAGTATTTTGTAGATAAGTATTATTGTTTTTATTTTTATATATTACTGGCATGTGAAATCACTTACATCCGTGCTTCACTGAGGGGCACACTGAAAACCAGCGCCATGGCGTCAGCCGTGGCTTATGCTGAGTGTGGCCCCGTTGCACGTCTCCTTACGGCACAGGTAACGAAGTTTCTTGTAAGCTGTATTATGACCTAATGTACTGTGCCATGTGTGAGATAGATGTAATAAACGATTTTTATTTATTATTTATTTATTTATTTATCTGACCATCTCTGACAGTATTTAATATCACATAAGGGAAAATACAGTACGGACGTATCCGGAGCGTGAACATGCTGCGTGTTAGTGCCACTTTTATAGTACATTTGTGTTTGGCAAAATCGCTATAGTTTAGCGGGAGCAACATTTTGAAAACAAGAAGGAGCACGTAAACTGTAAACAATTTATTTAAACATTATAATTTTATTCATGAAAAATAGGCATGAGTGGCACAGAACCATCGGTATTTGTGCATGTCATGAATTCTGCTCGCAGGTTTCGTCAGTAACCACCGTATAGATGGACCCAGCACAAGTTCGAATATATCATGAATTTCTCTACTATTAATATTACTTTATACGTACGATATTACTCCATGCTTACAGCATTACTATAGCTACATATAGGTGGTTTATTGTACGTACCTAAAACTGTATTTACCACTTTGAGACAAATGACAATGGAAGCGTTTGTCTCACAACTGAGGCGGCATTAAGTCACGGGGTTCCAATCTACTCTAAAGACTTTTAAGCACTCTTAGGATCGCCAGCGGAAGACCTTAGTCAACCTTGCTTCGCCAGCGGTAATAGGTATTAGGTATCTAACGAGTGGCGACCTCGACGATTTCAACTAGTCTCAAAGTACGAAACAGTTACCCCTCCAGTTCCTAGCATCTGTGCGACTTGCTTAAAGTTTATCGGTCTCGCACTAGACCACTAGACCAGGACCATTAAAGCTATTTTTTTTTTAATATTTTATATGGCAGTAACAAGGTCAAGAACCATTGACGGCTTCAACGAAATAAATTTATTTTAATGTCTTGAAGTACATACATAATTAACCTATACGTCACTGGCATTCCATTATTGTGGTAATATCATCGCACGGCCACTGCAGTAGTGGCTCAGCTAGCGATCAGTCGTTTTCCATCTGTACTCAACATCAGTAAGTTGAAACACATTAATACCCTATTATAGTTTCTATATTATAATAATAACCAACCCATGGTTTTCGTGCGGTTCAAAACTATTGTTTTTCAACATACAACTCAGATTTCACAACTCGATGTTTTGCCGAATCTTCATTGAATCCTCATAATCATTTTGCGTCAATTCCGGTTATGCTCCCGAGCACGAGGGCCCGAGGTCCACCTTCTTACTTCTCCTTGTCTATTCGCTGGGTCTTCGGCATCATTGGTGGTGAGTTTGTTGGCACGCATGTCACAAGATGTCAAGCGGTCGCTTATTGGGTCGGCCTCTCCTTACGGTACCTGGAAATGGTGACATGGCCAGACATCCCGAACCAAAATTATATCCAATTACAATCAGAAATTTGTAGTTAAGTGTTTAATCTAATTGCACAATAATAGCACGTGTTTAAATTGAGTATCTTCGTGTATTTTAAAATTAAAACGTATAGTGGTAGAGTATAATGAGCCTGAGTTTGTCGGATCAAGCCTACTCGGCAAAGTATCATCGTCATCATTACGGTTTTGCTAAACTGTGATTTCAGGTTCATTACCTTATCTATTTTTATTATTGTTATTATCCGTAGTTCCCTGTTTAACCTCCGAATTCAGGTTGTGGTAACCTATCCCAGGATGCTCTTTAGAATTAAAGACCTGTCCTTGTCAAATAATGTAGCAATCCATTATCCAATACTGGGCATTCGACCAACAGAGGACATCTTGTAGTTCATATATCCAATTGTGGGCACTACGTCTAATGGGGAGGCATGAGGCGATCGTTATAACGAACGTTGGGTATCTTTTAACCATCATACTAGTAGTTGATTGATACATTAGAGATTACAGCCATACCCTTTTAGAGATACGTGTTGAACCTTTGAACACATTGCGGTAAATAATTAACAAACATATAAAAACGGCTCTTGCGGGTCGCCGTGTGGTTCTGAAATATCTGGTACTTTTCAGATAGCTTGAGATATTAGTACTTTCAATTCTCGAATTGTCTAGGTTGCGGTCATCTAATATTCTATTCCTGGACACCAAACGGCATATTACCCTTAAAAAATTAGAGAAACTCTACATAGAATTACTAAGGTACATAACAAGGAAGTAAATAATGTCAATTCTAATTAGGAGAATTCCCCGGAATGTATGCTCGCGTCGTTGCTAACTTCATAAGTATAGCTGTCACGAAAATTCACATAACATTTTTTGTTATCTTACAGAATACTGAACTAATATCCTTTTACTAGGATTTTGAAAATTGTTTAGATATCTGACGAATACGTACGTAAAACCCGGGGCCAATTCTGACAGGTTATAGCGTTATGGCTCCGGGCTTAACACGAATCTCTGGCTATGTCTGGTTTTCATTGGTCAATGACAGTAGCGAATGAACTGTCACTACGTACAGCGTACTGTCACATCGACCGTCGGTCGGTCTCTGCCTGAATCACTGTTCCCCGATAAGTATGACCTTGGGGTCTTTAAATCAAGAGTGAATATATATCTTCTAGGCACGCATGCTAGATCTTCGACCTCATCGTCGCTTTCTTTCATATGAGTTGAGGTCAATGCCTATTGACAATAAAAAAAATTCGCTCGCCTCTGTCTTTGACCAACGAAAACCAGCCATTAGTCCGTTTATCAGTAGATTCAACGTGGGCACTGCTGCAATCTGTTGTATATCACGCCAATCGATAGCCGCACTCAGTTTTGTTTTGGTAGGACTCTGTCAAAACGGTTGCGTTCGAGAAAAAATCCATAATTCTTCCCGAATTTCTTTTTACTCCATTTTTTATCTCCATCTCCATAGTTATCTTTGACTGTACATTGAATAGATAAAAAAATCATCTTTTCGTTAATGTCCCGGTTGTGCTTTCGCGCACGAGGGCCCGGGGTCCGCCGTGATCATGATCCAGGATTTAGCAGGTCAGGTAATTACAGTAGAGCGACTGCCATCTGACCTCCATGACCCTGCTACCAGGGGAACCTGACCAGATTGGATCAAGGTTACACATCCAGTCGCCTAAATGTGCAGGTTTCATCACGATGTTTTCCCTCACCGTAAGAGCATCGGTGAGTATTCAACTAATGTACATAACTCAGAAAACAGTCATTGGTACATGGCCAGAGCGGGATTCGAATCCGGGACCTCTGGCACAAAATAAAGAACGACCTGCGCCAAGCAGATGGTCCGCTGGAAACAATGCGCCATCTCCGTCACGCACACATTGACGTTACGTTTACAGGCATTCTCACGCAGTTTCAAGCAGTGCTCGGTAGAGATTGTTAACGAGAGAATTCGTTGTAGTGTCGACTTAAATTGAATATTATTTTATTAAACGATTTTTTTATTGATTAAATAAAAGTACTTGTACGTAACTAAGGTTACTTAATAACATACAAGCAACGCACGCAGAGTCCAAGAACTGATGGGTGACCGTTAGAGACTTTGAGGCTAGTCGAACTTCAGTATCGCCACGAGTTATAATGCCGATGGTGAAGCGAGTTTGACCAAGGTCTTCCGCTAGAGACCCTAGGAATAGTTGAACAGTTTCTGGCACCACGTGAAAGATTTTAACATAATAAGAAACCGTAATAGCCACCTGAATGGTTTCTAGTCGGAAATGCCTGTCTAGTCTCATATTTAAAAAAGTCGCTGACTACCATCTCCATCATCAGATCAACTGACTAACATAATATTGTATTTTCATAAATTTATATGTATATGAATTATCTGAAAGTGGGTCAGATCCCAGGTCATTAAGATGGGACTGAGTGACTGTCACTGTCACTTTGACAGTTTGATTTACCGCCCGGATCACGGTGTACAAACAAAGCAAATATTATACAAACATGAAATAAAAACATATCAAAGGCCCCAAACTAAGCAAAGCTTGTATGGGTGCTAGATAACTAATATACTACTTAAATACTTTTTAAATACATACTTATTATACATAGAACACCCAGACCCGTAACAGAAATTAAAATTCATCATTTCAATTTCTGCCCGGCCGGGAATCGAACCCGGGACCTCTTGCGTGGCAGACCATTTACCATTGAACCACTCAGGTCGTCTTATCACTCGTTATACACAGATATACGTCAGGATTATGTTGAATGACCGTAGAAATAAAGTAATTAACATACAATGGATTTTCAACCTTACACCTTTATAATTCTTTAATTAAAACCAAAACTTGTATGTAAGAAACTACGTGGTGATTACAAGGCATAATTATATAAGTAACGAATACAATGTAAACATAGTATAGGTATAGGTGTTAAGTTGTTTAAAATGTTGCTTATATTAATTTGGATTTGCTGGTATATTAAAAGTACAATTCTAGAATCATTATTTGATGTTAGCTGTTCAAAGCCAATGAAACATCTTTACAAAGTGCAAAACAAAGTCGCTTCCCGTCGTCTGTCCCTATGTTTATTTATGCACAGATCTTTAAAACTATGCAATGGATTTTAATGCGGTTTTCAACAAAAGATAAGAGTGGTTTAAGAGGAAGGTTTATAAGCATGAAAAAAGGGTGAAGAAGGTGTACGCGAACGCACTACTTTACCCCTATCTAAATGAAGGGCTTAAAGGGCTGATTATATAGGTACTTAAAGGTAGCTTAGAAAGAGAAATGGCATCAAAAGCAAGGATTTACAAAAGGTCGTATTACGTCGATCGAACGGTACGGATAATTAAACTAAAAAGCGGAAAATTCAAAATGTATTTCAAATACCCAAAAATACCGACTGCTATTTAAAAACTAAAACGTTAAAAACACGCCGAATGTTGGAAGTAAACGGATGTGTAGTGCAAATGTTACTTAATACTTACTTGAAAGCAGACCCGTCTGCTTCCATTCCAAATTTAAATGAAAATACTGACTGCTTTCAAGTATATAATAATTTTTTTTTTCCGTTACCTAAAATTTCATTCCCTGCCGTCCTCTCTGTAAGCGCCATTGGTACAAAATACCATAATAGTCTAACTTTTTCTATTTCTTTATCTACCCCTAAAATACTCGAATCAAAGGCCCATTCGACTCATAGAACTTTAGATACCTTTTAGAATTATTTGTTACCATAGAGATTACTAAGATAACCGGATTTACAAGTTCCAAGGGCAGGGGTGCGTTTAGATCGATTAACTAACAACTGGAACATTTGGACCTGAGTGGTTCAATTGGTTAACATGCCGATCTGAATTGCAGAGGTTCTCGGGTTCGATTCCCGGCTGGGCAGAAATTGAAATGATGAATTTTAATTTCTATGTTGTATGTATAATAAGTACCTATGTATTTAAAAATATATTTAAGTAGTTTATCAGTTTTCTGGCATCCATAACACAAGCTTTGCTTACTTTGGAGCAAGATGGCGCTCTGTGAATTGTCCAAGTATATTTATTTTATTTATTTATTTATCTTGTTGGTTGGGTTTATCAAGTTCGATTTTCGCTCGTTAATGATAAGAAAATCTTGACTTTGTTTTCCACACTATTCCGTGCAATTGTTTTTTATTCCAATTTGGTACCTTCCAATCTCGATACATGTTCATACGTAAAAATTATGTATATGTATATGTAAACTCTTCATTGCAGTAAAAAATTTATACCCAAGTAAAATTATATAGTTGGTATTTACTAATTCAGACATTCACTTTAACTGTTATAAAAAATTTACGAACTATCCCACTTTTTTTTTTATGTTACTCAGCAGACAAACAGGCAAGCGGGCCACCTGATGGAAAGTGGTCACCGCCGCCTATGGACATCAGCAACACCAGGGGAGTCACCAATGCGTTGCCCGCCCGCCACTAATTTGTACTTGCACGAATTGTAAATGCAAAAGTTTATAACGTTGAATGGATAAATATTTCATAGGTACTCTTTCACGTAAACGTTACTGACTATATTTTTTTATGAAATTTATAGTTCAGAATAGCGTATAGGTGCGCGTTCATCCCGAAATTCAATGTGTCCGAAAAACAGGTCCGTACACCGTACACAAACCTTAAAACAAAATTGAACATAGACGAAATCGCAGGCAAAAGTCATAATTAGAATGCAAAAGGCGAAACAATCAATGAGCTCTGGCACTATTAACATACGTCTCTCCTGAAACTTGAACACACAGTCCTTGGTACGTCGAAAGGCGGCCGGAAAACGGACAAGGACACAGGATGGTGGAATAGAAAGGTACAGAAAGCAGTTAGGAACAAAAAGGCATGCTTCAAGAAAAGGCAGCGAAGTAATCGCGCTTCGGATATGGTGGTGTATCTACTTGGGAGCAAACCGCTGAGTTAAAAAGATCAGTGTACAGAGGGAAAGGGCAGTGTACGGGAGTGCGGCAACTATAGAGGTATCAAACTTATGACCCATAAAACGAAGCCATTCGAATCACAGAAAAAAACGTTAGCCGAGAACGTTTGTGGTTTGGTTAGTAATAAAAACAGTTTATTTATTATTAACCAAGTCTTAGCTGAAAACCTTGGTAAATGCTGTTGGTCCGCTACAACACTTTTTTGAATATACCTAATTCACAACCAAATTAGACTTGAAAATTCCAAATACATTATTCAGTAGTCTGAACAAACTATTATGTGATAGTAGTCTGAATAAACGTTACGTTGTTAAAAGTAAATTTTCATTTAAAAACCAGCTTTTTACTGTAGTTAACAGTGAATATGTAGTTCGTTAAAATTGACCGATCACTCGATAAACGCAACTAAGTAACTCGGTTATAGTTATTTATATTTGCAGTTATTAAGCTTGCTTGTTTGTAGTTTTTAACATATCATGTTTATTTAATACATGATATGTAGATTTTCATATAAAATATGACGGCTATCATTAGCAGATGCGTTGACCAAGCGCTCGGACAACTCTCTAAAGAGAGCATGAGCACCTGGGCGCACAAACGGCCCAAATAGACAATCTCCGCTGACGCCAGTATCCAACAAATCAATTGAGTTTTGTGCCGAGGCGGCAGCCGAACCGGCATTGATACTCGTGGATGGAATATGTATCGGTGCACCAGTATCGATGCACATTGCGTCTCAAATGAAAGACCGTCCTATTTTCCAAGGCACGAGTGTCATACCGTTGGGCTTTTTCCCGTCGTCACTCGCCAGTGGAAAGTGCAACAGTCGTTCAATTCTGCATGCCGCGAAAAGCGCCCGGCGCTCCTACAACACATCAACCCGTGATTTCCAAGTTGGGATACCTATTTATTTCATGGCCACTGCTGCACTCATCAGGGGCCACGGACGAACGCAAAAATAGAAATATTTTGTCTTTACAATATTGGCATTAGAAGTATAGTTATATGAATTTGAAATATTGTTTTCTGACAATTTATCGAGGCGAGCGCTGCATGCGTCGGGCGTTGCTCGAATAGAATTACGCGCTTCCTCCTTTACGACAGTTCCTACGAAGAAAATAAGGTAAGGTCCTTCAATTAGAAACTCGAGGTTGCCGCGCGGTGTGCAATTACAAACCATCACGCATCAACACCGACTCGCATCGCATATCGCAACGACGACGAAAGACCACAGTCAGAACTGCCAAGGGTACAACGTCGCGCGCGTGAACTGACCGAATATCCGAGCATTGTTATTGTGCGAATAAGTATTTTAAACGTTATTTTAAAAGCACTTTTATTTTCGTGGATACCAAAGAAGATTGTCTTGTTGAACGCTTTGTGATATTTTTGTGGACCAATGTCATGTGAGCTACAGTTTTCGTCTACTATAACATTAACGTACGTCCTATTTTTTATGATACTATAGTTGACTGATTTGTATCAGTCAACTGTATAGTAGTGATCCCGAGAGGAATAAATTGTATTTCGGAATAAATTATTTCCTTGCTTATTATTATTTTTGACGACCTGAGTGGTTCAATGGTCAACATGCCGGTCTGCCACGCAAGAGGTCCCGGGTTCGATTCCTGGCCGGGCAGAAATTGAAATGATGAATTTTAATTTCTGTTACGGGTCTGGATGTTCTATGTATAATAAGTATGTATTTAAAAAAAAAGTATGTAAGAAGTACATCAGTTATCTAGCACCCATAGTACAAGCTTTGCTTAGTTTGGGGCTAGATGGCGCTGTGTGAATTAGTCCACAAATATTTAAATATTTATTTAAATATATTTAAATTTTTTTTTTTTTAATATGCTATTTATGTTTTAACTAGGAATACTCTATTTGTCTCAATAGAGCGTCGGTAGCCGGGCGGTTGATTATCCAACTCGTAAGCGAGAGGTACCGGGTTCTAATCCCGCTTCGGCCATGTACCAATGACTCTTTTCTGAGTTATGTACAGTCGAGTTCATTAATATGTGAGCATTGCCAAGGCTTCAAATATAAATGTACATGGAAGGGTACTTATATATCTGAGCAGATGTTCATATGTTTGATTGATAAATCTGCTCAGATATATAAGTACCCTTCCATGTACATTTATATTTGAAGCCTTGGCAATGCTCACATATTAATGAACTCGACTGTACATTAGTTGAATACTAACCGATGGTCTTACGGTGAGGGAAAAACATCGTGATGAAACCTGCAAATTCAGGCAGCTGAATTTGTAACTATGATCCAATCTGGTCAGGTTCCCCTGGTAGCAGGGTCACGGAGGTCAGATGGTAGTCGCTCCACTGTAATTACCTGATCGCCAATTCCTGGATCATGGTCAAGGCGGACCCCGGGCCCTCGTCCTCGAGAGCACAACCGGGACATTAACGCTAAGATGATTACACTCTTTGTATCAAACTCGACCTTGAATGACTGAAGCGCCAACCCGCCTACCATCTCATGGTACATCAAATCTGTGCCGGAAATATCTATCATACACCCGAAGATATGGCGGGCGCTAATCTCTCTGGCTGGCTGCCTGTGTCTAGCTTAATGGTATAGCGGCTCCGATAACGTGGATATTAACGCTGGTGTCTCGCAAGATTCTGTGCTGCGTCAAACTCTGTTGCTCCTATAATATAATATCACTGATATTAGAATGACATTATATTAATATGCCGTCCAAGGAAACGCCTTTTAAACGAGTCACGAAAATAACTCTCGGCCTGAATTAGAGGAAAGTATACTTTTGCCTAAAATCGAGAGCACCTCCGATTGGGTACGACTAAACCATAAAGATACAATACAAAGATACAAGCGCGCTCACCGCCAAAAAGTAGCTATTTGTAATGGCTCCACGATTCCTAAATACTTCACCTTGCCCAAGGCCACTATCTTCGCACCGCTTTGATTGTTCTGTCGTCGTACCGCTCGCTAACGGCAGGGAGTTCATTCTCATAGATTAGAACCAATAAAGTGTCGTACTGTGCGGTAATTTCCCAAGTGGTCGGCAACATCCCAGTGATACCTCTGGTATTGCAACCCTACAACGCTACAATATGTCCACAGCCTAAGATAAGTCCCGCGTAGTTACGCGCTTTGGGTTGTAACTTTGCATCAACAATGCATCAAGCAGTTGCATTTTAGACATCCATGTGCTTGACGAATATTTGTTACTCTATTTTGTTTGCGTTGAACGTTTGTTACTCACTTTCTCTTTTAATATTAGCAGGATAAGGCACTGTTCGTATTACAGTCGCGTAAAATAGCCGCACACAAATTACAGTTCCATCCCTTCTTTTATAAAAATAGTGGACGGTGTGCAGAGCAAATATTGATAGAAGACAGCAAATCAATGTACGAGATAGCCGTTTGGTACACGGGTACTTAAGATTAAAGTTATTATTTTGAGCGATAGTTCTTAAAAATGGGAAGAGCAGTAAATGACGTCATCAATTTTTTGTATGGGCATTTCAAATATTTTATTTACAGAAACCTATCGTGTTAGGTATCAAATGAAAAAGCTTTATGAACCGGTTCTAAAAATATATTACACCGTATGCCTGGTGGCAACAAGGTATTCTTGGTTTTCTAAAAAATCAAGAAATATTTTCAAAACATACCAAGTTTGGACTTTTTCAGGTAGGATACGGCTTAGTAAATTTTTGTAAAACATACGCCCAATGTCTCTTAACAAACTCGTATCTAACATCAAAAAAGTGTTTTTAAAAATATTAATATTTACAATTTTTTTAAAAAGCTTGACTTTCAAAATTTTTTAATATTATTAAACACCCATACGCTTATCAAGAAACTGCCTGCCGCATACGACCATTCTAAGGAAATAATTTTCCCGCAGCGGTATTCTCCAGTCAGTACAACATTACGACAAGTCTTCAACTTATCTCAAAGGCAGGCAACACATTCGTGACCCCACGCGAGTTGCGAATGTCTATAGGCGGCCGTGATCGATACCAGCCGTGAACCCCCTCGAGTTACGTTACGTGAATTGTAACTAAGTTGTTACTTATTGAAAAAATTATCTCATTAAAAGAAGTCATCATCATCATCTTGGCGTTATCGTGGTGGCGCTCCCGCACCGCATGCGGGGGCCCGTGGTCCGCCTTTATACTCCTCTTGGTCCATATCGCTCGGTCTTCGGCATCTTTAGCGGTGAGTTTGTTGGCACGCATGTCATTCTCAACAATGTCAAGTCATCGTTTTTTGGGCTGGTCTCTCCTTCCCGTGTCCGACGGGGGTGGCAAGGCTAGACATTTGTTCCGTAAGTAATTTGCCTGTCTGCGCAAGACGTGGCCATACCAACGGAAGCGGCTCTGCTGCAGCTTATCTGCGATGTGAGAGTTTCGGCGATCCCATTAAAATAAGTATAAGTAAACAGCTGAACGGAATTGATTAGATTCCTCTCGACTTCTAAATTTATACTCATTACAACCGACGCGACGAAATAACGTTATATAAAATCACTGAAAGGAAATAAAGCGACAAAGGTTGACTTTTATTGGAGTCAATGCGGACGTAATCGTGGGTTAGGTTTCTAAAAAGTTCCAGTGTTCCATGTTTTCCATCCATGTTCCAAGATTCATAGCAGTACTTTTCGATTGATTGATCAACAAACTTCCAAACAAACTTTCACATTTGCAATAGGTATAGGAAAATAAAAGAATAGAAGTTGGCGCAGATACTTCAATAAAAAAAATACCGTCACGGGGCCCTAAGCTGTTCGACCAGTCTCCGGGTACCCAGCAGAAGACCTAAATAATACTTAAATAAAAATGGAGTACCTATTTTAAGAATTAATTTTTTAGTTGATGTAATTCGTCCTTTGTTAGAATTCCAAACCAAAATGATGAAAGAATCCCATAAGGTCTTGCTCTGGTGTCTCTCCGTCTGAGACAGTCAAATATGTCAGCAACAACTATCCTAGAGCCCTAGGCAAAGAATTTTTTTTCGTATTTTCTTAAAAATTGGGTGTGGAAAGAGGGAAGGGGAGGGTTGAATTGTTAAGTTAAAAACAAATATGTGTAAAATTGGACCCCCTCAAACTCAGAAGTTTACAATGCTAATTTTCTGAAAAAAATTATTGTTATAAATATTACCTACTTACCTTATACGTACATTATTTACTGTCGACTAGGTTTTTTTATTACTTACATTCTAATTTAGTGTGATGAGCCAAACTTTAAAAGGTTTAGTTCTGGGTCCAAACCAAGTTGTCTATTTGTTAAGTTTTGTTATCATAGAAGTTACTTTGTGGAACAAAGTTGTAGACAAAAACTAATTAAAAATTAATATTTAAAAGTAACAATTTATTTTAGCATGTCATTCTAGCTAGCTACAAGGTACTAGGTACTACGTGCTTGAGTCAGACTGGACCTGACTTGTTGTTATGAGTTTGACGTGTGTATCTGTGGCTCTGTGTATCTGTATGTCTGTCTGTAGCATCGCAACTCCCGGACGGATTGACCGATTTCGATGCACTTTTCTTTATATGAAAGACATTTTAATCGAGATGGTTGTTTCTTTAAATCAGTTCAGTAGTTTAGAAAGTATTTGGGTCTTGGTCGGAGTTTATCCGACTTTTCTGTCGGCAACTGAATTTGTGACCATGATCCAATCTGGTCAAGTTCCCCTGGTAGCAGGGTCACGGAGGTCAGATGACTGTTGCTCCACTATAATTACCTGATCGGCCAAATCCTGGATCATGGTCAGGGCGGACACTGGGCCCTCGTGCACGAGAGCACAACCGGGACATTAACGCCAAGATGATATGTAAACTTGATCGGGGTTATCCGATTCTTTCTGTCGATTAGGTTATATTTTGTATTATCCAAAAACAACTTTTGTTCTAATAGCTACTTAAATGACGTGGACTGCGCAAAAAGTGGTATTGTTTTATTGGACAAGTTATAGGTGGGTACTTACACAATAATTGGTTGCGCTTGACTGGACACGCTGCAAAAACTGCATTCGTTTTGCGCGAATGTACCCATGTAACACGCATTTAACTGTAAAACGAAGGCATTCTTACGACATTCAACAGGATACGAAATGCAAACCGTGTGTCCTTTCCTGAATAATGTAGGCACTTACGATGTATAATACGTCTACTTGTATAATGGACAATGAAAAATTTAATAAAAATATTTAATGTTTATATTTTTATAATTGCTTTCGCTGTGTTAATCATGACTATACTATGTATGATTTGAGGTATACTTTACAAAAAATAATTCATTTGTATCTTATCTGGAAGAGTTTGTTTTGAAAACATTTATTTGTTTTATTTAAAACAAATGGCTTAACTGTATTGGAATCACTTTGGAATGGAAGCCCCTTCATTTGATATCCCACTCGATAGGATTCATAGAAAAAGAAATCCCATACAATAATGACGTCGTCATATTTTGGAGGTCATCTAAAATGACGGCGATGATGAAATCAACGAAACCTCGTACTCATGTGCTTAGGTAATATAAAATTTATCTAGTCATCGGGCAGCGCCCGACATTGCCGAACCAGATATTATATAGGTGCCTATGTCTAGTATCATAATTATCACAGCCCACAACAGTCCACTGCAGAACTTAGGGCCACCCCCACGAAAGGGATTGCCCTAAACTCCACGCTTAGCAGCCGGGTTGGAGATTGCAGTGTTATAAACATAATAATGGAAAGCCCTGCTGCCCATTTGCCAGCCTACGAAGACTCTAGGTAGATCTTTAGTCTTGATAACATTAGTCGCCTTGTACGACACCCACGAGTGTAAGGAGTTGCTACTCTGCCGGACACCACACGGCCACGTCTAGTATACTTAAGAATAAATTGCTATTCGTTTCGCAGGTCTGGTATGGGGCAAGCCAAGGAAAGCACGCCGGCGCCGCCGCAGCTCAACAAACAGCGGGAGGTGGACTGGATCGCAGTACTCTTCGCCATACATGTTCACCTCCTCTCCATCTACAGTATCTGGCTGGTCTGCCAGGAGTTCAAACTAGTCACACTGCTATTCAGTAAGTACATTCTTTAAATAGTTGCATATCTAATGGACTGGGGGCAACACTTTCGGGCCGTTGTTCGTATGATCGTACAAAAATTGTTACTCAAATACTCTTTATTCTACAAAATTCAAAATTTTACATGTCATTTTAAATTAATGAGCTATCTTCTAACTGGAGCGTCTGGCTTAGTTGTTAAGGTATCCGACTCGTAGGCGAGGGGTACCGGGTTTAAATCCCACTGCCGCCATGTACCGGTGACTCTTTTCTGAGTTAAATACTAACCGATGCTCTTACGGTGAGGGAAAATTTCGCTAGAAACCTAACCTTCAGGCCACTGAATTTGTAACCATGATCTAATCTGGTCAGGTTTCCCTGGTAACAGGGTCACGGAGGTCAGATGGCAGTTGCTTCGCTGTAATTACCTGATTGCCAATGTAGCGGCCCTGGTGTTGCTGATTGATACTCATGGAAGGCGGTGACCACTTTCCATAAGGAGCCCCGATGCCTATTTGTCTGCCGTATTACAAAAAATGAAGAATGTTTTCTTTGCTAAATAAAAAAGAAATAGAAGGATAGGTAATTGATTGGCAGAACTTTCGTAACTGTGGAAACTAACCATGCTAACTAGATTTCTGGCCTAAAAAGATGTTGGAAACATGTAGCTCGGACTTGTATTAGATAACTTATCTACAATACAGAAGCAATTCCTAGAAATCCAATCAATACAGAGAGAGGTTTTCCAGGACCGACGTAAGTGGAACATTTTATGGTCTGTACCTACGGAAAAAAGGCGAAACTTTATCGAAGTCGTCCGGAGCGTAACTATACGTACATAGTATAAAACTAAGTCGCTTCCTGCCGTCAGACCCTATATATCTATGAATGTATCTATGTACGCTTAGATATTTTAAACTACGCAATGGATTTTAATGCTTTTCTTAACAATAGAGAGAGCCAAGAATAAAGGTAGGTAGCGGTAAAATAGGTGTACGCGAACGAAGTCGCGCCGGGTCCACTAGAATATATACAATTCAATGTGTATATACATTTATACAATACATTAATATTCTGTATCAATACTTATAATCTAGCTAATTACATCATCATCATCATAATCATCATCACAGTCCACTGTAAGACTAGGGCCTCTCTCACGAAAGGGGAAGTTATTGTCATAATTTCTACGCTTGGCAGGCGGGTTGGAGATCGCAGTGTTATAAATATAACAATGGAAAACGCTGCTCTCAATATTCCAGTGTATGGAGACTTTTGCCTCAAAAATATTATTCGCTTTGTACGACACCCCCGAGTGTAAGGGTTTGGGTGCTATTCTATTCTGCCGGACACCACACGGCGATGTTACATAGTAATTGCATAATAATTACATCGTATCAAATAAAGTCGCTCTCCCGTCTGTCTGTCTGCTTTACCGCTAATTCCTCCTAAACAACTCAACGAATTTTGATGCGATTTTTACCATCGGTTAGAGAATTTCTTCCGAAAGGATTATATGTATTATAAGCCGTATAAGCCGTATGTATTGTAAAAATAAGCCGAAAAATCCCGTGCGAAGCCAGGGCAAGTCGCAATCAAATACATAATACAGATAGAAGCGTCAGTTTCACATTTTTCAACATTAAAAGTGACCCCAAATCAATTCTGAGTACTTATAGCTGATGTTTAGGCATGTAAATATATGGATGGATTATGGTAATACCGTTAGCGTTCTGTGTTATCAGAAGCGACCAAACGCCCGAAGACTCGAAGGATGTATGCGGCTTCGACACTGGACGCAAACGTACTAATTTAAACTGCCAAGCTCTTGCCAACTTGGACAATAGACCATAAAGTTAGTGTATGTATACCTACCTAGTAGGAGGTAGGAAATATTAGTTTACGCAAGTCGCATTTGAAAGGGGTATACATTGCGAATCGTGTGATAATAGTTTGACGGGAGTGTTTTAATAAATAATTATTATGCAGTTGCATTATATTTATCTAGTTATATTTATCATTATATTTATCCACACTCATATTTTCATGTTAAAACGTACCTGTAATAAACGTGCTGGAAGTGAGCTGCGAGTTATTTTTGTTACGTGAAATGAACTTCAATACTTTCACATTTATCTATTTATTTGCTTCAAACAAGAAAAAAACATTAACAAACACAAATTACAACAATTAGAAAAAATATTTTGTTAAGCGGGAAAATAATTCCAGAAAGCGAAGTTCACTGACCGTCCGTCGTCCATTGTAGCATAGTTCGGTATTCTGCCAATTAGAGATAATATAAATTAAAATTGAAATGTAATTCTAACATTAAGTTATGAGTACTTATAGATAAAACTCATTTTTAAATGTAATTACACTATGTACCATAAGAACGTAACCGATACTTTAAAAAATTTACTTTAATGAATGAAAGTTACAATATCAATAAGTTTGTTGTAATTAATACTTCAATGATTATTGTTAGTACGATGCCCAGTTTCCGCCATTGGCTAATATTGATTGACATCTTTGAGGCATGCTTTCTACAAATTTTTCAGCATACTCTCGAGACAATGACCTCGACATTCCATTAACATTGCCCATAAGTTCAGTGACAGTTTGTGAATTATTCCACGTAACCTTATCTTGATCAACGCTCAAATTTTTTTTATCGGGTTCGCGTCTGGCGCCAGTGACGGACACTCCAATAACTCGATATTGTTTTCGGCTTTCTAGGCGGTGTGAACACTACATCGACCTTTGGGTTCGTTGTACTTTTTCATAATCCATTTTTCGTTTCGCTTTGGACCGGTAAAAAAGCTTTTGGTCGATGATTAACTTTCCAAAACTTCTTTTAGAGAGCACCCCTAAATATGTACCTTGGAGTTTCACAGTCCGCACAAAAAATTTGTTGTCGGCCTTAGACCATGCACGAAATGTTACGCTTGATTTCCAAAATAGAGCTTCGTCCAGAATATTATGTTACCCCAGTCACGGTCTTTGTTTTCTAGTGCACAGACCAATCGTTTTTCAACATGGCTTTATAAGAAGTGGTTTCTTTATCGTATTCCTATACTCTACGTTTGGTTCTGCTTACCTTCTCTTAAAAAGATCTAGAGATATATTATGATCCTATTTCTTCAATTCTTCTTGAGCGGAACGTAAAGGCAAACGAGGATTTCTAAAAATAGCTGCACAATGCCTTTGTCTTCGGCGGGCGATATCTTTCTCAAATTGCCTCGCTCTAATAAGTCTATATTTTTGGTAAGAAAATACCTTTTATTCCGCTTTGTCACATACGCTCTTGACTTATTCATAAACTTTACAACCCTCTCGTGCGACATTTTTGGTCCTTTTGGGTGCGAACACAGGAATACTGCTTTGCAGCGCGATGCGTATGCAGCGCTCGTGGAAAAAGTATTATCCCATTAAATCATAAATGTGAAAATGGGAGCCAAGTTCAATATTATGATATTTATGATGTGGTTGTCGCCTTCACCGACACAAGACTTGAGATCTAAATGGGTGCCGAGTTCTGTGGACAATCCTGTTTATTTTAAAGAACGTGTAACATTCTTAAGTAAATTTAAGACACAATTTCTTTTTTTTTTTCTGCTACAACAATGTTTGCTATTTAAAAATATTACTTTATAAATTGGAATAGTATAATTATTTACATAAAGCAAATAGGGTCTTATTGAATCTCAACATTTGACTTGGCAAGTTTATACTATATACTTTACAGTATACGTTTTGATAAAGTTGCTTTGTTAGTATCACTAAGTAAAGCAGACATTGATACTCACAGGGTAACTTTATAATAACTTTTAGGGTAGTTACCGATGACCTTTATTCATGAAATTTAGCGAGAAGTAAGGTCTTACAACACAAGCATAAGGAAAAAAGAAAACTAGTAATTTGTACATATATCACATATAACTAATAACACAAATTTCATAGACGTTGACTTTTGCAAGAGAAAATGTTAATATCGCGGGATATTATGTCACATCATTATTGTGGAGGATTCGTTAGAGAACTGGGGCATACATTATGTACGAGTGCTAAGAGCCGTAGGATGTCATGTCATTAGTCGTGAGTTATGTTGCTAAAATTATTTTTTTATTATATTATACACCCGATATGGAGCATTCTCATGTAAAACTCCCCCGTGACGTATATAAATATTGGAAAACATGTCTGTATTCGCATGGTTGTCTCTGCCTTATTTTACCTGTCTCCAATCGCTCCACACAACTTCCTCTCCAGCCAGCTACAAAAATAAAAACAAGCGGGAGGCCCAAAAAACTATTGATTGATAACGATAATTCTATGTTATCCATCGCTTCTTGGTCCTTCCATGGGCTATCCTATAGGCTGAAGAAGTAGATGACTAGACGATCTCTTTGTTCTTATCCGCGATAAATCTCACTAAGGCTGTCGTCGTGTACCTACTCTTCTTGGGTTTCCCGCGAGATTTCTTTCCTGGTACAGGAAGCTTCTACATATCTGTACCTACATGATTATAACAAATAATCATCATGGCATTATTATCCCGGTTGTGCTCGCGCGCACGAGGGCCCGGGTCCGCCTTGGCCATGATCCAGGATTTGACAGATCAGATAATTACTGTGAAGCGACTGCCATCTAACCTCCGTGACCCTGCTGGGAAACCTGACTAGATTAGATCATGATAACACATTCAGTCGCCTTAATATGTTTCATCACGATGTTTTCCCTTACCGTAAGAGCATCGGTTAGTATTTAACTAATGTACATCACTCAGCCACCGACGCTCCATATCTGTCCGCAATATACCTATATACCTCGCTATAAATTATTTATATATTAATTGTTTTGATTACAGCTTTTTTCTTGGTGTTCCTTGGCGTGCTGGGGATGACAGCGGGCGCGCATCGATTGTGGGCGCACCAGACTTACCAAGCCAGCTACGGACTGCGGGTCACGCTGATGCTACTACAGACAATGGCTGGATTGGTAATTTCAATTGACTAGTATACAGCTGAAAAATAATATAAGATAAGGCAGAAACCGTATCTGATGAGCAACATAATTGCTGTCCGATGTGTCTAGAATACGTACCTTAATTTTTCGCTCACTCTCGTCTAAGTCTAAGATCATCTGGTCAGATGGTCTGAAAGTGTGTTTTAGATAATTGATATTAAAAAATTTCAGTGCTCAATTAAAATTCCGTTGATTTTTAGGTTATTCCCAATTTTTTTGGCATATTAATGTAAGATAAATTCCAATGAATATTCTACGGTAGTTTGGCGATGGAAAGCAATTTAGGTAAATTTCTTTTTACTCAAACCCGCGTGTTGGAGATGAAGACTATGAGCTAAGTGTAAAGTAATTTGAAGTAGGGCAGCGAAACCAAAGGATCCAACTAACAACTATCTAGACTAAACGAGTTTTCCATCAATTCGTTCGGGAGCAACAATAAATGGGTCGTTTAAGAAACGAGCACACACCTCAAAGGCTGGCAATTTGCAGGATCCAACTGACCACAATCGTGATCACGTACCATTGGATAACGTGCTTAGGTACTCGTTTGTCTCCTTCAAGTTCAAATGAAAAATATTTTATACTAGCAAGCTTTTATTGCGCGGTCTCTGTGATCAGTCAGAATATTTGTCACGACCAATCAAATGAGCCCAAACTCGATGGGTTTACCATGTGTGTTCTTATGGCTCCTTCCGTCTCCAGATCAGCTCGATTTTATCATAATATTGCTTTGTCACCGAACTTACATCTATGCTCAACATTTCAGTTCAATCGAAACCGGGAAATGCGTCAAATTTATCAATTATGCAAGATTACGAACAGACATTGAGACATGTGAAACGAACACCTACATAAATAGAAGCTTGTTGAAGTTATTCTACCAACGTATTATCTTTTTTACAAGCCATTATTTAGTTCCACACGTCACCATGTCTGTTCGTAAAAAGCTTGTAAAAATAGATAATATGTAGGTAGAATATCTTCACGATTTACCTCCAAATCGTCTATTTTTAAGATTAAAAATGTTTGGAAATAGGTAGTGTAAATGAAAGCCGAAGTTATATTGGTAAATAAAAAAGGCACCGTCATAAAATCATTATCTAATGTGGAGACAAGGTCACGGCCACCATTGTGGAGACCTACAATGCTTAGGCGGATGAGACGGTTCATAAATCATATCGATTTTTGCCGTTACAATTGTACTCGTATTTACGACTTAGGTGGGAGGACGTTAACAACAGCACTTGGGTTATTATCAATATTGTTATCGTTACAGCACTAGTTTTCTTTATATATTTTGATGACAGGACGACTGTACTTTTGTCAATCAAGGGTTCGATATCCAGTTATTCAGAATTTATGATAAATGTCTGTATAGCGTATTAAGCCTATTACAACTAGTATGTACCTGCTTACCATCAGGCGGGCCGTAAACTTGTTTATAAAAATGTACCTTCGCTAATCAAGGGTTCGACTTCCAGTTGTACAGAATTTATTACATTTTTTTTATGTCATACGGTAGGCAAACAGGCAAGAGGACCACCTGATGGAAAGTGGTCACCACTGCCTATAGACATTAGCAACACCAAGAGTATCGCCAAAGCGATGCCCAACTCTATAACACGTTGCTCTGGCAGCAAAAAGGCAAATGCCACTCCACCTTACTCACCGGCAGAAATACAATACTATTTAAAATAATATTATTTAGCTGCGCTATTCTGTAAGGTGGAGGTACTTCCCCAGTCGGGCGGCTCCAATATTCGAACGAGATACCCCGCTATTCCCTACCTCTCTTAAAATAATATCTATAACGATAAAGGTCTATAACGCCTTTTAAGCCTATAACGACTGCTGGACTTGATGTTCCACTTCTGTGGAACGACCTGTAGGACGACCTGAGTGGTTCAATGGTCAACATCAGTCTGCCACGCAAGAGGTCCCGGGTTCGATTCCCGGCCGGGCAGAAATTGAAATGATGAATTTTAATTTCTGTTACGGGTCTGGGTGTTCTATGTATAATAAGTATGTATTTAAAAAAAAAAAGTATTTAACTAATATATCAGTTATCTAGCACCCATAGCACAAGCTTTGCTTAGTTTGGGGCTAGATGGCGCTGTGTGAATTTGTCCACGAATATTTATTATTTATTTATTTTTTATGTCCCCACTGTCAAAATCCCTACGCTAAGCAGGCGGATTAGATATCGCAGAGTTGGAAATGCTACACCCTATTTTGATTTACGGGGGTTCTAGCTGGTACACATCAAAACGCCCTGAATGTATATGATCCTTTAATCTTTACATGCTCATCGATTTTGGATACTTTCGACGGATGTATCAAGAACGTATGTTGAGAGACACTTTACGTTCTTGACACATCCATTCAGACAGAGAGTCTACCCCTACAGGAAAAGCTGTGATATTAAGTTTTTATGTATTTTGACGACACGACGACCCACTTTTTGCAAGATCCAAGTCCAAGGTCAAACTAAATTAGCTGAAAGAAATGGCCATTAGCTTAATAATGAAAAATTATCTTTAGCTGTAATTGTATTCACTCTAACCTTGCAAATGTCCAGATGTACCATTCTTATCTTTCAGGGTCCGATCTACGGCTGGGTATCTTATCACAGACTCCACCACGCACACTATGGGACTGTCGGTGACCCGTACGACCACGTCAAAGGGTTTACATACTCACACTTGTTGGCCCATATCTCTAAGCTGAGCCCATACCAAGAGAGCTTAAAAGATCAAATTGACATGTCAGACGTGGAAAAGGATGAAGTTGTCATGTTCCAGAAGAAGTAAGTAATTGCTTTAGGGGGAAACATTCGGTTTGTGTACCTACGACGTGTCTTTGTATTGATAACAAAACACCTGTAATAATGACACCGTAGTATGTTTACGTTAATAGCGTCGGTGGGCGAGTGGAAACGGTATCCGACTCGCAAGCGGTACCGGTTTCAAATCCCACTGCCGCCATGTACCAATAACTCTTTTATAAGTTATGTACGTTAGTTGAATACTAATCGAGGGAGGATGAGATCCCTAAGATGAGAGAAAACATCGTGATAAAACCTGCACATTCAAGCGACTGAATGTGTAACCATGATCAAATCTGGTCAGGTTCCCCTGGTGGCAGGGTCACGGAGGTTACTCCACTGTAGTTACTTGATCTGCCAATTCCAGGATCATTGTCAAGGCGGACCCCGGGCCCTCTGGCGCGAAATTACAACCGAGACATGAACGCCAAGTTATTTAGTATGTTTTCGTTAAGCTTATTTTAGGCCCCGTAGGTAAGTAAGTATGAGAGAATTTTTTATTAATAAATCTTATTAAGTTTCCGTGCCCGAAGGAAAAGTAAGGGGCCCTATTAATAAGCCTTCGCAGCCTGCCTGTCTGCCATAGTATCTAACCGCAAAAGTTAGATACTTACTTGAAACTTTTACCACAGCCTTTGTAGTATTACAATAATACTGTACTACTACTGTGGTATTACTGAAACTTTATTGCCATTACTTAAACACTGTGCTAATGTTATAAATGTAGTGGGAGGTCAGTAGGTACAGTCACCCGCAGAGAGACCGGACCACAGACTTTTTAAATAATTGAAGTAGAAGCAATCTCGAGTCGATATCGCTGCTATTATTCCTACTATGCTATCAACAAGCATGATGATTTCATTTCTCCTCGCCTCATTGGCCAACGGAAATAACCAATGTCAAATTAATGCGCTTATTACATTTGACTAATTTCAGTCGTCTAAATTCGGAAGCGTGAGAGCAAATTAAAGTGGACTGCTCACAGAATAAGTTTCATGTTAGTATCATTTATATTATATTGTTACGCATCGTTCCGCTTATCAAAGGGCGTGATAGAAAAATTTACCTTATTTCATAAGCAATACTCTTTGATTTGCTTTCATGCTTTTTGCTTAATGCAAATGTAATAAGCGCAAAGAAAAACACGCAAGAACTAGCGCTCGCTATTAAAGTCCCAGGACTTCCATCAAAGCTAGTCTAAACCTACAGACTTAGAGATAGCATTAAATTTCAGGTCTCCATCTGCTATAAACGATACAAATTTCACTTCTCCCTTCGCAGAGTTTACTGGCTGTTATACGGGGTGTTGTTCGCGCTGTTGCCGATGAACGCGCCTATAGAATACTGGGGTGAAAGTGTGTTATACACCCTATTCACGGTGATGGTGCTGCGATACCTCCTGCTGGTACACTTGACCTGGCTTATCGACAGCGGCGTCGAAATCTGGGGACTTAAACCTGGCGAAAAGTGAGTAAAACTTAGGTTACTTTTTAAATTTGTGGGGTTATGTTATGGTCAGTTCTTTGGGTAACCGTAGATATGGAGAAACTAGTGAGGTTAAATTGGAGAGAGAGGAACTATTAAGTTTTTATTTTATTTTGTGTACTAGTAAAACATAGACCCACTGGTAGGTTTCCAGAGGAATTAGAACATTCCAAATGATAACGTAAAAATTAAATTGAAATGCGTTGTCATTGCCAGCATTTATATGAAGCACTTAAATATAACATACACCTTATATGTATAACCTTAGTAATTTAAGATGTAATGCTAGCAGCTATATCAACACCATCTTTCATCAACAAATAAGTCTTACTTGTATTATACTAATCAAAGTTATAAATCGCTCCCTGGGCTGGCTGCTCTCTGCGCGTCTCGGCAAACATTTTTCAACTTTCTGTTTCTCCACTAGGTACGTAGGTATAGTTGTAAGCTTAAACTTTTTATCATCATCATCATCATTACAGTCAATAACAGTTTACTGCAAGACTTAGGGCCTCTCCCATGAATAGGGGAGATTATTGCCATAATCTCCACGTTTGGCAGGCGGGTTGGAGATTGCAGTATTGTAAATATAACAATGGAAAACGCTGCTGCCTATTTTCCAGCCTACGGAGACTCTAGATTTTTTGCCTCGAAAACATTAGTCGCCTTGTATGACACCCACGAGTGTAAGGGGTTGGTGCTATTCGACTCTGCCGGATACCACACGGCCAAAACTTTTTATAGCCTTACCAAATATTGAATACTGAAACTTCAAAGGTGGAGTTGTTTATTTAGGCCAATAGTCGAATTGGATAGATCAAGATCTGCCTGGGCATGTAATTTGGAAACGTTTACTTTGCCTACGTCAACAAAAACCTACATAATCTAACCAAATTGAAACCTACGCTTTGATACAACACTAACTTAACCTAACCAAAATAAAATGTATTCCTACCAATGGCACGACCGGTCCAATTCCACTATAAGCCTACTAAAATTGTTGAAGAGGGCCGATGGAGATTTCCCCGGAATATCATTTCGATATAGGCTTCAATTTGATTAGTCAAGCCGCATAAGATACTTAGGTTTTAGTTCGATTGGGTTGAGGTAAAATAGTATTATGTCAAATCACATACAACTTGAAACAGAATCCAAATTGAACGCTTAGGCAATTCTCAATCAAACTAATTCAACAATTGGCCAACAACATAATTAATCAATCAAATATGTTTATTGTGACACACACGATATACATTAAATGCAGGTCTTAGATAAATAGAGATTAGAACGCTGTGGTCTACAATTTGAGAAGGTAAACTTTACCCAAAATTAAATATTAAAAAAACATCTTGGCATCCCCGTTGTGCTCTCGCGCACGAGGGCCTGAGGTCCGCCTTGACCATGATCCAGGATTTGGCAGGTCAGGTAATTACAGTGGAGCGACTGCCATCTGACCTCCATGATCCTGCTACCAGGGGAACCTAACCAGATTGGATCATGGTTACATATCCAGTCGCCTGAATGTGCAGGTTTCATCACGATGTTTTCCCTCACCGTTAGAGCATCGGTTAGAATTTAACTAATGTACATAACTCAGAAAACAGTCATTGGTACATGGCCGGAGCGGGATTCGAACCCAGGACCTCTGGCTTACGAGTCGGATACTCTAACCGCTCGGCCACCGACGCTCCAAACCAAAATTAAATAATTAAACATAACATTGTTTGCAGGTACCCACATGACACCAATTCGGTGTTCTTCCTTTCGAGAACGTTCTGGCCTCACTATCACTACCTGGTGCCCTACGACTACAAGTCCGGTGAATACGGCACATACGGTAAGCTATTTTGTTGAAACTTGACTATTTTCACCAAAATTCATATTCCTCCTATGTAGTTATTGGAAGTCTATCAAGCAGATGTTTGCACTGGAAAACCGCGGTACCTAAATATAAAAATTCTGCAGTTGGTAACACGAAGTATACAAAATAATAAAATAATCATCTTGGCGTTAATGTCCCGGATGTGCTCTCGCGCACGAGGGCCCGGGGTCCGCCTTGACCATGATCCAGGATTCGGCAGATCAGGTAATTACAGTGGAGCGACTGCCATCTGACTTCCATGACCCTGCTACCAGGGGAACCTGACCAGATTGGTTCATGGTTACAAATTCAGTTGCCTGAATGTGCAGGTTTCATCACGATGTTTTCCCTCACCGTATGAGCATCGTTTAGTATTCAACGAATGTACATAACTCAGAAAACAGTCATTGGTACATGGCCGGAGCGGGATTCGAACCCGGGACCCCGGCTTACGAGTTGCATACTCTAACCGCTCGGCCACCGACACTCTAGTTGGTAACTCGAAGTATACTCGGACAAAAACAGATTAGGTAGGATAAGTAATTAGGTATTCCATTCTCTCATCATTGCTACACTGAACAACCTCTTTATCTTTCATCACCATAACTATTTTGTCTTCCTTAGATTTTAATACCCATCTCTTTGAACGCCCTATTCGAATTTCTTTTCCTTGAAGATTAGTCCCACTCAGAATTACGTAACGTGTATAACGTAATGTGACCGATGGGCTCGCTTAACTCTCCTTTGCTTTCCATTAGATTTTTGCCGTTTGAAAAAAAGATTAATTAACGTAATCCTAATTCAATAAATACTCTATATATTATTTCGTTAGTATTAATGAAACACACGTCAATCATAGAACAATAGTTATGACTTTTCTATCCGTACTAAGAATATATACGCTCTCAAATGATGGCCCCGAAAAAATTTACCATATCCTGTAGCTACGTAAAACTTATTCATCGGTGTAGATACAGGAAACACTTGACACGCTCGTCGTCCACTCTCAATCCACATTCCATCTCTTTCAAACCTTTCAAATATATCCATGTAAAGATTGAAAAGCCATGGAGACGCATCATGTACTTGTCACACCGTTTGAGATATTACGCTCCATTTACCCTGATTGCAGGGCCGGATTAAGCATGTCGAGGCCCCTAGGAGATGAACCTCTTGGAGCCCTAATGTAGCATTTGCAGCCCCTTTACCAAAACCGCAACTATTGAGGATGAGTAGAGCATAAACAAATTGTTTTTACCATTCATTGAAATTACCAACTTTTAATATCCATACATGCCCACAATACGGCAGCGCGATTACTTTGCTACCGAGACTCCCCTCACTCCATACATAATGTACTAAAAGATTTGATGGATGTTGCTCTTCAACTATGATTTCCGAAAATTGACGCATGAGCGATAACGAGGAGCTTTGGTGGCCTGGTCTCGTAAGCGTGAGGTACTGGGATCGAATTACCAACGACATTCTTATGAGTTATGTAGGCTCATTAGTTGAATACTGTTTTTTTTTTGCAATTTGGCCTATAAAAATGGGGGTGACCGTGATAAAAATAACTTATAGAACGAACTCAGCGACCTCTGATTTTTTGACACATTGAGTCATAAACGCCAATGATACCACACGGGGTGGATCGCTGCTGTCTCGCACAAAGATAGTGAGTAGTGACGGAGAGCAGGGAGCCAGAAATTTTTGTTTGTAAAAAGTTGCGTAACCTAGCTATGCAAATATTTAAAATGATATATTTTTTATTTTGGCTACCTTGATGGATTGTAAAGAAATAAATAACAAGAGTGCGATGCGTTCTCTGTCTAAAGGATAATCCGGCCCTGCTGATATGGGCTTTAGATTTCGCACAAAAGCCGTCACAAGGCGGCCCTCAATTCCATACGTTAAGTAAGTTCAATATTCAATTTATGCTCCAAATTGTACAAATAAAATGTAACAAAATAGGTATACCTTGTGGGCCCGTCAACATTGGGTACCTACTTACGTATATATATATATTAGAACAAATAATTTCCAAATAATAAGAACCAATATTATGTATAAATTCAATCATAAATAAAAAAGAAACTCACTTAAAAATTTTATTTGAAAAAATCTCCTAATGGGTATAGAAACAGTTGTCAATTAAATTTTTTTTTATTTTTTTTACTAATGTACCACTTGGATTCGTTTTACTTAGTTTGGTATATTTTTATAGACAATATTATGGATTTTTATTAATATACCTATATATTTCTAGTTTTATTTATGGGTAGGCTAATGGGCTTTTATTACGTAAATTTAAATTTTTTGCCCCCGAAGAAAAAAGAGGGGTAATAAATAAGTTGGATGTGTTTATCTGAGTATCTGTCTATGGGATTATAGCTCCTGAACAGATGGGTCAATTTCGATCATAACGGATATTTTTAGATATTTGAAAGGCATTTAGTTCTTAGCTTTGTTTCATTAAAATCGGTACAGTAGATTAGGACATACTTTGAGTACGTATATGTAAACTTGTTCAAGGGTTTTCCGACATTTTTCTGTCAGCCAGGTTATTTATAATAATAATGATCTTTGGACTGGTAAAAATATTTAAGTTCTTCTTTTGCGTATACACGTATTCGAAATTTGCATATTTCGAATATGTTTGTTTGTTTTCGAATAAAATTTTGTACATTTCAGCACCTTTCACATATTTATAAGTATTCGCAAACACTTTTTTGTAATATAAATAGATTCCTTGCGGCAGTACTATTACCCCAGAGCGTTATACCATATTGTAGCCAGGAGTGGGCTTAGGCGTAGTAGGCACGCTTGGCTATTTCCAGGTCAGTCGTTCTTTTTTTTAAATCATACATGACGAATGAAAAAATTGAAAATGTTGGTGTAATTTTTTCTACATGCAGTTTCCAATTAATGTTAATGTCCATTTCAACACTCAAGAGTATGCAGTTATTTGAGAACTCTAAATGATAATTTTTATACAAAATATTATCTTTTTAATTTATTTTAATTAATTACATTCAAACACGTTATTGCACACTTTAATTACAAATAGGTAGATACAAATACAAAAGCGTAACAAACTTGAATGTGCGTAAAGGCGGCCTTATCGCTTTTTACGATCTCTTACAGACAACATTTGTGGTAAGTATCGCATTAGCCAAAGTCGATCAATTGTAGTACCTAAAAAAAATTAAGACAGTGTTGACAATAACTTATTCTTTAGGACTCGATCTTTGGGTGTCTTCCAAATCTACGAAGACACATAGTGTGTACCCATTTTCGCACTTAGCCAAGTGCTTTTCACACCTTAAGGAAAGGACTTGATCGGTGTAATTCATCCCTCTTCTTTGTGTTTGTCTACATCGTTACGCAGGGTAAATATTAAACCAACTTGCCAGGTAGAACATAAGGTCATGAAATGAAAATAGAATACTAGGTATTTCGATGATTGAGCTGTAAATAACACCGTCCTAGACAAAGTTTAAAATAACATTATTCAACCCGCATAATAAAAAGAACTGTCCTGATAAAACATAGTTGAAGCTGTTTCAATAAAAACATTTCTAAGTATTATTACAGCATATATTTTCGGTATCGTCGGCCATATACCAATGACTCTTTTCTGAGTTATGTACATTATTGAATTCTAACCGATGCTCTTACGGTGAGGGAAAACATCGTGATGAAACCTGCAAATTCAGGCAACTGAATTTGTAACCTTGATCCAATCTGGTCAGATTCCCCTGGTAGCAGGGTCACGGAGGTCTGATGGTAGTCCATCCACTGTAATTACCTGATCGCCAAATCCTGGATCATGGTCAAGGTTGACCCCGGGCCCTCGTTCTCGAGAGCACAACCAGGACATTAATATCAAGATGTTTTTTTTATTACAGCATATAATTTTACAAAAAAAAATAATCGTTTGGTAATCATGTCTACCTACATACGTTACATACCTAATAGTCTGAAACTCCAGCAAAAAACAATATTGTACATACCTATAATGTAGAATAAGATTTGTAAATAACTGTACCTATACTGAGTAAAAACGCGAATTCTAGCTATTACTATAAGTATAGATATCTGTTTTTGTTTACATACTAGTTTCGTGAAAGATAGCGACCTTTCTTACCCGGATGTTGGGATGGGATGGGATCGTCTCCTTTGAACGTGTATTGGATAGCAAAGCTTTGACCGACGGTCGTCCCAATTATTCATTACCTCACCAGCTATATCTCAAAAGTATCAAATGTCATTTCTTTTCTCTAATTCTGTACAGTACAGATGTTGGCACGTCTTGACGGTTCGTCAGTTATTAAATAAGGGGATCTAAAAAGGCTACTTTAGCGTTTCATATTATGATTCATATGAGACGGACACACATTTATCTGATCCTATGGCCAATACTGGAACTAAGTGGCGCCATTTTGAATTTTCATATCAATGTCAACAACAAAGATGCTGTAGTTAAGCTTTTGACAAATTAATATTATATGTATCATATTATGAAACGCTAAAGTAGCCTCTAAACACTGAACAGCATACTAACCTCGTGTGTCAGTAGGCTCATTTTTACGTCTTGCTATGGAACCCTAAAAACCAACAAAGTTTCCTTCATGTTTGCCTCCCCGCACTCAAAGGATATAATATTACGAAGTATGTTGTAAGCAAGTTTATTTTCTCGACGTCAAAGAAAGTGTAGATGTAGTTAGATTTTGTTACTGAGGTTCCATTACATCTAAACAAAGCGTGTATGTATGAAAGATGTATAGTATCCTTCTTTAAGGGTGCCGTAGTAAAACATGAACAGGAACCTTTATATCCGAAACTAGTTGTTACACTTAGTTTGTGGTACAAATGCAAGTGGTAGTAGTGGTCAAGAGTATTTTACTAATGTTTAGGAACGTATTTGACAGATTCTTTTTCTGATTTTGCTTACAGTATTAGAACCCAGTCCTAACTTAATTAATCAAAGGCCTATCATTTAAAGGTAACAGAGTCAGGAAATGTTTGTACAACGCTGCCGTATACGTCCACATGGATGGAGCCCGCGCTTATTTTCATTGCTCTGTGCTCGCTGCGAATGGCTATAAGTGACAAAGTTTACTTTACACGTAGTAATACCAACATCATTAACGTCTTGTCATCACCTTTATTTTTCTAGCTAGTCCGTAACCGTGTCAGTAGGGTGTAGTAGGTATATATCTGTAGTACCAATTTCGGCAACGAAGACCTCAAGGCTATGAGTTTATTCTACCTAGATTTCTAACCTAAAGTAAGTAGTAATTGGCAATAACTCGTAAAAATCCGATGTTGATTCTACCCTCTTTCAGATTAGGGGCGGTTTTGCATAAATTCCACGCATGTTTTGATTGCATTTAACTCGCAGTGTGCACAGGAAATCGTACATTCTACCTTGAAAAAGGTCAGGAATGGGCGATTTTTTAAAATGTTATACATTATAGAAGCCTTCATGAAATGTCCAAGTTTTCGACCTCGGAGTGCTGCTGCGGGCTCAGCAATGTCCATAAAACGCTGAAAATTACGACGTTTTTGGGTCACTCACTAATATCTCAAGGTGCGTCGTAGAGAAAAGTGTTCTTCAACCAAATAAAAGGTTATAAAATTCCCTACAGCTTTTGCCTTACACACTTTTTCATATTCTCAACCGTTTACGAGCAGCACACTTGATTGTGGCGGCAGGTAAAACACCCGTTTATTAGGGAATTTAATGAAAAATTGTATTTGTAGAAATTAACAATTTTGGTTATTCTCCTTCACTTAAGCTATATATCCTTGTTTGTTGCCAAATTTCATAAGTGTAAGTTATCGGTAAATGTACTTACCCTACGTACGTACCTTCTTATATGTTTTGACAAAGTTGCTCTTTGCGTATGACATTAATACTCATAGAGTAACTCTATCATACTTTTGTATACTTACCGCTAACCGGGGTATAATACAATCATGAAATTTAGCAACAAGCAAGGTTATTATAGCTCAAGTAAAGGGGAAAACACCTGTTAATTTGTACATATAAATCATAAAAATACATGTACAATTTGTAGCAATACGAAGTATGTAAAATATAAGAGAATATTATAAGCATTCATTCGGTAGAAGAACACTTTAGATATTATTGAGTGATCCAACTGAAGACTGAAGAAAAGACAACTGACGCACCTCTCAGTGATCATTATTCTAAAAAGTAAATTTCATGTCCTTTCGAACACCCACAACCTCAATCGTCGCCTGCCACATAACCAACTATTGAATCTGCCTCTACACCGCATCGGCTTCTATAGTTATCTCTTTTGCAGTTAAGACGATGAGACTCTGGAACGATCTCCACTCTGACAGCATTATCCAATAATAATACCCGCCCTCCCTCTCCGTTCAACCCACTTCAGATCACTTTATCTTATATTATGAGTTATGGGTTTCACTTTACCTTAGACAAAACATTTTTATTTGTTCTCTGCGATTTTCACATCTTCCGTATATGTATTGTAACATGTGTGAACTATTTTATTACGTATCCCTGGGGCTTACACGTGGAAAAGGCAGCGTAGGTGAGCCTACTCAATCTTATTCGCAATGTATCTCGCACCGAGACTGCCAAACATGTACTAGTTACGGACTCGGGTGATTCGTGTTACGCCTCAAATCCACCGCAGCATTAACAAATATTTTCGTGGCGGTTTATTATTCCGCATTTTCCTATTGATACATACTTTACAACACCCTCGCGATGAAAACCCTATACCTTACTTACTTACTGCGCTGGCTCAGCAATCCAAAGTGGGTCACACTGTGGGTCCGACACCAGAGATCGACACGTCTTCCTATCCTGCGCCATCTCCTGCCAATCGAGGATGCCTATATACCTATCCTGTCCTAATGTAACGTACAGCTACTCACGTCAGATTATTACAGATGCGGGTTTGGTGACGGCGTTCATCAAAGTGTGTGCGGCGCTGGGCCAAGCCACCAACTTGCGCACTGTCGAGACCAAAACTATCCAGAATGCTCTCGCACTCGCCGCCAAGACCAAGCAACCGGTCCAGGACTGCGTCGCCGAAATGGTCAAGCAACAGACCCTCCACCCTGAACACTATCTGAATGGAAGTCGGTAGTGTTAATAGTAAGCATTAAAAGGCTATTATAGGACACGAACCTTACATTTACAAGAGAAAATCGATAGCTTTTTAGATAGGTATCGGAATAATTACTATTACTATAAAGTAAGTATGTAAAGCTAGGACTTCACCTGCATAGCGCTTAACGTCCAAATAACGAAATAATAAACGTGTAATATACTACACTAGACTATCCGCTAAATGGGTGGCCACTCTATCCTTTGATATTTGAGAAAGGAGCAACTAGGGGCGTGCTAAATTCCTTTGATGTGCTGTGTCAAAGTTACCGCCACCCGCCAACCAATATCAAAGATTTTGACATATTAGAATAATTATTCTGTGGTCATTATCAATTAGCGCCCCGAAACCCGGCCATATCTGGGTACTATATCAAATAACGCACTAATTAATAACATTACACGCAGGTGTAGCCCTAACATAACAATAACCCTTGACAGATACGTTATGGAAATGTTAGGCATCTGTATTAGAATTTGTTTATTTATTTCCCTTTCCGAAAATAACTGAAAAAATTATCTCCATAAAGTCGACCTTGTCGATACCGTGCGGTGCTATGTTTTATGGTGTCGTCGTAGTACATATTACATTTTGTAAGATTTTGGGCATATTCAAATATATTTGGGCAAATATATTATTGCAACCAATTGCAATAATATATTTGGGGATATTATTGCAATTGGTTATGTTATTGGGATACGCTGTATGCCCCCTTCCTTCCCGTTCTTGAATTAAAATATGTCAATGCGGTGGACACCACAAAGGTCAAATGTATTTATAATAGATACTTATTATACATAGAACAGGCGGTGGACACTGTGTTATTTTATAAAAGAGTTTGTGGCACTTGACAGTGTCAAAAAGGAGTAGGTAGAGTCAGTAGATTCGAATTCGTGGCCTACTGTGTTTCGTCAAAGAGTGTCTGTACTGCGAGTGGCGTTTTGTTTAGAATGGGTTCTGAATGTCTAGAGCCTCTAGATGATCGGGGAAAATTGGGGACGTCTGATTATAAAAACAACATAAATTCTAGATATACGAGTATAGTACATTGTAATACATTATTCGTATTTATTATATACTGCCGAACTACCTTAATTTTGTCTACCTATCCAATTTGTTATCATCAACTATAGTCTCTTAAATACGACTGTAAAAGTAAAAGTTCACTGAGTACCTATCCATTAATTTGCCATTTGTAAATAATATGTAATACTTATTTCAAATAAATAAGTTAAATTTGTTTTCTGTTTTTTATTATTATATGTATAAATTTAAAAAATATATGCTTAGTAAATAATATTTTTTTATAATTGGACAAGCCAGGCATGTGACCGCCATCTCACCTGGTGGTAAGTGACAATGCGGCCGATGATGGAGCATGCCTGTCTAGGAACAGCCTATTCACTCTGGCCTTGAAGGCGTCTAGATAATAATGATCAGGGAACACACTCGCGGGTAATGCGTTCCATTCCTTGGCCGTACGCATTATAAAGGTTGAACTAAAGCGGCTCGTGCGGATAGCTGGAAGATCCACTATATAAGGATGAAGCGCTCGCCCGGATCGCGTCTCCCGATGGCGGAAAGGCGCCCCGGCGGAAAGAAGTCGTGCAATTGCTTCGCACACTCTCCAAAATGCAACCTGTAGAAAGTCGACAAACGCGCAACCCTACGCCGATGATCGAGGCTCTGCTTAGCTTCAATCAACTGCGGATCACCAATTAGTTTCTTTGCACGTTTTTCAATCGAATCCAAAGCGGCCAGTTGGTATTTGGCTGATCCATGTCAGAGGTGGCAGCGGTATTCAATGCAAGGTCGGACTTGTGCTTGATATAACTGAAGCAACTGCCTTGAAGTGAAGTACCGCTTGACCTTCGAGAGTATTCCAAGTTTATTGGCTGCAGTCTTGGCTTTTGATTCGATGTACTGTCCAAAGTTGGAATTGGTTGACAGCTCAACACCCAGGAGCTGTAGGCTGTCGGTAATTTCCACAGATTCTGGAAAGTCGGAGATAGATGGAATGGACTCTGTTTAGAGGAAAACAAACACGCCTGTGTTTTGGTCGCGATAAACGTTGCTAGATTGGCGTCACGAGGCCCTAATCTGTTCAAACATACTCCGAATTATTGGCCACCAGTCATTGCCATTTGGATCATATTTGTACCTATATAACACAACATAATGTAGTTAATTAGTTACACTCACCCTTTTGGAGAAGACATTTATTAACATATATTTTTTGGACACAAATGCGTGCAATATACAAAAATTTACAGTGAAAACGAATGTGAGAGCGCATGGTGGTCAGTTTACTAGCTGGTAGAGAACCTAAACACAGAACACACAGAGAGAGCCCAAATCACCTGTATGTAGGGTCCGTCGTTGGACGGAATCAAGTGGAAAAAGTTGGTATAGGGGTTCACCCGCCCAATACCAACTCCATTTATGCGTTGGCTCAGTGATGCAAAAAGGATCTTGATCTCCGACACAAAATGGCGCCGTCTTTGCCGTTCCTAAACGGTTTCCTTCCATCTCGGTCTCTGACAGATCCTTCAGCACTGCATCCAGCCACCGGTATCTAGTGCCACTGGACGTTTCTCATTCGGACGTCTGGAGCAGGCTCTCTTCAAGGCGCGATCCTCTCTCATCCTCTCCACGTGACCGAGCCAGCGCAGTCTCGCGATCTTGGAATCCCCAGTGATTTGGGCTCGCGTATTAGGAATAGAATAGAATAGAATAGAATAACTTTGTTGTTGAACTGTGTAGGTACATTTAGGTATTACAGATTATATTTGTGAGTCTCAACAGTTTGCCCATTTCGGACATACAATATTTAGGTCCTTGTGCTATCGGTGAAAGAATCGCACCGCTTTCCACCGACAGGGAGTTCATCCTCACACCTTGGAGCCAAATTGGTTGCGAAATATGCGGTTCCAAAGGCCCACGCACACTAAGGTTGTGGAATGAACTACCTGGAGAGGTTTTTCCTGGAATAGAGTTCTTCAAGAAAGGGGTGAAAATGTTACGGGGTCGACAATGTGTGGGTGATGCCCCTAGTATTGTAAACGTCTATAGGCTGTGGTGACTGCTTACCATCAGGCAGGCCGTAAGCATATTTGCCACCTTCACCTGGTATAAAAAAATCCATTACATACTCATTAATAAACCAACAAATAATCAAATATTTTCTCTTTAAAATATTAGTATAGAAAACCTCTAGCGTACCGAAATTCTAGAAATATGAAAGTTATTTCGGCTTCCATTTGCACACAAACAACAAACAATTTGGACGCCCTACGCGAATAAAGGCGAAATGATCACCGCGCCTTTTTGGCTTTTATTCGTTTAGTCGGTAGCAGGGATCGTTTTACATAAGTTGAATGTTTTTTACTTTTTTTTGTAATAAAATTGATTAAATAATAAAAGAAATCTATTTTTTACGCAAAATTAATTGCTTATTTCCTAGATGAATGATCATCATCATCATCTTGGCTTTAATATACCGTTTGTGCTCTCATGAACGAGGGCTCGGTGTCCGCCTTGACCATGATCCAGGATTTGGTAGATCAGGTAATTACAGAGGGATTTCCGTGACCCTGCTACCAGGGGAACCTGACCAGATTGGGACATGCTTACATATTAAGTTGCCTGAATAGGCAGGTTTCATCACGATGTTTTCCCTCACCGTAAGAGCATCTGTCACCATTTAACTAATGTACATTAGTCAGAAAAGAGTTATTGGTACATGGCACAGTGGGATTTGAACCCAGTACTCTCGCTTATGGGCCGAATACCCTAACCACTCGCCCACCGACGCTCCTATGTCCTAGACGAATAACAGCGTTTATGTTCCTTACGACACTCAACAGTCAGAAAAAGTTCAGTATAAAAGTTAACTACATTGTGAGGACACCTGCTCATTCAGGCGACTCGATGTAACCGTAACCCAATCTGGTCAAGTTCTCCTCTTAACAAGGTCTCGTAGGACAGAGTTTTACTAAATCTGTCAAAATCCTGGATCAATCCTGAAGCGAAATGGTCTATTAATGGAAAAGCTCTAGCTAAAAGACAGAGATAGTTGAACGAAAACGTAAACGTAAAACTTCGACAATAGCTTGCGCCATTCATTCATCATCTTGGCGTTAATGTCCCGGTTATACGAGGGCCCGCGGTCCGCTTTGACCATGATCCAGTATTTGGCAGGTCAGGTAATTACAGTGGAGCGACTGCCATCTGACCTCCATGACCCTGCTACCAAGGGAACCTGACCAGATTGGATCATGGTTACACATCCAGTCGCCTGAATGTGCAGGTTTCATCACGATGTTTTCCCTCACCGTAAGAGCATCGGTTAGTATTCAACTAATGTACATAACTCAGAAAACAGTCATTGGTACATGGCCGGAGCGGGATTCAAACCCGGGACCTCTGGCTTACGAGTCGGATATACTAACCGCTCGGCCACGTACGCGGCTTGCGCCATTCACATCACGAAAAGGTAACAAGTACATAGAAATAGACATCATCACATAATTAAAACAGCACCCTGTATAGAGATGAAGGATTGCCACAGCGAATCTCCTGGTTCAGTAGTCAGTAGAAGGTTATGTTAATAATCTCTACATAGGAAACCCTCACCTACGGAAAGTACGCCCTCCTCGCCTAGAGCAACCAATACCCTTCGCTTTTGTTTTGAAGACTATCATCAACATTTATCAAAAGTGCGGTTTTTAGCATTTTATAATTGCAGTTCGCCTGTTTTAAGACTATAGCCGCCTATCGAGTTTGACGCTCACTTTTATGGAGCTTCGCTATAACCACACAGCCCTCTATGGGCGGGCTTCTTCATTCTTCAATGGATGAGCAGCTAGTTCCAGTTCTTGATCTGTCGGTGATCATATAAAATGTGTTCGTTGCGCGCGTTCGCGTCGAAAATAGACATAGACAGCACTTTATTCGGCTCCACACTATATTCTTAATATGATGTTATCACGATATTTCCAACCATCTGCGGAGTGGCGAATTGATCAACGTTCCGTTTCAGAGTCCAAATGAGTCTCTCTAAGGCTTATGTCCGTCTCAAACAAATATAATTAACAATTATATCTACTAACTTGTTTATTTTTACTTCTCTGTTTAATATTAAGTCGTTTTCTAAAACTTTATTACTAGTGATAATTCTTACATTTTCGAACTTATTTCAATATCAATCTAGTCAGAACTACCATTGTATGACTTGGACTACTCGCCGGTATGATTTCACCAAATACTCGATCAGCTGCCTCCTGTTCTTACAGCAGTACTCGCCAATACCTGTGTATGTAATTCCCATTATGAGTTTAAAAAATCGGATGGGGCCATTGATATATTCCTATACATAAGTACCTATAGGCTGTGTAAAAGCACACTGCTGGTTAAAACGTTTAAACTAAACGTCTACGAGGGAGAGTCCCAGCATTCATTTAAATGAAAACAAGAATGACATCAATGCGAAAGATTGTGTATGTGTGTGTATGCTTGTTATATCTTTACATATAAATAAATAAATAGATAATCGTGGACAAATTCACACAGCGCTATCTAGCCCCAAACTAAGCAAAGCTTGTAATATGGAAACTAAAAATAAATGGATAAACTTCTTTTGATGAAATTTGGCACATAGCTAGATTAGGGTCTAAGCTACGATCCGGACACATCATTGCCTTTTCCATATTCATACATTTTCTCATGCATTTATGCCGGTTGAGGATCCTGATCTCCTGATCTGCCCTTTTCGGAGGAGGTCATTTATTTGATAAGTATATGTCCTTCTCGGGCGCCCTCACGTAGGGCCCACATAATTACACTCCATAGGGAACGCATTTCCACCGCATTTATTCGACTTTCATTTATCGTCTGCCCTAGCTATTAGGTCGCCGACGCTAATATTTTACATTTCTATTGTAAATCATATTCAGCGCTAAACCTTAGTACCATTTTGGTTACACGGAAATTTTTGTGAAAATTGAAAATAAATGTCTTGGCTGACTTTAGATTCGAAATTAGATGTACAGAGTAACGCCGTACATGCAATTTTACCTATAGCTGTAAGTAGGTCAATGCGCTCCGAATGTATTGCAACGTAGGTAAATAACTTAGACTATTACTATTTACAATAAATTTAGTGTTGAAATAGCATTCAAAGGGTTCGGTTATTATGGGGCTAGGTGGCGCTGTGTGAATCTGTCCACATTTTTTTTATGATTTCCCGCCTAACCCCCTAAACGCTCACTACACTAGACCTACCCAAAACAGCAGCAGCAACGAGGCCCACGACCAGCAGTAGTAGGGCCGAGCGCACGTCAGAGGCGCGGGCCGACGCGAAGCCCGGCGGCGGCGCGCACTGCGGCATGCCCGGGACCAGCGCGGCCTCCAGCCGGGCCAGGGCGCCGCCACCGCGGAGTTGCAGCAGGCTAGGAAAGCCACAGAGATGTGCTAGCTTTTTTATAGTGACAAACGAGCAGCTTCGTTTCTCACTACCCTCTGTTGGTCACTACGCGAAGATTCGAAAGAATGTTTATCTCGTACGATTCGGATGTGGAGTGAGCTAACAGCCACAGTGTTTTCTTTGGACTACGACATGGGAGCGTTCAAGAGGTTTATTAGATGTCTATTCAGAGGCGAGCGGTGTTTCTGATATCCATAGGCCGCGGTGACCAATTTCCATCAGGTGGCCCGCTTGCCTGTTTGTCTGCCATATAACATAAAAAACGCCAATCCACCGGATAGAAAGCGTCTGTCGCCCATAACATCTACGATGCTTGGAATCAAATTTCATGTCAAATGCAGAACCGCAAGTGCTTTACTGTGAGGACTAGGATTAAGATGATTTTAATGCTTCATGCCTGTAATTGCGCCGGCTACTTTATCCTCCAAACCTTAAAACAGCAAATGAAACATTGTTGCTTGGCGGCAGAAATAGTGAAGGCGGTGGTACTTACCCAGGCGGACTCCTCAGGTTTGAATAAATCTTACCACCTGATAATAAATGATGATGATGGTCATCACTATCACCATCATCGCCCATCACCATCGTTGATGTCTCTATGATCATTGACGCTATTGGCGCGATTGGCTGGTTACCAATCGCATTTCGTACAAAATGGTGTCCAGAAATTGCTTGTTTATTTATCCTATTTGCTTCATGTAATTGCTTATTCCATAGTACTAAAAAATATCAAAACGTTAAGTAACCGTTCATTCTGATATCAGATTGGGACTGCTATTGAAAGAAAGATAACGTATCGTATTGATCAAAGTTAATTCGATTCTCTTAGTGCCTGCTGGAACCATGATGACAAAATTGTATTACTTAATCAATTTTGCCCTTATGGTTCCAGTAGGCACTAACAGCTATCGAATTCACTGCATATATCTTCCCTTCCTTGGTAGCTAAAGAAATTACACTTCAAATGTTCGAAATAATGTTTGCACGCGGTTGTTGTATGCTGCGTTATCATTGGGTAGGTATGGAGGATTGATGCGCAATGCTGCACTGTAATTAGTTGATACACTGCGTTTGCCGCTTTCGTTAAACACAGGTGACTGAGCTTCAACGTAAAAAAGTCAATGCGTTCAAACACAACGCGTGTTCAACGCAGCGACTGCCTCACAAAACAGCTGCTCGCTTCTCTGCCTCGAGAGTAGGTACCTAGTTACAACTTGAAGTTCTTCAAGAAAGGTGTGCAAAGACTTTTAACAGGGTCGGAAACATCATCATCATCATCTTGATGTTAATGTCGCGGTTGTGCTCTCGCACACGAGGGCCCGGGGTCCGCCTTGACCATGATCCAGGATAAGGCAGATCAGGTAATTACAGTGGAGCGACTGCCATCTGACCTCCGTGACCCTGCTACCAGGGGCACCTGAACAGATTGGATTATGGTTACACATTCAGTCGCCTGAATGTGCAGGTTTCATCACAATGTTTTCCCTCACTGTAAGAGCATCGGTTAGTCTTCAACTAATGTACATAACTCAGAAATTAGTCATTGGTACCTGGCCGCAGTGGGATTCGAACCTCTCGCTTGCGAGTCGGATACCCTTACCACCTGGCCACCGACGCTCTCACAGGGTCGGCAACACTCTAATGATATCCCTGATAGGTATTACAATCGACCACAGGCTGCGGCAACTGCTTACCATCGAGTGGGACTTAAGCTTACCCATCTATTTTACCCAGTGGGTACGTTCCCAGTGGGTACGACCGGGAATAAAACTTATTAGGGTTTATAAATAAACTCACCCAAGAATAGTTCTTCTTCTTTTTTTATACCACCAAGGTGGCAATCAAGCTTACGACCTGCGTGATGGTAAGCAGTCACCGCAGCCTATGAACGTTTGCAATACCAGGAGCATCCCCCACGCGTTGCCGACGTCGTAAAAACCGATTTATCACTGATTCGTTCGAAAATTAAGCGAAAAGATTAAACGCCAAGATAATGATGAAGACTCTAAGAGCAACAAGGTGGGGTTGGTTACATGAGAACTTATGTCAACGCTGATAAGCCACTTTCATGACTAGGGGCTCTATTCTTGAATCGCTCGCCTCGATTTGAACAGTTTTCAATCTTGAGAAATTAAATCAGCATCATAAATCATCATCAAAATATCGAATTTTTCGTTTCGATAATTAAAATTGAAAACCGTTCGAATCGAGGCGAGCGATTAAAAAATAGAGCCCCTGACTGTACCTCACAAGCATCGGGCGGGCGTACGGCGACTGGCGCGGCAGCGGGAAAGCGAGTTGCGCACGAGTGGAGTGCACGGGCAGTTCACGAACTGCGCACCGGCCGCGGGCCTGGCTCAGCGACCTGGGAGCAATTAAGGGTCGGATAACACTCCCAAACGGACATTTGCCTAAGCACTGTAGCGTGGCAACTACCTGCTTTGTTTTGTGTGTCATTCTCGTTTCAATTCTTTTATTCGTAGTTTCCTTTCTTTTTATCTCTCCCTTTTAATAAATTCCTAATTTAAAATCGTTTTATAAAAAATCTGCGTTGGCATGCATATTTTTCAGTTCGTTAGAGGCGGACGCTTTTATTACGATTATACTTATTTTTTTGTGTTATTATTTTTATCAGTTTTATTATCAGTCAGTTTAGTATTTTATCTGTAAGCTCCTAGAACACCGTCTAAAACGACATTTCCGTGGTTTTGCTCCATCTCACAAATTCAACGTGCTCTCGGAAGTGCTGGCCTGGCTGGCGGCTGACACACTACCGGTCGTCGACGTAGCGCCACAACACTACTCGACTCCAGCCACATATATCCGTGCATCACACAGGACACTTGGTCCTGATGACTTGAACTGTAGACACTGCATAGGGGCTGCCTGTAGCTCCGGTGATATGCAGTAGTTTATTCGGGGATCGCATCGCATCGCAGAACGCATATTTCTGTAATTGTGGCAACTACTGCCTTGAGTCCGGTTGAGATTTAGCAGTCTGCTATCTGCTGCAGCTTTATCGCTAACTTAGACTGTCTCCATCCCGCTGTGCTGTCCCAGCGCTTGTTGTTTATACATTTAATCACGTCGAGAATAATGTACTGGAAGGAGAGGGGCAAAAACGGGGCAGGACCAGCAATTCTCATCCCCGACCCTTTTCTTGCCAGCTCATCGTTGTTGCCCATTGAGTATCCATTGTAGTGTGACCCAGTTCACCGAAGAAATGTCCTGTAGAAAACAGTGACTAGGCATTAAAAAGAGTTGGTAGGGTTGGAGATCGCGGAATCTATATGTACAAAACAAAGTCGCTCCTCGCCGTGTGTCCCTATAATATAAAATAATAAAATAAATATGCTTGGACATATTCACACAGCGCCATCTAGCCCCAAAGTAAGCAAAGGTCTTTTTATTACATACTTATTATGCATACACCCAGACCAGAATCATCATTTTAATTTCTGCTCAGCCGGGAATCGATCCCGGGACCTCTGCGTGGCGACCGGCATGTTAACTAACTGACCCACTCAGGTCGTCAAATGTATGAATGTATGTACGCTTAGATGTTTTAAACTACGCAACTGATTTTAATGCAGTTTTTAACAAAAGATAGAGTGATTCATGAAGAAGGTTTATAAGTAAGAAATAAGGGAAGGTAGGGATAAAGTAGGTGTATGTTGGGTCCACTGGTTGAAAATATATAGAAGAGAACGCTACTTCCTATTTTTGGTTTACGGAGATCCTAGCTTATCGTAACTGCAATAACATGACTGTTGCTACTACTCGTATATTCACGTTTCACTGCCGGAAACAACACGGCTACTTTAGTTCACGGAGGACAAAAATCCCCAAGGTGTGGAAAAATTTACTGTCGATAACTAGAAATCGATATGCTAATGTCATTATTGTGCGCCACGGTTGTACGAGCACAGTGTGGTTTGGTTTTTTTTTCCATTGTGTGTTCATTTGAATACTAAAGTAGTACCCATATATGATTTCTGAGAATCCTTCCTCACGTATGTTATCGTTGCTTTCCAGAATATATCAGTGTAACCATCCGACTACGTGAATTTACTTAAATAACAAACGCTGAGATAGAATCAAGTATGCCTCCATAAACAGCACATTGCAGCAAAAATATCTGTTTCACAGTTATATAAGTAGTTGTGCCTACAAGAAGTCGCCAAGTAATCGCATAGATAAGGTTGCAATGGTTCGTAATTTTGGGTAAGATCTTCGTGTCGTACGTACCGGTATATATTATGTGTGGACTTTTTTCACATCCTCAGTCCACTACTGGACTTGAGCCTCTTCCACATTAGTGGAGGAATTTGCCACAACCTCTACGCTTGGCGGGCGGGTTGGAAGCGGCTTGTACGCCCGTCATGGAATAGGTTAGTTTTACATTCAACTCTACCGGATCCTACATGGCACCCTTGGACCGAACACAATACGGTAGAAGTTTGTTAATTGTAAGCCGAAAATTTTACCAATGTTGAAATAAATCTATAGCCACCCACCCAACACAAGTAAAAGGTGTATTTTTGGCAGGTGGAGAACTTTAAATTGAAATAAAACAAACAAAGTTCCAATCGGTGAAATTAGCTCTATTGAGAGATAATTTGATGGCATATATGATTGAATATGGATTTGGTCGCGTGTTTATTAACTTAATCAATTTACCAAAAGTGAGCTTCACCGCCGAACAAAATATTGTATGTGGAAAGAAATGAACATCACGTATAATAGCTACAAGATTGTGTGATCTAACTCCATTACATTATTTTATTTGGAGATACGTCGAGTGCCTTTTCTACACCGATAAACCAGAGACGATCGAACGGTATTAGCGAAATACGGCCGTCATTGTTGCTAAAGTGTATGAAAATAGGATACCTATCCAGATTGGGCCATCTACGCGTCAGTCACGGCAGAAACATTAGCAACAAATATTCTTATCAATAAAGCTAGTTTCACTGATACTAAATACATTTTATTTGTTATATTTCAATTTAAAGTTCTCCGTCTCTTAAAAAATATCGCTTAGTATTTTCAACGCTTTCTCCTACCCACCTGCTTAAAGTCGTCCAACAGTGGACTGCGAGGTGTCCATGATGATCAATTTACCTAAGAGTGGAACGTGCAGCCCGCTGACCAGCGAAAAAGGCAAAGTCTTGGCTAGCTGCGCGCGCCAGGCCCTCCTCCGCCGAAGATACCAGGTTCTCAGCGTTGGAGTATCCACGGATGTAGATCGCGTTCAGCTGAGCATCTTTAGTAGACTGCGAAGTAAACGGAATGAAAAGGGTTATGAATGAATACATTTATTTCAGATAAAAAGTCGCTTTTCTTTTTGGTAACTATAATGTGGCTGAAAAGCGAAGCTGCCCAGAAATGTGAGGCCGACCCGTTCTTTTTTTAATTATAGAACCCACACAAGAGGATATGTAAGTACTACGAATAGTCGAAGATCGGGTCACAAAAAAAATTTTTTTGAGCCCGTTTAGTCCAACGTTTTGTGGGTCTCCTAAACCTCAACTATCGCTATGAAGTGGACTTTTTTATATATTCGATGACGTAGAATAACTTCGGCGCCCTCAAAGCGCGATATATTTTTTTTTTTAAAGACTGAAAAAATATGTTGATTTTGACTAAAGGAATACCGGCGGCAATTAGGTAACAGCTTGGCTTACGAACAAGCTACGATGTCTAGAATGTTATGTTTACTAGCAGGTCCTTAGCAAGGTATCACAAATAAGCCCACCATGAGGTACATTTGATCCGCCCCATTCCTGATGTATCCGATCTTGAAGGTGGGGGAGTGCAGCACGGCTGCGACCGTGTCAAGGCTGGCAACGCGGACGGAGAGCACCGACGTGATGAACGCAGCGTATGCGTTGTAGGTCACCACAGCGAAAAGCAGGCAGGCGATCAGCAGCACGCTGGCAGACGGACTGGGCGGCGTCCATGTGCCTCCTGATGGGTTGAATTCGTAGGCTCAGGATCTTCTTCAAGACAGTAAAGTAACTGATGTAAATGCAAAGTACTTGCAAGTTGGATGCATTTTTGGATGAGAATGTCCCAACCGACCAATAAAAATACCCAATGTAATCATCGACAATGCATCGACTTCCTTTCTCTCTATATATATCTATCTTTCTCTGCCTGTAAATCACAAAGTAATAAAAAAAATCTGGATGAAAAAGTGATTAACGATTTTATTAACATTTTATCAATATGCGTAGTACTTAAAACTTAGGCCTTTGCAATGAATATGTGTTAGGTCGTTATTGGTTAGTCGGGAGGTGTTCTGTCCGTACTTCTGTGTTAACGGTACGACACTTATACCTAACTATAAAGCTATTTTTCACCGGAAGGTCAAGGCGATGTGAAACGAGAGGCGTCGGAAATTGAAATCTCGGGCAAATTCCCCCCCTTAATTTTCATTCATTATAACTTACGCTCAACATTAATAAGTCATAACGAGACCGTCGACAAGAAGATGCAAAGTCCATGCAAAGTGAATTTGATATAAATAAGAGCGGTAAACTTTCTTTAGAATTCCCAAATCCAATCGTTAATTAGTCAGTCCTTGATTCCTTGTATTTGAAAATTAAAATAAAATGTAGACGGAAATAAAAACACAGCCGAACGGTAGTAAAAATAAATCACCTAATCATAAAGTAAAACATTAATATCCCGGTTGTGGTCTCGCGCACGAGGGCGAGGGGTCCGCTTGGCCATTAGGTATATCAACCATTATAAGTAGCGAAGACCATGGACTGCATGGATCGGCGTCGGTATTCTTGCCTAGCCCATAGACGTACACGTACAAAAAGAAATTAAGATCCTACATTTATGGCCTCTTCTTTGCTTATTACTATAATCCTATCTATTTGAATAAAGTGAAATGCCAACCGTCCCGGCCCGCGACAAGGCGATTTAAGCAGTCCGCAATGTCTTGCGGGAATGCAATACATTTACGAGCTCGCGCGAGCCTACACGTCCACTCCCTAATTTCTTTTACTTTCGGAGAATGCATTACCACCGAGGACCAGTTTAATAGCCAACCCTGATAAAACAGGAGAGCTATTTCATCCAAATAGCTAATTATACTTATTATGAAGATTGATTGAAAGACGTTCAATTTTTAAATTTTCGTCACGCTACCAGTGGCAAAGCAGCTTAGATTTGCTAGAACTTAAGAGCTCGCAGACCGACGAAAACTCGGACAGAACTCGGACGTCCAGTGCATAAGTTGTCCTTAGACAGCATTTTCTCGAATTCCGATGGGATCGCATATCATTTAACATCCCTTCTAAATACTACAGGAGGATATACCTTGCTGGCACAATATCCCGGTTGACCAAATGAGGGCTTCCGTATAGCTGAGGGGCCGCCGGCCTTGGCGCGGGGGTGCCAGCCGGCTGACCAGCACCAGAGCCAGCGCCGCGGCCGCCGCCACCGCCACCACGCAAGCCACCAGCCTCGCGCTGAACGGAGCCAGGAAAATGTCACGCACCGTCGACGTCTCTTGGTGGCGGATGTAGATGTTGCACCTGGAAATTGTTGTGGAGCTAACACATGGCCAGTTTTAGCTTCGGTAGTGCAGAACGCTGAAAGTGGTGTAGTTTTAAAATAACATACGCGTGTTTTAACTGCTCGCTGTGGTTGGTGTCGGGCGCGGTCCGGCTCTATCTGGTATTATCGGATACGGTCTGGCCGTAGTCGGTGTGAGGTGGATGCGGCCCTGGGATGGCCGACATATCTCTGTATGTTTCCTTCCTACTTTCCTACCCCGTCCTTTTTGACAATTGAAAGATATATTTAATGTCCTAATCCATAAATAAATGTTGAGTTTGGGTTTGACTTTGCTGTGATAGATGGTTTGTATCACGTTGCAAAATAAAATAATTATTGCTCGTGAAAATAAACCAACATATTCAAGCAGTTTTACTTTGTTTGACAATTATTACCATCTCCCCAAACTCAAACAAATTTTTAAACTACATAATACCATGCACGCTTTGACATGTACGACACCATCAAACAAAAAAGCGCCGCGGCTTTAAGCCAAAAACTTTTTGGCCGTGCATTGTACCTATGTATATACCGGTATCATTAATCACTCTTATAATCAACATTCCACCTTCGCATACAAATTCGCCGCTGAGAAGACTAATGACTATGTACTTACATGGTCTCAGCAATTGGGAATATGAAGTTCATATCGTTGTGTCTTGCCGCGTGAGCGGTGACGGGCTCCAGCGCCAGGTCTACGGAACCGTCCATCAACGCGCCAAGCAGCCCCGTCCACAAACCCTCGTACGTACGGAACCCTAATTTGGTATAGTACCGGGTGACAGACCTGTCGGCAAAATTCAAAAAATGTTTGTTATGTCATAATTCTATGTATTACTTTCATGTTAACTTTTCATAACGTGTATTACTTGCATGTTAACTTTTCATGACACTACTCAGAAAAAGTAGTCCTAAATTGAATAGGTGCTCCAAACTATCTACTAACATTCATTAAGCATGACGGTAGGTAGACTCTGTTATTTATTAGATAGATTAGGCGGAATCTGTACGCTCGACATTTATCGTTTATTTCTGATTTTCTAGAATTCCTGTGATCCGTATCACGATCCGTCAGTCCTACACACTCGCTAAATATCGAGCATCTAGCATCCGCCTTATGGAAACTTATGACTTTCAAAACTAAGCTACATCTATGCACCCTTCGTATTCTAATCTGTCAGATACTACAAAAGCGACGTTATTTTTAGCACAAGGAAAAAGCTTTTAATTTGAACATTTTCTGTGGCTTTTGTACTTAGGAGCACATACGTGGTATTCATCCGGACAGTCAGGAAATGCAGCACATCATCCAGCGATTCCGGCGCTGAGGGCCCGTCGTCGTCTAGCGCTGGGGCGCTGTCTCCGCTGGAGTTGCAGCGGCCCACTGTCATGTCCTCGCCGAGGAAGTTGCGAGCCTCGGTCGGATACGGAGGGTCCACTCGGGACATCGATTGCTCGCGGTCCCAGTTTCCTGCAGTATAATCACTCTAAAGTGCTTCCAGTTAGTGGTACGTGTACCCCTGGATATACGAGGGAGGGCATGATGGGGTACGCACAGCAATCTTAAATCCGAATTCAGTATCAATATGTACTATAACCGCCTGCCAAGCGTGGAGATTATGGCAATGACCTCCCCTTTCGTGGGAGAGGCCCGAAGTCCTGCAGTGGACTGTTATGGGCTGTGATGATGATGTACTATAAGAGGTACGCGAGTACAAGGTTTTGTATTTTAGGGAGTTGCGAGTTAATAGCTGTCTTCAGGTTGTACGCACGAAATTTTCTTTAGGAAGTACAGGTTTAAAGTATATTTCGCTGCTAACTAGCGGCCGGCTTCGCACGGGTTTTCTAGATTTTGCTTTACTATAATTGCATGTATTAAACAAATAAGCCTTCATGCAGAAAATCTGTAACCGATGGTGAAAACCGCTTTAAAATCCGTTGCGTAGTTAAAAGACCTAGGCGTACATACGTACAGAGAGGGACAGATGGCGAGAAGCGCCTTTGTTTTATACTAAGTATAGATAAAGAAGACGCTTATCTTTGGCTTTTGTGGAAACTAAACAATTTTAAGATAAAAATGCGGTTATAAGAAAAATAAAAAACAATTAAGGGCGACAACGATGACAATGACCGGGAGGTGCCGGTGTCTTTCCTTTCATATAATTAGAGTACGGTCGCGTTCACAAGTGCCTGACTTAAAATTCATATTCCTATGCAGCTGTTAAAAGGTTTTATATCATGTAGTTAGCATACCGTATCGCTTGTAGTTCTTTTTTATAACAATTCAAAATCACTTAGACAATTTTCGTTTTAAAGGTCACTTAAGTTTTGTACTTTCAAAAATTTTAACATGATGAAAAAAAATTACCATTTATATAGATACTTACTAAATTAAAAATAAAATTTTGAGGCTGTATTATCAAAAAACATTTAATTTTAATTTATAAGACAAAGTATGGAAATTCATTAAAGCAATGTTCATTTATTAAATAAAACTTGAATTTATTGAAAATATATTAATTTATTACATTATTCTGCTATTATGAAATTACAATTTACAATTATACAATATATAATTACAAACTAAAACTACATATAAATAAAAACCTTAAAATTACTTAAATAGGTAAAAAATTTGCCCCAAGTCCCCTGAATACGGAAAAGTCCCCAGAAGGCTGGCCGCGTTGCCCCGCTGGATGGCGAGGCTTATACGCTGTCCCAAATAGAGGCCAGCCTTCTGGTCCTTACTAATGTCGACCAGGCGCTTGGCTAGTTCCCTATATAGGGAATGTGCGCCTGGTCCCCACGGCCCCAGAGTTTCCACGCCAAATGGCGCAAATATGTAGTCGCCACTGAGACATGCGTATTTGCGCCGTTTTGCGTTTTCAGCAGAGGCGGCACCGGCCCCTGCTTGACACGCAGTGGCTGGAAGATGGGACGACGCGAGGGTATCAATGCACGTAGCATCCCAGACCAAGGGCCGTCCCAGTTTCCAGGGCGTGAGTGTCATTCCGTCGGGTCTTTTCCCATCATCGCGGGCTAAACCGTTGGGTTCCAGCACTGCGGGAGCACCAGCGGAGGCAAAGGCCCGACGGATGACATCATTGAGGTCCGCGTGGCGTGGAATGCGTCCGGCGCTCCTACTACACGACAAACCATGATGGCCGAGCTGGTCTACAGGGCGGCCACAGTGGCAGTCGTGTGGAGCGCTGCAGGGAGCTCCAAGACGTAGGGCCGTGGCATTCCTGAAAGTAGCACGGTCGAGCAAAGTGCCAATGATTTTTGAAGGCATTGCCTGGAGCCAGAGGCCCGACTCCCACTCGCCAGCAGCTAGTAAGCGAGCACGCTCTGCAGAATTGGTAGTTGCGTTTAAAAGTTTGTTTCGCGCCAACCTACAGAGCGGCTCGTCCCATAGCCGCTGCGAATAAGAATTAGTGGGCTCTGCCTCCGGGCAAGCCAACTGCCACGCGATTTTAGCCTCGGTAGAAAAAGCCGATGGAAAGGTCCCTAGTTTAGACAATAATTTATCCACTAGGGACTGCGAGCTGTGTACCGAGGACAAAAACGCTGGCAAGGACACACTAGACATTTTGCGAACGTCCAGACCACCATAGCGAATAGGCAATGATGCCTGCTCCCAAGAAGAATTTAAATAAAATAAGCTATTAGCCTGAAGTTGACGTGTATAAGTGTTTCTTGTAAACCTTAAATTTAATAAATATGTTTGAGTTTTGAGTTTGAGTTGACAGCTAATAGGCCCATCTTTTAGCCAATTCCATTTGTTTAGAAATGCATCTGTATGTGGCAGTAGATATAATTTTTTTTCTGGATGTTGAATAAATGCTACTGTAACGTAAACTGGCATATAAATTTTCCTACTTATCGATAATAGTATTACGGCTACCTCGTAAAAGCTTTCTCGGATTTGAATCTGATGCAGTCCTTAAGCGCTCTGAAATTGGGATGTTGACGACCTGAGTGGTCCCGGGTTCGATTCCCGGCCGGGCAGAAAATAAATTGATAAATTTTAATTCTGTTACGGGTCTGGGTGTTCTATGTATATGTATATATTTAAAAAAAAAAGTATATAAATAGTATATCAGTTAGCTAGCACCCATAGCACAAGCTTTGCTTAGTTTGGGGCTAGATGACGGTGTGTGAATTTGTCCACGATTATTTATTTATTTATTAACCCTAGTAGCTTAATTAAAAACATGCTTGAAGTATTTTATCAACTTACCTAGAAAATGGGCATAGAGCGTTGAATTATGACGTACTTTGAAGTACTGAACGACATGTATACCCTGAGAAATCCCATAGAAGCGGTTGTCTTTAATCCATTTATTGTAATGAGGTCGAAGCGAAAATTTGCTCACGTTCGTCATTTCAAAAGCTCTCGAGTAGTTATAGCTCAAAACGCCTCCCAAGAATATTGGTATAACGCTCCCAGACTTCTTGTAGGTTTGGTTTCTCGTGAGATTTCTGTATCTTTCCGTCGTGCGGTAATAGTTTCTTTCGTATTCGGTCGTGTCACAATTTTTATCCCAAGTGCCACGTCGACATTTCTCCTTGCTATAATAATAACGGTGGCTCCTATTAAAGTTCCTTCGCCGAGATATCCCGTTGTCATTATTACGCTTATTCTTATATATGAAATTATTAACGCACAAACCCAGCGAATCGACACTTTTACGATATTTGTAGAAAGGATATCCAACAATAATGTTTTGATCGAAGCGCATTGAAGAGGAATTCAGTATTTCATTAATATATTTGATGTCAAGACTTGATCGTGTTGCAATCAACCAATCGTACGCGTCTGTGTTCATTTGCTGTTCAGTAAGCTGAAATGTAATAATATATAAATAGGTACAATTACAAGCAGAGGCATTAATACATCTTTTGGGCTTATTACATTTGAATAAATTCAGTAGCCTAAATTCAGAAACAAAAAAGTGAGACAAATCAAAGTAGAATCATAGAATTTCTCATAAAATAAGGGAAATTTTTGTATCACGGCTATTGAAAAACAGAGCGACATGTAACATAGTATAAATGATACATACTATGGACCCTATTCTATGAGCAATACATTCCACTTTGATTCGCTCTCACGCTTTTTGTTTCTGAATTTAGTCGAATCACAAAATAGAAAACTAATAGAAGGTCCAATCCCGTCGTCTTCGACACTAGGGTTGCTACTGTATTTATTCTTAATTTTGAAAAGAGTATTTATAGATCGAATAGAATTTTAAAGATCTTTCACAATAACATGTCCCTTGCAAAAGACCAATATCTAATCCTTGCCATAATGAGATCATAATTGCTTCCCAAGCTGATCAGATTGTTTTCAAGTGTATTAGATTTTCCATACCAGCAGACATTATGCCTTTAGTAGGCGTAATAGTAATCTACTGTTTATTCACTTTTTAAAAATATATCGCCATCTTATTATATCATCAGACCCTGAGAATAACCTTTCCCTAACCTGGGATTTGACCCACTTCCCGGTAATCAATTGAATTGAAAATTTCATTCATATGTAAATTGATGAAAAGGCAATGTTATGGTATTAGTCAGTTGATCTGATGATGGAGAAGGAATGTAGTCAGCGATTTTTTAAATATTAGACTAGACAGGCATTTCCGACTAGAAACTTTGTTTCTTATTCTGTTAAAAACTGTTACGTGATGCCTGAAACTGTTCAACTAGTCCTAGGGTCTCTAGCGGAAGACCTTGGTCAACCTCGCTTCGCCATCGGCATTAGAAGTCGTAGCGGTGTTGAAGTTCGACTAGCCTCAAAGTCTGAAATTGTCACCCATCAGTTCTTGGAGTCTGCGTGAGTTGCTTGTATGTTATTAAGTAATCTTAGTTGCGTACAAGTACTTTTATTTTATCAATAATTCGTTTAATAAAATAATATTCAATTTAAGTCGACACTACAAGGAATTCTCGCGTTAACAATCGCGACCGAGCACTGCTTGAAACTGCTTGAGAATGCTTGTAAACGTAACGTCAATATGTGCGTGACGGAAATGGCGCATTGTTTACAGTAAACCTTCTGCTTAGGGCGGGCCGTTCTTTATTCTGTGGTCGAATGTAATAAGTGTATTAGTCCTCACAGTGACAACGCATATGCGATTCTGCATTTTTGTTGCCTGCAATCGAAATGCATGAAACGTCATCCACGTTTGTTACGGGCGACAGTTACCGCTTACACAGGTGACCTGTCTACTCGTTTGTTTCTGAGTAGCGTAACAAAACCGGCCAAGATGTGCCGTGCCACTTGCAGGGTTGGGTTCCGTAGTTGTACGAAATGTTTGCTAATCCAACGAATATTACATGTTAACTTGAAGAGTCCACTTAGCTGTGACAAATTTGCTTGTAAATTCTTTATATTATACTATTGTGTTTAATACTTTACACGTATCCAAATATTACGGTTTAGCAGCTAGAGGGTATGTGTTTCTAACAAAAAAATATATTGTGAAGATAAAAAAAACCTTAAAACTTAAAACGGAAACCTTAATCCAAAAACGTATTTAAGATACTCTACTTTACGCGTAGCGGTGGTACCCAATTAAGATTTTATTGTACACTTTGTCGACGTGAATAGTATGTATGAAAAATCAAATTTCAGCTCTCTAGTACCAATAGTTTTTGAGAGAAAGCGTGGACGGACGGACAGATGGATATGGCGAAAGTATAAGGGTTCCTTAAAACTACTACGGAACCCTAAACAAGGTATGAAAGCTACGCAAAATTTATTATAATATGCGTGAGGTATATTATCACGTTGGCATTTTACACAATCTTTTATTTATTTGCATTTTATACTTTGGGTGCGCTATTATCTACTTACAAATTTTTCCGCTTTCTTATTCAAAATAGGCTTATTCATAATATGGGATTTCATGGGGCTTTTCTCAAACGGATTTCACTACTGTTTACACACACTATTTATTAGTTTTACTTCTCAAGGTCGTCGAGGTAACGTATTAAACTCCTACTAGAAAGGTACGTTACGTGTTTTATTTGTTTCTACTTAAGTGAAACGGGCGGATTGCTAACTTCTTCAATATCGAAACTTTCTTCGTACTTGACGAATGGTCCCCTTCTCAAATTTAAGGAAGTAAATACCACGCTATGCAATGCGGCCAACAGATTCCAATAACACACATCGGCACAAAATATAAAAGGTATATAAACTAGACGGTGTGTATTATTTACCGCCTAAGTTTCTATGTTCATGAGTTTGTATGTTGGGGGTAATCTCCGAAACTACTAAACTGATTTCCTGCATTGGTACTGCTATGGAAATTCCCGGTTATTCCCGAGTGACATAGGCTACTTATCATCGCGGAAAAATAATAGGGCCCTGTTGAATATTTACAGAAACTGGTCTGCGGGTGAAAATCGCGGAGGACTGCTGTGTTATCCACACATACGTACATTGGAGCATCGGTGGCCGAGTAGTAGCGTATCCAGCTCAAAAGCCGGAGCCGATAACTCTTTTCTGAATGCTAACGGATGTTCTTACGGTGAGTGAAGGTTTGTAACCATGATCCAATCTGGCCAGGTTCCCCTGGTAGCAGAGTCACGGAGGTCAAATGGCAGTTGCTTCACTGTAATTACCTGATCTGTCAAATCCTGGATCAAGGTCAAAGCAGACCTCGGGCCCTCGTGCGCGAGAGTACAACCGGGACATTAACGCCAAGATGATTATACTTTTATATATCAGTACCTACATGTTTGATGATCTTCCTAGTGCTCCGTGTAGCGTTGCTAGAACTAAGCGGCGGTACCAGTATCGTGAGGCCGAGCCGCGAGCGCATTCGCGCGACGCCCTGATCCCTGCTCATCGCAGCGCCCACGCCGTTCACGGAGAGGCACTTGGCCAGCCGCATTACGGCCCAGTTGCAACCTTGGTGGGCAAATAATATATGGCATGAGTACATCATACACAAATTACCGCAGTGCCGTCTTTACCTGGGGGTTCACCGGGTGTAGAGTCCTAAGGGGCGCAAGACGAGTGCTATAATTTCGATATTTCATTGAACTCTTTCATTATTAACGCCATTGCACCGTTTCGTACACTTCGTTTTATTTTTATGTCGTACGTTAGGCAAACAGGCAAGTGGGCCACCTGATGGAATGTGGTCATCACTGCCTATTGACATTAGCAACACAAAGAGTATCGCCAATGCGTTGCCCACCTCTATAACACGTTGCTCTGGCAGCTAAAAGGCAAATGCCACTCCACTGCCAAAGCCACGGTTTCCCAAATCCCCACCCCATGAAGCACTGGAAACCTTACTCATCGGCAGAAACACAATACTATTTAAAAGAGTATTATTTAGCTGCGATATTCTGTAAGGTGGAGGTAAGTCCCCAGTCGGGCGGCTCCAATTCGAACAAGATACCTCGCTATGCCCTACCTCACGTTACGTCAGCTACGGCCCACCTTCATCGATTAATTGACTTTTTATGATTTTGTGTAAGTATATTAATATTGCCGGGTGGTGTCCGGCAGAGTAGGGTAGCTCCAACCCCTCACACTCATGGGTGTCGTTCAAGGCGACTAATGTTTACAAGACAAAATATCTAGGGTCTCAGTAAGCTGGAAGAATGGGCAGCAGCTTTTCCCATTGTTATACCTACGAGTATTTATAACACTGCGATCTCCAACCCGCGTGTCAAGTGTCGAGATTATGGCAATAACATCCCATTTCGTGGGTGAGGCCCTAAATCCTGCAGTGATATAATAGATATATACACGAATTGGAACCCCACATGACCATGACTCATTGTATGGATTAATGTTATGGCAAGTGCGTCATTATACATTTTCAAACTAGATATTTTCAAAAAAGAGCAGCCGTGTCTAGCCATTGGCTGTTTAATAAGCAAAATGTGGATAAGTATTTTGTGAACATGGCAATATATCAAAACGGACACGGTATCTGGCCACCCCGTTTAGAAATAATGCCTTGATGGTATAATACCCTGTTTAACAAAGTAAGAGTACCATACTATCGTAAATGTTTATAAGTAAATAGTGAACACCATAGACCAGAAACTGGACAAGGGTTTATTAGACAACGCGATATTTAGTCTCGACTAATTAGACTGTCTTACTGTCTAATTACACAAGCTCGCTATTACACCGCGCTGATTATCACATGCTTACTCATTCAGAGTTGCCATTTCGGGTATTTTTACTCGATTTCAGGTAATTCAGGCTCTGAGCGGGTATTTCGTTCTTTATTTAAATATTGCACGAGTAACGTTTATAGTGATATCGTTACCTACGTAGCTAAAGATTGAGTTACCCTTACGAGTAATAAAGGTATTGGAAATATAAAAATAGAAAACGCTGCTGCCCATTTTCCAGTCTATGGATACTCTAGTTCTTTTGTCTCAAAAACATTAGTCACCTCGTACGACACCCAGGAGTGTAAGAAGTTGGTGCTATTCTACTCTGCCGGACACCACACGGCCAATAAATAAATAAACATAATATCCAATATCCGTGATAGCTAGAAAAATTAAATAATTACATCAAATTTAAATTTATTTTTAACTTATTATTGTTTAGTCGGCAGCAACACTGAACTGCGTGCTGACTAAACGGTCTAACTCGTATTACACCGCGTGATATTTAGTCTAGCGCGGCTGAAACCACTCGGACAGACTTCTTAGACTGACTAACATGAATTACTCTTATTGCACTACGCGTAGACTTACTAAGACAGACTGAATGGTTTAATAGCCCTATAGCAGCGATTTCCAAATAGCCAATAGCATGGACCTTCGATCCCTGCCATGGAGGGAGATAGATAGCTGGCCAGCGGTGTTCTAAATGAGGACTACAATAATGAACAACCAAATAACAACAACAAATTATTGTATATTATGATGTGCACGAGTTGAGTGTCGAGGTCAAGTGGCGACCACGTACCGGTAGACGTAGCGTGAGTAGGCCTCCCACAAGGTGGACCGACGACCTAGTAAGATCTTAGGTACCAGGTCGATGCGGAAGGCACTGGACCTGCCTTTGTGGACATCTCTGGGGGCCTATGCCCAGCAGTGAGCGTCTTTCGGCTGAAATGATGATGATGATGATGTGCACACAAATAGGTCAGGAACGAAATATTATCCTACTTATACCTATCACAATGCGAAAGTTGGTAAATGTGTGTTGTGTGGTGTTTGTTACTCTTTCACGCAAAGTCGACTGACCGGATTTTGTTGAAAATAAAAAAGTTTATTCAGTAATACCTTACGAGTAGGTAATTTTTTTGACATAAACTGCCAAACAACGGAGTAGTTTGCAATTCAGCTACAACGCAACTCTGTTATCCAGGTGTAACTGTACTTAGATATAGTACCCGTGTACTTAGATATAAAAGACCTGTAATTTTTCATAATATCAACTCTCCGGTTGACTGGTAGAGAAAGCTATGAATCTTTAAGTCCGCCATTGTACGTAACAATGCATGAAATTTAAATAAATAAATAAATATAGCTCATTGGATCAACTGATTTGAATGAGATTCAGCATGGAGATAGTTTAGGGTTAAGACCTACTCTTCGGCTGCTCTTCGTGAAAACGAGGTCACGGGCAAAAACTAGTATTTTGTAACACCCGTCGCAGACGAGGAGTGATGTCTGTCTGTAGTATCATATCTCCTCAACGGCCTCACCAATTCTGTTACGGTTTCTTTATTTAAGATGTCAGACCCGATCGAGCTGGCGCTTAGCTAAAGATATTTCATCAAAATCGGTTCAGCAGACCGGGACATATTTGTGCGACCAAAGCCGCGGGCAAAACCTATCCTTTTTACTTTCTAATGCTAGAAATGCGAAAGTCTGTAAATAATCAGTTATTTTTACTCTGTCACGCAAAAACAACTGAACGAAAACTGAAAAAAAAACTTTAAACTTATAACCCAAGGTCACGGAATTTTAATTTTCACTAGAAATTAACGCAAAATTGCAATGCAAAAAACGTGCGCCTATAAGTCAGTGTCTATTACATATAATAAAACAGTTATGAAAGTATGTCTGTACATGAATATATTTACAACAAAAGAATTTAGGGCAATGAAGAATTAGTAAGAGAATAAGAGCTTTTATAATTTTTGTTTGTCTGTTTGTACACAAACAATTTATAGAACTACTGAACGGATTAAATGAAACTTTTTTGTTGTGTAGCTATGCTTTTTCTTATCGTGTCAATGATAAATAGGTTAAGTATATACATGTTTTCTATTTATATTTTTGCGCAGCTATTAAGCTTAGGCAATATGTAAGAATTTGGAACACCTGATGTTAAACCATAATAGACAATCTAACAATCTAAACTACAAGAAATATATAAATGGCGCCGAATGGATTTTGATGAGGTTTTTACAGTTTGGTAGTTTGTGGTCCAAATGAAAATCTAGACCATGTTTCATCTAAATTAGATAAGCAGAACCAGAGATACAGCTTGACCTCTCCGCAATGTATCTTCCATACATTAGGGAGATCATTGAAATTGGTCGTTCAGAAAAAATATACAACTGCCCTAAAAACGATTTCCGCCGAACAAAGTCGCGGGCAAAAGCTAGTACATTACACGTAAGTAGCACTAATTTGATTCGTACAAGACCAATAATTGTATTAAGGTTGTTAAATGCGGCTACGTGAGAAAATACAGTAGTTTGCAGTTCTTAGATGTGCCTTTAACGCGAATATCGTAAACAAACGTGCCTCGAATTGTGCTGTGTCAAGCGATATCTATAATTCTTGCACATCCTAATTCAGATGTGCAGTCGATAATGCAATGTGTGAGTGTATCGCTGTGTAAAGAAAAGTGATTTGCATTTATTTCTGGAGGATTATTTTTCATGGTTAACTATTGTGAGTACATAGTATCTAGTACCTGCTTGTTAATGTTATAATAACCTAAGCCAACCCCCGACCTAGTTACCTGAACTAAAGTACTGAACTGATTTTAATAAAACGATGAAAAGAACGTCTCGAATAAACTGGCTTTCAATCGAGAAAACGGCCTCCAAATCGGTTCATGCGTTCGGGAGCTACAATGCCACAGACAGACACACAGATACACATGTCAACTTATAACACCCCTCTTTTTTCATCGGCGGTTAATATGGAAAAAAAATTCTTACACAGATTCGAACTGCGTGCAGGTGAAAACCGCAGTACTTTTTCGTTGTATGTTTGTATGTCGGTGGTATTTTCCGAAACTACTGAAGCGATGTTGAAAATTATTTAAGTAATAGAAATCTAGATTATTCCCTGTCTTGGTACTTTATATCCTGGGAAAGTAATGGTGTCCTGTGGGATATTTGAATGTTTACAGGGATCCGATCCGCACGCAGGTGGAAACCGTGGAAAGTGTCTAGTATAACGATTGTGGAAAATCAATCTAACAAATCTTTTATGCCTCTACAGTAATATTATAAAGAGGGAAAGTTTGTACGTTTGTAAGTCCCGATCCTGCGGGACAGTTAAATGTTTGTAGAGGTCCGAATTGCGCACGAAACTTTTTGATCCCGGAAAATCATAGAATCCTCCATGACACTTGCGGGAATGTTTACGGAGATTCGAACTGCGCGCGGGTAAAAAGGCAGGGGCGGGTAATTTTAAAAATTTAAGATGTTAATAAGACTTATGGACTAAGTCAATTAATGTTTATTATTAAACAGCTCTTTCGGAAGACATTATCAACCCTAAGGGAATAATGTAACTTTGATAAAAAATGGGGAAGATGTTCGTTACGTAGATAATTAACAAAATTATTATTAAAAATATTGAGAACGTATTTTTCTTTTATGCATAAATTAAAAACCGGCCGAGTGCGAGTAGAACTCCCATAGGTACATACCATCTCGTGACCATGACGCATGCGATTGCGTCGAAATATCGAGGTAAAAACAATACTAACCGTGGTAACAAACCTGATAATATGTGTAGTGAAAGTATGATGTTCATAGTTAATCTTACAGCTTTATAATATTTATCACATAGTATAAAACAAAATCGCATCCCGCCATCTATCCCTATGTAGATATATATGTATATATATATATGTATATATATATGTACGCCTAAATCTTTTACTACGCAACGGATTTTAATGCGGTTTTCAACAGTATATAGAGTAATTCAAAAGGAAGGTTTATAAGCAATATAAAAGGGTAGGTATGAGTAAAGTGTGCGCGTGAAGTGTACGGGTCCACTGGTAAATTATATAAACCATATTTATCTCTGCGGAAGTCTGTGATCCCAGCGTGGTCCCCCGGCTACAAAAACGGAAGATTATTTCCCCCAAAAATCACAATTTGTGCTTCAGTATTTTCCGAGATATTTCCTGTGGCAGGTGGTCCCGCTAGGTTCAGGGTCCCCGCACGTCACGTGACAGATGTAAAACGAGTACATGAATAGCAATTCCGATTTTACTAACACAGAGCCTTCTTTTGTGATTCCGTTGGTAAACATTCAGAACAGTAACTTCTTTGTTCGCTGAGAATTGTTTTCCGATATATTGGCCTAGGTTTGTAGTCCCGCTGAGGTCACGGTCACCTATTTGGGAAATTTCCACAAGAACGGCGTAAGTAAATAATGTAAGGCGCTATACTAATTGGCAACGAGTGTACGACGGGCGGTTTTGAGGTCTCCTTTTGGTTGGGCGGCGTCCGTCGTACGATTATGGTCGCAAGACCGTTGCCAATTAGGTCAGCGCCTAACACAGACTTAGGACCTCTAAATTTCAAAGAAAGCGGATTACTAGAGACAATATTTACGGGACTTCATTTTATTTTCAAAGTACGCGTATAACCCGACCTTCACGACGAGACATCACATCTACACTTTTGTTATCTCTACCACATCCCTATTAAGCAAGAATGTAGAGGTCGTTCAAAGTATCGGCAAAAGTTTTATCAAAAGTTTGGGCCAAAAAATTAAGCCCTTAAAACCGCGGAGAACCGATACTACCATTTATAAAAATATAGCTTTTATTAAAGTTAAGTAAATAGTTATATTTCGTACAGTAGGTATTTATATCGTTCATCTGTCGACTCCAATTCTATCATTCTCTCATTGGCACATTTTTTTGCAAAGTAAGACAGATATCAGCGAACTTCAGAAGTCATGCTTCTTCCCTTTTTCCTATTCCTCTAACGGAGAAGCCGTTGTATCGCGCCAACAAAAAACATGAGTTATTTAGATCCTGTAAGGGACAAATGCTCAAATTGGCAAAAAAATGCTGAATTTGGAAAGGTGCCCAGAAGGCTGGCTGGATAGCGAGTATGTATGTATGTATGTATCTCTTTATTGCAATTTAAAAATAAATACAGTAATGAGAAAGATGACATTTTACAAAGCAAAGGCGGGCTTATCCCACCATACACAATATACTCAGAATAGTATCCAGTAGACCCCACAAAAACCTTTTTACAACTACTAGAGAGAAAGTAACTACTCATATACATACCTACCTAATGATCGATTATCACTAACTGATTAATTTACTGATTTAAATATAGTAAGAGAAGTAATAACAATTTAAGCCGAGGCATCATTCTGGGGGGCGGTGTGGATGACTTTTTAAATTGTTTTAATGTGTTTCTTAAAAACAATTAAGCCGAAATTCTAGACATGAAACATTCATTATTTGTATTTCATTATTGTTAGTGATTATATTCGAAAGACCCCCGACTAACTATAGGTACATATAGGTAAATAAGAAAAATGTAGACTAAACGAAATATTTTATAAACCAATGAACCAGTTCAAAGCTAAGAACCATCTCGATCATGGCCAGAATCATCAAAAGAATAATCTGACTTCCTGTAAAGAGAAAGCGTCCTCATAAATTAAATAAAAAAGGCGCTTTTGAGCCTTACGCGCATTCGGTAAGGGCGAAGTTATAAACATAACTTATTAAACAATCCTATAGCTGTGCTCTAAATGAGAGCCATAGAAAACTGGTATACATTAATTACAATATAAAAGACATCAACAGGGACGTCGCTCGCGTTGAACAATTTAGTATGAAAACTCAACATTTTTGTGAATTACTTTTATGAATATTTTCAGGACGTGTCATCCGAAACTATGAATGTTCGAATGTTGAAGCCCTTTCAATTAAGTATTTGCGTCTTACAGACCTAGATTTTTTTTAATAACGCGACTACGCGATACGTGAACCCCTAGGGGTTCGCCATTCAACGGGGGTTCGCAACAAGATTTATATAATGCTGGCTGTATAGGCGCTGGTAGGCGCGTGCGCTATGCATGTTGGCGCAAAGCGGTGAATATCCTTATACCCTTCACTACAACATACTTATGTGAGAGTGGATTTTTACACACGCCGTCATGTATGAAAAAAACAAAATACAGAAATCAACTTGATGTTTGAGTCAGAATTAAGGTTAAAATTTAAAAAAATACTTCCAAAATATACATAATTTGCGACATGAAATAAGCTTGCCCATCGCATATTAATATTAAGAACATATTTTTGGCACTGTATTTGTTGCTTTTATTGAAATAAATAGGCAGTTTTAATTGTTTTAAGGGGTTCGCTGTCATCTGGAAACTTTGAAACGGTTACGTGAAGCTATAGTTTGAGAAACCCTGATCGATCCTAATAATTTATGACGCCTAGGCTATTGCTTAAAAGTTAATTAATAAGTTGGCGCGGATCCGATCTGTACAGTCTTCTACCCAAGCACCCGTCTCTGCTGCTGCTTGACCCGGCGGCGGGTTCGCTGTAGACAACGGTGTCCAACCGCCACAGAAACATTGGTCCCTGGTGCGGGATCTTAAAGCCTTTTGAGAGTCGTTTTTAACCTTCTCAGTGGTATGTTATGAGTTTGACGTGTGTATCTGTGGCTCTGTATACCTTTATGTGGCATCATAACTCCCGCACAAATGGATCGATTTCTATTCACCTATGTATTTTGAAAGAGCTACATTAATGGAGTTGGTTCTCAGCTTTCTTCTTCGTTAAAATCGGTTCAGTACCTAAGTACTGTAAGTATTAGTAAACTAATTTAGTTCGGTAATTATGTAAACTTGCTCGGGAGTTTCCCGACGTTTTTTGTTTGGTTAGGTTATTATGTAGGTTTATTAGGTGGTTGTTTCGATGGGCTAGATAGAGATTTTACTTGGCGGACGTTTTGGTGCCTACAGCTTAGTGGAGAATACGACAAGATGGACATAGCGGTAAGGTAGGTAGTCATTTCCATAGAGCGAATATTACGACATAGTGGACTTTTCTGTAGGGTGGACATTAATGAACAGTCGACGTACTCGTATCAGTAGAGTCGACATTTTTGATAAGTAGATATTTTAATACATTATATAGTTTTATACAATGGCCATTTTCACAGTGGAACTAATTGCCTTTGAGAAGCAAGGTATCGTTATACCTTAATTCTTGTTTAACATTACCTGGCTCCAAATCTGGCACATATATCAGGGTCTGGTGCCATCCGCGCCACACAGCGAACTCCAGTACGAAGGATAGCGGCGCGAGCGCAGAAGATGGGCACTCCCCACGCGCTCTGCCCACCACTACCCACACAACTAACATACATAGCCAAAGATATTTGTATTGCATCTAAACGTATAGCAACAGGATCGAGTTTACTTTAAAATCTTCAGTCGAGTCGATATAGGCTGATGGCAGATTATTATGCTTCCAAAATCAAATATTTAGATCTTAGTTACAGGGATACAGACTCAAAAGTAACGTACGGGTACGGCGAGCCGTTTTACCGCACAACTGTAAAAAGACCCGCGTATGATATGATCTTCCTTCCGATATTTTTCCTTTTCACTATAAGGCGCTGTCCTAATTTACAACGGTCGTGCGACCATGGTCGTACGATGGACGTCGCCTGAACAATAGGAGACCTCAATACGGCCCGTCGCACGACCATGGTCGCACGACCGTTGCCAATCAGGACAGCGCATAACTTGGGATACTTCAAGATGTGCCTCAAAGACAGATGACGTCGATGAGGTGAGTTGAGGTCCAAATGTCGAAAATATACCGTTGCTGCAACGACGAAAAAATTGAAAACGTGATTGAAATCGGCATTCAATGTAGGGTTTGGGCGCAGGTGTCCGTAATCGCTTTCCATCGGGTGGACCGTCTAACCCAAAGATAGACATAGAGCATAGATGTAGCCTCGACCAAAAGGGAATGTACACTGACAATCTGTCACAACTCTATACAAATGACTCAAAGTCATACAAAAAGCTAGAAGAACATTGTGACCACCAGAAGGCCACCAAATTTGACAATAGCAGTGGTTTTGGAGGGGTATTTGACAACTTATAGCGTCCCTTTTGGACACATTATATGCAAAATTAAAAATAAAACAAAATATAGATTGTGACCTCAGCTCAGCTTAGGCTTCTATGCCTCTATGTCTAATTTCTTTGGTTTGACCGTATGCCTCTCCAGCACAGCTCCCCAGGCCAGAGCCTGGGCCAAAGCGCTGTCATAAAGACAGATATTTATGACAGCGTGACTGTGCTCTGTTGTCGTCAACCCAGCACTGAACAAACTTCAGAGTTTTGCGAAATACATGATTTCGTTCCTACACGAAGCAACATGTAACGCATGAATGACATTGTTAACAAATAATTTTATTCTCCTAATTAGTACTCTATCTATTTAGTTTAATGGGGAAAATCTAAATTAGTTTATTATATAATTAGGGAATTATCAATTTCAATCTATTAGAAGGCTGGTCTCTACTTGACTTAGAATAGTATAGCGTCGCTATCCAACGAGTCACGTTAATTCTGAGCACCTGAAGGATTACATTTTTATGAGTAAGTTTTGTTAGGATACTTTTTTCTTTAATGTAATTTAGAGTAATATATTTCGTGTAATTAAAACTTTGTTCTGTCTTTTATCTGCTTTTGAAAACATAAATCTGCCAGACATTGTGATCGCGTAGCTTTTTTTAACTTATCAACACCGCCTACAACACGCGACCAACTCCGACGAACTTCCGAAAACAACAGTGTTTGAGCTAACAAATCTCCAACTTTTTCAGGCCATTAATCAATTCACACGCACGTCTTCCGTTTTCCACAGCTTTGGAAATTCTTGGCCATTTATGTATGTGAAATAAAGATAAATGAGCGGATCTAGTAGGTATAATAATGATTCAATGTATACTGGCTTACGTTGTCAACCTAAAACACCAACTGTAAAATGATTTATTAATGTCCCTTTTTGTTTAGGCTATACAGAATATTTGGGAAACAGGAACATTTTAACGATGTGATGGCGATGTAGGTAATACCGACGCGCCTATGATTTATAATAACTTTACCGTACTAATACAATAATACTAAGGGAATGTCAGTCAGGTGATTTATGAAATACTTGTTTATTTAGGTAGGTACTTATACTTGTACGTATTTATCAATTCGTATTGTATTGTGTACCACACAATAACCACACAAATTTATATTATTAGAGGACTCGGCGCGACTTCGTTCGCGAACACCTACTTCGTCCCTACTTACCCTTTTTTCTTGCTTATAAACTTTCCTCTGGAATCACTCTATCTATTGATATAAATCACATTAAAATCCGTGGCGTAGTTTAAAAGATCTAAGCGTACATAGATGTGTACATAGGGACAGATAGCAGTGAGCGACTTTGTTTTATACTATGTATAGATTTAATGGGGCTCAAGAGGAATAATGACCGTTTATGTAATCTAGGAATATTCGTTATTATTATAAAAATTGTAAGATCAGTTTTGTCACTGACTTAACCCAATGCGTAACAAACACATCCGTAGCAGCCATGGCATGAGTGCGTGACAAATGTCACGGATTAAAAGGCTCGGCTAGTTTGATCACATGCTGCATACAGCATAAGCCCATAGGTTTAATGGCGGATTTTTTAGCTTTTTAGTATTACGTTTATCTTACGTCATTTTGGTAAAACCTTACATGAATGAGCGAGCCTAGCGATGCGTCACCTAATTCGCCCTCAATTACTGGTTCATATACCTTTGTTAATAGGTGTTTTGTAATAATAATCTTCGTATATTTCCTATAGTACTTCGGTAATCATGGAAAAAACACTGTTTTTTTCTATGTCCGTAATGCTCGCGATACCACATCACAGTATAGACAAGTGCCGTTCTTCTTCTTTGATAACTCATATACTTTCCACATCTTGGCTCTAAAAAGGATATAAACCCTGCATTATTTTCTGGATATGCTCTACTCCGTTACGTTATTTATTCATTGTACAACATTACAGTTAAAAACTAATGTGTTGCATAAATAAGGTTATAAATTACAGCAGTAATACATCCAGTCAACAATTACTGCGTTATTAAATTGCGACGTAAACAAATCTGGGTAGTTACTGCCATTACTTCGGTCGGTGGCCGAGTGGTTGCGGTATCGACTCGCGAAGAGAGACGTACCGGTTCGAATCCTACTGCGGCCATATACCAATGACTCTTTTCTGATTTATGTACATTAGTTGAATACTAATCGATGCTCTTACGGTGAGGGAAAACATCGTGATGAAACCAGCACACTTAGGCGACTGAATGTGTAACCATGTCCACTGTAATTACCTAATCTGCTGTCAATCCTGGATCATGGTCAAGGCGGACCCCGGGCCCTCGTGCGCGAGAGCACAACCGGGACATTAACGCCAAGATAGTGATGAGTCACTGTCATTACTTAATCCTGCATTGAAATTGCAGTGTTATATTTTGTTCAGATTAATGAGTCGTAAATCCTATATCGTCTGCCACTAGGGTTAAAAAACCAAGCTCACAGTCTGTATACTAATCTTGTACCAAATCTGTCCACAGAAAAATGACGCCTGCCACGATCACCGCGATTTCACTTCTGACGCAAAAAGACACTTCTGCGAGTGTGACGGACAACTTCTGCACGTACAATCGCAAGAAGACCCTCTCACAAAAGAAAAACCACGCGAGCAGTGTCTACGACGAGACGCGTCCCAAAAATGACCCTCAGTTCCTCAAACCGATAAGGGAATGGGAGAAATCCGTTGGGTTCGTAACTTCGCTGCGCTGGGTCAATATAATATTGATATTCGGCTTCCACATCGTAGCCGTTGGTTGGTTCCTGTACTGCATCATGACTGGACATCTGCCTAAATGGCAAACGATTGTATTTGGTAAGTCCTTGCTTTATTTATAGCTTCACATTCGTACTAACAATCTCGCTCCAGCCATGTACCAATGACTGTTTTCTGAGTTATGTACATTAGTTGAATACTAACCGATGCTCTTACGGTGAGGGAAAACATCGTGATGAAACCTGCACATTCAGGCGATTGGATGTGTAACCATGATCCAATCTGGTCAGTTTCCCTTGTTAGCAGGGTCATGGAGGTCAGACGACAGTCGCTCCACTGTAATTATCTGACCTGCCAAATCCTGGATCATGGTCAAGGCGGACCCCGGGCCCTCGTGCGCGAGAGCACAACCGGGACATTAACGCCAAGATGATGATGATTCGTACTAACAATACCTAGAACTGTTCCAGTTGAATTAAATATTCTGGCCCGAAAGCAGTAGTTCTTTTTTATTGCCTAGAGGGGTACGCGGACGGACGCCTGTTGGGAAGTGGCCACCGTTGTCCAGGACATCTGCAACCTAAGGGGAGCGGTTGGGGTTCCGGCCTTACGAGATACGAGTATTATCTATTAGTAGCTAACCCGCCGCGAGTTCGTTCGCGTGTTATCCTAACCTATAAATAAACCTTCCTCTTGAATCACTCTATCTATTGTTGAAAACCGCATTAAAATCTATTGCGTAGGTAGTTTAAAAGATCTAAGCGTACATACATACATACCAACAGAGGGACAGACGGCGGGAAGCGACTTTGTTTTATGCTATATATTGGCAATAGTTCAGAATTTGTCACAGCGCCGACTGTATAGATTAGGTAATTAGGCAATATAATTTTTTCCCCAGTATTTTAGTTATCATTTGCGTTTTTCCCCACTCGGGTTTGTATTCGTTCATATATTTCACCATTCGCATGTGTTCCCAATACTTTTTTTACCCTAGCGTAATGCCTTTATATTTGTTCCAGGGTACTTCATGGGCAACGTAGCAGGGTTCGGCGTCACAGCCGGCGCGCACCGGTACTGGTGCCATCGCTCCTACAAAGCGAAATGGCCTCTGCAAGTCATTCTAATGATGTGCTACTCTGCTGCTGGACAGGTAAGCAACGTTTCACTAAATTAGACAAAGCAGCCAAAGTTGAATTATTTTTTTAATGCCATCCAAAAACTGACCTTCTTATATAAGAAATCTGTTTAATTTTAAACACCCTCTCAATATATTTTAAGCGGCTTTTTGGATACCCTGACACTCATTGTAAAAGGCGACTTTATAAGAAATGTTCAATTGCAATTAAAAATGGCGAAATAATATTAGAACATTAGCTAGATAAATTACGTTAAATATTGTCTAAAATATTTTAAGTCGTAATGTTATTTCTGATAAATTACTTTAAATGTTGTCTGTAAGCTAATTTGCAAAGGGACCTAAAGATAACTGATATACTACTTAAATTTTATTTAAATACATACTTATTATACATAGAACACCCAGACCCGTAACAGAAATTAAAATTCATCATTTGAATTTCTGCCCGGCCGGGAATTGAACCCGAGACCTCTTGCGTGGCAGACCGGCCGGCATGTTGACCATTGAACCACTCAGGTCGTCAAAATTGCCACATAACATTTAGTAACATTTTACCTTATAACACCTGTTCCGTTAATGTGATTGTATTTCATTGCCAAGGGTACAGCGGTTAAAATTTATTTTGGCTGTGACAGACGGACTAACGGACGCTCGAGTAGGATCTATAAGGGCTTCGGTTTTTTTTTTCGAAATTAAGAAGCCCTAAAAAGGTACCCAGTTACTAAGATTCCGCTGTCTGCCTGTCCGTCTGTCAGTCACAGCTAATAGGCACAGTGCCACAAACGTATCTTACCCGATGGCCAAAAATGGAACTGTGAAAAAATGGCGACACTTCATTTCGAAATTAATTTTAAATGACATGTCAGTGTCAGCGCCGTCATCGGGTAAGATTTTTGTTGTTGTTGAGAAGTTTGTGGCACTGTAGGTACTTGAAACACCAAATAATGGAACAAGGGTAAAACTTATGAAGAATTCTTGGCCCATGTAAAATGCATGCTCTTTTGACATTTTTCAACATTAATTTATTTTTCTCTACATTACGGTAGGTAATACATACCTACAATTTACTAAGATAAAGTGGTGATAAATGATTAACATTCACTTAATATAAAATGCATTTATTTTCTATAAAATATTCAAAGATTACCTACAGTAAACAAGATAAAACGTTGTTACTTTTATTAACTGAGTGCTGAACCAACAGATCACGCGATCGGTTGGAAATTACAGCTTTTACTTGTCCGTGATAGTAGCGAGATTTGTTTAGCGGAATATGAGAATTACATACACTCATACATCATTATAACGTCACGCCTTTTTCCCGAAAAGGACCTTATGTTAACTAAGTGTACCCAGCGTGTCTTCGTTCGCGTACACCTACTTTACCCTACGTAGGTACCCTTTTTTTCTTACTTATAAACGTTCCTCTTAAATAACTCTATATATTGTTGAAAACCGCATTAAAATCCGTTGCGTAGTTCAAAGGATCTAAACGTACATCGATCGATACATACATAGGGACAGACGGCGGGTAATGACTTTGGCTTATACTATGCATATTCTAGATAGATGTACCTACATTCCATTTGACAGTTAAAATCCTGACAATCCACCACAGCCTAAGACCATCGCCTATTGCTCCCCAGAACAACATTTTCAACTGGGTACGGGACCACCGCGTGCACCACAAATTCTCGGAGACCTCGGCGGACCCCCACGACGCAAACCGGGGGTTCTTCTTCTCCCACGTTGGATGGCTGATGATGAAGAAGCACCCGGCCGTAGTCAGCGAAGGCGCCAAACTAGACATGAGTGACATACTCAACGATCCGCTTATTCGTTTTCATACGAGGTAAGATATTCACTGCATCGTAGACGAGTAATCGCCAATGTAGCGGGGATAGAGATGGATAGGCGAGTTCTATGAAGGTTGCTGTAAGCAGGCGGAACGTGAAGAAGACTCGGTAGTCGAGTCCGGGCAGCAATGGACGTCTTGCATTAAAGATAAGTTAGGATAAAGAGATAAGTAAAGTAAACTCTTTTCTGTAAGAACTAAAACACCCCCGTGTTTAAAATTCAAATTCAAAGTTTAAATAAATTCTAAGATCAAATGGTTCAAAATTCTAATTGAATTGTGCTTGATAATCGTGCATTGGTGAAGCCGATAAAATAGGTACCTACTCGTATATTGCGATACAATGAGGAGTTTTCCAATAGGTATTTAAGGCATTCCTAACCACTCACTAGATGGCGCCCCGACAATTTTGGTAATTGATAATCGCTTGAAATAGGTTCTTAGCAAACAGGATATAAACACTGGGTACGTTGTATTGAATAATATAATAAATATATATATAATAATAATATAATTATATTTGTCAATAGTTTTCAACTATTTTAGAGGTTGTAATGATAATGGAACATAGTGCCAACTTTTATAAATATTTCTTTTTACTCTTCGTTCAACCTTTAACAGTTATGTTCATATTAATAAACACTTTATTTTCAAGTTTAGTATTACTTGGCTGCATGAAATCACTGCCACCATCATACAGATTTTAAAAAGATTACCAAAATTGTAGGAGCGCCATCTATTGATGCTTTTTGAAACAAACTATCAATACCTACTGGAAAACTCCTCATTGAGTAGGAAAGCGGACCCTGGCAGAGGCCGGGATAAGCGCTAGGACGATGATGATGATAATGATTGCGATAGAAATGAGTACCCACAGCTCACACAATTTTTTTTTATCCTATGTCGTACGATGTTTAGAAACCTTTTCGGGTATGTAAGGAAGTACATTTAACCAACCTATTAATTTAAAAATGTCTCGATGTGCGGGGGAGCTTTCAAGGGGGAGCGCCTATCCCTGAACCTAATTTCGTCTTCCATACGCAGGTACTTCATGTGGTTCAAAGTGCTACTGTGCTTTGTCCTGCCGACAATGGTGCCGGCGGCGTGGGGCGAGTGCTGGCAATATATGCTTATCTCGCAGCCTCTGATGCGGTACATATGCAGCCTAAACTTCACCTGGTCCGTAAACAGCTTCGCGCATCTGTGGGGGAACAAGCCATTCGACCGGTAAGAATAATATAAGTTAAGTAGGTAGGCACAAGTGAGCAAAGTGTGTTTCAATAGAAAAATATCGGCATTACAATTTTCAAAGACGTTAGCTATGAAAACAATGATGATAGGTATCTATTTAAAAAATTGTTTATTTGACAGAGGTCGTAGAAGGAAACCAATGGCATAAAGGCAGAGCAACTAAACTTTGTCCCAAACCAATTTTCCATCAGTTATCGGATTGCGCCGCGACGACGAATATAGGGTATATTGACAATTGAAATTATCCGGGACATGTACCGCGATTCCGATTCCATACTTAGGACTGCTATTGGCGACACTAGTTATATTAGACATACTGTCAGACAGCACCCGAGACTACCATAATACCTCCATGTAGTAACCTCCATGTATGCTGAAGATATCGCGTTGACAGACTCTGACAAGGGGCGCCTAGTCCAACGCGTGAATAAGAGGAAGGAGTCACTTGAGAACAGCGGTCTGAAGCTAAATGTGGCGAAGACAGAGTACATGATCTGCAACAGATCCTACCCGTTTGCATAGGCGAAAATGTCAAACACGAATCAGGTCAGATACCTACTCTTTTCGAGGTAGGTATAAACTCTGTGCAAAGTACGAAATTTGCCGTGTTTGACGAAACGAGGTGACCATTTGCAACCACATATGGAAGTAAAACAACGTTTAGAAACTTCACAACATTTTTGCTTCTGGTTTGCACTTTTGGACTTAATTCAGGTGCTCGTTTGAAAAACAGTCGCGTTGGATTTGTTTAGCTTTATTTATTCAGTTGCAAAAACCGTTACATTTTAATCCAGAAACGACACAACAGATAATTAAATTCACAATTCACGCGCTGTCGATATCTTCCACTCTGAAACATATTGGAATTCGCACGATGCGATTCGTCGAATCAACGTACTCGTTTATTTCCGTAAATTTTCGTTAAGAAAAAGCTATAACAAGCCGATTTCGGTATACAAAAGCTTGCCAGAGGACTGGTTTCCGACACAATTTCGAGCGTTGAATTGAGGACACAGAAATTGACGCCACTATAAGAATAAATTCTTTGTTAGTTAACTTTGATTATATTTTCGCTTTCTATTTACCATTGGAAGTAAATTAATGATTTGTCGTTATTCTTTTTGGTACCTAAGCAAGGAAAAATCGTAGCTAAAAAGATTTTCTTGGCAGTATGCCAGACCATGCCTAGAAGTAAAGTAGGTTTTTAGGACAGCGATACACCCACCCTGAAATCAACCTGAGTTGAAAACAACTTTTAATTTCCTTTTCACTACCCTCCTACGCTAGATTGGTCTAGATGAGGTGAATACCCAGGTATATTATCTTATTAAAACTAAAATGAAAAATTAGCAATCTAATGTTATAAATGAGAGCAACTAAACTAAACTAAACTTGATGTTATATTATTATCAGCAAATAACAAGTATCTACGTAATCAATCATAATCATAATGTAGTAGCAAAATAATTATTTGGCCAGCAACAACGACAGCTACAACTACCCTACAACTGTGATGACTTACGGAACTGAAACGTGGCCACTCACTATGGGCCTTATAAGAAAACTGACTGTTACCCAAAGGGCAATGGAAAGAGCTATGCTCGGAGTTTTTTTGCGCGATCGAGTCAGAAATGAGGAGATCCGCAAGCGAACCAAGGTCACCGACATAGCTCTACGGATTGCCAGACTGAAGTGGCAGTGGGCAGGGCACATAGCTCTAAGAACAGATGGCCGATGGGGCAGTAAAGTTCTCGAGTGGCGACCACGTACCGGTAGACGCAGCGTGGGTAGGCCTCCTACAAGGTGGACCGACGACCTGGTAAGGATCGCAGGTACCAGCTGGATGCGGAAAGCACAGGACCGGTCTTTGTGGAGATCTCTGGGGGAGGCCTATGCCCAGCAGTGGGCGTCTTCTGGCTGATATGATGATGATGATGACCCTACAACTACTTTACCCCTTATCATCATCTATTAGTCGCCTTATGTGACACCCACGAGTGTACGGGGTTGGTGCTATTCCACTCTGCCGGACACCATACGGCCAAACTTTACCCCCACCTACCCTTTTTTTCTTCCTTATAAACCTTCCTTGTTTTATACTATGTTTAAAGACAAACAATCAAATCTTAGTATAGGTACTTAGATGTTCTTATATTAGTATAGGTACTTCACTACATAGTATAAAACAAAGTCGCTTTCTCTGTCCCTATGTCCCTTTGTATGCTTAAATCTTTGAAACTACGCAACGGATTTTGATGCGGTTTTTTTTAATAGATAGAGTGATTCAAGAGGAAGGTTTATAAGCAAGAAAAATGGGTAGAGGGTGGGTAGGTGTACGTGAACGAAGTCGCGCCGGGTCCACTAGTAGATGTTAAAGTATTATTATTAATATCTAAGTATTGTTATTACATTTGTATTGTCTAATGGCCGATAGCAGCATAAGTTGCTCAAGATTTACCTTATTTTCGTTGTTTTTCTATTTCTATAGCAAAAATAGAAAATAGGTTGCAGGAATAGGAATAGGGTGGAGATTTCAAACATTTCGTAGACAACTAATCGCAGTTTTAAAGCACCGTGGCGCTCGGGCGCACCCAATTAGAGGAGTTGTCACGCTGCGGTGGCCACGAACGGATTGCAAGGATGACTGCCGCCCACACTGTTCGGTGATAGTAGGTTCTGGATTAACGATAGGGCTTAAGGAAAGTTAACGGGTCCGTTAACATTTTTTAAAGTTAACGTAAAAGTTAATCCGTTAGTCGATATGTTAACATCGTTAAACGATTAACGCGTTAACGGTCTTGTGCCAAGCTCTATATTTCACTTCGACAACTTAAAGCCAAAAACTAAATGATTTTTGAATAAATAATAAAAACAACGTTTCTCGTTCTTTAATGGAAACATAGATCTCTGTAAATTTTAATTGAATTGTTTGATATAATTGTAGTAATGTCCAAATAAAATCTATGTCTATGTCTATGATGTCTATACTGACGTAACGTAACGCAGTACATTTATTCCTCGCCAAGTCCTTTATTTATATCAGGATTTCTCAAAATGCGAAAGCCATTCGACGGTAGGTTTCGCGATAAGATTTACGTTAATGCTGGCTGTATGACCGGGCACGTGCGCCATACATGTTGACAGGGATACGTAACCATAAATTTGAGAAACCCTGATTTATATCAATAAAAATAATGGGTTTGTGTAGTTTGAACGAGATCGTAGGAGCAATGGAATAAGGTGACTATACTTACTACCAAGTGAGGTGGCGGTCAAATGCCTGGCTAGTAAAATAGAAAAAAAAATGGAATTGGCTGACCATCGATTAAACACCACATAGGACACCATAGGGCAGCTAGTATTTATTAAGTACCTAACTATTTTTATCTTTTTCAGACATATAATGCCGTCGGAAAACTGGGCCGTGTCGATGGTCGCCATGGGCGAGGGCTGGCACAACTACCACCACACTTTCCCCTGGGACTACAAAGCCGCTGAACTGGGGCAATTTTTGAACCCTACAACCTACACACTGGACTTATTCGCGAAGATTGGCTGGGCATACGACCTGAAGCAAGCCTCGCCGTCTTTGGTGCAGGAGGTGGCCAGAAACAGGGGCGAAGGGGCCTCATAAGTTTTAAACAGTGGTGTAGAATCGTGGTCGTAGAGTTGTAGGAGTCAATAGTGAAAAATTTTCAAGACTAATGCGCTTATTACCTTTGATTCAGAAGTAAAAAGCGCGAGAGCAAACCAAAATGAAATGTATTGCTCATAAAGTAAGGACCATTTTTGTATCACTTATATTGTGCAACACGTCGCTCCGATTTTCAAAAGGCGTGATACAAAAATTAACCTTATTTTATGAGCAATACATTACATTTTGAGTTGCTTTCAAGCTTTTTGCTTCTAATTTAGACGATTGAATCTAACTAAATTTAATAAGCGCATAAGACTTGCCTATTGTTTTGGTAACGAGCGTTTAATCAAAGCTATATTATTTAATAAGATTACGATAGTGGCACATGTAATATATAAGTTTATATAAGTTTTAATACTAACTTATAAATATAAATGTTTTTACCTGAGGTACCTTAACATAATAAAAATATATTTAATTATTTAACTGTCGTCGTGCTCATTCACTTATTTCCCTCCCAACGTAGTCATTAACATTATTAATAAAATCAAATACTCACCACCAAAATGAATAGTAGATAAGTATAAAAAAATATATAGGTAGGTCATTGATTTATTACGGTTATCAATGAGGTAGGTACCTAAAATAATCCCTGTTGTTTTATTCGCAATTTTTTTGCCTTCAAGTTACTAAAGGAAAAAAAGAGAAATGACACTCACGCAAACAGCAAAATCATTTTTCAAAGGTAAAATAAGTATTCGGATTTTTTTCCGTAATGGCATTCCAATGAGGTGTCCAACCTTATATTATCTATTACTCACGTACGAGGGCTCGGGGTCCGCCCTGACCATAGTCCAGGATTTGGCAGGCAGATCAGTTAATTACAGTGGAGCGACTGCCATCTGACCTCCATGAGACCCTGCTACCATTAGAACCTAACCAGATTGGATCATGGTCGGTTACCTTTCCATCGCGTGAATGTGCAGGTTTCATCACGATGTTTTCCTTCACCGTAAGAGCAGCGGTTAGTATTCAACTAATGTACCTACATAACTCAGAAAAGACTCATTGGTATGTCCCGCTGCGGCCGTGTGGCCGCAGCGGGATCCGAACCCGGTACCTCTCGCTTACGAGTCGGATACCTTAACCGATCCGCCACCGACGTGTCCAACCGAGAATATAATTTAACAAAGTATAACTCAACGTATAAGTAGATACTTACTTGAGTTTAATGTATATGAGTAGGTATATAGCACACATACTTATTGCTAACAGAATTTTCGATCACAATAGTGTTTATCTCCATGTCCACAATACCTTATCATAAATACACATTTTATACATGATAAATAGAATAAAACATGTAAAAAAAAGTCTGTTCAGTGTTGGTCATGGCAAATCAAACGAGTTCAACTTCATAGAGTTGCATTTTTTTATAAGGGTTCATTTGGCCACCTTCCGTGTCCATTATCAGATCAGCTCACTGATATTGCATTGTCATATTGCCGACTGTCCTAAAACCATTTTAACTGCGGGCCAAAACATATGAGGAAAAATATTAAATTTAATGCATGTCGTTTCGGCCCGCAGGCGAAAACCAAAACGCCTGAAAGCATACAACCGGAAATTTACAAGATGATAATTAAGTATTTTAAGCTATGTGCACTGTCACTTAAGTGGGCAGGGCACATAGCTCACAGAACAGATGGCCGATGGGGCAGGAAAGTTTTCGAGTGGCGACCAGGTACCGACGCAGTGTAGGTACTTACATATAGGCCTCTCACTAGGTGGACCGACGATCTGTTAATAAAGATCGAAGCTGGATGCGGAAGGCACAATACCCGCTTTTGTTGAGATCTTTGTGGAAGGCCTAACCACGCTGTGTCTTCCAGGTGATATGATGATGATGATTCTAAGTAGGTAGGTACTTGAATAGGTAAGTAGATATTACATTTTTTTACCATGTAAATTGTCCCTTGTAATTTTGCTTAAAAGTACCTACCTATAACACCTATTAGTTTTTTTATACCACTTAGGTGGTGAAACAAGCTTACGGCCTACCTGATGGTAAGCAGTCACCGCAGCCTATGGACGTTTGCAATACCAGGGGCATCTCCCGTGCGTTGCCGACCCTGTAAAAACCCTTTTTACCCCTTTCTTGAAGAACTCCATGTTGTACTCTCCAGGGAAAACCTCTCCAGGTAGTTCATTCCGCAACCTTAGTGTGCGTGAGAAAAATATCCTTTGGAACCGCACAGTTCACGACCAATTTGGCTTCAAGGTGTGTGGATGAACTCCCTGTCGCCCCTGTGCCGGTTCCTGTTATGTTTTGTGAACAATAAAGTGTTTATCTATCTATCTATCTGTCGGTGGCGAGCGGTGCGATGATAGAATGTAGCTGTAGGCATCATGTCAAACAGTTCTTCAGGACAAACACCGTTGTACAAGCGGTAGAACACACAAAGGGAGGTGAAATCCCTCCGCTGAATCAGCGGCTCAATACCACTTGCGAGCAGCGCGCTTTGTTGTGAATAAGTCAAATGACAATGCAATATTCAATAAATACATTGCTGCAGCGAAGGACGGATTTTCTAACTGAAAATCACCAGTTTTATTAATAAACACCAAGTGGCAACACTCTGTTAGGCCTTTAACCCTTTCCCCGCCAAAAGTTTTCGTCAAAAACGTTCACCACACGCCACGACAATAAAGTATAAACTGTCTGAAAACTGTATGCATGTGTCGTCAGGTACTATAACGATAAGAAAAAAATAGAGTTAAATTGGTAAGATTTATTTATCTGATAATATCGACATTGGCGGCGAGGGCACGAAACTTAAACGTCTGATATATCAGACTTTGGCGTTGAAAAGGTTAAGCAAGGCAAAGTGCTAGGCCAAGTGCTACGCGGAGTGCTTGCTGTTGCAAAGTGGGCACAACATCATACGTAAATCGATAATGCGTATTCAAGGCCTGTCTAGGAACAGCCTGACATTCATTCAACACGTTGAACAAGGTTGAACCAAAGCGGCTCGTGCGGATAACTGGAAGATTCACGACATGCCTAAGGATTAAGTGTTCGATCGGATCGCGTTTTCCAATAGCGGAAAGGGGCCTGCGTGCAACTGCTTCCGAAGCAGTACTTCGCACACTCTTTAATATGCAACCTGTTGAATAACGACAGAGGCGCAATCTTACGCCTAGCTTAGCCTCAATCAATTGCGAGTCACAAATTATTAGTGTTTGACCGAAGCTTCGGCTTCGGCCATCTTCCGTTTTTATTATTTTTGGTAATTTTTTTATCATCTCTAGATCAACTTTTAGACATGATTTGAATTACCTGTCTTAATATTAACGTTTTAAAATCATTTATATTATTAATTGTAGCTTGTAGCCAATCTCAAAACAAAATTTCAAAAGTTTTATGCCTGCGGCTTCAGCTTCGACGAGAAATTAATTGACCTTCGATCGGACATCATACATTATACTTTGAACGTTTTTCCACCGAATCCAAAGTTGGTATTTGGCTGATCCATCCCAAAAGGTGGCAGCAGAACTCTATGCAGAATCGACTTGTGCTTGATTTATCTAAAGCAACTGATTTAAAGTGCAATACCGCCTGACCTTCGAGGGTACAAAGTTTCTTGGCTGCAGTCTTTGCTTTCGACTCGATATATTTACTGAACGAGAGATTGGTAGATAGCCCAACGCAAGGAGCTGTATGCTTTCGGCAATTACTTCAGGTACATTAAAAAAATGTACTTCCGGAGCTAGATGGAATGAACTCCTATAGTGATCGGATGTACCCAGAGCGGTGCGAAAACCGATACCGAGTGCCTGTCCGGATCAGGCGTCAACTGTACCTATTAATGGTGATATCGCAATAAATGAATAAATAAAGTAATGAAACTTAAGTTTAACTAACTTAACTTTCTCCCAAGCACACTAAGGTTGTAAAATGAACTACTTGGAGAGGTTTTCCCTGGAGAGTACAACATGGAGTTCTCCGAGAAAGGGGTGAAAAAGTTTTCAGGGGGTCGGCAGCGCGTGTGTTAAGCCCCTGGTATTGCAAACATCCATAGGCTGCGGTGACTGCTTACCATTAGGCAGGCCGTAGTAGTGACCTTATAAAAAACTATATTATGTTATTTTACCTAATCCTGACGAAACAAGAGGTGTTAATAAGTTTGACGTGTGTATCTGTAGCATCGTAGATCCCGAACGGATGGACCGATTTAGATGCGGTTTTCTTTGTTTGGAAGCCACTTTAATCGAGTTGGTTCTTCGCTTGTTTCATTAAAATCTGTTTAGTAACTTAACGAGGCTTGGCCGGCGCTGGCGAAGCACATCCGCGAACTACACGCCGACGACACGAAAATGCTGCGGTGGATGTGCAAAGTTACACGACTTGACTAACTACGTAACAAGTGGCAGCCTTGGCGTGAGGGATATCGCGAATATGATTTACGAGGCTCACCTTCGCTGCTTTGGTCACGTGTTGCGGAAGCCGCAGGGATACGCCGGCAATATGTGCATAAACCTGGCGGTGTCAGGAAAGAGGTTTCGCGGAAGGACCAAGCAGCGATGGATTGACATCGCCGAGTACGATGCGAGCGCCAACGGCTTACGACGAGAGGATACCCAAGACCGGGCGAAGTGGAGAAGAAAAAGTCGGAAAACGGACTCTGGCCGTCACCCCAGAAGCCGGGACTAACCCCCGGATGATTATAACTCCAAATATAACGTAAAAATCGCAAAATGGACAATCCGCAGTCGTAGGACTCATTTTTCGTCTTGTACATTATGCTGGTAGTTATACCCTTCGGAAGTAGCCGAAGATGTAGGAACTAGAAACTAACAAATAGAGACTAACAACGGTTCTAATAAGAATCAAATTTAACTATAATTTATTATATAACAGAAACCTTAAAATAAAAATAAAAGAAATAAAAAGATATATTTTAGGCCCTTTTTGCATAAGGATTCTTAACATCGACTAGGAGTTTATCAATGACAGAAAATAAACAAAATACTATATTGTCGAATTTACCATATTGAACATAGATTTACAATAAAGTATCCTGCACTCATGTCAATACAATGGTATTGTGGACACTCCATAAAGACCGCATCGAATATGTTTACAAAACTAAAAAAACCTTTGTTATGTAGTGTGTAAGCCTTTAAAATTCTCATAACTAACATCACAGTATTGGCAATCAATGCTAATTTTAAACGTCTAATCAACAAATCATTAAAAGTTGTCTAGATACTCGATCTCTCATAAATAACTAGATAAATCCAAAGGAAATTACATACATTACAAACCTCTACATTCTAGGCAAATACACTTGGACAAACGTTATAAAAGGTTTTCTATTATTTCAAATTTAGGTTAAACTAGCCAAAAAATATTTACTTTTATTATAGTTTCTACCTTAGTAATCTATAGTAATACCTTTGTATCTCTAGGCAGCAGAGTTTAGTGGAATTTGCGAATTAACAGTTACACATACAAACATTATGTAACATGATGCTAATTCTGGTATAATTTGGAAAATGAATGTACCTCTGTGTAGAGAATGCACTGACTGAGCAAAAACCACTTTTATTTTTAAAGCACCCATATTAACTAAAATTCTACAAGAGTAAACTAAAAAACTGAGAGAATCCTTGACATAGTATTCTCTGTTTTTAGATTATCCTTGCAGAATTTTAATTCAAGCCTGAAGGTTTAATTGAATCGGCTTTAATTATCCCACATAGGCTATTTGTAAATATGTAACTAATATATTTTGTTTGACCTACCAACTAAAGAAGGATTGACTTGTGTTAAATTTTTTTACTGTATAGTTACTACAGATTTATCAATCAGTCTTCGATTTCTGTATGAATAATTTTAATTTTTTCATTAACAGTTCCTGTGTCTTGTATGTTTATTTCAGTTATCTTTAGCTCTTTTGTTGGCCTGGAACTTTCATCTTTTGATGGTTTTCTTTTTAAGCTTAAGACTTTGTTAGTAACTGTGTTGCTATTTTCGCTGTTTGAGATTTTCCTTTTCTTCGGCTTAGTGACAACAAAGTCGAGATCTGACGAATCATCATCAAATGCTTCATAAATAGGTACTGAACGACCACTTCGTGTTGATCTGATAGGCTGAATTCTTGCAGACTCCTCCATAATTTGTATTGGTGGGGGCCAGACCATGAAGTTTAATGATTGCCTGGCCTGCCAATAATTGTTTATGGACATCAGCTTTATATAAACTGCCAGTGCTCGAGCTTTCTCTGCCTGTGTGAGTGTGTTTGGCAATAAGCTCCATGGCAGCCTCCTATCTCTAACATTTATAAAGCGTCTCTTCAGTGCCTTAGTTGGTGATATTGGTGATTCTTCTGACTGCAAGGATAAATAAATAATTTATATCTTGGGAAAACAGTAGTTTATAGTTATAATATGGTGTAACTGGCATTAAACTACTATAATATAGCACACTACAACCAATAAAACATTGTGGGGCCTAAGTTTAGCCTTATATGGATTCCATAGTATTAGTAATATGCAAGTTACTGGTACTGATAAAAAATAAAAATACCTTTGATTGTAATAAAGCTTCTTCTTTAGCAGATGACTTTGAATTATTCAGCGCCTTTAGAAGATCACTCATTTCATGTTTACTTAGATTATCTTCATCCAGTCCATACTCTGCAAAACCAAAATAATGATTAAAAAATCTAATAAACCGTATTTAACTGACATTGAGGCTGTCGCTATAGACTAGACTAAGTACGTACCAACTCCACAAATTAATTCCAAAATAGAACCTACGTAACAGGACTTCCTACTATGCCATTAAGATTACAAGCTTCCGGGCATTTTTATCAGATGAGGGATTTTATGAGTAGGTAAAACTTGAGCGGGAACGAGTACAAACAATGTTTAAAAACAAACAGAACATGGCTTGAATACTCCCATTGAAACAGCAAATTTATCAAAATTATCAGAACAACGGCGTCATAAAAACAATTACCTAATGAATTAATCTTATTATCATCAGTAATTAAGTACCTGATAACTGATTTTTCATATTCATAAGTTCCACATCGCTGCTGTCGTCAGATATAACGGTATCCATCTTTTTACAGTTCATGTAAATTTTAAGTCTGAACGAAAAAGCTTGAAAGGGAAATTAAAACCGCATGTGTTAGGTATATTAATAATATGGGTAGAGTGTACGACCCGAAACAAAATACTTTTACGGATTATTTAACAAACAGTTCAAAGAGACGCAGAAAACAAACACCACCGACAAACACTCTCTTATGTTATGATGGTTATGATGACAGAAACAATATGGTATGACCAAATGAAAAACAAAGAATCTTCAAAAGTTTTGCTGAAAACTCCTCCCTCTACGCAAAACACAGTAGAAAAAATTCGCTCTACTAAGTCCATGTTAAGTCCACCAATAACTCGATGCCCACAAAATTTTTTTTGGTGGTTGTAAATCTAGGATCAAGAATCCCCTCTACATTGTAAATTAGTCAGATAATAACGTAGAGGGAGTATAACATAGAGATGACAAGCTAATAAAATTACAATGCAAGAACGAAACCACAACATACAAAACTGCTAAGAATGAAAAGGACAAAGATATTATTTGTTGTCATTGTCGGAATATGAGATTTTTTTGTTGGTCTTGCGACTACATAACAATCGCTGTTTGACCCAATATACCTTGTATAATCGAGTATTAAAAATTAATATTTAGGTAACCTTATTATTTTTTGTAACTAAACTCTTATTCCTTGTTTGGATTTCACACTAAGAGACCTATTATAACAACGAATTCGAGTCGCGCGTATTCTACGTAATAGGATGACTGACCGAATAGTGATACGCACGGGTCGAAATCGTCGTTGCGGAAGGGTTTTTAATGTCGTATTAATAAATTATTATTTCAAAAGAAAATAAATAGTTTGTTTTGTATAACATGTACTGAATACCCATGCAACTATCGATTCCAAGTTCTATGAGAATGATAATCGAATAGATTCATTAACGATTTTACATTACCCCATCCCTACTGTGAATTGTCAAAATTATCATCCTATTTTAGACAAGGTATAGCCATGGACTTATTACCCAAAGGGACTGCGCACTGCTTTGACTAAAACCGGGCAGAGCGAGAGTTACCATCGATAGTCCTTTGTCCCTTTCTAACTGTGGAAACACAATGTTATTGGCATAATCACCGTCATTCTAAATTGACAAGTGTCATGTTTGGTGTTGCCATTATTGGAGAAATATATTTACCATGAATTTGGTATTATTATGAGGTAATCCGTACATTCGAAAAGTAGTTGTCAAAATACCTTTTGATCTACTGAACGTTTCTCCGACAAACGCCGAGTCGACATAATTATTAACCTACGACTTTTTGTTCTACAAAACAGATAAAAGAGTTCGGTAACGATTTATCCTGCAACACTAGTTTCTAAAGGGAAGTGATAGTACTCGTCGATATCTACATTTCGGGTGACAGCTGTCAAACTTAAATGTGTTATAACTCGGAACCCATTGGTTCTAGAATACTAGTTTCTAAAGAGATATGATAGTACTCGTCGAGATCTACATTTCGTATGACAGCTGTCAAAGTTAAATCTTTTATAACTCGGAACCCATTGGTCCTAAAATACTAGTTTCTGTAGAGAAATGATAGTAGAGCTCGTCTAATCTAAAGTGACGCGCCCCACTATCGCATTAACGCACACAAGCAAGTTTGAAATATGGACGCAATACATATACAAATGCCGTTGTAATTTTTCATTCAGTTGCCGGTGAAATTCAAACGTAGGAGCACGCGACGTTCATTGGCTCCCACACAGATGAAGTGTCGTTATCAATATTTGCACTCACACATCGAAATCAACTAACTAAGTAGTGGGGCGCGTCATTTTAGACTAGACGAGCTCTACTTGTCGAGATCTACATTTCGTATGACAGCTGTCAAACTTAGAACTGTCATCCGAAATGTAGATCTCGATGAGTACTATCGTATTGCTCTAGGAACTAGTGTTCTAAGACCAATCGTTTCCGAGTTACAACAGTTCTAAGTTTGACAGCTGTCATGCGAAATGTAGATCTCGACGAACACTATCATTTTTCTTTAGGAACGAGTAGTTCCACCAATAGTTAAGGAGTTATTTCAGTTCAAAGTTTGACAGCTGTCATTCGAAATGTAGATCTCAACAAGTACTATCATTTCTCTCTAGAAACTAGTGTTTTATAACCAATGGGTTAACTTTGACAGCTGTCATACGCAATTATGATCTCGAGGAGTGCTATCATTTCACTCTAGGAACTAGTGTTCTAGGGCCAATAGTTTCCGAGTAGCAGGGTAAGCTTGGGCTGGACCCTGGTGAAAACATGACCTTCAGAATGCACCCGATCCGGCTCTGCCTGGCCCTGAGGTCGGTGTCCGCGCCAAATAATAAAAGTAATTCGGAATTTGCATCTACAGTGGTGGCAACACTAGAAAGGGACACAGGACTATCGATGGTGACTCTCGCTCTGCCCGGTTTTAGTCAAAGCAGTGCGCAGTCCCTTTGGGTAAGTCCATGGGTATAGCATAGCCTCCTTCATCTTACGTAAGATGAAGGAGGCTATGAGTCAAGGCATTTTATGATACTTTTTATTTGTCCGGGTTACAAGTGTTTTAGGGATACCAGCTGTGGTACTGATAAATTATCTTAGTTGTGCGGTATTAATTTTTTAAATGGACCCTAAATTTATCTAGTGCTGTACGCCCAGTGATATATAATGGTGTTGGTTTACGTACCTACAGGTTTGACGCCATAGTATAAATGTTAGGAATTGTATACTCTATCTGAAAATTACCTACAATAATTCTTTCTGCCTGGCTCTTTCGAGTTTCTGGTCCAAAATGAATTATATCTTGTGCTCTCTGTTTTGAACACTCATCGTACGTAACTAAACGCTTTGTTTTAATTAAAAACCGCGAATTAAAAGTGCGCGAAGATAATGAACTGGAACTAAATTTGATAGTCTAGTAAAATTGCAAAGAGCTTACGCAGTAAAGAGTTTATTTTATCATTGATTTATTCGTTATGATGCGCACTCTACTAAATTTATTCGCATGATGAACCTCTGATACGTACAGTCTCATATCTAGCCTATTACATGATAGGAGATTTTTCAAAGGCGGATACTATACACACGATATATATCGTGATACACGCAGGATCATGATATTTATCGAGTGTGTAGCCTAGAGTATCACGAATCGTGATACGGATCACAGGATTTCCGAAAATCCAGAAATCTACGATCCGTATTAACTATCGTGCGATACATATCGAGCGTCTAGTATCTAGTCGATATTTATCACGACATTTCTGTCAAACTGACATAAATAACGTAATTTCAAATTTATTTTAATTTTTTGTGTTTATTTTCAAGCCGCTGTGGCCACTATGGACCTGGGTAGTTACTATAAAAGTATAAAGAGTCAACAAGATTCTCATCCTCATAATTTTACCCATTTTTTTCTCTTCACGCGTCTTTTCAATCCTAATGCTAAATTTATCGACACATCGCCTACATATCGTCAGAAATTTCACACCGACGTCCATACGAGCAGCGCTGTCTCCATTTTAGAATGGTATCGTTGCGGAAACGCCGCACTGCGCATGACCTGTCACTGCTGTTTAAAGTGCTCAATGGGCATACTGGCTGCAGTGACCTTCTAGAACACTTCTCATTAAGCGTACCATTTAACTTACCTAGAAAACCGATGCCTCGAATCTTAACAAGTAGTTCAATAGCTAGGACGAATATCGGATCTCACTCTCCTGCCTCCCGCATATGTCAAACCTATAACGGATTCCTACAAAAATCGTCACAAATTGATCTCTTTTCCTATTCTCTTGGCAGTTTCAAAAAGTTTGTTAATGATTTTTTATAGTTTTAAGTTGCTTTGTTTAACATTATTTAATTTTTTATGTTTAGTTTATACTAAATTCCTTTTTCTTTATTTTATTTTGTTTTAAATGACACTGAACGAGAATGTTGTGTCACCAATATGGGACTCGTATTAGAATAACTTTAATGTAAACTGTTTACCTATGACGTAACAATATGTGTTCTGCAGGTGTACCTTACTTGAATAAATAAATAAATAAATAATGCTAACACTATAGCAACGCGAGCTTTATTAGTCATTTTGGTAAAAATACGTAAAAATCGTAAATATACACCAGCGACGCGTCAAAAATGCTTTTTTTTAGGCTAGGCATTGGCAACTTAGTCTATTCAGCCATCAAGATGAATGAAAGAATGCACAGACTAATGAAAATATCGACGATTCTTATCGTGTGTGTAGGGTCGACCAAACATTTTGGATCTAAATTTTGATAGAGGTTGCAACACTGGTACTCTGAGTCTGTCCCTTTCGGGTATACGCGCTTGTCATATCCATTTGATTCTTGATCCTAGGATAATAACTACGGATAATAATAAGTCCATGGTGGTGTTCTAATGGTTCATAGTCTGTGGTATTCTAGGTACCTATTATAGCAGTAGGTAATTTTTTCTATAGTGGTGTGCCGTGATATGTGGAGCATGTTTATGTTTTTTATCAATAAAATTAAAATTGGTGGAATTGAAAATAATAGAGCAGTTTCAAGTCGTAATTGGCGCTAAATAATTTTAATATGATGTTCCAATGAAATAATCAAAGTAAGATAATGGAAGAAGAACTCAGGTGTTTTGCTTGTAAAGAATTGTACAGGGAACCAGTACTGCTCCCCTGTGGCCATGCATTATGCAGAGCATGTGCAGTTACATTGCAAATCCATGTCCATGAATCAGAGAATGCTGTGTCGACTGATTTTCAAGAAGCAGACAAAGCTTCCGTCTCGAGCGAGACTGACAGCGGTGTGGTATGTGGATCAAGGCCTAACAGTTACGCGGGAACGCCCGCCGCGCCTGTGTACAATACGGCGTCGTTCAGTTTGACATGCCCGGTATGCAGCAAGCAGGTGTACCTGGACGAGAATGGGGCGGACGGGCTGCCTCCGTTCCGGGTTATGCGAACGATCGTGGAGCGATTTGGGGGTGTCACGGGCGCCCCGCCGGCTGAAGAGGCCTGTCAGATGTGTGAGGGGGAACGTCGCGCTGCGGTGGTGCGGTGTGAGCAGTGCTCGGTGCGGTACTGTGCGGGCTGCCGTGACGCCTGGCATCCGACCCGCGGCCCTCTGGCTCAGCACGAGCTGAGAGCGCTAGGCACCACCTGCACTGACCATGGCTCCCCTCCTGTTCTGTTCTGCAATGCCTGCCTGGTGCCCATATGTCAGCGCTGCGTAGCTGAGCGACACAATACACATGAAACACAACAACTATCCAGTGCAGCTAGGGCTCATAAGGTATAGATTATACTTGTGTAGACCATATGACTTGTTATGTTATGTGGGTATTAATTTTGGCTATGTGAACTAACCAGGACATTTTCTTCTTATAGACTGAATTATCACAATCACTGCAGCATTTATCAGAACAAGCAAAAGCTATGACAGAGTACATACAACTAGTCAAAGGCTCTGGAGAAAAAATTAATGTAAGTTAATTATGATTTGGTAAATGATATGAACTATGTTACCGAATTCAAACAGTCTTAATAGTTAGTACCCTAGTTAGGTAAATTCGATTCACTGATGATTGCTTCTGACAGGAGTCCTGTGAGGAGTTGGAGAGGCAAATAGACCAGGCATGTGCTGAGGTGACACGTGCCTTGGAGCGCCGGCGAGATGACCTTGTGCGTGCGGCTCGCCACTCGAGATCCCAGGCCATTGCTAACATGCGCACATTAACCTCGCAGGCAGCACAGAAACTCAGGGAAGCAACAGCCCTCCTACATTTCTCAATAGAGGCACTGAAGGAATCGGACCCTGCAGCTTTTTTACAGGTAAAATATTATATTTAAAATATAAAATGTTTCTACAGCTGTGATGAAGCCAAGTTTTATTAATAATAGCAGTAAGAGTACACAGTGTACATATAATGCCAGTGTCCATTGGCATGTAAGTACTATACTGTGTTGTTTGCTTAATGTAGGTTACTGATAAAGAGTAACTGGCTTTTATCAATGCTGTTGCCAATATAAATGATATGAATGTCACAGAGATATTGTCTAGCCATGATGTTATATTTAATAACTCTAAATTCCCTTTTTTTGAAACAATCCAGGATTGTTAACTAAAACAATTAACCAAAACTGTTTTACTAACTGATTATCTGTTATCTGGAAGTAAAACTGATAATTCTTTGAGTCATATGCAGCAAGACATGGCAGCAAACAACATACATTTTATTCTTACACAGCTAAAACTTTAAGGATGGGAAATAATACTTTTTCATGGTTTCTCATATAAATGCAGTGAGGCGACTGCCGTCTGACCTTTGTGACCCTGGCAACAGGGGAACCTGACCAAATTGGATCATGGTGACATATTCAGTTGCCTGAATGTGCAGGTCTCATCACAAAGTTTTCCCTCACCATCAGAGCATTGGTTAGTGATCAACTATGTTACATATTTCAGAAAAGATTAGTACATGGCGGCAGTAGGATTCGAACCTGTGACCTCATTCTTATGAGTCTGACCCCTTGACCACTAGGCCACTAATGCTCTATGTTCTTTTTGATAAAAATCAGTGTAATTATAATTTTACTAGTAAGTTTATATCATCATGTTCATACCAATATCCCTGCAATATAATATATAACTAATACAGATTTTCTGGACTAGATAGTGTTATCTTGTTACATAAAGTATTAATCAATCTATCATAATGTGTCACATGTATTATTTTTGTAACTGTAAACAATGTGGCGGTCCATAGTCTGCCTACCCCACCTGTGGGACACAGGCGTGAGCTTTATGTATGTAGATAGATAGATAAATTCTTTATTGCTCACACAAGAATAATTACATTAAAAAGTTCCGACAAAAAACCATAACTAGATGTGGGCAAAGGCGGCTTTATCGCTTTATGTATGTATGTATGTTATTCTTTCCAATAAATATGCTTTTTAAGATGGCAGATCATATTGTACTCTACGACAAAAAATGACTCGGCCCTCTCGCAAAATGCAGGAAATCTGAAGTTCCAACTAGTGTTATACAATGTTAATGCTATTTGCAAATGATGTCTTAGAAGTGTTCCGTAAAGTGCGGCATACTGGTGTACCGTGCCCATAAAGTTTTTTTTTTTTAATAAATACTTAGCCTGTAGCCCAGGCGTCGGTAGCCGGGCGGTTGACTATGCCCCTCGTAAACGAGAGGTACCGGGTTCGTAACCCGTTGTGGCCATGTACTTACGGCTCTTACGGTGAGGGAAAACATCGTGATGAAACCTGCAAATTCAGGCAACTGAATTTGTAACCATGATCCAATCTGGTCAGGTTCCCCTGGTAGCATGGTCACGGAGATCAGATGGTAGTCGCTCCACTGTAGTCACCTGATCGCCAAATCCTGGACCATGGTCAACGCGGACCCTGGGCCCTCGTGCGCGAGAGCACAACCGGGACATTAACGCTAAGATGATTATTTTTACTTAGCCTGTAGCAGGCTGGATGATGATTTGTAGTTAAACGACAATTAACGTCTGTTACTAGTTTTAGCCGGCCCAGTTCCCTCCAGAAGTTAATTAGTCTCTTGTCTTTCCAGGTGGGCGGTATCCTATCGGTGCGTGCGGTGGCGACTGCCGGGTCGCTGACCGCGGCCCGCGGCCCACCGCCCGCCCCGCCAGCACTCACGTTGGACGTGGAACCAGCGCTAAGGACCGTCAATGGGCTCAACTTCGTCGAGTGCATGCGTGAGTGACCTTCGCATGCTTCGAATAGGTACATTCTAGGGTCGCCGCAACTGCTAGATTGTGCGACAAATACAGACAGTTGTGCGAAAAATTACATAGACCTAATGTTTATTTGGCAATTTCTGCAATATAAATAAACAACAAAATATTTCTTACTAACTTAAATTAGGTAAGTATTGTAGTAACCGAACGTATATGTGTATCCCGCACAGTTGTGAAAATTATCGTTGCATATTGTTTTATGGGGTTTCTCTATTTGATAATTATGTATGTTCTTCTTTATTCTTTATTCTTTATTGACATATCAACCTTCCGGAAGAAGTGAAGACTGGTAGTAAAAACCGCATCAAAATCCGTTGCGTGGTTAGGGAGTTAGCGGAAATACATACAAAAAAATAGACAGGCGCTGCAAGCGACTTAAATTTATACTATGTACAGATAATCGATTTTACAGGTTTGTTAACGCGTACCATTGGTACCGCGTACTTGCAACTACGTAGTAAATTTGTAATATCGGGCTCTTCGTTAACCAAGGTACGCGGTAAAAACCCGCTAAATGCAAAATAAAATGTCGTATGATGTGGTCCGGTTCAAAGAATAAAGTGACCTATGTAACAATTGCAAGGCGATACAAGTGCAACGAATTATCAACGAAGTCAATGATATCTAGGTCGACATTCGCGTGCCTAATCTTAATTGATACTGATTAGCGTTATAGTAGATAGTTAGATACACATCAGTGAACCTACTGTAAATACATACCTACTGACAAAGTCAATAAAGTCAACCTCAATATGTGATTACTTAATATCACATATTGAGGTTGATTTCATAATTATGAATTGTTGTTACTGCAAAATTGTGGAATGCAGCGCCGGAACTACAGATGACGACATCAGGTAATATGCATGCATGAAATACGCTACATTTACAATTTCCTTTGTTACATTACATTTCTGGTATTCTGTAAAACAGCATGACTAGCACAATTGTGGCGCGCCGCGAGACAGCCGTTGTTTCCTTCTCTCAATACTAAGATGAAAGAGATAGCAGTATCTATGTCGCGCCGTATCTCGCTTGTCGCTATCGCGCGCACACTTGTGCTACCCGTACTGTCAGGATCGTAGTTTGTGGCGCTCGATAGCCCTCGCCTAGCCCTGGCGACATATACGGGCGACAGTGTGATATATGCGGATATATATAATACCTACACGTCTACCTGACGTCGCCGTCGATGTTGACGATCTGACTGGTTCAGTTGGTTAATATGCCACGCAGAGGGTGCGACACCCGGCTGAGCAGAAATTCAAATGATGAATGTTAATTTCTGTTACGGGTCTGGGTGTTATATGTATAATAAGTATACTCGTACTGATATGATACCCAGATTATAAATACACTTAGAAAGTACATAAGTAGTTTCTTAGTTATCTAGCACCCGTAACACTTTGATTTGCTTACTTTGGGGCTAGATGGCGCTGTGTGAATTGGCCAAGCATATATTATTATACTAAATGGGACTCATACGCGACGAGAGTCCCGTTAAATATAAAAAAAAATGTGTAAAGAACGCGAGTTTAGTTTAAAACAAATGTCCAAGCATATTTATTTATGGCCGTGTGGTGTCCGGCAGAGTAGTATTGCACCAACCCCTTACACTCGTGGGTGTCGTACAAGGCGACTAATGTTTTCGACGTAAAAGATCTAGAGTCTCCGTAGGCGGGAAAATGGGCAGCAGCGTTTTCCATTGTCACACAAGCCTGCCAAGCCTGGAGATTCCCCTTCTAGGGAGAGGTCCTTAAGTCCTGCAGTGGACTGTTATAGGCTGTGATGATAATTTAAAAAGTATATAAGTAGTTTCTCAGTTATCTAGCACCCGTAACACAAGATTTGCTTACTTTGGGGCTAGATGACGCTGTGTGAATTGTCCAAGCATATTTATCTATTAGTTATTATTGTGCAATACGGAGACGTGACCGCGTGGGTGTGTACGTATGTATGTAACGCCTACACTTCTGTCCGTCAGCCCCCGACGCGCCAGCCCTGGCTGTGGAGCAGTGCGCTGCTCGCGGCGTCTCGTGCACGGTGTCGTGGCGGCCGCCGCGCGCGCCCGCCGCCGTGCGCGGATACGTGCTCGAGCTGGACGACGGCCGGGGCGGGCCATTCCGCGTGAGTGACACTGTAGCTTAGGTGGGGAGTACGCGGCAAGGCGGGGAGTCGACAGTGTAGCGAGGAGTCAACAGTGTAGCGGGGAGTCGACAGTGTAGCGAGGAGTCGACAATGTAGCGAAGAATAGCCAGGGGAATAGGTCTCGGGCACGATGTCGTGCGCGGATACGTGCTCGAGCTGGACGACGGCCGGGGCGGGCTGTTCCGCGTAAGTGAGACTGTCGTAGCTTGGGTGGGGAGCGGACAGCGTGGTGGGGAGTACGCGGCGGGGAGGGGAGTCGACAGTGTAGCGGGGCAGTAGACAGCGGAGCGGGGACTAGCCAGCGTGGCGAAGAATAGTCAGCGTGGTCTCGTGGCCCCCGCCGTTCGTGGATACGTGCTCGAGCTGGACGACGGCCGGGGCGGGCCTTTCCGCGTGAGTGAGACTGTCGTAGCTTGGGTGGGGAGCGGACAGCGTGGTGGGGAGAACGCGGCGGGGAGGGGAGTCGACAGTGTAGCGGGGCTGTAGACACCGGAGCGGGGACTAGCCAGCGTGGCGAAGAATAGTCAGCGTGGTCTCGTGGCCGCCGCCGTTCGTGGATACGTGCTCGAGCTGGACGACGGCCGGGGCGGGCCTTTCCGCGTGAGTGAGACTGTCGTAGCTTGGGTGGGGAGCGGACAGCGTGGTGGGGAGAACGCGGCGGGGAGGGGAGTCGACAGTGTAGCGGGGCTGTAGACACCGGAGCGGGGACTAGCCAGCGTGGCGAAGAATAGTCAGCGTGGTCTCGTGGCCGCCGCCGTTCGTGGATACGTGCTCGAGCTGGACGACGGCCGGGGCGGGCCTTTCCGCGTGAGTGAGACTGTCGTAGCTTAGGTGGGGAATAGCGTGGCGGAGAGGGGCCAGTGTAGCAGGTAGTGGCCAGCGTGGCAGAGAGTAGCTAGCGTGGCGGGGAGTGAACAACGTGGCGGGGAGGGGCCAACGTGGCGGTTTAGCTAGCGCGGTGGGAAGTGGACAGCGTGGCAAGATGGTCACCGTTGCAGAAAGTGGCCAACGTACCGGTGAGTAGCCAGTGCGACGCGGAAATACTCTAAAAATTGAATTAGAGTCGGAATAGCAGACAGTCATAGATCTGTAGTTGGTATAATATTGTGACAGATGTCATTATATTTTAAAACAGAAATGGTATTTTTGAAATGTCATACTTTTTTTTTTTTTTTATGTCATACGGTAGGCAAACAGGCAAGCGGGCCACCTGATGGAAAGTGGTCACCACTGCCTATAGACATTAGCAACACCAAGAGTATCGCTAATGCGTTGCCCACCTCTATAACACGTTGCTCTGGCAGCAAAAAGCAAATGCCACTCCACTGCCAAAGCCACGGTTCCCCAAATCCCCACCCCATGGAGCACTGGAAACCTTACTCACCGGCAGAAACACAATACTATTTAAAAGAGTATTATTTAGCTGCGATATTCTGTAAGGTGGAGGTACTTCCCCAGTCGGGCGGCTCCAATTCGAACGAGATATCCCGCTATGCCCTACCTCTCTTAAAACAACTTATTGGGCAACACCACACCACATGCATCAAGCATCGTAAGGCATCAGTTACCCTTATCAAGATTCAAGCTACCTATGAACCTCCAGAATAACCAATAACGACGAGTGTCCATCCATTCAGGAGGTGTACTGTGGCCGTGAGAACGCGTGCACGGTGGACGGGCTCCATTACGCGTCGCTGTACAGTGCTCGCGTGCGCGCGTTCAACGCGGCCGGCGATGGACCGTACAGTGACGTCATCGGGCTGCAGACGTCGCCTGGTAAGGTCTACGCGTCCTATGTACCATACAATACCTAGTACCTATGTACCATAGTCCGGGGATTACGGATTATGCTTTCATGTTTGCCAGTGTAAATTAAATAAGGATATCAGGCATGTCCGTTCAGGTCCTAAACTTTAGGATGATATTACAAGAGCGGAATTTTAAATTTTACACATCTAACAATAATTTGAGTCAAATACCTTCAAAACATTGCATCTCCATCTTATTCTGTGCGGTCTAACCGGACTGATCACAAAGGTCTAGAGCGATAATTAAATCTATTGCTTCAAGTCGGTAGGTATTCGAAGTGTGCGCTCCATATCTTTCTGTCGGGATATTTGTATGTTGACCCGCTTGCCACATGTGTAATTGGCGATTTTATAGCTGCAGCTAGCTGCTGAGTAAAGCCCCCAGCGTGCATTAAATGTATGGCTTGGTCCGTTCACTCTAAAGTACATCGGAAATTTATTAAAACATATATGTATGTCTAAAACAAAATTCATACGATGGCAAGTGTCACAACACCCAAACCTGTTAAGTGTAATGCAACCTCCTTATACTTACCCTACAGATCGCTGGTCGATGTCATCTATCCTAACGGCTACGTATACCACTGAATATTAATAAATAGCGACCTGGCGTTCTGTGGGTGCAGTGTCTGTTTATATTAATATACCGTTTATCTCTCACCAACAATTTATTGTAATCTGTAACTAATGGTGTTGGTCTCACATTTATTATCATGTTGCTGGATGCCACGGAATATCCGTAATTCCCTGAAATTTACAGACTATACACTTATTGTGGAGTTATTCATTAGTCCAAATAAAAAAACAAACAAAAATACGAGACCCTGAGAGAGTGGCCTGAGTGTAAGTTTTGCTTCAATTTTACTTTACTATCACGTTTGCGTTTACGTCGAAATTAGTATGAAGAAAAATCTTCTTTTACGTACTATTACGTACGTATTAGATGGCGCTATGCATTTTTCATACCAATTTCGACGTAAACGAAGCAAAACTTACACTCGGCCCTCTGGCCCATAGTTATCTGTAGAACAAAATTAATTCAATGCCAAGTGTCTCAACATTACGCCCATGTTATTGGACCAAATAAAGACACGTCTATGTCTTCGAAACCTGTAAACGACAATGAACCACGTAACCCCCAGTGGCCTGGTTCACGTGGGACGCCCGCTGCGGGGCCGCCGACGGCGGGCTGGCCGTCAGCGCCGACGGGCTGACGGCGCGCGCCGCCGGCTGGCAGCCGCGCGTCGCCGTCGCCGACACCCCCCTGGCGCGCGGCAGGCACTACTGGCGGCTGAGGATCGACGCCTACGATGGGGATGCCGACCCCGCCTTTGGGGTGGCGCGCGCTGACGTCGCCAAGGATAAGATGCTTGGTGAGTAGCCTTTCAAAGGACGAACGCACTCCACCTTATTCCAGAAATCCCCACAGACGTATCCCAGACATAACCAGTGGGGATTATTCGTTTTTTTTATCCAAAAATCCCCACTAGACAAATAAATACGGCTCCAATTACATTGGGTACAATTGCTTATATTAGCTACAGAGGGGTGAGGAGAGTACCACACTACACTGTTATGGGCTGTGATGATATTTATTTACTATTTATTTATGATGCAGGCAGCGACGCGCTAGGCTGGGCTATGTACATAGACGAGTCGCGGTCCTGGTTCGTGCACGGCGGCGCGCACGGCGGACGCGCGGCCGGCGGGGTGCGGCGCGGTGCCGCCGTGGGGGTGCTGCTAGACTTGGAAAAGGGCACGCTGGCTTTCACTGTGGATGATCGACAGCAGGTGGGTTGAAATGAGTGGGGAAGGGGTGGCGGGATGTCACGTCGCTGGCCTTCACTGTCGGCGACTGGCAGCAGGTGAAGGGGAACGCGTGGGGGTGGGGCCGCCCCCACCCCCACCCCCCACTACACCCATATGTAACTAGATTATTAATACACCTAAAGTTTTCTATTTACATGGTAATGCCCCTGGTATTGCAAACGTATATAGGCTGCGGTGACTGCTTACCACCAGGCAGGCCGTAAGCTTGTTTGCCACCTTGGTGGTATATAAAAAAAATTAACAAAGTTCGATAAACTAATTGTAATGTTCGTGTGCCAGGGCGAGATCGCATTCACGGGTCTCCGCGGCGCTTTCTACCCAGCTGTGTCGCTCAACCGCGGCGTGGCTGTCACGCTGGAACCAGGGTTGCCGCCACCTGAAGAGATGCTGCTCGGGCAACTCAAGATCGAGTAGCCACGCAGGGTTTGATGGCAAAAAGAAGTACCCCTGGCTAATTCTATACTCGGAGATGAAATTCAAGATCAATTGTGTAAACAAATTGGCACTATAAACAATAAACCTATACCAATAAACAATAAATCATGAAATATTGATAATAATTGTCACATCCAAAATGAAATATAGTCGTATGAATATAAAAAAAAAACGGTATATTAAATAATCCATCCTGTTCGTTTATTTTTTATAGAGGCAATTTGTTTACACTATTGATCATAAATTTCATCTCTGAGTATAGTAACAGACACTCGGTTTTGGCTGGAGCCGACTAACCGTCAGTAGCAGTTGATACTAATTCTTACGAAGTACAAAATAAAGTGTTTTGGTTTAATTCGGATGCGCGGGCGTGCCGACCTTGGTCGGAAGTCCGATCACGTCCTCCTCACCTAAAAGCGACTTTATTTTATACGGCGTAAGGATAAGTATCATTGCAACTGACGGTTGGTCGGCTCCAGCCAAAACGGAGTGTCTGTTACTAGTTTAAGTCTAACTAAAGGCAATGAAGCGCAACAATTACATAGGGCGTGTTCGAGATTTATGGTTATAGCAAAAAAACGAAACAACTCCGCGGACAACAGCGTCCGGCACAAACTTAACTGACCTGATGGCTTAAGCTAATTAGTCGCCATTTTGAAATGCCATGTCAATTCCAACAAAAGCTAGTCGTCGTAGAAGTCGCTAAGGAGCGATTTGCATTCTGGCTTTGGCTAGACCCGCAGAGTCCCTTCGGACAAATCTGGATCGAGTGATCGAAAAACGGACGAGCTACGATCCAGTGTACACTTTTAGAGTATTGGGCATGATGGAGCTAGATCTATATAATGGAACTCTAGACTCCTCCCCCCATTTTGAAGAGTATTTATAAGTAGGTAAGTAGTAACAAACTATTACGCGTCCTTTCTATGTGGGACACAATTCCCATGCCCTCCGTCCGGTTCCTTTATGACGAACTCCGATATCTTTCTAAACAAACATATATGCATCTTCATTACACAATAATAACAAAAAAAAGTTTTCCTTTGCTTCAGTATCCCGGCTTTGTCTCAGCCCGCCTTGACCATGATCCAGGATGTGGCAGGTCAGGTAATTACAGTAGAGCGACTGCCATCTGACCTCCATGACTCTGTTATTATGGGTGCAGTGCAGTGCGCAGGTGCGTTGTCACTGTGAGGACTAAGATGAAATGCCCCATGCCTGTAATAGCGCTGGTTACCTTATCTTTCGAACCTGAACGCATCAATGCAAGCATTTTTGCTTGACGGCAGAAATTTATAAGGCAGTGGTTGGTACTCACTCGCTATAGAAAAGTCATTGGTTCATGGCGCCAATCGGTATAGAACACGGTATCTCTTGCTTACGAGGCAATCGACAGAGCATCTTCATAACGCAATACAATATTTATTTATTTTCCCACCACTATAAAATGTATTTCACATATTATATCATAGGTCACCAGTTGTAACGGTTCACCATGGGACTTAAGCTATATGTTATTCTTGGAATGACACAAGAAAATCATCTTTACCTTGTTCAAACGTTAATGTACTTATAAGCGTGTCTTTGTTGGTATTCAAAGCTTATCATATCAACGATTCTGTTCTACCGGATCTTAGGCCTAAGTGTTATCGAATATTGTATAGCTAACTTTATATTCGCGTTTTTTATTGTATGGCTATGGTTCAACACTAGATTTTCTCTTCTATAATGTTGTAAACTTTAATGCAATAGTGGTAGTGGATATAAGTCGTTATTTTTAACCTCTTTTGAGCCTGAAGATAGTAAGGAACTACCAATGTCCCCCTGAGACAATGGCAGCTATTTTTAGGTTTCCATTTTGTCTAGCCCTTTTGCAGTAGAATTGGTGCCATTACTTTTGTATGTAATGTATTTTAAATATCGTAAATCAGTATTTTAGTACTATTTAAGTCTTATAAATATCGACAATATACCCCCAGCCCTAGAATTGTACTTAGATTTAATTTAATTTATAGATAAAAGAAATAATTTTGCAAATAGGTATGTACATACGGTTCTTAAAAAAATACGGACGTAATCTCTATAAAATCTTGAGAAAAGCATAAAAATGGCCGCCCAATTATGTATTTTTTATTTATTTGTGTGTGCGTATTTTGACACTGGTGTGACAGCGCCTTACATAATCAAACAAAATGGTGGCGGATTGTCGGACAAAGTGTATCTGTGTGAGTGTGTAGGTCATGTACAACAAAATAAATTATCGTATCTTATATGCTTCACTTCTCTTTAGTCTAGAATGGCGTCCGTATTTTTCAGGTCAGTGGTGTGCTATTCTGAAAGTGTCTAGCTAAAAGCTATATACATATCTAAGCTAGTTAGCTTGTTATCCACCTGTTAGCTAACCTAGCTAACAGGTGGATAACAAGCTGTTGGTTAGAGACTTTCAGAACAGCTTTGATAGATATACATTTTTGGTTACTTTATTATCGTCTTAGATGATGGATTACAAAACGGGAAATTATATTTGTGTGCTCTTAAAAATATTGACTGCTCATTACGAGATTGTAAACTGACTGGAACGGATTAAATAAACTTACTATCGACTAACGACAACGACAAAAAGTTCAAAATGAGCAACTATCAGTGGCCTGAAGTGGCCTACTAAATTACTGAGTGGGTGACTAAATTATTAAATGGGCGATTATCGTGACTATTGTGGGCGACCATAATGTCAACTGAGATTTCACTTAACAATCACATAAATACCCCGTTCCCAGATTGCAGATGTCCTGGACAACGCTGTCCTCACAAGATAATAAAAATAATTTATTAATTTGCTCATTTTAAACAAGTAGTAATTCAAAATACCGTTCCTAACTAAGTATCAGTTTTATAGCAGCTTTTTAATCACTTACAGTTTGTCGCCCACTGGATTCACAATTGCTCTATTAAATGTTTCCTAAATACATTTATGAAAATCTTTGCCTGTCATTCGTAACTCGTAACTTCTTAACAAATAAAAATGTGTGATTTATTTTGTGTTCTTAATTTGTATTAGTAGATTTAATGAGAATTAAAATAATTTAGTTTGGTAATGCATAAATTCTTGACAATATTGTTAATGATAGTTTTTGTCTGGCATTATTGCCTGGAGAAAATAGGTATTCAATCAACTTTTGGTTCGATTTCCATACAAATTAGTAACCTTTGGTCAAGATGTTTTCAATGGTTTGACATTTATGATATACATTTATGCAACTGGCCGTTAGTTCGCGCGAAATGGATTTCTACATCTTAAAACAGAGCAATGAAAAAAGAAAATAGTAAAATCACAAAACAATAAAGGTTTTTTTTTGTCGCACAGCTTTATTTTGTACCAACATCTATAGAAATACATTTTTACTAATCGTCTAATTATTAAAGTTATTTGATGTTTATTAAACCTATTTTAGCTAAAATATATTTGTCACTTTCTTTCAAATTCAATCATATTAGACACAGATAAAGACAAAGCATATTTTAGAAAAAATATGTTTAATAAACGTCCAATAACTTTAAAAGCCAATTTTTCAATACTCAAATAAAATTTATCTGGCCGATAAGGCCGACTGCCAAATTAAAACAAACTATAATTCTCAATTATATATGAAGTAATTATACAATTTTATTTGAGTCGCACAATAACTTATTAGACTGATACGTTTTATCTGAGGATTGAAAAATCGGCCCTAAATAAGGCGTGTGTATAAACCAAAGAATTTTGGTATAATACATAATTCATTTACTTAGCAAGCTAACCACACAAACCAATGAAGAATGTCTAGCAAAATTTAACCCGGCTTGCACAAAATTCTCATGTTTACGAATGACGTTAAACGTTTTTTGTTTAAGTATCAGCCTACATGCGCTTAAGAATTTGGTGCAAGCCGGCCTTAGTATAGGTGTCGATGTCGAAATACCTTAATTAAGTTATGCTCAGCTCAAATTCCTTAGCATTCAATTCACGTGTATTTCTGACGAATCCTGGATCATTCTTATGATTTCATAGCATATTTTAGTGTTAGATTTTTAGTGAGCATATTTTGTGATCGTGTAATGAAATCACTGCCTATAAGTTATTTATTATGCAGGGACCTGATTAATGAACTGTATATTTTATTCTATAGCCCACCTCTTATAGTTATTTATTTCAATAAATTGATTGGAAATCGAAATTTAATTAAAATTTACTAGTCATAAAAAACATTGTACTTATGAAATATTCATATTAACATTGAGAATTTGTTTTATTATAATTATCACACTGTGTTAGATACATTTTGATTTTAAATACCTTAATTTTTGCTTTTAAATGACGTAATTTTATTTAATTTTACAGTACTTTTGATCAATGTAAGTTTAAAATGATTTTTGCTATCGCAATTATGTTATTTTGCGTAAGGTCTTTTTGTAAATATTTCTTGGTTTAGTTAGCCGGACTGCGCGGCAGTGTGCTATAATTTAAATAATGTACTTAATGTAATGATGACTGATTTACAATAAACTATACTTATTTTATTCAAATATGTGTATTTATTTATCATTTGAACAAATGTTATTTCGGTACTATCTCAGTTGTCGGTAGGTTCATTTTAAAGAGGAGGAGAGTGGGTTTGTAAAGTGAGCTATGAACAAGACGGACGAAAGAAAAAGTTATATAATTTCTGAGTAGAATGAATACACAGGTACGTCATAGTGGAAGCTGTTAGTGAAAACATTCGGTATTTCAGTCCAAGTGACAGCAGACTCCTCGTGCGCTGCGTGAGCGGGTCCTTTCTTTGTGCCGAACAAACTGGCTATTAGTATAATATAAAATAAGCGCTAAAATGAACCCTAACAGTGTCCCAATTAATAATTTTTTTTTGCAGTAAATATACCTATACCTACAATAAAAAAAGTACCTAACCGTATATAAAATACAGATTTTTATATGTAAGTATATTTACTTATATTGGAAATGCTGCCAAATACGGTAGTTTGAATACGGAAATATAGTTTTAAATATTAGTGGCACTAGGGAATGCAATACTGGGATTCCGAAATACCGGGATCCCGCTTACATTTTGCGGGACTAATCTCGGTCGAATAATTTGCGGGATCGCGCTGGACTGGTGGACTGGCTGGCTGGGCCTTGGTTAAAGAACGGATGATGACTGGATCAACATTTTAAAATTCTAATAGATCTGTCAGTTAGATTATAATAGTTTATGCAACTGTCATATAAAAGGGGGTATTAAAACATGAGTGATTGTTCATCATCATCACGAGGCGTAGCCGAGTATGATAATAGTTTGACACGAGTGTTTTAATACCTAATTATATGCAGTTGCATACACTACTTTATCTACACTCATATTTTTATGTTAAAATATCGTACCTATAATTTTCTCAACTTTGCTGGAAGTAAGCTGCGAGTTGGTTATATTGTATCTACGCGTCGAGGATATCAAGCGGCAGGAAATTCACTTCACTACTTTCACATTTATCTATTGATTTGCTTCAAACAAGAAAAACATTCACAAACACAAATTACAACAATTACAAAAAATATTTTGTTTAGTGGGAAATAATTACACAGAATATAAACAGGAAAATTTAAATATTGAATTTGTTAAAGACATCTAGGTATTCAGCCTATATTTCGCCGTGCTCCTGCGCCCGACAAAAAATAAAAAAATAAAAGTGTTGCATAATGATTAAAAAGTTATTTTACGATACAGCTGTAATGAAAATAGTATGGGAAATGCTGTATCGAAAAGTAATTTTTAAAATTTTATAGTCTGGCGTGAAATGAAGTGGAAAAAAAAATAAAAACCTCAAGTAACCCGATTTTTGCTAACCCATTTTACTCAGTTGAAGTGTTTTTTATTCGCACAAGCTCTTGGTAGGTTCTTAATTTTATGGCAAAATGATGAGAGAGATGGATAGTGGGCGAAGTGGGCTAAATACTTTATAACCTATGTACTAACAGATAGCACTACCGCCAAGAACTTTATTTTACATGACATTGATATCTATTTATTAATATTCTCTTATTTACTTGATTTAGCGTTGTCTATATATTTCACTGGGGTTTTGGATACATACTCACACTCTTTATTATTCTGTACCTTAATTACTAAAATAAAGGTTTTTACTAATAAAAAACACTGTAGTTATAAGTAGGACATATATTAAAGCTGACACACGCGTAGGTAGGTATGCACAGTATTATGTGGCATAAAAAAAATGTTTTTCATATTCGCAATATATCTTACGTATTTGGTCTAATATGTACACTGCTTTATAACTTTAAAAATTCTTCGAGTCAACTAGTAGGTAAGCGGCCACTTTTATTGTGTAGGTGCTTACACATTGATTCGTATGCAAGCGTACCGTAATTTCGAGCGGGCATTGTAAGTCTCAGTAGGCGCGCTGGGCAAGCGTTCAACTCGAGAACGTAGGACCCGAGTTCGAATCACCAGTATCAATTTAATTTTGTTTTTTTGTACTTTTTTTTTTTTGTGTAGTTTACCCTTTTATTTACAATATTTCAAAGGTATGACGAACGACTTATGCGAGACACTGCTAACTGGATATTACTTAAGAGCAGTTATTTTGCACATTTAAGAAATTCATTTTGGCCATAAGGTTGAATATTTGTACGTTGGTTTGTGTCCACAATTATTGTGCTTTGCAAGTTTTGGATGATGGATAGTAAGTGAAGTCATAAGGATAAAGGGGTAAGTCCTAGATATTTAAGATCTAGCGTTCGTCCAAATCAATAATAATTATTCTCGCAAGATAAATTTAAAGTGATGTACAACTTGCATCTTCGTTTTAGCCTAACGACACGCCCTTTTATAATTTGGAGAAAAAGTATTTTAAGAACCTAAAAAGGATACGGTCTATCGGTTCATACAAGGTGTTCACTAAGATCCAGCCGGTACAAAGTGAATGAAAAACGGAAGTATGAAAAATACGGAACTCGTATCAGTTAATAAAATAAATCCAAGTCTAGCCAATTCTTCACAATTATTTTTCGAAAACTTAATATTTTTAGCAAAACTGCAACACTCACGTGACACTCATGCAACACTGGAACAAGCCGTAGAGTAAACGATGAAAGAAGAAACTCCTTTTATGCCCGGAGTAAGAAGTTTTTTTCGTCATAGCGAAGAGAAATCAATGAGGAAAGAAAAAACTCCTTTCAAGAGGAGAGGGCATTATGTTCAATAATGCGTGTAATGCGTTTGCTTTAAGAAAACACTGGTAATGCGGCGTGCCGCGTGACATACCTTTTGATGTTACATAAAATAGCCAACGGATGTGCCCAAAATGAACTAGCACAGGATTTCCTAGACACTAGATTTCCTTTGAATCATGGTATGTACAACACCTCGGTCGACTTCGTTTCGCCTACGGTATTAGGGGGCAACATAACGAGTTCCAATCCAACTCGTTGCGGTGCTAACGTTTGACTATCCTCAAATACGAAATGGTCACCCATCCAGCTCCCTTGCATTACTAGCATTGTTTACCCCTGGTTTTTACTATATAATTAAAACATTTCTGACAAAATGGACAAAACTGTAATTAAGTCTCGTCATTTTGAAATGCCGTTTGGTGTCCGGCAGAGTAGAATAGCACCAACCCTTACACTCATGGGTGTCGTACAAGGCGACTAATGTTTTCGAGGCAAAAGATCTGGAAAATGGGCAGCAGCATTTTCCATTGTTATATTTAAACACTGCGATCTCCAACCCGCCTGCCAAGCGTGGAGATTATGGCAATAACCTCCCTTTTTGTAGGAGAGGCCCTAAGTCCAGCAGTGGACTGTTACGGGCTGTGATGATATGATTTTGAAATGTCATGCTAATGCCAACAACAGCGACGCTGTCACATGGTTTGACAACGTTATGGCTCTGTAAGAAAACTCCTTTTAAGGAGCACAACGGCAAAAATGCGTACAATGCGTGACACACACCTTTTGATACATAAAATGGCCGACGGATGTGGCCTAAAAGAAACTTAAAATAATAACTAGAATCCCCCAGCATCATAATACATATTATTATGGCTAATTAACTCGCTCACAGCCTATCATCGCCTTCGAAATCACAACCACAGGGCAGGTCTTCCTAACGGAGTATGCAGTTTCATTCGTCATTAGTGGCAGTGTATGACAAAGACAATGACATGCTTGTCATTGTCAATGTCCAAACCAAGGACTTTTTTACCTGTCTGTCTATGCAGTGTCACAAACTTAATCTGACCCAGTGACAGCGTCGCTGTTAATGGCATTGACATGCCATTTCAAAATGGCGACACTTGATTCCAGTTTTGGCCACCGGGTCAGATAAGTTTGTGCATCCATAGCTTTTTTCGGGTGTGTTCATAATTTCATGCCAAGAATGCGTTCGTTTCATAGCAAATTAGTAATATTTTAAACATTAATATAAAAAAATTGGCTAGCTAAAGAATTTAATTAATTACGAGAGCACATTACGTTTTATAAGCTTTATCCATTACAACTCTCATTATGCCGGCTGGTGGTTAGAAAAAACCAGACTGTCTCCTTTACATCCCGGCTAAGCTGAGCTAGACCCGAGGTTTAGGCAGAGTTCCGAACAAAAATAAAAACTCTCCTGGCGCCCTTTTTTTTTAGTTTTAAGTAGATCTTAGTGTAGTTTGTAAGTTATTGCATGGAAAGTAGTATTTTAGTTTATAGTATTTACTTAGTTTCTTCTTAGTGATTATATTGCTTTATTTACGTAGAACACTTGTTTAATTTTTATTTATATATATACGCAAACAACCCGTAACAGGCAGGTCGGCAGGCGCTAAAACTTTATTTTATACAATAACTAACAAAATCAACAGCAGGCTATTCCATTTGTGCTCAAAACACGAATTAACCATATAATTTTGCCTGTGTTAAATGAAATAGCAATGTTGACACCTTACAGCAACTTATACTATATCGTTTTTAAACTATACAGAATTTCAATACCTACTCATTAGCCTATAATCTGAAATACTTTTATTTTGCGGCGGGCCTGGGGCAGTTTTGACAGTTTGTCTTTGACAACAATCGCGGGTTATCCAAACCTATATATTTACTTCTTTGCAATTCAAATTTTTTCTTTGATACAGATTAATCAGTCATCAAGATCATTTTAATATTTTAATGGGGGAAAAATAAAGTAAAATAAAAATGGTGTAAAATCAGAAGGACTCATTTTCACATGTGGAGAAAATCTTTGTATAAAGTCACGTCTGGTTCTCGTAGAGGTACCTACGCAGAAGCTACATGTTTGTCGGAACTGTAGCAAGTGGAACAATATTGTTTCCTAAGCAAAGCTTCTTCATTAAATTTATTGCGGGTTCCTAGGGTGTACCTTATTCAGATTCAGATTCATTTATTGCCCAAAGTGAATACAAGTACATTTATATAGTAGTTTATAGATACTTATATATAATAGTTTGTGTATACTTCCACGTGCCTGGGTGTCAAAACTTAGCAACAAACTTTTGTGTCACCAGATCCTAGCTAAACAGGATTTGCAGCGGTGGAACGAGTACTAGCCCCTAAAGCGTGGAACGGTTGAAGTAGGCAGTGTTGTTGTCTTTAGTATTGTTGGCCTTGTAATCCGAGCTGATGTCTATGAACTGCATTCCGACAATGCTGTAGGTCAGCAGTACAGGTAGCATCCCGAGGAGCAGCCGGGCGTCTACTGCCACCGCGCGCCACAGCGCCAGTCGCGGCGGCCGCTCTTGCATATAGCGCAGCGAGCGCCTCAGCACCGACGCCACGGCGGGCTCTGCGAGGGATAATACAATGGATATGTTATGGACCAAGTGGTTAATCCGGGCATTACTTATAATTAATAAATACGCTTGGACAAATTCATACAGCACCATCTAGCCCCAAAGTAAGCAAAGCTTGTGTTATGGGTGTTAGGTAACTGATAAACTACTTATATATTTTTAAATAAATACTTATAATAAGTACATACTACACCCAGACCCGTAATAGAAATCAAAATTCATAATTTCATGTTCTGCTCGGCCGGGAATCGAACCTGGGACCTAATGCCCGGCAAATGTGAGTAATGACAAGTTAAATCGAGCAATCTTGTTTAAATACTTAATTTAATTATTTATTTGAAACGCCGCTGTGTGGTAAGGACGCGGAACGTATTATCGGAAAAACGCGCTTGATAATAAGTTAATAACGCCTGTCTGAGAGAGGCTTTATGCTCTGCCGGCCGAGTTATGCATGGCTACCGCTATACGCTTGCTAACGAGAGCGTATATTACTCATAGGTATATAACTCGTGTACGTGCATTGCGTAGGTACCTATAGGAATAGTGCATGCTGTTTTTGCTAATAAAATTAAAATTAAATTAATATATATCTCAAATTACATACCTTCTGTTCTTTCCAACTGTCGTGCAATAATTTTCCTGATCCGGGAGACTTCATTTGCTACTAGTTCCATGAGTATAGGTGGACTTGCCACTTGTACAATACAATGCATTAAAAGAAAATAAGTGGATTTCCGGACAAATGATATACCCTGCCAAAAAGCATAGAACATTTAACCACAGAATAGGAGCCGGATTGCGCAAACTGGCAGTGGGTACTTCATGGCGCACGTCGCGTGTTGTGTGTGTGTCAGTAGAGTTCAAGTTGGTAACTTAATTTTATTATATTTTTATTGTATTCTGGAGATAATAAATGATTCGTGAAGATTTCAAATCTATAGATAATAGAAACTACAAATCGAAATCTTATTATAAACTGTTATTAAATATCAGAGTTAGATGCACTAGGTAGGAGTTAGGTAAATATCTATTGTCACCAATATTTACCTAAGTATTTATCAATTTGTATTAATAAAACTGACTTAGCTAAATTATATCAATTTTATTAATAGAAGTTATAAGGTACCTAAAACTTCACAAATATAAAAGTATTTTATTTGAATTCGGTATTTATATATTTTTTGGTTTACTAGTTATAACGCATTTTGTTATAGGTAGGTGCGCTCACGCGTGGTCAGAAAATCGGAAAAGTGTAGTTGACATAGGCACCTAGCTAAACTTAAAGGGGAAAATCTTACAAATTGCCTCAAAGCAAAAATGATCTGCCTCGCCAAAGTGGAAGGTAGATCCCTTAAAGTACAACTTACTAATATTCCATATTTATAGATGAAGACCATCACGAAACCGTATAGTTCCAGCCAATGGAATAATATTATGTTGGTCACCTGAAACAATATTAAAAATTGTGAGCGCATGATTTTATTATTGGAATCATCAACAATGAAAATCACACTGTCGACTAACGTCTTTAAACTTACAAAAATCGGGTTAAGTATATTAATACTTTCAAAAACCAGTGAACGGCAAAAATCAAATGGAACGAAACAATTTGGTCAAGATCGCTTAGCACTCAGGTAGTTGTACAGTAGAAGAGCATAAGTGCATTAGATACCACTTCAAGATAATTTTCCTGTGCCGCTACAGCAACATTCACGGTACCTATTTGGTGCATCTTTAGCCAAAATTAGATTTCTAAAAGAAAGGTATGGTAAGAGTATTAGCTGGCCCCTATGCCCAAAGGACTGTTCCTTTCATCATCACAGCCCGTAACAGTCCACTGCAGGACTTAGGGCCTCTCCCACGCAAGGGGAGGTTATTGCCGTAATCTCCACGCTTGGCAGGCGGGTTGGAGATCGCAGTGTTTAAATATAACAATGGAAAATGCTGCTGCCCATTTTCCAGACAACGGAGACTCTTGACCTTTTGCCTCGAAAACATTAGTCGCCTTGTACGACACCCATGAGTGTAAGGGGTTGGTGCTATTCTACTCTGCCGGAAACCACACGGCCGCTGTTCCTTTACCCCCAGGGTATTTTTTAATATAATAAATCATTACAATAAATATATTTGATTGTTTGATAAATAAAAATGTAATTCACGAAAACTCTTTAACAACTGCACGGTAGTGCAAAGGAATATGGTTCTGAAGGTGGCCATGCAGTTATGCTCTTCCATTGTACCTACGGGAATAATTTAAATACCAATAATTAGAGGACATAGTGGTAATTTTGCTGGCGTTAATGGCACCCAGCACGATGCATTCAGGACTAAAGTTACCATCGCGCGCTGTATTTATTCAGTGGCCTACTCATCGATACGGGGGTGGTACAAAATGATCACTAGAAGTAACATGATTTAATCGCCTTAAATTTTTTATTTTTTTTTATTTATGTCATACGGTAGGCAAACAGGCAAGCGGGCCACCTGATGGAAAGTGGTCACCACTGCCTATAGACATTAGCAACACCAAGACTATCGCTAATGCGTTGCCCACCTCTATAACACGTTGCTCTGGCAGCAAAAAGCAAATGCCACTCCACTGCCAAAGCCACGGTTCCCCAAATCCCCACCCCATGGAGCACTGGAAACCTTACTCACCGGCAGAAACACAATACTATTTAAAAGAGTATTATTTAGCTGCGATATTCTGTAAGGTGGAGGTACTTCCCCAGTCGGGCGGCTCCAATTCGAACGAGATACCCCGCTATGCCCTACCTCTCTTAAATTTAGGATACACTGCATAGCATCTCAAAGAGCATACATATCCTAGGTGACGACATCTCCAGTGACGTCCAGTTTCGCAGTCATTTGGAAGAAAAGGTCAACCTCGCATCTAAAAAACTGGGTGTGCTTAAGCACACCCAGCTCGAAGCGATTCTTCCGTCTACCGTCTTTGTTCTCAAGAACTGTTTGAGATTATGCTTACAGCTACATTCGACCATCGCACCGCTCGCCACCGACAGAGAGTTCATCCTCACACACACACTGTTGTTAATAGATATTTCATTATTGGAATTGTTTTGATGTTTTTCTTGCCATTAGTGCATTTAAAAAGAATATCAATACAATTTGCATAATTATTAAAAGCTTTTTAAAAATATTATAGGTATTCTATTCCTAACTATATATTATAAATCATATAAAAAAAATTATGAATAGAAATTGAATACTTATGTGCTTTACAAACATGTATGGCATTAAAATGACCTATTACCTACTATCAAAATTTAACGAAATATTCCATTTATGAAACACTGCGGTTTTCCCATAATGGGATCATTTTGTACTACCTTCCCTATATTGATCGAATTGAACGCCACCTTGGAGCCAAATTGGTCGCGAATTGAGCGGAACTTAGTGAACTTGGTGAAAGGTGAAAGTTCCAAAGGAACTTTCTCCCACGCACACTAAGATTGTGGAATGAACTATAATCCGCGTCGTGAAAGAAGAGACTTGTCAAGTGGCAGTAGAGGGGATTTCGCGCAAGTCGAACCACGTGACTCGCCAAGTCTCTTCTTACATGACACTAGTTCTACCTGCAGAGGTTTTCCCTGGAGAGCACAACATGGAGTTTTTCAAGAAAGGGGTGAATAGGCTTTTACGAGGTCGGCAATACGTGGGTGATGGTATTGCAAACCCCTGGTATTGCAAACGTCCATAGGCTGCGGTGACGGCTTACCCTCAGGCAGGCCGTAAGCTTGTTTGCCATAATAGTGGTATAAAACATCTAGTTTATAGTAGCGAAATAACCGTTCTTTAGGCGCGTACGCAGTCTCTTAGGCGCTATCCTAATTGGCAGCGGTCGTGCGACTAATAGGAGACCTCAAAACCGCCAGACCAATAGGAGGTCTCAATACCGCCCGTCATACGACCATAGTCGCACGACCGTTGCCAGTTAGGAGAGCGCTTTACAATGTAGCATGGCGTGGTGGGCTTCCATTAACTTTTCTATAGCAAAATATTAAAAATCACTGCTTTCGATCTAAGATAAGCTCTCGATCAATGTTTTGTAGTTTTGTTGCTAATAGATATTTCATTATTGTAATTGTTTTGATGTTTTTCTTGCCATTAGTGCATTTAAAAAAAATATCAATTAAATTCGCATAACTATTAAAAGCTTTTTAAAAATATTATAGGTATTCTATTCCTAACTATATTTTATAAATTATGAATAGAAATAGAATACTTATGTGCTTTACAAACATGTATGGCATTAAAATGACCTATTACCTACTATCAAAATTTAACGAAATATTCCATTTATGAAAGACTGCGGTTTTCCCATAATGGGATCATTTTGTACTACCTTCCCTACATTGATCGAATTGAACGGGAGGGGTCGCGTTGAACAGAGCTTACGACGTTGTATGTACGACCTAGTATGATGTAGGTAAGTATCATATTTTTTAATCCAACTTGTGACCATGATAAGAAGTTGCATATTTTATAAAGGTGTTATATTTTTAGAAAATTCGATGACTGCTTGGCTACTTCATCCGATACATAGATCACATCCCTTAGGAACACCTCGTATTACAGAAGTCAAACCCCATGAAGATTCCTTCGTGTTATATGTCACACTTTACTGTCTGTAACTACTCTGTCACACCTTTGGTACTCATGAAACAGAGCCATTTAAGACGTATGAAGTATTTTCCGTTTCATTGGATAAAAACTGGGATCTAAGCTTATTCAATTCAACAGAACAAATTCGGAACCGAATCGACTTTCCTAATACAATATCCCTTAGGTACGTCGTAAACACTTTATTATCTACACATTATTCTTAAATTATCTAAAGCTAAGGCAAGCAATTAAAAAGCAAATAAAAAATATTGTGACGTGAAGTTAACTATTGTGACGAGATTTACTTACTATACATTGTAGTGTGACGTCAATATGTGTAACATTTTCTATGAGGCTATCGTACACAGCCAAATATCTGAATAAATCTCTGACGGTCTTGCTTAAATTGTCCCTTGAAATTATCATCCAAGATTGATATTGTTCCTCATACAGTTGTCTTAATTTCTTAATCTTTTCATGGAATGACGATATTATATATAGAAAGACGCAGAAATTTGTATCAACCGCAAAAGAAATTAATATATAAACACTGTAATAGGAAGTCGCACTGAGAACAGCAGTTATAATTTTCAGAAGCAGTGATACGACAAAAATTGATAAACCAACATTTGACAGAAAATTTGATTTATATATTCGCATGATGGCGTTTATCTTCTCAATATTTTGAATGTATTTAATGAAATATTTCTGTTTTGTTATAAATGATAACGCAAATGCAGATAAAAGGTCCATCATCAAAATTACTGGAAAAATATTATTTACATTTAAAATGCTTGCCAGACCTGCAATAGTCATGCAGCAGAATATAAGACAATAGATCCTAAATGCAAAGCAAACGATTCGAGATGAGCTGGTTTCGTGGTAATGACCAAAAAGCAGACGTATCAACATGAAATGTCTTAGAGAAAACTGTTGTTGGGTGGTGCGATTCATTTTTAGCTTTGAATGATTTACTTCAGCAGCATAAATCGTAGAGAGAAGAGAAATAGAACGTGAGTAAGCTGAATTTGAATTTAAGCGTCTATATTTCGGTATCACTTGCAGTCTCGGTAAATGAAAACAAAATAACTACTACACGCGATTGTAATACAGAACAGAGAACTTTCAAATGAGGTCGAGTCAATATCGCATTGAGTTTTTAGTTCTCAATCCATTACCCATAAATCCAACTAACATACTTGTACCAATTGGAAAACGCTACATGGTTGCATGTCATTGGCGTAAAAGTAGGTCAAAATAATTTAAGCGTTATGGGTTTTAAAAGTACCTACAGAAGTAATTATATTTAAAAATAACTTATATAAATAAACTATTGACTTTGGAATAATTTTTATCCAATGTCCTATTCTGAGCTATCACCTATATAGCTGATAAAACAAGTAAAAAATAAGTAAGAAAAACATCGTAGACCATAAAAATCTCTTCCCAATTAGCCCTTACATGTCCTGAATTGTGCTCTATGTCCTCACAACTGAAATTACGAACATGCCTTCATGGCTTTTTGAATACGCTCATGAGATCGCACTTGTAAGCAGGCTTGTACAGGATCTTGAGACTAGGGAAACACATGGAAGTAAGTAACCTAATTACAACCTACACGTGATTGGGAATAAAATAATACTGCCAATGCAACAAATAAACAATACTTCCTTTCATCTGAATGGTTTATGACTTGTCCACAGGTAATTAAGCTTTGTTTGCGAGTTGAGACATTGGACAGCTAATTAATTATTTTTCGCTCTCAGTCTCTTTTTCGTAATTGGTTTGATATAAAAATAAGATTGTTTGTTTTTTCGGCAATTATACGCTGTTATGACCCTTTCAGTGGCATTTTTTTAAACTGAAACTTGTAAAAGAATTTTTCAACCATTGTTAATTTATAAGAAAGAAGCCGGTCAGACGTGGCGGGCTATATATAGTGTAGGGTTCTGCAGTTTCCTGCCATAATATAGGTTTACAAAGTTTAACAAAGTTATCAATGCATTTTTATCCAACTTCTTTTTGTACAATTTGTATGAATTTTTGCTTGTCCAACAACATTCTGTACCTAAGTTGATTTTGTTGATTCCACTATGCTGTGATCGTTTTTTTAACTTCGGTGAGATGGCGGTCATATACGTTGCTAGTTCTTAATAAAACCTTAATAAGATATAATTCGTTTGACAGACTATGTCCAAGGCGGACCCCGGGACCTTGTACGCGAGAGCACAACCGGGACATTAACGCCAAGACCATTATTTTTTTAATAAAGCATGCACGCCAGCTTTTGATGAGCCGTTCGTTCAAAGGTTTCTGTACATTACGGGTTTCAAGTTATTTGAAATCGGACTACGCGTTTATGAGTAACAAAAGTACACATTTTGATTTCCATTCCAAATTCCCAAAGGAACCATGGTGAATTTCAGGATAAAAAGTATACAATTTTCTACCTCGTAGTATGAACTCAATGCATAGCAAGTTTAATTTGAATTCATTCAGTGGTTTCGGAGTGATGCGCGGCCAAGGTACAGACAAAAATAAAAAAGTTACAGTTCTGGCTTCAGTATATCGGGTGTTGTGTTATTATAGGTAATATAGATAGAAAATAAAGATGTCCAACATTGTTATAGTCACTAAATGTTGATAGGTAACTAATTAGGAAATAATTTATGATTTATTATTAATTTGACTTGTTGTTGTTGCTTCCATACTTAATAATATAATAATAATATTCATGATCACAGATCGATCGAAGCGCCGAGCAGTGCTCGTCGATGTCACAATCCCGCATGACAGAAACCTTGTGAAGTCCGAGAAGGACAAACAGTGTAAGTAACTTGACTTGGCTCACGAGGTGACCGCTATGTGGGATATTGATTCGCCGATCATTGTTCCGATAGTCGTATCAGTGAACGGTCTCATAGCGAAGAGCCTCGACCAACATCTTAAGAGTCTCTCGCTAGATTGTTGGGTCAAGGGCCAGATTCAGTTCTCTTGGAGACGGCGCGTATTGTCAGGAGGTTCCTGTCTCTGCAGCCCTAACCGCCGGTAGCTTGGGCCTCGCCCCGGTGCTGGTGGTAGGTACTCTAGGTTTAGGTTTTTTATAATATTTATTTTTTTACAATGCATGTATTGTAAAAAATGTCTTTGTACATTGTAAAATCTAAGAATGAAAATAAATATGGAGAATAATAATAACTGATTTGCTTTATATGAGACTAGTTGAACCGGTGAGACTTCGTTCGGTTGGTGTCCTATTCCTACCCGACCCTACAACATCCTATCACTTACCCTACACCTACCCCTACAACTATAGGTACTATACCTACCCTACTACATCTACCTTATAACGACCCTACACCTACCCTATATCTACTATACACCTACTTTACCCCTACCTACTCAATTTTTTTCTTGCTTATAAATCTTCCTCTTGAATCACTATCTATTGTTCAATTCTACATTTAAATCCTTTGCGAAGTACATAGGTACATACATAGATTAGATGCATAGGGACGGTGGGAAGCGACTTTGTTTTATAGTATATACAGATATTGATTAGTTTTTAACAACTGTCCTTTTTGATATATTTTAGATTACACATTCAAAAAATAGTGATCAAGAAGTAAACTCTTTTTTAAATCAGTACTTTCCTCCCTGCTACTACAGTACCAATACTTAATATTGATAATTGATTTCTCATGAAATACCTGAAAGGCTACGTCGGGACCGTCCTTTACTTCGTTTCTACGTTAAGCTTCCAATAATCTCTCTCCACCGCTCCATTTTCCGACTAATTATTAGAAAGATCACTTTTACTGCAGCTTAGAATCCTTGATACCTACTTAGACAGGTATTTGTTACAAAATGTCTTCTAAAAGGATTTTTAATGTGGTATATTTTGTACAATAATTTAGGTACAGAAAAGTAAAACTGACCTAATTGTTTAATACACGTCTGGGTAGGCCTGATAAAGATTGCAGGTACCAGCTGGATGCGGAAAGCACAGGACCGGCAGTTGTAGAGATTTGCCGGCCTTTGCCCAGCAGCGGGCATCTTCTGGCTGATTTGATAATGATGTTGATGAATTGTTTCATATTATGTACTATCTATCAATTTTCTATCTTTATTTGACAAAAAGCATTGAGCGACAAAAGTGATCTTTTATGGGTTCCTTTTTATCTTTTAGAGTTTCAGTACCCTAAAATCCAAATTGAGCTAGGTACAAAGAATCAACACAATCTAGCATATCAATGTTAGATGTAAGCTGTGCTTAGCGCACTTTGGGGCAGCTCGGTCGACCTATTTCTGGCAACTAATAAAAGTGACGAACCACGAACCCTGAACTTTGCGTGAGGCCTACTGTCAACGGCGATGCCTTACGTGATACGCAGGTAGTTATATCACTCAACGAGTGGCGACCCTAACTTCTATATGAGAATTCGATACGAGTTTTATTAACGAAAATTCATTTGTGTCTGTATAATATTAATTTATTGGAAGCCTAGGTACTTATTTGGTGTTCAACAGTGGATAATTTTTTTCAGATGGTCGTACGTCGTAGCTTTGTAATAAACGATGCGATGCTATGTATTGGAAACGGTAATAGATATTTGGAGATTAGAGTAAGGTGCTGTCCTAATTGGCAACGGTCGTGCGAAGGACGTAGTTTTACCAATAGGACAGCGCTTTAAAGTCTTAATTCCACGAACTAAGTAGACAAGAATTGCATTTTCAATCCAGTCGAATTAATTCAACATTTACACAAAATCTTCCCAATGAAGCTAATAACAAGACATTACTACGATTTTAGCTGTGTAAAATTGACTTTGGAGTGCCCTTAAGTATTTACCTAGATTTCCGGTGTCAAGATACTTCCTAAGTAGTTGATGACGTACACATTTACCAGCCTTACACTGAGTAGGGTCGTATTTTTAAGGCTGAATATTGTAGAGACACATCCGTGTCGCCCTGTCACTCGATGTAACATAGGTTCTAACTATTATGCCATTGTCCAGTAATCCACGCCATTTACTGTTATAGTACACTCATGACGTATTCTTGCCCCACGCTCGTTTGTGGGTAGGTAACTCCTAAATGATACGTAAGTTCGTAATAGAACCCAGAGCCACCAAGATTAAAGCTAAATTATTGTTGGACTTGGTCCTTCCCTGAACTGGCGAAACGTCTTGTTCAATTCAATTCATTTATAAACATAGATTTACACGTCAAATGTCATCAAATTCTTGAGTAGTCATTATTCTTAAAATAATGTTACAACAGATAAAGAATATCACAATCTTTATGTCATGAGGTTAGTTACACAGATTAATGAATTTTGTCCAAGGGAGTTAATTACAAATTTAGATGTCATAAACATTATTATTATTATTACAATTCAATTCAATCATTAAATATATATATATATATATATAATTTGATGTCAATGTTTACTTATATTATATAATACAAGTGTCTTTATAATGCGTCATTTAACAATTAAGTCATACAAAGTCATACATGATAACTTATATACGAGTAAGCTTAACAAATATACAAGCATAAGTCAGTTATTTAACTAAGTAAATTTTCATTAGTGAATTCGTCTAGTGAGTAGAGCGCCTCGGACAGCAGTTTCTTTTTCAGTTTTTTCATAAAGATGTTGTTACTGAGTGAGTTTTTAATTTCTTTTGATATTTTATTATATATTTTGGGACCGACCGTGTGCATGCATTTCGCCGACTTTGCCAATCGTTTTAAAGGGAGTCGCAAATCGTCGCGGTTCCTCGTGTTGCGAGTGTGGACATCCGCAGTAGCGGTGAACATGTGTAAGTTATGTCTTACGTATTTAGCAACTTGATATACGTATAAGGAGGGCAAAGTTAATATTTCCGCCTCAATGAACAGCTGTTTAGCGGGGTGATCCCACTTTACACCGGCCATAATACGTACCGTTCGCTTCTGTAGGTGGAAGACTCTGTCGCGATCCGCGGACGCACCCCACAACTCCACTCCATACGATAAGATAGATTGTAGGTACCCGTAGGTTGTCATGGTCGCTTGATAAAATAAGATTTTGTTCATACTTATTCCGGCTTGCATTAAATTCTTAAATACATTTAAGAATTGTATGAAATTTTATGTTTATCTTAAGCTTAAATGCGTTTAAGAATTTGGTGCAAGTCGCCCTTAACATTGAATTTTTTTATGTCATCTTAGGATCAATGTACCTATAAATGTATGGTATTAAGCAACACAAACCTGATCTAACCGAATTTAAACCTTATCTTAAAATGATTTTTCGGAATTATAATTTATACACTTATCTTCGAAAAATAATGTACTGAATTGTAATCGGTGAATTTTTGCAACCTGAAAAATTATTCTTTTGGGTAGACTGCCAGCTATGTGAATTATGTTTATTTGATTTGTTGGTTATCTGGGTTTATTTCGGCTTTAAACTGGTACAGAATTAAGCAAATCTTTTATTGCAAAACTTTTGTCAATAAATGTATTTACTGAAAATTGCAGTACCTGACAACTTTTTCCATTTCAAACAGGCAAGCGGGCCCGGGCGATAGTTACCGCTTACCATCAGGTCAGTCTGGTTGTTTGACACTGCGTAGAATAAAAAAAAGATTGGTGTAAATTCGACTAGGTTAGGTTAGGTGTATATTGCGATAAAGTGACAACTCGTGCAAGTGTTAGAATGAAATAGTTTAATTTTTTTTTAGTCTGTTAAGGTTTTAGATAGTCGCAGCACAAACCTGATCTAATCGAATTCAAACCTAAAGGTTTCAATTACGGCAAGGTTTGAATACGTCATAAATGTGCTATTACTTCGAATAATAATGTTTTTTGAATTTAGACGCAATCTGAAAATTTAATTATCTACCAAAATTTGACAAATAACAATACCAATAAAGCCATTTTATTTCCTCAGTTTTGTTTGTTGGCGCGTAATCCGCTGCTGGGTATAAATATTATCGGATCCTCAGTTATTTATTTTTATCTCTTTTACGATCATTTATTGGAAGACAGTGTAACTTTTCATTTTTACGGCTTTGGGGCCGTCCTCGCTTTGTGGAAGTATCGCTTATGTATTAAGAGTGAATTAACCTTACAATAAAATTATCAGATAAAATCTGCACATTCAGGCAACTAAATAAATAACCGTGATCCATTCTGGTCAAGTTTTTTTAAATTAGACAAGACAGTCATGCGACCGCCATCTCACCTGTTGGTAAGTGGCGATAGGTCCGAAGATGGAGTATGGAGTATCGAGGCCCGTCTTGGAATAGCCTATTCACACTAGCCTTGAAGGCATCCAGATTATATTGATCAGGGAACACACTCGCAGGCAACGCGTTGCATTCCTTAGCCGTACGCATAATGAAGGTCGAGCCAAAGCGGCCCTCAACGTTCCCCTGGTAGCAGGGTCCAAAGGTTAGATGGCCGTCACTCCACTGTAATTATCTGATACGCCATATCCTAGACCATTGCGAGGGCACAATCGGGACATTAACACCAAGATATTTATTTTTTATTTTTACCCGACTGCGCGACGCAAAGGTGTTTTTTTTATACTACTAAGGTGGCAAACAAGCTTACGGTCTTACCCGCGTCACGAAAGAAGAGACGTGTCAAATGGCAGTGGAGGGGATTTCGCGCAGGTAATCGTATACAGCGCAAGTAGAACCACGTGACCCGCCAAGTCTCTTCTTATTTGACAATAGCTATAATGTGTTTATCCTTTTTGATCCTTTATGGCTCTCTAGAGACCAAACGCGTTTGCCGATTTGAATAGTTCTTACGTCTATCGATTTGTCTTAATCTTGCGAGTGTCACTGAAGACATGATATTGATAAAAATCCAATTATTAACTTACTCCATTCGGCTTGTTTCTAACTTTTATGTTTTGATAGCAGTCTTGGTCTTTACTTTTTACATAACTATTTTATTTAATTAAATTATAGGAATTATTGTGCATTGGTATGTGATTGAATTGGTGAATGGGAGTTTCAACTACGCAGATATTCGTTATTTATAATTCTAGTGGTGCTAAACTGAACCTTTATCCTACAATTTAGTAACGTTACATGTCACCCTTGACAATTTTAAATGTTATCTTGTGGGTACCTACTAAGTACGTAAATGCTGCGACTTACTATGTTCTTACGTGTCTTGTTTAAAGTGTCATTTGACGACCTGAGTGGTTCAGTGGTCAACATGCCACGCGATAGGTCCCGGGTTCGATTCCCCGCCGGGCAGAAATTGAAATGATGAATTTTAATTTCTGTTACGGATCTGGCTGTTCTATGTATAATAAATATGTATTTAAAAGTATATAAGTAGATTATCAGTTATCTAGCACCCATAACACAAGCTTTGCTTACTTTGGGGCTAGATGGCGTTGTGTGAATTTGTCAACGATTATTAAATATTTATATATGCAGAATCAGCGAAAAGAAAAAGTATCAGTTCCACGGCGCCTTTTTATATAATTTTTATTAACTCGTACAATTATAATAAAGTATAGTCGCGTTCATTAATGCATGCTCACTTTTAGAAATAAATCTTTTGTAGCTACTGCCACATAGAGGATATTAGGTGCATTGCTAAATAAAGAAAAGACCGGTTGCTTTTTCTTTTTTGTTTTGTTTCTTGTTATATTTGTAGTATTTAGAGCAATAAATAATTTCATTCATTTCATTAATTCATTCTTAAACTACAGTTTTTATTAAACCATAAATAAAAATTGCTATAATGAATTTCCATACTTAAAATTCTTCGCAATTGTTACGCAAAAATTAAACGCAAGCTATATTGGTACTTAAAGCTACCTTTATTGCGAACTTTTAGCTAAGGTGTTGGCACTAACTCCTGTCAAATAAGCAACTGTGGCTATATAGTCATAAAATAAGAATAAAAAATCTTATCAGTTGAGTAAGTATGAACAATTGATGTAAGATTGTTTTGAGTGTTTTCTATTCAAAATTATGTGTCCTATATGGCAATCCTTCTTTTCATTTTATAATTTAATTCTTGTTGGGAGACCTTTTATTTACTTGATGTATTATTATTATATTTTTATTGGTCATAGAACTTTTACATCAGATATATATAGGTTTAGGTAGGATAGGTTTTGGGGCCCCACCACCACCTCAGGGGCTCAAGTCAACCTCACCTGCACGTGGTCCCCCTGCTGGCAGACGGACGAGGCTCTGGCGAATTGGCTTTTCCCTAACGAGTTGTGCGGGTCGGATGGGAGTCGACGCACGTAAAAAGCCAAACCCACACAAAATTAATGGCAAGACGTACAAGAAAACCGGACACAGGGCGTCGCCGCAAAACGACGCGCAGAAGGATCGCCCTATTCCCGTGTCAAGTCGATTAGGGCTACCGGGTCCAAGGCGGGCCCGTCTCTACGGGAACTCTAGTCTGCGGGAACTATCTCGGGACCATGGAACCCGTATTTGCCCTGAGAACTCTCTTGGAGGGATACGGATCAAAAAACACGCCCCTGCATTTCCTGTTTCTGGACATGCAGAAAGCCTTTGACTGTGTCCCTCGGGAGATGATCTGGTGGGCGTTGCGGTCCAAGTCGGTGCCTGAGGCCTATATTGACATTATCCGAAACATGTACCGCGAGTCCGATTCAATAGTAAGGACTGCTGTTGGTGACACAAACCCATTCCCTATTACCGTTGCGGTACATCAGGGCTCTGTGCTTAGTCCACTTCTATTCAGCGTGATATTAGACGTACTATCAGACAACATCCGAGACTACCACGAGGTGCTTCCGTGACTTCACATGTATGCTGACGATATCGCATTGATAGACTCGGACAAGGGGCACTAGTCCAACGTGTAAAAAAGTGGAAGGAGTCACTTGAGAACGGCGGTCTGAAGATTAATGTAGCGAAGACAGAGTACATGGCCTGCAACACTGCAGATCCCCTACCCATGAGCATAGGCGAAGATGAAGTCAAGCGCACGGATCAAGCCAGATACCTGGGATCTGTACTAAGCGCAACTACTAAGGTGTCATTTGTGACCCTAAAATGCCGATAATGCTGAAGGGACAGGTCTATAAGACTATAATTAGACCTGCTCTCCTATACGGCAGCCAGACTTGGCCCCTACTAGAGCGACACAAGCAGGAGCTGCGCGTCACGGAAATGAAGATGCTGCGGTGGATGTGTGGAGTTTCACGAAAGGATCGCGTTCGAAATTCCCACATTCGGGTAAGCCTTGGCGTCCATGACATCGCAGAGAAGCTGCAAGAGTGCCGCCTTCGATGGTATGGCCACGTCTTGCGCAGACCGGCAAACTATGTGGGGAACAAGTGTCTGGCAATGCCGCCCCCGCCGGGCACGGGAAGGAGAGGCCGGCCCAAAAAGCGATGGCTTGACGTAGTCAGAACGGATATGCGTGCCAATAACCTCACCACTAAGTATGCCGAAGACCGAGCGAAGTGGGCCAAAAGTAGCAGAAAGGCGGACCGTGGGCCCTCGCGTACCGCGCGGGGGCGCAACCGGGACATAATGTCAAGATGATGATGATGATGAATAAAAAGTGACCATTACAAAAAAAAAGGTTATAACAATTATAATCTTCTGCCTTTGTGTGTGTTTGAGTGTGTGTGTATAGCAGAGTATTTGTGTACTTATAGTTAGAGAATAAAGTACCATATATCCATCCTCAGGGGCTAAACTATATCCATATCGAATTTCATCAAAATCGGTGAAGCGGATCAGTCTACCTACTGCAGTAGGAATATTAAGAAGAAAAGAAAGGAATACCGATGTTCACGTACACAAGAGGTACAACAATACATAAATCTACTCAATAGAACAGGGTTTTTCCTCTTCCGCAGAATTTATTGTCGTCGTACTTCGTCGCGGCGAGGACTCTCCAACTTTACGATTCTAATCTCCTGAAACTGCCCCTGGTAACTGGGTAATTAAAATTTGCCAGTAATAACACGATACCTGGCCCCAGAGCTTTTAGGATATTGTTATCATCGGACACGGTTAAGTGGCTCAGACTCAGGCGCCAGATGCCCCCAATTATAATTGGAGAATAAGACCTTCAGCAACTTTGGCTAATCTTAATTTAAAGTTGAAATCCCAAAGAGTGAACGATCGTTTTAATTAAGTTTAACTATCAACGTTTTACGAAAATTGAGATACGGGCTGGCGTAAGTAGAAATTGTTACTACAAGTTAATATTCCTCCAACTTCACAAAAGATAAGGATTATCCAGGCTACGGTTTTTAAATTATTCATGTTCACAGTAAGTTGGCATTACATCTGTACATAGTATAAAACAAAGTCGCTTCCCGCCATCTGTCCCTATGTATCTATGTACCCTAAAGGCCTTGCCACATACAAAGCTCGGCGCGAGCGCGGCGTGAGCGCGGCGTGAGCGCGGTGCGATATTTGCTAGGCAACCATCGCGCGGCGCGATGGTTGCCTAGCAAATAACGCGCCGCGCTCGCGCCGAGCTTTGTATGTGGCAAGGCCTTTAGATCTTCTAAAGTGCGCGACGGATTTTATTGTGATTTTCAGCAATAGTTACAGTGATTCAAGAGGAAGGTTTATAAGCAAGAAAAATGGGGTATATAGAGGTAAAGTATGTGAACGCGAACGAAGTCGCGCCGGGTCCATTAGTCATTCTATAGAGCAGTCGCGAGGCATTCTACGTACGTAGGCACATACAATACACTAAAAATTCTGGCATTTTGCGTATATGGTCACAAAGCCATAAGCCATTCATGATTTGTGCGTGTCCTGTTTGACTTTGTGTGTTTCTGGCATTTTGCGTTTTTGGCTTATAATCTAACTGACATTTTGCTTTATACGTACCTATACGAAACAAGCAGATTAAATCGATCATAATAATCACCCCGTTGCAGTTTACCATTGAGCTTAAGATTCCTTCAAGAACAATCATGAAAAAAGACTGCATACCTATGTAATTAACAAGTTAGTTTGTGCCACCAACACTTCGCACACTTCAAATAGGCCTACTCGGCTCGGTCTTGACGCAAGAATTCATCGCATAATAAGGGCCCGAGGAACAAAGTCGCGTCATCTGCAAAATACGACCGATAGGTAGTGGTAAACATACTGGTCTACCTAGATCTCGGGTGCAATCTCGGGTGGGCAGAATTGAAATAATGAAGTTTAATTTCTATTACGAGTCTGGGTGTTACAATTTATTTGGAACAAACCCGTAGCTTTAGTAGTGAAAAAATACGTTTTCGATGATGGCTCAGTAGTTATAACACCCAAATAAACAAGTATGTTACAAACAATACCTCTTCCTAATAGCTATTCGTATAGAATATAGATATAGCCCATCTACTTATATAGACATTTTATCTACGTATTTACGAGTAATACAGTGTTAGCGATTTTGGTTCACGACCACTTTTATATGCGGAGTTTATGTTTCAAGAGTCGTAGAAAGACAATAATTAGCGAATTTATGTGACAGTTTTAGATTATGTAGATTATATCTACTATTTACGATCTGGAAGCATATTCGGTCGGAATCATAAATTACCCACATCTGTTATATTGGAACATACATATTTGGTTTTATTATTAAGAGGTGCTTCTCGGTATTACGATCTGTCTACGTAATTACGAGTAATTCATTCAGTAATCTCAGCACTCGCAGTAACGTTATGGATTGTGATTGTTATGTCTTTTAACTGTATTGGATATTGATTTAGGTTTTTTGAACTTTTTTCCTAAAATTTATTAGAGGTTTAGGGATTTTTGAATAAAATAACAATCCTCTCTGAGGATATTACGTCGGTGGGGATTTCCGGAATAAATTATTTTGACCGTATGCATTTTGAACAAGTAGGTACGTGTTTTTATACGTATCCATTTTACGTCTACTGCTGAATAATAATATTGATAGAACTTTACAAATGTGATTGTGAGAGGCAAAACATTGTAACAAGTTGCTAAGAAACCTTCGGAGGTTTTGTATATTGCACTTCGGCAAATATCTTTTGTGCCCCAAATTCAAGCCGCAAAACAACATATCATTTTGTCCCTCGCCTTGCTAAGTGCCATAACTCACCCCCCACGTCTTCCAACCCATCGACTTTGTGCCTCTTATATCCATCTGCTTCCTATGATATTTAGGTATAAGATAGGTCGCACTGCCAATGCCGATAGGTATATATTTCCATACTTGGCAAAGTAGTAAACAAACATCACTCGACATTCCGAACGAATCACTCAATTTAAACAATCACAATTGGTCGTACACATAAGTTTATACACATACGCATTAATTTCCTTTTAAAACTGCAAACCTTACAAATAACATATTTTAGCCAAAATACTAAATTTTTCTCTACTAAATTTCCGATCACAGATTACCAAAACAAAATGTTAGTTTGGCATGGTTTGGCATTTCATTGTAGAGATGGGATGAAGAGGGAAAATGAATTATTTGCAAAGGTTTAGTTTTTGGTTAAATTATTAATTATGTTTCAAACTGTACCTGCTATCATTTGTGTACACATAATTTTTTTTATGTAATGTGGCAGACAAATAGGCAAGCGAGCTGTCCCTTCGATATACCAATACAAGCGCAAACTGTTTTATGGTTTGAAATGCGAAAACTAATCGCGCGGGCGTCATTGTCGGCGTTGTTGTCCAGCCTAAGATATTAATTACCTCACCTTACATACTTATGAATTCAATATATAAATTTCGCTCATTTCATTCATTCGCTGAATGAATTCACACATTCAGTCAATGATTCCCAACCCTTTGAAATGTCAAACTTTATCGATACGCCATATTTGTTTACTACTTATGCCAAGTAAGAACAAATGTACGCATCGCCACTCGGGAACCTTCTCGCCAGTGGCGTAGCATAAGTCACTAGCACCCAGTGCGGATTCCAAATTTGCCGCCCTCTTATTTTTGTAATCCATTATAAAAAATTTGGGGCATGGTAAAAAGAGTACTTTTATTGATTAACACTAACCTGAAAAGTGAAATTAACATTTTTTGACATAGAGTAAAGTTTGGTAGTTAGATATTATATATTTACTAGTGGACCCGGCGCGACTTCGTTCGCGTAGCGTTCTAACCCTACACCTGCCCTACACCTACCGTACACCTACCCTACACCTACCCTACACCTACCCTACACCTACCCTACACCTACCCTACACCTACCCTACACCTACCCTACACCTACCTTACACCTACCCTACACCTACCCTACACCTACCCTACACCTACCCTACACCTACCCTACACCTACCTTACACCTACCCTACATCTACCCTACACCTACCCTACACCTACCTTACACTTACCCTACACCTACCCTACACCTACCCTACACCTACCTTACACTTACCCTACACCTACCCTACACCTACCCTACACCTACCCTACACCTACCCTACACCTACCCTACACCTACCCTACACCTACCCTACACCTACCCTACACCTACCTTACACTTACCCTACACCTACCCTACACCTACCCTACACCTACCCTACACCTACCCTACACCTACCCTACACCTACCCTACACCTACCCTACACCTACCCTACACCTACCCTACACCTACCCTACACCTACCCTACACCTACCCTACACCTACCCTACACCTACCCTACACCTTAGGTGTGAATCTAAACCATTCCCAGATCCCCTTGAACACACACAAAAAATTTCATCAAAATCGGTCCAGTCGTTTGAGAGAAGTTCAGTGACATACACACTCACAGAAGAATTATATATATAAAGATTTGGCATGTTACTATTTTCGTTCTGATTGTACCTGTGCGCACCGGCGCTCGCAGCTAGGTAACATCAAAAAAAAATGACGAAAAAAACACTGAAAGATTTTTTTTTTTATATTTTAATTTTTTTTTTCTAACTGCCACCTCCGCAGCGCCGCCCCCGGCAAAGTGCCGCCCGGTGCGGACCGCACCCTCCGCCCCCCCCATGCTACGCCACTGCTTCTCGCCCCATCTGCCACTGTTTCTGCCAAGTATGTGGCCTGCCACTATATATTATAGTTAGTGTGCCATATGGGAGCGTCGGTGAGCCAGTGGTTAAGGGGCTTATAAGGGAGAGGTCCCGGGTTCGAATCCTACTGCCGTCGTATAAAAAATGACTCTTGCCTGGTATATTGAGTTAATGTACAACTAACCGATGCTCTTACGGTGAGGGAAAACATCGTGATGAAACCTGGACATTCAGGCGATTAAATGTTTAACCGTCTGGTTAGGTTCCTCAGTTAACCGGGTCACTGAGGTCGGATGGCAGTCGCTCCTGTAATTACCGGATTGCTAAATACTGGATCATATTTAAGGCGGACCTCGGGCTGCGGGTGCGAGAACACAACCGGGACATTAACGCCAAGATGATTATTTTTTTAGATAGTGTGCCGTATAAAAATGTTATAAGATATGATAATAGGTAAGTATTCTTTCTTACCAGATTTTTTTCAAAGCAAGTAAGTTATATGAAATTCATACTTTAAAAATCTCGAAAATTCCCTACATTCAGGAAGACGCGCATAATATATTTCAGAAAGCATGTAACATTTCATTAGTTTTGCCATTTATCATATATACTATTATAATACATATAATGAAAGAGTAAAGTCTATACATTGAATATATTTACAAAACAATAATTTAGGGGATGAAGAAATATTATAGTTATAGAATAAGAATTTATAAAATTTTTGTTTGTCTGTTTGTACCCGCAAATCTCCGGAACTACTAGACGGATTTGACTGAAACTTTTTTGTTTTTAAATTAATCCTAGGCAATATATAGGGTATTATTCATTTTGAAACTGGAACATCTGATGTAGATCCACAGCATAAACTCTCCATAGGACTACCTTTCATACATTAGGGAGGTAATTTAAAATTGATGCTCCGGAAAAAGATAAACTGCTCTAAAAACGATTTCCACGCGGACCAAGTCCCGGGTAAAAGCTTGTATGTATGTAAAGTGTAAACTCTTTATTGCTTAATAAATAAACACTCTCTTCTTCTTAGTCGTGCACTCTTGACAGAGTGGTCGTGGTCACGTATCGGTCGAGTTCCGCGCCTCCGCCGCCCTCGCGATGCGACGCCATGTGTCCCTGTGTCTGGCGGAGCGAGAGTTTTCGATCATGGTAGAGTGTGTAGCAGACTTGATGAGGTCCGTCCACCGTGTTGGAGAGCGCCCACGAGATCTTTTACCTTGACTTTCCCTTGCACCACCAAACGTTCCATGGAGTCTTCATTACGAGTGATGTGCCCGAAGAACTACGGTAAATAAACACAGTTGTAACAAAAATAAATTTACATAGCAAAGGCGGGCTTATCCCACAATGGGATTTCTTCCAGCCAACCTCTGAAACCCTCTGAAAGGAGATCTAAGAAGCGGTGGAGGCAATATTGAGCTCTTAAATTAAATCTACAACTAATAATTTGAACATTATTGCTTGTAATAAGTGACTACTTAACTTTTATGCAATTTTCCGCTTTTCCGAGAATTAATCATGGAACGGAAGGCACGGAAGTTTAATTTTGTATAGGTAGGTGCAAAGTATTCCCGGCTTACGGTCCCTACTTTATTAACGTTGATTGAATCAGCCTTTGCAGAGTTCCCTGAGTGAGACATGATGGAGTGAGCAAATTGCAGTTGCAAATTGCTCTTCAATGTAGGGAAGTGCAACGTGATATCAGTTGTGTTACACGTGGGGTTACTTTGTAGGATTATCTAAACGAACTATATTCGTATTTGTAACCAGGATGTGTAAGATGAGGGTTGGTTACGGCGAGGCTAGCGGAATATAACAAGTGGAGCATAATGTTCCCAAATGAAACATTTTTTTTTCATAACAAGCTATTATTGCGCGGTATAGTACCTTCTCATCAAGACCATTCCAAAGAGCCCAAACACGACGCGGTTATATTATTGCATTCATTAGTGCCTATGACCACCTTCCGACTCCATCATCAGACCAGCTCCATGGTACCATATTCATGCATTGTCATCCAAGTTACATAGGTATACGAATACCAAGAAATGGTCGAAAAATTGTTTCCAAATGACGGACAACTTAGGTACCTACATACACACGGACAGTGCAAGTTAAATAAAAGCTTGTAATAAAAACTGAGCTTAACTTTTGAGAGTATTACAGCAAGGCATCATTTCTAGAGTCTAATACTGCGAACTGCCAACGAGGGTTGGTAATGTTGTATTTTACTCTTGACTTCGAAAAACGTTCATTCGATTTCTCGAGAACGAACCCTACCTAAAGTAAACGATAACTAGCTGCCACAATTATGCTTTAAACAATCGTTACCAGTATTTTCTGTTCTACACTTTCATTGCGATATCCAAACCATTGGTTAAATGTGCATATTATCTATGGCAAAGTGATTATAGAGATCAGTTATGGAGTTTCAGACTTCAGTCTTTTGTGGTACCTAATGTGACGCTGTACGTCAGTGGTCTAATGGCTGGCGGGTCGGACTCGTAAGCGAGAGGTCCCGGCTTCGAACCCCAGTTAACCAGGGTTAACTGGGATTCGAAGACGCCATATACCATTCTTGGTTTGGCGCGAGGATATAATTACCTCAATGTTCTCCCAATAAAAAATACTGTTAAAAAAACGGAATAACGAATTTATACCGTTTTTCATCAAACGATCTCGTCACGAAAGGTATCTCCAAAAATGTTGCTTTTATATATTTAAGATTTAATCGGTATGTACGTATGGGTATATTTTTTTGCACAGTACTGCCTTCCCGTATTTTTTACTTTCATAACACACGGCAGGTATGACTGGAAGATATTTGTTCTAGAGATAATTCCACAGTTGTACAACTATTTCTACTGTAACATTACTGTAATTTCTATTGCGTACAATAAAGAATATAAATAAATAAATAAAAAGGTATTTATTTAGCATTTAGCTCAGACTATATTTAGATTTCGTTGTATTCATCTTTTAATTAGAAATAACTAGAAGTCGAAAACGTAAGCCAAGTAAATAATCCAACACAATTACAATTTCAACAGAACTGCTTAGGGGAGCGCAGGGTATATAATTGGAGCTTTTTTAGGAAAAATGTTGATAAAAACTAAATTTTTTTTAGGTACTTTTTTATATTTTTTAATTAGGAACTTAAACCTCATTTATATAAGGAACTTTTAAGGAACTTAAACTCATATATATAGTATGTTTTTAACACTGTTCTGTTTAAATCGACTACAGCCATACATTAAGGTACAATAATAGATTTACATTCCATAATCTTTACTTCGTCCTTTTTCTAGCCTTTGTTGTTGAACGACCTCTTTTACGCAGTATCTAAACAAAATAATTACTAAAATGTAATAAAAGTTCATTATGAATTGTACCGGGGTCTATTTCAGAGGCTCATGGCTCCCTTTATCCGCTGGCCACCATTTTGAAAAATAATAACAGTAATATCGTATTGGAATTGTAATCACAATTTAATGAACGTCACTTGATATAGGGCGAATTTAGGTACATGCATAAATATAATAAATATTTCATTTACTATAACAAGAAACGCCACAACACAACATAAAGAAAAAAAGATATAGACATACATACATAAATCAACAAGACGCTACCCATCCACTAGGACATCAACAATTTTAAAGTTTCCCGGCTGAAATCTATTAAACCTCCGGCGGGCGCTCCGATTTCACAGTGCAGCACCTAAGAAGGATCTCTCTGACGCTTGGACTGCTGAGTGGGCACTGAGTGCACCTGTCGATGTTCTATTAAAAAGTCAAGGCGCGTCTGGTGTCTGTTGAACCAAATAAAAAGAGGCGTCGGAAACTGTGCGTATCTATGGCACAAACGGGGTTGGTGCGAGGCAGCGGCATGCCAGTGTGGCTGCCCTGAGCAGTCAGTAAATCACATTATATTTGAATGTCCGGATACCAAGTACAGCGGGCAAGCGGAAGATTGTCAGCCCCTTTCGGCCGTAGCTCTCGCCTACTTGACGAAATGTAAATTGAAAATTTAAGTAGCAGTAAGAACTTAAAAGCTGCTGCATACAACTGCTGCGATTCACCAGATTCGCTATTCCACAACGCTGGGGACCTGGGACTGGCTGACTTAGACCTGGACCTAAGTTTAATGGAACCAGTCAAGGTTGGCCAAGGTCAACCCTATTTAACAAACCTAGTCCAATGCTTTGTTGGTTGACTGAGGTTGACCTTGGTCAACCTTTACTAGGTCCTTGTCTAATTCTAAGCTTGGGTATACAACCAGTCTCAGGGTGCCCAGCGTTGACCAGGTTCGATGACCAGAGTTGACCTTGGTCAATATTTACTATGTTCACTAAACTTACACCCTGGTCTAGTTCTAGCTGAGGTTACAATACAACCATTCTCATGGTGCCCAGCGTTGACGAATGTGTGAATGGCAGTCCAGGGTCCACAGCGTTGACCAGGCTGGTTGGATCAGGGTTAGGATCAGAGTTATTATGAGACTTCTATGAGCAACGCGTTTCAATTTGGTCTGTCAGTGTAAATCAACAATACACTAACGGGCCGCCTGCCCTTAAAATCATGGATGGTCTAGTGGTTATAGTATCCGACTCGTAAGCGAGAGGGACCAGGTTTAAATCCCACTGCCGCCATGTACCAATGACTTTTTCTGATATATGTACATTAGTTGAATACTAACCGATGCTCTTAGGGTGAGGGCAAACATCACCTGCTCATTCAGGTGACCAAATGTGTAGGTAACCATGATCCAATTTGTTCAGGTTCCCGTGGTAGCAGGTCAGATGGCAGTCGCTCCACTGTAATTACTTGATCTGCCAATCCTGGATCATGGTCAATGCAGACCCCGGGCCCTCGTGAGCGAGAGGACAACCGGCACATTAACGCCAAGATGACGAGATGATTTAAAATATGTAACGAATATGCGGAATAGCGAATCTGGTAAATCGCAGAAGTTGTGTGGAATTAATATTGTGTAGAATCGCGAATAGGTAGAATTGCGTTTGTGTTGTACATCGATCAATCCTTTTGTAACTATGACCAACTGAAAACTAAGTTGCTAGTGGGAAAAGAAACGAATGTTTAATGTAAGTTAACTTTTTATGGTGAATAGTGAGAGAAGCAAACGTTTTCCGTCACTCTATTGTCAGTCGTTTGCTGAATGTGAGATTCTATCAAAGTTTATTGAATATAAAATATCGAGGTCCCAATAAACATGGGTGCCTGAAGTGGCCATAAAGGCGGTAGTAAATTTCTTGTAACGGTGTCAACAAGCGTTAATAGCGCCCATCACTTTAACAGAAAAACTGCACCAGAAGATTGAGATTATTTATGAGATAATGTCTAATTTTCGACAATATTTACCGAGCAAACATAGTCGTTAAAAACTATCTAATGCACCCAATATAAATAACATATTCAATGATGTAGACAGAAAGGCAAAGGCGGTCTTATTAATTACTTAAATCAAACAACGCGGTACAGCGGTAGCGGTAGCTGTTAAAACAATACTTATTCATTTGTTTATGTAGCTAGAAACAAACAAACAACTTTTGTTTTACAACTTTGCTTAGTTCGAAGAAACAAATTGGCTTCCCCATAAAAATGGCACCATTTGGCTTTCTGATTTGTATGGGGAAATCGATTAGTTTTCTTCAAATTCAGCAAAGTTGTAAAGTACCTAAAGTTGTTTGTTTGAATCATAGAACTTCGTGTACAGAGGTTATTGGTATTCTACACCCATGTATAGATTTCATCAATCTGTTTTGTTTTGAAACTTTTCTTCCGTCGCAGAACTCTCTACAATATTGTTACTCGAAGCGGATAAAAATGATTATGTAAACGAAATGAATCGTGACTTAAGGTAACTTTGTTCGGCAACTCTGATAAAGTATTCTACCTTGATTAGGAAAACAAGTAGAGTAACTTTCACGAAGATAATATGTAGGTCCCTATAGGTAATCGAAACGAATACACAAGGAAAATGCTTCATGGCACATTATCTACATACTTTTTATTGCCTACGGAGGCACAAGGACGGATGGTCCACCTGGTGGAAACCGGCTACTGTCGTCGGCCTCAAGTCTTGATGCGATTGAGTTATAATTGGATCGCAATAGCAGCTCAATCGCAGACTACCAAAAACGTGTCAAACTGCCAATAAGCTGCATTTGTTAGCTAATTACAATTGAATAGAGCCATTAGTAACCGTAGCAGAATACCAAAAATGGTACAACAGAGGTACTCGTATTAGTAAATTTGCGGACTTGAGACCGACGACAGTAGCCAGTTTCCACCAGGTGGACCATCCGTCCGTGTGCCTCCGTAGGCAATAAAAAAGATGTAGATACCTTCTCTCCATACTAAGATGAAAGAGATGGCAGTATCTATGTCGCGCCATTTCTCGTTTATCGTATGCGAGAGCACACTTGTGGTAGCCGTGTTGGTGTACGCCTAAGAGTGTCGCTATCTGATGATGCTCAGTTTATGATTAAGCCACAGAATTCTATCACGATTAGGAGTTAGAGGATAGTACTGCAATTTGTCGACAGGAACTACTTATTAGTATCTAGGGCTAACATTAAGCTTGAAAGGGTATCATAACTACCACTGAACATTTTGAAATATATTGTTTTATAATACTTGAAAAAAAACCGACTTAATATAACAAAAAAGTAAATAATAAGCTTTTTATTATACCTCTACTCTACCCCTACTCACCTTACCTCTAAGGTAAGCAATAACTAGATAGATATCGCTAACTGCTATATATTTCTATATTATTGTACCTACAACTTTGTTCGGCGGAGACGACGAACAACAGCTGACAGAAACATCAAGCTTACTACTTAAAGTAACTCCAAGTTCAGGAAATGAAAATCAAATTCATCAACTATTCAAACTGCTATAAATAATTCTACAAATACTAGTGTCCGACCGAAGCTTCGGCTTCGGTCTTCATTGAATAAATAGTGTTATAATTCACATTATTTCCAAATGTTATTATTTTTGACAAATAAATTGCAAGGTAATTTTTTTATCATTTTTGATCAACTTCTAGAGATGATTTAAAGTACCTTCCTAATATACCTACAGTCTAACCTTAAATATTAAAATTTTAAAATATTTATAGGTATTATTAATTTTAAGAGAGGTAGGGCATAGCGGGGTATCCTGTTCGAATTGGAGCAGCCCGACTGGGGAAGTACCTCCAACTTACAGAATACCGCAGTTAAACAATACTCTTTTAAATAGTATTGTGTTTCTGCCGGTGAGTAAGATCTCCAGTGCTGCATGGGGTGGGGATTTAGGGAACCATGGCTTTGGCAGTGGAGGGGCATTTGCCTTTTTGCTGCCAGAACAACGTGTTATAGAGATGGGCAACTCATTGGCGATATTCTTTGTGTTGCTAATGTCTATAGGCAGTGGTGACCACTTTCCATCAGGTGGCCCGCTTGCCGGTTCCCTACCGTATGACATAAAAAAAAATTGTGGCTTGTAGCCAATCTTGAACAAAATTTCTTAGAGCTTTTAAACCTTCGGCTTCGGCTTGGGCCAGAAATTACACTAACGAATACAGAAGCTAACATTTCTACCTGTACTCTCGTCTAAACAATATCCTACAACATGTTGGGACTAGTATGGTGCAATAATAATGTTTGATGTACCTGCATAGAGTGGAAAGTTACCCATCAGCTCACTAAGCGGAGGGTAGGTATTATCAACCGCCTCCGCGAATTTCAGCTTGTAAGCGAATGGTCAAACTTCCAAACCGTACTCAAGTCTCTAAACACATTGTTAATACCGTGGAAAACATGAAACTACTTTAATGTTTTCTATTGTTAATACATATAGGCACGTACTTATGTCATTATGAAACCATAGAAATGCACAGGTTCCTGATAACTCACCGAGTGCCTACGGCGCGACTTTATACCTACGCATTACAGACACACATGGGCAAACTATTGTCTATTGCCTATTTACTCGCAACACTACGATAAGGTAAAAATGCATTAAAATGTATTACAAAGAAATATTTTCGGTTCGACAATTGTGCTAGCATGGATTAAATCTAATAACAATTAATCATATTGCTGATAAAAACAAGGTAACGAAAATGTAGCCAGCCTTTTGGGCACTTTTCCTAGTACTGGGAACCTGGGGCAAATTGATTGTGTTTAGCGTAATTTATGTATAACTTAGTTTAGTTGTATTCTGTGTTAATTAGTTAGGATTTGTATTGATAAAAACTTGCAATATAATAAATCAAAGTTACGAAAATAAATAACATTTTCGACGTAAACAAGTGCTACTGGATTCCTACCCTATAAGCTTTTTACAGTGAAACAGTTACTATCTTGCGAAGCTTGGCAAACAAATTGCGCATAACATATTTTTGGTGGGTTAATTTTCTCTGTTGTAATGCCATGGTCATCGAAAATTATGGTATTAAACTTCTTCGAAGTAAGTATATTTTGCAGCAATATTTTTAAAAATATAATTACAAAGCGATTAGCCAGATTTTGAAACACCTGAGTTCGAAAAATAACACTTTGAAAAAAGGTATTGTCCAGGCGGAAATACCATTTATAGTCTTACTACTTTTTATTCAAACGTTAATAGTAAAGAATCCATGGAACTAAACGAGGTATATCAATGCGAAGATAGTCCTTCGTCACTCACTGAAAGACTCAATATCGGAGATGCTTTACAGAAATTGCTTTCTGCTCAAATAGAAACTGAATGAAACAATCGAACTTTAGCATCGAATCTAGAAGTTTCAGTATCAAGTCAACTCAACTTCCTGTGCCGCTGGCTTCCTTTGCCTTTATAATGTTCAGGTAAAAGATAAATATGCGGTTAAACATTGATTACAGTTCTATGTTAACGTGTAAGTGGAGTAGAAATAGTTTTAGAAGTAGAACAAATTGCAACATAAATGATTATTGCGACAAACGGTAGATAACGTTTCTAAACAACATACTAAAATGTGCACCTTTACCTTTGGTTCTTTTTTTGTGAGGGGGCCCGAATGGTCCCATTATTTGGTTTTTCGTAAATGTCTCTAAAGCAGCGTCCTACGGGAATATGGTCGACGACAAAATTACAGATTATAAAATTATCTACAAATTTTGCTTCGCTCACTTTTTCGATTTCCCAACCGTTTACGCAACACACTCTCGGTTGTGGCGGTAGGCAAGATACCCCTTTCTTTGTGTATGAAAATATATAAAAATATGACACCAAAAGCACCAAAGGTGCAGTTGTAAATTTATAGTATGTTATTTAGAAGCCTACCTACCATTTGCCGCAATAATAATTGGGGTTGTAATTAGATCCACTTCGAATCTGAAAGATCTGAAAGTCCGACGAAACTCTTCAGGAAAAAGTAGAGAGCCTCCTACTTTTTGTTCGCCTAGGCGGGTGCTCTTCCTTGCCCCGGATTAGAAAATATTGCGTGATATGCCCGCTGCGATCTCGACTCTATTCCACTTTCAATATTATATCTAGTTCAATAAATAGAAAGGCTCTTAAGCTACTTCCAGTAATCCGAGAATTAGTTTCCTGCAATTCCTTTCAGGTGCTTAATTAAAAGGTTCCAATAAATCTGTACGAGCTACTGCACCTTGGCGTCAATACCGGGACCATGATCCAGGATTTAGCAGATCAGGTAATTACAGTAATACGACTGACATCTGACCCCCGTAAACCTGCTCACAGGGGAATCTGACCAGATTAAAATAATAAATAATAAAATACGACATAAGGTACATGACGACACTGGGTATCGAAATATAGGTTTTATGACTTTCGTGGTTATTCACTACACTTTCACTACACATATTGTCGGGTTTGTTACCACGGTTAGTATTGTTTTTACTTCGATATTTCGACGCAGTTGCATGCGTCATGGTCACGAGTTGACTGGTGATGCTGTGTCAAGTCGCTCCTAAGGACAGACATATCGGTCTGCCCTCTTTCGGATTCGACGATTACCCTCACTGGGCATCGAACTCGACAGCTCTCCGCGGGCCAACCAACGACTAGCGAGTCGTGAGGACAGCGAGGCAAATGCAATACTTACAGGACTTGAGAAATACTCGTATCTAGTGGAATTATTTAAGACTTTATGTAAGTACACCGAAACTATTTCATAGTATTTTAATAGACTTCAAAAACATAAGATGGAGGAGGTTCTACTCGTATATTCTACTGTTTTGTAATTAAAACTTTTTATGCATGTCCACCGATTTCTCCACTAATTGTGGCCGAATTTAAAATTTCTTGTTTTTTTTAAGGTCCTATTTCCATCAGGTCAGGATCTGAACAGGAAGTCTTGTGAAATCGAGGGAATCCTCGAAAATTGTAGGTACGTACTTGTATGCTTGTTACGTTATCATGTCTAACTCAGGTGTGCGCTTCAGGGTGTCATCATCTGATGCTGCTGTGCTGATCATGAAGCCATAGAACTCCTTAACGGTTAAGTGTTAGGGAATATAGTTGTGCAATTTATCGACAGGAACTAAGTACTTTCCTAATAGTATCTAGGGGTATCACGATACATGAAAGGGCACAGACTTATACCTACCTTCCTGTGTTTATTACATTTTTATCAAGTCAGGAAACCATAAGGGAAATATCGATAACGCTTAGACGAAGAAAGTCGAGACGGCTACATAGCAGACCATTTCATACCCCTATCTGCTCGCATAAGCGAAGATGGGGTAACGCGCACGGATCAGGTCAGATACCTGGGATCTGTACTTAGCGCAAACTGGGACACCGACAGTAACTTCAAAACCCCTGAAGGGAAAGGCGCTGTCCTAATTGGCAACGATCGTACGACCAAGGACTATTCATTCATTCATTCAAGGTCTAATGCCCGAAAAATAGGAGACCGCAAAACCGCCCGCCGCACGACCGTGGTCAATTAGGACAGCGCCAAAGACCATAATTAGAGCCTGCTCTCCTATACGGCCGCGAGGCTTGGCACACAAGCATGAGCTGCGCGGTGGATATGTAGTTTCACGGAAGGATCGCGTCCGCATGACATGACACATGAGATATGTGACAGATAAGCTGCAAGTGTGCTGTAGGGTACGTGTGACGTAGGGAAAATATTATGTCTGTCATACCACCCCCGCCAGGCACGGGAAGGAGAGGTCGGCCCAAGAAGCGATGGCTTAACGTCGTTAAGAATGACATGCGTGCCAATAAACCCACCACCAAGGATGCCGAAGACGGAGCGACGACGAATAGGAAGGCGGACCCCGGGCCCTATACCACGCGAAAACAAAACTGAGATTTAACGCCATCATCATATCAGCCGACAGACGCCCGCTGCTAGGCGTAGTCCTCCCCCAGGGATCTCCATAAAGACCGGTTTTGTGCTTTCCGCATCTAGCTGGTACCTGCGATCTTAACAGGTCGTCGGGCCACCTAGTGGGAGGCCTACCCACGCTGCGTCTTCCGGTACGTGGTCACCACTTGAGACCTAGAGATTTAACGCCATGATGATAATGATCTCAACCAATACAACAACAGTATTCAAAGCAAAGAGAACATTTAAGAAGTCGTCGTAAATTCCCACAGACTAAGATTATAGGCACCCAATTTTGTTCATATAATTTGTCTTAATTATTTTGCCGACACAGTCTATTACGGCTGGAGAGATTTGTTCACCTTCCATGCCATTCGTTGGTATGGAAGGTAAATAAATCGTCCTTGCAGATTTATATGTTTATCCATCACTATGTCTGATGTCAAAATGACACAGACTTTGTAGAAAAAAGTGATAAATTAATATTATAAGTGCTATTAATTATTAATTTTGTGAAATGTGTGAAATATGCTTATATACCTACTAATTTAATATTTGTATGCCCAAAATAGGGCTAGACATAGAGAGACATTCAACTTTCTAACAACTAAGTTATGTATACACACCTATGTTACAAATAAATGACTTTGAACTTTGAACTTTGTCCTTATGAATAGCGACTTATTTTTTCTTTTTCAGCACTACTAAAAAGTATTAATAAAATAACACGAAAGTTGCTATCTTCCCTCATAATCACTTTAATATACATCAACATTATATAACGGATTCAAACATTACCGCCACTATACTTTTTAAAATTCGTGTACCTATATTAATGTTTAAAATTCCAAACGCCGTCTCATGGTTTATTCACATATTGTTTTCCAATATTCCAATCAAATTCCATAGTCCCAATTTGAAAAAAAATTAAGTAGAAATATCATTAACTAAATAAGAAAATTGATACTTACATTTACACAACAACGCAGCAGCGCTTTCCGCTGAGGTCTGTGTGTGCGTTAACATTGACCTTATCGAAGGGGGCGGGGTAGCGTATCAAGTTCGAGAGAGAAAATTCAGTGTCAGTGTCAGCACGGCCGCGTCGGCAGCACCTCGCGAGCTGCCTCGGGAACTCGAGCACTCGACTTACCGCCGAATAACGCATTTACAAACTTACAAAGTAATGGGTACAGGGCCAGCCTGGTAGCTAGTGTACGGAAACTTTGAGCAAAGTGAAGTTTAAATGTGACTGTTTGGATAACTTATGACTGTGGTGTTGTTTTCTTCAATACAATTATAGGTAAGCTCAACTTTGTAACTTTTCGTATTTGATGTTTATGTTTGTTAATGTCGGAAAGGGATTATATTATAATTATTTTTATAATTAAATTAGATTTACTGATATCGATTAAGTTTCGATTCCTCATTAGATTTCGATTGTAAATTACCTGATCGCCAAATCCTGGATCATGGTCAATGAGGACCCCGGGCCCTCGTGCTCGAGAGCGCAACCGGGACATTAAAGCCAATGATGATGATGATGATGACTTTTTTTATGGGCATGGTGTCACCTTAGATAGGATGTGCAGCGGCAAGCGATCCAAGGGAGTTTCCGAAACTGGTAAACGCGCCGCAAATGCGTAGTTGCAGCAACGAGCGGCGCGTTGCATTTTACCGTATACCATTAAAGATATGCCATTTTAACTCCCGACGAAAAAATAAGGGTGTTGAAGTTGGCGAGTGTATCTGCGGCTTTGTGTGTCTGCCTGTGGCATCGTAGCTCTCGAACGGATTGACCGATTTGGATGCGGTTTTTTCTATTTAAAAGCGAGTTTAATCGAGATAGTTCTTAGTTTCTTGTGTCATTAAAATCAGTGTTGTAGTGTAGAAAATATTTGAGTTTAAGTAAACTTGGCCGTGTGGTGTCCGGCAGAGTAGAATAGCACCAACCCCTTACACACATGGGTGTCGTACAAGGCGACTAATGTTTTTGAGGCAAAAGATCAAGAGTCTCCGTAGTCTGGAAAATGGGCAGCAGCATTTTCCATTGTTATATTTAAATACTGCGACCTCCAACTCGCCTGCCAAGCGTGGAGATTATGGCGATAACCTCCCCTTTCGTGGGAGAGGCCCTAAGTCCTGCAGTGGACTGTTACGGGCTGTGATGATGATGATCATGAAACTTGGTCGGGGGTTATCCGACTTTTTCTGTCGTCTAGGTTAGATAGGTACACAGTATAAAACAAAGTTGCTTCTCGCCGTCTGTATCTATGTACGGTTAGATCTTTAAAGTACGCAACGGATTTGAATGCGGTTTTTAACAAAAGATAGAGTGATTCAAGAGGAAGGTTCATAAGCAAGGAAAAAGGGTAGGTAGGGGTAAAGTAGGTGTACGCGAACGAAGCTGCACCAGGTCCACTAGTTAGGTATATATTTTGCTGTAACTACGCATTCGTGGCGCGTTCGCGAGATTTAACGCTCCTTAGGAGCTACTGAGTTGTGATACCTAGGCACGTCCGAGAATAATCTAATTACCTATAATTTTGGACCCTCAACAAAAATTAAGAAGTTAGGAACAAGTTTGCAGATGTGTAGAAAACAACTTTGTTTGAGATTTCTAAAAATGGAATTGTTCTCTTTTATTGGTTAAAATTGGCAGTTGCTATCAAAGAAAATTTACTGATTTATACCACTAAGATGGCAAACAAGCTTGCGGCCTGCCTTATGGTAAGCAGTCACCGCAGCCTATGGACATCACATATTGTCCTACCCTATAAACCTTCCTCTTAAATCACTCATCATCGTCCTAGCGCTTATCCCGGCCTCTGCCAGGTTCCGCTTTCCTACCCATTCTTCTCCACTTCTGTATCCTCGCGTCGTAAGCCGTTGGCTCTCGCATCCGACTCAGCGATGTCAATCCATCACTTCTTGGGTCGCCTATTTCCCACGTATCCCTGAGGCTTACGCAACACGTGACCAAACCAGCGCAGGCGAGCCTCCTCGATCTTGTCCGCGATATCCCTCACGCCAAGACTGCCACGGATGTATTCATTACGTACTCGATCAAGCCGTGTAACTCCGCACATCCAGCAGCATTTTCATTTCGTTGGCGTGAAGTCCGCGAACGTGTTTCGTCAGCGCTGGCCATGTTTCGCAGCCATAGAGCATCACAGGTCTAATTTTACTCGTGTATCTAAGCCCTTTGAGCTTGACAGAGATTTTAGGGTCACAGATAACTGCCATGAGTTCCGCCATTTAGCCCAGGCTGCAGAGATTCGGAACTTGACATCGGGGCTCATATCGCCAGACTCGTGCATCATGGATCCGAGGTATTTGGAATTATCTGTTCTATTGACAGTTTCGTTACCTATACGAATGGTGTCGGGATCCGCGCTACAGCTGGCCATATACTTTGTTTTGGCGACGTTCAGTTTCAAACCACCGTTTTCTAGCACATCCTTCCACGTGTTTACCCAGGTCTCAAGGTCCTGCCTAAGCTTGCTCACTAGTACAATGTCGTCAGCGTACTTGTCCTGAATTTCCGCTGAAAGGGCATCGAGCACAATGCAATGCAATTCCTCTTAAATTACTCTAAAGTTGTAAAATGCATTAAAATCCGTTGCGTAGTTCAAAAGACCTAAGCATACAATATATAGATAGAGGGAAAGAAGCGACTTTGTTTTATACATATTATTATATACTAGTGGACCCAGCGCGACTTCGTTCACTTACACCAACTTTACCTAGCCTTATTTTCTTGCTTTTAAACCATCCTCTTGAATCACTCTATCTAGGGTTGTAAACTGCACTAAAATCCGTTGTGAAGCTTAATAGATCTTGTTTAATACCTTAATACCTTAGTACGCTCTTATGTAGAATTTGCTTCATCAGTTTGGAATCCCAGTTACACAGTTCATTCACAAAGAATTGTTAGTATACAAAGGTCCTTTACCCGACATATCGCCTATATATATGTGGATCTTCCAGCCATCCGCACGAACCGCTTTGGCTCGACCTTTTTAATGCGTACGGCTAAGGAATGGAACGCTTTGCCTGCGGGTGTGTTCCCTGATCAATATAATCTGGATGCCTTTAAGGCTAGAGTGAATAGGCTGTTCCAAGACGGGCTTCATCTTCGGCCGCATCGTCACTTACCAACAGGTGAGATGGCGGTCAAATGCCCGACTTGTTTGTCATAAAAAAAAAAAAAAAAAAAAAAATCTAAAGAAATTTCCATACGAGCAACGCTGTCTACATCTTGGAATATCGTCATTCCTGTCGCTGCTCTTTAAAGTGCTCAATGGGCATGGCTGCAGCGACCTTCAAAATTCAGAATTTCTTTATTGATTAGGACATTAAATATCTCTTTCAATCGTCTAAAAGGATAGATAAGGTAGGAAAGTAGGAAGGAAACACACAGCGACACGCTGACCGCTCTATGGCCGCAGCAAACCCACCCCACGCCAACTACAACCGGACCGTGTCCGACAATGCGAGGCAGAGCCGGACCGCGCTCGATATTATTATATAGGTATGTCTAGTATAATTAAGAATAAACACCTAAAACTACAGCAAGAGTAAGCAAGTCCACAAAGGCAGCACCCGTTTACGAGTATAACGCAGGGCCCAGCCATCGTCCAATTCAACCATATTTGAGAGAAAAGAGCGACCCGGCCCCCACACCACCGCCAGACAGACTTTTAAGTGAGCGTACATTACATATGCTGCATCCATGCGCTCCCACCCTACTCTATCTTATCCCTACCCTACCGCTACCTTACCCCACCCTATCCTACCATTGCCTTAACCCTACCATACCTTACCCCTACCCTATCCTACCATTGCCTTACCCGTACCCTACCCTACCGCAGACAGGAGACACCATGTGTGGGAAAGGAAGGAAAATTAACGCCGCTTCCAAGGTGGTTCTCCGTGGGGGAAAGAAACGGCAAGAAATCCACAGAGCTTACGTTAATTCTTTTTTTAAACATGTCTTATGTACTAATATACTATTTGTCCTATATACTATCTTAAAAGTATATACCTGTATAGAACAGCAGTTCAGTCTCATGGACTTTTGTCATTTACATATTCAGATATACTATAATAACTTTTTTGACCCATAGGCCATAATACTGTGGAAATAACTAAAGAAAAGTAATCTTGCTGTAGCCTCGTCAGAAATACCTCGTATCTTCTTTACAGCATATGCTGCAGAACTTAGCCTTTTCGCCAATTTATCAATGTGAGGATTGTAATCTTATCAGAGTAAAGCCTAAAAATACTGTAGATTCAAGAAGATTAAAATTATCGCCTTTTATTTGTACATTAGTGGGCACTGATCTAACATTCTGCAAAGATATTTTAAACATTTTGTCTTTTTGCCATTCAGTAATAAATTATTAACCGTAAACCAGTTTACCACTTCTGCAATAGCCTTGTTCACGTCTTCATATGTTAAATGTTATCTTTTTACTTTAAACACTAAAGATGTATCGTCAACGAACAAGACAATTTCATGGGTATCTTTTACAAAGTACAATAAGTCATTTACATAAACAAGAAACAAAAACGGGCCCAAAATAGATCCCAGGGGGATAAAGTCAACAGACCCCATAGATATCTCTCCGTTCACATCAACTTTTTGAATTCTATGACTGAAGTATGAATTTAGCAAGTTTAGGGCCAAACTAGAACTTCTATAACACTTCTCATTAAGTGTACCATTTAACCTACCCAGAAAACCGATGTCTCGAATCTTAACAAGTAGTTCAATAGCTAGGACGAATATTGGATCCCACTGTCCTGCCTCCCGCATATGCCAATTCTACAATGGATTTCAACAAAAAACCTCACAAATTGACCTCTTTTCTAATTCTTTTGGCAGTTACAAGGAGTTTATTTATGATTTGTTGTAATTTAAGTTGCTTTGCTTAATTATTTATTTATTTATTTATTAAATCTTCATGCACAAAATAGTACAAAGGCGGACTTAAAGGAGATAAAGGGTAAAGAAAAAGTAATATAACAATATTAAGAAATAGTTCTTAATATTGTTTAATCTATAATTTTTAATTTAAACCTAATTCATTTTTCTTTGTTTTACTTATTTTGTTTTAAATAACACACTGAACGACAATGTTGTGTCACCAACTATATGGAACTCATATAAGAACAACCTATTTTGTGTATACTGTTTATATAATCTTAAATAAATAAATAAATATATCTTAGCATACATAATACATACTTACACACATATAGATGGGCAGACGGTGGGAAGCGACTTTGTTTCAAATATATTTTCTACCTTTTTCTTTATTTGGAAACAAACAGTCGTTTACACAAATGGTACATTGCACTAACTAATTAAATAGAGCTAAAGTTTCTTATTTCATTTAAAACCTTTGATAGTTAATAAACTAACTATTGAGACTGACAACAGCGATAAGTACTTACAATACATACATTACTACAATGTTGCTAATAAATGTTATACTACAGTGCTTACATTAACAATTTGTGTCTTAATTTACTTCTGCACTGTAACAGATCGTTTGCAAATATGTCGATATAATTCATCGAAACATTGTAACACCGTGCGATTCTTCTGATAAAGGATTTATTTGCATAGTTTGGCATTGTAGTTTGAGTTTGTATGTAGACATTTTATTGCGTATCATGTTATGACAATAGTATCTACAAATAGCCAAAATGTCGCCATAAGATTCATATAATAAATATACGAAAGTTCTGTTAATAACTTCTATTAATAAACGCCAAGATGATGACTTTTATAATATGTGTTGTGTAAATTGTTCGAGCAACTCATTTAGCGAGGAACGTTCACAGCGAGGCGAAGGGACGAGCGCAAATTAATACAGATTTGTTTTATACTTACCATATTACTGTCTAACAACACAACACCATGATCTATCTCCAACCTTATGGAGGATACATAATTTTATTAAATAAAAGCATTAACATTTTTCCTGCGAGATCTTTTATCTGTTATTGTTTAATTTTCTCTCTGGGGGGGCTGGCGGTAGCGTTCATCTCTGAACGCCCCATATGCATCCACTTATGATTAGGGACACCCCATCTATCGGTTAGGCGACAGTCTGCATTTGGCACTCCAGCTGCCATCACTGTATTGTATATGTGTAACTATATCGTAATATAACTTAATTGTGACCGTACTACTTATTATCATTGCACAATTATTATTATACAGGGTGTTTCATAATACATGTATAAAGCCGAAAGGGTGTTAAAGTAGAGCTTTCAAAGAGTGCACTGGCGACTTCATTTTATCCGGACATTGAATTTTAATTTTAATAAAAAAAATTAATTTTTAAAGATAAATAACCATATCGACTACGTTGAAGCGCAGCTCTATTTCAAGTTGATGATCATATAAAAAACAGGTTAATAACCTCGTGCGACCCCTATCGAAACAAAGCAACCTCCTCAAGCCTACTACCAGGAGCCTAATGCTGCGTACACACCGGGCGATGTGTGACGCGCACCCGTTTCGGCTAACGATTGTCCGTTGGCGTGTGCCAGCCGGCAATCCGCAGTGCAGCGTGGCGGTAACATCAAACGGATAGAAGTAATCATCCAATCGCAGTTTGGGCGGATACCGAAGGCCAACAAACAAACGTGCAAATACGAGCCCGAATCGGTTCCCAAAACTCTCAAAGATCGTTTGCTTGACCACGAAATGCAAGTATTAGACCTTAGAAGTGCAAATAATTCGGCCGACAGCCCTTCGTTGGCGTACGTTGACTGTGTACACACCATAAGGACGAGTAATAACCTCGTGCCATTCATATCAAAACAAACCGACCTCCTTCATCTTACTACCAGGCGTCGTACTAAATGTTACCTACTTATCTACATGAATAGGCTCTACCAAATTAACTAGGAACTTGCCTACACTAATTATTTTCGATAGGTAGGTATGCTTAAATAGTCGGAGCGTCGGTGGCCTAAGGTTGCGGTATCCGACTCGTACGCGTGAGGTACCGGGTTCGAATCCCACTGCCGCCATGTACCACTAACTCTTTTCTAAGTTATGCACAGTAGCTGAATACTAACCGATGCTTTTACGGTGAGGGAAATCATCGTGATGAAACTTACACATTCAGTTCAGACGACTGAATGTGTAAGTAACCATGATCCAATCTGGTCAGGTTCCCTTGGTAGCAGGGTTAGGAGCCAGGAATGTCAGATGGCAGTCGCTCCACTGCAATTAATTACCTAATCTGCCAAATCCTAGATCATTAACCATAGTCAAGGCGGACCACGGGCACGGAAAATAATTTTGTGGAGAGAAAAGAATTTGTTACAGTGGAGCGACTACCATCTGACCTCCATGACCCTGCTACCAGGTGAATCTGACTCTATTGGATCATGGTTACAATTTCAGTTGCCAGAATTTGCAGATTTCATCATGATGTTTCCCTCACCATAGGAGCATCGGTTAATTTCAACTAATGTACATAACTCAGAAAAGAGTCATTGGTACATTGCCACAGCGGGATTCGAACCCGGCACCTCTCTCGCTTACGAGTCGGATACTCAACCGCCCAGCCACCAACGTTCTTGAAAAACATACTTAAGATAGCTACATAACTAAAACAGAATTCGTTCAATTAATAAATCGTTCTACACAAATAAGTAGGTACTATGTCCTACTAAAATGGTTCACTCATCTAGGGACCTACGTAGCGTAGGGAACCACTTATGAGACTAGTTTTGTTGAAACAGATTACAGACAGGTTTTACTAAATACCTACATGTTTTCATGAACAGATAAAAGCGTTGTCTTTTCTGCCTATTTCCCGTCGGAAAATAACCTCCTAACGTTACGATTAGGTACTAGCTAGGTAGCATATCTTAAAGTCTAGCTAGAACCTAGACCTTTAAAGCATGTAGGTACGTACCTTTTTAAAGTTATTTTATGAAAACAAACAGCGTCAGGTGCCATACTTTCTTGCTTTCTTGTGGCTCGGATGACTGATAGGTATTAACTATCAAGTAAGCTTGCACTCGTATCGTAGCGTAGCTAGGTAGGTACACTCCATACACACAGATACACAACACTACGCAGGCTCTGGTTGCTATGCAATACGTAAATAGGTAGGTACCATGGTGTTTGGCCTACTGCTAGCTTGCATTCATACACAGAATAATGATTATCACAATACTTAAACGTTGAACGCTGAACACAGACAAGACTACGTTAATACTGGTACCTGAAGCTATAAATCATTCGTTCACATCGTTAACACTCTTATCACAGTTATCTTCACAATAGGTACTTAGGTATCCTACAACTACAACGCAACAATCATTTCGGTCACGCGAAAAGCTAAAAACTGAATGAACGAATACGACGCGAAAGTAGGCAAATTTCGTCAATGGAAGTCGCGCCGTGGGTCAAACCACAAAATAAAGAACGGCCCGCCAAAGTATTCTATTTTTAGATTTTGTAGTTTTCAGTTTCTATTTTGATATCAAAAGCGCCGCCACAGCTCCGGCGCCGGCCTTGACCTTGACGGCACGTGCAAAAGGATTCGTACTTAGGGATCCGTGTTTTAGGGGTCTAACTTATTTCGCCTTTTATGTTCTCTCGTTTTATGTTCTCCTGGTAGTTGCACCATAATGTTGATTTTTTTTTAATTTGTTAAAGTGAGTCTCAAGCGAATCCAACTGTGGGCTTAATAATAATCCTTATGGCGATGGCCTACATTTGCTTATCACGATTTTATCGGGTAGTTTGGTACAATGACAGTAACCTAGACAGTAATTTCTAAAATTGTGTTTGGGTCCGTGCTCCACCTAGGTGACCTAGGTTCTACAATTGGGTGAAGCATGGGATATTTACAGGTAAAGCTCCATCAACTAAGAATCATTAAGTTAATTTTAGTTGATAAGACATGTTAGTGAAAACGATAGGTACGATTACCTACGCGACACTGAAACATGACTGACAGACATGACATGAGAAAGCAAACTCGTAAAAAGACAAAGATGTTACATTAATTAGAGTTTGCAACATTAATATGCTACAGTAATTTGAATAAGACTACTTTGCTATTAGTTAGGTGGTGGTGGTGCACTTTCGTAAAAACTATGAATGAACCTTTTGAATTAAAATCATAATTGATTACAATATTTTTTTGTACAGAACCCTCGAAACCAAAAAATACAAAACGGATAATTTAGACCTCCTTAATATTGCGCCTAGTACGTGGGGTGTCCATAAAATAAGCCAGTGCAAATACAGGCATGACGCATTTCATCTTAGTCCTCACAGTGACAACGCATCTGCTGTTCTGCATGTTTGTTGCCTGCAACCTAAATGCTTAAATCCTAGTACGTAAATAGTGTTGCTAGGTATTTTTTCAGCTATTCAAATTTAATATTCACCTTCTTGAATTCAAACATGAGTAGAATTTAATAATTACTATTAGATAGGTACTAAAATGACATCTTTCCTTATTTCGGAGCTGGCGGAAAAGTTCAACGAGAAATGCATAAACTTGTGCCAAGACTCACCACATGCATTCAACAGGATGTAGACTGAGTGAAAAAATAGACAAAAAAGTATAACAACAATATCGTGTAGTTTTGCTGCACTTTCCAAAAATATTAAAATCTAGTGAATGTACTTTATGGACACCCTGTGATATCAGTATCCCGTACATAGTCCACCTGCTTCAGTCATGACTGCCTAGTACAATAGAAGATATGGCGCAGACGCGAAATCAAGCTGTAACTTTTTTGCCTATTAATGTTTATTGTGTTTTCGCAATTAGTTTGAAGACTATGTACCTAGGTGCAACATTGTGTTGAAGATCGAAATGTCTTGTTTTTGTGCCGGACTGCTCACGAGCTGCTTGTAATAATAATTTTATTAACCAGCCACTTGAGGTATTGATCGTAGTGATCTTTAGATTGAATTTTAAAACTCATATGAAACGGTAGGTAGAAAAGACTTAAAGGCACAAAACCTATATCCTATCTGTAACTGGTAAAATTGTATTATTCAGTTGATTGACCTGGTTATGAACTTGAGTGATCTATTACAACTGATTTCTAGAGATGTGATTATCGACATTGAAAAAGAAAAAGTTCGATAGTCATTTTCTCGGTAACTATTCCACGCACGAAAAAAATAATTGTACCTATCGTTTTAATACGTTTAGCACTCCATCCAGTTCACGGCTTTATACATGTATTATGAAACACCCTGTATATATTATTATTATTATTTGCCACATCGTGGTTTTAAGAAGTGAATACTCTACTCTACAATTCAACAAGAAGAGTTAGGGGATATCTACACCTAACGTCAAATCCCTAAAAATCTTGAATTTTTCTGCAAGATCTCTGCTAAAGTAGCCTTTCCAATAGTATAGTGCAGATTTTACTTATTTTACTAGAGAATAACGTAGTTTGACTTCTTCGACTTACCAACTTAGTAATAATCTAATAAAGAGCGCAAGACTAAAGGTCAAACAAACAAGTTTCTTTTTTTAACTGATTTTTAATTATATTGCTATTGCAGCGTTGTATGCATGATTAAAAATGGACAATCTACTGTTTGCTATTGCATTACATTAATTAGTACATTAGTTGAATACTATATACTAATCGTTAATAGAAAAGGTGGTGCATTTAAGATATGGCAGGGCAGGACCTTCATGATCCTACTAATAGGGGAACCTGACCAGATTGGATCTTGGTTGCTCATATAGTCTCCTAAACGTGCAGGTTTCATCACGATGTCTTCCCTCATCGTAAGGGAATTAATTAGTGTTCAACTAATGTACATGTCACCGTATGAGTGCGAAACACTCTAGTTTACAATCTGACAGATTACAAACTGCCGAAAAAAGTGAATTGAAACATTCTAAGGTAATGCGGCACTTGGCGGAGTTGACTCCTCATCAAGTTCTCACAACACAAACCTAATAATTACCACAAAACGTGTTTCATCGAAAAATATACATTCAATGAGGACGTCTCGTATGATAGAATCCCATAGGTTTATCAAGACAATATTAAAGCATTTTCATAGCAATGGAACCCAGTAAAATAATTTTTGATATCTGTTTCAAAATGTCTAAGTTATAAGGGTTTGAATGAAATGTCAAACACAATAAAATATGTGCTTTATTTCCTACGACGTAAGAATTACAAAAGTGACAAATAACGCCATCGTAGCAAAATAACAAAGTTCTAGCACATATAACTTCTTTAGGTTTAAGACATATAGTAAAAATTTCTTCACAGTTATTCATTTGGTATCATTTGCTTATGAAAAAGTTACTTAGCAATAATTAGGAGACATCCTCTGGGTAGGTTATAGGTACTGGAAACCGCAACTCACCAATTTGTCACAACATAAACCTAACCTAACCCAATTTATACCTAACTAGTGGACCCGCGTATATTCGTTCGCCTTCACCTACTTTACCCCTGCCTACCCTTTTTTCTTGCTTATAAACTTTCCTATTGAAGCACTCTATCTAATTTTAAAAACTGCGTTAAAATCCGTTGAGTAGTTAAAAAGATCTAGGCGTACATAGATACATAGGGACAAACGGGAAGCGACTTTGTTTTGTACGTTTGTGTTTCTTCAAAAAATAATGCGTTAAATTGTAAATGTAATTATGAAAATTGTTGTAGTTCACAATATTTCATTAGTTTTTAACCTAACGTATTTGACTACGTTACATTATAAACTGACCGTTTTTACAATCTTACGGCGACATTAATATCACCTACTTATTATGTAACCATAAATGTCTTGAATTTAATTGAATATACCTACTTAACGTTATATATAGATAACTCGGAAAAAATATCCACCCAAGTCGTACTTTACGGTATAGGTACAATTTCCCTTAAATGTCATTGAATATTCATATAATTTAATTTGTAATCATTTTGTAATAGTCATTACATACAAAGAGGTAAGTAGCACAGACTATTAACTATAGACTGAGTGACTTTAGCCTGGAAAAATAATGAAAGCCTCTTTAAGACTATTCACCAGCATAATTAAATAGGTCTTTTTTTAATTAGATAAAAAAACATAGTTTTTATCTTATAATTGATCTAGAATTAATTATTGACATTCATGACTTGACACATGAGAAGCGAGTGACGTTATGTCACACTTCCAATTATTGTTAAATTACAATACAATTTTTTTTTATTAATTATATTAATTAAAGCTGTCATCTGGCGTGGAGTTCTAATGCAATTCAAAAGTCGTCATTGCGTCGATACCCTTGCACCGTCACATATTCCATCCACGAGTGTCAATGCCGGTTCCGCTGCCGCTTCGGCAGAAAATTTCAAACGGCGCAAATATGCTGGCCTCAGCGGAGATCATCTATTTGCGCCGTTTGGCGTAGAAACGCTTGGGCCGTGGGGACCAGGCGCTCATACTCTCTTCAAAGAGTTGTCTAAGCGCCTGGTAACACTTCGCATGACCAAAATGCTGGCCAATACCTTGGCCAAAGGATTAGCCTCGCGATACAGCGAGGCAATGCGGCCAGCCTTTTGGAAACAATTCCTTTATTTTATAATTTAGTATTTGCTTTATTTAATTTATTTCCGTCATGTAAATATTTATTTTAACATAATAAAATATGACTATTCAAAAGAGTTTACTATGTTTAGGATACTTCCTAGACCATGCAACTACATACAGGCTGCTCCTGAGTGATAAATTTAAAATCGTTGATTTTTCGGTAGTATTTACCGTATGGACTGAATGTTATGACACTTTGCAGTTTTGTTTTAAATACCCTATTCAACTAGTAGTTTTCGACTTTGTCCAGAGCGTAAGGACACCTGTATACATACGACAATCAATCTGTGCATGTGTTGGTAAGTAGTCTCCGGCTTCATTCCGGTCCTGTGAAGCAAACTGCTTTTCGAATGTCACGATTTAAAAGAAATTAAAAATCACAAATGTATCAAGAAAATATATTACTTTTAGTAGGTACCTACATAAATCCTTTTCATATGGAAGATATTTTTTTATTCCCAGCTGGGTGCACAAAAATTTTTATTTTATGATTCATAAAAAGGTTTTAGGTAGGTTTATGTATTATTGCGTATATCTTCAGTGCATAATCAGTTCATCAGGGCACTTTCAGTTTCATAGCAGATTCAGTAGTTTTTTAATATAAAGAAAGAAATAATTATTTTAGTTAGTAAGAAATAATATGTTTACATCTTTTCAATTGTCCACGCAGACAAAGTCGCGGGCAACAGCTATAATTTAACTATCAAAATATCCGTAGATAAAGCTATGGACATTTTAAAGTGACCTGTGTCACCATTGTGTCCGGTCGATTCTATGAAAATTACGCAACTAAACTATAAATAACCTAAACGACAGAAAATGTTAGAAATCCCCGACCAAAATTTACTTAAAGAACCGATTTTACTAAATCAAAGCTAAGAACCAAAACTGGCTTTCAAACTGAGAAAGCCGCATTAAAATCGGTCCATCCGTTGGGGAGCTACGGTGCCACAGACAGACACACAAAGCTACAGATACACACGTTGAACTTATAACTCCTCTCTTTTTTCGTCGGGGGATAAAAATGGAAATATTGAAAGTACCTGATACTGATAATTTAAATAACCAAGCCAAACTGTGCTCTAAAATTCGGAAAGACGGAAACTATTTCAGTATTTGACCCTCTTGTCTGTGGCGCCAACCGAACCGTCTCCTAAGTTGAATTTAGGTCGTCGTAGCCTCGTCAGATCATACCGCAAAAAGACACAAATAGGAACTAAATTATTCTACAATTTCAAACCACAATCAGGTACTTACCTAATAAATTAAGATTATGTGCTCAATTACAGGCATGAGGCATTTCATCTTAGTCCTTGCTTGTAGTTGTTTAACGTCTCTTACTGATTTTAACTGTACTGTATGATGTTCTGTATTAGGAATAAAGTGTTTATCTATCTATCTCACAGTAACAACGCAAGCTTTTGCATTTTTGTTGCCTGCAACCTAAATGCATGTATTGTACATGTTATGGGCGATAGTTACCGCTTACCATCAGGTGGGTTGCCTAGCTCGTTTGATACTACGTACGTAGCTTAAAAAAAGACTCGAAGTTTTTATACGCAATGAGGAGTTTTCCAGTAGGTATTGTCAATTGGTTTCAAAAAGCATCAATAGATGGCGCTCCTACAATTTTGGTAAATTTTTAACAAAAGGTTTAACGAAAAGTATTTTAATACAAACCTTTCATATTTGTATTGCGTCCATTCTTGATCCTAAAGTCCGTATAACGAATTGACTCAGTCAAATTGATGTTTGTTTCGTTTGTAATAATTTATTGCAACCTTTAAAATGGTTGAAAACTATTGATAAATACAATAATATCCAATACAACATACCCAGTGTTTATATCCTCTTTTCTAAGAACCTATTTTAAGCGATTTTCAATTACCAAAACTGTCGGGGCGCCATCTAGTTTAGTGGTTAGGAATGCTTTAGATACCTATTGGAAAACTGCTCATTATGTATATAATTAATCATAAACCAGCTTTTGGCCGCGACTTCGCGAAGTCCTTTAGATTTCCAACAAGTTCACTATATTCATTGGTTCAAGTTTTGACTGTTAGGCAAATCTATATTTTTCGCACCGTTCTTCGTCGACATTCACATAATCGCCCTAAAATCGATAATACCGAACGAAATACCAGAAATATCTGTGTAATAGATTCACATAAAACCACGTTCGCCTCTCGTCAATACCACATAAATAACTCCGTGCTCTACAATAAAGTAAACAAAATCCTCAATATCAATTCCCTAACAAAATATTAAATTAAAAAGAAGACCCAAGATTGGCTACAAAAGTTAACTTATATGGAAACCGAAGAATTGCTAACGTGTTGATCGAACATCTTCAACTAACCTACCTGTATATAGGTACACTTACAGACACACTCACATACGCACACACACACACACACACACGCACACAAACACGCACACACAATCAACTATACATATATAAATACTTATTATATATTCGGAAATTCAGCTTAAGTGGATTAGAATATGTATTGGGACCTAATACGCACGGGCATTCACTGATTCCTAAAGTACAGGTATATCGTAGTTTAGGAATCAGAATATCCTAGTCTTATGTTAAAACCTTATATATATAGAGTATACATAAGAAAATGTATACTCTATTTGGTAAATAAAGAATTTATTTATTTTATTTATTTACTTCGTCCACAATTAAATCGGTTATAATGTGTTCCCGTGAGCATTACTTTGAATTTCGGGATAAATTATAGCCTATTTGTTAATCTGGGGCAAGCAAGTTAGAACCACTGGCTGACCGAAGGGACTTCGGCTCCCTGTGTGTGTTCTATCGGCTGTACAATGGGGAGTTTTCTGAGGAATTATTTGGTCTGGTGCCCACAAAACAATTCCGCCGTCGTACCACCCGCGGGCTGGGTACTCATCCCCATTACGTGGATCCTCTAGTGGTGTTCACACGAAAATTCGAAAGAACGTTTCGCATACGTGTTATGATGCAATTTAGAACGCGGAGCGATGCTCAAGTGCGATAAAGTGCTAATTTTGATAGATTTTTGCTTGTTATTAAAAAACTATCTAATAAAAAATATATTCAGCGATACTTTTAGTTATGTTATAGATCTACATATTTGTATAAAAGAAATTGTAGTCGTGACTGTAAATCTGAGATTTCTATAATTGTACCTATTTGACGAGTTAGCTTAGTCCTTTAACTATCCTCTGTTTTTCTTAAAATTAGATTTGTATTCTGCCACGCGAATCTGGGCGTTTAAAAATTATTTGTTTCGATGAAATGGGCGCCTTAATACCAATACTTAATTACCTGTTTGGATTATCTTGACCCTATAGTTATTGTGTTATTGATTAATATGATAGCAAATTATATTGTTAAGTTTTTATAATCATTTTTGTAAGTACCTTATAATTATAATAATTTATTTTGCCGTTATGAATAATTGTTTTGCTGGATGATTGCTTTTTGAGTCAGGCGCTGATCTTATTTTATACCTATAGTAAAATAGTTATTCTTCTTAGCTTAGGTATTGTCCTAATTCCCTGATCTGCCAAATCCTGGGTCATGGCCAAGGCGGACCTCGGCCCCCGTGCGTGAAAGCTGAATCGGGACATTAACGCCAAGATGATTACGACCAGTTATCCTTATTAGTGAGTTGATGGTAAAATATATTATATTTTAGATAGATATTTAGCCTTAATTCATATCTACTGGTGGACATATAATTTAGAAACGCGTACCTACACAAGGATTCTTTAAAGCAGTACCTACCGTGTAAGTTTTTATACTACAACCAGTATAAAATCTGTGGTTTTACCTATACCTGGTCAATTAATGACAACAGCACCAAGCAAACCTTTTGATTCAACCTTTATCTGTACACTTTCAAGGCTAAATAAACCATGATTGACTCTTCTAAAATGTATTCAATTATTATAATTTTTAATTTTGAACGTGGAATTTGACATGCCTACATTTCCGAAATCGTTAAACCTTTGTGTATTCATATTCATTTATTCATAGTATTAAATCGTCATTTCATTTCACTAATTTATAAATTGATTTGTCTATAGAATAAAATTAACTTAACTAGTTAATTTTAAAATTATGAAAACAATAGGACACTAGTCAAAATATTAATATTATTTATTTTATTTATTTATTTTTGATAAGTAATAATGTTACAAAGTAATAAAATTATCAAATACCAATTCATTCAAAAAATTACAGTTCTTTTCAAATAAATAAATATAATTCACAATAGTCGGATTTCAGTGTCAGAAATAATAATAAAAGCCAACATCTAAAATTTATCCAGCTAAATACCTCGTGTTCATCCATCAAGGTACTCCCACACTGAATAATAGGCTTTCACAGCCTGAAACAATATCAGCTGAAGTTGAAATCCACCTAATGACTATGTCATCGGGAATTGTATTAAAAATTTGTTGACCGATAGACAAAAGGGAGTTATCAGACTTGTGCAATCTACACTCAAAACTTTGGAGCTGGTATTTCAATCGTGCAGAGAACCGCTCAGCGGCCGGGAACTCGGTAGGATTCTTCTATACATATATGGCGATTTCGAGTATGAAAAGTAAGGGAACAGTCAGGATTCCCAGTCTAACGAATAACTCGCGCGGGCTCGTCAGGTGGAACACGGCACATCATACGAGCCACCTTCTTCTGTATTATGAATGGTCGGTCCCTGTCAGCTGCCATTCCCCAGAGGTCTATCCCGTAGGTAAGGTAAGAATGGAAAAATCCGTAAGTTGACAGCAAATTCTGTGTCGAAAGTGTACGCGAGATGCGAGAAATACAATAAAAGGTAGAATATAGCCTTGCACATAAGACGTCGATGTGGTATTTCCATTGTAGGCCCCTGTCAAAGGTAAACTCAATATAGCGAGCACTATCCGGTATACGAGTATGTAGGTACCTACGTAGACAATTTTCTCAGGAATGTGTGTAGCGTTTGAGAACTTTGTACTATGTTTATAGTACCAAAAAACTTTAAGCATACATATTGACAAGGAACTATGGAACCCTACACTGCCCGAGAAATTGCATTTTGCATTGCCCCGTATCAACTTGCATTTTAGGTGTTTTATTAGGCATCTTATGGCTGAGTAATGAAAACAAATAATTAATGTTAAGTACAATAATTATTTTTTTATACCAATTAGTAATAGTCATTAGTGTGACGTATTCGAAATATTTTCAATTATAAAAACCATCTGTCTTTAAGGTAGTAAAACACCGACAAGCAGCCGTGAACAGAGTTCACTACTTCGTCATCGCTAGAAATTAATGAGCGTCTCGACCCTGCATTCAACAGAGTTTAGAGCCGCTAGTCTAGTTGATACCTGGCTGGGCCATCCAGTGTTGCCAGATCTGCTGATTTAGTGGTAGATCTACCTGGTTTTAAAAAATTCTACTGGTTTACTGATTTCTTTCAATTATTTAGAGAAATCTACTGATTTTTCGTATTTGATACAATACAATTGAACCGGATAGCGTATTAAGATAATGATTATTCCTTGTCCATGATATATGGATAGAGGTTGTTATAAATAAATAAATAAATATTTTAAATTTGAAGTTTGTACGGGTAAATGGATGTTTGTTACTCTTTCACGTAGTATGGCCGCAGCAGCTTATGGCCCACAATATGACATAGACTAGGAAATTAAATGTGTTTCCCGCCGGATTCTTGAACGTCATAACCGAATGTCATGCCGTCGAAGTAGCGGGCAAAAGCTAGCAATTCATATTTTGATTTCAACAAAATTAGATGGGATTCCTATATAAGTAGCTAATGAACGGATATGTACTGTGTAATCCGTTATCACTTCTAATAACGTTGATGAGGAGTAAGCAAATAATAAATTTATGAAATCTACTGATTTTTGCCACATCTATTGTTTTCTTCGTGCTATCTGGCAATACAGGAGCCATCCCACTAGTGACAGTAAGTAAGTTACTTCATTACACGATCGGACTTTTTTTTGTAAGTTATTAACAGCCGTAATCAGAAATGTTACTATAAGGTCTCACAGGGTGCGCGACCGCACAAGGTTCCAACTAATAATACTTGAATGGCGATCAGCATCGGTCCATCGTAATGAACGAAATTGATCAATCAATCAGCTGATTTCCGTGACTGTTCAGTGCTGCTATCTCTATGGTACTTACTTGTATACATTGATGAATATAATAATGTATTTAGGTAAGTACCCACAAAGTTCAAAGACGGTAGGTAACCTCGTCTTCAACGTTTTATTTCAACTTTAAAAAGATCTATAACTAATTACGGTGCAAAACTTCGCGTAGATAATTAAAATCATAAATAATCCTCTTGGCACTATTGTCCCGGTTGTGCTCTCGCGCATGGGGGCTCGGGGTCCGCCTTGACCGTGATCCAGAATTTAGCAGATCAGGTAATTAGAGTGGAGCGATTGTCATCTGACGTGACCCTGCTACCAGGGGAACCTGACCAGATTGGATCATGGTTACACATTGAGTCGCCTGAATGTGCAAGTTTTCAACAAATGCACATAACTCAAAAAGAGTAATTGGTACATGGCGACAGTGGGATTCGAACCCGGTACCTCTCGCATTGCGAGTCGGATATTGTTACCACTAGGCCAACGACGCTCTTGATGATTACTTTAAAATGCGAACGGCTAAGGAATGGAACTTGTTGTCTGCGAGTGTGTTCCCTGATCACAATAATCTGGACGCCGCCAAGGCTAGAGTGAATAGGCTGTTCCTAGACAGGCATGCTCCATCTTCGACTGCATCGTCACTTACCACCAGGTGAGATGGCGGTCAAATGCCAGGATAGTCTAATAAAAAAAAAACTAATATTTTCGGCTTTTTAAATGTTAAAACACAATATATTATTTTAGAACAATGGCTTTCGACGCGCAGTTATGCTTAAGTATGCGGAATAACTACTGAACATCTGTATATTTATTGATAGTAAAATAAAACAATTGCAAATAAATTATAGTTTACGATCAGTCCTGGCATTGGCATAACAAAGCGAGTTGGTGTACTAAGAGAACGCATAATCAGTTGTAACGAAATAAATATAGAATGACTTAATTTACCTGTTCATTATATTGGCACTAGAGCCGGTCGGCAGGTAATTGCGACTTTAATGAAATTTCGAGAGTTTGTTAGGGAATAATTTGCGGTGTGTAATATAAGTTTTCGACCTCGATGAGCCTGTTTCTTATGAAAAAAAAAATGGGCTTGGACAAATACTTTTATATTTTAATATACAACAATAAAAACGAGAAGTAATTATTATTTGTATCATAATTATTTTCTATTTTTGCCGCCAAACCCACTCGTACTATTGTATTACCGCCGCTTTCACAAATAAACTATAGATAATAAATATCTTTAAACTCAAATTTTTTCATTCTTGACGCGTTAATCACAGTACACTAGTAGTAGTAATGCTAATAGTACTCATGTATTATGAGTTGTGACTGAAGGGTTCTCCCTTGGTTGAAATAACAACTTTGATATAATCCCTCTTTGTATAATGACAGTTGGTATAAAGGCGTTTGTCATAATTATTCATTTGATCTAAAATTTATTTGTCATAATAATGTCTAGCATAAAGATACAATACATAGATTTTAGATTTTAGATTTATTTATTATCTCATTTTACAGCCTTACATTTATCAATATTATATTAATTATATAAATCTATAAAAGAGATCGTCAATTTTATAATAAAATCATTTAAGAATATACAATAGGTACTTTCATTGTGGAAAGTAAATTAAATAATTTATATTAGTAGTAAAAATAATAATAATGACATGACAATATAATAAAACACTATACAAAATTACACAGTGGTAGGTTATTGGTAATGTCAATGTCAAATACAAAGATATAAAATAAAATGTCAATAATAAACAAAATATTACCATAGGTAATTGATCAATAGGTATAGGAAATGTCAAATATAATATTTAATGTAAATGAAATAAAAATATGAATTAGAAGAACATGTCAATGAATAGATCAAATGAATAATTGCAAATTAATGTCAAATTTAAATATCAAAAGTAATTTACAATTAATTTTCAATGTTATAGTTCTTGAATTCATTTACAGAATAAAATGCATTATCCAATAAAAAGCTTCTCAGCCGGCTCGCAAACGCTTCGTCAGTCTGTACAGTTTTAATTGACTCAGGTAAGCTTTCATACAACTCATATAAAATTCTTTGATATAATAATCGTATGTCCTAATAATTATTTGAAGTAATCTTCGTTTATTTAAATTATATAACACTATTGGCCGAATCGTTCAAAGGCCAAAAATATTTATTATACACTGGTTTAATGGAAGAAGTTCAAAATAATTAATTAATTAACGAATAACGCCTATTAATTGGTTCTGGTTCGCGATGGTTCATAACAACTAACATGCTTGCCGCTTCGCTCTTCGCAACCTAACCCCTCTGTGACCTACCGAAGTTTTTTATAGATTCGATTATTATCACTGTATTACATGATTATTTTGTCAAATAAGTTATAGCACAAACGTGTTTATTTCAAGTGAATCTTATGTCCAACAAAAATTATGATAACTAATTTTATACCAAACAATTATTACGTTTAACGTTGTTAGAAAAAGTTAGATTATGTCAAACGTTGTGATTTCAACCAAGAGAGAACCGTGACCGACATAATTGGCGTAATTGTGTGTATGAGAAAATGATAGAGATACATATCCGCTACCTGTATTCGTAAAATAAAAAAGCGTTCATAAAGCTTTGCAGGAAGGAAACTATAATCAGATACGTTACCTTATTACTGGATTCCACGAAAAGAAATTTCAAAATCGGTCCACTATTGACAGAGTAATGGACATACATAAAAATGGACACCACCATATGATACAGTTGAACATAGACCCGCCTCCTTTTGTTTTTTGAAGTCGGTTAATAAGAAGAAACGAAGTCTTGAAAAGTAGGTTACGTACGTAACAAGCGTATCTTACGATAGGCATCTTGGGTGCGGTGTCTATGTTATATGCTGTTTATGGATCAAGTTCGTTAAGTCGTAATAGATCCAGCACTGAAGTTTTCAGTCCATATTATTAAACTCCGATGAAACAAAACGGGGTGTCTGTCTGTGGCATCGTAGCTCACAACCGGATGCGGTTTGAAAGCCGCTTTAATCCAGATGGTTCTTAGCTTTATTTCAGTAAAATCGGTTTTCTAGTTTAGAAAATACTTGATAAGTAAACTTGATCGGGCGTTATCCGACTTTTTCTGCCGGTTAGGTTATTTTTATTATTTGCCATTCGCTATTTATAGAAAAACAATCAGTGAATGATGTTGGGGGAAGGGGAGTTAGCCCCAACTTTATATAAACATCGTAGCGTAGGAAGGCCAATAATTAGATAACAGCACATAAGCGATGTTTACGTTTTTGTACATAACATGCAGTATTATTATTTTCCTTGAAATGTCTTGTGGTTGTTTTGGCTTGTTAAAGAAAGCTGATGTGGCATGACGCTAAAATGAAATAACTGTATACAGTTACTTTAGACGACATGTTTTAGTTTATTAAAAGAAAATCATATTTGCGTTAATGTCCCGGTTGTGCTCTCGCGCACGAGGGCCTTGGGTCCGCCTTGCTCATGATCCAGAATTTGGCAGAGCAGATAATTACAGTGGAGCTACTGCCATCTGACCTCCACGACCCTGCTACCAGGGGAACCTGATCAGATTGTATAATGGTTACATTCGCCTAAATGTGTAGCTTTCATCACGATGTTTTCCCTCGCCGTAAGAGCATCAGTTATTGTTAAAATAATGTACATAACTCAGAAAAGAGTCATTGGTATCGCTCGCTTACGAGTCGGATATCTTAACCCTAACGGTGGCACTCGGCCACCGATGCTCCAAAGTTAAGTTTAATACCCACTTGAATATGTGTTGGTTGATCCCCTTATGTCGTTGGTTTCGCCTACCAACGCCATAAGGCTCAGCAATCAACACTAAAACTGTTTCGAGGGCTCGAAGACTCCCAAATTAGGGCTGAACCCCTAGGTAAGTGACAATCTGCGTCAAATTACTTGGTCACACGCAGCAGTAGGCAGACAGTTCATATCATAAAACTTTACGATACGGCGTAGCGTAGACAACCCTAGCAGAGCGGCTTTGTATGCAAAAGGAATTGTGTTTCGGTGTGACGTCAAAGAAATATACATATATAAGTCTGGATTTCTTTTTATTTAGTTTCTCACCACATACGTCTAATAAGGATTAACTTGTCTTCTTTTTGTGAATAAATGTTCTTATTTTTATTACAAAATTAGATTATGATACCTCATTGTCTGGTTCTGAGGAAGTTAATATAATTGTTTACTAATTTGCATTTTGAATATATTTAAACTAATGGACCCGATGGATGTTTTCCAACTCCTACCCTACCCTACCGTACCCTACCCCTACCCAATACCTACCGAACACCTATTTAACCACTACCTACTCTTTTTTTCTTGCATGTAAACCTTCCTCTTGAATCACTCTATTGGTGAAAACTGCATTTAAATACGTTGCGTAGTTTCAAAGATCTAAGCGTACATGCGTATGATACAGACGGCGGGAAGCGACTTTGTTTTATACTATGATTATAGTATACTAGATGAGATGATATACTAGATTAGACCCAACCCGGCTTTGCGCGGGTGTTCTCGGGTTTTCTCTGTTAGATACATACATATATGTATATGCATGTCAGTGTTAGATACCTACCATATGATATAAACCTTCCGGAAGACATTCTCTAAATGATTACTCACAAATCACTTGATATTAGGCAAATCTACTACGAATGTGATCGATAGCCATTAACTAAGGAATAGAAGAATTAGAAAATTAATGTAACGTGTTAGTGTTAAACTAATGTACATAACTCAGGAAATAGTCGTACATGGCGGTACTGGGAATCGTACTCGATTCCTCTGCTTATGAGTCGAGCCCTTAGTCATTTGACCGCCGACGCTCTTCCCTCTGTATTCAACATAGAGCTAGATCTCAAAATGGCACCAGTGTGTTCTGTGTGCAACGGAACCCTTATTTCAAGTATTTCTTAGTGTGGTAGTTATCACAATAATAACCGGTAAGCTTGTTTGCCACCTTGGTGGTATAAAAAAAAGAATATATATATTCTTTTGTAACTTTTAAAGACAAAATATAGTAAAGTAAAGTAACACACGCCTATTCCACTTTCACACGGCAAAACATTATAAAATATTCATAGATAAAAAACAGAGACATAAATCGACGGAAAAATATATACACTCTTATCTCGTTACCTGTGCCATGTGGAGAGTAAAATGGGTCCACACTCAGCATATGCCACGACAATATGTCACCCTAGTTTACCCGTAAACGTGATGACGATGACGTGATGATGACGGTGACAATTATGATGTAAGTGAAGTGATGGAAACTTTGAGATAAAATAATAAATAGGTATAAAACCATGAAATGAACCACTCCGTTGAGATTGTTTTAATTGAAGTAGTTAGGTAACGGCGCCCAACACTAAAACTGATGTAGGCATGTAAAAACTACGGACGGATACTCTCAAAATTATAAGTGAAGCATAAAAATCCCATTTTTATGTGTGCGTGCTTTAAGCTATCACAGGTGTGACAGCTAGGTACAAAATCAATCAAAATGGCGGCGGGTAGTGGTACCTTTTGTAGTATTCTGAGTCAGTGTGGCGGCTATTGCGGTGGTTGGATGAGACAGATGTGAAGTAATTGTGCCGTACTTTTAGAAATATTCGTTAATTTAGGTATGTCGGTTGATTTTTCTGAATTTGGTGTTCAAATTGGTTTATGAACCAGTAAGAGCACAAAAGTAAGTGCTGTACAATACAACTATAAACGTAAGTGTAACTCATATAACTCAAGTGTACTCATTTTTTAAATCAAAGGCCACATTTTAGTTGCTAGTGTACTGATGGAATTAATTAAGATAAGTGGAAGTTTTCCAATTACGGTGGAACTGACTTTGGTGGCAAAATTACCACAGAATTCAGAAATTAATCCACCGAAATCAAACTCTTTATATATTATGCTTTATTTAATATAGCAATTAGCTTTTCATCTCGTCATACATGACATATTTAATGTGCTAAATCCAAATATTTAGCTAAAACAAAATTTGAAATCATAGTTTTATTAAATTAATTAAAGGAATAGACTAGAAAGAAACAATGCTAGAAAGAAAATATGATATTCATTGGCAAGCGAGCAGACAGCCCACCAGATGGTCAGTGGTAACTATCGATCATAACATCTATCGTCCGTTTGTTTCAGTCTGGAATTTAAGAAACGGTTTAATACCTTAAAATATGGTCTAACACTAGCGTTTCATAAATATTGTCGATGTCCGACCCAGAATACTCGATTCGGTGCTCGAATGGGTTCTTTCCGTTGACTCAGCCGCGATGCTTTTTCCCCGGCATTTGAGAAGGACAAAGTACCTACATTTGGGCGCCGCCCTATCCCGTCTCTACAATATGAGTAATATTTATCATTGTTATAATCTACCTACACATATTGTCATTTTCTATTTATATCTCATTCTCGCATATCTACGGTTAGGTTCGCGGTACCTGCTAAGATAAAAAAAATCATCTTGGCGTTAATGTCCCGGTTGTGATCCCGCGCACGAGAGCTTGGGGTCCGCCTTCACCATGAACCAGGATTTGGCAGATCAGGTAATTACAGGTGCTACCAGGGGAACCTGACTAGATTGGATAATGGTTACACATTCAGTCGCCTGAATGTGCAGTTTTCATCACGATGTTTTCCCTTGCCGTACCATATCTACACCTGTATATACATTGTATTAAAATTAAATCACTTCCCGACGTCTGTCCCTATGTATCTATATACGCTTAGCTCTATACAACTACGCAAAGGATTTTAATGCTGATTTCAACAATAGATGGAGTGATTCAAGAGTAAGGCTTACAAGCTAGAAAAAAAGTGTAGGTAGGTAGGTGTACGCGAACGAAGTCGCGTGGTCCACTAGTACATATATATGACCAAAATCTTTGATAAAGTAGAAGTGATCCTGTTACCTAACGTAAATAAGTAGGTCCCATCTGACGAAGTGTGATTGGATATATCCTGCTAATAGCCAGATACGGGACATCCCCGGGGATTTATTCTCCTGAAATATATACATGTAGCTAATCGTTCCGCTTCAGCGATCCCATTACCGTGTTTTCCTTACACTTCCCCCATTACAGTGCATTGGAGAGAAACGTTCGAATAACGAGCCTTTGTTAACGTCTGTTCTTGTTTTGTATTAGTCTATTTGTAGTAGATAAACAAGCAATATCACATATGTTGAATTGCAACGATGGGTAACTTTTTTTTTATGCTGCTCAGTGACTTACGAGCAGACAGCCCACCTGATGGTTAGTGGTAACTATCACTCATAATATCAGCAATTCGTACATTTAGGCTGGAGGTAACAAAAATGCACAATCGCAGGTTGTCACTGTGAGGTCTAAGATGAAATGCCTTATTTTTAACCACTACTTCACTTATTTATGCAAGGGTATTAGGCTATTAAGTATTTCATATACATGGTAAATAGCATTTTATTAATGTCTGGAATAATGTTAATTAAAACAAACAGACTACAAGCGGCGACAACCACTTACCATCAGGTGGCCCGCTAGCTGCAAGCGGCTTGCACGGGTTAGAGGTCACCAGAACATTGTATGAAAATTTATCCACAAACTGCATTCGCTCCTCTTAGATGCAGAGGTCCTGGCTGGATGTCAGTGGCCGCTTTTCATCAGGTGGACAGTCCGTCCGTGTGAATCAATAGGCAATAGTTTTTTTTATAAAAAAGTTTAAGGTTTAATTTAAAGTGCACGCCATCTGCCTCTCGATTTTGCCCTCTCTCTTCCGTTGGTCGGCTGGAAGATATTTCTTTAGAAATAAGCTGTACCTGTTGTGATCTTATCTGTTTGTCAATTTTGTATACTATTTATTGTGCACAATAAATGTTAAATAAATAAGTAAATAATGTTTACTAAAGAATAAAATCCGTAGGCGTAAGTTTTATTATACCACTAGGGTGACAAACAAGCATCTACGTCCTGCCTGATCATATGCAGTTGTCGTATTCTTTCGATCTGTCAATTTTCTACCATACACACATCACGCTATCGGAGCTGTCAAAGATGGCTAGACCGGCAGGTGTATCAATGGCGTGTTCACTAAAAAAAAGTGCCGTTAACGATGTAAAATAGCCTTGTCGACTTTTTTGTGCATCCGTTTTTCTTTTTGACAGTTCGTTATGGTAAACTTTAGTTTGCAAAATAGTTCTTTTTTATCTAACGCATCTTTGTCATAGCGATCATGCTTGTACGTAGGGTCAACATTTTTTTCCCTTTAGTCACTACGACCAAAGAACATAACAATCCGTTCATGTGAAACTAAACTCCACAACAAAATCGTTATCTGTTCAAAGTAAGTATTTTGTTTCTCTAACCATATTCCTTTGTACCTACGGTATCTGACATTTCACTTAATAACTTAAGGAAAGGAGATTTCCACGGGTAAGTAAACTCAACCTCTATTACACAATAAATCGAACGAATTTATTTCTATTCAAAGAGAAACAATTTTAGTCTGTGTTTCTGTTATTGAAACCATGCTTGAGTGTGTGTAGGATCTAAGTTTTTTCTTCTTAGTGATTACGACCAAAGAACAAGAATGCGTTCATATGAAGGAGAAAAGGAAATAATCTGGTCCGAACATCCTATCCACACCCTTTCTGAAACCTGTGCTTAATATAGTTTCTTATCAGTTTCATTCATCAGTCTTACAATCAACACCTTCGCATACAATTGCCGACGACGCTGAGAGGACGATACGACTGCCACATATAAAAATCACTAATCAATAAAAAACAGGAACCTTTCTGTAACAGTAAAATAAAACATTACAAGGGAATGTGAAAACTGCCCAAAATCACCGGGCGGACTTCACTATGATCCAACCAGACGTTTTTAAAATTATTCCACCCTGTTTGGATATAAAAGAAGGCATCAGAGGCAGAGGAAGTTATTTGCATTATATACAAGGCTTCTTACGAGAGGACACAATAAAAGTACTTATTAAAACCTCCGGAAGAAGGTACAATTATTGCAAGTAGCTTTCTCCAGTAGGGGTAGGGGTATTCTGTATAGTAGACAGAGACCAGATTCCACCTATTTCGATACAAACCAATATCTTCTGCATCTTCCACATTTATCAATCTTTCCGTCCTATACCACTCGTAAAATAACTGATTGATGTTTTAATTTGTGTAAATTATATAATAGATTTAAAAGTCACATCTTGCTGGAAACCTGTATCACAATTCACTAAAAAACGTTGACGATTTGGTAATATAATAACTAAGTAGCTAACATAATGTTTGTAACCATGAAACTTCGGTCCGTTTGACCTTCATACTCTAGACACTGGTGTCATAAGCAGTCATTACCACGAACATATTCGTTTATTTTATGCACACTGTGGGATTTTGTAATATTATTTTAATCATAATAGTAATTGCGCAAGGTCCACTGCTTGGCCTCACCATAGGGGCTAGGTACTGGTTAATAAGTACAGGTTTGACGGCAGCCAAAAACAGCTATCCTGCCGCAATCGTGCGCTTACCGAGACGTTCCGATTTGGCTGGAGCCAGGTTTGATACTAATAATTGTTGTAGTTGTAAGTTGTAAAGTTGCAGTTGATACTTATAATTACGCAGTATAAAATAAAGTCGCATTTGGGTGCGTGGGACGAGGTCGGACGTTCGACCACAGTCGGCTCGCCCGCGCATCCGAATTAATACAAAAGCGACTTTATTTTGTACAATGGAAGGATCAGTATCGAGTGCACCTGATGTTGGTCGGCTCCAGCCAAAACGGAAAGGCTATTACTAGTTTAATTCTTAATCTGAACCACCCAGAGACCCACAAGAAAGAACAAAGAAAATTCATTAAAATCTGCATAGCAGTTTAGGAGGAATTAAGTGACAATACCATAATTTTTAGACGTTTTTGTGGAAATTACGGCAAAACAGAATAGGTATGTTGGAAGATAAAGTTCAACCGAAATGTGGATACCGAGAGTGAAATATTTGTCTAGAATCATTAGCAAGTATGGCACGTCTGGGTAATAATAGACTTCATTATTAATACACATTAATCTTTATACAGAGAATTGCCTGTAACAGGAACAGCAAATGAAATATATTATTTCTTAAAGTAGCTTCAAAGTGATCTTAATTTTATAAAATATATACTCATCTTGGTGTTGGCCATATACTCATCTTGGCCTCGCGCACGAGGGCCCGGGGTCCGCCTTGACCATTATCCAAGGTTTGGGAGATCAGGTAATTACACTGGAGCGACTGTCATCTGGCCTCCGTGACCCTGCTACCAGGGGAATTTGACCAGATTGGATCATGGTTACACATTCAGTCGCCTCGACAAGTTTCCTCACGATGATTTCTTTCACTGAAAAGCTAAAGAAAATTTTTCATCACGATGTTTTCCCTCGCCGTAAGAACATCGGTTAGTTTTAAACTAATGTAAATAACTCAGAAAAGAGTCGTTGGTATATGGCCGCAGTGGGATTCGTACCCGGTACCTCTCGTTTACGAGTCGAATAACCGCTCGGCCAACGACGCTCCTACATCGTAAAGTACGTACATCAAATTGGAGAATTTGTGATTTAAAGTTGTATTCCACAGATCATACATACAACGCGTGATATCGTTGATAGTCGATAGATAGTCCACCTTACAGAATATCGCAGCTAAATAATACTCTTTTAAATAGTATTGTGTTTCTGCCGGTGAGTAAGGTTTCCAGTGCTCCATGGGGTGGGGATTTGGGGAACCGTGGCTTTGGCTTCAAAAAACCCAAGTTTTGATGTGAACTTGCTACTCTGTGTTGTTTGCATACGAGTTTGACAGGTTTTCGGCGCGGTCCGGTTTATAATTATGATGTTAAAATTTAAACATAACCAAAATTCTCAGATCTTTTATGATCGATGTACCTATAATAAGAAAAACCGAAGGTTTACTCTAGCCCCTTATAACTAGATTTAAAAAATGTTCTTAGACATTTTATTCTCATATTATGGTTTGAAGCGTACTTCAATAACTTGAAGCTATAACTTTTAGGTTGACCAAATATGATTACATGATTTTGACCCTCTTTTATCGAAAGTATTTTTGTCGATAGTGCTTTCATTCAATATCATCTACTTGATGGCTCATGTTATCTATGGATTTATTATCTGTCATTTTTATAAATAGAGATCGCAATTCAATCATAACTTTTTTGCAACATCGTTTATTTATATTTCGAATTCTGAAAGCCATTTGCTTAAAAAAGAATAGTGAAAAAAAGGTGTCGGTATCTTTATTGCATTTCGCGCGCATTACCTCGCAACAAAGGAATTCGAACGTGAACATTTTCGTGCACTGATAATTTTCGTGATGGTGTATATGTTGATAGTTGATTTAAATGAAAGCGAGTGTCGTAGGGTTGATAACCGCCTTTGGCAACTTCGCACCATTCCGTGATTGATTCCGTGCAACTATTTTTAGATGGTTTTCTTAATTTAAACAAGAAAAATTAACCTTGAAACAGGATGACAGAAGTGGTAATTCTGTGACTTCAGTAACAAATAAAAGGTCGAGGCTCTAAAATAATTTTACACGAAGACCCAAAAATAACCAACAAGCAGATAAAAATTAAAATAAATAAATAAATAATCGTGGACAAATTCACATAGCGCCATCTAGCCCCAAAGTAAGCAAAGCTTGTGTTATGGGTACTAGATAACTGATAAACTACTAATATACTTTTTAAATACATACTTATTATACATATAACACCCAGACCCGTAACAGAAATTAAAATTCATCATTTAAATTTCTGCCCGGCCGGGAATCGAACCCGGGACCTCTTGCGTGGCATGTTGACCACTGAACCACTCAGGTCGTCATAGAAGAAACCCTTTAAATATCGTCGCCAACCATTCATGAAATTTTACACCGACAGCTACAACTCAGGAAACTTTGTTCGCGTGTTCTTCATGCATTCCTGGTGCAAGGAAATTATGTCAAATTAAAAAATAGAGAAGGACGGAATATATTTAATATAATTACTGAATATGAAAGTTTTATGTTGTATGACCCACTTAAACAGCAGTCAACGATTTGGGTGTTTCCAAACGTGGGCACAGTGTGAGTAATAAAATGTTGGAGACATTCTTTTCAGCGAGTGGCCATTTATCTGTAATTTCCTTGAATTCTAAAAAAACGGCTAATACCCAATGGTACTCTGAAGTGTGTTTACCAACCGTTATTGGTGTTGAATCAAAAGTGTCCTAAAACGGGTTTGAAAGGACTCTAATTACATCATGCCATGTATCGTCGCACAAAGCGAAAGTCACATAATAAATTTTGAAGAACACTGATAATAATAATCATTGAATAGTAATAAATCTAGCTCCGTGTGACTTCTTTCTTTTTCCAAGAATGAAACTAGGACTCTGTGGCATTCAATTTGCTAGCCCTGAGGATTTTAATGGCCGGAGTTGGGTACCACTCTAAAGAGGACTATCGTCAGTGCTTCAGGAATCGAGTCTGATGTTTGTTTACACAGGATCTATTTTATTTGTTAGCGGGACGCGTTTGACTTTCGCCAGAATAACAGGATGAAACACAATATTTTACCACCCACACAATGACTATTGTAAATAAAACAGCTTGGTTATAGTTATGTTATATATTAAACAAAATGTTCCCAAGAATAATCAAGTCTATCTTGCGTTACATTGCGTCTTCAATCTAAATTTACCTCAAACAGATTGCCAAAATGCTGGAGGAGCCTTGTAAACAATTAAAAAAGACAAAGAAAATAATCGTCACGGCCGTAAAAACAATACTGCGTCACGGCAAACTAAACTATAACTCAGTCAGAGAGAGAAAGAGATACTTTAAGCTCAAAAATGTATACTGTAGGTAAGCTTTACTGAGGGTTAGCAAGCCAGTAGTTGAACGTTTACGGAGTTGTTGTGGAGTTGTTTACGTTAGGTATTGTAATCAGTTTCAATTCTCATGCCATAGACCCTGTGTTCACGTGAACGTTCGAAAGAGCGAAATGGAATACACTCAGCTACAGTATTTCCTTTGGACTATGACATGGAATCATTAAACAGGTATATTTGAGGTGGGCAACGTACTGGTAACGCCCTTGGTGTTGTTGATGTCCTTGGGCTGCGGTAAATGTGACCACTTATCTTTCCACTATCTGTTAGCCTACATAAAAAATTTAAAATAATAACTTCTAGTTAAAGACTTCTAGTTTAATAAAAATCAAACATTTAATAATTAAAACAAAAAGCATTGAAGTGTACGGGAAGCCCCACGGTAAAGACATGGGCAGGACATAATATTATTATGTAAATATACCTGCTATTTTTGGTTGGGATTTTCCAGAGCAAATGAATGATGTCGAGGGATTGGAATTCTTGATCTGCTAATTAGTTATGAACGGTGTAGGTGGCGTCGATAATTTAATTAAACGTACTTACCTATATACTATAGAACACAAACATAATAATGTTTTAAAAATTTTAGCCTTATCGCTGCAAGTGATTTCTCCCAGGCCACCTAGAGAGATTTGTCTAGGGAAAAAGATAGTAGCCATGCCTCAGGCAAATAAATAAATTAGGCAAAATTGTTAAGTACAGTTTGTCTGGTCTTACTTGAGGTTTCTTCTTCAAAGACAGATATTGGTGTAATATATGAAATTGCCGTGTTGCGTGCGTGCTGTTGCCTTTTTTCTTCAGAAATAAAAGTTGTAGGATTCATATGCATATCAGAAAAAGTTAGTTTTTGACTTAAAAAATAATTATTGGCAATGGAAAACTGGTTTCGAAATACAATACTACTTATTTCTGTTAGTATGAAGTAGTGCCACCTTTCTTCGTTTATTTACAACGCCATTAAAGTAAGCAAAGCGACCTTAATAACATATATTAAGAACTTAATAACAGATATTGGTGTATTAAGAGGTCTTATGTCCCTTCTGTTCTACTAATTACCGACAAAACTCCTTTTTCTTCGTACCAGTCATTAATTTTAATTATTCGTCAAAGGTTGACTTTTTCATGATGGAGCGTGGAGGTTTCAGTACGATTATCTGTAACGACCGTTTGGTTTTGTCACGTATTGCGTAAGCCTCAGGGATAGCCAACGGCTTACGACGCGAGGATGCCGAAGATCAGGCGAAGTGGAGAAGAATGAGTAGGAAAACGGACCCTGGCAGAGGTCGGGATAAGAGTGTTGTGGTCTTGTGGTTTGCTGGGTTGGTTTGGCATTGTAACTAAGTATCTACATGTTTGTATCTTGACTTCACATTATGGATATAGCTAGATTATTGTAGTACCGATGAATTGTATTTACTTTTTGTTTCTATATACTGAACAAACTAAAATGTGTATAGGTATAATTTCTATCATGATCTTTTCAATTTCAGCCATGTTGTTTTTCTAAAACTGGTTTGGCTTATGTTTTACCATAATATTTTTACCTACTCATTTTAATTTTATAATATTTATTTTCCAAAT